>OX637698.1:41686289-44186289 GCA_951802165.1 Adalia decempunctata | reverse complement strand
ACACGAACTGCTCACCAAGACTCCCCACAATATCGCCAACTGTATGACACATTCAGTAGTAACCTGGCGCAATACGAATCTACTGGTCCGCTCAACCACCCCATCCTTTCAAAATTGAACATCAACTCTACGGCAAAAAATAACATCGAGAGGCTCAACGAAATATTGGCAGAACCCCTGAGCACTCAATGGACGTTGGAACAAGTCCACTTATCTCTGTACTGTGCTGCCATCACAGTATTCGGACAAAATGGGCAAAAGATCTACATCCCCAGAACCAGTGACAAGAAAGTTAAAAATCAAACTCCTGCCTGCAAAAGAAGATTAATGCAGGACGTCGATGAACTTCGAGGAAAAGTTGATGTCTTGGATGAGTTCCTGAAGGATAATAAATCGCGTAAAGCATTGAACAAAGTGCTGGACCAGGAATCTCCACGACATAATGAGTTGATAGTTGACCTGAAAGATCGCTTGAGACAACAAGCTAAAGCGAAAGGTGCTCGCCTGCGAAGATACAATGAGCTAACAAAGCGAAAACAACAAAACGCTGAATATGTGAGAGACAGAAAGAAGTTCTTCAGAAGTCTTGAAAAGCCATCCGCATCCTCCAATCAGCATGCTGACATCAACAATGACGAATTTCGGCAATATTGGAGTTCTCTATGGTCGGAGAGTGGACAACTTCAGAGGAATACTAGCTGGCTTACGGACATTGAACACCAGACCTCAGAAATCGTTGAGATGAAGACTTATCTTTTCACAGTCGAAGAAATTTCCAACATTGTCAAAAACACTAGTAACTGAAAGGTGCCTGGACACGACCGACTTCACAACTTCTGGGTTAAACAATTTCCAGCATGTTTCCCAAGTTTGGCTAGATGTTTTTCGGAGGCGCTAGAAGATCCCTTCAAGATACCCACTTTTCTCACTCAAGGCAATACCTATATGCTTCACGAAAGAGGAGATCGCAGCAAGCCAGAAAACTACCGACCCATAACGTGTTTGTCAGTGGTGTACAAGCTGTTCACAACGCTTGTGAATAATGCGATATATCATCACTGTGAAGCCAACAACATTCTGGAAGAAGAGCAGAAAGGCTGCTCTCGAGGATCAGCAGGATGCCAACATCAACTCACCATGGACGCTGTAGTGTTAAAGCAAGCCCAAGCGAGAAGGAGGAATTTAAGTCAATACTGTGCCCCACGATTGGCTTTTGAAAGTACTGGAGATTTATATGATCTGCCCTGTTGTTATATTAAGTTCAAACGTTTTATTTAAAAAAAAACTTCGGACACGTTTTGACGCTTCTATATTTTATATTAATTACACAACTGTCAATAGATCCTATCTTAGGTAACTTGCTTATTTTATATGAATTGAATAATTAAATACTCAACATTCTCCCCTAATTATCAATTTATAACTATAGGATATGTTTTAAAATTCTTCTTTTTTGCATCTTCTTGTTTGTGCCTATTTTTGTCTTCGTTTTCCCTCCGTCGCCTTTCTTCTTCTTCTCGTTTTCTTGCTTCATCCCCTTCTTTTCTACGTCCTTGTTCAATTCTTTCCGATTCTTCTTTATACCTTTGTTCCCTTCTTTTCTCCTCTCTTCCTGTGCTTTTTTCTTGTAATGCTGGTTTACCGATCTTCTCATTTCTTGTTCTTGTCGTTTTCTGTCTTCATCTTCTCTGCGTTGTCTTTCGTTTTCTCTCATTTTCCTTTCTTTTTCCATCCTTCTTTTTCATCACCTTCTTTCTTTCTTCTATCTTATTCTTCTCTCTTTCCCTCTTCTTCCCTTTGTCTCTCTTTTTCTTCATTTTCTTTGGTTTTTCGTTCTTGTTCTTGTCTTTTCCGTTTTTGATCTTCTCTTTTCTTTTCCTCTTGCTTACGTATTCTCTGTTCTTCCCTATCTCTCTGTGGATTCCTTTTTTCCTCATTTTCTTTTCGTTTCTCTTCGTCTTCTATTTCAGGTCTCGCTCTCATTTCATTCTCTTCTTGTGTACTTTGCGTATTTTGTGATAGAGTATCACCTTCCTTATCTTCTTTGACGTCGCTGTTGTCCTCAGATTTAGCTTTTGGTAGATGACCCGAAGAAGGGTGCTTTGCTTGAACACATACTTCACAATCAAAATTTGCTTCTTTAAAATCGGTTTCATCTTTCAGATTAGCATTACATATATGACCCATTCTCTTGTGCCAAACCTCTTGTGTAAGTAATATATTGTCGATTTTATTTTCAATTTCTACTTCGAAAATACCATTCTTATTTTTATGACCAATAACAATCTCCTTTGAATCTTTAGAAATTACAACATTTTTCTTAAACAGTACTTCACCTCCATTTTCCGTGATTTTATTAACTGAAATCAGATTTATACTTAGTTCTGGCACATATGTTACATCATTCAGATCAAACTTTCCTCCTCTGATATTTCCCAACGCTATTCCATGCATTGCTTGATCATTAGCAATTGTAAATTTCATATTTTTCATCTTCACGTCATCTCATATCTCAAGTTTATTAGTCATATGACAACTGACTGCACTATCCATTATGAACTTATTCACATTGCATTCATTATGTTTGGCCATAAATGCAACATGCGAGCTTCCAGAAGTTCTCTCATCCCTCTTATTTCTGAAATAACAATTTGAGTCTTCATGATTTGTTTTCTTACATATTGAACATTTAATGGAACGATTTTCGTTATTTTCATATCTTTGACCTCCAAGATTCCTACGTTCCTGAGCTGTTTCTCTACTTCCTGAAGCTTCATAGCAGTGGCGGCTCGTAAACTTTTATCTTGGGTCGGCAGATATACAGGGTGTCCCACTAGTGCCGCAGCGGACGATATACGCGTAACGGACTGAGTTTGTCAAAAATTTTTGATGTAGACTTGATATACTCCAAGAAGAGCACATCCTAAAAATATTTTCGAATATATCGGGTGGCCCACAGAAGAGGAATAGAGGGTGACTTTGTTTTTTCAAATGGGACACCCTATATTCAATAGTGATTTTCAATTCTCTGAAACTTCCTGCATGCTTTCGTATACTTTTCACATATTTTTATTCGACAGTTTTCGAAATATTGGCCATTTTGACAAAAAATGATACTTGTAGAGGCTATGTTATCCAATTATATTTCACGAACCCTTGCACATACCAATAACAGTTTTATATGGATTGAAAGACAATACTTCAAAGTATCCTACTCAGCTATAATAAAGCATCTCCAGCATATAGAGTCCACAAAAAGACTATCAACATGACGAATTTCAAATCGATTTTTCTTCATTTTTTCAAATGCCTTGCATATTTTTTTTTTCTGCATTATGAACACCATTCATTTTACTCCATTTTTTGTCAAATACATGATTTATGCACATCTCTAACAGAAAAGGAATTGTTTGAGTTCGCGTTAAATAATTAATTTCCTGGAAGCAACGATCCAACCACTCACCCAAACTGTTTAGGCCAAACATACGAATTACGAACACTGAAGGCTCCTGTTCCTGTCTGTAGCCGCATCCCGAACGAAAACAATCGAGGCACCCCGATCGGCCCAATCCGATCGTTCCTCGTGTATAATACGAGTCGAGGCATTTCAGGTACGGCATAATCCCATTTGCCGACCCTGCGATGTGTTGAGCCTGCTATAAGAGTTTAGCGGCTACTGTTCAGCATTTTTTTCTCTGCTAAAAATTTCGGGATTGGGCGGAAATTCATATAAGTAGGTACTATCATATTCAAAATCCTCGTCTATAAAAGTACTAAATACGACAAAAATTCGTTCAAAGCAACATTTATCTCTTAAAATTTGTGAGGTGGAATGAACAACGAAAACATCGCATTTTCGATTTTGAAAAAGCATTAGCTAGGAAGCGAATATAATATTTATCATTATCTGAATAAAATTTCAACAGAAAACAGTCGAGTTAAAATTGTTTCGCCTCATTCGTATTCGCATTTCATTGAAACGTCGAATCAGGTGCAGCGTGCCGTACTTGGTCCCCAGAAAGTGTTCGATGCTTGGCGCTCTCATCTTCCCGTACACGTACACATTTCAATTCTCGGACTGATTTGAGTAGACGAAACGGCGCGGCGTTGAGATTGGAAGAGCGTATTTCCAAGAAGTTGAAATATATCAGTGATATACAAATATGATTTATAGAATTTTATTCACACAGGTCTTGGAAGAGTAATTTACATTTTGGCTGGACATAAAATATATAGGGTCGGCGCTGCCGACCCTGCCGTCCCTGACGAGCCGCCAGAGCCGCCACTGCTTCATAGCCTTTTTCTTTCATTATTCCTACAAAATTTTGCAATATGACCTTTCTGATTGCAGTTGTAGCATTTTATGTCATTTCGACTCTGGTTTCCTTTATTTTTATTCTTATGGAACACTCTGAAAACAGTACCATTTGTCGTGTTATCTTCTTTGACAGTATTTTTCAATTCTTCCGTTGATAATCTTGCAATGAGATTTGATAACGTTTTATCTGCAACAGCAGTAGACTCCCAAGCTAAATCAAAACTCTTGAATTTTTCTGGTGGCGACAACAAAATCTTCGAAATAATCATGTTATCCGAAATGTTTTGTTTTAAGGCTTTCAATTTGTAAGCAATATTCGGAGGTAATATCCCAAGACTATGACAAATAGCCGACTATTATTTTCGACCTAATTCTATCGAGAGCGTTTTGTATTTCGACAATTTGATAAGACTATATGAACATTAATAATCTGAATAACTCCCGAGAGCTTTAGCTCGAGGGAGTTATTTTTTGATTATTAATGTTCATTTGGTAGAATTGAATGGTCGAAATACACGTTGCTCGAGATGAATTAAAGAAAATAATAGTCGCTTTTTGTCAAAGTCGAGTGATATTCAGGAAGATTATTTCATGTACACCCTCCGAACGCTCGCATCCGTGGTCTTTTGTATTTTAGACCGAGCGGTCGGACATATTTATAATTATTTTGAAAAAAATTGCTATCCCAACCAAGTTTTGAACTCGGGACCCTGAGTACATTTTCAATTCTGAATGAATGTTATGCCAAATTTTGACACTTTAAAATAGCCGCTGATATTTCTTTGTTTACCTAAATAGTCGATAATAGGTGCGTTCGGCCAGTCGGTTCCAAAAACACTTTTTGCTCCGTGTCGTTCGGCCACCCATTTCAGATCGAAAAGTGTCAATTGTATGTCGTTCGTGCCAGACGGAGTAGAGCTTTTCGAACCAACTCTGAAAACCCTAGAGATAGGGTGCGAAAGGAGGTATGTGGTTAGACGGAGTTGAAATTTCAAATTTTAAAATAAGTTTGATTAACTATGTCAAAGACATTTTCGTCATTTTCTAAGAACTCCCGTGATGTGGTAATGACGAAAGGCGTTACAGGAAACAGATTTTATAAAACTAAAGCCTTTTTTCAGACGGACAACTGATTTATATTCCTGTTGAGACTGTAAACGAAGAGTTCTTAGAACAAGAGACCGACGAGGTAGTTGGGAACTTTCAAATAGAAAATTCAGAAACAAGTGCTGCTGACCATAAGTTATGGACTGATGAAAATACGTTGTTTTTGATTCATGAAATCGAGAAAAGACAACATGAATTTGAGAATGGACTGAAATATCCTCCGAATGTGAGAAAAAATTAAAAGGCCTGTCTCATACATATGTTGTGTGAGCAAAAGTGGAAGAGCCTAAAAAGGACGTATAAGAGTTGCCTGGCACACAATTCCACTTCAGGCCAGAAAAAAAAACACTGGCAATTCTTCACAGCCATTAATAATTTCATGCATAGTAAGCCTGAAATTACCCCATTAGCAACATGTTCAAATTTGAGTGGTTTCTCTATAGCTGAATCAGGGGCTTCCTGCTCTGAGCAAGAACGTGAAGATAAAAATGAAAACATAGAATCAACCTTCACCAGGAAGAGGAAGGCACGTAAATCTGAAGCTGATAAGAGACATGAAGAGAAAATGAAACGGCTAGATAAATTTAATGAATTATTCGAAAAAATGATCGATAAACTTTAAGAATCAGTTTCCTTCGATTCAGTTAGAATTCAGTTTGAGAACTCACATTTTTTTTGTGCAATTTGTTATGTTTTTTTTGTTTTATGTATTTTGCCAAAGATATTTGATACTTTTGTTGTGTGATGAACCTTTTAAGAACAAGTTTGCTTTATACCAGGAAGAAGGTTAGAATGGTAATAAATGAAGACAAATGGAAAAAACATGATTAATTCATTTGGTAAATTTGTTTGAATGACGAAATATTCTGCAAATTAATTAATTATGAGGTTGGTTTCTCATTGGTAAGTCATTCATAATACCATTTCTTTTCAAAATGGAAACCATATTTGCATCTGGAACATCTTGCAAATCTAAAATATATTGCGGATTATTTCGCAATTCCTCCTGCATTTCCACTTCCATGTCTATAAATGCTTCCCAATTATCCCCTTTCAAGATACAGATATTGTGCAATATGCAACAGGCGACAATCAATAAAGGTATCAGCTCCACTCTAGTTGTTTCAACCAGTTTCAGTCTTCGGAATCGTCCTTTCAGAAATGCAAAAGCATTTTCTATCTTCACTCTACATCTACTCAGAGATACATTAAATTTTTGCCTTTCTGTGAGATGATTCAAAATCTATTAGCTGAGAAGTTAAATTCAAATATGAAATCCCCGGGGTTTTAGTGGTTGACATTTGTCAACCGATTCCAACCACCGATGAAAGAGGGCGCTTTGATCTTCGGATTCGCCAATTGTCATTCGTTCGTTCAAATAGGAACAAGTGATAAGTTCTAAAAGTTCCACTAACACTAAGCGATCTATAATAAAAACTCTGGTTCGACTCGCCCCGTACCGGAGTTGACAGGCCGAACGCAACTATTATTGCATATCGTGTGACTGAATTCGTGACTTTTCATTGGCGGAGCCATGTGTGAATGAAATAATCTGTAAAACTGCTATATTATCATCAACTGTTTTACTTATATCAAACTCAAATTTGTAAAATTGGCTCATCAGATTATATTTTACTGTTGCATCATCCCTTTCAAATATATTTTTCAGAGTATCATACATATCCTTGCTTGTTGTTTTAGAAAATAGATGAATCAAAAGACTTTTATCAACTGTAGTCATTATGGTCTTTTTAGCTTTTGAATCTTCTCTTATCCATTTCTCAACTTCAACTTGATTTTTATCTGTAATTTCCGGTTTAAATTTTCTTCCTTGTATGTATTCTAAAAGTCCAGTTGCACCAAACACAATATCTATCTGCCACTCCATGATGGATAGTTCTCTTGATTCTTTAATTTTTCAATCGCTGTAAGATCTTGATCTGACATTTTCATTTATTTATTTATAGGTTTATTTATATCTCACTCTTTCATACGCTCTGCTACCATGTTGTTATATCAAGTTTATACGTTTTATTTTAAAAAAAACTTCGGACACGTTTTGACGCTTCTATATTTTATATTAATTACAACTGTCAATGTATCCTATCTTAGGTAACTTGCTTATTTTATATGAAGTGAATAATTAAATACTCAACATGCCCGAAAATAAAAGCCGTGCTCCAACATCTAATGAGTACATGGAAAACAAATATCCTTATAACCAACATCAATGCTGGAACCGTAAGGATATCGAGAAAATATTTCAGGGAAATGCCCTGTCGCCAATGGGGTTTTGTATAGCACTGAATCCTCTATCTACTCTTTTGAAAAACACCAACATAGGGTACAGACCAGCAATGAGGAATCCATGAGAACTTACCCATTTATTGTATATGGATGATCTGAAACTATTCGGCGAGAACCAAAATCAACTTCACTCGCTAATAGATATAGTGCGCTCCTTCAGCAAAGACATTAACATGTCTTTCGGTCTCGACAAATGCGCTATAGTCAACATCAGGAAGGGTAAAATGGAGAACACTCAGAAACAATTTCAGGACATCCACAGTATGTTGCCAGAAGAGACCTACAAGTATCTGGGCATTCCTCAAAATCAACGGATTGACCACACCCGTTTGAAAGCGGAGTTCACTGCGAAATATAAGAACAGGGTAACCAAAGTGCTCAACACCAAGCTGTCTGCTAGAAACCAGATCGATGCCTTGAACTCTTGGGCTGCGCCTGCTCTGACCTACACTTTCGGAGTCTTGAAGTGGTCAGACGCTGATCTGAATGAGTTGGACCGACTCACCCGCCGCCTAATGACAAAGTTCCGATGTCTGCACACCAACGCATCGGTGAAAAGTCTGTTGAACATCTATAAACTCTGCAGAACCGAGGAGAAAAACTTGAGGCAGCGATTGCTCGAGTCTGAAGATAGCCTGATGAACTTGGTGACAACAGAGGATAAGGGATACACACCTCTGAACCTACAACACAGAGAACTGACATTCGATATCACCACGAGAAGCGAAGATAGAAGTATATGGCGGGAACAAGCTCTGCACGGCAGATTTCCGAACCACCTTGAGGGGCAAAATGTCGATAAATTAGCTTCTTTGTCGTGGTTGAATGCGGGACATTTGTATCCTGATACTGAGGGATTCTTGACGGCTATCCAAGACCGAGTCTATTGAACATATAATCACAGGTTGTCGAGTTCTTCTCGACAACGCATATCTGGGCCGACACAACCAAGTGGCAAAAATTGTTCACCAGCAGTTAGCAGCATGGTTCTTGGATACTTGTCCGCCATATTATAAGTATCAACCTGCAGCAGTGTTGGAAACGGACGCAGCGGTTCTCTTTTGGGACAGACCCATAACAACAGATAGATCAGTGGACTACAATAGACCGGACCTTGTATTCATTGAGAAGGAACAGAAGTACGGGGTGATAATTGATGTGGCAGTACCATTGACTCATAACATCGAAAGATCGAAATATCCTAGAGGGTCGCGGGATATGCACAGCAGGCTGTAGCTTTGCAAACCTGTCACATCGTGCGGAAATTCCTGAACTAGTGGGAGGAGCTGAAATGTTTTTTCACTGGTTCATAGAAGTAACACCAGCTCGGGCTGAGACCGGGAGACCGACGATGAAGGATAATAATAATAATAATAGTTTATTCTGAAACCACAGTATAAACGTTCCTCACGGAGGCGTAAGCCTGTACGTGATTTAAAATTTAACCTGATCAATTACAGTATCCAAGTATTACAGTATTCCAAAAAAGAACTCAATTTACCAACCCAATAGTAATTTACGTAACAAGTCCGGAAAATAGGGTTTTTTGGATGAATAGACAAAATGTGAGTCCAAAAAAACTATTTTCGGGCGTGTTGCGTACACTATTTTTTCGACAACCGTGTAGAATTACAAATCAATGAGACGATACATTTCTTTATCATAAATTTTGATCCTTATTTGAATTAAACAGAACAGAACTGTCATCCGTTATTTCGTTGCCATTGTGATGATCATAACAAGGACAACAATGACGTGATTTTTTCCGGCCTAGTCCGGAAAGTACGTACTTTCCGGACTAGGCCGGGAAATGCTACTTCCTCGAAGAAAAAGCGTCCGGGTAGTGGATATATCCCGGACGGTTGCCGAAAAAATAAATTAAACTTTAATTCTCTGAGTTACAGTATTTGGTGATATGATATGGGAGATATTCTTGATGTCTATGGACCGCATCCAGACAAAAGTGGAATCCAGTATTTCACCAGGGATTTATAAGCCTCTCAAAATATTCTCTTCCTTTTTACATTATCCAATTCTTCGATTATTTCTTTTTATATGAGCTATGGAAAGCCCTTCCATTTATTAGCTGTACGCTCTTCCAGAGCCTCAATCTAAAGGTATTTATTCCACTTGCTCAATTATTTGCCAAATTTATTCGAAACATTAAACATTAATGACAGAACCAAATGCCAGTGTTATTTCCAACACCCACCTGAATTCTGCAACTCAAAATATCACTGAACGGGCATTACCAACCTAATTTCGATTTTCCAAAGCCGCCCGAGATGTCAATAATTCTTGGATGGACTATATTTATATGAATTATTATTAAAAAGTAGAACAATCATGTCGAATACTTCAAAGTATGTTCTAATCGCTGGCCGTTCACTTACAAGCACTTCAAAATGCGGGTGTTGACTGCTTTCGTTGTGACAGATCGTATTTCTTTGAAATCCGAATCTTCAAATGCTTGGGCAATCCTTTCCAATAATTCATCTCTCGAATGCACGGGTGTTTTGTAAACTTTTTCTTTCAACATTCCCCACAGATAAAGGTCTAATGGACTAAGATCGGGTAATCTTTCTGGCCAATTCCATGGTCCCAAGCGTCCACATGCCAGCACCGGACGCATCGGACGGATCGGATTTACGGATCTCAGTATTCTTCATTGCCGAACTGCCGGTGCTCCGATGTGTTCGGTGCGGGTCTGTGGACGGACTTGCATGAGTTTCTATACATACAGGGTTGGGATAAAGTTTGGCACCAAATTAATATATGTATTTAAAACGGAACGGACGGTAATTTTGAAATTTGGCAGCTGAGTGAATGGCAAGCACTTCGAACATTTAAAATCTTTTCATTATTATTCATAATTTTTTCATCCCAAAAAAATCTTCGTTCTCCATTTGTCGGACAAGGAAATCGCCACATTTTTTTGTCGGACAATTGCATTTTCATACTTCATATGGTTGTATCAACCGATTCTGAAAAATTCGGGAGGGTATTAATACTTTGAGAAAATGAGATTTTCAGTCATGTTTATGGTTGGTAGACAATCATGTTTTTATGATTGCATTTCACAAAAAAGAGTATGTTTGATCCAAGAGAAATAAAAATATGGCCGACTTACGAGAGGTTTGCAGAAAAAAAAACCGCGACTACAAAAATACGACAGAGGAAAAATGTGGTAGACGCTACCTAATAAAGCTATACAGAAAGTAAGAAAACTTTATTAATAATTTGTAATTTGTCCCATCGGCACACAGAAGTACAGAAGACTAACAGGGCAGTGAGCACATCGCGCATATCTGCTAGGAAACGGAGTGTTCCAATGTGCATTCCGTTTCCTATACGGTGAGAGCGACCTGTCGCGCTGACTGTATAGGAAACGGAAAAATGCGCACCGGACGCATCAGACGGATCGGATCAAACGGATTTCAGTATTCTTTATACAGGGTTGGGATAAAGTTTGGCACCAAATTAATATCTTTAAAACGAAACGGTCGATATTTTTGTAATTTGGCAGCTGAGTGTAATGGACCACAATGCATCTGATGAGCATATTTTCATTAATGAGATACTTCCGGTTTAACCGGAAATGACAAAAAAATTATTTAAATGGGACACCCTGTATATTTCTGCAGATTCTGAAAGAGCACCTTGTTTCGGATCTGTCCATATCGGGTTCCATGCTTTTCATGACGTATTTTTTATGAAAATCTATAAAGAGAAGAATTACAGGGCTTTCACTAGTAGAAAAAATTTATTGAAAATAATTAAAAAAAAATTGATTTTAAATGTTCGAAGTGCTTGCCATTCACTCAGCTGTCAAATTTCAAAATTACCGTCCGTTCCGTTTTAAATATATTAATTTGGTGCCAAACTTTATCCCAACCTTGTATGTATAGAAACTCATGCAAGTCCGTCCACAGACCCGCACCGAACACATCGGAGCACCAGCAGTTCGGCAATGAAGAATACTGAGATCCGTAAATCCGATCCGTCCGATGCGTCCGGTGCGCATATACGTATACTGCAGACGCATAAGGCATAGCTGAACGATTCGGTTTTTCAAGATCTATCCGACCAATAACAATAGCAGTAAAGTGAAGACGTAGATTGTCCTTATGACTCCTTATACGTCTGCAGTTTACTACGGTTGGTCAACATAGGCAAGGGCAGACGTAGTTTATGTTAGTACGTCTATAAGTATGCCAGTTTATAGAATGTAAATAAGGCGCAGTATAAAACCAACTTTTTAATTGCTTTCATATTTAAATCAACATAATGACAAATTTACATCCGCTAAAAATCACTATTTTCTAAATTTATTGCCACCTAGAGCTAGACCAATGTTACTCTCTACACACAGTTGCAATTTGTGTGGTGCTCTTTTTTGCTGTTTTCTGTTAGATTTTCCAGGTTTTCGTCCAGCTAACGATGCTCTTCTACCTGTCAATGTAACCTTACGTCTCGATATTGTCGGTTGTACAGATATTTTTTTCCTTGTCTTAATACTGCCTAATTTGATGAAAAGAAAAATATTGATATAGAAGCAATGAAAACTAGATGGACGACACATCGAATTCAATTATGTCAAAGCATGAAAGCGATATCTACTGAATCTTCTGGACCCGCTATAATGAAATATTTGGACAACTGTACCAAGTATGCCCAATCAAATCAATCATTGATATCAGGCATGCATTGTGCTTTCAAATACAGGGTTGGGATAAAGCATGGAATCAAGAGAATGTCTTTTAAACAAAAAGAACGATAATTATGAAAATTTGCAGGTAAGTGCAATGAAACAAAATGCGTCTGATGTACATTTTTTGTTAATAATATTCTTCCGGTTCAACCGGAAATGCCATCAACTACTTTAATTTAAATGGGACACCCTTTATATTTTTACAGATTTTGAAAGAGCTTGTTATTTTGAATTTATACTTACTGAGTTTAGTGAAAAAAATTGTAAAATCGAAGAATATAACACTTGGATCAACCTCCTTTGAGTTTTTTTGCATTAGAGCAGAAAACAATTTAGATAAACTAATTGATGTTGTTTGTATGCATAGTAATAAATAAACGAGTACTGTTTACGTCTTTTGTTTTCCAAGTGTCAAATTTTAATTGACGGAAATAAATTTTTCAATTAGGAATGGTTCAATTAAGTGAAAAAGAGCGTATTGAAACTTTAATGATTATCGGTTATGGTGATCGTGTTAGAACCCATGAAGAAGTGTGTCATATTTTTAATAATTTGCATCCGGAGAAAAATCCTATATCACGCTCAACAGTAACTAAAACATTACAACATTTCAATACAACTGGGATGGTAAAAAATTTGCTAAAACCTGGAAGACCGCGGACTGCAACGAACGAAAATGTTAAACAAAATATTGCAATCGATTTAGAGGAATCACCTCAAACTTCCACCACAAATTTGGCACTAATCCATGGTATCAAAAAACTCAAAGGAGGTTGATTAAAGTGCTATATTCCTCGTTTTTATACATTTTTTTACACAAAACTCAGTATGTATGAATTCAAAATAACAAGCTCTTTCGAAATCTGTAAAAATATATAGGGTGTCCCATTTAAATTAAAGGAATTGTGGGCATTTCCGGTCAAACCGGAAGTATATTATCAACGAAAAAATGTACATCAGATGCATTTTGTTCCATTGCACCTACCTGCAAATTTTCATAAATACCTATCATTCTTTTCAGTTGCCCACTGACCAAGGCTCGATCAAGTAAAGAAGCTCCTTGGTGGAATGACAACCTGTCAAACCTCCGAAAGGAAGTCCGTCGGCTCTTTAATAAAGCCAAACGAGACAGTAACTGGCAACGGTACACTGAGAAACTTACTCAGTACAACAAGGAGATCAGGAAGGCCAAAAGACTTAATTTTCAAGCCTTTTGTGAAAGCATCACTTCCACTCCCACAGCAGCCAGACTTCAGAAAGGGGAACTAACCCCACTATGTCGCTTAAAAGGCCAGACGGTTCGTACACTGAAGGAGAGAAGGAACGATCCATTCTTCTTCTCGAAACACACTTCCCAGGTAGTGAACCAATAAGTAATACTGTAATAGCAATGAAGCACACCAAGAACTCCCGCAAGGAGGACTGGGACATTGCTAAGAGTATATTCACAAGGCAACGACTTGAATGGGCAATAAGCACCTTTCAGCCGTATAAATCCCCAGGAGTAAATGGGGTGTTTCCGATACTCCTGCAGAAAGGAGTGGAGGAGATCCTCCCTCATCTATTGAATATCACAAGAAGCAGCTTAGCATTGGGTCAAATACCTGAAAAGTGGAGAAGGGCAAAAGTAACCTTCATTCCCAAAGTAGGGAAAAAGGACGGGACTGACCCTCGATCCTTCCGACCCATTTGCCTAACATCGTTTCTTCTTAAAACGATGTAGAAAGTCGTAGATAACTACATAAGAACGGAGCATCTGGAGAAAACACCACTTCACAATTCTCAGCATGCTTACAGGGCGGGACGTTCAACGGAGACCGCTCTGTATCAGCTGACTGAAGTCATCCAGAGAACTCTGAATAACAAAGAAATCGCCATGTGTGCCTTCCTGGATGTATCTGGGGCCTTTGACAACACAACACATGTGTCTGTCAGAGATGCACTTGAGAGGCGAGGAGTGAATAATACCATCTTAAGATGGATGTATGAGGTGTTAACGACGAGGATAGCTGAGACATCGATGGGCGAGGAATCCGTCTTCGTCAAAGCTACTCGTGGAACACCTCAGGGTGGGGTGCTATCCCCCCTCCTATGGAGCCTGGTAGTGGATGAACTTCTACACAGGCTAACGGAGCTTGGCTTTGAATGTGAAGGCTATGCTGACGACATAGTCCTAATAATTAGAGGTAAATTCGAAGGCACTCTCTGCGACCTATTGCAGAAGGGCCTTAGAATTATTGAGCAGTGGTACTTGTCAGTGGGGCTGAACATCAACCCAACCAAGACCACATTGATTCCGTTCACTCGGAAGAGGAAACTTCCAGCCATGAAAACGTTAGTATTAAACGGAAATATCTTGGAGTGGGGGTCTGAAGTCAAATACCTAGGAATAACACTGGATAGCAAACTTCTGTGGAATAAGCATGTTGATAATGCTACTGGCAGAGCTACAAGAGCTCTGATGGCATGCAGACGTCTTTGCGGCAGGAATTGGGGCTGTAACCCAAAAATACTGCGATGGATGTACGTCATGATTGTAAGACCTATAGTCACATATGGGGCAGTAGCCTGGTTTGCAAAGACAAGTCAGGCAAGTACGAGGAAAATGCTCGACAAAGTACAAAGGCTTGCCTGTGTGTGCATCACGGGAGCTATGAGAACGTGCCCAACCAGGGCGCTTGAGATCATCACAGACCTCAAACCTCTACACCTAGTGATTGACAGGGTAGCCCATGAGGCCATCCTCAGAGTATCTAAAGAAGGAGCAGGCAATGAGAGAGTCAGTGTTCAGTAACGCCCTCTATATGAGAGCGCCTAAATGTTTACCCCTAAAGTTAATTTCAGATAATTCCGCCCACTGCGCATTGTATTCATTCTTATAGCATTTTCTGTGGTTCGGATAGAAGTGGAAGGGGTATGAATTGCACGCATGACAACGCTATATTCAAAAACTCATTCTTTTTTTCTGTTTTGTCGTCGTACCGAGTAGAGAGCACTTGTTGTAGAGGTCCTATAGTCGGCCATTTTTCTAAAGTCACGAATCAACCCTAGTCGGTTGTAGTTATTGTTCGTAGTTAAACATCGAAACTATCCTCGTCGATAATTATAGTAAAATGCGTACCTACTGATTCGTAGTTTTCGATCAACTGTGTAATTGAACTGGTGTGAAAAGTGTATAAACTGTGTATTGAGACTTTCGTCAATGAAAACGTCTGAAAACTATTCTGGTCCTTCGAAATAAAAATATAAAACCCAACACCTGATTACAGTCCTTATTTATGTAGGGATGTTTTACATCGACTAGCTACATAAAATGGTCCTTCGAGCCGGATACAAATTACATAAAGTGTGATATAGATTGGAGATATCCTTGAAGAAGTAAGAAGTCATCAACAGCATCTACAAATTCACGTGGTCTGAAGCGGACATATTGGACAAGCACTCCGAGTACGTACTACGTACTCAAAGCTTGGAAGAGTCCATTTGGAAGGGGAGTCCGCTGTCGACACTGTCGACGCTTCACATCGAAGAAGAGGTCTTGGAGAACATCGCAGGATTTGTACACACTGATAAGTTAACTCCGATACTCCGAAGAATTAATTTTTTCTATTTTTCATTTTCTTAGTTCTTTTTTGTAATCAACATGTCTGAAGACGAAGTTAAAAATTTGGTCAAACATAGAACTATAGTTAAGGGTAAATTAACTAGAATGGCCAATTGGTTCGGTCAAGATGAACCCAAAGATTTCGAACAAGTTAAACTTCGTAAGGTTCAATTAGTACAAATCTTCAAAGATTATGATGATTTTCAAACTCAGTTGGAGTTATTCGATTTTGAATTGTATGGAGAAGACAGAGATATTGTTGAAACTAACTATTATAATGTAATGTCTGTTGCTACGAAAATTATGAATCAGTTCGAAGACGCACAAAAACCTAATAAATCCACAATATCACATTCTAGCATTAAGTTACCGGAAATTTCAATTCCTAATTTCTCGGGCGATATCAAACAATGGCCCAGCTTCCTTGAACTATTCAATGCTCTCATAACAGATAATGAAAAATTATCTGATATTCAAAAATTGATGTACTTAAAATCAGCTTTATCCAAAGAACCGTTACACTTAGTTGAAAATTTGGAAGTTGTCGGTTTAAATTTTCCTATTGCAATTAATACTTTAAAAGATAGATATGATAACCCATATCTTATTGTCAATGCATATATTCGCAAACTATTGAATGTTCCATCCTTGACGAAAAGCAACGAGCACGCGTTAAGAGATTTCATTACGCAAATCAAGACAAATATTGCAGCCTTGAAAACTTATAATTTATCGATATTAACCGATTTAATTCTCATTCAAATTTTTACCCAGAAATTGGATTTTGCTCTCAAAAAAGATTTTGAAGAAGAAAGGAATCCATCAGGATTTCCAACGCTCCAAGAATTTATTGATTTTTTGGAAAATATATAGTATAAAGTACTTGAAAATTTGAGTTCAACCGAACAAACAGGGCATTCAAAATTCAAAACTTCCCCAAAATATACTCATACTAGTTCTCATTATGCTAACACTTCGAACAAAAGTAAATTCTGCAAATGTTTTATGTGTAACACTGATGAGCATAAGATATATTCGTGCAGAAAATTCTTGAATTTGGCTCCAAACGATCGCCACACTGTAGTGAAGGAAAGAAATGCTTGTTTGAATTGCCTTGCTGTAGGTCACAATGTACAGTCGTGTTCAAGTCAACGTACATGTTCCAATTGCCATAGAATGCATCATAGTCTGCTCCATTTCAATAGGAGTTCAACTCGCAATTATTCTAATACAGTTCCTATTTCACGATCTGATAATGATTCGTCCAGATCAAATAATCATTCACAAGTTCTGAATCAATCGCGAACACCTCCTAATTTGTCCTCTAGTGCTCAACCATTCATTCCGAATCGTAATGAAAATATTAGTTCAGTTCAAAACGTGTCTACTCTTTCAGCTTCATCTTCTAATAATGAAGTTCTTCTAGCTACTGCTTGTGTCAAATTGTATGATTCGTATAACAAGCAATTCGTAGTTCGTTGTTTGACGGATTCTGCAAGTCAAACATCTTTCATAAGCGAAGATCTTGTAAACAGACTGAATCTCAAACCTTACAATCAAACGATACAAATTTCTGGCATTTCACAAAGTTGTTCTATGTCAAATAGAATGATTGATCTAACAATTCACTCGTTAGTATACCCTGATAGAAAGTTTAAGGTTTCCTGTGCTATCCTCAAAAATATAACTTGCAAACAACCACAATCACCTATAAACTTGTGTTCTCTTCCAATTCCTACTGATATCATATTAGCAGATTTAAAGTTCAATATTCCTTCCAACATTGATATTCTCCTAGGTGCAGATATTTATTTTGAAATAATTACCGATGGTATCATTAAATTGGGTCCTGGACGACCTGTTCTCCAAAACTCTCACTTAGGATATCTAATTGCAGGAAAAATTCCACAGTCAGCTCACATGTCTCGCGTAACTCATTTAGCAATTGCACAATCTTCTCATAATTCGCTTGAATATTCAAAGTCAGTTGCAAATCAAGAAGATACATTAAATAATATTCTAACTAAGTTCTGGGAGATTGAAGAGATTCCAAATCAATCTGAACCCATTCTATCTTCAGCAGAAGAACAAGCTGAAGAAATATTCAAAAACACAACCATTCGGTTACCATCTGGTAGATTTCAAGTTGACCTACCGTTCAAAACTCCCAACGAGCCATGGAAATTGGGTGATTCATATTCGCAAGCGAAGAAAAGATTCTTGAATCTCGAAAGAAAACTTCAAAATTCTCAGGAACTAAAACATCAGTATTCGGATTTTATAGAAAATTATATATCCCTAGGACATGCAAAATATGTACCTTTAGCTTTAAAAAATGAATTATCCCAAAACAAGTATTTTTTCCCTCATCACTGTATAATGCGTGAGCAAAGCCTTACAACCCAACTTCGAGTAGTTTTCGATGGTTCAATGAAATCTTCATCTGGTTTTTCAATCAATGATATTATGCTCAAAGGTTATACAGTACAACCTGACTTGTTCGACATTTTGATTCGTTTCCGTGCGTTCAAATATGTCCTAATTGCTGACATTCAAAAAATGTTCAGACAAATCCAGATAAATTCGAATCACACATTTTTGCAAAACATTTTGTGGCGTGATAATCCTCAAGACGAACTGAAGTGCATAGAATTACAAACAGTTAGTTATGGCACAAATTCTGCTCCTTTCCTAAGTACAAGATGTCTCAAAGAATTGGCAATTCATAATAAAGTCGCATTTCCTCTGGCAAGTGAAGCACTTCTGCAGGCTTGCTACGTGGATGATATCCTTTATGGTTGTCATGATATCGATAGTCTGTTTGAAGCACATAATCAGCTCACACAATGCTTACAATCAGCCTGTATATCTCTCCATAAATGGGGATCCAACTCTCAAGAATTCTTAAAGAGTATTTCGTTTAATTCTCAACAGGACAATTATGTTCTAAATTCTGAAAATTCGTCCAATAAAATTCTAGGTTTGATATGGAACTCTCATTCTGATAAATTCGTTATTTCATTACCTACTTTTTCGATAAGAGTGTCTTATAGTAAAAGAGAGGTTCTTTCAATAATCGCATCCATTTATGACCCTATAGGATTAATCAATCCCATTATCGTAAGTGTAAAAATCCTTATGCAGAAAATTTGGATTGCAAAAACTGGTTGGGACGAAAGAATAGACTCCGAAATTCTTTCTGAATGGACAACATTCTTGAAAAATCTTTCATTGCTTTCTAAATTAGAAATTCCTAGAACTATTCTACAGTTTCATTCTGATGTCACTCAATATGAAATTCATGGATTCTGCGATGCCAGTTCTCAGGCGTATGCAGCTTGTGTTTATTTACGTACACTCTACGCAGATAATTCAGTCACTTCACATCTGATTACGGCTAAGAGTCGTGTTGCACCCTTGAAAATTTTGACTATACCCAAACTCGAACTAATGGGCGCACTACTTCTATCAAACTTTGTTTCAAAAATATCTACTTTATTGCCAGCTCACTTACGAAATATTAATTCCATAAATCTATGGTCTGATTCGGAAATAGTGTTAGCGTGGATTCGATCTCACCCATCACGTTGGTCTGTATTTGTTTCAAATAGAATAGTTCAAATTCAGGACAAATCCAAAGATGCTACTTGGCGACATATTCGATCGAAGCTGAATCCAGCGGATATACTTTCTAGAGGTTCATTGCCATCACAATTACTCGGCTCAGATTTATGGTGGAATGGTCCCGATTTTCTTCTTCAATCAAATCTAAATCTGGCACAATTTGAATTCAAAAAAATCATTGCAAATCTCCCTGAACAAAGAAAAACTGTACATCTTATTCGAAATGAAACAGATATTTATCATGTATTTACGAAATTTTCTGATTTGTTTCGCCTTAAAAGAGTGATAGCATATTGTTTGCGATTCATGAACAACTCAAAAAAGGGTTCTGAAAAATTAATTGGTTCGCTTTCTGTTTCTGAATTGGATTCGGCAGAAAATAAAATTGTTCAAATTTGTCAACAAAAATATTTTTTCGGTGAAGTTGAAAACATTCAAAAAGAGAAAATTCTAAAAAACAAAGCCGTTCAAAAACTCAATCCCTTTCTTGACTCATCTGGACTCCTGAGAGTTGGTGGTAGACTCTCGAATGCTAATATACCATACAATCAAAAGTTTCCTATGTTACTTCCATCCAGAAATCATATTTCAACACTTATTCTAAAATCAGAGCATTTGAGGCTCTTGCATGCTGGTCCTCAGAACACACTTTCAAACGTTCGACTGAAATATTGGCCGCTCGATGGGCTTAGAGAGATAAAACGGATTATGAACAATTGTTACACATGCTATAGGTTCAAACCACAATTCTGCACACAACTAATGGGTAATCTTCCAAAGGAAAGACTTCATGTGTCACGTCCATTCACTAACACCTCTGTCGACTTTGGAGGTCCTTATTCAATTAAATCTTCTCTCTTAAGAAGAGCTCCAATCTTAAAATGCTATATCGCAGTTTTTGTGTGTATGACAACTCGAGCAGTTCACATCGAACTAGTTTCAAGTTTGAGTACAGAGTCATTCCTACTCACTTTAAAAAGATTCATTGCCCGTCGAGGAATTCCTTCTACAATATTCAGTGACAATGCCACTAATTTTTTAGGTGCTAGAAACCAGTTGAAAGAATTAAATGAATTCTTTCTAAGACCTGGAACTTCAGAAAGCATACAAAACTACGCAATACAAAATAATATTCAGTGGAAATTTATACCACCCCGTTCACCACATCACGGTGGGCTATGGGAAGCAGCTATCAAAAGCGCAAAATACCATATAATCAGAATCATGGGAAATTATGTATTCACTTATGAGGAATTCAGTACTGTACTATCTCAAATCGAGGCAGTATTGAACTCACGTCCAATATGCGAAATGTCAAACAGCCCTTCAGATTTCACCTGTTTAACACCTGGACATTTTCTGATAGGATCTAGTTTAACAACATATCCTGAGAAAGATGTTGCATCCACTCCTATCAATCGTTTATCCCTTTGGAAAAAATGCAGTCAGATTCAACAACAATTCTGGGAACATTGGAAAACTGATTACCTAAATAGGCTACAAAATAGACCCAAATGGTTCATTCCTTACAATAACGTTCAAGTTAACGATCTTGTCTTATTGAAAGACGAACAAACACCCCCACTCAAATGGCCTTTAGCCCGTGTAATTGAAGTGATACCTGGGAAAGATTCGCGTGTTCGCATTGTTCGTGTTAAAACTCAAAGAGGAACATTCACTAGAACTATCACTAAGATATCTCCACTTCCATTCTGCAAGGAAAACATCGGTAATCAAGACTGATCATCAATATGATGTCAACTTTGCTTCTTTCTTTCTCTATCATTACATTTTTCTTGTTATTTCATTTATCATTATTTTTTTTTTGCATTTTTCACTCACTTTTATTCTTAACCTGGAAGGTTCAGCCCGGGGAGTATGTTCAGTAACGCCCTCTATATGAGAGCGCCTAAATGTTTACCCCTAAAGTTAATTTCAGATAATTCCGCCCACTGCGCATTGTATTCATTCTTATAGCATTTTCTGTGGTTCGGATAGAAGTGGAAGGGGTATGAATTGCACGCATGACAACGCTATATTCAAAAACTCATTTTTTTTTTCTGTTTTGTCGTCGTACCGAGTAGAGAGCACTTGTTGTAGAGGTCCTATAGTCGGCCATTTTTCTAAAGTCACGAATCAACCCTAGTCGGTTGTAGTTATTGTTCGTAGTTAAACATCGAAACTATCCTCGTCGATAATTATAGTAAAGTGCGTACCTACTGATTCGTAGTTTTCGATCAACTGTGTAATTGAACTGGTGTGAAAAGTGTATAAACTGTGTATTGAGACTTTCGTCAATGAAAACGTCTGAAAACTATTCTGGTCCTTCGAAATAAAAATATAAAACCCAAAACCTGATTACAGTCCTTATTTATGTAGGGATGTTTTACATCGACTAGCTACAGTCAGGTTTCAGAGAGCTTGGTCCTCTCTGAATGACTACACCTCATCTGCAAACCTTCCTAGCGATGTAATGATCAAGAAAGTAAGCACTGAGAAGAACTTCAGTACAATGCTAAGTAAAAGAGAAGATTGGGAAAGGGAATACACCAACTACAATCTCAAAGAAAATACAATGAAGTGGTATACTGATGGTTCTAAAACCGCTACAGGAGCTGGCGCTGGGATTTATGGGACAAGTACCAAGTGTGCACTATCGCTAGGCTCCTGTACAAGCGTCCTTCAAACGGAAATACTTGCAATCGGAAGATGTCTAGATATACATCTAGAAAGAAACTATCAGAAGTGCAATACATATAGCTATTCATACAGATAGTCAAGCTGCTATTAAAGCACTGAGCTCCTACGTCATTGACTCAAAGCTGATTTGGGAGTGCCGAAACAAACTCAATGAGGTAGGCAAGAAGAATAAGGTCTTTTTAATCTGGGTTCCCGGTCATTCGGGAATCGTAGGAAACGAAGAGGCCAATAAACTGGCCAGAAAGGGCGCACAGACGCCACTCACTGGCCCAGAACCCTTCTGTGGTATAGGAAAATGCACCTATAAGAAGGAATTTATGCTGAAGGAGAAAACCGAAAGAGAAAAACTCTGGCGGAATCTCCCAGGAATGGATCACTCCAAAAAGTTCCTCCGGAACTTTGAAACTGCTAGATCCAAAAAATATCTGGATCTCAGTAAAAACCAACTTCACCTACTCACTGGCTTTCTCACAGGACATTGTCGCCTAAAGAAGCATCTGTTGAGAATGGGTTTATCGGACACTGATGAGTGTAGATTCTGTGGGGAGGAGGAAGAAACTCCTATTCACCTGGTTACGGAATGCTATGCCATTGTAAGCCAAAGGAAAGATAGCTTTGGACAAGAAACTTGTAGAAGTGGGGACTTATCCTCCTTGAAGCCGTCCCAGATACTGGATTTCATCAAATCTCTGGAACTGGAGGGCGAGCTGTAGGAGGCGCGATGATGACAGCTCTGTCAGGGGGCACAATAGACCTTAAGGTCGCAGTGGACTGTAACCCCTTTTCACTATATAACTATATAACTATATCATTCTTTTCGTTCAAAAGATATACTTTATCCCAACTCTGTATAATTATATTCATAATCCTCTGGCACTATATTCTCCATTGTTCATATCATTTTTGTAACTAAATACCTAATGCAAATTGCAGACGTGTAAGATCGAACCAGATCCAATTACGTCGCCAGTTTATGCCGTGATTACTACACCGATCGTAGCCGATCATATGCGAATTGTTTGCCCATCCCTTGTGCGTCTGCAGTTTACGTATATGCGTCCGGTGCTGGCATGTGGACGCTTGGGACCATGGAATTGGCCAGAAAGATTACCCGATCTTAGTCCATTAGACCTTTATCTGTGGGGAATGTTGAAAGAAAAAGTTTACAAAACACCCGTGCATTCGAGAGATGAATTGTTGGAAAGGATTGCCCAAGCATTTGAAGATTTGGATTTCAAATGAATACGATCTGTCACAACGAAAGCAGTCAACACCCGCATTTTGAAGTGCTTGTAAGTTGTAAGTGAACGGCCAGCGATTAGAACATACTTTGAAGTATTCGACATGATTGTTCTACTTTTTAATAATAATTCATATAAATATAGTCCATCCAAGAATTATTGACATCTCGGGCGGCTTGGGAAAATCGAAATTAGGTTGGTAATGCCCGTTCAGTGATATTTTGAGTTGCAGAATTCAGGTGGGTGTTGGAAATAACACTGACATTTGGTTCTGTCATTAATGTTTAATGTTTCGAATAAATTTGGCAAATAATTGAGCAAGTGGAATAAATACCTTTACATTGAGGCTCTGGAAGAGTGTACAGCTAAAAAATGGAAGGGCTTTCCATAGCTCATATAAAAAGAAATAAGAGAAGATTACGTATAAAAAGGAATCGAAGAATTGGATAACGTAAAAAGGAAGAGAATATTTTGAGAGGCTTATAAATCCCTGGTGAAATACTGGATTCCACTTTTGTCTGGATGCGGTCCATAGACATCAAGAATATCTCCCATATCATATCACAAAATACTGTAACTCAGAAGAGAATTAAAGTTTAATTTATTTTTTCGGCAACCGTCCGGGATATACCCACTTCCCGGACGCTTTTTCTTTGAGGAAGTAGCATTGTCCGGAAAGTACGTACTTTCCGGACTAGGCCGGAAAAAATCACGTCATTCTTGTCCTTGTTATGATCATCAAAATGGCAACGAAATAACGGATGACAGTTCTGTTCTGTTTAATTCAAATAAACGGAGTGTTTCATCATGCATTCCGTTTCCTATACGGTGAGAGCGACCTGTCGCGCTGACTGTATAGGGAACGGAAAAATGCGCCCGGTGCGGACATGTGGACGCTTAACTTTATCCACCGATCGACAAAAAGTCTTTCCAGTTAATAGTGGAGTGCCAGGAGCATTCAAAACCGTAAAACCTCGGATTAGAGTTATAGTGAATGAATTAATATGATCGATGTGGGATATTGTTTTTTAGACTATAAACTGCAATGTTTACCCAAAAATTTTTTGTACACTCCATTTTTTCATTGTTTTAACAAATTATTATAAAAAATTAATGTTTGACCATATATTTTCACTTTGAACAGTATTTTTTTTATTTATATGTTAAATCTTGCCTGAGTAGACATATAAGAACATTTTTCAAAGATACCTGTGTATAAAAATAGCAGTAGGGATCTCGAACAGGTAGAAAAACGTGGAGGGGAAAGCGGAGTGATAGCTGCTATGTACAATGGAATTCCTCGGCCAGTTTGATTATGAATGAAACGTACTCTATGGTGTACATTTAGAAAAATAAGGTAATTAATTACGACTAATGAAAAGAAAAAAAAATTAGTACAAAATCTGTTTATTTGAATATATAACATTGTTATCTACATCAAATATTTTCTTCTACTTCATCTATCTCTACAATATAGGTGAAGTATTGGAACAACTATTTCCGCTGCACTGTAAACAGTATAAATCAATTTTTCTGCATCCACACGCAGCTCCACATCCCTTTTCGCAATTACAGAATAACATTTGCAGTAAATTATCCGGAGCAGGAAATTGATTCATTGTTATTGGGATGTACATGTTATTGAAATACTTCCATCCCCAATTTTCAATAACTACGTCATTTCCTAGAATTTCCTGAATTTGTAGGTACACTCTTTTAAGGTGCTCAAACGCTGCATGAGTTGTTGGGGGCAGTGATGACAAAAGAACGCTCGTATTTTTGGCTGTTGCTTTCATGAAAGAATTGAACCTATTTAAATCATGAGTTTGAGACGGAGCGCCATATAAACTCGAAATACATGCTACACCTGCTTGCAATATATTATTGGGGTCTTCATTGGTATTTTTGAATACTTTTACTGAGTCGTGTAAATCAATCCGTTTCTCAAAGTTTTTGGCAAACTTAATTTTTCCTTTATGGAAAAACGCAGAAGTAGTGTCACAACCCGTTAAGGCATGTAAAAAAGAAAATTTACAATTTGGTAATTATTTTTCTAAACATTTCGATGAAAATATCTTATGTTGAACTTTGCCTCGGGATGGTTTCAGAAAATATATTTCACGATCTTTATCTATACCATACCAATGCCGTTAATATCACTAAGACATCGATATCTTCTGAAACTATAACAACATCTTTTGATTCCAAATTCATTGCCGTCTCAACAATTGAAATCGTTGAAGAAAGATCAATTTGGAAATACCATTTCCCACTATGGTTTCCATTTGACTATTCTACTCTTTTCATTTTTAGTGAGGAAGTTTCCGTAGCAATTTTTGCCGTTTCTCGAATTCATAGATAGCTTCGGAAATAAATATCATAGAGAGAACAAACAACGTTTAATGGTTTAGTTAATCTATGATGAATTCTAATTTGCCAAATAGCGCAATACGCGTCAAATGTGAACATATTACCCTATTTTCTCGTGGAATAGTCATGCCGAATTCCACTCGAGATGAAATTTAAGCAGGTAAAATTTCTCTCTTGTAATATTCAAGTTTGGTGCTTTTCGGAAATTTCGCTCATGACATTTTTTCCAAAATCACTCGCCTAACGGCTCGTGATTTTGATACAAATGTCATTCGCAAAATTTCCGAGCAACAAACTTTCATATCTCATTCGAGAAATTTTGCCGGAAAAATTCCATCTCTAGTGGTATTACATATGAAAAAATAATTTTTTTCGTTATAGCTCCGAAATTTGAGTAGATACAAAAAATCCGAAAGCACCGGTGAAAAGCAGTGAAAAAAGTGATTTAACATATAAATAAACGAAAGTACTGTTTGAAGTGAAAATATATGGTCAAACATAAATTTTTTATAATAATTTGTTTAAACAATGAAAAAATGGAGTGCACAAAAAAATTTCGGTAAACATTGCAATTTATAGTTTAAAAAACAATATCATACATCGATCGTATTACTTCATTCACTATAACTCTAATTCGAGTTTTGAATGCTCCAGGCACTCCACCATAATAATAATAAACAAATTTATGAGCACTTCGTTTGAATAGTTTTCTTCCATCGCTTCGAGGGTGTTTGCAATTTCTGAAATGACTAGAATGTGAAGCCCGCAACGGACGGCGAGCGATATATTATATCTCATATACTAGCTGGCCCGGCGAACTTTGTTCCGCCCTAAATTATACTTACGGTGGATTTCACAAATCGTAATCACCGGTGATCGGAGATCAACAGCTTGGTTCTCTGATTTTTGAACTGTCAAATGTTTCGATGGATATGAGCTGTCACACAGAACAGATACATCAGAATAATATGTCAATTACCAATTATAGCAATTTTGGATTTAGTGATTTCCGCAAATATATATATTACCCAAACAGAAATTCAAAAACATTTTAAAAATTATGAGAAAAGATGAGAATGGACATATCACGATCGAAACTAATCGCCAAAATCGTATATTTTTTTTTTATTATTATTATTACAAAATGATCTGAATCGAGGACAAGGTCCTATATGATCCAATGTAAAAACACATTATAACAATGCGAACAGACTTCAACAGAAACTCTAGTCAAAATAAACAATCAATTCCAAGAAGAAAAAAAAATAACATATTATGACAATAGCTGCTCCCACGACTAGTCTCTACCAGTTCACCAATCAAACAATAGTTCAAATCAAATCGTATCGATTCTTAAAAGTGTTCACTGTGGGGGAGGTCACAACACTAGGGGGCAAAGAGTTCCACTGTCCAAAAACTCGATTTGGCAAAAAATTTCTTCTCACCACCGCGCTAAAATTCTGTTGTCTCAACTTGAGACAATGTCCACGGAGTCGGGTGTCATTGTTTAGCGCGAAGAGGTGTGACAAGTCACAACCAACGAAGCCGTTCAACGCTCTGAAAGTCCAAATAAGGTCACCACGAAGTCTTCTTCGTTCAAAGGTTGTCAGACGAGACATTACAAGTCGTTCTTCGTAAGATGGTCTCAGCCGACCGAAAGACATGCGCGTAGAGGTACGTTGCACCGCCTCCAGTAGATTACGGTCCCGCACAAAATCGACACTCTAAACCGGTCCCGCGAACTCCAAAATCGGCCTGATATATGTTGTGTAGAGCTTGATTGAAGTGGAAAAACTCATTTTGGAGAAGGACTTACGCAGCAAGTGGATGGAAGTGTTGGCTCGTTTGCAGATGGAGGCAATATGTTTGGACCAACTCAAGTCGCTCGTTACCAACACGCCCAGGTCTGAATGGGAGTCAACCCCCGAAAGAGCTACCCCACTGACGAAGTATTGGTGTTGAGGATTTTGCTTGCCAATGTGCAGCACGACGCATTTAGAGATGTTTAGGGGAAGCAGCCAATATTGGCCCCACTGGTGGATGCTGTCCAGATCTTGCTGAAGCTGCTGACATTCCGTCCAGGGATCGGCATATATTTTGATATCGTCCGCAAAGAGAGAGCAATGTGACTTCACTGCGAGGGGAATGTCTGAAACGTAAACAACAAAGAGAAGAGGCCCAATTACCGAACCCTGGTGCACCCCGCTGTTAACCGGCCGGCTCAAGGAGTTTGTGCAGCAGTCGCCGTCGTGGCACGCGATCGAATGCCTTGGAAAAGTCTAGGTACAGAACGTCCACGCACTTTTTAACGTCGACGGCCGCCGACCAATCGCCCACGCACTGTAGGAGGTTTGTGATAACTGAACGACCCGGGACGAAACCATGCTGCTCTTGAGGTATCACGCCCCGGGTAGTTAGGAAATCCATCATTCTCTGGCTGATAATAGTTTCCATAACCTTGGCTGCAATAGGAACCAGACTAATGGGACGGTAGTTATCTGGGTCCAACTTATCACCCTTTTTAAATATTGGGGTGACACTCGCGACCTGCCAGGCATCAGGTAGCCTACATCGTCTCATAGATGAATTCATGATTCTGCTCAAGGGAGCACTGATCGTATTACAACAGCCTTTCAAAAATTGAGCAGTGATTCCATCCAAACCTGGAGAGGTGGAAGCGTCAAGTTTGCCGATCGCAGTTTCAACTGAAGGCTGATCGAAGGTGATATATTGTAGGGATTCATTCACTCTATTCGTTATCACAACAGGAAGATCCCCGTCATCAGATTCCGTAGTGAAGGCATCAGCAAAACAATCACCCAGCAGTTCACCCACCTCCCCGCCATTGGTGCAAAAAGTGCCGTCAGATCTTTGAAGCAAAGGCACGCCTACCTTGGAATTGAGAGCATTTCTTACGTGTCTATACAACTGCTTTCTATTGCCACCATCTACTATAGATTCCTCATATCGCTGTCGGGCCCTTTTCAAATCTAAATGCAGAGAATTCGAAAATTGTCTGTGAGCTCGATAATCCTCCTGTCTCTGGGTACGGCGAAATCTTCTCCACAGTGTCTTCTTGTGCTTCAGGAGTCGCAAAAGCTGATCATTAATCCAGGGTTTACCATTGTTTTGAAGCTTGGTTCTGATAGTTGTGTGTTTGATTATATAATTGGAAACTGTTTCATGGAATGTATTCCACATAGCATTTGGGTCATCCGAGAGAAAAAGTAAATTCCAATCAACGTCGACGAGATCAGCAGATACACCTTGGAAATTCGTTATCTTATAAGTTTTTCTCTTAACAGTGGCCGGGTTGATAGAGAACTGGATATGTGCTGTAATCACTATGTGGTCAGATTTACCGACAGGTGAGTGGTACGATGGGGCGGTCAAGAGCTGCTCGTCATTAGTGAAAATCAAGTCTAGTGTTGATGGAGTCTGGTCTTGCCTAAATCGAGTTGGCTCCGTTACAAGTTGTGTCATCGTTGAGTTAGCAACCATGTGGGAAAAAGATGTTTCGGAATTATGCGGATCTACATATACTTGACATTTCGATAAAAATTCACTGTGATATTCACGCGCTTCTGGATGTGTTAATAGACCTTCATGGTACTATAAGTCCTATGCAAATTACACAGTAATTGATGTCATATGTTCTTTATTCGACCATTTCAAACAACGACGACAGAAATTCTCGAAAAAAAAAAAGATGACATAAATTTATGGTCGCGAAATCCTCAACAAATTCATCGCCATCCAATGGTGCTGATGTCAAATATAGAACCTTCACGATAAGATGTCTAGAAGAATGGTGTAGGCACCCGTCAATTTTTGAATGGAATGACGTTCGACCAAATCGAAAATATTCTCAACGTGGCGGCGCCGCAATATCATTTCAGTGTATTTTCCGTTGTCAATTTGATGGATGTATCAACAGCTGATTTGCTAAAGTCAATCATGACATGACAGTAGAATGGCATCTTTTTATAATGAAAGTTTTCTACTTTTCCTAAGAACTAATATACATCAGAATGTCAGGAATATAAACACACATTATTGCTTGACAAAATTATCTACCATTAACACGCCACGTTCGCCAGAATAAATTCAAGTATTTGAAATAACTGATGAAAATCAGTCATAATTTGTGAATAGCGCCACCTGAAGTGGAAAGAACGAAACATTGCTAATATAATCAATTTGGTCACAACAAAAAGTGCCTACACCATTATTCTAGACATCCTACTTCACGATTACGTTATTTTGAATAAATAAAACTATAAAAATAACTAATAATCAGTCATAATGTGTGAATAGCGCTATCTGAAGTGGTACGAAATCTGATCATTTTAGACATCTAAAAGTTGTAGGCAACTCAAATTACACACTATTACACTGACTATAGTGGTAATATAGTCACTGTACACCCCATCTAACGGAGAGAATATGAAATCAAGTACCACTATAGTGGTAATATAGTCACTGTACACCCCATCTAACGGAGAGAATATGAAATCAAGTACCTATGAATAAGCGGTAGCGTAACTGTTACTGTAGCGACACCTAGTGGCCTCGCTCAAAAGGAGGAAAAGCATTTCCTGTATAAGTGAAATTTTCATCGATTTTTTCGAAGTTTTATTGCATTTTATAATAACCAGACCGTAGACGAATCCATATATGAAGTTTCATAACAAACACTCCATCTGATCTCGAGTTATAAATGGTGTAACCAACATCTTTCTTTTATATATATATTTAGAATATATAGATATAGATTTCACCAATATCGCTCCTTATGAAAATGCACCAAGCCCCGCGGACGACGCTATAATATATATTCCGATATTACGATATTTTTCCATACTAAAATGACATATGTCAATGCAAAGCTATAATATATATTATATTATCGCTCGCCGTCCGTTGCGGGCTTTAATGTCGAAATTCAAATTTCTTGGTGCCTTTGTTATGAGGAGAATGTCACAAGGTACTTTTAAATAGTAATCATGGCCTGCCTACCATATACCGAATAGTTGCAGTTTATGTCTTTGTGATCAATAGTCTCCATGTGCCCGAGACCTAAAAATGGACAGTTTTTTCGGTATCGAAGGTCGAAAGTTGCATCTAGTGGACGCAATCAAAACTGAATTCCCACTTTGGGCGACGGCATGCAGTGCATTTGTGTGTATGTGAGTGTGGTACCACAGTATAGACACTAACTAGTGTTTATACTGTGGTGGTAGAGAGTGGTGTTGGTGGAGGGGGGAAATGATTGTGGTGGGGGGAGGAGTTATGTTCATTGCATATAAATATAAGATTCACTCAGATTTCGACCTCCATACGAGTTTTATTTCAATTGTAGGCACAAAATCATGGTACAACTGTAACAACAAGCTCTTTATTAATGATGATTTTATATCGATATGATATATTGTTTATCCTGATTACTCGAAATAGTTCAATTACTTGAAAGATGTGGTGTGGTGCAATATACATAACTCCTCCCCCACCACAATCACTCCCCCCCTCCACCAATACCATTCTCTACCACCACAGTACCACACTCACATACAAACAAATGCACATGCAGTATGCATACGTATGCATGCCGTCGCCCAAAGTAATAGATGAAAATTCATTTCTGATTGCGTGCACTAGTTGCAACTTTCGACCTGCGATACCGAAAAAACTGTCCATTTTTAGGTCTCGGGCCCATGGAGACTATTGATCAGAAAGACATAAACTGCAACAAATCCAAATTTCAGCCAATTCGACTGGGATCCATTTCCCATTCAATTTGTGCGGGGTCCTTTGACTAGTTTGGTATAGGCATGACATACATGGAATGAAAGCAAATTTCATCAGATTTCTGAATTTCAAATAATATACAGGATGTTTCATTTGAAATAAACAACTTTCAGTCACTTTTTCAAGCAAACAGAAAGACTATATGTATTTGTTACCACCCTGTATTGAAGTAACGTACAGCAGGTTGATGTGATGGAAGCATTCGTGTATCACCTAACTCCATATCAAATTTCAATGGCAAACTGTCTCTCAACCCCAAGTTATCAGCATTTTTGCAGGTCATGATTTTCGATTAAAAATATTGAAATTAATTTATATTTCGAAAACGATAGTTATAGTTGTCGAGAGTTGTCGAGAAGTTGTTGGAGATTCCAAAAATAATATAATATACTAGGTATTCCATTTGAAAAAGCAAAGTTGCTACTACTTTCCACTGGTAGTAGCATCACCGCATTGACGAAAATATTGCGAAGAAAATTTCCGATGATGCACTCATGCTAATTTTCAAACCGATCCTATACCTGGTTCACCAGAAACGTCTAATATGCCATCCATGGTGAATTCTTGCCGACAACGCATATCTGGGCCGCCACAACCAAAGTGGCAAAAATTGTTCACCAGCAGTTTTAGCAGCATGGTTTTTGGATACTTGTCCGCCATATTATAAGTATCAACCTGCAACAGACCTGCAAACGGACGCAGCGGTTCTCTATTGGGACAAACCCATAACAACAGATAGATCAGTGGATTACAATAGACCGGACCTTGTATTCATTGAGAAGGATCAGAAGTATGGGGTGATAATTGATGTGGCAGTACCATTGACTCATAACATCGGAAGAACGGAGTCCGAAAAAATTACGAAGTACGAGAACTTGGCAATAGAACTGAAGAATATGTGGCAATTGTCGAAAGTCACTATTATACCGTTGGTATTTGGGCTGAGGGAGTCATGTCCAAGTCATTCAAGAGAAATCTCCAAAAGATCGAATTATCTCAGAGGGTCGCGGGATATGCACAACAGGCTGTTGCTTTGCAAACCTGTCACATCGTGCGGAAATTCCTGAACTAGTGGGAGGAACTGAAATGTTTTTTCACTGGTTTATAGAAGCAATACAACCTCAAGCTAAAATCGGGAGACCGATGATGAAGAATAATAATATCAGTTTAAGGAAAGAAGTAACGGCATGCAGACAATTGAATATTTTTTGAAATTCCGGAAAAAGTTACACACCGTGCAGGAATCGAACCTACGTCTCCCTACTTTCCGGGCATGGGGCCTTGACCACTGGGCTAACGATGCATATGATACTTTTCCCGGAATTCAATATCCTGAGGTTCACCTCATATGTTGGTGAGAGGGGGGATCCTAGTTGGGGAGCAATGATTCACCATCATTGGTCAGGGGATTCCACTTATCCTTCACTCCACGTCATCGAATTTTTCGATTTCAGTTTTAAGATCGGATTTCGGATTCCGACCAATGATGTTATTTTAATAAGCCGAGAATAATACATGAGAATAGTTTAACGTCTGTAAATATAATTAAGGAAAGAAATAACGGCATGCAGACAATTGAATATTTTTTGAAATTCCGGAAAAAGTTACACACCGTGCAGGAATCGAACCTACGTCTCCCTACTTTCCGGGCATGGGGCCTTGACCACTGGGCTAACGATGCATATGATACTTTTCCCGGAATTCAATATCCTGAGGTTCACCTCATATGTTGGTGAGAGGGGGGATCCTAGTTGGGGAGCAATGATTCACCATCATTGGTCAGGGGATTCCACTTATCCTTCACTCCACGTCATCGAATTTTTCGATTTCAGTTTTAAGATCGGATTTCGGATTCCGACCAATGATGTTATTTTAATAAGCCGAGAATAATACATGAGAATAGTTTAACGTCTGTAAATATAATTAAGGAAAGAAATAACGGCATGCAGACAATTGAATATTTTTTGAAATTCCGGAAAAAGTTACACACCGTGCAGGAATCGAACCTACGTCTCCCTACTTTCCGGGCATGGGGCCTTGACCACTGGGCTAACGATGCATATGATATATGATCATTGCTCCCCAACTAGGATCCCCCCTCTCACCAACATATGAGGTGAACCTCAGGATATTGAATTCCGGGAAAAGTATCATATGCATCGTTAGCCCAGTGGTCAAGGCCCCATGCCCGGAAAGTAGGGAGACGTAGGTTCGATTCCTGCACGGTGTGTAACTTTTTCCGGAATTTCAAAAAATATTCAATTGTCTGCATGCCGTTATTTCTTTCCTTAATTATATTTACAGACGTTAAACTATTCTCATGTATTATTCTCGGCTTATTAAAATAACATCATTGGTCGGAATCCGAAATCCGATCTTAAAACTGAAATCGAAAAATTCGATGACGTGGAGTGAAGGATAAGTGGAATCCCCTGACCAATGATGGTGAATCATTGCTCCCCAACTAGGATCCCCCCTCTCACCAACATATGAGGTGAACCTCAGGATATTGAATTCCGGGAAAAGTATCATATGCATCGTTAGCCCAGTGGTCAAGGCCCCATGCCCGGAAAGTAGGGAGACGTAGGTTCGATTCCTGCACGGTGTGTAACTTTTTCCGGAATTTCAAAAAATATTCAATTGTCTGCATGCCGTTATTTCTTTCCTTAATTATATTTACAGACGTTAAACTATTCTCAAATATCAGTTTATTTTTCAAGTTATTATCATTACAGACAACATAGAGGAAGAGCCAGTGACCCATTTTCATATGTCATTTCATAACTCACCAAAATTCACTTGTTTAATATTCAATATCTGCTCGAAAATAGAAACCATTTCTGCCAGCCCATAATGGCCGGAGTAGACTACCATAAGCGCTCAAAGAGGCTAGAAAATTAGGTTCAACTATGTCATAGTATCATACACAAAACTTTCGGGAATTGTTATTGATATGGAATGGAATCTATAAAAAATAATGACAAAACTTTTTCGTCCCTCCTAAGTGTTGGCAGAACTCTTTGAATGTTTCGATTTACTAATAATTAAAATATTTTTGCCCTAAGAACTCAGGCAGTTTTTTGTTTACTATTTCCAATGTCCAAACGAGACATTTGAATCACTGTAGTAACGAAACCGTTTGATAATTTGATATTTTTCGACTCTGTTTTCATCTACGTGATAATGTAAATTACAATCATGAAACCATTTCATCAAATGAACAAACAAATTAAAAAAAGCTATATTAAAGCTATATCGCGAAAGTTTTCACTGCGCAGCGAGACAGAATTTTCTACCGAATCGGGTGTTTCGTGTCTGGAATCAGCTCCCCCCGGTGGTGGTAAATAGTGCTAGTGTAAATTCGTTTAAGATTAATTTGGACCATTTCATTTCAGTTTAGTTAAATAGATTAAGTTTGGGCTGTATCTGTTATTCGTCTATATATGTACTGAGTCCTATAGATATTTATCTTGACCCTTATCCCTAATAAATAATAATAATAAATCAAACAATTATCACCATCAATTCTCAGTTCAACACACAGAAACATTGAAATCAACACGAAAAGTACTGCATTGTTTCTCACTCGAAGAATATTTTTCAACAATATTATAATGGTTAGTTCCCAAAAAATGAGTAAAAATATTTTCACCAACAGATCATTAATCATATACATGTACTCAATATTTACTATTAATTGTGTTATGCTGCTTTGGTTTGTGTTCGTTTGATTTTCTTCTTGTTACTAAAAAGGTCATGTACCGTTAATAAATAAATAAAATAACATAAAATAAAATAATAAACATTGACTTTGTTAGGAGAATTTATGCTCGAATCTGAATTGAGCTCCAAGAATTTTTCGAATGGATTGAGGAGGTCTTGAGTATACATGTGTGACTTACGGAACATTCAAAGAAGTGTAAGATCTCAGTCACATTAAGGGGTAAAAAATAAACCATCAGGTCAATTAAAACCCCAAAAGTTGGGTAGACTAACACTCAGTTGCAGGAACGTCCATTATAATTTAAAAGTGTCATTAAAATCCTAATGCCATATTAAACATGGTATTCTGTGGCAGGAAACCATGTTTAATGTGGCATTAGGATTTTAATGACACTTTTAAATTATAATGGACGTTACTGCAACTGAGTGTAAGAGTAGTAAAAGAGAGTATAATGAACTTATATTACTCCCTATCAAGAACTATTGAGTACAGTAGTTCCACCTTGGTGGAACAACTGTACAAAACTGTACTCAATAGTTCTTGCTAGGGAGTAATATAAGTTCTGCCGTTTCAATTGGTTCTCATCTCAGGATAAGGCTATATGTATCTGATGACGGCTAATAAGCCAGAAACCGGTAATGCATTGTCTCTCTGTGTTGGTGCCACCTGGTGGTGTACTTCGGAAACTAGATCTCTACTAGTCCAATTCTCACATTTATTTTAGTTTGTTCCAACTTAGGGACATTATCCTCCTTTTTCATTTATAATCAATGTTGTTCACGTTTCAGTTTGCTGGTCTCCTGATTGCCGTCTTGCTGGTTTCACTTTTGGTTCATCTATTCATGTTACCCCCTGAAGATGAAAAAGAGGAGAAGAAGAGTCTTTTGACAAATGAGCGTATGCAGCATAACGCTGGAAAACAAAAATGGGCCATAGATAATATTTCCGAATATTCGATGAAAATATGGGACAATGCCCATAGGAAAGTGAGTAAAGAAGCGCCAAATTTATTGATAGGTCGAGGAAAATAATAATGATAATATTCATTCGAAACATATTTCCTTCAAAAAAGTGATCCTAGGTATCCTTCGGAACTATTGATAGAGCAATCAGGGGCGTATTCAAAAAATATTCATCTTCGAACATGCATATACCGGTCCAAATATTCGAATCCTTACTTTTAATATAGAAATTTATAAATTAAAACTCAACTTTCACACTTTTTTTCTGAGCGCTCGGGGAACGGGGAACGAATCCGCTGTCCTATTGAATTCCGTCCGTTCTGCGGACCGGCCTCCGGCCGTGAACACCATAACGCTCGATCGGAAGAACCCATAAACAGAGACAACCGAGACGGTCAACTAGGAACTAAAAATTTGGTACATTCTAATTCTTCATCTCTCTATGTTAGGCGTGCCACGATAAAGAGGCGCTGTACTTACCCGAATGTAATGATGAACTCGAAATCCAGAAGGCTCTCACACAGAAGTCGGGTTCTTTAAGGATAGGGATATAAGGATACACCCTCTTTCTGAGCCTAGTTGAGAGAAATTAGGCGGCAATTCACTCGAAAATTGTTCGATATCACACTCGTTTGCTTTGGCACTAATAAACAGATGAAAATGCAATTTTAGACGCGATTTACTATTCGAAATCAGAAGATTATTCAAACTTTCAGAAGATTATTATTATATTATTATTAGAATAAATGAACAAATCCATACATGATTAAATTTTGAATTGAGGTACAGTTCTTCTGATATGTGGAATTATTCTCTCATGTTGATGTTGATTGATTTGATGATGATTTTGATTTGAGTGCCCCTAGCCCAGTGGTTAAGGTGTTGGACTGGGACCCGGCAAGTCCGAGCTCAATACCGAGGCTAGGAAAGAAATTTTTTAGTCTCTGTCGTGGGCCATCATTTCACTCTATACCGTTCTGACGTTCAGTTCAAAACGCGATTAGGAATTTCTCACGATGGAGACCACCGATTTATTTGAGCGTGTGCTCTAGCGGAGGGTGCGAAAATAGGGACATCGTGGCGATCAGCTGATGCAGTCTGTGCTTGTATTGAGCCCATAGAACTTATAGTATCATGGAATGCTATTTGCCTTGCTGCTCTGCTTAAAATAATTGGTAAAACATCTCAGTTGGAGGAGTATCGAGATTTTCATGTTTCCATAGAGATTACCTGTCACACAAAACACCATGAAACTTACATAGAACTCACTATAAGTTCTATGGAAACTAATCATCAAAATCCGATTCAATTGGCATTTCGGAAAACATTTCTGTGTTTCTGTTCTGTGTGACAGGTCATATCTATGGAAACATGAAAATCTTGATACTCCTCCAACTGAGATGTTTAACCAATTTTTGATCTGGTAATAGCGTTCCATGTACTATAAGTTCTATGATTGAGCCACTTATGGTATCCATGGTTACATAATTTACATGTCCCTTCTCTTCTCCCTAGGCATGCGTATAGCGATGACTGACCCTGGATTTAAGGGGAACGATTGCCACACTTTTGTATACTTATTAGCCACTACGCTCAAATTCTATATTTTTAATTCTATGCTTGCCAGTTTCAGCAATATTCCTGGTACTAAGGAAGTTGATTTTTTGATTACATTACTAAACACCTATGAATTCGACTATAGATCGCCCTCTTTAACGTTAGGAATCGATCCATCTCAAACGACTCAAATTACTACCACTATTCCGTTCTTATACTTCACATATCTGTGGTAGTTCAGCGTAGTTCGGTTACATAACGTACGAGTATAACGTGAGATATCTCTGGTTCAGACTGTTCAGCGGTTAGAAATTAGAATGGGTTATACGTTGATGTATGTGACGAATTATTATATTAATTTATTATTATATATCTCTTTGGGTTTAGGTGGTACACTATATGTATACTCCATTCACTTTTATAAAGTATCTTGGTGGGCCATGGTTTAGGTTTATCAAGTTATTTTACTTAAAACGGACGCAGGTTGGCAATCGTGAAAATCAAGCGACATTGCCAAGTCTACTTTCTATTTAGTCTTTTTCAACTTTGTGAATGGAGTTAGTTCTTATAAGATTTATCCTGTGACACAAGATTCGTAGTACCACTACATTTTCATACTGGAGTATTTCAAGTTGCGCAAAGAGGTATTTAATTGTCGTCTGTAGGCTTATTTCTTGAGAATTTTGAAAAGTGTGGATTTCCATACGTCCGTCTGTTCTGTTCTTCTAAAAGTTTTTCTGTCGGGTTGATAAACTATCACAAAGTAACGAACTATTCTGTCCATTATTTTTCAGTAAGATTTCAACACTCGGTTCTTGATTTCCGTACAAGAAATAGCATAACTGAATCTTCCAATCATGTTTATACTCGTACACGTGAAATTTTTCCAGTATTAACAGAGAAAAAGAGTTTTTCAATATTCTTCAGATCTTTGGAATTATTGAATTCACATAATATTTCCTCAAGTTCATTGTTTTCCCAAAGTAAATAAACATTTTGTTGAATACGTAATTTCTACGATTTATATGTAGAAACGGCAACGTTGCGTTCATATCTGACAGAAGAATGACTATAACCTAACATTTTCAAAATATACGCGGTGAAATGTGTCAGAATTCCAGGGCCTCCCGGGCTACTTTATAAAAGTGAATGGAGTATACCACCAATTTCGACCCTCTTCCGCGGCGGTGGTACAATTAGTGTACCACTTATTTCAAATACACCGAACAGAAATCTACATCGATACAGAAGATTGGCCTGACTTGCAAAGACCCTGTTAAGGCAAAAATACGGAAAAAATGTCGAACAATTTATTGTTAATGGGCCGTTTATGTATTTTGGTTGAGCTTTTGTCAAATTTTTTTTTAAAATTGGGAATAAATTTTTTTTGTTTCACTGGGGTTTTTTTTCTGATGATATATTTGCCGCTCAAAGAGTTAATTATGATGTATTTCTGCCGGAGCCCGGAACTGATGGAATAAACTAGGTGCATCAAAAGATATTTTAGAGGACTAGATATCACTGTTGTTAATTAATTCAGAGATTGAGATTGATTCAGAGATTGAGATTGATTCACTGAATGACATTAGTGTAACAACTATCAATATTGAAGAAAATGAGTTGAACACATAAGTCAAAAGATCTCTCTTTGAAGCAAATCACTGCTGATAGACGGTAAAGTAAACAAATATTGAAATTTTATATGACAAATAACAGGTTCCTTTTCAGTATTGTAAAACGGGCACAAAACACGATAGAATGGTGGAAAAATAGAAAATAAAGGTATGAAGATATTACAAACGGAGTGTCTCAAATTGTAATTTATCTGCACTATGTACATATTACTTCAGGATGCCCAAAGAAACAGATGCAATCGCTTCAGATTAATATATGTAAAACCAAAGAGGTTTCTAGAATCTTTGAGTAAATTGAAGACTGATGAAATGAATACCTACAGATTTGAATTTTTTTTCAATAATATCAATCATTTGGATTTCAAAAAACATAAACAATAATTCGTGCTTAATGTCAAGCTATAATGTTACAACGCTCAGATTGCCAGGAACAATAGTTATATAAATCAAACAAATGGTGATTTGGCAAATTGATTTATTGATAAACTATTCAAATCGCGACAGTTTCGAGATGGGATTTATCTCTTCTTCAGGATGAAAAAAGTAACAAGACATTCTTAAACAAATATGACAAACTACACACACAATGAAGCTTACCGAAATAAATACTGTCACAAAAATATGGAATATTAAAATGTTTCATCATCATATAGACACTGGAAGACCTAAGAGTGTCACCTAAATGGAACTTTCTAGAACAATACATAAAAATAAAAACAATTAATCAGATTTACATCTCTCAACAACAAGGTCTAAGGTCAGCTGTCATAATCCTATCTTCCGTGTTTGCATTGCTTGTACACCATATTGGCCTACTACAAACAACATAACAACCAGTGATTAAACTCGGAAACACAAATCAATCAATATTTAGAAATTAAATTACAATAAATTTTACTCAGATTGTCCATGTCTGTCTTATAATTTACAGAATTAAGCTTTTTAATATAAAACATCTCGGCAAAGAATCTTTTTTTATAATTTTTCTCCCTGTGCACAATTTCAACGTTATCGAGATCAAAATCGAAACTGTGTCCTGTACTGAGATGGTGTTGTTGTCGGAAGAATGCTTAAGGCGCTGGTCTCCCCGAACCGCGACCGACGACGGACGCGGGTCTGCCGCCGTCAACTTCCGAGTGATACATAAGGCGCTGGTCTCCCCGCACAACCGCTGCCCGCGACCGACGACGGACGCGGATCCGTCGCCTTCAACTTCCGAATGATACATTCGGAAATTTGTTGACACGGTCTTTCTCAACCGTCGCGTCCTGAACGTCAGACGCGACGGTTGAGAGAGACCGTCTCCATAATTTTCCAAATGTACCATTCGGAAGTTGACGGCGGCGGATCCGCGTCTGTCGTCGGTCGCGGGCAGCGGGTGTTCGGGAGACCAGCGCCTTAGAAAATTTATTGACACGGTTTCTCTCAATCATTCGGAAGTTGAAGGCGACGGATCCGCGTCCGTCGTCGGTCGCGGGCAGCGGTTGTTCAGGGAGACCAGCGCCTAACAGAGTATTTGTGATCAGATATTCTCTTACAAATATGATGTCTAGTTGTTCCTATATAACATTGTTGGCAATGTAGACAATTAATTTTGTATATAAGATATGATTCCCATTTCTTAAGAATTTCGTCCTTTAGTTTAGTGAAGAACAAATTGTCACAAGTGTTTTTACTTAAGGTTATAAATTTGATGTTGTCTTTCCTCAAAACTCTCTTCAGATTGTGGGTCAAATTTGAAATTATAGAGGGAGTTTAACAAATTTGAAAATACTATCATCGTGTACGGTATTCCGACTCATATTGTAGATCGGAACATTGTAAGAGTTGACATGCACAACTTTATTAATTAACTTTATTGAATAACCATTTTTAATTAAATCTTTCTTTAGCATGTCTAAGTTTGATGACACAAACTCTGGGCTACATATTCCAAGAACCTTCAAGTATCCCTGTCTGAAGAAGAGATAAATCCCATCTCGAAACTGTCGCCATTTGAATAGTTTATTAAAAAATCAATTTGCCAAATCACCATTTGTATGATTTCTATGTCAAGCTATGTGAAATCCAACATAACTTGGGTTTTGTAAGATAATCCTTATCAGAATGAAGCTCCTTTTCTCTCCCTGTCTGGATACCTAATTGTTATTACGTCAGATATAAGAATTACTATATGATATTCATTAAAATTATTGAAATTATTCAATTTTTATATTAAAATGTCCCTAATTCAGTGCTTTTTTCAATTCCTGTAAGAAAACCAGTAAGGTGAGCTTCACTTTATCATAACAAACAAAATGGTAACTAGGTTTTCTCTTAAGAGTCATATTATGATCAGACATCATTTGGAAACGGCATATAATTTATTGACGAAGACGAATGCACAAGTAAATTCATGATCTATAGTATGCTGTGACATTTTACCACTCTCGACTTAAACACAGTACGATGCCATAGCACTCTAAACAACAAATTTTTTGAAGGCTGGTTATGATTGGAAGATATTTGGATTTTTTCATTGTAGAATTATTATTATTATTTGTATTTGACTTTATATTGGACTTAGGTTTTGTGTGTCCGTTTTTTTAATAATTGATTGCCGTGAACAGACAATGCACATCTCGGGACGTTCACGCCAATCGATATTCACATACTGCAGACCTAGAAAATGCAAGAATTTTAGACATGACCAACAACTACAGGAAGCGATGCATTTTGGAAATGATCCATATAAGAAACAATCAAGACAATTCAATTGATAAAAAAACGGACACACAAAACCTAAGTCCAATATATGCCTACTTATTGGAATACTCCGGTATGCATTTTTCCGTTCCCTATACAGTCAGCGCGAGAGGTCGCTCTCACCGTATAGGAAACGGAATGCACGAAGGAACGTTCCCTAGCAGATATGCGCGATGTGACTGCCCTAGTCTTCTTGGTGCCGATGGGACAAATTGCAAATTATTAATAAGGTTTTCTTACTTTCTGTATAGGGTATTAGGTAGAGTCTACCACATTTTTCCTCTGTGAACATTTTTGTGGTCGCGGTTTTTTTTTCAGCAAACCTCTAGTAAGTCGACCATATTTTCATTTTTTTTTTAATCATACGTACCTACTCTTTTTTTGTAAAATGCAATCATAAAAACAATCTGGGAAAAATGAGAAAACATGTGGCGTTTTTCTTGTCCGACAGATGAAAATCGACGATTTTTTTGAGTTTTTAAATTCATTAATATTTGTCGGACAAGAATGAATTTATATTTTATAGAGATACGTTTCGTAGAAAGAACAACTGTCCACCATATAAAATGCGGCAAATCCTTAGTCTAGTTGAATATAATGGTTTTGTTTCAGAATCTTTTTTCGTTTATTATTGAAATGAAACTATTGATTTTGATTGAAAGTTTATAATTCGAATTGTTTACTGACATTTTTATTCAAATCTAATAAAAAACAATGAAAATACTCCTTCCTCACATTAAATTCGTTGTTACAAGACGAATGGTATCCAGTAAAAGTATCACACCAATCGTCAGGTAAAATGACATCTTTATATTTGTGATTATGATGTTCTCTTGATGCCAAGAATATTTTGCACAGTTAAAGGATGACACTTCCTCCTTTTCCGTTTTAAAGCCACGGATATATTTTGAATATTTTAACAAAAAACACTCCATCATATTATATCGTCAACAACCAACAACTGAAATTGCCGAACTTTATTAGTGGGACAGCTGGATGATGGTATTCAGCACATCCTTCTTAAGTGGTCCTCAAAAAAACAAATGTTCATTTGCAACATGAGGAAAGTTATATCCGATAAATGGATATGGTCTATTCATAACCAAATTAGAGCAGTGAATTCTTTAATTTTTGAATGAACGCCACATTTTTTTTTGTCAGACAACTGGTGCCCTACATTGTATTTTCAAGGTGGAGAGAAAATAAGAGAAAAAAGACATTATTCATGATTTTTTCATCCCAAAAAATCTTGGTTTTCCATTTGTCTGACAAGGAAATCGCGACATTTTTTTGTCGGACAATTGATTTTTCGTATACTTCATATGGTTGTATCAACCGATTCTGAAAAATTCGGGAGGGTATTAATACTTTGAAAAAATGCGAATTTCAGTCATGTTTATGTTGTTAGACAATCATGTTCATTTCTCCCAGATTGTTTTTATGATTGCATTTTACAAAAAAGAGTATGTTTGATTCAAGAAAAATGAAAATATGGTCGACTTACGAGAGGTTTGCTGAAAAAAAACCGCGACTACAAAAATGTTCACAGAGAAAAAATGTGGAAGACTCTACCTAATAAAGCTATACATAAAGTAAGAAAACATTATTAATAATTTGCAATTTGTCCCATCGGCACCCAGAAGACTAGGGCAGTGAGCACATCGCGCATGGAAATACAGCATCTGAAATGTATGTTAGAAGAATACAAGGAAGGTAGAGAACGCCTAATTGCTGAAATAAATGATAAAAACATCATTTTAAAGCAAAATAATCAACTTCTGATTGAAAAAATCGCAAGTTTACAAAAAGATGATGAAAAAAAAGTGGAATCGAAACCTGAAAAAAATATTCAAAACATAAACGAGAGCGGATATAATTTAACACGCTTACAAACACCGATCACAGACGACATACCGATAACCTCGAACTCCCAACCACAGAGCAGCGGTGTACCGAACTTTGGAATCGGACAGATACCAACAGAAGATGGATCACCGATGACATACGCGAAAACATTTATAGTAAACAATAAACAGAACCTCAAAATGCATGAGCGAGGATTGGATCAGAAACAAGAACAAACGCCAATTTCTGCGGAGGTAAATCATGATGTGGAAGGAAAACAACAAACACCTATTATGGAAAAAGTGCAAAAAAATGAAAGTACTGTGAATGGGACTTCCGGAGATAAAGAGAGAATGCAGAATCCAGAAGAGGGAGACAGTCACCAAGAAGAAAAATGGAAAATGGCTGGACGTAAGAGAAAAACTCCAAAACAGTCAAGACCAGCTCCAATTAAAGGAGAATTGGAAAAATTCAATTTAACAATAGCTGAGAAGCAATGTTGTTTGTTTCTGTCAGGTCTGAATCCGGATGTAGATGCTCAAGAAGTAAAAGCTTACATAGATAATACATTCAACATGAAGTGTAAGTGTGAAAAAATGAAAACTAAAAAAGATAAGTTCAAAAGCTCCTATAAGATATATGTCCCAGTTGATTCAAAGGATAAAGTTATGGACGGCAGTATGTGGGGGAGAGGAATTGTTGTCAACCATTTTTTACACCTCAGACGAGGCTTGAACAGAGAAAAGAAATAAGTGATTGCTTGAATATCTTACATCAGAATATTCAATGCTTGAGAAACAAAATACCTGAAATTGAGCTATTTGTAGAAGAACTTGAAAAGCCTCCTGATGTAATGTGCTTCACCGAACACTGGATGGATGGACAAGAAATTCAGTTTTTAAAAATCCCAAAATATAATATTATATCAAACTACTCTAGGGAGAAATATATCCATGGGGGAACATGCATCTTAATCAGAGAGAATATTAATGATTTTGAAGAGATTCCTGACATCACCAACATAAGTGAGGAAAAGGAGATTGAGGTATCCTGTGTATATAGCAAATCAAGGAAAATAATAATTTTGTCTGTATATAGGACTTGTCTGGGGAGTATACAGGTATTTATGACTAAAATAGAGCAAATACTAAACATAGTAAATAAAAAATTTGTAAAAAACAAAGTGGTGCTATGTGGAGATTTTAACATCAATTTAATGGAAGATAATGCAGCAAAACGTGATTTTCTGGATTTGCTCAATTGTTATGACTTACAGCCAACAATAAGTAACCCAACGAGGATATCAAAATCATCAAGAACTTTGTTAGATAATATCTTCGTTAACACTCATGATTTCAGAAACAATAATAATATAAATTCTCTCCTGTCTGACCACATGGCCCAATATATAACAATAGAAAGTAATAATGTTCTTCTTAAAAATACAACTAACAAAAAAAGACTGTACACTAACACCAAAATGCAACAGTTTGTTGACAGCTTACAGTATGCATCATGGCAGGATGTGATGGAGGAATTGGATTCAGAAAGAGCATATAGCCGCTTCTCTGAGATGATGAAAATCTACTTGAACCTTATATTTCCACAGAAAACATGTACCATCAGAGAGAACACTCAAGTATGGATAACCGTTGGCATTAAAACATCAAGTAAACGTAAAAGAGCAATTTGGAAGGAAGTACAGGAGGGGAAATCAACACTGAATTATTACAGGAAATACTGTCAAGTACTTAAGCAAATCACTAAACAAGCCAAATGGATGAGCAACAGGAAGTATATATCTGAAGCTGAAAACAAAAGCAAAGCTACCTGGAATCTGGTAAACAATATTATGAACAACAAACAAGGTAGATGCCAGTCTATTCTGAATGTATTTCCTCAAGAAAACGAAGTAGATATACTAAACAAGATTAACTCATATTTCATTGACTCAATCAAGAAGAATGACAACGTTGATACTAACGTTGACAATATTAAATCTTGTAGTAAGAGCATATTTCTGAGTCCAATTGTAGAGCAGGAAATGTATGAATATATCTTAAAACTAAAAAATAAAAAATCTGTTGGTTATGATGAGATACCTGTAGAACTTATTAAAAAATGTGCATTGATAATAACACCACCTTTGACACATATAATCAACCAGACTTTACATACAGGAAAGTATCCTCAGATGCTAAAAGAAGCACTTGTGATACCAATATTCAAAAAAGGTAGTAGAGAAAGTCTTGACAACTATAGACCTATATCACTACTATCTAATGTGAATAAAATCTTTGAAAAGATAATCTCTGACAAACTCATTAAGTTCTTTGAAGAAAATAACATCATGGTTAAACAACAATGCGGCTTCAGACGGGGTAAATCGACAATAAATGCGATATACCAAGCACTCAAAACCATCATAAGATCACTGAACCAGCAACATACTACAGTGGCTCTATGCTTGGACCTCTCGAAGGCTTTTGATAGGGTTGATCATGAGAAGCTATTAGCAAAAATGGAAAAGTATGGGATTAGAGGTGTAGCACTGACACTGATGAGGTCATATCTCACAAACAGGATGCAAAAAACAGCCAGCAAGGGGAAAGATGGAAGCCTAAAATCTTCTGAATGGAAACAAGTATGTAGTGGGGTTCCCCAGGGATCCATCCTGGGTCCATTGCTCTACATACTTTATACAAATGATTTGGTTCAATTCATTGAGAATGATGTTGTTATGTTTGCAGATGATACAACAATAATATCTATAGCTGAAAATGAAAATGAGTGTAGAATAAGTCTCAAAAATGATATGGAAAAGATGAACAAATGGTTCAGAGAAAACAACCTAATGCTCAATATAAACAAAACTAAACTCCTATGGTTCAAAGGTGAGGGAACAGATGAGCTAAATCTAAAATACCAAGACATTAACATCGAAACAGTCTCAAATCTATCATTTTTGGGAATAAACTTTGATCAAAGACTAAACTGGAAGAGTCAAATTGAAAAACTTGCACCAAATATAGCACGATACTGCTACGCATTAAGGATCATCCGAGATACAGTGGGGGTGGATGCTGCATTGTCTTCCTACCATGCATATGTGCACTCAAAGATAAGATATGGGATCATCTTCTGGGCAAGGTCTCCAGAAGTTGAGAGAATCTTCCTGCTGCAGAAAAGATGCTTGAGAGTCATTTTCAAGATGAAAAGAACTGAAACTTGCAAAGACATTTTTCAAGGTTTTGGCATACTGACCCTATACAGTCTGTATATATATGAGGCTGTAATGTTTGTCATCAATAATCCAACTGAGTTCAAACATATGGAACATTCCTACAACACCAGAGGGAAAAATCGCCTGACTGAGGATAAGCCCAATTTTACATACTTGCAGAAAAATGTTACATATAGTCTGTTAACAATTTGGAATAATTTACCACAAAAATTTAAAAATCGATCACTCGGTGTACAAAAAAGTAGCCTAAAACGTTTTCTTGTAAACAAATGCTATTATAGTTTCAGCGAGTTCCTGAATGAGAAAAATTATGGGGAACTGTAGAGTTTGTTTTTTGTTTTTTATTTAAGTTTCTTTATTGTATTCTTGTATTTTGACATGATCAACACCTGTACTGGTTCTAAGATCTAATAAATGTATCTCTCTCTCTCTCTCTCTCATATCTGCTAGGAAACGGAGTGTTCCATCGTGCATTCCGTTTCCTATACGGTGAGAGCGACCTGTCGCGCTGACTGTATAGGGAACGGAAAAATGCCTCCGGTATACCATTTTTTGACGGTCCTGTGGATGGATGAAGTTCTTGTGAAACGTCGTTTGTCAAGTTGAGGTGATTGTTCTGCGGTCTGACGTTTCTAGAAAATTGACTTCTTGAGATTTTGACTTTTAACCGTGGATTGTGTAATTTAGTGTGATAATAATTTTTATATAGGAAGAATATTCGACTATTTGTTTTAACCTCGAATTTCAGTAAGTTAACGAAGTTCATTCTGACATTGTTTTTATTATATTGTTATTTGCTATTCCAGTTGCCCTGAAGAAGAAACAGAAAGTTTCGAAAGCTAGGCTATGATTAAAGAGTAAACATCTAATTCTTTTAATACTTGGTCGACATCCCTTAACCTATTTTATGTGATACTTCGACCGTTAATTGTATACTATATACAGGGTCTTTCACGAGGAAACTCACCCATATTTATACGGGAAACTACTGAACGTATTTTCATGAAATTCAGCACTTATAAGTATTCCACGATGCTGATGAAATCTAAAATATTTTCAAGGCATGAGCACCTCCGGTTTTTCCGGAAATGACGGCTTTCCACCAATCAAGGGTGTTATTACTCAAAGAAAAGTAAAGATGTTATTTGAAATTTTGAAGTTCTTTCTCCAGAAGGGAGAAAGTGTGGGATCGGCCCAACGCACTAGGGTCGGGACTGAGTGTTTAAAAATATTGTCTAGGGAGAGGGATGATAAATGAAACCTTTTGGATTAAATTTAAGACGTATATTAGGATCAAATCAAACTAAACAATTTTACATTCGTTACGTATATTTCAACGATCTATATTATCGAAAATACTCGAATATTTCTTAAATCAGATGCAATTAATCACACCAAATCAAATTATTACGTCAACTTTAAATTACAAGAGCAGATCTAATCCTTGAAATTAAATCAAACATCAGTGTGAAATCCAATTATAAAATAAAATGAATTCAAGTTATATAAGTTAAATAACCCCCAAAATCATAAACATGGGATGATCTCAAATTCTACTCACTTGAACCTTCAACTACTCAAGAGAGATTTCAAAAATAATACAAATTCAAACTTTCTAATATACAAGGGAAATCTCAAAATTAATTCCCACTTAAACTCTCAGATAAACGAGGAAAAACTCAAAAATTATTTCCACATAAACTTTCAAATACTTAAGGGAAAACTCAACACTTATTTCCACATATACTTTCAAATACTTAAGGGTGATTACAAAAACAATACACTTTAAGGAGAAAAATTACGACTTGTGGTAGATTTCAGGACTCTGGACTATAAGAGATATATGGGCTTACATGCAGCTTTCTACCAATACTCAAAATAAGCTAAGCATAAACAAAAGTGTCTGACCTTTTTCCTGTACCAATAATCCCAAGAGTGTTGAATCTAGGATGATGAATCTTTGACGGTGCTTCTTTCCTGAAACAGACAGATTAAACACCAAACACGACACCCACACGCTTTTTCGCAAATTGACCTCACTCCCGAATATACCGACGATACGCAATCTAAAATAATTCCAAGTAATTTAGAAATTTTATTAATTTCGACTTAACACCTTTTTATGTCCCTGTTTGATACTGACCTTCCAAAATTAAACCAAGACTTATGAGTTACCCTAACACCGTCTTCCGAATAACTAAAACTGAATTAATTCTTAAACCTTCCTTAAATCCGTTCCAAAAACATTATCAAACGAGTCAACTGAGAAATCTTCCCGTTTAAGACTTCTGCAGTTACTCCTCGACCTCTAAATCAACCTTAATCGTTTTCGCCTCCACTTTGAGACCGTACTTCTTAACACTCAAGTACCTAACCTGAAACCGTACTACCCTAGTTTCCGAACCATATTCGCGAGTACTGGCAACCTTCCCGTTTAAGGTTCCACCAGTCACTGCCTTTTTCGTCTCCCGAGCAAGTCGAAGATTTTCCCCTCTTCGTCTCCTCCAAAAACCAATCGTCAATGTTTCAAAATCGATCAAATCAAAACTTCTTCCATCTTCCTTTTTACGAACCAATCAAATTGAAGATTTTCCCGCTTCCTACCACCTCGTAGGTAGGGCTTTCTTGAAATAATCTAGGTTCCCAAGCACCGGTTTGGGAAAAATGCAACGTCGAAAAAATCTCATGGTTCCCGGCAAACGTAGGCATATATCGGAGCTGATTTCGTGGAACTATAGTCTTCTTATCGTCACAGATGCAGAAGAAACTCGAACCGATAATCAACAATTTCGGTTGTCAACGTCTCGCCAGAGCTATTGGGTGGTCTGATAAATGATTCAATAATTTTCTAGCACAGGGATATCGAATTTCCGAAGTCTACACCGATCAATTAAATTATCGCGCTTGTTGAAAATACTCGTGAATTATAACAGAAAAAAAAACGTTCGAGTCCCAATTTTCAAAAGGATATTCATTTTATTACGTCCAAATTATCTCTCCTATTACGATTATATAAGAACGCATTCAATTATCTCGATCATGAATCGTTTCACAACGTTTCACGATTTCAGGTTATAACTGAGAATTAAATATTTGAATTCAAATTTCGGCAATTTCTCGCCTCTTGGATTTTCTCCCACTACAAAATTTGCACCCCCTTCTAATACCCGACGTCAATCTGACTGATTCGGCTCAGATTTGAGAGTGATTCGTCTTTATTGCCATTACCATCATTCTTAGCAACTGTTGACTGCAGAGCCATAACGATTACGGCGTCCTCTAGCGGGCGTTAAACTAAACTCTAACCTCCGCCGTCTTTGGAAGTCCAAAATTGAGTGTACAGCGTATGAAACCTTCTCTCCAGTCATTCTATACTCGGACTCCTAGGTCTATACTGTGATAAGACTCTTTCCTATAAATTTACAGTGTTGTCGGCAGTTTCGTAAATAATTCCACTTCATTCGTGAATATACGAAGGCATTCGGCAACTTCCGCCCTCCCTTTGGTAAATGCTGTACATAACAGAAATCTCGCAGGTGGAAGAAAAGGACGGTAAATACGAGGAATGTCTGTGATATCTTCGGACGTCCTGAAAATCGACTATTTCTTAGGAGTGTTGAGGGGTGAGAGGTAGGTACAGTTTGACGTACGCTTAGGGCCGGTTCCATAATCGAAAATATAGTCTCCTTTTCCGTGAGAAGTCTCCTTAACTAATGAAACGGGTCCCATAAACCAATTTTACGGTTAAAGGACGCTCTGGTGTATCCTTTATAATAAAGTCCGGATATTCGGCCTTCATGGCGGAGAAAGTATTCTTTTTCTTCGCGCATGCCGTGTGTCTGTAAACATAACCTCGTTCTTTTCTGTCATTTCATTTCAAATGTATTTGTATTTCGTTAATTCGTTCTAGTTTTTAGAGGTTGTCTCTGTGAAAATAAGTTTTCTCCACAAGAATCGAAAATTTCTTTTAGTACGAGTTCTTTCTTGTACGATGATGAACAAGATATATTTTCAAAACGGACGAAAATATAATGTAGGAGAAGGAATCAACATTTTTTAAGTTTAACATCATTCAATTTGACCTCTGCTCGTCAAGCAAGGCAGTTAATTATCAATGAATATTTTGGCGCAATATAATTGGATAGATTATTGCATTAATTTTATGTTTAAATATACAGGGTGCGTCAGCAAGGCGTGTACGGCTAAAATAGCATAACATGGATGTTGACAAAAATCCAGAAACTAAAAGTGATTTTACATATTAGGGTTCCTCAAAAAAAAGTTTCGGAATATGTAATATGTAGTTTTTTCAAATTGAACACCCTGTATTTCATGGCATAATTCTTTCGAGAACAACAAGAGATTTACACTTATACCTCATTTTCCAAATTTCATCACGGCATTGCCACATAATTCGTATTTTTAGTATATTTTTAGTGTTTCAAGAGGTTCATCAAAAATTCTCCTAGCAACCGCTGTGTTCAATCTAGATAAACAAAAATTTTACAGTAGTTAGCTTAAGGTTTCAGCCTCATTATTTGATAAACATCTGAAGTTTTTTTCATACAGAGTGTCTAATATAAATTCACGAATTTACTCAAATTAAATATTATGCGATAACTAGATTTCTTCAAATGGAACACCATGTATTTTTCTCTTTCATGAAATTTGTTTTTCAAATGTCTACATTTTCTACAAAGTATGTCCCATACTAAAACCTTTTTTTTAAGATATTTCACATTCTTTAAAATAACGATTACCTACTTTGTAAAAAATTTAGACATTTGAAAAACAAATTTCATGAAAGAAAAAAATACAGAATGTTCCATTTGAAGGAATCGATTTATCGCATATTTAATTTGAGTAAATTGGTAAATTCATATTAGACACTTTGCATAAAAAAATTTCAGATGTTTACCGAATGATGAAGCTGATACCTATCTAGAAGATACCTATCTATAAGAATTTTGATCAACCCTTTAAAACACTAAAAATACGTTTTATGAGGCAACGCCGTCATAAAATTTGAAAAATTATAATTGTATATTATAAGTGTTATGCTCTTGTTGTCCTAGAAAGAATTATGTCATGAAATGCAGGGTGTTTCATTTGAAATAACTACCTATTTTTCCATAATTTTTTTTTTGAAGCAAAGTTATTTTTAGTTAGTAGATTTTGTCAACTTTATAACTTCGTCATACAAGTTTTTTTCCACACGGTACAGTTTAGGTGCTTTTTAAGCCGTACGTCTTGCTGACGCACCCTGAAAATATTTTAAATATCCCAATTCTCTGTATTCATTACATATTTCCTTATCTCATTTATTTCCTAGGTTACCAAGATATATTGATATATTTCTCATTGAACACTCAAGCATTCATTAAGAAAATATATACATTATTATCAATATTCATTATGCACCATAATTCGAGGTTCAACATTGAGTTTTGTTTGTATCTTTAAAACTTCAATAAATTGTAATTTGATATCATGTTCCTCCTGCTTCATTTGCCAAAACTTCCTTCTTTATCTTGTAATATTCCTCCTTTGCAACTGACAGAGGGTTTCGGACTTGCGCTATCCGGTTATCTATGAAATATTATCAAATGCAAGCAGTAAATCACTAGATCTCAGAATAGCCAACCCTAAGAATGTTGACAGTTACGAACAAAAGGGAGCTTCATCTAAATGAGGGTAGGATTATGTTTATGGAACCGGACGAGCTGTCGAACTCCCTTCAAGAGCGGCTTTCTTGAAAAACAGACTTTGCGAAAAGGAGCCTTTCCGTAAATATTATGGAAATGGGCCTAATGGTGCCCACTCACGTAGCGTTTCTACAGGACTTTCGAGCTACCAGCTTCGCCCGAAGGCTTGTAAACATTCTCTGTGTGTGGCCGGCTGGGCCACCAAAGCGACCGAAGCGTTTCGAGCCTCTACGTTCCTGGTCGCATCAGTCCGGAGATGCCTCGTCGGTGGTCGCCGGTACTTTCGGGGTGCTATCAGTTATCACTGTTATCAGTCGATACCTGCAGTTCGAAGCGCCTTGAGACACATCTTCAAAATGAGCGAATTTTTAGCAGGCTTCATTGAAATATATAGACAGAAAACCTGCCTATGGAAAATAAAAAGTGTGGAACTGAATGCCAGTGAATGCTAGACTCGGAGCCGGCTTCCAAAGCGTACTTGGAAGCTAGCATGGTCGCTACGTGAGTGTCGAATTTTACGATGCTCAAAGGCCCGGTTGGAAGCTTGTAAAGTCAGGGGACCAGATGAGGTCGTAAAACGCTTGAAAGAGTCGCTTCGTGAGTGGTGACCATAAGGTGGCGTGAGGACACAGTAACAAAGCCTATACAGAACACAACTGCTTCTCTGAACTCGAACAAGTTACAAGCTTCGGAACTTGTAGTTTCTGAGAGGCCTCCTCGGGAGACCTAGGAATGATTAATATAATCAGTTTAATCAAAATCAATTTACATTGACACATGGTTTCATTCAATATATTATTATCAAAACATGGTGATAAGGATAGTGTGACGAACTACAGGCCCATTTCAGTGCTGCCAATTGTTTCAAAAATATTCGAAAAAGTTCTGAATTCTCAAATAGTTCAATATTTCGAACAAAATCAATTTTCCTCCGACAACCAATTTGGCTATAGAAAGAATAGAGGCACTACTTCAGCTGTCGTGAGGTTGGTTGGTTATATAATGCAGGGTTTTGAATAAGGCAATTATACAGTAATATCATTGTTAGATTTGAGCAAAGCATTCGACTGTGTCTCGCCGCGGATTCTCTTGGCTAAGCTCAGATTTTATGGATTTTCGGAAGTAAGTATCATGCTCCTGAAATCTTATCTTCCTGACAGATGTCAAAAAGTTATTTTAGGTGGAAAAGAAATGGAAGTACCCCAAGGTTCGGTCCTCGGACCGATCTTATTCTTAATTTGTATAAATGACTTTCCATCTAGTCTTCCAGCAAAAGTTAAATCGGTTCTGTTTGCAGATGATACTTCACTCCTTTTGAGTGGACGAGTACTGGGTCAGGTAATGGAGGGTTCACGCGATGCACAGTTGAATGCAAAAAATTGGTTCAGCGCGAATCAGCTAATGCTCAATCAGGATAAGACAGGTGTTTTGATTTGTACATTGAGGGAACTTGACGATGAACTAAAAGAAAATATAAAATTTTTGGGGCTGCATTTAGACCAAAAGCTCACTTGGGATGTTCATTGTGAGGAACTCTCGAAAAAATTTAGTAAGAATATTTTTGTTATTCGTACACTTGCCTTCAAAGTTTCGGTAGAAACATTGCTGACAGCCTACCATGCCTTATGTCACTCTTTGATGAAGTACGGAATAATAGTATGGGGACACACACCACATGCAGCAAGGGTTTTTTCACTTCAGAGGAAAGCAATAAGAATTATGGACAAGTTAGATTATAGAGCAGATTGCAGAGATTCTTTCAGGAAATTCGGAATTTTGACTGTTCCAAATAATTGTATCTGTGAATGTTTGATTTATGCTCATGAGAATCGATCCGCAATACTCAATGCAGATGTTCATGGTTATGATACTAGGGCGAGGTTGGATGTCAGAAATGATTTTTTTCGACTATCTAAAACACAAAACGGTCTGAACTTCTGGGCCTATAAATTTCATAATAAGCTGCCTCATTCTGTGAGAAACCTGAAGGAAAATTTCAAATCTTACGTTAAGAAGTACCTAACGAATAATGTTTTCTATTCAATAGAGGAATTTCTTGAAAAGCAGATCATATGACTGTGATGTGTTGACGAATGTAAATCGAAAGATATTAACATGAATAAAGGTTATTATTATTATTACCCTAAGTGTTGAAATAAAAGTTACACAATATTTGAAATATTCCAAAATGCATGTTCATTATAAAAAAATCAAATCTGTTGGGGCCGAATTGAAATGAAGGAACACTAAACGGGCGCAGAATACCCAAAAAAAATATGCGTTTCAAAAGGTACACTGAACCCGATTCAGGATGGAAAATGTTCCAATGAGAGCAGACTGTATGATATTTGAATGTGTAATTTCCAACACAACACGAAAGAACAAGTGTACAATCAATCAGAAAAAAGACTTACCTTCTCCAGCAGTAGGTGATTGTCAAAGACCTTATCGTGATAACCAATCCACGAACAAATTGATTGAGCTCAACAACCAATCGGGATGGCAGGTCCTGAAGTTGGAAGGCTGAAGAAAGATTTTACACCTGTTCCTATGACGTTTCGTTGGTCACGCCACTGATATTATTCAAAGTGAAAACTCACTACTTTTAATTTAATGTTTGTTCAAAATGAATTGAATGAACAAATCGATGTAATGATCTATGATAAGATCCCAAGATCTTATTTTAATTGGAAACTGAATTTTTGAAATTATGGAAACGAAAACAATCGAAAATGGGCGCATATGCTAAATATCTGAATTAATGTCTCCGACTCGCAAAAGAAGAATGAATGTGTGTAGCATGAACATGCGTCGTCGCAAGGAAACCTACAGCTGGTAACAGATTACAATAAATTTTACCGGGTGATATTTAAAATGAAGATTGAATATTTTCCTATTCGGAAAATCGAAATTTTCTCAAAACAATAAAAAGGAACGTTCACTTTGGCGTGAACAAAATCAAAAATGTTTTTATAGATGTTCCCTAATGTTGAAAATCAGTTTTTTTTATGCATTTCAACTATTTTATTTCTATTCGAATATCTTACAATCTGTCTCTCTTTGCGGACCTTCTTAGAAGCCTCAGTTATTTTCAGCCGATAATTAATTAGTTTATCATATTCTACATCCAAATGTGTTTTGAGTGCTTGGACAATCGTTGCTGGTCGTCTTCGAAAACTGCTTATTGGTGCTTTGATAATCACACCAGTTTCTACCGAAGGAATTCGTTATTAAGAACTTTTTTAATCTAGGAAACGCCCGATAATTTCAAAAAATGTCTTAACATAGATGCTTAGGTGTAACGACTCCTAACAGAAAATCATGACCAAAAATTGTGGATCAAAACGGCACTCTAGATTGTAGATCAGGGCCTACTTCCGGCATAATCCGCAATATTTCACGGTCGTGACGCTATTGCGGCGTTGAAAAATAGAGGGACGCCTTTCAAGAGAATTGAAAATTAGGACCCCATCTCAGATTTTCAATCGACAAGAAAGTCTTGAATAAAATCTAATCAGTGCCATCACCTATGCACCTATATCACCTATTCTATGCATCTATGTCTTAACGTACAAACTTTCGAAGCATAAAAATAACCAGATTTCTGGAATAATTTCAATAGTTATATCTAGCCTCGGCGCAATCCAAATAATCGACATTTCACTAACTAACGCTTCGAACCAATACGTGCAAGTTGTCATTATAGTAGATGACGCGAGCGTTCAAAAACACTTCACGTCAGTTCTTTTGTGCCATATTTCCATAAAAGTATTTTTTGCGAGAAACGATAGCTCTGGCCAAATTTATCAGATAATGAAAAATTTTCACAACTTATTCAGTATATTAGGAGTAAAAGTTTTTCATTGTCCATAAACTGTCCATAAACTAACTGAACAAGCACACATGATGCTTGAACGGAAAATAGTCACTCCCGATATTTCTCATATTATAATGATCACTGAAATTCACTCAGATACTCATAAATGTTCGTAATTTTACACATTATGCGGTAATTTTGTGTATTGAAAACACAATAACCTGTGAGGGGGAACTGCAATCTCCAGGATTAGAATATAAAACAATCCAATGTCACCGTATTTCAAAAATCTTTTTATTTCCTTTACGACGATCTCCGACTCGGATATCTCGCAAGGAAACTAATTGAGGCATGTAGATGGAAAAGGCTGTAAGTGCCAAAAAGAAAAAAAAAAGTTTTTTATTGGAAACTGAACTGCAACATATCGCCAATAGTAGGTGTGGTACTCCACTAAATGAAAAACACAATTTCAATAAGTTCTTATTTATTTATAACCCATACAATTTACTTTACTATATTAACAGATACAATTCAGACTTCTTTATCGCACGGTTCGCATCAGACAACTGACTAACTTATTTATCTTCTGCATCCAACCCAGCATGATTCACCTTTAATCATTCCTGATCTTGACTCATCGACGCGCCATCAACACTTTGATCCTTGGCAGGGTTGCCGCCGCCTGATGCAGGTCTCCACATCCCTTCCTTTTTTTCTAGCCTCAGAGGAGGTATCTTTTTCGGCATACTTTCTGGGCTCTGGGTTTCTGAGTTGTTGTTAATAGAACCATATTCTTTATCTGGTAATGGTATTTTTTTACGTGTGTAGTGTGTCTCTTATATATAATACCATCTTTGTTCATCAACGTAACTTCGTTTCCTTTTCTCTGTTGCACGATGAAGTCTTCATTGTGATATCTGTTTTCTAATTTATTTGCAACCGTCATGTTTTTAACTAATACCTTATCACCTGGCTGAATATCACATGGCTTTGATCCCCTCGCCTTATCCTCTCTTTCTTTTCCTTTTTGTTTTCTTATTAGATCATTGTCTCTTGCCTCTAGGTCTCCTTGCTGATTGATCAAATCCGAAATAGATGGGATTTTGTCTCGGATCTCTCTGTTGAAAAGTAGCTGTGATGGAGATTTTCCTGTTGTACCATGAGGTGTCACGTTATACATTAATAAATAATTCCTGATTTCCTTTTGATAATCCCTTTTATTGGCATAGGCAATCTTCAATCTTTTCAGGATCGATCTATTAGCATTCTCTACCTCTCCATTTGCTTGAGGCCAATAAGGTGGTGTTCGAATCAGCTTAATATTATGGGTGTTACAAAATTCGACGAATTCTTAACTAACGAATTGACGACCATTATCAGCTCTGATACTTTTGGGAATCCCTAATCTGCAAAATATTTCAGTAAGCTGCTCTATTATCACACATGATGTAGTAGATTTCAGAACTATTATTTCTTGATATCTCGAATAATAGTCGATAATAACCAGCACCATATATCCATTTGGCAAAGGCCCCATTAAATCTAAAGCGATGCATTCCCATGGCTGCTCAGGGAATTTGTGTCTTGACATTGGTGGTGGTTTGTTGGGTTGAGATACCAGAAGGCAGTCACGACAGTGTTTGACAAATTTCTCTGTTTCTCGATCCATCAAAGGCCACCAAACTTTCGAACGTAAACGTCTCTTCATAACCGTTTCTCCAGGATGACCCTCGTGTGCCAGCTCTAGTAGAAGGTTTCTCAATGATTGTGGAATCACGAGACGATTTCCTCTTAGTAATACACTATCCATTATAGTCAACTCCGACTTAAAAGGTGCATATATATTTTTGTCAGTTGAAGACCATGAATCATTACTAATTTTTTCTATCGCTTCTACTATTTCTGTGTCTGCTCTACTAGCTGAAATAACTTTCGATATTTGAAGCGCCTTAGGTGCAGTTCTTTCCAAAATAGAAAATATATGCGGTTCTGTTCCAGTATCGAACGACGGTTCTTTTTCAATTTGACATAATCTTGAAAATGAATCTGCAATATTGCTCTTGTCTGGTTGGTATATTACCTTGAACTTGAATGTTTGTAACCGCAGTAACCATCTTTCGATACGTGCTAGTGGTTTCGACGTTGGCTTGAATATGGTTTCGAGAGGTTTGTGGTCGGTAACCAGCTCAAACTCCAGTCCAGCTAAGTAAATGTAGAACCGTTCAACTCCCCATACTAGAGCTAAACTTTCTTTTTCTGTTTGTGAGTAACGTCTTTCCACTTCCGACAGACTTTTGCAAGCGAAAGAAATGACCCTGGGATCATTTTTCTCATCGAATTGTAACAAAACGGCTCCAAGGGCCACAGGGCTTGCGTCCGCTATCAGTCTAGTTCGCTTCTGAGGATCGAAGAATGCTAATGTGGGAAGTTTTGCTAGGTAGCTTTTGAGTTTATTGAAATGCTTTTGATGCGTTTCTGTCCATACAAATTTTTCATTCATTTTTGTCAACTGACGTAGTGGTTCTGTTGTTGATCCCAAATCCGGTAGGAACTTACCTAGATATGTAACAAGGCCTAGAAAACTACGCACTTCTTCTTTATTTTCCGGTGCTCGGAAGTTCCTAAGAGCTTTTATTTTCTTTTCATCAGCATCTATTCCTTTATAAGATATTTTATGACCCAAAAATTCAAGTTCTTGTACTTTGAATACACACTTTGTTTTATTGAGTGAAACGTTATGTTGTTCTAGGGTTTTCATAACTTCTTGAAGACATTTATCATGTTCTGCTTCGGAAGAACCAAATATTATTATGTCGTCCAGATAATTGAAGCAGTTCCTACATGAGGCTAAAATTCTTTCAAAGGTTTTTTGAAATATTTCTGGTGCCGAATTAACACCAAACATCAAACGTTTGTAACGAAACATGCCTCTATGCGTAATAAAAGTTGTGATAGGACGACTCTCCGGATGTAATTCGAGTTGGTGGTAGGCACTCACTAAATCTAACCTTGAGAAATATGCTGCGTTTTTAAGTCTGGTCAAAAAGGAATCGAATGTTGGTAACGGGTAGTTTTCTCTCTGGATGGCCTCGTTTGCTCTGCGCATGTCAACACAGATTCGAATGTCTCCTAGGGCTTGAAGATAATGACGATGGGTGATATCCATTCGCTAGGACCATCTACTTCCTCTATTATATCTCTTTGCAAAGCTTCGTTCAGTTTATCTGTAACTTGAGTTTCAAGTGCTATAGGTACTTTCCTTACTGGCTGCTGTACTGCTTATATGGATGGATCGATGCTCAGTTTTACCAAGACATTCTTTATTTTCGGAAATGGAATAAGTTTGTCTACCATATTTATACCTATTCCCAGCTTAAGTATTCCCAATTTCTTGGCAGTTTCTTTTCCCAGAATAGAAATATTTCCATTAGATACCACATAAAAATTGGTAATAACTTCTTCCCCACCTGATGATACCACGAATAGTGGTTGTGAATTTATATTTGATTTCGAGTGGTTTCTCAGATCCGTAAGATTTTAGTGATTCCGTTGGGTTTGTTACAACATCCCAAATTATTGCTTTCATTTCAGATATTATTTTCCAATCTGTATCTTTTATTACATTCGCCTTGGATCCAGAATCAATCAGCAATGTTAGTTTCACTCCTCCAACCATACATTTTATCAAGTCATCGGTCGCATCGTCTGAAGTTCGAGCCTTGAGGTTTAATTTGAAGCAGTCGAAATCATTGGTGGTATTTCGTTGTGATTCAGTTCCAGATCCTTCGGCATCGATAAAATTCACACCAGATTTAAAGCGTTTGCCACTTCGATTGGATGAAGACATAAACGCCCTTTTTGTTGCTTCACGCGTTCTGCAGCATAGCGCAAAATGTCCTTGGAATCCACATTTTCGACATTTGGCATCTTTGGCAGGGCATAATTTTATATTTCCATTATGATCGAGTTTTCCGCATCTAGGACAGGAATTGGTTGGCTTGATATTCTTTGCCCAAATTTTATTCACGTGCATAGATGAGGTGCTCGGCACATCCGTTGTTGCATTCATCACTGTTGATTGATTTGCTGTATGTTCATATACTTGACATATTTCAATAATTTCTTCAAGAGACCGCTCTTTCTCCAGAAGCCTTTTCTTCACATCTGATGTAGCCCAACTGTCAATTATTTTGTCCTTCATATTAATTTCGGTAGCTTCCGATACGCTACTACCGAAGTAACATCGTTTTGATTGCTGTCTGATTTTCAGCAGACACTTATTGAAGTTTTCTCCTTTTTCCTTCTTTATGCTTCTGAATACATGACGTTCGAATGTAGAATTTTGCTTAGGTGAAAAATATCCTGATAGTTTATCTACTAATGTTTTGAAAACATTATTATTCTCCTGAGCATCATACGGCTCAATAGCATCTGGTAAGTTATAGGCCACTTCCTGTAATTGTGGACCACCTAAATGCAATAATTTATTCCTCTTCTTTTGCGGATTGTCTATATCCTCTGAAGCAAGATATAACTCCAATGCTCTGAACCATTTCTCCCATTCTGTTCTGAGGACGGCCTTATCGAGGGTTTCACATTGAAACGGTTTAATTCCCGATTCCATTGTAATAAGCTGAAAATAAAGAAACCCCTTTTTTTTAGGAATGTTTCAATCTCAATTGATTATATCTGAAAGAGAAATGAGTTTCCTGGTTGTTTTATAGGAAAGAAATCCTGAGCTTTTAGGAGCTCAAGCTTACTCAATAAGTCAAATCTCATTTATTCCACATATAATCGCTTGGAATTATATATACATAAGTATATAATGATAAGATTTTCAATACAGCACTGAGTCGTAAATGTTGTCTTCACAATACAACTTTCGAGCAACTGTATTCGCATACTATCAGGTGCTCACAGCCCTTCTCAATTTTTTTTGTTGGTGCTCACAGCCCTTCGCAATTTTTTTTTTGTTGGTGCTCACAGCCCTCCTTTTATTTGTGCTCACAGCACTCCTTTTATTTGTGCACAGCACTTTCATATTGGTGCTCACAGCCCTCTCATATTGGTGCTCACAGCCCTTCATTAATTTTTTTTTTACTGGCTCACAGCCTAACTTTGTTATATATTATGAATATGTTGCATCGAAAACTGATGTCACAGTGTAGTATTGAAAATTTCATCTTTATTCGTCCTTTCATTTAAAATATCAAATTGCTTAAGTACCTGAGGTTATAATGTAGATTCACAATCCTCGTCGCCATTTGTGGTACTCCACTAAATGAAAAACACAATTTCAATAAGTTCTTATTTATTTATAACCCATACAATTTACTTTACTATATTAACAGATACAATTCAGACTTCTTTATCGCACGGTTCGCATCAGACAACTGACTAACTTATTTATCTTCTGCATCCAACCCAGCATGATTCACCTTTAATCATTCCTGATCTTGACTCATCGACGCGCCATCAACACCTTGATCCTTGGCAGGGTTGCCGCCGCCTGATGCAGGTCTCCACAGTAGGGAAATATCAGAATATATACTCCATTCACTTTTATTAAGTAGCCCGGGAGGCCATGGAATTCTGACACATTTCACCGTGTATATTTTGAAAATGTTAGGTTATGGTCATTCTTCTGTCAGTTGAACCAGCAACGTTGCCGTTTCTACATTTATGTCGTAGTAATTACGTATTTATCAAAACGTTTATTTACTTTGGGAAAATAATGAATTCGAGAAAATATTATGTGAATTCAATAATTCCAAAGACCTGGCGAATGTTGAAGACACTTTTTCGCCTAAATACTGGAAATATTTCACCTATATAAACATGGTTGGGAGATTCAGTTATGCTATTTTCTTGTACGGAAATCAAGAACCAAGTGTTGAAATTTTACTGAAAAATAATGGACAAAATAGTCCGTTACTTTGTGATAGTTCATTCGAGAAATGAATAAAAGTATTCGCATAACCCTACAGAAAAACTTATAAACGAACAGTGGAATTCCCCACTTTCCAAAAAATAAGCCTATAGAAGAAATTGAAATACCTTTTTGCACCCCTTTAAATACTCCAGTATGAAAATGTAGTGGTACTATGAAACCTGTGTCACTGTTAAACCTTAAAAGAACTAACTCCATTTACAAAGTTCGTGGGAATCTATGTGAATGATAGGTAAACCGAATCAAGAAGAACGTATTTCTAAACTGGGATGCACCAGCTTCAGTCTGTTATCTTTGGGTGTAATGACAAGATATCTGGATAAATTCTGCATGAAAACCATCTATCATACAGTATTCGAGTCAAAAGCAAGATATGGAATTATGTTTTATGGACATACTTCGAAGTCAATTCAAATATTCAATCTCCAGGTGGGTGTTAAACGTCTTAAATTTAATTATCATATCAACTGGCATATAATCATTGGATACAAAACTTGAGAAAACGGTAACACAATAAAGAAATTGGTTTTGATACATAATAAAAAAAAACTTCAACAAATCTCCATCACAAAACAATAATTTCTAACATCGTTACATGTTTATGTTTCTTTTTGAGAAAGAGCATTAGATTCTTTAATGTATCATACAATATGGCATGTTCAAAGCAATTACAATATTAGGAAAACAGATTTGAATAGGATACCATACATTTTTACCCATGATACATGAGCACAACGATAAAAACCTCTGAATAAGTATAGAGATTTTGTAATTTTTTTCGAAGAATAGGCTGACATATTCATAACGGACAGAATCTTCTTCAGGAACAACATTTCATCTTTCTTTTGGATTGACATTGACAAAATATCTTGAAATCTGCAACCGAAAAGGAGATAGACAATCATCAGGACATAGTATATAACCCACATTTGGTCCTTGACAACGAAGGTCTTCCGACCATATCTGGTCCTCCAAGCAATTATTTTTGAGATCCTCAGGTTTACGAAGAAGCTTTATGTCCCTTATAAAGAGAAAGCCTTTCCCAATTGGTTATTTTTCTATCTAGGTGGTTTGCAGCAACTTCCATATCCATAATATAATTCATTTTGTTTGATTCAGTTGAACCTCCTTGATCGTAGAAAATCTTCGATACAGTACTAGTTTTATAAGGACATTTTTGCAATACTAGAAAAGCCAAATGTTAGGTCTTTCACACTGCCTAGAGGGTTCTGTTGAAAAAGGCAGCTCTTTCGCAAAAGTGAGTAGTGTATCAATCGAAACGTGTTCATTTTTCAAATTATAATTCCAAATTTGTCGTTGCAGATCTTTCTTCAAAATAAAGTCTTCAGTCAGTGTCTTTTTGGGTTCCCCAATAGTAGGAAATTCTTTGTCGTCTCTTTCACTTAAAATCCTCCTAATTGTGTTTATGTGCAGCTAAAAAATGAACATCTATTCATATAAAATATAAAACCTTGGTTTTCACTCACTTATACGTCGAAAATGTTGGATAGCTGGTCATGAACTGTCGATACCAAATTAACTTCAACTCTGCTTTTTCGAAATTACCTTCGGCATTCTTAGTTTCCAGGCTTGATAATTAATAATGAAAAATAAACGCCGGCATCGTCTCCGACATTTATTAATTGACGTAATGTCATTCACAAGTGCCAACCTGCGATTTTTTCTGGTGAAAAAACTTGATAAACCTAAAACTTGGCCTCCCGGGATACTTTATAAAAGTGAATGGAGTATACCTAGCTAGAATATCCACAGACTAACAGGCGTCAATAGATTACGTAAACGTTGAATGTCTCGATGTTTTATCATGGAAAAAGTTGTAAGTGCCACCGACTATTTCGCGTCAAATAAAGCAACACAAACGTCAGTTTTGCTCGTTTTCATATTGTTGTGTAAAATGGAAACTCAACAACATTTGAATAAAATCCAACGACAAAAATATCGAAAGAGCGCACGAGAAAGTGGAAAACATTATACTACTTCATCAGGATCAGAAAGACCTGGAAAAAACAAACCGAACAGTGATTTGATTTGCAAGTGTTCTTATAAATGCGGATTATTATCCCGGGAACAAAAAGAAAAACTTTTTTGCGAATTTTATAATTTAACTGAGAATGAACAAGGTTCCTATTTATTAGGCCGCAGAAATGTCTTCTGCGAACTATGTTTTGTAATTACAAAACATAGTTCGCAGAAGACATCGTATGTACGAAGAACCTGCAGAGAGTCGACGTCAATGCACTTTTTCTTATATAGTACCAAACAGTGGAGGTAAAAATTTTCAAGTATGCAGTAAAACATTCAGGAATATTTTTGCAATTTCCCCCCGAAAGTTACAAACACTGCAAAGTAAAAAGAAAAATGGGCACTTTGTGTACAGGGATGGTCGCGGAAATCACCTAAATTCGAATCAACACAAGAAAAAATTCACGGAAAATGATAAAAATTTGGTTCAAGACCATATCAATGCATTTCCTCGGCATGAAAGCCATTATAGTAGAAAAAAAAGTGCCAAGGAATATTTAAGTCTCGATCTGAATCTCCACAGAATATTTCTTCTTTTCAAACAGGAGCACCCAAGCAATCATGTATCATACCGATTTTATTGTAAAGTGTTTAAAAAAGATTTCCCGAAATTGAAAATAGGCTATCCCATCATTGATTCGTGCAAAAAGTGTGACCGTCTTCATGCTATTTTATCAAACTCCCTCGATAAAACGGAAAAGGATGGTGCGAAATTTTCCTTGGAACTTCATCAGCGAAAAGCTGAAAAAGCACAATCACTAATGAAAAGTGACTTTAATATTTCACAAATGCCTTCAGCTGATTTTTCAACAGTATGTATGGACCTTCAGCAAGTGATGTTTGTTCCTATGTTGACTCATAGCTCAATGTTTTATTCTCGACAGCTTTCCACCTACAACCTATGCATTCATGTAGGGGATACTAGCAACAGTTTTATGTGCATGTGGCATGAGGGAGTTGCTGGAAGAGGTGGAAATGAAATATCTTCCTGTTTTTATAAAGTCCTACGCTCCAATGTATTCACAAAGAAGCGTTTAGTACTGTGGTGTGACAACTGCACAGCACAAAACAAAAATCAGATGCTATTGATGTCAATTATACAGGGTCTTTCACGAGGAACCTCACCCATATTTATACGGGAAACTACTGAACGTATTTTCATGAAATTCAGCACTTATAAGTATTTCACGATGCTGATGAAATCTAAAATATTTTCAAGGCATGAGCACCTCCGGTTTTTCCGGAAATGACGTCAACTTCCGTTTTTCAAATTAGAACACCATTTTTTTATTGCAGAAATAGATTCCTTAGAAAATTTCAAGTTATTTTGATGTAACATTTTTCAGTTTTGGTTGGAAAATTCTCTCTGAGCGGGAAAATTCGAAAAAAAAATCGAAAATAGAGCTCCGCTGAAACAAGAATAACTTCGAGGTTTTTGGATGGAAAATTTTCATTTTTGGGATTTTTCAAGATGTAATATTGATGTATCCACTTTAAAAATCAAAATCGCGATTCATGATACAGGGGGTGAAAAAATCGCTTTCAAAGTTAGGGATGACAAAATCGTGAAAAATCAATTTTTTCAAATCAGAACCCCATTTTTTATGGCAGATATTGAATCTACGTTAAAAAATAATGTGAGTGTATGCATCACACCCTCGATCACACCCTTGCCCTAAAATGGATATTTTCTGAGTTATTCACAAAAAACTGCGCGGGTAACGACACAACGCCGGAAGCACAGCTTGGGGAAGAGACGTTTAAGCCGGGCACGCGACCTTACAACGGTAAGTCTACAGTGAGTATTCTGCTGTTTGTGGACGAAATAAGAACCCTACAGTGAGGACTCTGCTGTTTGTGGACGAAAGTGATAGTGAAATAAACGGAACACGTGACGGGCGTCAGTGCGAGAGTGCTACGTAATCCAAGAAATAAAACGGAACTTTTTCGGACAATAGTGAACAAAAGTGATAAATCAAATCATGAGTGCCGATGAATATAAAATTCAGCTCTTGGAACAACAAAAACTTATTACGCAATTGCTGCAGATCCAACAACAGCAAATGGCGATATCGAGCAATACGGGAAATGTGAGTACAAGTCAACCTGTCCCTACAGCGGTACCGCCTCCAAGTGAATTCTCGTTTCAAGCGGAGCATTGGGAGGATTAGAAAGTAAGCTTTTCAAGATACAAACGTATAGCTTTGGCGAATTTCAAGCCAGAACAACATGTAGATTATCTCATAGGATACCTTAGGCTCGAAAGCTGAAAATATTTTGAAATCTTTCAAACTCTCAGAGACGGAAATAAAGGACTTTGACGTAGTGTTCCGAAAATTTGATTCATATTACAGTCTGAAGAAAAATTTAGTATATGAAAGAGTAAAATTTCTTCAAAGAACTCAAAGCTGTGACGAACCGTGTGATTGTTTTTTGACCGACCTAACAACCATGGCCCAAACCTGTGAGTGGGGCACATTGGAATCAGAAATGATAAAACTGCGAATAATTGCTGGTTTGGCAGATAGCCGATTGTCTATACAATTACAATCGCGTCCGGATGACACTTTAGATGAAGTTATCCGTAGAGTTCGGCTAGCTGAGTCCTTGAAAAAACAGCAATCTGTTATACGCTCGAGCGCACCAGCCCCGGCAAATTCCAGTAACGTAGGGTTGCAAGAAGCAGCCGCGGAGGTAAATTATATTTAAAAAGGTGTCAAACAAAAACATCATTCACAAAATCACAGTCAGAACTATTCATCAAGTAGATACGATTCTAATCGCACCAAAAGTGCTTCAGATAGCGAACAATCTGAAAAACAATGTCGTAAATGCGGACTAGCTCCCAGACATGCATTTGTTAATTGTCCTGCACGTAATGATAAATGCAGGAAGTGCGAGAAAAAAGGCCATTGGGCGGTGAAATGTCTTTCGAAATCATCCTTTGGCAACAATAAAAGGCCAACAACCTGAAAATAACAAGGTGGAGTCGATAGGGATGAGCAATTCAGATTTTCAGCCGATGTCTGCAGTGAGTGACGATGACATATTTTTTCTCGGGTCAGTAGATTCAGAACACTCTGAGCCCTGGAAAGTTACCGTAGATATATGCGGTGTGCCAATCAATTTTAAAATAGATACGGGTGCAGATGTCACAGTAATCAAATCTTCTACTTTACCAAGTTTAGAGCATTTCGCTATTACTGCACCAAAAAGACCTCTTCTTTCTGCATCTGGGGATAAAATCAATGTCAAAGGTGTCATTAGAGCCAAATTGACGTGGAAAAATCACTCATTCGAATCTGAAATATATGTAGCTGAGAACCTGCACGCGAATTTGTTAGGACGAGATGCGGTTCAGTCACTGAACATGCTTTCATGGTGTGATTCATTATCTATTCAGGATGAATTTACTTCTCTATTTCAAGGAATAGGAGACTTAGGGCAAACATACAAAATATGCCTCAAACCAGGGACAAAACCCTTTTCAATATTTGCCCCCAGAAGAGTACCACTACACCTGAAATCAGCTGTCAAAGATAACTTGGACATGTTAGAAATATCGGGCGTAATTTTTAAAGTCACCGAACCGACTCATTGGTGCGCGCCTATGGTAGTGGTACCCAAAAAAGAAAACAAGGTGAGAATATGCGTAGACTATACAAATCTGAACAAAAGCGTTCTGTCCGAGAAATGGGTGTTGCCGGATATTGCGGACTTGCTAGCAGAAATTGGGCCCAATGCTCGTGTTTTCTCAAAACTTGACGCAACGGCTGGGTTTTATCATGTGCCCTTAGACCCAGATTCACAGCTGATAACAACTTTCATCACTCCCTTCGGCAGATACGCTTTCAAAAAACTTCCTATGGGCATAACCTCAGCCCCAGAAAGATTTCAACGGGAAATGTTAGAAGCACTTCAGGGCTTAGAAGGCATTATCAACCTAGCGGATGACACCCTAGTGTTCGGTAGTTCGAAACAAGAACACGACATAAGACTAAGAAAAGTGTTGAAGCGTTGCCAAGAAAAAGGCATAAGACTCAACAAAGAGAAATGCGTTTTCGGAGTTCCAAAACTTACATTTCTAGGACACGTTATATCACACGATGGTGTTGAGATTGACAGAAAAAAATTGACAGCAATCCTTGAAATGCCAGCTCCCAAGGACGTCAGCGGTGTGAGACAACTATTAGGATGCGTTCAGGTCCATGCAAAATTCCTACCAAGTTTGGCAGACATAGCAAGTCCAATCCACCAGCTTCTAAGGGAAAAGAATGATTTTGTTTGGAGTTCAAACCAACAAGAAGCATTCGACAAAATTAAAAAAGCTTTGACCAGCGCTCCCATTTTAGCTCATTTTGCACCTGGTCGTCCTACTCGAGTAGCTGCCGATGCAAGCTCATACGGACTCGGAGCAATACTCGAACAACAACAACCAGACAGTAGTTGGCGAGTGGTGTACTATGCATCAAGAACCATGTCTGATGCAGAAAAAAGATATGCGCAAATAGAGAGAGAAGCATTGGCGTCGACTTGGACATGCGAAAAATTCAGCCAATTCCTAATTGGAGCAAAATTCACCATTCTGACGGATCATAAACCACTGGTTGAGTTATTGGGGTCTAAACCAATAGCAGATCTTTCGGCAAGAATCCAGAGATTCAGAATGCGACTGATGCAATTTTCCTACGACGTAATATATATTCCTGGGAAACAAATGATTACAGCGGATATGCTCTCAAGAGCTCCGGTGAAATCCTCAGATCCAGGCACAGATGCACTCCTGATAGAAAACGTTGAATTGTTCGTTGAACACATAATTAACTCGGCACCAATCTCAGATTCCAAACTCACCCAAATCGGACAAATCCAGAAAGCAGACCCACAATCTTGCAGACTTCTCAAGTATATTCAACTGGGCTGGCCGACACCGAAAGATCTTCCAATCGAAGACAAAATTTTTCATCAATATCAAGGAGATCTAGCCATCCTAGACGGACTCGTCATGTTCTGCAACCGAATCTACATACCACCTGTCCTGAGACCAACAATGTTAGACAGCATACACGAGGGACACTTAGGAATCACAAAATGTCGTAGCAGGGCCAAAGAGACCATTTGGTGGCCTAAGATCAACGCACATATTGAGACAAAAATTACAAATTGCGACAAGTGTACCGAATTTCGAACACCATCAGTGGAACACCTGAAACCTTCCGCAGTACCCGATTACCCCTGGCAATTAATTGGAGCGGACCTATGTGAAGTCAGAGGCAAGAACTACCTAATAGTAGTAGATTAATTTTCTCGCTATATAGAGGTGGCAACCTTAACATCACAAACGGCGAAAGAGGTGATCGCCAAGATCAGAACCTTTATGGCAAGGTGGGGCATACCTGAAACACTGAGATCGGACAACGGACCATGTTTCGACAGCCATTTGTTCAAGGAATTCTCCAACAAGTATGGTTTCAATCACACCACCAGCAGTCCGTTATACCCGAAGTCAAACGGCCAAGTGGAATCAGCAGTAAAAACAGCCAAAAAGATCCTGTTGAAAAGTGATGATCCCAACCTCGGACTTTTAAGCTACCGCACTTCCAAGCTTGAGTGTGGATTCTCCCCATCTCAACTGATTATGGGTAAAGTCCTAGAACAACTTTGCCAACATGCAAAGCTAATCTGATACCAGCATGGACGTATATTTCAGAGTACAAACGGAAGAGAGAAATAGAAATACAACAATATACCCAAAATTATAATAGAAGTCACAGAACTCGATCTGTCTCTCCTTTAAAAACCAATGACCGCGTGTGGATAACCAACGTGAAAAAGTTCGGTACAGTGGTAAATGAGAATTCAGAAGCAAGATCGTATACAGTGATCGCAGATAATACTCCTCATCGTAGAAAAAGAGCACATCTCATAAGAGCAGAAAAAATTCTCAACACTGAACACTTTAATAACACCGACTACGAAGAAGACTTCGGAAAGTCAACTCATGAGACAGTAGGGCTCCAAACACACCACCCCGAGGGGGAGGAGAGAAGAGAAGAAGAAAGAGTGTCCGAAAATGAAAACGGAGACAATCTACCTGTTGAGGCAAGTTCTGAGACCAATCCTCAAACACAACAGGGTGGAAACGAATCGCCATACTACACTACGCGATCGGGTCGGCAAGTTAAACCGCCCAACAGAAGCGGATGCGTCCGTGGGTGTACTCGCTAAGTGAAACATGCGCGAAAAAACTCGAAAGGACGAGACTCGTAGTGATAAGTTAGTTATTAGTTGTTAAGTAACTTTTAGTGAAACAGACAATTCCTGTGTGGACAATCCTGCAGTGGCATCTCTGTGTTCCTGCCAAAAAAGGGGGATGTCGTATAGAGAAGCCTCGCGGCAACGTTGCATCTGCGCTTGCGGTTAGGACCTGCGCGGGTAACGACACAACGCCGGAAGCACAGTTATTAATGGACGCTTGGGGAAGAGACGTTTAAGCCGGGCACGCGACCTTAAAACGGAAAGTCTATCTCCACCCCATATAACAATTTCAACTAATCGGCCATCGGTTTTCTCTCCAGTGATAAATAAATAATTCTTTATGAACCATATGCAAAAACTTACCATGTTTCACATTCTTTTTTTTTAATGATAGATATCATTAATTACATCTGCCAAATTCCTCTTTATTCAGTAGCATTTTGTGTTTACTATTAATTTGGTGATAATTCGTATTAAGTAATAAAATCGATCACTATGCCTAATTTTACCAATAAAGATTATTTAAATCTCATTCTACTTCATGGAGAATGTAATAAAGTTGTAGATAGAACGATTCGACTGTTCATTGAGAGGTTTCCTGACCGACCCAGACCAACGAGAGATACCATTAACAGAACCATGACAAACTTGAGAAATGTCGGATCTTTCCTTAAGAAAACTATACACAGAGAAAAAAGTGTAGTAGAAGATGAGAATAACGAAATTTCAGTTCTTTCATATTTTCGTGTGAATCCTCAAAATTCTCTCAAAGATGCCGAGATTGATCTGGGATTATCTCAATCGAGTGTTTGGAGAATATTAAAAAAAACATAAAATGCACCCATATAAAATTCAATAGGGTACAGCATTTGAAGGAAACTGATTTCGTCAGGAGAACAGAGTTTTGCGAAGCTATGATGATTCGATTTCAAGAGAATGAAAACTTTTTGGACTGTATAATTTGGACAGATGAATCTAAATTCACAAAGAATGGTTCTTTCAATAGGCATAACAGTCATTATTGGGATGAAAAGAACAACCACCACTTCAGACAATGGAACTTTCGAGAGACCTGGAGTTTCAATGTTTTTTGCGCCATCAAAAATAATGCAATTCTCGATGTTCACATTTATGATGGGACTTTAACTGGTAAGATAGAACACTACACATGTTTGCATTATTTAAAGAATGTTCTCCCTTAGGAGATAGATATTCTGACATATTGACTCAAATAATTGAGCCGCTAGTACAGAACCATAATGACTTATCGTATCAACAAGATGGCGCGCCTCCACACAATTCACTCAATGTGTCAAATATCCTCTACAGGCTATTTGAAGATCGATGGTTGGCGAACAATGGTCCACATCTTTGGCCACCACGTTCTCCCGATTTAACTCCTTTAGACTATTATGTTTGGGGTAGGATAAAAAATATTGTCTACTCAACTCCCCTGACTGATAAAGAGGACTGCATAGAACGAGTCAGAAATGCGTTAAGGTTTGTTTAGATTTTTAGATTCATAGTTTTGAAACTCAATTTGGTTTTTAAACACTTTTGCAGATCTCTTCCTCCCGATGAAATAAGAAGAGCAACGCACGAAGCATTCCTGAGACGTATAAATAAATGTCTAGAAATTAACGGTCAAAACTTTGAGCATCTTCTCTAGTTTTAACTGCGAGAGTTTGCCATGGTTCTCCTAATAGTAACTTGAAGTCGGTTTCAGGAAGGGGTGAAAAATCTACAGCATGGTTCAAATAACAGTTCCTGAAAATTTCATCTTTTTGGCGTAAAGGGAAAAGAAATAGCTGAAAATTCAAGACGAAAAACAGTTTTTTGTGAATAACTCAGAAAATATCCATTTTAGGGCAAGGGTGTGATCGAGGGTGTGATGCATACACTCACATATATATATATATTTATTTTTTAACGTAGATTCAATATCTGCCATAAAAAAATGGGGTTCTGATTTGAAAAAATTGATTTTTCACGATTTTGTCATCCCTAACATTGAAAGCGATTTTTTCACCCCCTGTATCATGAATCGCGATTTCGATTTTTAAAGTGGATACATCAATATTACATCTTGAAAAATCCCAAAAATGAAAATTTTCCATCCAAAAACCTCGAAGTTATTCTTGTTTCAGCGGAGCTCTATTTTCGATTTTTTTTCGAATTTTCCCGCTCAGAGAGAATTTTCCAACCAAAACTGAAAAATGTTACATCAAAATAACTTGAAATTTTCTGAGGAATCTATTTCTACAATAAAAAAATTGTGTTCTAATTTGAAAAACGGAAGTTGACGTCATTTCCGGAAAAACCGGAGGTGCTCATGCCTTAAAAATATTTTAGATTTCATCAGCATCGTGAAATACTTATAAGTGCTGAATTTCATGAAAATACGTTCAGTAGTTTCCCGTATAAATATGGGTGAGGTTCCTCGTGAAAGACCCTGTATATCTAGTGGTAAATGGACATTACGATTCCATTGAAGTTAAATACCTTGTAAGTGGTCATAGCTTCAATTCATGTGATCGCGATTTTGGGATCACAGAAAAAAGAAGAAAGAAATGTAAGGCAATGGTTCCTAATGACTTGCAAGAAGTAGTACGTACTGCAAGAATACAACCCCTTCATGGTGGAAGCAATGTCAGAATGTGATTATGTTGATTTTGCAGCTCTCGCCGAACTTTATTTTAGATACGAGTAAACTTCAAATCACAAAAGCGACATGGATTCGAATAAAAAAAAAAAACCACATAAAGTACGAAATGCATTAGCATTTGGAGATATCGATAACCCTGTTTGGATGAAAACAAATGATTTAAAGAAAAACGCCAGCCTGGAAAATCTCCCTTGCCATTCTGATTTGCCGAAAATACATTATCAGTGCAAAATTTCTGAGAAGAGAAAAAAAAAGACCTCCAGCAAATGCTTGTATATCTAAGAAATGAAGACCGCAGATTTTATGAAGATCTTCTCAGTGTTCCAAGGAATGTTGAGGTCGTTGAGGAACAAACAGTTGATGATAATATCGCAGTTTCAAATTTATAAATGGCTATTCGATGTTTCAGTTTTTGATTTTTAGAATTAAGTGCACCTACCCATTAAAAGTTCTTGTTATTTTATCAGTGTATTTTTTAATCGGAATGAGTTTGTTGGCTGATCATGTGATCATACTTTCGTTATTTTAGGGAACATGGTGTCACGGAACAGCTCAACCAAATATTCAGACATGAAATGTTTTGGAGATATCCACAGGGTGTTTCTGTTAAAAAGTTGATAAAAGGTACTTTCGGTTTTTTCCATATAAGGTACTTTCAGTGTTTTTCATGTCCGGTACATTCAGCATTACCGCATATCACGCAGGGCACATTCATCGTTTTCCATTTTGTTAGGAGCTGGCACATACGACGTTTCCTATGTAAACGTTTAAAAATGAATCATTATTGCAATTAATTAGCAGGAACATTGTGATCTGAGGATAAGGAATGGCCTTAGTATTTTTTCTTATTTTTTGAAGCGGAGTTTAGCTCAGATTTGAGTTTTTTCGTTTTTCTCGGATTCGATTATTTGGCACTTACAGCCTTTTCCATTTACACTCCAGAATTTTATTCGCCCACCATCTCATTTCATTATGTACAATAAACAAATCATTAAGGAGTAGTGGTACACGTCCAAGCTCGCGAGATCCCTTCAAAAATTGGGCTTTTGATTTCCATGATATCTCTGTTCGTATGCGGCCTAGACGAACATTTTATTTTCAAATTAAATCTTAATAATTTCTCTAGGATAGGGGGAGATCGTTACCCTTCGTACGCGGGGCACATTCATACAGTCAAAATAAAACTTGAACGAAACGACGTACGGCCTTGCTTTTGTATGTGAGCTTGAGTGGAGGTACCAACTTTACGTCAACGTACTATCGCGCCATTCGCACTGGTGAGAGCGAAGTGTCAGGCACGAACGTGTTTTCGCGCTCTCTAAGTAATTTTTTGATCAATGTTTTTGTCTATTGTTACCGTAGATAAGATAGGTTTTCGTATAGAGAATTCTATCAGTAACTAGCAAAATATACTTAAGATACGTTTTCAATAATAAATTTATGACGTTTTCCTATCAATATTGAAAGAGGATATATTTTGCTGTTATTTAGTAAGTGGGGTACTTTCGTACAGAACTAGATGGGGCACATTCGGACGCATAAGAATGTGTCACAACTAGGTACGATTTAGTTTGTTAGTGTACTAATTGCTAATTTTTGCATTAACTTCTTTCTTGGAGGTTCCGCCGTTCCGCGAGAACAAACTATTAACCCACCATTGATAAATTTGATGAACTACAAAGGTTTAATTTAGATCCTTTGAATAATTCACCAAACCATCAAATAATAGTAGCTCCTTTGAAGACAGTTTTGACACTAGAGGCAATTCGACCCTATCCGACTGTTGTGAGAAGTAATAAAACAAACAAAGGACGACGGCCAAGAAAATCACGTATTTATACTGACTGTATGTAGGTGCCTCGTTGTTGGGGCAGGTTCGTACATATTCCAGATTTAGTTTTAAATCATAATTATGGTTAAAACATCAGATGAAATCATCTGTAATTTTTTTATATGAATCTCAGATAGTTAGACTATACATTCAAGCTGTCAGATGATTGATTAATGAAAAAACAAAAAATTGAAAAAATAAAATGTGGAAATCGTACGAACGGTCCCCACCTTCCCCTACGTATTACTCGCTTTTCCGTTTTTCTTTGTATATTAGGAAAAAAACCTGATGAGATGTAATCACATAAAAATCTGGACAAACGATTTTATATCCATGACATCCCCGTCAATTTTGGAAATAAATGCATCAAATTTTTAGTATAGTATACATTATTATTATTATTATTATTAATAACACAATCAGAGTTGAGGTAAATACCTATAAACTCAAATAAGCTAACATTAAAAATAAACAATTCAATGTACACCTCCCCAAAATAAAGTGAATGAATACAAAAAAAAAAGAATTTAAACATTTCAAACATAGGTAGGCACAACATGGTGAAACAAATTCAGCAGCAACAACAGCCAACATTTCCTCATCATCGAAGTCGTCTTAGTCTGTCCAACCCATTCTTAAAGCTGTTGGTGGAAGAGCTATTGACCACGGGACTGGGAAGACTATTCCAGGATGGGAACACTCTATTTGGAAGGAACAACTGCCTTGGAATCGTCCGGAAATTCTCCTTCCTCAACTTAAAATTGTGCCCTCGGAGGTTATTGATGTTTCTGCAGAATATGGACTCGACTTGAGGACCAAAAATTCCGTGCATACACTTGTATGTGAATATCAGGTCACCTCTTGTGCGCCTATCAGCAAATGTCGTCATGTTATTCAGACGGAGGCGGGTCTCATAATCTGGACGGACGACTCCAAATGGGATTCTGGTATTCCATCTCTGGACAGACTCGAGTGAGTTCATGTCACCAATAAGTTCAGTCCACCATACTGGGCCAGCGTATTCCATGACAGGGCGTATGAAAGACTCATAAATCAGTTTACAAACTGATCTATCAGAGCCTCGGAAGGATCTCTGAACCAGGTAGGTCAGTTGACGGGCTCTAGCTGTAATTGACGCAACATGTGTTGACCAGGACAGATCGCTCGATATGGTCAAGCCCAAATCACATTGACTGGTGACAGAAGAAAGACAATGATCGTCAATTGTGTACGAAAGTCGCGGATTATTTCTGCCTATGTGCAGTACACGACATTTGTCCAGATTTAGTGGAAGCAACCATTCTCGACACCAAGCGGACAGTCTATTGAGATCCTGTTGGAGAATTGTGGCATTGAGAAGTGGAAAATTATAGATCTTAGTATCGTCCGCATACATAGAACATGTCGACAAAAAGCAACCAGGGAGATCAGAGGTATATAGAAGGAACAGAATGGGACCGAGAACCGATCCCTGAGGGACACCACTTCGAACATGCCATTCGGAAGATGAGTAAACATCGCCAACCCTCACCCGAAAATTTCTGTTGGTCAAAAACGCACGAATCCACTCAAGAAGACCCCCCCTCAACCCCAGGTGGTCCAGCTTATGGAGAAGACGATTATGTGGGACACGATCAAATGCCCTAGAAAAATCTAGGTAGATCACATCAACTGGAACGTTCTCGTCCCACGCCTTAGTCCAATCGTCGAGACAACAGATCAGGTTAGTGAGGGCTGAACGGTGAGGTAGGAATCCGTGTTGTTGGTTGGGAAAAATCCCTTGAGCTGAGCAGAAATCGATCACCCTGTCGCAAACTATTCTCTCCAAGACTCTAGACAGGACCGACAGCAGACTTATAGGTCTATAATTGAGTGGGGACAGCTTATCACCCCTCTTATAAATGGGGGTTACTGAGGCGGATAACCAATCGGAGGGCAGAGTGCAGCTGAAGAGAGATTTCTTGAATATAAGAAAAACCGGAAGCGCCAAGACTCCAGAACAGTTCTTCAACAAACGCGGCGAAAAACCGTCTCTGCCAGGGGAACTATCCACCTTCACCTTAGAAAGATATTCCATCACTAAGTGCTCGGATAGACTTACAGTATCCATAAAATTACTCGTTCGAGCAGATGTTAGAGCAGGTAAGTTCCCCACAGGCTCTGGGGTAAACACTTCGGCAAATGTACTAGCCAGAACGTCAGCTGTTTCACGTGGATTGCTGCAGACATCCCCAGACGGCTTCCTCACAACCGGGAAACTGACCTTTGAGTTCATCGTGGTTCTCAAGTACTTGAAAAACTGCTTTCTGTTGGATTTGGTCGCTAACTTTCTCTCAAAATTAGTTTTGGCGGAATGAATGGTAGAAGAAAGAAAATTGGAGAAATCTCTGTGGGTCCTGTAGTCAGTATCATTTCGACTGCGTAGATATCTTTGCCAGAGGGACCTTTTGCGTCTCAGAAGTTTCATAATTTGGTTGTTTATCCATGGTTTTGTCGGAATGTAGGCAGATGCGACCTCTCTGGTACCAGCAGACATGGCTTTGTTCAACTCAGCCTCGAACAACTTCCACATCTCATCGATTGGCAGATCAGGTGATAAAAGAGAACTCCAGTTAACCGATGAGAGAGTCTCCGATATGCAGCCATAGTCGACAATCTTCCCGACCTTCACCTGTCGATACTGTAATGAAGTAGGTAGCTGCATCTGGAGTTCCGTGAGTAAAACGTCATGATCCGACTTACCAATAGGTGGAAAGTGTTCAACATCAGATAACAAGTTTTTATCCGAAACAAAGATCAAATCAAGCAATGAAGAAGTCTGGCCATGCCTATGTCTAGTAGGCTCACCTACCACCTGCTGGAGACCCGTGGATGTGACAAGATCAGCGTAGGGATAAGAGGGGGACCTCATGGATGGAAGACCCACAAGCGGCCAATTTAAGTCTGGACAGTTGAAGTCTCCAGCTATGAAAACATTAGAAGATGTCTCAGATAACTCCCTGAGATACCGAACCACACTGGCATCATCAGCACAAGGGCGAGGTCTATAAATGCACCCGATCACAATCGAAAATTGGGAGTTAGATATTGTTAAGAAAATGTTATCAATGTTCGGCCAATCCTGGTGAGAGACGTCAACCTTTAACTCGTGAAACAGACTATCATGCACATACACACACACACCACGGTAACCCAGTGCAGCTCGACTATCATGACGGAACAACGAGTAGTTCGATATAGAATAGGTAGAGTCCGGAATTGAAGGATTCAGCCAGCTTTCAGTAATTAAAACTAAGTATGGCTTATGTGCCTCAATAAAAGAGACAAGCTCTTAAAATTTAGATCCTAGGGACATTATGTTCGTATAAATTAAGGGCCATACATTTAGGGTTTGAAGTTTTTTGAGGTATCCTTGGAGGGTACGATATTTACTACTTTTGGAAGTCCGCCGACATACCTGATAGTCAAATTTGAGTCGCCCGTCGCTTGTCTCCCCGCCAGTTCCTCTCGCGCCATTCTCAACTCATCCACCTGTTTCCTCGTTTTATCATCATAAACTTTTATATTACGATACTCCCGATGTCCGAGAAGCAGAGATTTGTTCCTGAGCAGCGACTTGGCGACAACAGAGCTGGAGAAAGAAACTTTAACCCAACGTGGACGAGCGTTATCCCTACCTGGAAGGCGTGTGATACCCCTTATGAAACTGCTGGATGATGGGCGGACATGATCAACAACGGCATTCACCAAACTAACGTCTGAAGCCACGTCAGGATTCTCGGGGACATTTGCCAAAATAACATTCTGCGATTTCTCCACTCTGTCCAGAACCTCAGTGATACCAACACTTTCCATAAGGAGTTCAAAATGTTGTAATGTAATCTGATTGTCCTGACATGACGCGTCCTTGGATACTGCACCCGACTGAGTAGAAGAAGAAGACAGCGGTTTCGCACCAGAAGAATTGCTACGGAGTTTGCGTGCCGTTGAAACACAATGTGTACAGTTCCAGACGTCGCTGCTCGCTTTGAAGAATTCAATCTCCTTTTTAGTAAGATTAGCACATGCAGCATGGAAGAATTTACTGCATTTAGAGCAAGAAACAGACAAGTCGTCTGCTGTAACTTTCTTGAAACAAATAGTGCACGAGTACCCTGGCATTTTCTAAAAGAACAACTAAAAGGATTAGGATTAGGTGAAATACTCTTCACTTCCTTGGACCCGTAAGGAAGACTCAGACAGAATAGGAGGGCCACGAACGAAAAAACAAAAAAAGGACGGGAACGGTAAACAAAAGGAAATCTACTGAAATTAAAATAGAACTCGGTTCCAACAGAACGAGCCGCCACTGGAGTCAGCCAGATACAAGCGTAGGCATGTGTACTCGCACGCGATGTTTTACAAAGAACAATTGTCTATGTTATCACCAAACGGGTCAGCATATGTAGTTATTAAAATTCGCGAAATCGGAAATTATTATGATGATAATTGAATGAGAATGCATTCAAAATGCAAAATCGCCAACTCGATGACTTCGCATAATATTGGTATGGATATAATTACTCACGATGTAACCACCAATCTTTCAGAGCATCGAAATAAAGCACAAATAAGGAGCAGCAAATTCACACTTGATAACCGTCAGGAGGTGCACCGTCAGGAGGTGTACTCATGAAAAAAAAAAAAAAAAGTGCGGAATAATATTTTGCAGAATGTGTATTTCTCGCTTTTCCGTTTTTTTGTATATTAGGAGAAAAACCTGGTTGAAAATATGACCAATAAAGTTCCTACTTTATAATTTATTTAAAAATTCAGGGGGCAATAAAACTGATAAATACACATTCTGCTAAATATTATTTAGCATGTATACTGAAAATTTCAGACATATATCCCGAAAATTGACGTAGATATCATGGAAATAAAATCGTTTGTCCAGATTTTTATGAAATTACAGCTCACCAGGTTTTTTCCCTAATATACTAAGAAAAATTGAAAAGCGAGTATTACACATACTAGAGAAATGATTAAGCTTCAAAAAAAAAATTGTTGGTCTACGCCGCATACGAACTGAGATATCATGGAAATAAAAAACCCAATTTTTGAAGGGATCTCGCGAGCTCGGACGTGTACCACCTCCCCTTGAGAAAGTTGTCGGGAAGTTGTTGAAGATTCCAAAAATAATAAAATATACCAGGTGTTCCATTTGAAAAAGGAAAGTTGCTACTACATTCTAATAGAAGTGGCAACACCGCATTGACGAAAATATTAAATAAATTTAGTTTGGGTAAAGAATGTCCGATAATGCACTCCATTGAATTTTCAAACCGATCCAATGTCTGGTTCACCAGAAACGTCTTATGTGCCATCCACCGTGAATCACCCTGTATGTTTAATAGACTCGCCAACTACGCCGCACTTCCTGCATTTGGCCTCCACGTTGAGCTTCAAACAGTGTTTCTCGTAGTTGCGAGTTCTTATAACTCGATCTTGACTAGCCTTCAGAAATCCCTCAGTTTCATGATACAATTGTCCCGCATTCAACCACGACAAAGAACCAAATTTTTCGACATTTTCGCCATCAAGGTGTTTGGGAAATCTGCCGTGCGAAGCTTGTTGTTCCCTACGATCTGAAAGTGAGCTGCCTACTGGTCGAGTCCGGTGACCGCCCCTTGGACGATTAGAAAACTTATAGGCCGATCAGCCTCTTGTCCGTTCTGGCAAACTCTTTGAGCGGTTGATGCTTTCTCGTTTAATCTATATCTATACTAATATTATAAAGAGGAAAGATTTGTATTTCTGTTTGTTTGATACGAATAGGCTCAAAAACTACTGGACCGATTAAAGAAATTCTTTCACCCTTAGAAAGCTACATTATCCCTGAGTGACATAGGCTATACTTTTCACCCGAAAAAAATTAGGATACCCACTATAACTTCAATAATTACAAAAAAATCAGCCATAATCAGCTATTTTCACGTGCGCTGCAAAAACCGTAAGGCTACGTCCGCATAGGCAGGAGGCTTGCTTAGCGCCTAGAGCCTAGCGAGTCGCCTAGCGAGTCACCTGGCGAGTCACCAAGCGAGTAGCTTAGTGAAACGAACGTTAAAGAATGTACACAAGTATGCACAATGAAGACTGCAGTTGATCTAACATTACAGTTTTGGAATATAATGAAGAATAAACTAAAGAAAGAGTTTTCTTTGGAAGTCAGTTCTCTTTGTAGAAGCCAGATTGCAAGCCGCTAAGCAAGCCTCTAGGCGCTAAGCAAATTTCTAGGCGCTAAGCAAGCCTCCTGCCTGTGCGGACGTAGCCTAAGGTTACGATCGCATAGGCAGGAGGCTTGCTTAGCGCCTAGAGGCTTGCTTAGCGTTTTGCAATCTGGCTACTACAAAGAGGACTGACTTCCAAAGAATACTCTTTCTTTAGTTTATTCTTCATTATATTCCGAAACTGTAATGTTAGATCAACTGCAGACTTCATTGTGCATACTTGTGTACATTCTATAACGTTCGTCTCACTAAGCTACTAGCTTGGTGACTCGCTAGGCGACTCGCTAGGCTCTAAGCGCTAAGCAAGCCTCCTGCCTATGCGGACGTAGCCTAAGACTTACGTGGATACAATGTATGACGGAAATGTACCTCTCAAATAGTTCTACAAAAAAGTCCGCGATAGCTTATATCTGTCTCTCAAGATTGACTTGCTATTACCTGTTTATGGTAATCAGATGTTTTCCAAAATTATGCACTATTTGGGAGTGTGTTTTTATGAATTGGGTATTGATCCTCATCCAACCTAATACGTTATTTATCCCCAATATTTAATTTGGAACGAAATTGCCCTTCACATCATACAATTACAACGAGTACATCAAAAGATATGGCAGGTTGAAGTGTTGAAGATGAAACCGCCGCTTGAAACAAATTTCTCACCGGGCGAAGCTGGGAAGGCCTGCTTGTTCGAGATATTCTTGACCCGGGTCAAATTTCAACTCCTCGGGTTTAGGTCCGGGCTCTCGACTAAGGACGCTCCCTTTCCTCTGATCAGATTCGTCCAGGACTCCACTCATCGGTACGTGGCGTCCGTCTTCCTGGATATCGAGGGCGCGTTCGACTCACTCTGGTGTGTAAGTGGTGCGTCGCAAGGTGTGTGTTTCTCCCAACCAGCTTAGGCTTCTTCCTAGCTACCTCTCGAAACGTCAGTGGCCTACTCTCGTCAGTCTCTCTTTCTTCGTCGGGTACTCTCCAGGGACTGTGGAATCTGGTGTTTGACGAGTGTCTCCTCCGCCTTGCTAGTGAGCTTGGGTTGGTTATCGCCTACGCCGATTATTTAACCTTGCCTCGCGGACGTTGTCTTGGCCTGGATCAGTTCTAATAGCTCGCTATTTCTGTCAACAATTACAGGGCCGGGCTATTTCGTGGCTCTCTTGACCGCAATCGTCCTCTCACTATCTGCGCCCTCCGGTTCGTTTACGTGAGTTACCGAGTTCAAATATCTAAGCGTGATTATGGACTCTGGACTTACTTCCGCATGATTGGGCTCTATTGCATCCAAACTTATGCGACTTTTACGATCCTTGGATGGCTTTCCCTAGCAGAGCTTTGACATCTTTTATAATTGCATCTTTCTCCCCATTGATCCTTATTGCGCTTCTGCCCGGTTTGATCGAGTCAGTCACTCCCATGTCCCAAGGTGGGCTTCAAGGTAGTGTGTTTTTATTTCAAGTTGCATTTGAAAATGGTTTTATTTTCAAACTGACGATAACAACGTCAGTTCTCGACTGACAGGATCATCGAAAAGTTCTATTTCCGTCGACCATAGAGTTAAAGCTCATTTTAACGCACTCGAAATCATCCATTAATGACCCCTATTAATGCATGATTTCTTGTATTAATGCATGATTATCATGGCAACCGAACATAAAAAATTCAGTCGGAGCATAGATTCATCTATGTCGGAGCACTATCGAGCTGTCAAATTTAATTATTCGCTTGCGATCAGAATCTGATTCTACCAGTTACGCTATTTTACATAATGAATATCGAAGAAAATATCCCTTGGACACCGCTAGATGTGGGAAAAACTGCAGAAGCAGCAACTTTGAGTATGCTACCTGGAAAGGGCCGACATTTATGAGAAAACCTAGAAAGAATTTCGATCTTGGTGCAAGGAGAAGAACGTTCTGAAATTTTCGGTAACGGTTTTGTTGGCATACTTAACGTGTATTGCAGAAAAGGGGCACTAAGCAAATTCATGGTCAAAGTATTCGATGCTGAAGACAACATTGATATAAGCAGATACCACAAATTGTTGATCGAAAAATCGAAAAAGAACATGTGGAAGAGTTCATAGCGAATGCTCCTAATAGTATCTTGTTGATGTCAAAGGTAAAAATAAAACTCAATTGAATCGATAAATAAATAAATAAAATGTCACAACATGTCCCATATTCCATCCATGAATTTTTCGAAAACTACTATAGGGAGCATAAATATTAATATATAAAAATGAACACAGAAATTTACATTATGTCAAATTTGTCTATTACGCAAAATAAAAATCTTTTTGAATCCAGAGTTTATTTTCAATTCATGATGAGGTCGACGGAAAAATCTTGTAATCAACTCGTTTATTAATCAAGCGATTAATGGTCTCAAACATTAACGCGCTCGCTCCGTTCACGCGTTAAAATATTTCGACCATTAATCGCTGTCATTAATAAACTAGCTGATTAAATAACTATTTCTCGGCCTAGGCGGAGAAATATTTACTTTTATCTCCGGCGCGCGGCGGCAGGAAAAGTGTTGCTACGAAAAAGATTAATTGGTTACCATGAACATAGATGCATAGAATACAAAAACTTTGAATTCAAACGTAAATTTTATTTGATAAAGTTACATTAAATGTACAATTTTCATGAATTGGAAAACGTTTGGAAATAAAATAGCATATTTCATTCGGAGAAGAAGTGACTTTTCGTGGCTCGCTTTCAATTATTATAAACTCAAGCTCGCCACGAAAAGTGACACATCTCCTCCTAATGAAATAATATACATACTATTAATTGGAGAACTTAAATTTTGTGGGTGAACTCAGAAAGGATTTTTTTTCGAACAAAAATAGAAGAAAATAAGCCAACTTATGCTTCTGTTATATTTCAAATGATTGACCCAAGGAAATAGTTCAACTTCTGATCAAAAGTGAATCTACAGATAATTTCGTTCAGAAAATCAACTATAAATACGGAATTGGCAGAAAATGGGCAAACTTATATATATATATCGAGAAAAGGTTCCTGCTCAACCTTCATATTCACTAATTTCATATAGAGAGCGCCATTGAACATTTCATTCATAAGGAGAGAGATATTAATAGAACTTATAGTGATAATGTAAGTTCTATAGAGATATTCCATAAAGGGCATGGTGGCGCCTCTATCGGATTAGTTTTCCTACTCGCTGTAATCGGCGACCTTAATGCCGGCCACTCACGAGGCTACAGAGACGGGCGTTTTATGGCCTTTTATGACACTTTAAGAGCCCTTGACCAATCACTGAGACCCTTTTCGCACGTGGCCTTAGAAACCATCATAAAACGCCCGTCTCGGAAGCCTCGTGAGTGGCCGGCATGAGGGTCATATTGTCGACTCAGAGCCATTTCCTGTTATTGCCCCACCTGCCTACCGTACCGCTTCAATCTCCCCTTCCCGTAGCGAACGGGGGCCGCTTGATTAAAAAATAATGGATTTCTATTGATTGAAATCTGTATCGTAATGAAAAATCTAAATCGTAATGGACCTCATTACGAAACAGATTATGGGCATATAAAGGTGAATACAGACTTTTCTGACGTGACGTGATTTCACGTCACGTCAGACACCGTGGGATCACGTCAAACAGTGCTCACATTGACCTAATATGAACGTAAACTCACAGAACGATGTGTTGCATTTTTTATATCACGCACATTTTGACGAGGTCCCACATGTAACCACGTCACGTCAGAATAGTCTGTGTTCACCTTAAGGTGAACACAGACTATGATCTGTAATGAATTATATCTATGTACACCCGTACACCTTAAGCCCTTAAGGTGAACACAGACTATTCTGACGTGACGTGGTTACATGTGGGCCCACGTCAAAATGTGCGTGATATAAAAATGCAACATATCGTTCTGTGCGTTCACGTTCATAATAGGCCAATTTGAGCACTGCTACACGTTTGACGTGATCCCACGGTAACTGACGTGACGTGAAATCACGTCACGTCAGAATGGTTTGTATTCACCTTTAAGTGTATTATTACAGTACGGGTGTAGATAATAGTATATTCTAAAACTAGTTGCAGAATGGGCTCCTATTCTAATACGAATGCGAAATTAGTATTGGAAATGCATTCTGCAACGAGTATTAAACGATATTTTCTCTATTTCACTCAAATTCTGTGAAATTTAATGAAAAATTCAAATTATAGGTCCTAGTGACTTTCATATTGTATCTTGGCAGTTGGTGTGAATGTTAGGAAATACGAAAAGTGACATTTCCAAATTGACTTCTGCTGAAATTTAAAAGGATCGGAAGTCATTGCTGACAACCACAAAACGAAAAATGTTACTGAAAACGATGCTGTAATGAATTCATTACAGCACTGTTTTTAGTACTGTAATGAACTCATTACGATACTGATATAGAGAAAATTCATTAAAAGATCATAGCCTCCAAGTAACTTCGGATCAAAAGATCGATACGCTCCCTGTGCAGAATGCCTTACATTCTCTAAAAATTATTTAGCTAGTAGAGTGTATGGAATGAAAAACCTTAATGCTATTTAATGTATACAGTTCAAATGTTGCGGACTGAATGGACCCAATAGCTGGCTGAGTATGAACATAACTATTCCACAAAGTTGCTGTCACTTCAAAGATAATTCCTCAGACCTAATATCAGAGTATTGCGAAGGAAGCAGTTATGGAGATTATGTTTATTCCAAGGGTTGTGCGAATTTACAGAAATATAAGGCTTGGAAAGGTGCAATAGCATCACCTTCTAAATCTGATGATGACAAAGAAGAAGCCAGCAATATTACAATGGTCACAATAATTCGAACAGCAGGTTATTTCATCCAGGTGAAAGATGTGTTTCATTCATCTTGTGAGACTTTTGATCAATTTATGTTTCAGTTGGCCGCGGTGGTTTTAGCTATTTGGCTTGGAATACTGATTCTGCTCTCTTATCATTGTGGATATTACTAAGATTCCTAAGATATATCGAGAAGAGGAAGCAAAAACGTGCAACCTTTTTATAGTTTTTGTCCTGAAAGGATTCAAGTGTTATATTAGTTTATTTTTCATTATTATATCGCTGTAACATTTATACATCATTATTCAGAACATGCATTGGTCTGAGATAATATAATTTGATCACACTTGTTTATTGTTAAGAACTCGGAGAGCATATATGGAATCCAATAAAGCATATAATATTATGATGTTAAAAATGAAGAAGGAAGATTTTAAAAAATAATTTGAATATGGCAAGAACCTATCAAATACTCATTACTTGGATCTGGCACACATCTTACTGTGCACAAGCTTCAATCTACACTTAGCTCTAATTACTGGACCAGTATTTCAGATTTCAGGACGTGATGATTTTTTTACAGATATTCCTTCGACTTTTGCTAATCATGCACGTTTTATGGGGAAAGGTTCCTCATAGAATACATCATCCATAAAAGACGTAGTGCGCGATACGTATTCCGCACGGAACCATTATTCCAAAATAAAATTGCACTATTTGCAAGCGTTGTTCAGGCGTGAGTCTATTAATGATGAATTGCCAAACCAAACTGAGGAGAAATCACTTGACAGCTGTAAATCGGTCGCCATCTTGAACAGTAATGCCAACTTGAAGTTCTATACCTCAAAAAAAAAACACCCTTTACATATCATACGCTCCTTCACGATGATAATAAAGTTCGTCCCGCCAATGCATCAAATTCAAATTCCGCTCCACTTACTTCGTCTCAAGAATCTTCTCGAAGTCATAATCTAATATATACAGGGTGTCCCAAGTTCGAGTGCCTATTAGAGGTTTCTGGAGAACTGGACATATTTGAAATCTAAAAATTGGGATTAAGGTATTGTTCGGAATTCTCTAAAGATTTCAAATATGTCCAGTTCTCCAGAAACGTCTAATAGGCACTTGAACTTGGGACACCCTGTATAAAAATCTCGTGTCTGCATCTTTGTGACAAAACTCCTCCGAAATGGCTGGACCGATTTTCGTGAAATAGTGTGTGCATATCGGGTAGGACTGGGAATCGGCCAACATCTATTTTTCATCCCCCTAAATGTTAAGGGTGGTCTACCCCTAACTTTTTTTCAAATTTTTTTGGACAAAATTCTATATTTCAATTTTTTTATGATACGGCATACAAAAATACATATAACCCTAAATTTTCACCCCTATACAATCAACCCCTATTTCTAACACAACCTAACCTAACCTAAACTCTTTTAGTCCAAATTTTTATTTTTATTGGCCAACATCTATTTTTCATCCCCCTGAATGTTAAGGGTTGTCCACCCCTAATTTTTTTGATCAAAATTTTTTATTTAAATTTTTTCATGATACAGTATACAAAAATACATATATGTAACCCTAAAACTCTAGAATGGATCGTTTGACGATTCAAATTTGCCCCTTTGAGTTTTTTTGGCATTGCTGACTGTACCGGGTTTTTCACTATAATTTGACCCCCCTTTAACTTTGTTACTAAAGGAGATACAAAAAAATGTTTCATACAAAAATTTCACGAAATCAACTGAGGTTTTTTAATATGACTTCACGAACTGAAATATATACAAGGTGGCCAACATATTGATGGCAACTTCATTTTTTCAAATGGAACACCCTGTATATTTTCCTATATTTGGCTAGCTCTTTTTCCCCTTATTTCGAATATGTATCATATGTTGGTCTATCCCTCTTATTCTGAGCACCACAGAGTTTCAAATTTAAAGAACAACCTGGCAAGCTCAGCAATAACTTTTCAAGTGGCAGGCTGCGATTACTCAAAATGCATTCAATATGTTGTTCACCCTGTATATATTCCAATTGACGTTATCATAACTCCAAAAACGGGCATTTTGAGTAATCGCAGCCTGCCACTTGAAAAGTTATTGCTGAGCTTGCCAGGTTGTTCTTTAAATTTGAAACTCTGTGGTGCTCAGAATAAGAGAGATAGACCAACATATGTTACATATTCGAAATAAGGGGAAAAAGAGCTAGCCAAATATAGGAAAATATACAGGGTGTTCCATTTGAAAAAATGAAGTTGCCATCAATATGTTGGCCACCTTGTATATATTTCAGTTCGTGAAGTCATATTAAGAAACCTCAAGTTGATTTCGTGAAATTTTTGTATGAAACATTTTTTTGTATCTCCTTTAGTAACGAAGTTGAAGGGGGGGTCAAATTATAGTGAAAAACCCGGTACATGGAACATATAAATAAATGAAGTTAAAATACTTAAACGGATAGAAACCTAACCTAACCTAACGTGAACGGGAAGCATTTTTCCGATCCCTATGTGGTTACCGCTGCACGGTGCGCTAACGCTAACGGTGCGCCATGCGATCATGCGGCGGCGGCTTGCTGAAATCTATTTAATTGTTTTCGTTGTCATTTTTTGGATTTGAATTCCGATTGTGTACCAAAAAATCAAAATGATTTTAATGAGCCTATGCAGTCCAAACCTACAATCATTTGCGAGCCTTCTTACTCCAATGTCCAGTCGTCTCAGGAGCATACACAAGTACTAGGGGTAAATTGTTTAAATGAAAATAACATCGCAAAATATAGTGAAGAACTAAAGATATTAGAAGAAAACTTCAAAAATTGCACCAATTTGCACAAGCATTCAGTGCTTTTATGTTTTCAAACATATGTTTGGATGGATGAAACATATGTTTGAAAACATAAAAGCACTGAATGCTAATATTAATAATATTGAACATGAACAGGGATTTTATTATATTTGTTCAGCTGTAGCAAGAAAAAACAAGGACGCCGAATCAAAGTACAACCAACTTCGATTGCACGTCGTGCAGAGAGAGGGCTACATGCAGGCTCTAGAACCAGGGTCCTGGCACTTCCTTTCCCCACCATTCAACGAGTTTTATTTATGTGGGCATACACCAGGAGCGCTGCATACGCTTTTAATAAGTTCAGCCGCCTGTAGACGGCGCTGTCGTTTCTTTCGTTGTTTTGATTTCACTGATTTCAGCGTTTGAGGTTCTTTTTGGTTAGAACTCAGTTTATAAGTCTTTGCTTTTAAGAAGCAACATTGCTCTTGTAACACGTGGAATTTTTAATAATTTTAAGTTAGTCAACTACAATAATATAGTGAAAAATGCCTTCGAGAATAAGGAAATACCTGGGTGCAACGACGAACGACGATGTGAGCAAAAAACATCGTTTACCAAAGAGCAATCCAATTTTGTTCAAAAGATGGATAGAAATTATTGAACCTCTGAATTGGCAAAATTTAACAATGATCAGATTTACAGCAGGTATTATGTCTGCCATGCACATTTTTCTGAGGCTCATAGTTTGCCAGAATTCAGAAGGGGTCTTACAGTTGATGCGTTCCCTACTATAAATGTTCCTGGTAAGTTTTACAAAAACAATATTCAGTTCTTTGAAATTCATCAACTGCATTGTTTATTTTAAAAGTTGATTATGTTTCGTTAGATCAACCAACATATTCTGGAGCTAATTAATGTTGAGGAGAACATAAGTGATACTTCTGTTTATTTTGATGAGCCAACATGTTCTGATGCCATGCAGGTTACAGAGGAGGAAGCACTAAAAGGTTTGTAATATTATTCCAACAATAGGTTGTTTCTGGTAGTTATGAAGTCATATGAAAAAAATGATCCAACTAAGTTTTTTCTTTCTGAAAAAAGAAAGTGATAGTAATACATATATTTTTCATTTCAGATATAAACAGCGACTTCAAGCTATCCCCAGAAGCTGCAGACACGGCAGACTTAATACTATTTCTGGATAAATTGTTTGATTCCTTGAATGTTAACGTAGCATATGGGCCAACAGCAAAACCTTTGAAGAGGGAAGTAAACAGTAATTCAAATCATGATAGTTTCTGGCAGCATGCTATAGAAGTCTTGAATAGCATGACTTTTTACTGTCCCTCGAAGAAAAGTTTTGTTGTTATACCCAGTGTAAAGACCATGGTGCAAAGTTTGAGAGCATTTCTCTATTTACAACCAAAACTTCTGAACAGAAAGGGTTTTAGCTACATCTTGACAAGGGCTTTTAATCAAGATTGTCTGGAAAATTTTGTTGGCTACATCCGATCTCGTGGGGTAAGGAACACCAATTCAGATGTTGCACACTTTACTATGTCATTCAAAACTTTACTAATCAATAATTTCTTATCTGTACACTCTGCTGGCTCAAATTGTCGGGAGGATTTGTCCACAGAGTGTTTGGATAATCTTAAATCTTTTCTTACACGGAACATTCCATCAGCAGTTAGTGCCCCATTAACTGTTGATGAAATATCTGCGGTTATTCCTCCAAGCGTAGCACTTTATAAAAGAAGTAAACTTGGAAGATGCACTCTCGTTTATATGAGTAGTGCAATTTGCAACATTCTTCTAAAAAATAAATTCATTAAGGACTGTGAATCTTGTAGGAATTGGTCAGTAATAATGAGTTGGGACAAGATCTAGATTTTATTGATTGTAGAGAGTATGAGTTTGGGCATTTAATCAAACCAGGCAAATGCACTTCTTTCCTATTCACTCATTCATTCAATTATTTGTTTTATTTAATCCCTAGAATTTGCGAAACAAAAAATATTTCAAAATTACTTCAAAAAATCCTTTTAATTTGATGAGTGTAATCCTGTATTATATAGAATTTTGGTTGTAGGTAAGGGGTGACAACAGGAGGCGAATGTTCTTAAGTCCTTTTATTCATTAACCAACGTTTCGGCTGTAGGTTACCAGCCTTCCTCAGGGTTCTACAATAGTAAAAAATATACACATAGACTATTATATTCAGTTATATTGGATGTAGCCTTGTTCTCACCGAATAGTGGACGCGTGATGGTGTTATTTGATTATGCCAGTTTTCATCCAGTATTTGCTGGGTGACAATGGATCGGTCGCCAATCTCAGGTAGGCAAAGATAACAAAGTCCGCGATGATTTCATCGGCGATCAGAAATCCTAACATTTTTTTATTCATTAACCAACGTTTCGGCTGTAGGTTACTAGCCTTCTTCAGGGTTCCTAACACCTAACAATTGTTAGGTGTTCTTTGTTTTGGTGGTGTAATCAAATAAATAAAATTGCTAACTAAGGCGATTCAAAATTTTTCAAATTTCTCTCAAGTAATCCAGACAAACACTTGATAGATAGGTTCAAGCCAAAAATTCTTTCGATTCAAGAAGGAAACGTAGATAGAGAGATGCTCTCGAAATATTTTGTAAGAAATTAGGCCCATCAATTTATTTATTTATCAACAATGACACCTAGATGCTTAATATCTGTACCCAAACAACACACACACATCTTTTAAACATTTTATAGACTATATGAAATAGATTATTAGATGATCTATAAAACATCAAAATGTATTGAATTTCTAACCTAGATTCGACGTAAAAATGTCCGCGAGATTTACGTTGAAAAATATCACTTTTTTAGACGTCTATTTTACGTAAAAAGAAGTCTTTCTATAACAAGTGAAATTTCTGTCTTTTTTTAGTTTATCCTAACTTAGTATCACGTTTGACATGTAATAGACGTTTGAGGATTTATGTTATTGTTATGACTCGCTTATGTCTATATTTCATTAGATTTGTGTCGTTTTTTTTCGATCAACAATCTGATAGTATATAGATGATCCAAAAACATCCACACTCATGACCTCTAAAATATATAACATCATAGACCTTTTTTGGAGCATTGTCGTCATGATCGAAATTGGACGTCTATTAGACGGAATATTATTTTTGAAAATAGTTGGTGATATTTTACACGTTCATTAGATGACATAAGATGAACGTTTGTTCAATGTCCCTAAAGAGTCTTTGTATTGTATAGTTTTTGACATCTAATTATTGTCAATTCCAAAACAATATTGATGATGTAATCATTTGAAAAACGTCATATTAATGACCTGTTACTGATTCATTCCATCAGATTTTTCGAAGAAGGGTTATATGGTCTAAAAATTCAAAGAAAATTGACATTTGATAGTTTCAAGATCATGGTTATCCTAAGGAGATTTGGTGAGAGACTTCAAAAGTATGCAGATATGAATTTAAATTATTATTTTGAAATATTATTGCATCCATTAGATCAGATTGTGAGTATGAAGAATACATACAAATTTATTTTATCAATGAAAACTGTTTCATGTTTTTTGTTTCTCGTTTCATGTTTCTGTGGTGTGCGGCTAATTATCAGATATAATATATTATTATCTACACAGTTGAAATCTCTCATAGCAGTTAGGAAAGCAAAAACAATTTCCGATATGAAAAAAAAAGGTATATTCATAATAATAAAAAATCAATGAACATAATTCAAATGTATCAAAAATATAAATTGAGTCAATGACCAATGTAGTCGAGAAAATTTGTTTAAATAAAAATATATATAACTGTGTCGAAGGCACCTTTGTGAGGATTTGCTCTTCGTTGTCTCATATTCGTATCGTTGGTTTGCCTTCTTTATGGTCGTGTCGTTGAAATCTGACGTGTTTCACTCTCGAACAGATTATAAACAGCATCTGGAACCAACACACAAATCAAAATAAGTGATTTTTTTATTTTATTGACATTAAGTACAACTTTTAGAAACAATCACAACAAATGCTATATTTTAGAACAAAAGAATAGCAAAGTTTTGCAGAAAATTATTTTAGTGTTTTTTCAAACGATATACTTTTATATTGCTTTAAGTTTTTTCTAAGAAATCGAAAGAATTGAAAGTTTATGAATACAGAGTGTATTTTTTTTGAGATTGCGACCTATTCGTAATAATATGACCTTCCAATACAACATCAGAAAAATAATAAATGATATTCTGAATTCAAGATGATCAAGAAATGTCAACAAGTGACTGTGAATAATCTGATAATTCCAAAATCGATAAAATTGCAATATTGTTTATTAAATCTATCTTTCATATAAATGCTACATTTTTTGACATTGTATATTGAGTACTTATATTGAATAAATATCCAATTTTGAAACGATATCTGAAAAAGGGCAACATTCTACACAGAAATGGAAAACGCTTATACCTACTGCTATAATTGGGGTTCTAATGGTTCAATTCATACGAAAGTTTTTAATTCGAACATCGAGTTACAGATTACATTTGAAGTCTAAGATGATCTGAAAAACATCTAAACATTTCCTCGAAGATTTCTAACTCTTGAAATTCAATAATTCTTCAAATCCTGATAGAATCTATTTTGTGCTCGACTTTTTGACTAAAGTGTAATGGAAATAGTTTTCAGCAAGTTTTTCAAGTCGAGTGGTTGAGTATTATTTATTACTCAACCAATATCTCAAAGAGGTCTATTAATAGATTTCTTAGATAATATTCTTACCAAGTTATTTATTCAGAAAAATATTACTTCTATGATAGGGACTGTTACAATTTCAGCCCTACGAAATCTCCAAAGCAAATTATGAAATTCTATAATTTGAAATTTCAGATGATCTTGAAATATTTATTTATCCTAAACTATTTGAAAAAGATTTCAAAACCGATCATCGTGTGAACTATAAACATATTTTCAGAAAGAGTGGATTCCAGGTATTATATTCCTGGGATAATATCTAAATAAGCAGAGTATTCAAAATAGTGATAACAGACAGTTCAATGGAACGGTTATTCAAAAGATATCATTCAATAGACTCCTTCAGATGATCATTCTATGAAAGGTTTCAAATTTCTTATCACAATATACCTACCTATTTCATAATAATTAATCAACATATTCTCCAGTAGAACACATGTTATAGGTATAATTTACAGGGAGTAGTACCAAATCAAAAGTTATTCACTAGTGAACGGTTATCTGAAAGATATCATTCAATCGACTTTTCTAGATCATCTCCAATTTTATAATAATAAGCATATCTCAGTGCCAAGACATTATTCGGAGGAACACATTTTAGGTACTACACCGGGAATTACTAGGTTCCTATATAATTCAACATTACATATTCACTTTTGAACGGTTATCTAAAAAACATCATTCAATAGATCTTAATAGATGATCCATTTATGGAAGATATTTTCATTTAAGATCTACCATAATACCTAAATTTTGCTTGTATCCAAAAATGCAGGTTAGTTTTTGAAAATTATAAATAAATCTCATTTTTATAATAGTGAGCCCAGACCTGAACCAGCTACATTTCAAGAGCTAAATGATGAAGAAATTATACTTACTAGAACTGGGTCCAATAAGCAACATTTGCACTCACCTTCTTCAATTGTGACAGCACTAATCACTAAATACTATATTCACTAAGCTAAGGCGAAAGCGAAAACAATCACTATTCGACTTGACCTTTTGACGAAGCAGTGTTCTAACGAAATGATCAAGTTCAAATGTCTTCCTACCTATAACCCTATCCGCTATCCCTGTATGAACTTTAACATTCGGCAGTTCGTTACCACGTGATCGAGTCCGATATAGATGTTCGCAACTCGCTCTCTTTTCTCATCGAGATCGCATAGGCCATAGATCACCTATTTTATATTTTAACAGAATATAGAAACACGCTAACATTTGAATAGGTGCTATTCAAGTTATCGATTTCGTTTTTTTAAATTTGACTTAGATAAATTGTCTGAAGTATTTCCGATCGTACCGAAATATTGGAATTTATATTTATATTTTATTTCCAGAGCACAATATGCATCATCTGACAAGATTGCCAGATTCAGAGTATTATCTCTTGATAATTATAAATGCGATTCTGATGTATTATGTAGGTATCGAATCGAGCAGAAAAAATGGCCTTTCTAATAATACTTTGTTTCCAATGCATTTACATCTGAAGAGAAAGATGAACATTCCGAAAATATTGAAGGCTGAAGAAACTGGGAAATTTTAGACATTTTTTGGGGGGTCAATTTTTTTTCCTGATGTTGGAATAAAAATTCAACGATGACATTTTCACTCATTTAGGACGAAACTGAAATAATAAAAAAAAATCACATAATACACCTAATATGTTAACAAGTGACACATATTTGTACTAAAATTGATATTTACAATAAAAATGTGAAAAAATATACCATGCGCCATTTGAAAAAAACATAATGAATGCTGAATGCTGGAAATGATAACCTCCAGCCAAAATATGTGAACGTAGTTTACGTGTCAAGCATATCTGAAAAACGTCAAAAAATTGCTCATTTCTCTATTGCATCAAATGGATATTCTATAAACATTTTGAAAACGTATGGTCGAAATGCAATATTTCCATCAACATCTTAAAAACATTCATAATCATTGGTTGAGAGACTTTATATAAATAACACTTCTTAAAGATGTTAATCAATTAACAATTCTTTGACCTTTGAAGTTAGATATTTTATATATGTATTCTAGATGACTAAATTATGTCGAATAATGATGTCTAAAATCGATTTGGCATGTCATATCTATTACACGTCAAAAAGTTATTCTTTTTTCGATAGTATCAATTAGAAATCTTATAAACGTTTGAAAAACGTGTGGTCGAATTGAACTACAATTTTCGACATATTTGAGACATACAAAACCGTACGTTTAAAGACAATATATACAGTATATATCTAAAAAATGTCAATCAATCTAGTGTTTTATGACCATATGAGTTAGATGTTTTATCGATGTGTTTTAGATGACAAAAAAGAGCCAAATGTTGATGTCTAATATACGTTGAACAAAAGATGTCCATTAAACGTTAAATAAAATTCCCCTTCCACGATTTTGAAAATTTGATATTTAATATACGGCTTTTAAACGTATAATCAAAAAGCTATACATTTTTGGATGTCTGCAGGATATAAAAATTTTTCAGGTCTTAGATAATGCATCTAAAGGATGTCTTCTAGACATCATGTATAGAAAACATCTTATTCAGATAATCTAATTTCAATCAGAATTTAGAGCAAGATGGCTTTAGATCACTTTTAATATCGATTAGATGTCATTTAGATGTGTGTGTGTTGTTTGGGTATGTATCACATGCAATTATAAGTTTTTTTCACTTTTACAGAAAGAAATATGATTGATATGTAAGTTACAATCATTGAACAATTCAAATTTTCATGAACGAGGAGCAGATTTTTAATATGAATTTATTTTGTACACTAGGTGCCTTTGATGAGTATAGAAGTCTTGTAGGATATCATCTGTCAACATCATATATTATTTTTTAAGGGTATTCATGTTCGTCTTCTGCCTTGTTGTAAAGTCCTCATTACAAAAGTATTATATTCTGAGTGTTCCGTGCAGAAATCACGGATGCAAATTAATGTTCATTTGTTCCGCCGTCCACCCCTACGAAATCATATTGGATTCGCCCTATCCCTCTACTGTAGGTACCAAGTGGTGACGTGGGCACGACGAGGGTGGCCGACGCCATTACGGTCATTACGACATTACGAGCTAGAACGGCAACACGTCAACATACGTATGGGCATTACAGATTCACATGTATCGCATTAACGGATTAAACATTATTTAGTAAAACTGTGTTTTATTTCGTGTGAATCAAAATTCAGAAAAATTCAGTTTAGTTACATAAACAAAACATGGTCCTTCGAACTGGATAACGGATTGGATCGAAGAAGTAGAAGCTGCAAACAACTACGTGATCCATTGGAACAGGCAGAATTTCAATCTTGAACAAACACACATTTTTGGATTAGTCACATGGGACTTTTGGGAGTTTTGGATTAGGAATTCAAGAAGAGGTACTACAGCTTCCGGCAAAAATCGCTGCTTGATCAGAGGACAGAGAGCAGTTGACACAGGGCAAGGGAAAGATAAGTGAGTAGTGATATTATTCAACTGATTCTATCTGTATCATTTTCATTTGAATTATTACGAACCTCTTTCTCGAATTCAAAAAAAATGGCAAATAACTTAGATGAATTAATTCGCAAAAGGGGGGTTTTGAAAGCGAAAATAACCAGATTTGAAGCATTTATCAATTCTTTATCAGACACTAGTGATAAATTGATTCAAGTACCTTCGCGATTAGAAAAATTCAGGGAACTTTGGGATCAGTTTGATGAATTGCAAGCTGAAATAGAAGCACTTGATTTATCAGATCAGCAAGCTGAAGAAAGGGAAAATTTCGAAAACAATTATTTCAAACTTATCAGTATTGCTGAGGGTTATTCAAATGCAAGCACCTGCGATATCAAAGGTATTAACAATAGTAATGAAACCTTTCCAGGGCAACACATCGACAAAAACGTGAAACTTCCTTCAATGGAAATACCATATTTTCATGGGTCTTATAAAACATGGTTAGAGTTTCATGATACATTTCATGCGCTAATACACACGAATAAGAAGTTAACGGATATACAAAGATTTTATTATTTGAAAAATTCATTGAAGGGTGATGCCGCTGAGGTTATTCGGGCTTTGGAAGTATCGGAGACAAATTACATTGAAGCATGGAAATTGCTAAGAAAGCGTTTTGAGAATAAGAAATTAATTGCATTGACTCACATCGATTCTATGTACAATTTCACACCAATGAATAAAGAATCATTCACACATTTACGGAAATTTCTAGATACCATTAATAGAGATGTAAGATCGCTTAAATCTTTGGGTCAACCTGTAGAATCGTGGGATACGCTTCTCATTTATATCTTAGAACAAAAGTTGGATTCAATTACGAAAAGAGAGTGGCAAAAAGGCGTGTCGAAGAATCGTTTTCCCGAATTAAGCGAGTTTCAAGAATTTTTAGAACAAAAATGTCAACTTTTAGAAACTTTAAGCCGGGTTTCACAAAAGTTGATCGTGTGATTAAATGCTTAATCGGGCGATTCTGTGATAAAAAATCCGTAAATTCGAAATTCTATTGGTCGATTTGACAAAAACGTCAAGGTATTCTGTGAATCACTCAATCAACGATCTTTGTGAAACCCACCATTAGACTCTAATAAAATGACATCTAAATCACAAGAAGGAAAGGGTAAAACAGAAACACATAAAGTATCAAGATCTTATGTTACAATGACAAAAACTTGCTCGTTATGTGAAGAAAATCACCTTTTATATGCATGCAACAAATTTCGGACATTATCGGTCGCAGAGAGGAGGCAGGAAGTTAAAAGGTCAGGGGTTTGTTGGAATTGCTTGAAACAAGGTCATCGAGCAGACAGCTGTACCTATGGCAGCTGTAAACAATGCGGAAAAAGACACAACACTTTGCTGCATTTTAGTGAAAATACTTCGACGGACAAAGAAGAAATGAACACCACGGAGAACCAAGCATACAAATGCAATCTTGGTTCGGGATCGACAGAAACACTGCTATCCACAGCAATAGTTTATATTCTTGACCATGCCGGTAACCAACAAGAATGTCGAGCTTTGTTGGATTCAGGATCCCAATCTAATTTCATTGCAAGAGACCTATGGAAGAAACTCAGACTACCTTCACAAAAGGTTCATATTCCTGTGGTTGGTATAGGGCAGGGAACCACGAGAATTTCTCATTCCGTGAAGGCTAAGATTCTATCCCAATATAAGGACTTCGATCTAGAAACAGTTTTTCTAGTAATTGATGGCATTTCGGACAAATTGCCTGCAGTAAAGGTCGACTCAGCGTCCATAGACATTCCTGGAAATATATATTTGGCTGATGCCACATTCAATCAACCCAAAAAAGTTGACATGATTCTTGGCGCTTCTGTTTTTTTGGGAACTGATATGTGTCGGGCAAATTAGATTAGGCAGAAACAAACCTATTTTCCAAAAGACTAAATTAGGGTGGGTTATTTCTGGACCTATAGTTGGTAAACACGTCCAAGAAAATGTCTCTTTGTGTCACTTTTCTTCTAACGATCAGGTACAAAAACAGTTGGAAAAGTTTTGGACTATTGACGAACTCGAACAGGAGAAACCACTTTCCAAGGAAGAAAGACATTGTGAGAGTGTTTTCCTCGATACAACAATACGAGATGACGAAGGTCATTTCGTAGTCAACCTCCCTATGCGGGAAAATATGTCAAATTTGGGCGACTCCTTGAGCACGGCTCAGAAGAGATTTCAGCAACTTGAAAGACGTTTAGAGAGGAATACTCTAACTAAACAGCAATATCAAGACCTCATAAGGGAATACATTGATTTGGGACATGCCACAAAGTTAGGAACATTGGAGGAAACTACAAGGCGACGTTGTGATGGTGAATATGTTTATTATTTACCACATCACGCTGTCTTCAAAGAAACATCTTTAACTACCAAATGCCGAGTGGTATTTGACGGATCAGCTAAAACTGACACAGGGTTGTCCCTGAATGATGTTTTGATGGTTGGACCAAAATTACAGCAAAACCTTTTCAATATTTTAATAAGATTCCGCAGATACGACATCGTCATAGCGGGGGATGTGGAAAAAATGTACCGTCAAGTTTACGTTGCTCCAAAGCACCGGAATTTGCAGAGAATTCTTTGGAGGTTTGCTGCAAATGAACCAATTGACGTGTACCAATTGAACACGGTTACATACGGAACTGCGCCAGCTTCCTTCTTGGCAGTGAGGTGTCTGCAGAAATTGGGAGCAGAAAATGAAGAATCGTTTCCTGAAGCTAGCAAAGTAATATGTCAAGACTTTTATATGGACGATCTCTTATGGAGCACTAGATCGGTTCAGGAAGCTAAGCTTTTAAAGGAACAAATAAGCAAAATCTTGGAAGGTGCTGGGTTCGTGTTGAGAAAGTGGGTGTCGAATAGTACGGAGGTACTGTCGAATGAAGTGCCTAGGGAAATTGAACATTACCTCTCAGACGAACCGACAACACGAGCGCTTGGCTTATTGTGGAATTCGAAACAGGATATGCTGCAATATAAATCAAGAATCGACAAAAACCAAAGCAGGGTGACCAAAAGAACAATTTTGTCAATAACATCGCAAATATTTGATCCTTTGGGATTGGTCGGTCCGATCATTATAAGAGCAAAATTGATTATGCAGGAGCTATGGAAAATGAAGGTGAGTTGGGACGAATCATTGCCTCTTTCACTCCATACTTCTTGGCTCAATTTCAAAGGTCAAATCAAGTCGTTAGAGGATCTCGAAATACCGAGACAAACAATTTGCAGAGAATCAAAGGGAGTTCAATTGCATTGCTTTTCCGATGCCTCGGAAATTGCATATGGATCGGCGATTTACATAAGATCGACAGATCAGAATCAGCAGCACCATGTCGAACTGATCTGTGCGAAATCAAGAGTGGCTCCAGTGCAAACTGTGAATCTTCCACGGCTTGAATTATGTGCGGCAGTACTAACTGCAAGGTTAGCACGGGAAGTATTGGACACCCTTCAGGTCAATTTTGAGTCTGTTCAATTTTGGACTGATTCTACCATCGTTCTATCTTGGCTTAGTCGAGAGCCCTGCGAATGGAAAACATTCGTAGCGAATAGAACATCGGAAATTCAGCGGTTAACGAAAGAGTATCCGTGGAAGCATGTATCATCCAGAGACAATCCAGCCGATATAATATCTAGGGGTATGGATGCAGATATGTTGCATGCTTGTAAGCTTTGGTGGCATGGGCCAGAGTGGCTTAGCTGCGAGGAAAGCGTTTGGCCAGATGATCGATATTGCATTCCGGAAATTGTTCCTGAAGTTAAAGCGCCACGACAAATATTCCAGTCTTGCGTGGGTACGGATATATTTCAACGATTTTCCAATCTGATGAAATTGCAAAGGGTAACAGCCTTTTGCCTCCGATTTGTAAGAAATTGTAGCGCTAATAGGGCACAGAGACAATTGGGAAATTTGACCATCGAGGAATTGGAAGGATCCATAAAGGTCTTGGTGAGAGCTGCTCAAAACCAGGAGTTCACTGAAGAAATTCATCTACTGGCAGCAAAACGCCTAGCCAAATCAAGTGCCCTTCTGAGTCTCAATCCATTTTTAGATGACCAGGGAATCTTGAGGGTAGGTGGTCGTTTAGGTAAATCGGATCTTCCATTCGACCAAAAACATCCAATATTGTTACCTAGTAATCATGTGCTAACAAGACAAATCATTTTGCACGAGCATTACAAAAATTTGCACGCAGGTCCTCAAGCCTTGTTAGCGGTGATTAGATTGAAATATTGGCCAATCGGAGGTCGTAGAACAATCCGAAAGTTCTTGCGCGAATGTATCATATGTTTCCGCGTTAAACCAACTCTTCACAAGTATCTAATGGGTGACCTGCCACGGTCACGAATCACTCCGAGCAGAGCGTTCACAAATTGTGGTGTTAATTACGCCGGACCTTTTAATATAAGGGCCAATAAATTGAGAGGGCATAAATTAGTTAAGGGCTACCTCTGTGTTTTTGTCTGTTTCACAACCAAGGCGGTTCATTTAGAATTAGTAAATGAGTTAACCACAGTAGCCTTCATGAATTGTTTCAAACGATTTGTTGCACGCCGAGGGGTTTGTTCAAATATATACTCCGATAACGGAACCAATTTTGTAGGTGCTCGCAATGAATTACATGAACTTTTCAAATTCATTGAAAAACAATCAGAAAATTCAAATTTTTACGCCAGTTTTGCGAAAATGTCAATAAAATGGCATTTTATACCAGCCTACTCTCCGCATTTTGGTGGATTATGGGAAGCCGCGGTGAAATCCGCTAAGTATCATTTAAAAAGAGTAGTGGGAAATAATAATCTGTCATTCGATGATTTACATACTATAGTTACACAGATAGAATCATGCTTGAATTCCCGTCCACTCACCCCCCTGTCTGAGAACCCAGAAGATTTAGATGTTCTCACTCCTGGACACTTTCTGATTGGCGCCCCATTAGTGGCTTTACCTCAGGAAGATCTTACTTCACAAAAAACGAGTCGATTAAAGAGATATCATCAGTTGACTCAAATGGTACAGCATTTTTGGTCCAAATGGTCCAAGGATTATCTCTCCCAACTTCAGCAGAGGGGAAAATGGAAAACATCTCCAACCAATAAATTTATTCAACCAGGGACAATGGTGGTTATACGAGACGACAATCTGCCCCCCCTCAAGTGGCAATTGGGTAGAGTAGTAAAGGTGCATCCTGGTGCTGACGAAATTATACGGGTAGTGTCAGTGTTATCGCCTAAAGGTCTAATTAAAAGAGCTGTAGCTAAAGTTTGTCCTTTACCATTTGAGACGACACAAGAGACTCATTGAAAGGCACGAGGAATCTATTTCTAAAAATATTTTTGTATTGTATTATGTTCATTTTTATCTCATTCAAATTATTCTTTGTACATTGATTTAGTTATTTTTATTTTTTCTATTTTTGTATATTCATATTGTAACGGACGAAGTCCGCCTGAATACGTCTCTGGACTCTCTGATTCCGCGTACAGGAATTATTCGAGAAGCCTCCAGAACATACCCGATCGTTCTAGAAACAGAGACGTATTGGGTATATAAAGACGCGCACAATGCGGACAGTTAGTTACTATCTGAATAGAGCCGGATAGAATTGTGAATCGCGAATTCCAAGTAGTGAATATAAATCAGCATTATTAGCAACTGTGTAAATAAATCAGTATTAGTTATTGTACATAAATTAGTGTGATCAGTTAGTGGTATTGGAAATAAATTAGACGTTTAAATTCAGCAGACAATTTGTTGAACCCCGAGAACGTTACATTGGTGTCAGGTGTGGGGTCAATTGAACTGCTGTGCTAATTGAATTGTGGACTTCATTGTGGAACTTTTGAATGCCGACAACAAGATCGCAAAAGGAGAAAATGGACCAGGCGAGTATGGAATTCTTCAAGCAAGCCTTTGAACAAATGAGCTTGAAAATGGATAAAATGGAAAATAAAGTGGAGGAAAAAATGGATAAAATGGAAAATAAAGTGGAGGAAAAAATGGATAAAATGGATGAGAATTCTCGAGAAATGAGCTTGAAAATGGAAGAAAATTCTCGAGAAATGAGCTTGAAATTAGAAGAAAAAATGGATCAAATGGAGAATAAGGTGGGGAAAAAAATGAACGATTGTAACGAATTGGTGAGTCAAATTGCAAGTACATTGGATGAGAGAATGGAGGCTGTCAAGGAAGTAATAATTGAAGAAGTTAACGACAAAATTGAAGGAGTCGTTGATGAAGTTAACGGAAAATTCGAAGAAATATCAGAAATAATTGAACAACATGCCAAGTTGATAGAGTCCCTGAGAAAATTGGCAACTAGAAACGAAACCCTAGCTTTACCATCCTTCGTGAAAGTGGAGAACAACACAGAAAGTGGTAAAATGAAGATAAAACCTCCAACTTTTGACGGCAAAACACCTTGGTGCACGTACCAGATGCAATTTGAAGCAGCAGCGAATGCCAATGGATGGGGAGCGGAAGAGAAAGTGGCAGCCTTGATTGTTGCACTAAGGGGAGATGCATTGAATATACTTCAGACTGTTCCTGCGAGTCATCAATGTAATTACGAGGCTTTAACAACTAAACTCCAAATGAGATATGGTGATGCACACCTCCATCAAGTGTATCACGCGCAGATCAAGAGTCGCCAGCAGAGTAGTGCAGAAACGTTGCAGGAATTTGAAGCAGATATAGCAAGGTTGGTAAGACTGGCGTATCCTACAGCACCGGAGAGCTTCCTGGAACTGCTCGCTATCCAGACCTTTGTCGATGGTTTGAGAGATTTGGAAACCCAGCAGACACTACGATTGGCCCGACCCAAGACTCTGGATGACGCCCTGGCCGTTGCATTAGAGTATGAAGCTGCCAAACAAGCTTCGCACATGATACACAGCAAGATGAGCCGCACTGTGGATGATTCCTCGGTCAGCGATGAAATTATAGAAGAGGTTCTATGTCGAGTTCGTCAAGAGCGACGGAATAGAGGACTTAGATGCTGGAATTGTGGCGGAGAAGGGCATATTCGGCGCTACTGCAAAGAGCCAGCTAAATGTCAGAAACGGGAATATAATTCTACTGTCAAACATCGTGCAGGAAAGATTCGTGGCAACGCTAACGCATTATCTAGGAGACCATGTCCGTCAGATTGCAAGCACTGTAATAAGGTAGAAGAGAAAGAATTCTGCTTGAGAACGACCATCGTGGATACGGACTGGATGCCAGAATCCCTGAAGCAAGATCTAGAGAGTGACCCAGAATTGAAGATGCTGTTGTATTGGAAGATAAGCGGACAGAGACCAAGATGGGAGGAGGTGAGTCATCTGAATCCTAGGGTCAAGTCCTACTGGGCACAGTGGGATTCTATCATTTTGGAGGACGGACTGCTGAAGAGGTCCATCGAAAATGACGAAGGTACCGCAGCAAAGAATCAGCTGATAATTCCCAGGAGTCGAGTGAGAGAGGTTTTAGAGAAGTTACATGACGGAACCTCCGGTGGCCATTTCGGTATCAAAAAAACGCTAGAAAAGGTCAGAGAGCGTTTTTACTGGGTCAACTGCAAAGAAGATGTTAAAGACTGGTGCCGGAAATGCAGATTATGTGCCTCATCGAATGGCCCGAGGGGAAGTCGTAGAGCTCCAATGAAGCAGTATAACGTGGGGAATCCTCTGGAACGAGTTGCCATCGATATTGCAGGTCCATTCCCCGAAACCGAAGATGGGAATAAGTACATACTGGTTGCGATGGATTATTTCACCAAATGGGTTGAAGCCTATGCTATTCCAAATCAAGAGGCCTCGACAGTGGCCGATGTTCTGATTAAGGAGATGTTTAGCCGATTTGGTGTGCCTCTCGAACTTCATTCGGATCAAGGACGAAACTTCGAGTCTAGTCTGTTCCAGAATGTATGCCAATTACTCGGAATCAAAAAGACAAGGACAACTGCGCTTCACCCACAGTCAGATGGCATGGTCGAAAGAATGAATAGAACTGTGGAAAAATATCTGGCTAAAGTGGTCTCTGATCACCAAAGAGACTGGGACAGGTATCTCCACCTGTTCACTATGGCCTACAGGTCGTCAGTGCAAGAATCGACTGGAGAGACACCAGCCTGTATTATGTTCGGCCGAGAAATAAGGTTGCCTTGTGACCTGGAGTTTGAATGCAAGCCTGGAGCGGAGATAGCTGGTGAGGACTACGCGAGCCTCTTGAAGGGTAGGCTACATTACATCCATGAGAAGGTCAGACAGAACCTCCAAATAGCGAGTGACCGAATGAAGACTCGGTATGACAGCAAAGCTGCAGAAGGTTTCAATGTGGGAGACCTAGTCTGGCTGTACAACCCCCAGAGGAAGAGGGGTTTATCACCTAAGCTGCAGAAAGATTGGGAAGGGCCATACAGAGTAGTAAAACGAATCAACGATGTAGTGTACCGTATCCAGAAACTACCCAGAGGCAAGAAACGTGTGGTCCATATAAATCGTCTAGGCAAATATGAGGCAGACTACGAAGAACATGACGAAACCCATCTGAGAAGAACGACTTTTCGGAAAGCGGAGCGTGAGGAGATGAGTTTTGACCTATTCATGGCAAACTACGGTGGAACCGGAAAGGCAAGATTCGGAGTAACCATCGAGAAACAGCAGGATCTTCTCTGTATCTGAAGACTATTCACTAGCCCATTGTGTCTCGGAAGACCTGCGTATGTCGAGAGGAATAGCATTCGTCTTCCGGAAGAAATTTGGCCGTGTACCAGAGCTCCTGAAACAACATCCTCGTACTGGGAAAACGCTGAGGTTGGCTGATGGCCAGCGTTACCTCTTCTACCTGGTAACCAAGAGATTCTCCGACAACAAACCCAGCTACAAAAGTATGTGGGACACCCTGTTGCAGCTGAGAGACGAGCTCACCAAGTTGAAGGTGAAAAAGCTAGCTGTGCCAAAGTTGGGTTGTGGTCTAGATCAGCTCAACTGGAGAATCGTTCGAAGTATGCTTGAGGTCATTTTCCATAGGACGGGAATGAAGATACTGGTCTGCAGTTTCAACCCGAGCGGATATACGCCGAAGAAGAAGACAGTGGAGTGCTATTTCGGACGACAGGGGTGCTGCAGAAAAGGAGACGCCTGTAGATTCAGCCACACCATCCAGGGTGTTCGGGGACCGAACGTCTTAAGGAGGGGGCAGTGTAACGGACGAAGTCCGCCTGAATACGTCTCTGGACTCTCTGATTCCGCGTACAGGAATTATTCGAGAAGCCTCCAGAACATACCCGATCGTTCTAGAAACAGAGACGTATTGGGTATATAAAGACGCGCACAATGCGGACAGTTAGTTACTATCTGAATAGAGCCGGATAGAATTGTGAATCGCGAATTCCAAGTAGTGAATATAAATCAGCATTATTAGCAACTGTGTAAATAAATCAGTATTAGTTATTGTACATAAATTAGTGTGATCAGTTAGTGGTATTGGAAATAAATTAGACGTTTAAATTCAGCAGACAATTTGTTGAACCCCGAGAACGTTACAATATGGTTTTGTATACTTATAATTTTTAAATTTATATTAATGTTGAAAGATTGATTCTTTCAAGGGGGGCGGCATGTTCCGTGCAGAAATCACGGATGCAAATTAATGTTCATTTGTTCCGCCGTCCACCCCTACGAAATCATATTGGATTCGCCCTATCCCTCTACTGTAGGTACCAAGTGGTGACGTGGGCACGACGAGGGTGGCCGACGCCATTACGGTCATTACGACATTACGAGCTAGAACGGCAACACGTCAACATACGTATGGGCATTACAGATTCACATGTATCGCATTAACGGATTAAACATTATTTAGTAAAACTGTGTTTTATTTCGTGTGAATCAAAATTCAGAAAAATTCAGTTTAGTTACATAAACAAAACACTGAGTATTGATTCCTCTAGGGCTTCTAAGACGAGACTGTTCTCAGAATGTTCCTACTAAAGTAAATTATATGTGTCAGATATTCATTTCCAATATTTATATATATATACGTAATTAGTTGACTTCATTTGGCTTAGCAGTCGGTAATAAAAGAAACACTCTTTTCCTTGTTTCTCAAGCTTTCGGCTTTATTTAAGCTCTCTTCAGGAGACGCTACAATATGTTGATAATCAGAAATGTAGAATTGAATTGATATGTATACAACTTACATATATAGGTGAAAATCATAATTTTGCATTCGATTGTATCATTATGTATGAATATATAATTATATTATTAACAGCTGTTAAGAATAATATATTCTATGTTATGTCATATGTATAGTTCTATGGTTGGGTGACGCTAACCTCTAATTTTTGATTAAGTTAAGAATGTTCAACAACGACGAATGTTACTTTTGGAAATAAATGATATTAAAGTTTTAATCGTAATTAATTAAAACAAACACGCTTCATCTAAGCACCCACTGCTTATCAGGTTATGGGCCCAGATCACGGCGAACTTGTGCAGGAAATATTTTGCTGGAATTCTTCAAGGTGAAAAGTTAAAACGATATATTCGGAAAGCACACGGCAAAATTGGACGATGGAAGCGGAAAAATACAGGATCTGCCAATTCAATGGTAAAAACTATGGAAGTTTCAAATTCAGATTGGATGCACTGCTTGAACAGCATGATCTCAAGAAATTCACCGAAAATGAGATGAATACTTTAACTGCATCGAAAACAGCTGAAGAAAAAACTGAGTTGGAGCTTCAAGAGAAGAAATGTAAGGCAATTATTATTAATCACATTTCGGATGATCAGTTAGAACATATCAAGGATCAAAAATCAGCCAAGAGTATAATTGATACTCTGAAGTACATATTTGATAGAAAGACCATTTCAAGCCAATTGTTCCTGAGGAAGAAATTACTAACAATGAAATATCAGGACAATGACGACATCGAAAGGTACCTGTTGCAGTTTGATAAGCTCATAAGAGAATTAAAAGATTCAGGAGCGAATGTTGAGGATGCGGATGCTGTTTGTCACTTATTATTGAGTTTACCAAAGTCATATGAGGCAATTGTAGCTGCTTTGGAAACTATAGACCAGTCAAAGCTCACCTTGGATTTTGTAAAAGCTAGGTTACTGGATGAAACCAATAAACGAAAATTAAATGGACGTTCCAATGTTTCACAAACCTCCAATGCTTTTAATGCTCAAGGAAACTACAAAATACAGTGCCACAACTGTGGAAAGTTCGGACACAAACGTGCAGAATGTAGGAACAAACAATATCACAATCAAAACTCTCAAGGAGGCAATTCAAACAGAAATTCAAGAAACCAGGGAGGATATCGAGGGATGTCGAAGGCTTATTATTCAGGTGGAACTCAATCAGAGGCTGACGATGAGGAAATTTGTTTCCTTGCTGGAAACGAAGACACAACACTGACTAAGAATCAGAATATTGAGTGGTTCTTGGACTCAGGTGCCACAGAGCATATGATTAATAATGATATTTATTTTCACAGCTGGAAATTATTGGAAACCCAAATAGAAATTGCAGTGGCAAAAAGTGGAGTTACGTTGAAGGCAACAAAACGAGGCAACATCAAAATGTTGAAGAATGGTAAAATTATAAACGTGATGGATGTCCTGTTCGTACCAAGCTTAAAATACAACTTAATGAGCGTCAGCAAATTAGAAGAAAAGGGATTTGAGGTCATTTTTGGACAAGGAAAGGCTGTTATCAAACAAAACCAGGTGATACACCTAGAAGCCCAAAAAGGTATGAAATTATACAGAATAAATCTTCCATATATAACTGAAGGGATGGCTTCAATTGTTCAACCTATGAAAAATGAAAGCATGTTATTGTGGCATAGACGATATGGCCATTTAGGTAAAACAGGCATGAACGAATTATTAAAGAATACTATGGTTGAAGGTATCCCAGATAATTTGAGATGTGAATCTAGATTATGTGAAACCTGTGTTAAAGCCAAGCAAACAAAATTACCTTATCATAATGTTGATAAACCACGATCAAATAGGCCATTAGAACTAATACACACAGATGTTTGTGGACCTATCAATCCAGAAACCAATGAAGGTTATAAATACATGATTACGTTCATTGATGACTTTACACATTTCGTAACTATTTTTCTGTCCAGAGAAAAGAGTTCTGTTTTCAAGTATTTCAAACAGTACAAGGCAGCCAGTGAAACCCAATTTGAGAGAAAGATATCTAGAGTGAGGATGGATAATGGAGGGGAATATATAGCGAATGACTTCATAAATTTCTGTACCGAAAATGGAATCAAGATGGAGTATACTGTTCCTTATAACCCACAGCAGAATGGGGTAAGTGAACGATTCAATCGAACCCTATTAGAAAGAGCCAGAGCTCTCATATCCGATAGTAACTTATCAAAGATTTTTTGGGGCGAAGCTGTACGCACCTCAGCTTATTTGATTAATCGATCACCATCTAGAAGTGCATTCATAGAAAAGTATAAAACACCAGCAGAACTGTGGTATAATAGAAAGCCTAATGTCAAAAATTTAAGGGTTTTTGGTTCTGTTGCTTATCATCATACACCTGACTGCAAAAGAGGAAAATTAGACGATAAATCTGAAAAAATGATAATGGTTGGATATAGTACAAACAGTTATAGATTATGGAACCCAAATACTAATTCTATTATAGTTTCAAGAAATGTTGTATTTGATGAGGATTCTAATATCAATCAAGAAAATAAAATTGTTACAACACCTATTGACGAAAAGACACAAGAAGATGACAGCGTAATAAATGATAATGATGAACATGATATTTTGATTAGAGCAAAGAGAAATGTCAAACCTCCTTTATGGCAAAAAGATTATGTGACTACGTATGATTCGGATAATGATAATGAAGAATCAATGATGATCTACGCACTGAATGCAGAACAGTATGTTGAATCAAATGTACCAGAAACAATACATGATATTGAAAATCATCCAGAAAAAGAAGAATGGACTGAAGCAATTAATGAGGAACTACGATCAATGGAACAGAATCAGACATGGACCATGGTAGACCCACCCAAAGATAGAAAAGTGATTGACTGTAAATGGGTTTTCGGGGTCAAGAGAAACGACAGAGGTGATGTAATTAGATATCGAGCAAGATTAGTTGCCAAGGGATGCTCACAGAAGAGTGGTTTAGATTTCTATGAAACCTACTCACCAGTGACCAAGATGAGTACTCTAAGGACAATTTTATCTGTTGCAAATGAGAAGAAAATGTCAATTCACCATATGGATGTGAAATGCGCATTTCTTTATGGTATCTTAAAGGAAACCATTTATATGAAGCCACCACCTGGATATGTCAGTAACGGAAAAGTGTGTAAGCTAAACAAAACTATTTATGGTCTTAAACAATCATCTAGAGAATGGTACAATACATTAACCGATCATTTAATTAAATATGGATTTACAATTGCTGGATCAGATAAATGTTTGTTAACGAAATTTATAAACAATTCAGTTACATATTTAATAGTGTATGTTGACGATTTACTTATAGTCAGTAATAATATTGAAGATTTAACAGAATTAAAACGATATTTAGGATCAGCTTTCATAATGAAAGATCTTGGAGAAGTGAATTATTTTTTAGGTATAAAAATTACCAGAGACATACAAAATCAAATTCTTGAGTTGAGTCAAACTAGTTTCATTGAGAGATTGTTAATTAAATTCAATATGGACAATTGTCATGGTCAATTCACACCATTAGAATTAAAACCTAAATTAGATATTGATAATGATGTTGATTCAGAAAGCAATCCTATAAGGGATAAACCATTTAGAGAACTTATTGGCTGCTTGATGTATCTATCTTTAACTTCACGAGCTGATATATGTTTTGCAGTATCATATCTTAGTAGATATCAATCAAAACCCAGTATTTCACTTTGGAAATGTTTGAAGAGAATTCTGAGATATCTCAAGCGGACAATAAATTTAAGATTAGTGTATAAAGCTTTTTCTCACAACAATGTTTTGGAAGCCTTTTGTGATGCTGATTGGGCTAATGAAGCTTCTGATCGGAAATCTACTTCAGGATTTGTGATCAAGGTTTATGGGAATACTATTCAGTGGGTATCACGAAAGCAAAAGAGTGTAGCATTATCTTCATGTGAAGCTGAATTTATTGCACTTGGTATAGCAGTTACAGAAATATTGTTCATGCAAAATTTGATGATAGATTTAGGAATAAAAGAAAATGTAATACCATCTCAGATATATGAAGACAATCAAAGTGTTATTCACATTGTAAAACAAAATAAGTATGAAAACAAACTTAAACATATATCTATCAAAGTAAATTTTGTACAGGATATCTATGTTAAAAAACTTATAAATGTAACATATGTTAGTTCAAATGATCAAGAAGCAGATTTGCTAACCAAATCAATTTCACGCGTTCAATTTGAAAATTTAATTTCCCTATTGGGATATAACTAGGAAATGAAAATTTGTCAAATTGTGGAGGGGTGTTAAGAATAATATATTCTATGTTATGTCATATGTATAGTTCTATGGTTGGGTGACGCTAACCTCTAATTTTTGATTAAGTTAAGAATGTTCAACAACGACGAATTTTACTTTTGGAAATAAATGATATTAAAGTTTTAATCGTAATTAATTAAAACAAACACGCTTCATCTAAGCACCCACTGCTTATCAACAGCAATTTTTTTTACTATTCAAAATTCTACCTATACTATTAGAAATTCATTCTCAATGTAATTTAGACAACTTCAACAAATTGGAGTTTGTTGATTACATTGAAAATGAATTTCTACCAACTTCAAGATATTTTATTACCACCAAGAACCCAAAGGCAAATTCAAATTTTCGCGCCATTCACCGATAAAGTAGATTTCTATATCTCTATTTATATACTGCTAAAGTTCTGTTCGCATCCGCCGCGAAATAGCGCTCAACCATTTTCCGCCTATTAGAGGGGGGGTGTCGAATCTATATAATTCTTTAATCTATGTCTAGAACAATACAAGCAGGCAGACCATCTAATGCCGAAAAATCACGTAGAAAAGTAACAAAGAGGAAAAGGTCTATCATCTCTAACATTTTGGCAAATCAACCAAATGCTAAAAGTCATTGAGATTATCAATAACTTATTATTTAATAAGGTTATTTAACTTTGTAAGGCGTTTTATTGATTAGTACTACAAAACAACCCCATGTAAAAAGTCATGCAGTTTTCATAATATCTAAATTATACGAACTCTAATCACCCCCTGGTGTAAAAAATAAGCATAATGAACGCAGTTATTTCAGTTTTGTGCGCTGGCCTAATACACTGAGAAAAATGTTTGCTTCTGTCAGATAAAATTTTGATCACCCCATATAAAAAATGTACTTGAATATATCACAAGAACACAGAGTAATAGAGGTGTATAAACGAGTGTACCTGCAGCTTTTCATTTGGGACAAATGGTTTTTATGCTTGAATTAAATTAACTACAGTAGACCACTTGATAATTTCCCTAAATAAAACGTTTCTCACGCCATATACACCAGAATAATTATGGCAAATAACTTTTTACTCAAAGGGGATAAACTTTTCGCCTACCACAAGTGAAGTGTACACTAACGATAGATAAATGATTCATTTGAGAAGATGAACTTTATTCTTAAGGCAGATAAACTTTTTACCTGTGAAAAATATATGGTTTTTCTTCAACAGATGATGTGCCCACTTGAGCCAGAAAAAATGTTTAGTGGGGCATATAGACTTCTAGCTAATAGAAGATGAACTGTTTACTTGCGGCACATGAATGGTTTATCTACCATAAATGATCTGTTCACCTACACCAGCAAAACTTTTCAAAATAACAAATAGACTTTTTATCTATGGTGCACATCAATTCTGATATACTTAGTGCATACTTCCTCATTGGAATCAGATTTGCTGCAGCCAGAATAGAGATAAAAAATTTTTCTAGAGTTCTTGTTTAGAAACTGCAGCAAATTTGAATCAAATAAAAAGGTTTTCTGTAATACCAGAATTGGCGCGCACCATAATAATGAATTAATGCTGGGATATTCTTCATAGTATACATATATAAGTGATGATAACTTCAAAACAGTATCAATTGAATGAGTCATCAATTTTTTTTTTAGTACCATGTTTAATTAGAGTACCAATCCGTTAATGGTTTATGAAGAGAAAAAAACACGACATAATAAAATAAAAATTTATTACGACAAAAAATTTCTCTTTACACTGCCTGAGGTAAAAAAAAATATGTTCTACAATAAAGTGAAAAAAATAAGTGTATTTAAGTCATGAAGTATAAGAAAACTGAAAATAAAAATCCTTCACATATGCTTGAAGTCAAAAATAAATAATACTGTATATTACTCACGCAGTGAGTAAACTCGCATTGAATATTTCTTATAAATCAACAAAAATCTCCTTTTAACACAATCCATTAGGCAAAACTGAAATAAAGATGTCCTAAAATATTCTAAAAATCACAGTTCATTCAAAAAGTATCTTAAAATAAAAAGACGCTTTTCATAACAGCCTCAAGACATCACATTAAATTCCTATATGTAATACAATATCAATAAATAATCAGTTTCTCACAAAGATTTTGAGCAACTGGATTCAGAAATTAAATTTATATCTGCAGAATTCAAATATTCATAGTTTGGTCAGCATGTTTTTTCCATTCACTTTTTTCAATATGATATGAGAAGTAAATATAACTTCCTCTAACAGGATGCACTTTTTTTTTCGTGGTGAACAGAACTTCGTATGAAAAAAAATGCCTATTAAATGAGATAGTTTTCACGTCATGATAAATGAAACAAATTTTGTTATTTCTGTTTGTGAGAATGAATTCAATTCTGCCAAAATGAGGAATATCAATATTTTCTAACAAAATAATATCTCCGTTATGATATGTATAATTTCCTACTGTAATCTTCTCCAATTTGGCACAATTTTGAAAATTTACATGATTCACGCCTGAAGAGATAAAAATTTTCTCGAATTCATCTATGATAGAGGCTGCATCAATATGATCACATTGAAAGGCACCATTGAAAGAAATTAGATTTTCGAATCCCATCCTTGCCTGCCTTCGGAATCATCACCTTTATGGTATCATCGTCCAACAAGTCGAAACTTTCGTCTGTAATACCCTCTTCTGTAAAAATGAAAATGGGATTACCTCTCTAGATTCTCCAGAGGCTCATTGAGGAAAAAGAAATGAAAAAAATGCAATGGTTAGTATGAATGTAGGTAGTGTTAGTGTACCAGCGCCTCAAATATTTTAAAATTATTTTTTCCATAATTATTTCCATATGAACTAGTTTCAATTTCAGCACTGTATGGAAAATAAGTTTTAATTATGAGGTTGTGCAACCCTTTATAATGCAAGGTTTGGTAATCTTATGGTTGTGTCTTGTACCCAAAATCCTCAATTTACGAAAAAACATTGAAAATCAAAAATATGAGGGGGGCTGTAAACTGAATAATTCTAACGGCACAGACAGTCTTTGGTAATATTGGCAGCAAATCCCTTGAAAGATGTTAGATGTCCGACTTATTATCCTCCTAATAGCAGAAAAAATACGCACTTACCTCTGAAACTTTCTGAAAGGAAGTCTAATCCCCAGTTAGCGAGTAATTTTTCGTACTCCATTTATCAGAAATCACGTACAAACTCACTAAAAACTGTAACTGAATTCGGTTGCAGTGAGAGTGAGATAGCAGTTGCAATGTTGCAAATTCAAATTTCACGCAGAGACACAGTATAATCTACCTTATACCAAAGAGTAGTGTCTACTCTTTGCTTATACTGTGGCAGAGACAGGAACAGACTGGCACTAGCTCTAGCCCTTCACGGTATTCGGCCACAATCGATGATTTTCGATCGCTTTCGCGAATAAACCAATTTTCTTGTTTTGAATGAATTTATTGATTGACTGAAATATAAATGATGGATGAAACTTATTTTTTGTGTACCACAAATAATCAATTTATCTATTTTAATAACTTTATTTGTTAATAGTCAAATTACTTGGGGTACGCAAACTTTTTATGTATTGCGAATGAAACGGTCATTTGATTTTGTTCTAACTAAACATTTTATCTGGCATGACTAAATTTGAATTATTGAGCTACTTAAGGTCCATCAGTTACCATAATTGATATCGTTTGTTCAGATTTTATTCCATTTTTATTTATTGTTCGCAAACTGTTTATATGTTGCAAAGATTCGAATGTCAATTAATCTGTTTATTTATCTCATTTTTCTCAGTGTAGGAAACGCAACGTAGTTTATAGCTTAACAAGTCCCATACGCAAGGCCGTAGCCAGGGGGGGGGGTCCGATGGGGTCCGGATCCCCCCCGAAATTCATTTTTTCAGAACTGCCAGATAATCATTTCCTCGAAAATTCTTCGAAAAATTTTTTTTCTAGCTACGGCCTCGGACGGACCCCCCCCCCGAAATTTTTTTCTAGCTACGGCCTTGCCTATACGATTAGCGCTCCCTGTAGCGGTAACCACATAGGGATCGGAAAAATGCGAACGGAAACGAAACGAGAACGGGTAAAACGTGGTATAACCAAAACTGCCTATGTTTGCCTCTAAAGCTAAGCGTCCACATGTCCGCACCGGACGGATCGGATCAAACGGATTTCGGTATTCTTTGTATAGAAACTCGTGCAAGCCCGTCCACAGACCCGCACCGGACGCATCGGAGCATCGGCATTTCTGCAATGGAGATCCGTAAATCCGATCCGTCCGATGCGTTCGGTGCGGACATGTGGACGCTTAGCTTTAGGCGGAACGGAGTTTGCCTGGACAGCTAGTACTCTAATATACAGGGTGAGTCTTTGACTTGTACATATATTTTAACTGTAGATTCTTGAGGCCAAAGGAAGCCTTTTTTTCATTTTCCATATTCGGCTCTGTTAAAAAGATATAGCCATTCGAAAAAAAACATTCGGCTGAGTCCGTGCCTGGAAACATTCTCTGGAACCAATGCAAAGTTCATATTTCCCGATTAAAATTAAGTTGATATATTTTGGGAAACTCAAGTACTAACCTTATTTGAATAAGAATGTTAAAAACACGATATTTCTCAACAAAAACAGTTAATTTCATCGGATTATATCTGCAATTGAAAAGCCATATTTCTCCAATCAGAATAAGTTCATTCTTCGATTTTCTTGAAGATTAGTTTGTAAACACTAAAACCTTGTTTATATCCTCCTCGATATCCCAAAATTATCTTGTAAATTGTGGTTTTCAATTCAATTTATAATTTCGATCAAGCTTTAACCTATTAAAACAATGTCAATAAAATCACTGTAGTGAAACAGTCACAGAACATGGATTTTGTTGCCAGTTTCAGCAATATTCCTGAAACTAAGGAAATTGATTTTTCTGATGACATATTGACATTACTGAATAAATTACTATGAATTCGACCATAGATCCTTCCTTAACATAAGACCCATCTCAAACAAATTCCACTATTCTGTTCTTATAATCACATATCTGTGGTAGTTTACATGACGTATGACGTGAGATATCTCTGGATTCTCTGGTTTAGTTTATAGGTTAGAAATTAGAATGCACTTAGAATGGGTTATGATTTGATTTATTTGACGAATCATTATATTAATTTAATGAGTAGTTAAATTAATAGCTAGAAACTATGATGTATTTCTGCCAGAGCCCGGAACTGATGGAATAAACTAGGTGCATCAAAACATATTTTATAGGACGAGATATCACCATTGTCAATTTATTCAGAGATTGAGATTGTACCAACTTTCAATATCGGATAAAATGAGTAGAATAAATAGGTCAAAAGATCTCTCTTTGAAGCAAATCAATACTTATAGATGGTAAAGTAAGCAAATATTGAAATTCTACATGACAAATAACAGTTTCCTTTTCAGTATTGTGAAACGAACACAAAACACGATGGAATGATGGAAAAATAGAAACTAAGGGTATGAAGATATTACAAACGGCGTGTCCCAAATTGTAATTTATCTGCACTATGTATTACTTCAGGATGCCCAAAGAAATAGATGTAATCGCTTCAGATTAATATCTGCAAAAACGAAGAGATGTCTAGAATCTTTGAGTAAATTGAAGACATATGAAATGAATATGTACCTACACATTTGAATTTTTTTTAAATAAGATCAATCAATTGGATTCTAAGAAGCATAAACAATAATTCGTGTTCAATATCAAGCTTTGTGAAATCCAACGTAACTTGGGTTTTGTAAGATGATCCTTATTAGAATGAAGCTCCTTTTCTCTACCGATCCAGATACCTAATTGTTATTACATTAGATATAAGAATTACTATCTGATATTCATGATGAAATTATTGAAATTAATTAATTTTGGTATTGAAATGTCCCAAATTTAGTGCCTTTTTTAATTCCTAGTGAGGTGAGCATCACTTCATCATAACAAAATCAACATTTTATGGTAACTAGGATTTCTCTTATGAAAAATTGTTTTTTGCCTATTCAACATTTCAAATGAGTTCATGTACCTAGTTTAGGGATAGAGCATGACTAACTTTCGGGTACAGTGAATCATGATCAGACATCATTTGGAAACGGCATATAAATTATTGACAAATGCACAAATAAATTCATGATCTAGTGTGCTGTGACATTTTACTGCTCTCGACTAACTCAGTACGATGACATAGCATCTAGACAAAGGCTGGTTATGATGGAAAGATATTTGGATTTTTTTCATGATAGAATTATGAAAAATATCAACAGTACTTGTGGAGGTATTGTATTGCAATACATTTTTTGGCCCTGTAGTCTTTTTGAAAATCTGAAATTCGTCATCTACCATTAAAAAATTTTGTTAATCAATAAAAAAGATATGATATTCGTTGATCGATTGAGTCTGTGCCTGCTTCGTTCAAGTGAAGGAGTATGAATATTCAGACGTAATGACTAATATCAAAGAGTCTGCTAATATTTTCGGTTACTCGCCCTATTTCGAAGACTTCCTTTCAATTTGGGCGGGAAGCTAGTAATCATAGAGTACTACTCACTTAAGCAATAGATAGGCCTGGTAATATGCATGTATGAGCTCTATGGTTCATTCAGAAATAAACGGAAAAAATTCATGAATTGTGGAAAAAGTATGTGAGTTACGAAATGTAATAAAGCCAGGAGAAGTATTTCTATTTGTGAAAACATTTAATTATCAACATTTTGTCTATTCAATGAATAAAAGTTTACGCAACTGAAAAATTACCAGAGACTGCCGAAACCATAGAAGTCTGAATAAACAACTGAATGTTGAATTTCGTTCATAGAAGCGACATAACGAGATATTTTGATCAAAAGTACGCTTGTTTGAATTGCTTTTCGTGGGATAACAATTAACAATGTTTTCAAACCACGAATTCGTCGACATGATGGAAATGTATTTTGTGAATGGAAGAAGTGCTAGAAGAGCCAGAGAAGAATATAGCATTCAGTATCCCAATAGAAGGATTCCGAATGAAAGAACCTTTGTGAGAGTAGTCCAAAGGGCGCAGGACTATGGGTCATTTTCTGGAATTATGGTCAATAATGGTCAAGTCCAAACAAGGACTATGATCAACACCGTAGAACAGATAATCGAAGAAGTGGAGGAACATCCAGAAACAAGCACGCGACGGTTGGCATCGCGATATGGTATATCGCAGTCGACAGTCGATCGGAACTTGGAACATGGTTTGTATCCCTATCATGTTCAAAAAGTGCAAGCGCTATTGCCGGCGGATCGACCGAAGAGGATCCAATTTTCTCAATGGATTTTGAGAAAAAATAGTGAAGATGAAAATTTTCTGCAGTGCATTCTATTTACGGATGAAGCAGGCTTCACAAGGGGGGGGGATTTTCAACTGCCATAATACCCATATTTGGTCAGAAGAAAATCCCCATGAAATAAGAGAACAAAGTCACCAATATCAATTTAGTTTGAATATTTGGGCTGCAATTGCGGGGAATCAATTGATAGGACCCAAAGAATCGCCAAGAAGATTGACAGGTCAGATGTATCTGAATTTCCTACAAAATGACCTACAGGATTTGTTGGAAGATGTACCACTAAATATTCTGAGGAATATGTGGTTACAGCAAGATGGCGCTCCCCCCCATAGTTCAAGAGCAGTTACGGAATGGCTTAATGAAAATTATGGCACCAAATGGATAGGACGCTTTGGTCCAGTGCCTTGGCCTCCAAGGTCCCCTGATTTAAATCCTTGTGATTTTTTTTATGGGGATACATGAAAGAAATGTTTTTTTCTTCCAGAATATAAACGATATAAGCGTACTTAGGGAGCGAGTGAATAATGCAGCGGCAAGGATAAAGGAAAATCCTATACTTCTGGAGAATGTAAGACATTCTCTACTGAGAAGAGCGCAAGCTTGTCTGGATGCAGATGAGGGACATTTCGAGCATTTACTGTGAGTTTTTCCTACCATATTTTATGCTTGTGAGAAAGTAGGGCTCATGGCCAACGACCCACTAAAAAAATGTAACGCACCAACGGCAATACTTCAAGAGTGGTGTGGAAATTTGCTGATTATTAATTGAAGATCACAGGGGAAAACAATTTTACCCGCGTTTGGAATTTGTGAAATGAAAAATTTAATAATTCGTATTCAAAAAATCACGAGGGGAGGGTACTTTCGAATATTATTGATCCCAGACCCGCTGATTTTTGTTGTAAAATACTTATGATCGTTTTCCTTCTATGTGTCTCCGGTCGATGCGAATGCGCGGCTGCTTGTTCAGACAACGCAAAATGCGCAAAAGTTATGGAGAGACTATCCTACTTTTGCTTCTGAACAAGCACTCGCGCGCTTGCTTCAACGTACAGTGCTCTGATAAATATTTCTTCTCCAATACTTTCTCTTCAATCTCTTCGGGCTCCCAATACTAAAAGTTGTGATCATATTATGAATGAGTGGAATTTTCTTCGTCAGTGTTGCTTCAGGATATTTTTTGATATTTCAAATCATAAAAACTCACTTGTTCACTCATTAAATGCCTAAGATAATAAAATTTCTCACATTTACTACAATCCAGCGACCTGTCAGAAACGTTTGGAGGTTGAAAAATGAAAATGGTGGAAAAAACACGTGGTTTGGATTGTCTAGGCCCTAGGGCATTTTCAAAGAGGAACGCCTAGACGCCATTAACGAAAAGTAAAGAATACTAAATTGCCCTTGCGTTAGTTCATTCGTTAACGATAGGGGACGCGACGTAATGCTTCCTTTGCGCAGGCTGTGGTTCACGATATAAAATGCCAAATTAGGTAACCATAGATACATAATGACATGTGAACGACGCATGCGTATAGCGCATATTCTATGGCTTCGTTAAGTCATCATTTCCCGCGAAAATGAACTCATGAACTGATTCGGTCAGTTAATTGACTATTAATTTGGGTGGTGTATGTATTACACGATACGATTTTTAACTTTTTTTAATTTGACACGAACTTAAAATAACATCTGTAGGCTGTTTTGAAGTGCATTATTTCTAGTGATGTTTTGTGTGAAATGGCTGGAAAATTCAGCCTAGTTGGTTCTAGTTTTACTGTTTCAGTTAGGATTTTTGCCAATTATGGCAGAGGATATTATTCAGACAGAAAAATCGCTAAGTATAATTTAATTTTTCATTTATTTCAATTTAGTACGTGGGTTGTACTAGTGATTCATATACCTGAATTTTGTATTTCATATCATTCATTTTCAATATTTTCTCGAAGGTTGGACAAACAAATAAATTACTGGACGTATAATTTCGAAAAAAAATCTGTTGTGTGGCGTGAGGTGAACTTCAATAAGGATCTTTGAGGAACTTCCTGCTATTTAGAACTCAATTTTATCTATTCATGAAAATACATATTATGATATATAACCTAGTATCAATTAACTGAGTCGGCAGTTACATTCTATTCAATTTTGTCTACAAAATTTGTGGAATGTCATCATGACACATCTCTAAATCCAACGTTTTCCCATCATAGAGATTTAAGTAGTTTTCAGGTCAGTCATTTCCAAATGAAAATTCGACAAACATTCCGGCAACATTGTTAACATTTAATTCGATTACAGAATATTAATACATCTCCGATTCGGTGATCTTTAGAATGCAGTGGGGTATTGAGGTAATTCTCGAGATTTATGATTTTCTCGTCAAATTTAATGGGATTTAATTAGGAATAACTTGAGAACGACGCGTTTTATTGAAAAAACCTATTGCTTTTTTCGAAAATAGGAACCATTCTTCTTTTTCGCGTGGTTTTATAGTATTTTTGTGTGGATTTATAAGTTGGCTACGCTGTAACTTCCATACCGGGAGGAATATTGAATAAGTTTTAATTTGAGAATATGCACCATGAATAGAGTAAAAACTGAACCAAAATTCAGTTCATTCGAAATAACGGTTCCGAAGATTGTGACGTGTCGACTTGAGTAAGCCTGGTCACTTGGCAAATCAGGCTCGCGGCTAAACTCAGTGAAGATGGGAGTGAGTTAAAGAAAATTGAAGTTTATGAATGGGCGCCAGGTAGAGAATTTGCCTGTCTTAAAATCCACAAAATTGCGTACTCCCCTACCAGAATAACAATAAGACAACTGATACTCAATGTCAACACCTTTATTTAAAATTAAACTAATTGAACAGTATTAATGAAAAAGTAAAATTAGATTTGCAGTAGTTGATAGGTATATTCAGCGAAACAAAACTCCACCAAATTGCTGAACTCGATTAAATTTCACTAAATCAAGTTATAAATTGGAAAAGGAGTTCAAGTACCGTGGTTGTAATAACTGGCCAGTTAGTATCCACCTCAGTTCACAAATGTTTACACTTACGCCTATAGTAATCATGAACAGTATCGAAAAATCGCAGTCCAGTATCAAATGAACTGGTACAAAGATAAAGAAAAATGTTAATTAGGCAATCTGCCACTATAATAAACTCAATTATGAGTGATAAAAGTTAAACACAAATGAAAGGAGCCAGCGATGATTGAAAGGTCTCCCCTGCTATCAGTTATTCACTTTGTACAATAATATATTATAAACCTAAAGCCAGTGCAAAGCACCGGTTACCTCAACCACTAAATGTCCTGAAGTAGAGACGTCGATAGTACTTATAACGTGGATGCTAAGCACTCATATGCCAGGCACTTGGATGCCAGATACTTGGATGACTGATACTTGGATGGGTGGTACGTGGATGCCAGATACTTGTATATCCAATACTAGGATGCCAGATACTTGTATATCCGATACTTGGATGGGTGGTACGTGGATGCCAGATACTTGTATATCCAATACTAGGATGCCAGATACTTGTATATCCGATACTTGGATGGCAGTCACTTGTATGCCCAACACTTGGACCCTAATAAAACACCATAAGGCATTGTTCACAAAATTCAAAGAAAGTTCATACCTCTTATGATATTGGTCGAGGGGAAAAATGATCTCCTTTCCAAATTCTATATCTCCAACAATTTTCCAACAACAAATATTCGTATACAACTCCTAATAAAAAGACTGTTAGACAATGGTTTCATATACAAGTTCGTATCATACCTCTACAAAGATTCCGGGTCTCATGGAAGAATATAATAATCCGTTATAACAAACGTACCCTTGGATTAAAACCAATACTCTCTATATTATCCAGGGAATTAACCAAATTGAAATTATGATCGCCTACAACGAGGATGATTCCAGATAAAACTTCCAGACCAATAATTTACATTCAATTCAGCTTTTTCTCTTCCACAATTTTCAAAATTCTCCAAAAAGAGGTTACCTCGCTTTCACAGAGCAGCCAATTGTCAAACAATCCCTTCCTACTTCTATGACCGCACACAATACCACAGCCGTCTCCACCACAAGCCATGAATCAACCGGCAACGCCGCAAAGGGTGTAAACTATCCAGCGAAAATGCTGAATTTAATTCAGGGAGCAAAATAATCACGTTACAAGATATGAACAGAAAAGTGTTTTTTTCATGGATTTTCGACACCCTGTATCTTTCAAACGGAACCGAATTTCGAGAAATGGTATAGGAAAAAAGTGTTTCGTTTGATGAGAGGAATCTACAGTCAAAATATATGTACAAGTCAAAGACTCACCCTGTATAAAATTCTCCTGTTCGCATCTTTGTTACCGAACTCTTCCGAAACGGCTAGACCGATTTTCGTGAAATTTTGTGTGCATATCGGGTAGGACCGGGAATCGGCAAACATCTATTCTTCATCCCCCTAAATGTTAAGGGTGGTCGACCCCTAACTTTTTTTCAATTTTTTCGGACAAAATTTTTTATTTTAATTTTTTTATGATACAGCACACAAAAATACATACAACCCTAAATTTTCACCCCTCTACCTAACCTAACGGGAACGTGGTATGACAAAAACTGCTTATTTATTGCCTCTAAGGCGGAACGGAGTTCGCGGGGTCAGCTAGTATTCCTAATAATGCTGATCCTTCAACTGGTGCAGGAGTTGTAACGCATATTAATCACGTTCTTTTATCTACCGCATACATTGATATACGCGATGGACGAGGCATGTATCAACCCCATAGATGCCTAATTAGCAAGGCACACACTAAAGGGAAATCTGTAAGATCTGATCGGCAGTCCAGATCTGTAACAGATCTGGACTGCGGATCGGATCGCTCCCGCTGATCTGGTCCGTCGCGGATCAATGAGATATATGATCCGCGACGGACCCGATCAGCGGGAGCGATCCTATCCGCAGTCCAGATCTGTTACAGATCTGGACTGCCGATCAGATCTTACAGATTTCCCTTTCGTGTGTGCCTAGCTATTGATTCCGGGACCGGGAGTATGAATAGCTTTATTACAGAAAAGGCTGTGAAACGTCAAAAATTGCGTAAAGTAGCCTATTCCATTGAGGTTCGAGGACTGGGATCAATGAGTTCTCGACTATGTAAAGGCCTGGTATCACTTTGATTGAAACCCTCGAATAGCGACCTTGTTATTCAGTGATGCCATAGTCATTGATAAAATTTGTGAGAATCTACCACGATATCAAGTTCGCACCGATTCTTGGTCTCATATTCAGAATGTACCGCTCGCCGATCCATCGTTTCATCAGCCGTGTGCCATAGATCTGCTTCTAGGAGCTGATATACATATTTTCGAAAATCATTTTACCAGGCTTGGTCCCTGGAGATTATAATCAACCTGTTGCTATTAATATCCTACTGGTTCACAGTTCGATTGGCAGGTCTAACCTGGTTTCCGCGCAAGTGACCTCCTCCTTTTTCATAAATTCCTTCAGCAATTCGCTCGAAACTGTCATACACAAATTTTGGGAAGTAGAAACTGTACTTGAAATTGAGGGTTTAGGTCAGGAGGATTCATACTGTGAGAAATATTTTTTGCAAACTGTATCTCGATCAGATGACAGGAAATTTATTGTGTCGCTGCCTTTCTTGGAAAATTTCACTCCCCGATTCACTGGCATGCGAAATTTTGTCTTAGCTCGCTTTCATTCACTTGAAAGCTGACTCCTAAAACAACCGCACATATATTCGCTTTATAAAGAGTTTATGATGGATTATCTCACATCCAATCATATGGAAGAAGTTCCATCTCATGACATTTCATCGAATTATCCCAGCAAACACAGTTCAGTCGGCCCTGCATTGGCAGAGTATCGCAACTGTTGGCAAATTGATGGCAAAATTTGCCAATATTGGTAAAACACCGTAAAAGTACATCGAAACCATCAATGAAATGCCAACGAAAATAATGTGACGGCTAAATGAACGGCAACCTGCAAACCTTGTTATTGAATAATGCCAATGAATATATAGTAGCTTTAATTCGAAGGCAATGCCATCAAAAACTACCAATGAAAAACCATCATTAAAAAATTGATGGCAGAGCCATCGGATGATTTGCTGGCAGATGGATAAATCCCCGTTAAATATTCTTCAAACTTCAACACAACGGCTAACATCATATTCATAACGCCTGCGCATTTAAATTGGCGATTCCAACCACCGATGAGGGCGCTGCTGACTGTAAACAAACATGGCGGAATTCCAGTAACCTCTTTTGAAGCTACGTTGTCTTATATATTAAAATAATAATTTTGATATGTAAAACAGATTATTTGAAGTGATTTTCTTAGTTCTCGTGATGATTTTGTGGATAATTTCAGTGAATTAATGTATTATTGACAGTACAGTGTCGAGTTTATGAAATTTTGTTATACAAATTGGCTTTTTTCCCTTCTAATTGGATCGACAATTCACGAGGTATACGATGAAAATTATGTAAATAAATTATTGTTTTGAATGTTCTTTATTTTCATGGAAGTATACTACAAATTAGCAACACAAAAAGATTCACATCTGCCTAAACTATATGATCACAATGTGATATTTATATTTCAAACTGTCAATTTTATTCAAACCTTCTGACGATGCATTGAAGACATCAATCGAATTCAAGCAAAATGACTTGGTTATCCTTGGTAATTACCAGTGTTATTTTTTTAGTTGTAGAAGTCGCACTGTGGTGATTTCCAATGATGACTAGGTCATTCGCTTGAATTCGATTATAGCCTTCATTACCTGTACTGATTATGAGGGCAAATATTGCTAGAATAATAACTAATAACCACTAAAGAACCATCACACATCAACTAGCGTTGGCCCATCAAAATTTGCCAGTGTTGGGCCATCAAAATTTGCCATTAATGGTAAACTGACTGCTGGCCGTTTGCCGGCCGGTGGGTCATTTTTTTAATTCGCCGTCAATGGCAGCCAGCGAATGGCCGTTACAGGGATGCCGGTTAGGCGATGTTAAAAATGTAACTTGCCATAACTTTGCGTTTGCTGGGATCATTATATAATTCATCATTGTGTGATTAAACCCAATAGTTTATAAACCAATAACCCTCACAACTCATGGAATGATATTTTGAACGTAGGTCCGAAATTGAAAATAGATATTTGTAAAGCTATCATGAATTTTCGCATTTTTCAATATGTAAAGGCGGACTCCCACTACTCGTATATTTGGCAAGTACGCAATTATTTGCGTACTTGGCAAGCAGACCAAGTTTCGAACTTGAATGACGAGTACGGCGCTCCCACTAGTCCCACTACTCCCGTATTTGACAAATATGCCAATAGTTGTGTACTTGGCAAGTACAACAGTTTCGTCGTCTCTCCCCCTTTTTTCTCTTCTCTCGAGTCTCGATCAGTTTTTATTTTGTTTCGACCATGGATATTCGCGTTGTCGCTGCAGCAGCTTTTGTGCCTTTGTGGTAGTGAGTGACTGCTATAGAAGAATTAAAGCTCATAATGGTCGGAATGACGCCATCAGTGATTATTTTTTCTTTTTCAAATCCGCAACAGTACATTGTGTAATGAAGCTCGATTTTCCAATCATGAAATCGGTCTTCATTTTAAATTAATTTTTCCGGATTTTTATTTCGAATTCCTGCATTTCATTTCCGTTCAGAATTAAACCGAGAAGATCGAATATGGTTCGTTCGATATTGTTTTGCATGCAGAGAACCTAGTAAAAAGAGTCATAAGAACCACGTAGAATGTAGATAACGCCGTTTTTCTAGTTTATACGTACGATAAGCCAGATTCGAAGATGTTTTACCGGAGTACTTTTCTAGAAAAGTAACATTTCTGCGCCTGCCGTTTCCGCCCCACTCAGGGAGATTATAAAAGGCGATTTTCCCCTCATCTGGGACCCATTATTCATTGTTGCTCCGGCCTGAATAGAGTAGTATCATTTGCGTTTCCGAAATACCCATTATTCATTTTTGCTCCGGCCTGAGTAGAATAGTATCATTTGCGTTTCCGAAATTCCTTTCTTTTTGATTCGAAAGTTTAACGAATTCCGTAATTCCTGATTTTTTCTTTTCTTTGCCGAGTGAAAAGTAGTGCACTGAAACCGTAAGTACCGATCCAATTCATTTCAGTCTCATTTTCCTGTATCTTCGTTGAGTCTATCAAAATAGCTGTTACGTCGAGATCCGTATTAAATCTTCCTTTACTCGTACAAGATTTCCTGTAGTCTATAGCACGTTTAACTGAGTTAGTCGGTACCCGATAACGTCTGATCTTAGTGGCGAGTAATCTCACTATCAGACCGGAGGGTTCATGCAAACCCATGATACTAAAACACAAAAGATAAACCCACGCGCATATCTGACTACGTCATCGCGTGACAAATTGTCACAGAGAACAGAAACTCTGCTTTTATCTGTGACGTTGTTTGTATAGGTTAGAATTTATAACCTCAGATTCGCTCAGATTTTTGTTGTGAACGTGTTTCTCCGCTGTGTTTTGGTTCGTGTTTAGATTATTTTGGATTGAATTGTGCTGTTTTTTTATAAACTAACAGAATTGGCAGAAGAATGATTTTATCTGAGTATAAACCGACAAAATATGATCTTTCCAAAACCTACGACAAAGTTAAATAATTTTAAGAACCAGTCCGGGAAAATGTGACTTAATTATCTCATGGTAACAATTAGGCTCTCATAATTATTCAATGTAGTAATGAATCATTCCAAGTAATACTTCAAATAAATTAATAATAACATTCAAGATAATCTGATTGGAAAGTCAAAGTTTCCCGCTTATTTTACCACCAATTTCCTCTGAAGCTATTTGCCACGAGTTTGTTAACATTGTGTGGAAATCTTCAAGTATTCACATTTAAGAACTACTTTGAAATATTTTCGATCGAATACGATATTTCAAGCATTGCATTATTCTGAAAATAATTCCCGCCATCAATGAAAACGACGTTCAAATGAGCCAATAAGAGCTATTTGTCACGAGCTGACGTCATGCGCCAAACGTATCAAAACTCGTTCCTCAAGTGATCTTATCTGTTGTGTTTTAGTATCATGATGCAAACCAATGCTATAGAACGTGGAGTCTAATTCCGCTTCGGTACCGATCCTTCGCGCCCCTAGTTCGGTGCGTCCTGTTTGACCATTTATATTTAACCTGGCCAAACCCGACCTTTCTAGACGTGAAACAAGCTAAGTAGACAATATAACTCTTTTGAGTTTCCGGACTGAAAGAATATCGGACAGAAAGTAAGCACTATACATTTTCATATCCGTCCCACATTTTTCAACTGTAGATTTAAATTCTCCGTTTAATTCAAATCTTCCCCCCCTTCTATTCTGGCTGACTCGTACCGTAAAATATTTCTTTTGAATGAATGCTCGCAGTCAGGCAAAACTGAATCACTTTTCTTTACCTGTATATATATTTGATATATCTTGGGATTAATGCATATTTGATGTTTTATTGATATTGGTGAATATTTGATATTTTCTTATTATTGCATATTTGATATTTTCTTGACATTATTGCATTTGTATCACTATTTCAACCGATTGAATAAATTGTGTGAATTGCTCTATTTTCGATTTCTCAGTTATCGCTAACACCCTAGATACAACCGAACTCTGTCTCCGGCTAAGCAGCTATCCTGGCAGGTTTGCTATTCTACCTTATAAGCAAAAAAAGAATAGCTGGCGCTCGAGGTAAGGTTTTAAAAAGGGAAAAAAACCCTATTACAAAATGGCGCCCGAGCAGGGACTGCAAAAATAGAGTTTCTGTGCAAAATTTGCGCCCCCATTCTGACCGTATTCATTACCTGATACTGTGCATTTTTTTTCGTTCGAAATTGACTTTCTGAACTGAGTTGATTCCCGATTTATTCGGTAAGTGAAGTGAATACCATATATTGAGTTTTATGCTTGAACTGTGCAAACCCGCTGTTTCTGATATTTCTTTTTGAAAACTGTGTGAAATAAATACATTGTTCTGAGTTTGATTTGTTGCCATTGTTTTTGAACTGTTATGAAATATTGAATCTTTCCCGGTAGTGTTTTATTTCTGATAAACATTGAACTTTCAGTACTGATCAGTTGTTTTTGATATTATTGGATTTCGTTGTTTAATTTTCTGTTACAGGAACCGTTAAAGGATTATTCCGAGGTAGGTGGTTTTGAATTTTGTACTTGAGACTGAAAGTTCTTTTTCTATTCTTTATCTGAACATTTATTGGTGAATGAAATAAAGACAGATTTGGTGTTATTCCGGCTATATCATTTGTAACTGTTGCGACATTTATATTTTTACTGTTACCTGTACGCATAAACAAATAATCCACAGTTCGTGAGTGACATAACCGGCCACTGTGAACATTTCTAATTGGACACAGCTTTACGTGGAAAGACTTGACCGCAAACAATAATCATGGATGTGAACCGGCTGCTGAGTGATGAGCTAACCTACGAACTTCAACTCCGAGGGCAAACGGTACCCAGCACAGTCATGACCAAACGAAGTTTGTTACGACAGGTTCTCCATTCGGATGCACCCTTACAATCTGGGGCATGGATGGATCCTGCTCAAGATATCGAGGTGTGCCGGGACAAGCTCACCGATTTAGTAGAGGCAGTTCAGAACTTCAATCACGACAACGCCGATAACGAGTATTCGCGCATTTTCACGAGGCTGAAACACATACAGGGAAGACTGAATTTTATTGACACAACTGACGAATCACAATTACAGGTGGTAAATCAGCTCAAAGGAGCCACCCTCAAGGCCGTGGATGCTTTACAGGCAGTTCATAAAGTCAGCATTCAACAACCGTCGTCGCAGCCGGAAGGAAGGTCTCTCCTGGATCTGGAGGTCCCACCGTCACCTGGGATGTCTCCAATTCAGCCACAGCGAGCAGCAAGGGTCGAGCCCTCCCTTATTGACCTGGGAGAAGACATCCCTCCACCGTCAGCTGGCAGGATCTCACGAGCTCGCACACCTGAAAGAAATTCCATATCAGATCGAGTTATGAATGACACTAGACGGACATGTAGAAGCATACTACAGGAAATGCCGACCATACCTACTTCTCAGGAGCCGCCTGCGATATCACGACCTGAGAGACTGACACCGGACCGCTGGGCGAACTCCACACGAGGGGTATCTTTTCCGGCAAATCCACTGCCGAGAAACCCCCTAAGATCATTGGCACAAGGCAGTTACCGACCTGAGCCCGAGGCCCGACCTGCATCAACACCGTTTGTCCCGCTGTACAAATGGTCGATTTCTTTTGATGGGACCCAGAGTGTCACCGACTTCATTGATGAAGTGGAGAGGCTGGCAGAATCACGGAAAGTACCCTTACGACAGGTGTTTGACTCTGTGTACGAACTTCTGAGGACAGATGCTCGGGATTGGTTCATCCCCAGGAGGGGAACGTTTCAGAGCTGGGACGACTTCAAAGCCCAATTGAAGGACGCGTTTCTGCCTGTAAACTACGAGGAAAATCTGTTGGAAGAAATAAAAAGGCGAATGCAGGGCCCAGACGAGAAACTTCTGCTCTACGTGACCAGGATGCAGAACCTGTTCCAGAAACTATCAGGTATTCGACCGTGCGAGGAGGAACAGATCCGTCTGATTAGACAGAGGTTGCTACCATCCCTACAGCCAGCCTTGGCCTTCCAAGAAACTGGGACTTACGATGAACTTCTTCGGAAAGGAAAAGTGTTCGAACTGGTCCAATGGCAGATGCACCAATACACCAGGCCACCCTCCAAACCAGGCCTCATTGATGAACCGCACCTGACCTACCACACCCAGCAGCGAAACCGTTATCAGGCCAATTGTTCGCTGGACACCGAGAATCGAGTCCAACCAGCAACTGCAGCCGTCCATCCAAAACCTGCAGAGTCAGTTTCTCGGACACAAACATCACGTTCAGCATCAACAAGTAATACTTACAGTCAACCACAGTCGAACGCCACCCCCGCACACCGTCAGGCTGAGAATTCATCACCTCCGGACCGGACCGATCAACAGAGAGCCCGGAGAGTCTCCTTTCAGACTCAGTGTTTCCGCTGTGGTGGATACGGCCACATGCGACGAGAGTGCCGGAGACCCCCGAAACTGTTTTGTTCTCGATGCCCGAGGGAGAATATTCTCTCCAGAGACTGCCCGTGTTCGGAAAACTAAATGGAGGTATGAAATCGGGGTCAGCCGTATCTCCGGAGACTTTGACTCCACTGACACCGTCCATCTGTAAAGAAAATCGTCCGTTGGTAGAGGTTCATGTGACAGGCGAGCCCTTCCGAGCATTAATGGATACAGGAGCAACCAAAAGCTTCTGCAGCTAGAAAGTTGCGGAATGCTTGGAAGAAAAAGGAATAAGGGGAGAGCCCATGTTTAACGAGTTTGTGGTGATCGCCAATGGCAAAACTACCGTCGTACCGAAACGCTACACAACTATGGTCCGGATAGACGATTATACCTTGGCCGACTTAAAATTCCTGTTGGTTCCTGACCTACCTGTAGACCTCATACTGGGAATGGATGTACTATCCCATTACAAATTCAGCATCAATCTGAAAACAGCAGAATGCTATTTGGAAGGTCGACCGATTTCTAAACCAATTCCTGTCTACGAACAAACCCCTGAGATAAACATCGCCGATAAACCCATTTTGGAACTGGCCAGCAAACAGAAGAAGAAACACCGATGTAAATGGAGAGAAGACCGACAAAAAGCCTTCGAAGTCCAGTACCGAAAAGGATCTACGAATAAAGTTGCTGGCAGTCTGTCCCGGAATCCGTTGCCGTCCGTGAATTCTGTGTGTTTAACCGAGGTAGAAACAACCCCCTGCAAATGGTATAACAAGAAGTTACAGGAGGTGGAAAAAGATCCGGCAAATTTCCCTGATTATTCCGTAGAAAATGGAAAATTATTCAGGCATTTCTGGGACTCATCCGACTTCACTGAAGATCGATCCGGCCGACCCTGGAAACTCTGTATTCCTACTGACCAAAGGACTGAAATCCTGAAAGAAAACCACGATTCCGAATTAGCTGGTCACATGGGAATTGCCAAAACCATTTCTAGGATAGCCCGGAAGTACTACTGGCCAGGGATGTTTAGAGACGTTGCGAAATATGTAAGGAGCTGCACTTCGTGCCAAAAGTTCAAAGTTTCGCAACAGAAAACTCCTGGAAAAATGCAACCACACCGAATGGCGGATGCGCCGTTCAAGGAAGTATCTACCGACATCGTGGGGCCATTGCCACGATCCAAAAAGGGAAATTCCTACATCGTGGTGATGCAAGACCGGTTTACAAAGTGGGTAGAATGCCGTCCGTTGCGAAAAGCCACCGCCAAAACTGTTTACTCTGCCCTCTACGAACAAGTAATTCTGAAATACGGCTGTCCAAAACTGGTGATATCCGACAATGGGGTACAATTTGACAGCCGATTATTCAAGAACAGTCTCCGCGAGCTGAACATAGCTCACCGTTTCACCCCTCCTTACACACCGCAATGTAACCCCGTAGAAAGGGCCAACCGTACATTGAAAACGATGGTAGCACAGTTCTGCGAAACCGATCAACGAAACTGGGATGAGAAGATAGGAGAACTGACTTTTGCAATTAACACTGCCAAGCAAGAATCTACCGGATTCACACCTGCCTATTTGAATTATGGAAGAGAACTAGAAGTTCCAAGGGCGATTTATTCGACAAACCCCCATAATGAAGAAACCGGCCAGGAATCCGGCAGTCAGGAAGCAGAAAGAAAAGATATGACTCACCGTACTGATCAGCTCAAACATCTCCAGGAGGCATATGAGTTTGTCCGAACCAGGTTGTACCGTGCTTTCAATCAGCAGGCTCACAGTTACAATCTCCGCCGTAGAGATGCCCGTTACCATGTTGGAGATAGAGTTCTTCGCCGTGATCGTCCTCTATCGTCTGCTGTCGACCATTTCGCTTCCAAACTGGCACCAAAGTTCGTCGGCCCATATACCGTGGTAAAAGTAATTTCCCCCGTCGTGTACGACCTGAAAGATGACGGTGGTAAAAGAGTGTCAAACATCCACATTAAAGACCTTAAGCCATATCATGAGTAAAACTGTAAGTAGTTATAAAATAACCGTTTCTGTGAGTATGTTTGACTACTGTATCTATAAATTTTCTGATTTGATCATAATTCTGTTCACTTACCATCCTCTGCTTTCAGGCCGCCAATACAGTCAAGTTCTCAGTCGTTGCAGGGGAGCTATTCGTGAACTCGTCAGCCAGAATAGGACGATAGTTCTGTAAGTTCTTGCCTGTGGATTGTATCAACTGCCGTTTCAGATGGAGAACTACGTACTGGACGAACTCCTAGGCGAGGGGGGGTTCGGTCAGGTGTACCGGGCCCGCAGGACGGACCAGACAACTTCCGTCGCTGTGAAGAGGGTACGTCTGACGCCGCAGTCCGTCCACGAGGCAAGACTTCTCCACCGGTTCCGGCACCCGAACATCCTGACCCTGCACGAGGAGATAGTAGAGGCCCCCTACCGATACCTAGTGGTGACCCTGTGCGAGGAGGACCTGGAGGGTTATCTCAGCCGTGTGGGCCCGAGGCCAGAGCCGGCCCAATTCTTTTGGATAGTCCGGCAGATCTCGGCGGGCCTCGCCGAATGTCACCGGCAACGAGTGGTACATCGGGATCTGAAACCGGGTAATGTACTCCGCAATGGCCGTCGGTTTCAGATAGCTGACTTCGGGGTGGCTGATGAACTGGAGCCCGGACAGCGATTCCAGTACAATGCGGGGACAGAGGCGTACTGGGCTCCAGAGCAGCGTCGGAGGGCGTCCTATGGTCGGGAGGTGGACCTGTGGGCCCTGGGGATGACCGCCCTGGACGTTGCCACCGGCCGAGATCCGTACACCGGGACAGCACTGGGCCGCCACCCTTGCCGAGGGGTACCAGAGGACACTAGGCACCCTACATCCCTCCGTCCGGTGGTTCGTGTCGGGACTGTTGCAGGAGGTGCCAGCTCTTTGCCGACCAGCTGCACAGTGGGAATGGCACGCTCCTGCCGAAGTCATGATGGTCAAGGTAGAAGACAGTCCCACACCACCGTCGCCCCCAGTCGTACCAGCAGACATTCCAAGTCCACCGGGTGCCGTAAGACTGACTCCAGGAGTGGCCGCTAGGATAAAGGCGCAACCAAACCCACGGCTCTGGACGGAAGGATTGAAGAAGAGAATGAAAGCCCTATGTCCTCACCGGTTCGTCCAGCGTCGAGCCCGGTTCAGAATCCAGTTCCCCTCAGGCACCGTCCGGCGAATTTGGCTACCGTTCAACGACTGAGACAAGCTCCGGGGGCGAAAACAGGTGAAATTGTTCTTTTGTACTGAAAAAGTAAAAGAAAATTAAGAGAAATACTGTTTACTAACACATTTTTGTTATTTATTCAAAATCCGCTTACATTTGCTTGTTTCGCCCACAGATAACCGAACATCATGACCGAATCAGAACCCAGGTATTTAGAGGGCAAAGACCTGTTCTTCGTCGACCCCTGTGCCTGCGAGGGTGTCTCTCACGCCGACCCAGTCCCACCGCCGTTGAGAGTTCCCAAGCCAGCCCACTCACCGTCCACCTCCGGGCAACCCTGCCTGCGTCAGAAGCCGTCCCGGATGAAAGATGGTAGCACCACCACACCCAACCATCCCGCCGATCCCATGGAAGTCGATACCTGGGAAGAACACACCGTTGACAAGCCGCAACATCCTGGCTCGAACAGGACACGAAATGACTCACCTCCCAGAGTCCGTACGGTTGGCACCATGGGCCATAACGTCTACCTGGAGCTCCGTCCTGGTATGTGTTGGAAATGTGGCCAAGGAAAACATAGTAGGGCCAACTGCACCGGAACACCGCTGCTGTTCTGCAGCCATTGTGGCCTACTGGGCACCCTCTCCCGGAATTGTCCCTGTCATACCCGCCAGAAGGAAGTGGCCGTCCAATGTAGCCTTCCATCTCGGTCCAGGCCAAGAGAAGCTACTCAGAGGGTTCTGCGTATAAGGACGACTCACCGAGGATCCAGCAGGATTAGGATGCCTACCAGTAGGGAATTGGCCCTCCGTGCTTGCCCCAGATGTAGAGCGAGGGCTGAGACCTGTAACACAGAGAACCGTCAGCACTAGTATTACCCTCATCACACCGTAACACCGTCACCTTAGAGAAGCCACCGCATTTTCCGGCCAACAACACCAGGTAATCGTTCAAAATAATACATAAATTAATAACAACCTTTCAATAACGTTACCTGGTGGTGTTATCTGATCTTGATCTTTTCTCTACCGGGAAACAACTAACCCATTATATAAACTGTCTGAACTGTCATATTTTGCCTATGAATTGATATCTGTTTCACTCGTTAGACTACTAAACCTTCATCTGTAAAACATTCATCAAGGTACCTGTCTGGGCTAATACCGTTAAACGTAACATCATTACTTCTAAGTATTTCTAGTTCAGAATTATTAAATCGGTCTGTTAGTCCAGGAAGGTCAACCTATTGCACCGTTTCCATTCTGAATCAAGCATTACTGTATTAATAACTGATGATTAATTATTGTATTATGTGTGTTTTATGTACACAATTGTTCGCTGTTCACTGTCTCTGGAAATGAGGACTAGTCTATCGAGGGAAGTCCGCTAGAAAGAAACAAGAAAATGGGAGAAGTTTCACCGAGATCAGATGGTTGGAACTATATGAAATACCCACCTGTAACAATCACGAAGCAGCCGAAGTCGACAATCCGCCTAGTACCTACATCGACGACCCATCAACTCCGATGCCAACATCTAGTGCGTCAGTTTTGGACGCCGACTCCATCGTCTATTCCACTGGATTAATTCATACCAATCCGGCGTGCCCTATTTCGAGTCCAACAACCAACAAAGTCAAGCCAAAATCTGAAAAGCACTAAGTCAAACCACATCGAAGAGGACTTGTAATTAAGTACTTACTGTGTAGGAGGTGTCTTCGACCAATTATTTCATTATTCCATCACCCTTCGCTGTACACATTTATTAATTCACGGTTTACTGTTAACCAGAAAATGGAAATGTCAGCTGATAACACATAGTAAACAAGGCAACCCTGACAGGACGGATCGAAATGGCGGCGACGTCGGCGGCGACACATGCGCAGATATGAGATATGGGATATTGGAACTACCCTTTGACTGGAGGAACAGAGATCTACGACCACGGACCACGCATCGCCTACGAACCACAGAACATGGAGATGATAGATTGTAAATAATGTAAGCCTGATTGCGAGACAACCGTGTTGATTTGTTTATTTAGATGGTCGGGAACCGCGAAAATTCAAATTGTGATTGATTGCATTTTCCGTCCGTGCTTAGGGAGATGTAATGAAGCTCGATTTTCCAATCATGAAATCGGTCTTCATTTTAAATTAATTTTTCCGGATTTTTATTTCGAATTCCTGCATTTCATTTCCGTTCAGAATTAAACCGAGAAGATCGAATATGGTTCGTTCGATATTGTTTTGCATGCAGAGAACCTAGTAAAAAGAGTCATAAGAACCACGTAGAATGTAGATAACGCCGTTTTTCTAGTTTATACGTACGATAAGCCAGATTCGAAGATGTTTTACCGGAGTACTTTTCTAGAAAAGTAACATTTCTGCGCCTGCCGTTTCCGCCCCACTCAGGGAGATTATAAAAGGCGATTTTCCCCTCATCTGGGACCCATTATTCATTGTTGCTCCGGCCTGAATAGAGTAGTATCATTTGCGTTTCCGAAATACCCATTATTCATTTTTGCTCCGGCCTGAGTAGAATAGTATCATTTGCGTTTCCGAAATTCCTTTCTTTTTGATTCGAAAGTTTAACGAATTCCGTAATTCCTGATTTTTTCTTTTCTTTGCCGAGTGAAAAGTAGTGCACTGAAACCGTAAGTACCGATCCAATTCATTTCAGTCTCATTTTCCTGTATCTTCATTGAGTCTATCAAAATAGCTGTTACGTCGAGATCCGTATTAAATCTTCCTTTACTCGTACAAGATTTCCTGTAGTCTATAGCACGTTTAACTGAGTTAGTCGGTACCCGATAACGTCTGATCTTAGTGGCGAGTAATCTCACTATCAGACCGGAGGGTTCATGCAAACCAATGCTATAGAACGTGGAGTCTAATTCCGCTTCGGTACCGATCCTTCGCGCCCCTAGTTCGGTGCGTCCTGTTTGACCATTTATATTTAACCTGGCCAAACCCGACCTTTCTAGACGTGAAACAAGCTAAGTAGACAATATAACTCTTTTGAGTTTCCGGACTGAAAGAATATCGGACAGAAAGTAAGCACTATACATTTTCATATCCGTCCCACATTTTTCAACTGTAGATTTAAATTCTCCGTTTAATTCAAATCTTCCCCCCCCTTCTATTCTGGCTGACTCGTACCGTAAAATATTTCTTTTGAATGAATGCTCGCAGTCAGGCAAAACTGAATCACTTTTCTTTACCTGTATATATATTTGATATATCTTGGGATTAATGCATATTTGATGTTTTATTGATATTGGTGAATATTTGATATTTTCTTATTATTGCATATTTGATATTTTCTTGACATTATTGCATTTGTATCACTATTTCAACCGATTGAATAAATTGTGTGAATTGCTCTATTTTCGATTTCTCAGTTATCGCTAACACCCTAGATACAACCGAACTCTGTCTCCGGCTGAGCAGCTATCCTGGCAGGTTTGCTATTCTACCTTATAAGCAAAAAAAGAATAGCTGGCGCTCGAGGTAAGGTTTCAAAAAGGGAAAAAAACCCTATTACGATTGGATTGATATTTTATTTTGGATGCGAACCCAGGCATCGTTAATTAAGTTCCTGTTCTTATGAAGTGGATGCCTATACTCCATTCACTTTTATAAAGTATCTTGGTGGGCCATGGTTTAGGTTTATCAAGTTCTTTTACTTAAAGCGGACGCAGGTTGGCACTCGTGAAAATCAAGCGACATTGCCAAGTCTACTTTCTAATTACGCTTTTTCAACTTTGTGAATGGAGTTAGTTCTTTTAAGCTTCAACTATGAGTTGTGACACAAGATTCGTAGTATCAATACATTTTTATACTGGAGTATTTCAAGTTGCGCAAAGAGGTATTTAATTGTCCTCTGTAGGCTTATTTCTTGAGAATTTTGAAAAGTGGGGATTTCCATACGTCCGTCTCTTCTGTTCGTCTAAAAGTTTTTCTATCGGGTTAATGAACTATCACAAAGTAACAGATTATTCTATCCATTATTTTTCAGTAAAATTTCAACACTCGGTTCTTGATTTCCATACAAGAAAATAGCATAACTGAATCTTCCAATCATGTTTATACTCGTACACGTGAAATATTCCCAGTATTAACAGAAAAAAAGTTTCCTCAATATTCGTCAGATCTTTGGAATTATTGAATTCACATAATATTTCCTCAAATTCATTGTTTTCCCAAAGTAAATAAACATTTTGATAAATACGTAATTTCTACGATTTATATGTAGAAACGGCAGCGTTGCGTCCATATCTGACAGAAGAATGAGTATAACCTAACATTTTCAAAATATACGCGGTGAAATGTGTCAGAATTCCAGCGCCACCCGGGCTACTTTATAAAAGTGAATGGAGTATAGGTTGCCATATAACTGGCTCATTTTCGTACAAATGCAGAAATTCGAAAAAGACTTCTTGAGTCCCCGTCCATTTCGGAAAAACTTTATAATATAAACGCAAGCACTACAAACACTCGACGAAAGCTGACAACAGAACTGCCAAATTATTTGCGGCAAGTAATTGGAGAGCATCGACAAGTATACAGGGTCTTTCACGAGGAACCTCACCCATATTTATACGGGAAACTACTGAACGTATTTTCATGAAATTCAGCACTTATAAGTATTTCACGATGCTGATGAAATCTAAAATATTTTCAAGGCATGAGCACCTCCGGTTTTTCCGGAAATGACGTCAACTTCTGTTTTTCAAATTAGAACACCATTTTTTTATTGCAGAAATAGATTCCTTAGAAAATTTAAAGTTATTTTGATGTAACATTTTTCAGTTTTGGTTGGAAAATTCTCTCTGAGCGGGAAAATTCGAAAAAAAAAAATCGAAAATAGAGCTCCGCTGAAACAAGAATAACTTCGAGATTTTTGGATGGAAAATTTTCATTTTTGGGATTTTTCAAGATGTAAGATTGATGTATCCACTTTGAAAATCGAAATCGCGATTCATGATACAGGGGGTGAAAAAATCGCTTCCAAAGTTAGGGATGACAAAATCGTGAAAAATCATTTTTTTGAAATTAGAACCCCATTTTTTATGGCAGATATTGAATCTACGTTAAAAAATAATGTGAGTGTATGCATCACACCCTTGCCCTAAAGTGGATATTTTCTGAGTTATTCACAAAAAACTGTTTTTCATCTTGAATTTTCAGCTATTTCTTTTCCCTTCACGCCAAAAAGATGAAATTTTCAGGAACTGTTACTTAAACCATGTTTTAGATTTTACTACCCTAATATGCAAGAGAAAAAAGTTACAGGTTGTTCCTGAATAGATGGCGAATTTGGATTCGAATTTGTATCGGAAACCTCTTTATTTCAACTAATCGGCCATCGGTTTTCTCTCCAGTGATAAATAAATAATTCCTTATGAACCCATATGCAAAAACTTACCATGTTTTACATTCTTTTTTTTTAATGATAGATATCATTAATTACATCTGCCAAATTCCTCTTTATTCAGTAGCATGTAATTAATGATATCTATCATTAAAAAAAAGAATGTAAAACATAGTAAGTTTTTGCATATGGTTCATAAGGAATTATTTATTTATCACTGGAGAGAAAACCGATGGCCGATTAGTTGATATAAAGAGGTTTCCGATACAAATTCGAATCCAAATTCTCCATCTATTTAGGAACAACCTGTAACTTTTTTCTCTTGCATATTAGGGTAGTTAAATCTAAAACATGGTTTAAGTAACAGTTCCTGAAAATTTCATCTTTTTGGTGTGAAGGGAAAAGAAATAGCTGAAAATTCAAGACGAAAAACAGTTTTTTATGAATAACTCAGAAAATATCCACTTTAGGGCAAGGGTGTGATGCATACACTCACATTATTTTTTAACGTAGATTCAATATCTGCCATAAAAAAATGGGGTTCTAATTTGAAAAAAATGATTTTTCACGATTTTGTCATCCCTAACTTTGAAAGCGATTTTTTCACCCCCTGTATCATGAATCGCGATTTCGATTTTTAAAGTGGATACATCAATCTTACATTTTGAAAAATCCCAAAAATGAAAATTTTCCATCCAAAAACCTCGAGGTTATTCTTGTTTCAGCGGAGCTCTATTTTCGATTTTTTTTTCGAATTTTCCCGCTCAGATAGAATTTTCCAACCAAAACTGAAAAATGTTACATCAAAATAACTTGAAATTTTCTAAGGAATCTATTTCTGCAATAAAAAAATGGTGTTCTAATTTGAAAAACGGAAGTTGACGTCATTTCCGGAAAAACCGGAGGTGCTCATGCCTTGAAAATATTTTAGATTTCATCAGCATCGTGAAATACTTATAAGTGCTGAATTTCATGAAAATACGTTCAGTAGTTTCCCGTATAAATATGGGTGAGGTTCTTCATGAAAGACCCTGTATACTTGTCAAATTCGCAAATAATTGTAATCCGTTCGAATCGTTGCATTTTTACCGACAACCGGCGGGACTTCGCCAGTGGCAAATAATTGTACAAGTATTGGCCGAGTGAACCACTCCCACTACATGCCAAATATAGGCAAGTGGCAAATATTTGCCAAACACACGAGTAGTCGGAGTCCGGCTTTGTATGTTATGATAACCGTCAAATGTACAGAATGATCGGTTAGAGCCCAGTCAATGCGACATTCAACGAATCCTGTTTCGATTTTCACCGAACGATGAAATAAAAGATTTTCTTTTCAAAACTGTCACATACGAAAACTCGCTGAAGATGATGAACAAGTGAATCATCCGCACGCAATTATTTTGAATAATTCTTATATTGACGATTTTCTTTTTAGTGCATCTACATTCAGCATGCTCGGATGACACGCGACGATTTAACATAGGTAGTTATGAGAAAAGGCAGGTTTTCAATTGAGAATATTTTGCAGTAATAATTCCTGACTTTTAAATGACTTACCAGCATCATACTCATCAAAGAACCCCCTCGCATTCGAAAAAACTACGGAATCATCTCCACTGATATTATTAGGTTTTAAGTTGGAATCCTATTACTAATTCGTTCAGTTTTTTCCTTGATCTTGTTCCAAGTTCAAAGAAAATTTCATTATGCTCCAAAAGGATTATGCTCTCTGAATTGGCCAGATTATATGACCCCCTTGGATTCGTCGCACCTATACAGTTTTCCTCGCCAAACATCTAATACAAGAACTATGGATTTCTAAACACACCTAGGATGAAACGCCATCCGATGACATTGTTCGTATTTGGCAACAATATAGATCTGAATTACCATTGCTTTCTGAACTTAAAATTGAACGTCTAGTCATTCCTTTTGATGCCTCCGCTTATGAAATTCATGGGTTTTGCGGCGTTAGCGAAAAAGGATACGCATGTGTTATTTACTTGCGAGCCCTACGAGAATCTAAAATTGCTTCATTAAAAAAAATCAAAATACCCCTCCTTGAATAATGCGCCGCTGTCTTGCTGACAAAATTAATGACTTTCATTGTCAAATTTTTCGAAAATGTTATATCAGTAACGAGAGTTGTCTCGTGGTCCGATTCACAAATTGTACTTCATTGGATTAACGGCGCGTCCAATCGTTGGAAAACTTTCGTCGCTGGTCGAGTTTCGTTCATACAATCCCAATTGCCGCAAACCACTTGGTTTTATCGCAGACGATACGAGCATAGCAATTAGGCACAGAAACACAAGAATAATTCACAAAAGACTTCAAGAAGCTGCAGACGATATCAGTCATTGGTGTAACAGATGGAAAATCAAAATCAATGGAGAAAAGAGTCTAGCAATACTCCTTCAAAAGAGAAGGCTGAAGATGGAATCGAAAATATCCATAGACGATAATGAAATAGAATGGCAGAATGAAGCTCAATACCTAGGAGTAATATCAGACGAAGGACTAACGTGGAAACAGCACATCAAGTATGCAGTGGATAAAACGATTGTAGCAATGATTATAGACAGAAGAAGCCAAATGAACCGAAACACGAAGTTTAGTATCATAAAAGCGGTCGCCAGACCGCAGCTAACATATGGATCAACAGCATGGGGCTATGCAGCGAGAACCTATATAAAGAGGATACAAAGTACAGAAAACAAATTTCTGAGATCGGCATTAGATGCCCCCTGGTGTGTTAGGAATGAACAAATCCGAAAAGACATAAAATGGGAGTCCATTACTACATTTATCAAACGAAAACCTGCAAAAGCCTATGAAAGAGCTAGTGAACATCCAAATGACGACCTCTTATAGAAGGTTAGTTAACTACGACCCTGTTGAAGACGAAAAAACAGCGAGAATTTACCGCAAAAGACCCAGAGACCAATTGCGAAAATGAAGATATAGAACTCTTAACTTAGAGAGAGATATCAAATTGAAGGATTAACACAAACACTCAGCATAAAGAATGCGAAAGAGGAAATAACAGACAAGAAGATAAATGCTTTATAGGCTTATGCCCGGAACCAAACAACGGGAGAGGTGTTTAGTCGGTAAGAATCCGACACTACCCAGAATGACTGAGTGTCTGATGTAAGATTCTCTTCTCCTAAAATCTAAAAAAAAATATCAACACTGATAATAGCCCTGCAGACTTAGCTTCACGTGGAACGTGGCCATCTAAACTCATTTCTGCTAATCTTTGGTTCTCAGGTCCATCCGTCCATCACTATCGAGAGAATGTGAACTTTCGAGGTTCATTCCGCCATCTTCTTTCGCATACCCCATCTAGGAACAGCGTGCTTTTAACCGTTGAATCACAAGATGATTGTTTGGAGTTAATTATCAACCGCTTCTCGTCATTTTATACTGTATTATGATTATTATTATGAGTAACAGCTTATAATAATAATAATAAATAGATTTATTTCAACAATTAACACATGTACAGGAAGTATATATGATAAATCTGAAATAGGTCATGAAAAAAAAATAACTACCCCTGTGCCAAACACATATTGTGAAATTCGTCCATACAATAAGGTTCACCGTTCAAAAGAAAAGAACGAACTTCTCTTTTGAAGAGACTCACAGAACCAAGAGATCTGATATTTCTAGGGAGAGCATTATACAACTTTATGCAAGTATATGGTATATTATTCTGAGTCAGAGTAAGCGAAACCTGGGGAAAATTTAAAGGTACAACTTGTCTTGTATTATTTATATTCTTGAAAGCAGAAAATAGTTCCATATGTTTATGAACAAATAATACAGTTCTGAAAATGAACAAAGCTGTAGTCGTCAGAATGTTGTTTTTCTTAAACAGCCCTCTACACGACTGTCTATATCCCAATCTCAACATTGACCTAAGGACCATCTTCTGAGTCACAAACAAGCGATGAACAAAAGGGCTTCCACCCCAAAAAACTATACCATAGGATAATAGAGACTCAAAGTTCGCAAAATAAACTGTTTTTAAAGTAGCGAAATCTACCTGATGTCGCAGTACATTGATTGAATATAAAACAGATGTCAGTTTTTTATTTAAATAATCAACTTGTAGATTCCACCTAAGAGATGAATCAATAACGGTGCCTAGGAAGTTGACTGATTCACTGGTTAATATGTCCTTACCTTGAAAGTTTATAGAAGACGGAAATTCGATTCTAGAGTGACTAGTGTGATAGAAATTTAACTCAGTTTTGTTGATGTTTAATTTTAAAAGATTATCATTGAACCAAGAACTAACGGCTGCGAAAGCCTTTTCTGCATTTTTAATGGTGGTAGTAATATCTTTTCCTGAGAGAGTTATGTTGGTATCGTCGCATATAAAGTAAAATTAAATATTATGGCGTCAAGGACGCTTGGTAAATCATTGATATAAACCAGGAATAGTAAAGGTCCGAGCCTCATCAGATAAAACAGATACTCCATCCTGAACAAGTTCGACTTTTTGTCTTCTGTTAGTAAGGTAACTACGAATAAGCTTTAATTGGTTATCCCTCACACCACAAGCCTCAATCTTTTCAAGAAGTCTCCCATGATCAACATTATCGAATGCCTTCGATAGGTCCAGAAACACTCCAATAGGAATATCTCCCGCATCCAAAGCAGTCAAAATGTGACTCAGAAGATCAAAAATGGCTGTTTCCGTAGATCTATTGGCCAAAAAACCATGCTGATACGCATTAAAAATCTTGAATTTCCGAAAGAACGATAACAAGCGACAGGAGAGCAACTTTTCAACAATTTTCGAAAAGGATGTCAACAGGCTAATAGGTCTGTAGTTATTCAGATCCTCATGAGAACCCTTTTTCAACAGAGGTTTTACTATAGATACTTTGAGAGCATCTGGAAAAATCCCTTCTGTATAGGATTTGTTCATGATGTGGCTCATGGGTTCAGCAATTACATGAATGCATTTTTTGATGATAGTCATGGGTACCTTGTCATATCCACAGGATGAAGAGTTTTTTAATTTTTTGACTACTGATATTATGTCCTGAGCTGAAATATTGAACATGTAAAAAGATTTATTATTGACTACAAGTCAATCGGTCGTGCACCTCCTGACAGTTATCAAGTGTGAATTTGCTGCTCCTTATTTGTGCTTTATTTCGATGCTCTGAAAGATTGGTGGTTACACCGTGAGTAATTATATCCATACCAATATTATACGAAGTTATCGAGTTGGCGATTTTGCATTTTGAATGCATTCTCATTCAATTATCATCATAATAATTTCCGAATTCGCGAATTTTAATAACTACATATGCTGACCCGTTTGGTGATAACATAGATTGTTCTTTGTAAAACATCGCGTGCGAGTACATATGCCTACGCTTGTATCTGGCTGACTCCAGCGGCGGCTCGTTCTGTTGGAACCGAGTTCTATTTTAATTTCAGTAGATTTCCTTTTGTGTACCGTTCCCGTCCTTTTTTGTTTTTTCGTTCGTGGCCCTCCTATTCTGTCTGAGTCTTTCTTACGGGTCCAAGGAAGTGAATAGTATTTTACCTAATCCTAATCCTTTCAGTTGTTCTTTTTGAAAATGCCAGGGTACTCGTGCACTACTTGTTTCAAGAAAGTTACAGCGGACGACTTGTCTGTTTCTTGCTCTAAATGCAGTAAATTCTTCCATGCCGCATGTGCTTATCTTACTAAAAAGGAGATTGAATTCTTCAAAGCGAACAGCGACGCCTGGAACTGTACACATTGTGTTTCAACGGCACGCAAACTCCAGCTCCGTAGCAATTCTTCTGGTGCGAAACCGCTGTCTTCTTCTTCTACTCAGTCGGGTGCAGTATCCAAGGACGCGTCATGTCAGGACAATCAGATTACATTACAACATTTTGAACTCCTTATGGAACATATTCGTGGGATTACAGCTACCTTGGAGCGAATTGAGAGAAGGCAGGATGACCTGATTTCTCAGGTGGCGTGTTGTTCAGCCAAGATCCAAGAACATTCGGAAATTCTAACTGAGCATCAGTTGAGTATTGCTACGTGCAAGGGTGATATTTCAGCTCTTGAGCGTGGTCATTCATCTATGTCTGCGGAGATAGCGTCTGTGGCTGGTAGAGTTGCCGATCTGCAAAGTGTCAAACTTTCTGAGCAAAGTGTCAAACTTTCTGAGCAAAGTGTTGGTATCACTGAGGTTCTGGACAGAGTGGAGAAATCGCAAAATATTATTTTGGCAAATGTCCCCGAGAATCCTGACGTGGCTTCAGACGTTAGTTTGGTGAATGCCGTTGTTGATCATGTCCGCCCATCATCCAGCAGTTTCATAAGGGATATCACACGCCTTCCAGGTAGGGATAACGCTCGTCCACGTTGGGTTAAAGTTTCTTTCTCCAGCTCTGTTGTCGCCAAGTCGCTGCTCAGGAACAAATCTCTGCTTCTCGGACATCGGGAGTATCGTAATATAAAAGTTTATGATGATAAAACGAGGAAACAGGCGGATGAGTTGAGAATGGCGCGAGAGGAACTGGCGGGGAGACAAGCGACGGGCGACTCAAATTTGACTATCAGGTATGTCGGCGGACTTCCAAAAGTAGTAAATATCGTACCCTCCAAGGATACCTCAAAAAACTTCAAACCCTAAATGTATGGCCCTTAATTTATACGAACATAATGTCCCTAGGATCTAAATTTTTAGAGCTTGTCTCTTTTATTGAGGCACATAAGCCATACTTAGTTTTAATTACTGAAAGCTGAATTCCGGACTCTACCTATTCTATATCGAACTACTCGTTGTTCCGTCATGATAGTCGAGCTGCACTGGGTTACCGTGGTGTGTGTGTGTATGTGCATGATAGTCTGTTTCACGAGTTAAAGGTTGACGTCTCTCACCAGGATTGGCCGAACATTGATAACATTTTCTTAACAATATCTAACTCCCAATTTTCGATTGTGATCGGGTGCATTTATAGACCTCGCCCTTGTGCTGATGATGCCAGTGTGGTTCGGTATCTCAGGGAGTTATCTGAGACATCTTCTAATGTTTTCATAGCTGCAGACTTCAACTGTCCAGACTTAAATTGGCCGCTTGTGGATCTTCCATCCATGAGGTCCCCCTCTTATCCCTACGCTGATCGTGTTACATCCGCGGGTCTCCAGCAGGTGGTAGGTGAGCCTACTAGACATAGGCATGGCCAGACTTCTTCATTGCTTGATTTGATCTTTGTTTCTGATAGAAACTTGTTATCTGATGTTGAACACTTTCCACCTATTGGTAAGTCGGATCATGACGTTTTACTCACGGAACTCCAGATGCAGCTACCTACTTCATTACAGTCTCGACAGGTAAAGGTCAGGAAGATTGTCGACTATGGCTGCATATCGGAGACTCTCTCATCGGTTGACTGGAGTTCTCTTTTATCACCTGATCTTCCAATCGATGAGATGTGGAAGTTGTTCGAGGCTGAGTTGAACAAAGTCTGCTGGTACCAGAGAGGTCGCATCTGCTTACATTCCGACAAAACCATGGATAAACAACCCAATTATGAAGCTTCTGAGACGCAAAAGGTCCCTTTGGCAAAGATATCTACGCAGTCGAAGTGATACTGACTACAGGACCCACAGAGATTTCTCCAATTTTCTTTCTTCTACCATTCATTCCGCCAAAACTAATTTTGAGAGAAAGTTAGCGACCAAATCCAACAGAAAGCAGTTTTTCAAGTACTTGAGAACCACGATGAACTCAAAGGTCAGTTTCCCGGTTGTGAGGAAGCCGTCTGGGGATGTCTGCAGCAATCCACGTGAAACAGCTGACGTTCTGGCTAGTACATTTGCCGAAGTGTTTACCCCAGAGCCTGCGGGGAACTTACCTGCTCTAACATCTGTTCGAACGAGTAATTTTATGGATACTGTAAATCTATCCGAGCACTTAGTGATGGAATATCTTTCTAAGGTGAAGGTGGATAGTTCCCCTGGCAGAGACGGTTTTTCGCCGCGTTTGTTGAAGAACTGTTCTGGAGTCTTGGCGCTTCCGGTTTTTCTTATATTCAAGAAATCTCTCTTCAGCTGCACTCTGCCCTCCGATTGGTTATCCGCCTCAGTAACCCCCATTTATAAGAGGGGTGATAAGCTGTCCCCACTCAATTATAGACCTATAAGTCTGCTGTCGGTCCTGTCTAGATTCTTGGAGAGAATAGTTTGCTCAAGGGATTTTTCCCAACCAACAACACAGATTCCTACCTCACCGTTCAGCCCTCACTAACCTGATCTGTTGTCTCGACGATTGGACTAAGGCGTGGGACGAGAACGTTCCAGTTGATGTGATCTACCTAGGTTTTTCTAGGGCATTTGATCGTGTCCCACATAATCGTCTTCTTCATAAGCTGGACCACCTGGGGTTGAGGGGGGGTCTTCTTGTGTGGATTCGTGCGTTTCTGACCAACAGAAATTTTCGGGTGAGGGTTGGCGATGTTTACTCATCTTCCGAATGGCATGTTCGAAGTGGTGTCCCTCAGGGATCGGTTTTCGGTCCCATTCTGTTCCTTCTTTATACCTCTGATCTCCCTGGTTGCTTTTTGTCGATGTTCTATGTATGCGGACGATACTAAGATCTATAATTCTCCACTTCTCAATGCCACAATTCTCCAACAGGATCTCAATAGACTGTCCGCTTGGTGTCGAGAATGGTTGCTTCCACTAAATCTGGACAAATGTCGTGTACTGCACATAGGCAGAAATAATCCGCGACTTTTGTACACAATTGACGATCATTGTCTTTCTTCTGTCACCAGTCAATGTGATTTGGGCTTGACCATATCGAGCGATCTGTCCTGGTCCACACATGTTGCGTCAATTACAGCTAGAGCCCGTCAACTGACCTACCTGGTTCAGAGATCCTTCCGAGGCTCTGATAGATCAGTTTGTAAACTGATTTATGAGTCTTTCATATGCCCTGTCATGGAATACGCTGGCCCAGTATGGTGGACTGCCCTTATTGGTGACATGAATTCACTCGAGTCTGTCCAGAGATGGAATACCAGAATCCCATTTGGAGTCGTCCGCCCAGATTATGAGACCCGCCTCCGTCTGAATAACATGACGACATTTGCTGATAGGCGCACAAGAGGTGACCTGATATTCACATACAAGTGTATGCACGGAATTTTTGGTCCTCAAGTCGAGTCCATATTCTGCAGAAACATCAATAACCTCCGAGGGCACAATTTTAAATTGAGGAAGGAGAATTTCCGGACCATTCCAAGGCAGTTGTTCCTTCCAAATAGAGTGTTCCCATCCTGGAATAGTCTTCCCAGTCCCGTGGTCAATAGCTCTACCACCAACAGCTTCAAGAATGGGTTGGACAGACTAAGACGACTTCGATGATGAGGAAATGTTGGCTGTTGTTGCTGCTGAATTTGTTTTACCATGTTGTGCCTACCTATGTTTGAAATGTTTAAATTCTTTTTTTTGTATTCATTCACTTTATTTTGGGGAGGTGTACATTGAATTGTTTTTTTTTAATGTTAGCTTATTTGAGTTTATAGGTATTTACCTCAACTCTCATTGTGTTATTAATAATAATAATAATAATAAACCGCACGGGTGTGGTTTGGTTTCTGCCACGCCACATGGGGGTGACGTCCCCACGGCCCGAGTTACCTGGGCCACCAAGGGTAAATGGTGGCAAACCCATGAACGAGAAGTGGAAACCGATATCATGGCAGAAGATCGAGATGCCACTCCACCTGCTGGCTCGACCACCGTGAGAAGGACTGCCCGCAGGGGAGCTCGCAACGCACGTATCCAGTGTAGCCGCGAAATGAATATTAAAGTAATGCGAGCTTTTCATTACGTGAACAATTGCGAGGACAAACCACTTCCTGGATGGAGAAGAGAAATCTTCAAGGGATCGAATTATCCCAGAAGATCGCGATGTGCACAGCAGGCTGTGGATTTGCAAACCTATCACATCGTGCGGAAATTTCTGAACTAGTGGGAGGAACTGAAATGTTTTTTCACTGGGTCATAGAAGAATTACCAGCTCAAGCTGAGAACGGGAGACCGATGAAGAAGATAATAAGTTTGACACCGCACGGGTGTGTTGTGGTTTCTGCCATACCACATGGGGGGTGACGTCCCCACGGCCCGAGTTATCTGGGCCACCAAGGGTAAATGGTGGCGAACCCGCACGGGGGTACTACTTTGTAGTGTACGGGTGTGACAATCCCGCGGACCCCGGTCACTCTCAACCGATGTCGGAAAGATATATACCTAGCCTCGGAGAACAGTCGCTGCCTGGGGGTCGTCAGGGCGCGTCTGGAGTTGGTGCTAGACGTGACAGCATGCGGGACACCAACGGCAGGATGCTGAGAAGGCAGGCGCCTGCCATACAAGAAGCTATGCCTTTAGACGAGGAGGACATCGACGAGGAGAGAGTTCAGGTTGTCGGTCGCATAGGGATTCAACGTTCGAAAGAGCAGCCCGTAGTCGGAACCGGCAGCCGAAACAGGACGGCACAAAGGGAACGCCACAAGTGGACGCCCGAGCAACATAGCCTGCTGACAGCGCTATACAGAAGATCTAGACCCGAAAGACGAGGATACATGAATAGGCTGCATGGTCTGTGGTGCGAAAATTATCCAGACCTTGACTTCATGACGCAGCAAAACCTTAGAGATCAGATCAGTCATCTCAAAAGAAGAGGAATCTTATGGCGGTCTCAAGAGCAAGAAAGGACGGAACAGCAAGCTGAGGAGCAGGTGACAGATGCTTCGAGCCAACATCAGCAATTGACGATTGACACAGCTGAAGAACAAGCTGTAGCCCTGGTGAGAAATATTGCGGGCCGAACCGGGACTGGTACACGCTTCAACAGGTCAATAACAGAACATGTGAGAGATGTTCCCGACATAGAACACGGTGAAGAGCAGGTGACAGATGCTCCAAACCAACAACATCAAGCAATAGCCCTGGGAGCAAGGCCAAGAACGGAACAAGTGAGAGATGTTCCAGAAATAGAACACGGTGAAGAGCAGGTGACAGATGCTCCAAACGAACAACACCAAGCAATAGTCCTGGGGGCAAGGCCAAGAGTGGAACAAGTGAGAGATGTTCCAGAAATAGAACACGGTGAAGAGCAGGTGACAGATGCTCCAAACCAACAACACCAAGCAACAGCCCTGAGGGCAAGGCCAAGAGCGGAACAAGTGAGGGATGTTCCAGAAATAGAACACGCTGAAGAGCAGGTGACAGATGCTCCAGATCAACAGCAACAGAGGCCAAGAACGGTGAGAGATGTTCCGAAGTTAATCATCAAAACAAGGGAAGCATTTGAGGCTGCCGTCAGAAACCCACTGGTCAAGGCCACCCGAATAAAAACAAGACATAAGGCTGAAGATCTAGCCGTATTGGATAAAGTAATTCAAGATCATCTTAACGAGACCTGTTCACTAGAAGATGTTGTGGCTGCAGTGAGAGCGGCCGCTTCACTTCTATGTCCACCGAAAAGTACAGCTACGAAGAACGATAAGCATAGGTTAAGGCTCAGTCGGCTTGACATCAAAATAAAATCAATGAGGCAGCAGGCATCTTGGTACCAATGTATCATAGATGTTCTGAGAGGCAAAATTGAGTCAAGCAAGAAAATGAAGGAAATGATTGAGGAGCTTCGTTCCATACATCATAGAGTTGACTTGCCCACAGTCCATCTACTGAAGCAGAAAGCTGTAGATAAAATAAGATCACTTGCTACAGCGCGAAAAAAAACTAATAAAAAGGCAAAAATGGATTGAAGATAACAACACCTTCACCGCAGAACCATCGAAACTATTTCAGTCCCAACAACAAAAGGCACAGAACCCACCATCACCTCAAGAGGTCGAAGAATTTTGGAAAAGCCTGTACGAACAACAAGCAGAAATCAGGGATACTCCAGCACTTCTCAGATTCCAGCAGATGTGTGATCAAAACCAACAGCAGAACGATGAACTTTCTGAAATATCAACCGAAGATATTAGACAAGCCCTTAAGAACAAGCGTGATTTCACAGCACCTGGTCTGGACGGTATTCAAAACTACTGGTGGAAGAGTTTTCCAGCTACACATCAACACCTGGCAAGATTATTCAGCGGGATGCTGACTCGCCGTGAGCCAATTCCGTCATGGTTGGTGGAGGGTAGGACAGTGCTGATATCAAAATCAGGTGATTTAGGGCAACCCAAGAACTATCGCCCAATCACTTGCCTCAATACACTGTATAAGATCCTCACAAGTGTAATTCAAGATCAAATACTGAGGGTTATTGGACCAGTGTGGAACAGTATCTACGAACAGAGGGGAGCAAAGAAAGGAGTGCAAGGATGCAAGGACAACTTGCTCATAGACAAGAGCGTATGTCTAGACGCCAGACACTACAAGCGCGACCTACACACATCATGGTTGGACTACGCGAAAGCATATGACACCTCGCCGCACGAACTAATAATACGACTATTAAAAATGCTGAAAGTCCATCCTAACATCATCCACGCGATAGAGAACATCATAGCGCTGTGGAAAACGAAGTTTGCCATCCGAGTAGAGGGTCGAACCGTATATACGGGATGGGTGAGATACAGGAGAGGAGTTTTTCAGGGAGATTCGCTAAGCCCGCTATTATTCTGCATAACACTCATACCACTAACAATTGAGTTGAGGGAGAGCAAAATAGGATACAAGGCCGGACCACCAGGCAGAAGGAACCACATGATCTCTCATCTCTTATACGTGGACGACTTGAAGCTCTACGCTCCCTCCGAGTCCGCACTACAGCAACTACTGAATATCGTTTCAGACTACACCTCAGCCATAGGAATGTCATTCGGTTTGGACAAGTGTGCTGTATTTCATCTGCGCAGGGGAAAAGCTGAAGATGCAGGAGAAGATATTCGACTGGAATATGGGATGACTTTTCGACATCTCGAAGACGGAGAAACTTACAAGTTTCTTGGGATGAAACAGAGGGGTGTACTGGAGACAACCCAGATAAAGGATGACCTAACAGCCAGCTACAAAAAGAAGCTGAGAGACATTTGGAAATCACAGCTGTCAGTGTCTGCTACAAATATGCTAGCCATCCCGATTCTCACCTACTCTTTTGGAGTGGTGAACTGGACGGTAAACGAACTCCTCGATCTTGATAGGTTAACAAGGAAAACGATGAACATGAATCGTAGCCTACATCCCAACAGTTCAATACAGAGGATATACCTTCCTCGAAGCCAGGGGGGTAGAGGATTGCAATGTTTGGAATATCAACACTATCAACAAACATTGGAAATGGCATTAAGGATTCTGAGAAGTGAAGATCCACTTCTGAAATTCGTCGCTCAGCATGAAATTGTGAACCATGGAGCCTTCCTATTCCGAGCTGCACAAAGGGGCCTGGAGAAGCTCAGCATAACCGGCGTATCGATCAATCCTGAGCTCGCTGGAACACCGATCACTCAAGCGGACCAAAGAAGCCTAGCAAGACTGATCCGAAAGTCCCAGTCAGATACATTACTCGAACATCATATGAGTAAGACCTTGCACTCCATATATTTCAGGAGCTTAAAAGACCAGGACCTGTCTGAAGAATTGTCTTTCGCCTTTCTAAAGTCAGCTAGCCTTAAGTCAGAGACAGAAGGATTTGTGATGGCGTGTCAAGATGGAGTACTGAATACGAGATGGTATAAAAAGAACATCATGAAAATGGACACTCCAACAACTTGCAGGGCTTGCCATGGGCAACAGGAAACGATTAGCACATCCTTTCCGCCTGCAGAGTCCATGCTCCATCAGGATATGTAGAGAGACACAACGCGGCACTCCGAATCCTATACTTTCATCTGAGAGCCGCGTATGGGATAGACAAAGAACTGGTGCTACCATATGTGCCTCTGGAGATTGAAGCGGTGGTCCAGAACGATAGAGCTCGCATATGCTGGAACTATCCTGTCTCAACAACACGGCAGATCAATGCTGTTAAGCCAGACATACTTCTGCTGGACAAGGAGTTGAAGGAGTTATTTGTCGTGGAATTCTCCTCCTCTGCTGAAAATAATGTTGTGATGAAGGAAGAACAGAAGAGGCAAAAATACAAAGACCTTGTGTTCGAGCTTGGATCTTTATACCCAGGTCATAAAATTAGGATGGTCGTACTTATCATAGGATGTCTCGGTGGAATGAGAGCTAACTACGTGGATGAACTGAAGATTATCCCGGTCTGCAGATCACTGGCCGAGGTATTGGCGCACAGAATGCAGAAAGCAGTGTTGCTCGGGTCACTCCATATCATCAGGTCCCTCTAGAAGCCACTTGCTGCTCATCTCTTTTGTTAAGGGACGCTGCGAGGGCAGGATGAAGAACTCCTCCATTGAAGTGTGAGGGGTTTTTAGTGAGTAACCACACAAGATCCTGGATTCTCACACTACCGAGAGTGCGGACCCTCTCGGTGCCCATAAAGGGTTTTCCCCTCACACGGACGTAAAAAAAAATAAGTTTGAGTGACTTTGTGGTAGGTGATTTAATAGAAGAATTAGAATTATTGAAAAATTTATTGAACTTATCAACAGTCAAATTGATATTGCCAGATGGGATCTTCATTTCAGATTTATTTCTTCCATTAAGTTCTCCAATAATATGCCAGGTAGTTTTCGCTTTATTAGCTGAATTCTGAATTAAATTTCCATAGTAAGTTTGCTTAAGTTCTGAAATACGTTTATCATATTCTTTTTTAGCCAACTTGTAACGTTCCAGGTAATGAGAGTTTACTCGAGATATCGTATACAGTATATGATGATGATGATGATGATATGATATGATATATTGTTTATCCTGACTACTCCTAGGTCTCCTGAGGAGACCCCTCTGAAACTACAAGCTTCGAAGCTTGTAGCTTGTGCCGAGTTCGGAGTAAGCAGTTGTGTTCTGTGTAGGCTTTGTTACTGTGTCCTTACGCCACCTTAGGCACAGCACTTTTAATTTTTGACCCAACAGTGAGAATGGTGGCCCCTACCGAGACTAGAAAATTTCTTTCCTAGCTCGGGATTGAACTTCGGACTTTTGGGTCCTAATTCCAACGCTCTACCACTGAGCCAGGGGCACTCATATCAAGATCTTGTTTTAACTTAATAAGCTGGGGATCTGTTTCAAAATGTTTAATTCTACTCGAAGATGCTTTGGACTGAACTTTGGGAAAAGATTCTCTGAAAACTTGGTAGAAGCGTTCTGAAAAATACAGCCACATCTCGTTAACCCTATCCTGAGGAAAATCATAATAATAATAATAATAATATTCATTTATTTACCAAGATAACACCTTATAAACATTTGAACAATAATTACAACTATTCAAACAATAGAAGGGCCATAATGCAAACCTGTCAAAACCAAAAAGAAAAACAACAGCAAACTAAAAAGTATGTGTGAAAAATTCTGTAACTGTGTACGGTTCCATTTGAAGCAAAATTTCATGTATTGTTCTCTTGAAAGTTGATTCATTTGTGATGTTTTGCATGCCATATGGAAGATGATTATACACTACTGGAAAAAATTAAAGGATCAAAAAAAAATTCCAAATTTTTCGGCAATTTTCAACATGCCGTAACTTTGAGAGGAATGGTCGTACAAGGAATTCAAAAGAAGGAAATTGTAGCTCCAAGTGTCTTATTTTTGGATTAGAACTTCAAAAATTTTAAGTTTCAGTGGTTTTCGAGTAATGATAGAAAAATCAGCAACAAAAAAATTCTCAAAATTTTACCACTTTTTTTTTTCTTGTCTACGAGCGTGGTAATTCTATTTTTGCATAATCGTTATAATGATGGGATACTTTGTTAATTCATCTTTAATTTATTTTTTGATTGACCTCAATACGTCCACTTCTCGCCGAGATATCGGTCTTCAAATGGAAAAGGATCCATTTGTCTTTGATTATCGATTTCTCAGCAACCAATGATCGCACAGAAAATTGAAGGGGGGTTTCAAGACCTTAAATGAACTCCCATTAATGAACAAACATTGCTTATTCATAGAATTTTTTTTTTCTTAATGTCGCATCAATATGAAAATTTAACAAAAAAAGGGCTTTTGGTGGTTTCTTGGAAAATCTACCGCTGGATCGAAAATGTTGAGGAAACCAATAATGTTAAGTGTGACTTTCACAGTTCAATATGTTGATAAAAACCTTACGAAGAGCCAACTCAATTCAGCGAGCCGTTTTTTTGTTTGACTCGATTGAATTTTTGAAAAAAAATAAGGATCACGTTTTTTGCTCTGAGAAGCTCGTAATCTTTAAAAAAGGCAAAGGAAGCTTTTTCCACATTTTAATTGCAGATAGTTCATAAATTTCAAAAACAGAAAAATAAAAAAACAACGAATAACATTTTTATTAATTTAATAACGGGTATTGCCACCCCTGTTTTCAATAACGGCTCTCAAACGTTCAGCCATGTTAATGCAGACGGTAATTTGAGGCTGTGGAATGGTATTCCAAATTTGCTGAAGCGCAAGCTCCAAGGCGGTTATGTTCTGCAAATTTGGATACTCTCTGCGCAACCGATGGCCCATTATATCCCATACATGCTCTATGGGGTTAAGGTCTGGACTCATTGCTGGGTGTCGTAACAAATCTCATGTTGCTCAAAGAATCGCCTGGTAAGATTCGCCGTGTGTGGACGTGCGTTGTCTTGCATCAATACGAACGACCTCCGATTTTCTCTCCTCGGCAGAACAATTGGTCTTAAGATATGGTCGATGTAGCCCCTAGCCGTTAAATTTTCTCGTACAACTACCAATGGTGTTCTCCAATTTCGAGAAATACCGCCCCAAACCATTATTGATCCACCGCCATAGGCAGAGACTGGACGAACAAAGTTCTGAAGAAAACGTTCTCCACGTCGGCCCCAAACTAGAGGCCGAAAATTTTCTTTGCCTTTTTTAAAGATTACGAGCTTCTCAGAGCAAAAAACGTGATCCTTATTTTTTTTCGAAAATTCAATCGAGTCAAACAAAAAAACGGCTCTCTGAATTGAGTTGGCTCTTCGTAAGGTTTTTATCAACATATTGAACTGTGAAAGTCACACTTAACATTATTGGTTTTCTCAACATTTTCGATCCAGCGGTAGATTTTCCAAGAAACCACCAAAAGCCCTTTTTTTGTTAAATTTTCATATTGATGCGACATTAAGAAAAAAAAAATTCTATGAATAAGCAATGTTTGTTCATTAATGGGAGTTCATTTAAGGTCTTGAAACCCCCCTTCAATTTTCTGTGCGATCATTGGTTGCTGAGAAATCGATAATCAAAGACAAATGGATCCTTTTCCATTTGAAGACCGATATCTCGGCGAGAAGTGAACGTATTGAGGTCAATAAAAAAATAAATTAAAGCTGAATTAACAAAGTATCCCATCATTATAACGATTATGCAAAAATAGAATTACCACGCTCGTAGACAAGAAAAAAAAAGTGGTAAAATTTTGAGAATTTTTTTGTTGCTGATTTTTCTATTATTACTCGAAAACCACTGAAACTTAAAATTTTTGAAGTTCTAATCCAAAAACTAGACACTTGGAGCTACAATTTCTTTTTTTTGAATTCCTTGTACGACCATTCCTCTCAAAGTTACGGAATGTTGAAAATTGCCGAAAAATTTGGAATTTTTTTTTGATCCTTTAATTTTTTCCAGTAGTGTACATTTTCAAAGACATATACACAAAGTTTTTTTGAGTTGTGGTGAGGTTATACTTCGGAAGCATGTAGTTTCTACCTCTTGTTCTATCTGACGATTTGTTGGAAGATTCGAACAGGTTTTTGTTTTTAAAATTGAAAACTAGGCACTCCCTTATATATAGGCCAGAAACGGTCAGGATTTTATTAATTTTAAATTTTCCTCGGCAACTTTCACGATAGCGCATCCCCAAGATGGTTCTGAGCATCAATTTTTGGCGACGGAATACTATTTCGATGTCGCTTGCTCCTCCCCAAAACATTATTCCAAAACTGAGCAACGACTGAAAGTTGGAAAAGTACAGTGTTGTTAGGGACTTTAAGCTCAGCAAGTTCTTGGCCACACGGAAATTGTAAATGACATAGCTCAGTTTTTTGTTCATATATAGAATATGCTCGCTCCAATTCAAAGTTCTATCGAGTTTAATTCCCAAACATTTAGTAACCTTGTCAATCTTCACATTTTGATTCTTGTATTCTATGAACTCCGGAACAGGACAGCGAGAGTGGCTCGTACTGAATACCACACACTTCGTCTTGTTAAGATTCAGTAGCAAGTTATTTTTGCCTAACCATGTTTCTATCAGTGGCATATAGGATTTCAGAGATTGGATCGCCTCCCGTGAGTCCTTTCCTCTGAATATGATAGATTCATAGATAGATTCATAGATAGTAAGTGACATTGACAGAGATCATTAGATTATCATTAGAAATAGCTTGTTGTAAGGACGCTAGTTGTTCCAAATAAAAATTAAATAAAATACATCTGGATAGTATTTTATTTCCATAATCCGCTTGCTCGAGATTATACATGGTGTCAGGTTAGTTCGAGCCTACGACGTCTGACCAGAATTAAGAAGAGAAAAGAAATTTCAAGTAAGAGCATGTGGCAATGGAGAGCATATTTCGCCCGCCGGAACCGCTGGTACTAGATGGCTGTATTGCAGAGAACTGGAGGAGATTTTCTCAGAAATTTGACCTATTCTTGACGGCGTCAAACCTTTCAACGCAATCTGAGGAAACCAAAGTAGCTGCATTCCTTAACCTTGTAGGAGATGATGGCCTTGAACTACACAACAGCTTTACGTATGTAAATGACGAAGATAAAACCCTAGAAGGCCTGAAAAAGAAATTTGAGGAGTATTGTTCTCCGACTGCCAACGTTATTTTCGAAAGATACAAATTCAATAGCATTGTACAAAAGGAAAATCAATCATTCGACAGTTTTCTAACAGAACTCAGGAAAGCTGTGAAGACAACAGGGTACAAGGATCAAGATGATATGATACGAGATAGGCTTGTCATGGGAGTTTGGGAGCAATCCACCCAAGAAAGACTACTCCGAGAAGGAAAGCTGACCTTGAACAAAGCCATAGATTTTTGTCGAGCTACAGAAGTGAGTAAATCACAAGCCAAAGCTCTTCAGAATGAATCACAGGTCAATGCATTGAGAAGAAAAGACAATGTAAGAAAAACTGAGGAAAAAATTGTATGCAAATACTGTGGATACAAACACATGAAGAATAGCAAATGCCCAGCCTTTGGCAAGACTTGTGCGAAATGCCAAGCCTTTGGCAAGACTTGTGCGAAATGCCAAGGAAAAAACCATTTTGCAGCAGTATGCAGGAGTGAATCCAAGCAGAAGGAGAAGAAGAAGAAGGTACATGAAGTAGCGACTGAGAACGAAGTTGCAGAATCATCTGATAGCCAGGAGTTTTTTGTTGCGTCAGTCAAACAAATTGGAGCTGTGACTGAGAAGTCAGTTTGGAAACAGAAGGTACTCATAGAAGGCAAGGTGCATGTAGACTTCAAACTAGACACAGGTGCCGAGGTGAGTATCTTACCTCTACATATACTCTCAAAACACAAACTGGATGAGAAGATTAAACCAACAAATGTCTCGTTAGTTTCATATGGTAGTGATAAGTTTCAATTAAAGGCACTCGGAGAAATAAATTTGAATTGCCAGGTGGATAAAAAGAAAGCCTGTTTAGATTTCATTGTAGTAGATGTTAAAGGACAGTTACCTTTGCTAGGGTTACCTGCTTGTGTTAGCTTAAGACTTATTAAACGTTTGGCTAGTTTGGAAGTCACATTCAAAAGTTTAGATGATGTAGTGAGTAAGTTTGGCTGTGCTTTTGATGGACTAGGCTCTTTTCCAAAACAACATAAAATTAGTTTAAAGAGTGATGTTGTACAACATATTCAGTCACCCAGAAGGGTCCCAAGAGCTCTGCATGATAGGCTCAAGTTGAAACTAGAGCAACTAGAAAAACAAGGGATAATCCAAAAGCTTGACGAGCCTTCTGAGTGGTTGAATCCATTAGTAATAGTTGAAAAGGCTAATGGTGATTTACGCTTATGTTTGGATCCCAAATACCTGAACAGTGCTATACAGCGTGAGCATTTTTTAATTCCAACTTCTGAAGAAATAGCACTGAAATTGTGTAACAAAGAATACTTCACAGTTTTAGATATGAAAGACGGTTATTTCCAGATTAAACTTGATAGTAGAAGCTCAAATTATACTGCGTTTGGAACGCCATTTGGACGTTACAAATTCTTGAGGTTGCCATTCGGAATTAAATCAGCCCCTGAAGTTTTTCAGAAAATGAATTATGAGATATTTGGAGATTTGGAGGGTGTAGGTCTATATTTCGATGATTTGATAATCACAGTAAAGATGAAAAAGAACATGATGAAAATTTACGGATTGTACTAGAGCGAGCATTAAAACATAACATCAGATTTAATAGTTCAAAAGTTCAATTTAAATCAAATTCAGTTAAATTTATGGGACAAGTTTATTCAAAAAATGGAGTAGAACCTAATAAAAATTATGTTAAAGCAATTATAGATCTACCATCACCAAAGAATAAAAGTGATTTGTTAAGAATCCTTGGTATGGCAAAATATTTAGGTAGATTTGTTCCTAACATGTCTAAAGTAACAGCCCCTTTAAGAGACTTGACAAGACTGGATGTAGCATGGGACTGGAATAACTCTCACGAGCAATCCCTCACTAAACTCAAACACTTACTTGCGTCTGCGCCCATATTAGTTTTCTTTAATTCAGACAAAGCAGTAGAAATAGAAACAGATGCATCGAAAGATGGATTGGGGGCATGCCTGTTGCAGGATGGACACCCTGTAGCATTTGCCTCAAGAAGCTTGACAATAACTGAGCAAAAATATGCCCAGATCGAAAAAGAAATGCTGGCAATTGTTTTTGCAATTCAAAAGTTTCATTATTATATTTACGGTCTAAAAGTGAAAGTCAGCACAGATCATAAGCCGCTTGAAAGCATATTTAGAAAAGAACTGAGCTGTATTTCGCCCAGATTACAGAGAATGAGACTGAGAATTTTGAATTATCATTTAGATGTAACATACAAACCTGGAAAATACCTTTACATCGCTGATACATTATCCAGGGCATTTTTGTCCGAAAAAGGGTTAAAATCAGATGAAGAATTTAATTTCGCTGTGCACTCGGTAGTGAAAAATATTCCAATGTCGGATACTAGAAAAAATGAATTTAGAGAAGCTTTAAAAAACGATTCACAACTGAAACTTGTGGCTAGCTATTGTTTAAATGGATGGCCCGAGAACAAGCATAATATACCTGAGTGTGTGAGGCAATTTTTCAATATTAAAGATAGTTTAAATTTTGTTGATGGACTACTTCTCTGTTCTGAAAAGATTGTGGTCCCTCTGTCTTTAAGGTTCGAAATGTTAAAGTTGTTGCATGAGGGTCATGTTGGCATGGAGAAAGCTAAATCCAGAGCTCGTCAAATCTTTTATTGGCCACGCATAAACTGTGATATTGAAAATTTTATAAGAAAATGCACAGCTTGTGAAACAAATGCTAGGAAACAACAAAAGGAATCATTAAAATTATATCCAATTCCTGAACGTCCTTGGGAAAGATTAGGTCTGGATATTTTTACTTACGCTGGCAAAAGTTACCTAGTTGTGTTTGACTCATATTCAAACTGGCTAGAGCTACGCTATATGACAGACAAATCACTTAATTCTGTTATAAAATCATTGAAAAATATTTTCTGTATCTTTGGATCCCCTCAACAGTTTTGAATTCAAAGAGTTCGCCAATGATTGGAACTTCAAAATTTCAACAAGGAGTCCGAACTACCCAAGATCTAATGGACTAGCAGAAAAAGGGGTAGGAATAGGAAAGAATATCGTTAAAAAAGCGATAGAGTCTGGAGGTGATGTTGAAATTGCGCTATTACAATATAGAAATTCACCTTTGAAATTCGTGGGATACTCCCCATCTCAATTGTTAATGAGTAAAATTTGCAAAACAAAAATTCCTATAAATGCTGATTTACTGAAGCCTAAACTATGTGAAAATGTCCAACAAAAGTTCATAGCCAAACATGAAATATATCAGAATCAATATAATAAGACTGCTAAAGATTTAAAACCTTTAGAAAAACAAGATGTTATAACTATGTATAACCATGTCCAGAAAAAGTGGGAACCAGGTTGTATTTTAGATAGTGATACGTCTCCACGATCATATCTGGTCACAAATCAATATGGAAACCATGTGAGACGAAATAGGGTTGATCTAAAAACATCATTTAATAATTTTGTAATAAAAAATGAGCCCACTTTATTAGACAATACAGACATTGTAGATAATGAATCAAGACCTGTAAACAGAGACCAACCTAGGGATTTACAAATAACTCAATCATCTGAGAGTAAACAAAATGATGTTGACTTATTCAAGAACAATGCTAAAGACTTGAAGAGTTACAAAACCTCTAGGTCTGGTCGTTGTATCAAGCCTCCGAGTCGGCTTGACTTATAGGGGGAGATGTGTTATAATAGTTAGGCAACCAATGATACCACAATCATTGGTCACCCCTGACATATCAGGAAGACTATTCTATGTAATGATATGACATAGATAGTAAGTGACATTGACAGAGATCATTAGATTATCATTAGAAATAGCTTGTTGTAAGGACGCTAGTTGTTCCAAATAAAAATTAAATAAAATACATCTGGATAGTATTTTATTTAATTTTTATTTGGAACAACTAGCGTCCTTACAACAAGCTATTTCTAATGATAATCTAATGATCTCTGTCAATGTCACTTACTATCTATGTCATATCATTACATAGAATAGTCTTCCTGATATGTCAGGGGTGACCAATGATTGTGGTATCATTGGTTGCCTAACTATTATAACACACTGTCATCAGCGTATTGAACAAGGTCATGATCGGACTCCTTGAAATTGTCGGCGAAGTCATTGAAATAAATAATAATGGTCCGAGAATACTTCCCTGCGGGACTCCCATCTTTATTTCAAGTGGGTCTGATTTATGTGTTTTCCCATCGTGTTCGATCTGTACATGCTGGGTGCGATCAGAAAAGTAACTACAGAACCAGTCCAGCACATTATCCCTCAATCCATATACATATAGTTTTTTCAACATAATGTCCGAGTCCACGCAGTCGAATGCCTTCGACAGATCCAGAAACATTCCGAGAGGAACATCGCCGTGCTCCAGACCACCTAAGATCGACCCCGTAAGCTCAAACATTGCGGAATTGATGCCCCTTCCTCTCAAGAATCCATGTTGCTTTGATGTGAAAAGGCGAAATCTACGGAAAAAATTCAATAATCTACAACACATTATCTTCTCGAAAAGCTTCGAAAAGGCTGGCAGAAGGCTAATAGACCTATAATTTTCTGGCCTGGTCATATCACCATTTTTAAAGAGGGGAATGACCAGGGATGTCTTGAGCTGATCAGGGAACACTCGGAATTTGAACGAATTGTTCATAATAAATTTTATGGGTTGCAGCAGATGCGGGGTGGCCTGCTTCATGATACAAGTCGGAATGTCGTCGTAGCCACATGTAAATTTATTTTTTATGGATTTCAAAGCCTTGAAGATTTCATCATCTGTTACATCAAAAAGATACATCGACTTTTCATTTTTGTCCATTTCACATGAAAAGGACTCTTTCTGAAGATTCTGCAACAAGTTTGGTGCCGCATTTACAAAATAATAATTGAAGTCGTTTACTAGATGCTCAAAATCATCACAAAAATCGAAAGTACACCCTCTGTTATTCATTTTGATATTTGTATTTTCTTCGACGATTTTATGAAGAGTGCGAGTTTTGTTTTCAGAAATTGTGATGCGGTGTTCATTAACGGACCTCTTAGCCATCGACAGAATCAAGTTGTAACGCCTCTTAAGTTCTAAATAGAAAGGCTTATACGCAACGTTTACGGTTGACGCTTTTTAGTACTCACAACCTCAGGCCTATCGAAAAACCTTTTGTGATTAGGTTTGGAATTTCCAGTATAAACAAATTTCAATGGAAAATGTGATTCGAACATGAGTTTGAAACCTGACATAAAGTTATTCCATTGCGCATTTACATCGTTCAATGAAATATTGCCGAGTTCATTCCAACTTGAATTTTTGACTGCATCCAAAAATTCGCGTATATAGAAATCATTGAAGATTCTTACAAGTTTCTTAGATTTTGTCGATAAATCTCTATCACAATCGAACGTGAAAACCTGACCCGAATGATCAGATATAGCGGTGTCAATCACCTTTGCTCGAGATTCCCTGATATTAGTGAACACATTATCAACACATGTTTTAGTTGAGTGTGTTATTCTAGTATAGTCTTTGATAGTCGTAACTACATTATAACTTCGAAGCAGAACCTCGAACTCAGTCTTTGCATCACTGTCCCCACGGGGATCAATATTAAAATCGCCACCTATAATATATGGTATATTTTCATTTGTTAATTTGCTCAGAATGGTATCAAATCTTTCAAGGAACAATAAATGATTAGATTCCGATGGATGATAAATGGACATCACAATGATTTTCGAAGTGAATATAACTTCCATCGCAGCACATTCGAAAACGTTCGGTATTGAATGCCGAGCAATGTCATCACGGGCATTATGCTTGATATCACTGGAACAGTACACGGCAGCCCCACCATGCTCGTTCTCCACCCCTACAGAAACTTGATACAAGAGAAAATCCAGGTATTACATATGCCGGCAACTGTTCCGCAGTTTTTCAATGTTCAGTTAAAGCTATGAAATTACAACTATTATTATAAACTACAGATTCGACCTCATTTAAGCAATTTCCAATCGATTGGACATTTTGATGAAATACATTATAAGTAAAAAGATCAGGATTTTTTTTGTTTTTATTCACTAGGTATTGAGGCTTTTTTGAGGCTTTTTTGAGGCTTCATAAGTCGAGCTAAAAAATGATTTACTCCGACACCTTCTGGCCAGTTTCCAGGATCTGTGATCTTTTCCTTGTCATTGTAATGTACCGACACTTTAAACGATGAATATTCTTCAGGTCGTTTCGAAATAACTTTTGAACATAAGGCACCTGTTATTTCCTTACTAGTGAGATAGTCCGTCAGTTCTTGGGGACTCGTATCGGTATGCAAACCGAATACATGAAAATGAGCGTATCTGTCAGCTACCTTTATTCCTGTGGATTGTTTATCTGTTCCTCTTATGATATTCCGTCTACGCGATTTTCTTGGAACGGTGAAACCTTCATTGAAGTCAACGTTTTCATTTTGTTTTTGTGAATGTTGAATTTTGGGTGTTTCAGATTTGGTGTTTACTTTTTAATCAACACTCACATTCGTAGATGTAGTAGTTTGGAAACTGGGAACTTGGACTTTTCTAGTTTTTGGAATAGCACCTTTGCTTGTATCATGACGATTAGGAATATTATTCGTACCTTCTAGATTTGTTGGATATCTGGAAACATCTCCACCCTGAAGAACAGCACTGTAGGTTGCTTTAGTTGAGGTCAGTTTAGCAACTTCTTCACGAAGGATATTATTTTGATTTTTCAAGTTTTGAATTCCATTTGTGAACTGGTTTATTATTTCAGGCATTATTGCCGCCATTGCAGTCTTTATTCCATTGTGAATAATTTCAGATACCTATTTGAGTTTCCAAATGTGGTGGTAAATTTGATATAATCGATTCTTTATCTGTTTGTTTACTCAAATTTGAGGTTATGATTGAATTGCATTCCCCACATTTCCATAACTTGAAACATGAGGATTTTTTCAATTTAATGAAATCGTCCACGGACATTTCCAAGCATTTTATATGAAAGGAATTTCCACACTTTCCACTGCACGATAAATTGTCATCATATCTACCGATTTTCTCAGAGCAAGTATAACACTTCATCTTTCAACGACGGTTGAAGTCCGTTTCGGATAAGGCCAAGACAAAATTTTTAATATTATCAACGCTAAAATTATGGTAATTTAAAGTTCTGCCCTGACGTAAAAGAGCAATCTCATCAGCACAAAAGTTGAATTCAATGGATTTATGATCTGAAAGATGCGGCTGATTAGTTTCAGCTCGACAGTTCTCAATATTCGTGAAAAAATTATCAAGACAACTAGATGAATTTAGAGCAACCCTTGTTGGCTCATCTATTTTTACCTGAGCTCCAAAAGACTGCAGAACCGTCTTCAATTGGCGAGTTTCATGGGAGTCTGATTTCAGCATGTCAATGTTGAAATCACCCATGATGACATATTTTGTTTTTCTCTCCCCAGAGAGAATCTCCAGAAGCAATGTGAGCCTCTCCAAAAAACTATCAATATTACCCAGACTGCGATTACATGACCTATAAATACAAATTAAAACCAAATTAAAACTATGTTGAGATTCATTTCGAATTCCCGACAACGATCAAATGTCAATCTTGTTGGCCTCTCTTCTTCTGAATTATACAGGGTGAGTCTTTGACTTGTGCATATATTTTAACTGTAGATTCCTCTCATCAAACGAAACACTTTTTTCCCATACCATTTTTCAAAATTCGGTTTCGTTTGGATGATACAGGGTGTCAAAAATCCATGAAATTAACACTATTCTTTCCATATATTCGGAACCGATATTTCGAATGAACTGAATTTTGGTTGATTGTTTACTCTATTCATGGTGCATATTCCTCAATTGAAACTTATTTCATATTTCTACTGGTAAAAAAGTTACAGTATAGTCGACTTATAAATTCACGCAAAAATAATATAAAACCACTTGAAAAAGATGAACGGTTCACGTTTTCGAAAGAATTATTTTAGAAAACAAAAGTATTCTTATATTCTTTCAATAAAACGCGTCGTTCTCAAGTTATTCCTAATTGTATAAGATTGAATTAGAGGAAAAAATCATGAATTTCAAGAATAACCTGAATGCTGTCCTGAGTTAAATCTCATCGAATATGATTTTTCTCTGGCCTCTCAACAAGTTACCAACGTTGTCAGAATGTTTTTCAACTTTGTCAAGACTAAAATCTCTATGATGAAAAAAGTTGGATGTAGATATGTGATAATAATATTCCACATTCGTGGGACATAAAATTATTCATTTTATATGCAGTTTCTATTTGAAATTCATTGTAACCAGTCCTTCAGCAAAATATCTATCGAAACAATATAACTCGACACCAGAACGACACTAATATTACATCAATTCACTGAAAGTCATTTACATAATCATCACCTGTTTGCTTCATTCTCTGTAAATAAATAAAGCGTGAAATTTGTTTATGCCGTGCTGACTAACGTTTTAGGTTGGCCTGGTTGGAGCACAGAGCATCGCGGGTACATCTACGGCCTTCTAAAAGGAAGAGTGGCCTACTCTTTCCTTCAGAAGGCCGTGGATGGCAACTGAAGTTAGGAACGTAGCGATATATTGGCGAGAATCAAACTACTCTTTTGGCATTTTTAAAGAGCAACGCCTAGACGCCTTTAGCGATTGTGATAGTTCATCCGCTAACGATAGGGGACGTACTGCTTTCTTGAGTTCGCATTGTTTGAAGAGAAAATCGGCAATCTGGCATCGTCTTCTCTATAGTTCTGTGCTATATCACAGAGAATGTGGTAAGTTTAGGTCATTGACCCTGAATCATATGACTTTGGTTAATGGAGTTAGGATAGGTTAGTGAAAAACCATTTTTTATGCGATCGTTTTAGAATATCGAGGAAAATATGAACAAATTATTGGTGTTTACAAACTAATCTTCAGGAAAATCGAAGGAGGAACTTATTTTGGTGGGAGAAATATAGCTTTTCAATTGCCGAAATGATCGGACAGAACTGAGTGTTTTGTTAGAAAATATCGTGTTTGTAACATTCTTATTCAAATCAGGTCAGTGCTTGAGTATTTTCTAATTGTATCAACCAGAACATCTAATAATCACCTCAATTTCAATCGAAAAGTATGAACTTTGAGGTGTTTGCAGAGAATTGATCCAGGCACGCATTAAGCTCAACTTTTTTTTTCAAATGGATATAACTCTTTAACAGAGCCGAATTAGGAAAAATGGAAAATGAAAAAAAGGTTTCCTTCAGCATCAAGAATCTACAGTTAAAATATATGTACAAGTCAAAGACTCACCCTGTATACAGCGCTTTCATTTCTTGTGAAATTTACACAACATAAGCATTTCGCCCGTGAATACGAAAATATGAAATTTTCATTGCCTCTTCGGAAACTATACGCATTTATTGATCATGGAGGGATTTTAAGAGTTGGAGGACGGATTAAACATGCTCAATTACAACATGACGCTAATCATCCAATTTTATTACCCGTAAATTAACCGAGTTGATTATTACAACATTATACAAAATATTTGCATTCTTATCCCCGAATTACCCAATACTTGTGTGGGAAACTAATTTCCACAGAAATATCGAAGGAATAAAATGAGTTTCGAGTGCAAATTCGGCGGACAGAGAAAATGTGGAATCTGGGAAACCACGCCTCGAAATGAGAAAACTCATTCGAGCAACCTTATTGGAGCAACTAAAATCGGTCCAGAAATTGGATATAAAGGGCCGATATGCAAACCAGAAATGAGATCTCATCGATTCATCACCTAGAACGAGCACCAGCACTCGAGAAGAAGAAATCAGCTATAATCGTCGACAACCACTAAATCTTAAAAGGTTTTTATCAAAACCCTCGACCAGCGACAAGAAAGACCGTCCATCAACGCACATCTGTTTCACATCAGCACGACCACTCTTCAAGAAACGGAAGAAAGCTAGTACTTTCGTCCGCAACATCTGGTTCGCATAACCTCGGCCCTTGGCGCCTAGACCAACGATAACGACTCTGTCACAACACTATAAATCAATCGTTTTTCTGAAAACGGTGTCCTCAAACTTCAGGGACAAAACAAATAGTTGGGTTGAAATAAAACTGTGATATATTTGCCTGAACCTTTTCTTTCACTTTCCTTTCCCTGTGAATTAATTGAAGTTACAGATCAAACACTGTAAACTACTAGTTACACGTATGCCTGTCGGCTGCTCAGTTGACACGGCGAGGGTGTGGATCGACTAAAAGCTTATATTGAATGTTTAGAACTTGACTATGTTGGGCGCCAGGTTTAACAGAAATTAAACCAAAAATAACAAAAAAATAAGAAAACAAAAAGAATCTTGCTTGCGGTTGGAATTCAAGAAAAAAATTGAATTTTGATCATTTATTAAAATTGTGTACAAATTAATGTTTAGCTGAAGGCTGCAAGGAATTTTGAACAAAAGAATTAGGTAGTGAATTTAAAAAAAATACAATGTGTTCAGAACATTTACAAATGTAGGTTAAATCTGATAGTCTCTAATATTTAAATTCCAATTTGGTGGGCTCCAGACAGAATTTGGAAAAATAACTGGTATGTATTGAAGAGAAAATTTTGATCTCACGTGGTATGGTCCAATCTTGAAATTTTGTGGATACTCTAGTAATATGCAATTTTGATTTCAATGCCAGATGGAATTTGGAAAATTGTCGTTATCTCACGTGGTTCTCTTAGAATCGACAGATGTGCTGTTGGGTGGAAATTTCAGCCTCAACGATAACTTGATGTCGAATTGCCAAACTTGGATTTGGATAATTTTCAATCTGCGTCCAAAATGCAGATTCTCGTAGCCCAGATGAAAATCCTCTTCGAGGTTCTAGAGGTTCCTCAGATAGCAATGGTTTCTCGAGCATGCGTAGAGAGAAGATCAGATATTAGTTTATTACAAAATAAGATGTTAAATATGTTCTGATAATATCCAAAATAAGAAAAGTGAGTTAATTGTAGTTAAATCGAATTTGAGAAAAACCAAACTATATAAAAGTGCTTTCCGGAAAGTTACAAACAAGAATTGAATAATATGAATGAATACAATTTAGAAAAGTATATTCGATCCGAAAGAATTAATGAATAATAATAAGAATTGAGTGATTTAGAAATTTAGGAAAAATAAGAAATGATTTCACAAATCAGTATGAAAGAGCAAAAAATTGTTTCCTGGTAGCTCAGAAAAAACTTTCGAACACACTGACAGAGTGCCAGTATAGATAAGAAACTAAAAGAAAAGAAATGAATATCTCAATATAATAATAGAGAAAATAGATGATTGAAATTTCAGAGGTAATTAATATTTGATAAAGTATGATCGAATGATATACTTATCCAAAAGAGCAACCAGAAAACTCACTTTCACCTTCCACCTGTTAATATCTATCAAAATCGAAAATCTACGTTACAGCTAACAATCGCAAATCGGTAATAATCTCCAGATCAAATCTGAATCAAAGACCTCGATGGGATCGGAAAAAGTCGTTGAACACGAAGATCCGAACTCAATCGATCCACATTGACATGCCCGGAATCGAAGTCAGTGGCGTATCGTTAGTTGGGTGTTTGAAGAACACCCTGGTGGCTACTTGATCGTTACACACCACCCCAACTAGGGAGAAAAAATTTGCGAACTTTAGAAGTTCACAAATTTTTTTCTTTTTCATAAATCAAGACATGGTAAAATACAATAGCATGATATTTGAAATGAACAGACACAGATCAGATAAAGTCAAATACCATTAAGTATTCAATCAATCAAATACTCAACGCTAATAATTGAAATAATGAAAATATATCACTTGAAAACTTCAAATGACAAAGATAAGGTAAATAAGGCAAAGGTAAAATTATGTTGGAATGAATGTGATATAATACAGAGTGATATAAAAAAATGGTCAACTCCCAGATAAAAATTTCCAAAGAAAATTCGGAATCAACACATCATATCACTATTGAAAGGTTCAACTCACGAAAATAGAAATGTTCCACTTGGAGCTACTCTAAGGTAGATTATTTCATGGAATTGCACCATTCAACAGTTAGCCATCATGAATCACATCAACCCCATACTGAACAAAATCAGCGAATTATATTCCTTTTCAGAATTAAGATTAGAAATGGAGAAAATTATTATTTTGAGCTGTCGGAATCTGCGCTGAAGTATTCTTCTTCATCCGAAACTGAATCATCATCAGCATAAGCCGACTTCAGATCCTTTATATGCCAACGACCCAAATTATTACCATCCATGTCTCTAAGCTCATACACCAAATTAGATACGACCCTGGTAATAACACAAGGTAAATATTTTGGGGCCAACTTCGCAGAATAGTTATTAGCTGCAGAAGACAATGTTACATTCTTCTTCCACACTTTATCTCCAACGTGAAACCTTATATTCCTTTTTCTAAGATTATATTGGTGAGAACTTCTGAGATAGGCCTGATGTAACCGCCTTCGAATATCAACAAACAATTCTGGAAGTTTCTGAACATCGTCAATACGCTGAGATTTTTCTGAAATCGAAACGATATTATTTTCATTGTCTGAAATCATCCCGTAAAAATCTCCTGTCACCGGAACATTCCTAGCAAAATTAAGAAAAGATGGGGAGAATCCTGTGACGTCATGTTTTGCCAGTCTGATAGCCTGAGCCACCTTGAAAATAGAGGTATCCCAAGATTTGTGGTTATCATGAATATAGCATCGAATTGATGTCACGATAACTTTATTCACTCTCTCGGCAAAATTAACTTGCGGGTGATATTTAGCATTGTACCAAATTTTTTGTACTCGATAAGATTCCATCAACTGTTTAAATTCCCTACTGATGAATTGACTACCGTTATCAACCATAATAATCTGCGGTACACCGTAAATAAGGAATACATGATTTTCAATAAATTTAATTATACTTTTCGAAGTAGCTTTCGACATCGGTTGAACTAACGTAAATTTAGTAAACCAATCGACAACTACCAAGACATATTGGTTTCCGTTCTTAGATCTCGGATATGGACCTAAAATATCCGCAGAAATACATTGAAATGGAAAATTTATATTCTTATATGAACCCATTTGACCGGCCGGGGGTAAGTTCGTACTTTTACAGGCAGCACAAATAGGACACTTTCTGACATATTTGTAAACATCTCTTCTAATCTTAGGCCAGTAATATAATTCCGATATACGGGAAAGAGTTTTAGATATTCCCAAATGAGCAGAAGTCTCTTTATCGTGATAGAAGTGGAGAACTTCTTGTCTATTAGCAGAAGGCACAATAATTTTCCAATCAGTCAAATTACTAATGATATTAGTTCGGGACAAAATATGTTTATAAAGAACTCCGTTTTCGACACGAAACGAGGGATAAGCTTCTGGATTTTTCCGAACCCTCTCAAGCATAGAAGTATACCATTTATCAGGCTGAAAAGAGGAAACATTAATAACAGAAATATCTGCGACCGAGCGCGATAATGCATCAGCTACAACATTCAATGAACCTTTTCGATGTTTAATGGTAAAATCATATTGCGACAGTTTAACTGCCCATCGAGTCAAACGTCCTGATGGATTAGAAAGATTATGGAGGTAAATTAGAGAAGCATGATCCGTCTCAACGGTGAATTTAGTACCTTCTATGTAACTGCGAAATTTTTCAATTCCGAAAATGACAGCTAATAACTCTTTTTCGGTAACAGTATATTTACGCTGACAACTATTCAGTGTCTTACTAGCATATGCTACAGGATGTTCCAAACCATCACATTCTTGATACAAAATAGCACCAACACCGGTATCAGAAGCGTCACACTGAATGATGAAAGGTTTTGAAAAGTCAGGGCTGGCGAGCACTGGAGCTGAAACTAATCGAGATTTAATTTCAGTGAAAGCTGTTTCAGCTTCCGAAGTCCAGCTTATTGGCTGTCCTTTTTTCCGACCATGTAACAGATCAGATATGGGTGAACAGATAGAAGAGAAATCCTTTATGAAGCGACGATACCAACTGACAAGTCCTATCAATCGTTTGATTTCAGTGGTAGATTTTGGTGTCGGATAATTAACTATCGCTGAAACCTTTTCTGGGTCCGTTCTTAGACCACGTTCGTCTACAACAAAACCAAGATACACGAGAGAAGAGCGGCAGAATTCACATTTATCCAAATTTACTGTGAGATTTGCGTTTTTAAGTCTCTGATAAACTTCTTTTAAAACCTTAATGTGGAGTTCAAAGGTAGGGGTGGCTATGATGATATCGTCAAGATATACAAAACAATAGGGTGCTAAATCAGGACCTATTACCTTATCCATTAAACGTGTCATCGCTTTCGGACTGTTCTTGAGTCCAAATGGGCATACAAGAAATTCATAAAGACCTTTACCCTGTACTGCAAATGCTGTCTTTGCACGACGAGGACTTATCCAAAGGTATCTGGAAGAAGGCTTTAGTTAAATCAATGGAAGAAAGGTATTTAGAGTCCCTTAGTTTATTGAGGACATTATCTATCAATGGCATAGGATAATTATCGTCAGCAGTTACCTCGTTCAACTTTCGACCATCGAAACAAACACGATATTCTCCGGTTCGCTTAGGTACTAACCACAAGGGACTGCACCAAGAAGAGTTAGAAGGTTGAATAACCTTTAATTTCAACATTTCATCGATTTCTTTATTCAAGTGATTCTGCATAGCAGGAGATAAGGGATATTGTCGTTGGACAATAGGTTTTGAATTTCCGGTGTCGATATGATGGGTTATTAATTGGGTTCGACCAATTCTATCTTTGGGAGCAATTGATCCAAAGCAGTCAACAACATTCCGGAGTTCCTCTTTTTGAGATAACGTCAACTTAGAATAAGGTTCAATGGCATTTACGGCACATAAAGTAGAATCAAGGGAATAGGAGAGATTGGAAAAATTAGCTTCGATACGGAAAAGTTTGAAAAAATCCATTCCTAAAATCAAATTATGTGTAACAGATGGAATTATTAGGATTTTTAACTCTTTACAGCTACCTTCAAGAGAAATAGGGACTTTAACATATCCCAAGAAATCTTGTGGTTTACCATCGGCGGTTGTAACATTAATTGGAGATTCATACTGGATAGGAATGTTATACCTTTGCAAAAGAGTGAACCCTGCAGAACCTAAAATGGAGGAAGTACTACCGGTATCGGCTAGAGCAAGAATTTTCTGACCGAAAATGTCAACATTGAGATATGGGCGATTATCATTAGGTTTCATAACGAAAAGGGGATTAATTTTTACAGGAGACGAATAAAAATTTCCTATAAAAGCCAACCATTCTTGCCACTCAGCTGGTGACTGTTTTACTGATTCTGAGTAGTTGGTCTTTCTCTTGACTGTTTGGGAGTGTGAGAGCTTGCAGGTCGATTTACTGAACTCATTTGTTTTTGACTGGTGACGAGATTCAGATTCTCGCCACCTCGATTTAAGTTTTTTTGATTACATTGACTGCACTTTGATTTTATTGTATTTTTCAAACCACAACCAAAACAAAAAATGGATCTAGGTTTCCTACATTGCGGATAATTATGGCCTGCAATACCACAATTCCAACATCGAGAACTTGTTACAGTAGATATATTAGGGAAAGAGATATTTTCGCGAAAAGTCGGTCGCTGACCAAAGGAAGTGGAAGGGATTGTTCCCTGGAAGGGTCTACTGAGATCAGGTTCCAAAAGACCAGTATCATGAGTCGGTGGTGCCCGATAGCGATCAGCCCATATTCTTGACTCCTCCAACTTTTTACAAAGTTCGGAAAGCTCACTGACAGTTTTAGGATCATATAAAGCCAAGCCTGAAATGAAAAATGGTAACAAATTCCTACGGATTTTCCTAACCCTGGTCTCCTCATCTGGTTTACCCGTCAACCGATTGAAAAGGCCTTCCATTGAAGAAATGTAAAGAGATACTCTTTCATTAGGACCTTGTGTCCTGGAATTTATTTCCTGCTCCAGATCTTCTTCATAAAAATACGGAAGAAAATCTTTCTTCAATTCCCTGACCAGTTCATCCCAGGTTCGAAATTTACATTTATTATTAACAAACCAAGTCCAAGCACAACCCTTGAACAAATCACAGGCAGAACGGAACAGTTCCTCTTTTGAAACACCTCGAGCCTGCCTCAAGAGTTCCACCTTCTCTAAAAACGAAGTGACTGATTCAGACTGATTCGAACCTGCAAAAGAAATATTCCATTTATAGGGAGCGACAAATCCACCGTTTGATGGTCCAGCGTGGCTCACGGGAACAGAAACTTCAGTTGGTGTAGAAGTTCAAGCTGGAGAAATCTTCAAGTCAAGATCAGCTTCTAACTCCAACACCTCATATTGGAACTTTTTCTTTGCCAAAATTTCAGCATCCTCCTCAGCAACCAACTTCGACAAACGATTGGACAAATGTGCCAAACGACTCGAAATTCTACTAAAAATAGGATCATCTGTGCCTCCACAGAAATCAGAAATAATCTTTTTCAGATCACTGATCGTTTCTCTAATTTCAGTCACATCTTGGGAATGAGAATAAGGATTGGTTAAGTTATGGAAACTACGATTAGCCTTTTCTTGACTTAGCAGTCCTCTCAATATTTTTCTCTTACTATCAACATCGCCGGTAGGTTCTATACCGCGAATTAAAATTTCATAAGTCAGCTCATAATTTCTTAAATGGTTAGGATTCATATTGATTAGATGTAAAAAATCAGTGCAGAAAATATTTAGGAACTTAAATAGAAATAATCATCAACGATTGAAATCTATGATAAAGTATAGATAAATCAAAATATAGGTATCATATAAGGAGAGGTCGTTCATTCATCAATGATATGGAAATATATAGCAAAAAATAAGAAGGAACCAAATTCTGTCGGATCAAATATATTACAAAAAAAATTCCACCAAGCAAGATTCAGCAAGAAGAAAAAATGTCAAGTTAATTCCCTCTCGGGCCCCACGTTGGGCGCCAATTGTGTAAACTACTAGTTACACGTATGCCTGTCGGCTGCTCAGTTGACACGGCGAGGGTGTGGATCGACTAAAAGCTTATATTGAATGTTTAGAACTTGACTATGTTGGGCGCCAGGTTTAACAGAAATTAAACCAAAAATAACAAAAAAATAAGAAAACAAAAAGAATCTTGCTTGCGGTTGGAATTCAAGAAAAAAATTGAATTTTGATCATTTATTAAAATTGTGTACAAATTAATGTTTAGCTGAAGGCTGCAAGGAATTTTGAACAAAAGAATTAGGTAGTGAATTTAAAAAAAATACAATGTGTTCAGAACATTTACAAATGTAGGTTAAATCTGATAGTCTCTAATATTTAAATTCCAATTTGGTGGGCTCCAGACAGAATTTGGAAAAATAACTGGTATGTATTGAAGAGAAAATTTTGATCTCACGTGGTATGGTCCAATCTTGAAATTTTGTGGATACTCTAGTAATATGCAATTTTGATTTCAATGCCAGATGGAATTTGGAAAATTGTCGTTATCTCACGTGGTTCTCTTAGAATCGACAGATGTGCTGTTGGGTGGAAATTTCAGCCTCAACGATAACTTGATGTCGAATTGCCAAACTTGGATTTGGATAATTTTCAATCTGCGTCCAAAATGCAGATTCTCGTAGCCCAGATGAAAATCCTCTTCGAGGTTCTAGAGGTTCCTCAGATAGCAATGGTTTCTCGAGCATGCGTAGAGAGAAGATCAGATATTAGTTTATTACAAAATAAGATGTTAAATATGTTCTGATAATATCCAAAATAAGAAAAGTGAGTTAATTGTAGTTAAATCGAATTTGAGAAAAACCAAACTATATAAAAGTGCTTTCCGGAAAGTTACAAACAAGAATTGAATAATATGAATGAATACAATTTAGAAAAGTATATTCGATCCGAAAGAATTAATGAATAATAATAAGAATTGAGTGATTTAGAAATTTAGGAAAAATAAGAAATGATTTCACAAATCAGTATGAAAGAGCAAAAAATTGTTTCCTGGTAGCTCAGAAAAAACTTTCGAACACACTGACAGAGTGCCAGTATAGATAAGAAACTAAAAGAAAAGAAATGAATATCTCAATATAATAATAGAGAAAATAGATGATTGAAATTTCAGAGGTAATTAATATTTGATAAAGTATGATCGAATGATATACTTATCCAAAAGAGCAACCAGAAAACTCACTTTCACCTTCCACCTGTTAATATCTATCAAAATCGAAAATCTACGTTACAGCTAACAATTGCAAATCGGTAATAATCTCCAGATCAAATCTGAATCAAAGACCTCGATGGGATCGGAAAAAGTCGTTGAACACGAAGATCCGAACTCAATCGATCCACATTGACATGCCCGGAATCGAAGTCAGTGGCGTATCGTTAGTTGGGTGTTTGAAGAACACCCTGGTGGCTACTTGATCGTTACACACCACCCCAACTAGGGAGAAAAAATTTGCGAACTTTAGAAGTTCACAAATTTTTTTCTTTTTCATAAATCAAGACATGGTAAAATACAATAGCATGATATTTGAAATGAACAGACACAGATCAGATAAAGTCAAATACCATTAAGTATTCAATCAATCAAATACTCAACGCTAATAATTGAAATAATGAAAATATATCACTTGAAAACTTCAAATGACAAAGATAAGGTAAATAAGGCAAAGGTAAAATTATGTTGGAATGAATGTGATATAATACAGAGTGATATAAAAAAATGGTCAACTCCCAGATAAAAATTTCCAAAGAAAATTCGGAATCAACACATCATATCACTATTGAAAGGTTCAACTCACGAAAATAGAAATGTTCCACTTGGAGCTACTCTAAGGTAGATTATTTCATGGAATTGCACCATTCAACAGTTAGCCATCATGAATCACATCAACCCCATACTGAACAAAATCAGCGAATTATATTCCTTTTCAGAATTAAGATTAGAAATGGAGAAAATTATTATTTTGAGCTGTCGGAATCTGCGCTGAAGTATTCTTCTTCATCCGAAACTGAATCATCATCAGCATAAGCCGACTTCAGATCCTTTATATGCCAACGACCCAAATTATTACCATCCATGTCTCTAAGCTCATACACCAAATTAGATACGACCCTGGTAATAACACAAGGTAAATATTTTGGGGCCAACTTCGCAGAATAGTTATTAGCTGCAGAAGACAATGTTACATTCTTCTTCCACACTTTATCTCCAACGTGAAACCTTATATTCCTTTTTCTAAGATTATATTGGTGAGAACTTCTGAGATAGGCCTGATGTAACCGCCTTCGAATATCAACAAACAATTCTGGAAGTTTCTGAACATCGTCAATACGCTGAGATTTTTCTGAAATCGAAACGATATTATTTTCATTGTCTGAAATCATCCCGTAAAAATCTCCTGTCACCGGAACATTCCTAGCAAAATTAAGAAAAGATGGGGAGAATCCTGTGACGTCATGTTTTGCCAGTCTGATAGCCTGAGCCACCTTGAAAATAGAGGTATCCCAAGATTTGTGGTTATCATGAATATAGCATCGAATTGATGTCACGATAACTTTATTCACTCTCTCGGCAAAATTAACTTGCGGGTGATATTTAGCATTGTACCAAATTTTTTGTACTCGATAAGATTCCATCAACTGTTTAAATTCCCTACTGATGAATTGACTACCGTTATCAACCATAATAATCTGCGGTACACCGTAAATAAGGAATACATGATTTTCAATAAATTTAATTATACTTTTCGAAGTAGCTTTCGACATCGGTTGAACTAACGTAAATTTAGTAAACCAATCGACAACTACCAAGACATATTGGTTTCCGTTCTTAGATCTCGGATATGGACCTAAAATATCCGCAGAAATACATTGAAATGGAAAATTTATATTCTTATATGAACCCATTTGACCGGCCGGGGGTAAGTTCGTACTTTTACAGGCAGCACAAATAGGACACTTTCTGACATATTTGTAAACATCTCTTCTAATCTTAGGCCAGTAATATAATTCCGATATACGGGAAAGAGTTTTAGATATTCCCAAATGAGCAGAAGTCTCTTTATCGTGATAGAAGTGGAGAACTTCTTGTCTATTAGCAGAAGGCACAATAATTTTCCAATCAGTCAAATTACTAATGATATTAGTTCGGGACAAAATATGTTTATAAAGAACTCCGTTTTCGACACGAAACGAGGGATAAGCTTCTGGATTTTTCCGAACCCTCTCAAGCATAGAAGTATACCATTTATCAGGCTGAAAAGAGGAAACATTAATAACAGAAATATCTGCGACCGAGCGCGATAATGCATCAGCTACAACATTCAATGAACCTTTTCGATGTTTAATGGTAAAATCATATTGCGACAGTTTAACTGCCCATCGAGTCAAACGTCCTGATGGATTAGAAAGATTATGGAGGTAAATTAGAGAAGCATGATCCGTCTCAACGGTGAATTTAGTACCTTCTATGTAACTGCGAAATTTTTCAATTCCGAAAATGACAGCTAATAACTCTTTTTCGGTAACAGTATATTTACGCTGACAACTATTCAGTGTCTTACTAGCATATGCTACAGGATGTTCCAAACCATCACATTCTTGATACAAAATAGCACCAACACCGGTATCAGAAGCGTCACACTGAATGATGAAAGGTTTTGAAAAGTCAGGGCTGGCGAGCACTGGAGCTGAAACTAATCGAGATTTAATTTCAGTGAAAGCTGTTTCAGCTTCCGAAGTCCAGCTTATTGGCTGTCCTTTTTTCCGACCATGTAACAGATCAGATATGGGTGAACAGATAGAAGAGAAATCCTTTATGAAGCGACGATACCAACTGACAAGTCCTATCAATCGTTTGATTTCAGTGGTAGATTTTGGTGTCGGATAATTAACTATCGCTGAAACCTTTTCTGGGTCCGTTCTTAGACCACGTTCGTCTACAACAAAACCAAGATACACGAGAGAAGAGCGGCAGAATTCACATTTATCCAAATTTACTGTGAGATTTGCGTTTTTAAGTCTCTGATAAACTTCTTTTAAAACCTTAATGTGGAGTTCAAAGGTAGGGGTGGCTATGATGATATCGTCAAGATATACAAAACAATAGGGTGCTAAATCAGGACCTATTACCTTATCCATTAAACGTGTCATCGCTTTCGGACTGTTCTTGAGTCCAAATGGGCATACAAGAAATTCATAAAGACCTTTACCCTGTACTGCAAATGCTGTCTTTGCACGACGAGGACTTATCCAAAGGTATCTGGAAGAAGGCTTTAGTTAAATCAATGGAAGAAAGGTATTTAGAGTCCCTTAGTTTATTGAGGACATTATCTATCAATGGCATAGGATAATTATCGTCAGCAGTTACCTCGTTCAACTTTCGACCATCGAAACAAACACGATATTCTCCGGTTCGCTTAGGTACTAACCACAAGGGACTGCACCAAGAAGAGTTAGAAGGTTGAATAACCTTTAATTTCAACATTTCATCGATTTCTTTATTCAAGTGATTCTGCATAGCAGGAGATAAGGGATATTGTCGTTGGACAATAGGTTTTGAATTTCCGGTGTCGATATGATGGGTTATTAATTGGGTTCGACCAATTCTATCTTTGGGAGCAATTGATCCAAAGCAGTCAACAACATTCCGGAGTTCCTCTTTTTGAGATAACGTCAACTTAGAATAAGGTTCAATGGCATTTACGGCACATAAAGTAGAATCAAGGGAATAGGAGAGATTGGAAAAATTAGCTTCGATACGGAAAAGTTTGAAAAAATCCATTCCTAAAATCAAATTATGTGTAACAGATGGAATTATTAGGATTTTTAACTCTTTACAGCTACCTTCAAGAGAAATAGGGACTTTAACATATCCCAAGAAATCTTGTGGTTTACCATCGGCGGTTGTAACATTAATTGGAGATTCATACTGGATAGGAATGTTATACCTTTGCAAAAGAGTGAACCCTGCAGAACCTAAAATGGAGGAAGTACTACCGGTATCGGCTAGAGCAAGAATTTTCTGACCGAAAATGTCAACATTGAGATATGGGCGATTATCATTAGGTTTCATAACGAAAAGGGGATTAATTTTTACAGGAGACGAATAAAAATTTCCTATAAAAGCCAACCATTCTTGCCACTCAGCTGGTGACTGTTTTACTGATTCTGAGTAGTTGGTCTTTCTCTTGACTGTTTGGGAGTGTGAGAGCTTGCAGGTCGATTTACTGAACTCATTTGTTTTTGACTGGTGACGAGATTCAGATTCTCGCCACCTCGATTTAAGTTTTTTTGATTACATTGACTGCACTTTGATTTTATTGTATTTTTCAAACCACAACCAAAACAAAAAATGGATCTAGGTTTCCTACATTGCGGATAATTATGGCCTGCAATACCACAATTCCAACATCGAGAACTTGTTACAGTAGATATATTAGGGAAAGAGATATTTTCGCGAAAAGTCGGTCGCTGACCAAAGGAAGTGGAAGGGATTGTTCCCTGGAAGGGTCTACTGAGATCAGGTTCCAAAAGACCAGTATCATGAGTCGGTGGTGCCCGATAGCGATCAGCCCATATTCTTGACTCCTCCAACTTTTTACAAAGTTCGGAAAGCTCACTGACAGTTTTAGGATCATATAAAGCCAAGCCTGAAATGAAAAATGGTAACAAATTCCTACGGATTTTCCTAACCCTGGTCTCCTCATCTGGTTTACCCGTCAACCGATTGAAAAGGCCTTCCATTGAAGAAATGTAAAGAGATACTCTTTCATTAGGACCTTGTGTCCTGGAATTTATTTCCTGCTCCAGATCTTCTTCATAAAAATACGGAAGAAAATCTTTCTTCAATTCCCTGACCAGTTCATCCCAGGTTCGAAATTTACATTTATTATTAACAAACCAAGTCCAAGCACAACCCTTGAACAAATCACAGGCAGAACGGAACAGTTCCTCTTTTGAAACACCTCGAGCCTGCCTCAAGAGTTCCACCTTCTCTAAAAACGAAGTGACTGATTCAGACTGATTCGAACCTGCAAAAGAAATATTCCATTTATAGGGAGCGACAAATCCACCGTTTGATGGTCCAGCGTGGCTCACGGGAACAGAAACTTCAGTTGGTGTAGAAGTTCAAGCTGGAGAAATCTTCAAGTCAAGATCAGCTTCTAACTCCAACACCTCATATTGGAACTTTTTCTTTGCCAAAATTTCAGCATCCTCCTCAGCAACCAACTTCGACAAACGATTGGACAAATGTGCCAAACGACTCGAAATTCTACTAAAAATAGGATCATCTGTGCCTCCACAGAAATCAGAAATAATCTTTTTCAGATCACTGATCGTTTCTCTAATTTCAGTCACATCTTGGGAATGAGAATAAGGATTGGTTAAGTTATGGAAACTACGATTAGCCTTTTCTTGACTTAGCAGTCCTCTCAATATTTTTCTCTTACTATCAACATCGCCGGTAGGTTCTATACCGCGAATTAAAATTTCATAAGTCAGCTCATAATTTCTTAAATGGTTAGGATTCATATTGATTAGATGTAAAAAATCAGTGCAGAAAATATTTAGGAACTTAAATAGAAATAATCATCAACGATTGAAATCTATGATAAAGTATAGATAAATCAAAATATAGGTATCATATAAGGAGAGGTCGTTCATTCATCAATGATATGGAAATATATAGCAAAAAATAAGAAGGAACCAAATTCTGTCGGATCAAATATATTACAAAAAAAATTCCACCAAGCAAGATTCAGCAAGAAGAAAAAATGTCAAGTTAATTCCCTCTCGGGCCCCACGTTGGGCGCCAATTGTGTAAACTACTAGTTACACGTATGCCTGTCGGCTGCTCAGTTGACACGGCGAGGGTGTGGATCGACTAAAAGCTTATATTGAATGTTTAGAACTTGACTATGTTGGGCGCCAGGTTTAACAGAAATTAAACCAAAAATAACAAAAAAATAAGAAAACAAAAAGAATCTTGCTTGCGGTTGGAATTCAAGAAAAAAATTGAATTTTGATCATTTATTAAAATTGTGTACAAATTAATGTTTAGCTGAAGGCTGCAAGGAATTTTGAACAAAAGAATTAGGTAGTGAATTTAAAAAAAATACAATGTGTTCAGAACATTTACAAATGTAGGTTAAATCTGATAGTCTCTAATATTTAAATTCCAATTTGGTGGGCTCCAGACAGAATTTGGAAAAATAACTGGTATGTATTGAAGAGAAAATTTTGATCTCACGTGGTATGGTCCAATCTTGAAATTTTGTGGATACTCTAGTAATATGCAATTTTGATTTCAATGCCAGATGGAATTTGGAAAATTGTCGTTATCTCACGTGGTTCTCTTAGAATCGACAGATGTGCTGTTGGGTGGAAATTTCAGCCTCAACGATAACTTGATGTCGAATTGCCAAACTTGGATTTGGATAATTTTCAATCTGCGTCCAAAATGCAGATTCTCGTAGCCCAGATGAAAATCCTCTTCGAGGTTCTAGAGGTTCCTCAGATAGCAATGGTTTCTCGAGCATGCGTAGAGAGAAGATCAGATATTAGTTTATTACAAAATAAGATGTTAAATATGTTCTGATAATATCCAAAATAAGAAAAGTGAGTTAATTGTAGTTAAATCGAATTTGAGAAAAACCAAACTATATAAAAGTGCTTTCCGGAAAGTTACAAACAAGAATTGAATAATATGAATGAATACAATTTAGAAAAGTATATTCGATCCGAAAGAATTAATGAATAATAATAAGAATTGAGTGATTTAGAAATTTAGGAAAAATAAGAAATGATTTCACAAATCAGTATGAAAGAGCAAAAAATTGTTTCCTGGTAGCTCAGAAAAAACTTTCGAACACACTGACAGAGTGCCAGTATAGATAAGAAACTAAAAGAAAAGAAATGAATATCTCAATATAATAATAGAGAAAATAGATGATTGAAATTTCAGAGGTAATTAATATTTGATAAAGTATGATCGAATGATATACTTATCCAAAAGAGCAACCAGAAAACTCACTTTCACCTTCCACCTGTTAATATCTATCAAAATCGAAAATCTACGTTACAGCTAACAATCGCAAATCGGTAATAATCTCCAGATCAAATCTGAATCAAAGACCTCGATGGGATCGGAAAAAGTCGTTGAACACGAAGATCCGAACTCAATCGATCCACATTGACATGCCCGGAATCGAAGTCAGTGGCGTATCGTTAGTTGGGTGTTTGAAGAACACCCTGGTGGCTACTTGATCGTTACAACACACAGCAACCCACAAATTGGTGACCCCGACGTGATCGAAAAAGAAGCCCTGAAGACAATGGAAGAAGAAGTCCAAATATCAAGAGTCGCCGTCCGTCTGCCCGAATTCACATTCACGGATCCCGAATTATGGTTTGCCATCTGCGAAGGGAGTTTCAGCAATGCTGACGTGACACAGGACCGGACCAAGTTCAACCACGTCGTAGGAGCCCTGCCAGCCAAAAATGCAGTAGAGGTGAAGGATATCATCATGAAACCACCTACCAGTGAAGCCTACGACAAGTTGAAGACGGAGCTGGTGCGACGGTTGAGTGCCTCCCAGGAAGAGAAAACCCGCCGCCTACTGGAGCGAGAGGAAATGGGAGACCGTAAGCCCTCACAATTTCTTCGTCACTTACAGGGGCTTGCAGATGCAACAGTGCCAGAGAACCTGATGAAGTCCCTATGGATGAGCCGTCTACCCAAGAACATCGAGATGTCATTGGCTATCATCAAGGACAAGAAATTGGAGGATTTGGCGAACCTCGCAGACAACATCGTGGAAGCTTCACGACCCCCCGTCCACCATATAGCTGAAGCGGCCAACGTGGAATCCCTCAAGAAGGAATTCACGCAGTGGACCATAGGATTCAACCAGGAGATTGCAACCCTGAAGGCGAAACTGGCGGCATTCGAAGAACGACCTAGGAGAGATAGGACCCGAGGCCGTTCCAATGATCGTCGAAGAAGCCATAGTCGCAGACGACCCACAGTCGACGGAAAGTGCTGGTACCACGACAGATTTGGAGCAAGGTCTACGAGGTGCGTTCAGCCCTGCAACTACTCTTCGGGAAACGGAGGGGGCCTTCACTAGAGGCGGCCAGTGATCCCAGCCCGTCGACGCGCCGCCTGTTCGTAACGGATCAGGATTCCAAGCTTCAGTTCCTGGTCGACACTGGTGCAGACTTATGCGTCTTTTCATACAGCGCAGTCACTGGCAGACGAGAGAAGTCCGACTACGTCCTTTCAGCAGCCAACGGGACACCCATAGCCACCTATGGTACAATCACCCTCACGCTGAACCTAGGACTACGCCGAGCGTTCACATGGAGGTTCGTCATAGCAGACGTATCGAAACCCATCATCGGCGTCGACTTCCTGAGCTTCTACAACCTGCTAGTGGACGTCAGAAACAGAAGACTCTTGGACGGAACCACCCAGCTCACTACCCAAGGCGAAGTGGCTGAGTGTAATATTCCAGAAGTCAAAACAGTCAACGGATCCTCCAGGTATCACAATCTATTAACACAATTTCCAGAGATCACAAGACCGGAAGGAGCCCCAGGACGCATCACGCACCAGACGAAGCATCACATTAAGACGACCCATGGACCACCAGTCGCTTCAGGACCACGACGCTTGGCACCAGAGAAGTTCAAGGCAGCCAAGAAAGAATTCGAAGCCATGCTCAGACTAGGAATCGCCCGTCCATCCAACAGCCCTTGGTCGTCCCCACTGCACTTGGCACCGAAGAAGGGTTCCGAAGAATGGAGACCGTGCGGAGACTACCGTGCACTAAACGCCCGGACTGTCCCCGACCAATATCCTGTGAGACACATCCAGGACTACGCTCACATTCTTCAAGGAAAGACAATCTTCTCGACCCTCGACCTAGTGAGGGCCTACAACCAGATACCCCTGGCAGAAGCAGACGTAGCCAAGACAGCCATCACAACGCCGTTTGGATTGTTCGAGTTCCCGTTCATGACGTTCGGACTACGGAACGCTGCACAGACTTTCCAGAGGTTCATCGATGAGGTTCTACGAGGACTGGACTTCTGCTTCAGCTATATAGACGACGTGCTGATCGCCTCCTCATCAGAAGAGGAACATATGGAACATCTCCGGATCATCTTCGAGCGGTTCCGCAATTACTCCATCGTCCTCAATCCAGCCAAATGCACATTCGGACAACCAGAAGTGAAGTTCCTAGGGTACCTCGTCACAGTTGAAGGAACAAGGCCACTGCCAGACAAAGTCCAAGACATACTGGGATACAGCCAACCAACAACTGCCAAAGACCTTCGAAGATTTCTGGGTATGATAAACTTCTATCGTCGTTTCATACCTCGAGCATCACAGTCACTGGCACCGCTCCACGACATACTCGTATCAAACTTAAAAGGGAAGGCTAAGATCTCATGGACCCCAGAAGCCACTGCAGCCTTTGAAGAAGGGAAGAAAACGCTAGCCTCAGCGACCTTGCTAGCACACCCTATGGATGGCGCCCCACTTGCCTTAGTAACCGACGCATCAGACACAGCCGTCGGAGCCACTCTCCAACAGTTGGTCAACAGTGAATGGCAACCTCTTGCATTCTTCTCTAAGAAACTATCACCACCAGAGACCCGTTATGGAGCCTACGATCGTGAACTACTAGCCATCTACCTAGCCATCAAACACTTCAGACACATGGTAGAGGCCCGGAACTTCACCATCTTCACGGATCACAAACCCTTGACGTACGCCTTCAAGCAGAAGCCAGAGAAGTGCTCGCCCAGGCAGTTCCGACACCTGGATTACATCTCCCAGTTCTCCACCGACATACGATACGTCCCAGGAGAGCAGAACGTCGTTGCTGATGCCCTTTCAAGAGTGGAAGAACTCACTACCACGGTGGACTATGCAGCATTGGCCAAGTCACAAGAGGACGACGACGAACTACGGAGATACCTACAAAGAGACACAGGATTGCTGCTAAGGAAGATGAAGCCACATGGTTCTACCATCTCTGTGTACTGTGACACATCCACACCACAGGCACGCCCGTTCTTGACGAAGCCATTTCGTAGAGCAGCCTTCGATACCATCCACAGACTGGCACACCCTGGTATCAACGCAACCACAAAAATGGCGAAACAAAGATTTGTATGGCCTTCAATCAACGCAGACTGCAGGAAATGGTCCCGCAGCTGTATAGAGTGTCAGCGAGCCAAAGTCACTCGTCATGTCATGGCTCCACTAAGTCCATTCGTTCCACCAGCACGACGATTTGAGCACGTTCATATGGACATCATAACCATGCCACACTCTGAGGGCTACCGATACTGTGTCACTTGCGTCGACCGATTCACCAGGTGGCCAGAAGCAATCCCTCTACAAAACCAGGAGGCAGTCACCATCGCCAGAGAATTTTACACGAACTGGATAGCGAGGTTTGGCACTCCACTGCGGATCACAACGGATCAAGGAAGACAATTCGAGTCGAGCCTGTTCAACGAGTTGAGTAAGTTGACTGGCTCGAATCACATCCGAACCACCGCCTATCACCCAGCAGCCAACGGCATGGTGGAGAGAATTCATCGACAACTCAAGGCAGCAATAAAATGCCACAGCAACGATCGATGGACCGAAACGTTACCAACCGTCCTGCTCGGAATGCGGGCGGCCTGGCGAGAGGGTTTGAAGACAACCGCAGCAGAGCTAGTATATGGAGAACCACTAAGATTGCCCGGAGAATTCCTAGCTACGAATACAAATGACTATGAAGACACATCCGACTTCATCGTGAATCTGAGGCAACAAATGCAAGCAATAAGACCCACCGAAGGAAGCCACCACGGAGAACGAACCAACTTCGTGTTCAAGGATTTATCAACTTCACCTTGCGTTTTCGTCCGACATGACGGCCCAAAGAAAGGTCTGCAAAATCCATATGACGGACCATACGAAGTGTTAAGTCGAAATCCAAAACATTTCGTAATAAAAGTGAACGGCAAGGAAACGACGGTGACGATCGACAGACTGAAGCCAGCCTACGTCATCACCGACGATAAGATGGAAGACTTGCCAAGAAGAGAACACCCTGTAGAACCCGACACAACAGATCCAAGGCCATCGCAGGAAACGCGGACCACACGATCCGGCAGAAAAGTCCATTTCCCAAAGCGATTTGTGCAGATGATTTCGTAACTTCGTCACTGGTGGGGGAGTGTGTGGGAAACTAATTTCCACAGAAATATCGAAGGAATAAAATGAGTTTCGAGTGCAAATTCGGCGGACAGAGAAAATGTGGAATCTGGGAAACCACGCCTCGAAATGAGAAAACTCATTCGAGCAACCTTATTGGAGCAACTAAAATCGGTCCAGAAATTGGATATAAAGGGCCGATATGCAAACCAGAAATGAGATCTCATCGATTCATCACCTAGAACGAGCACCAGCACTCGAGAAGAAGAAATCAGCTATAATCGTCGACAACCACTAAATCTTAAAAGGTTTTTATCAAAACCCTCGACCAGCGACAAGAAAGACCGTCCATCAACGCACATCTGTTTCACATCAGCACGACCACTCTTCAAGAAACGGAAGAAAGCTAGTACTTTCGTCCGCAACATCTGGTTCGCATAACCTCGGCCCTTGGCGCCTAGACCAACGATAACGACTCTGTCACAACACTATAAATCAATCGTTTTTCTGAAAACGGTGTCCTCAAACTTCAGGGACAAAACAAATAGTTGGGTTGAAATAAAACTGTGATATATTTGCCTGAACCTTTTCTTTCACTTTCCTTTCCCTGTGAATTAATTGAAGTTACAGATCAAACACACAGCAACCCACACTTGATTTCTCAAAGATTTTGGATTCTTTGGAGAACGAGCCATAAATTCTGTAGTATCGAATTGTATTCGCTGTTGGAAAACTAGAGCAAAACATTTGCAACCTCCTATGGCTTCTTTACCAGAAACTCGAATAAACCAAGCCAAGGCCTTTCTCAATTCCGCTATTGACCTCGGAGGTCCCTATTATATCACTTTAACACGTAATCGTGGTGTGAAATCATGCAAAGCTCACTTGTGCGTATTTGTTTGCCTAGCTACTAAAGCTGTACATCTTGAGTTGGCTAGTGACCTTTCGTCTGAAACTTTTTCAGCTGCTCTACAACGTTTTATCGGCAGACGAGGAAAAGTCCCAACGATTTTTTGTGGCAATGGTACCTATTTTGTAGGAGCCAGCAAACAATTAAATTTAATGCAGATCGCTGCTGAACATGAAAGGATTAAATTCGCTTTCCTCCGCCTTCAGACCCTCATTTCAATGGATTAGCTGAAACCTGTATAAAATCAGTCAAATTACACTCGGTCACTCGACAAAGGTAATAGGAGAACAGATTTTATTTTTTGAAGAACTCACTACCATTTTAACTCTTATCGAGTCAAGTTTAAACTCGCGACCTCTGACACTGCTTTGATCAGATATTGAGTTCATTCTTTCATTAACTCCTGGACATATTCTCACCATGGAACCGCATTCGACGATTCCTACCCCTGATTTTACTGATGTATCAATTAATCGCTTATCGAGATGGCAACTTTTACAGCGCGTACATCACGATTTTTGGCGTCGTTCACGTCGTAAATATCTCCACACCCTTCAACAGCGAAATAAGTGGATTGATTTTATTCCACCCACCAAGGTTGGAACTCTGGTCTTAATAAAAGATGGAAATTTGCCTCCCGCTAAATGGAATTAAGCCAAAATTATCGCCTTGCACCCTGGCAATGACAATGTGGCTAGAGTTGCCACGGTATCTTAAGGGGAGGTGGTACAGGTCCGAGCTCGCGAGCTCCCTTCAAAAATTGGGCTATTTATTTCCATGATACCTCAGTTCGTATGAGGCGTAGACCAATATTTTTTTTTTAATTAAAGCTTAATCATTTCTCTAGAATGTGTATTACTCGCTTTTCCGTATACAGGGTGATTCACGGTGGATGGCACATTAGACGTTTCTGGTGAACCAGATATCGGATCGGTTTGAAAATTTGCACGAGTGCATTATCGGACATTATCTACCCAACTAAAATATTTTCGTCAATGCGGGGTTGCCACTTCCATTAGAAAGTAGTAGCAACTTTGTTTCTTCAAATGGAACACCTGGTATATTATGTTATTCCTCAACAACTTCTCTACAACTTTTCCTAACATTTCCCTATACCTGTCTGTTGCCGTTTTCGAAATATAAATTATTTTCATTTTTTTTCACCGAAAATCATGACCTCCAAAAATGCTGATAACTTCGGGTTGAGAGACACTATGGCATTGAAATTCTGTTTGGAGTTAGGTGATACATGAGTGCTTCCAACACATCAGCCTGATCTACGTTACTCACAATACAGGGTGGTAAAAAATACAGTCTTTTCGTTTGCTTGAAAAAGTGACTGAAAGTTGTTTATTTCAAATGGAACGCCCTGTATATTATTAGAAATTCAGAAAGCTGATGAAATTTGCTACTATTCTATGTATATCATGCCCATACCTAACTAGTCAAATTTCGGACTTATGAGCATTTATTTGTCAAAATGTCCCTTCAGAATGGTATTTCCATCCGTTATTTGGTAGGCAGATCATGATTACTATTTCACAGTACCTCGTGACATTCTCCTAATAATAAAGGCACCAAGAAACTTGAATTTCGACATTTTCGTCATTTCAGAAGTTGCAAAAACCCTCGAAACGATGGAAGAAAACTATTCGAACGAAGTGCTCATGAATTTGTATATTATTATTAACTGGAGAGACTTTTTGACGATCGGTGGATAAGGCGCTTGGGACCGCGGAATTGGCCAGCAAGATTAACCGATTTTAGTCCATTGTAACAAACCACTCTTACGCCGGCCCTGTCGTAACCTTATCCATAAAGCACCGAGCCCTGCCGTGTCAGCAAAAAGGTTCTAGCTTATCAACCGAGCACCAAAGTGCCGAGAGGAAAGAAGTCAATCCAAGTCAATCTTCAAATGTTAAGCGACAAGGCTACGCGTATCGTTTCCTTTTTAAATATTTTCGCTTGTGTGTTATACTAATTCACTGAATAAAGTCACAAACTATATATAAAAAACCCTTTTATATTGGCGCCCAACGTGGGGCCGAAAAAACTAAAAATTCGTGTGTGATTCTTACGGTCATTCCAGTGAAAACGTAAACACAGCTGCAGGAGAATTTCTTTCGCTCCCGGTTTTCGACCGATTCAAGGACGTGAAATATCTTGCGAAGTTAACATTTTTTCGAGATTGAAACATTAACGTGCTTGTCTGTGATTTTGATGACTCGTTAATTGTGGATTAATACTTTGTTTGATTCGGTGTTGTGTCTGATTCACCAAAGGAACACAAGGAAAAGTATTCGTTGGGATTACCATTCGTTTTACGTTGTAAGTGGATTAAGCTGCAAACTGTAAGTACATCTTTTCCTCTTCACTTGTCGGAGTTCGTGAAAATCAAAGACAATCACGGAAGAACAAGGTGGTCACCGATATTTTCTACGTTCGCGTGAACAATTGCAAGTGGAAGAACAGGAAAGTAACAACATGTCAAACGTGGTGTTAACTAATGAACAATTCGCCGAACTCATGTCGCGATTAACAGTGGCAGGTAGCACTACACAGGGTGTTGCTTCTGCCGGGAACTTTTCGAAATGTTCGTCACGTTTCGACGGTTCTAAAGACACTGATGTGAATGCTTTTATTGACGCGATTAGCATTTACAAGGATTGTGTTCGGGTATCTGATTCGAATGCTCTCAAAGGACTTCCGATGTTATTTGATGGATTCGCCGCGAAGTGGTATCAAGGTGTAAAGACTACAGTGAAAACATGGGATGAAGCACTAGCTCTCTTGAGAACCACGTTCGGACCACAAAAACCTCCTTATAAAGTTTACCGGGAACTTTTCGCGAATGAACAGAATTCCGATACACCAACCGACATTTTCATTTGCAAGGTGCGTTCGATATTAGCGCAACTTCCGCCAAACACCTTGAGTGAAATTGTTCAATTGGACATGGTTTACGGATTACTCAATCGCAGAATTAGGGAAAAACTTCCCAGGGATAAAGTGAAAACTTTCAACGAACTCTTGTCACAATCTCGATTGATTGAGGAAACATTTGAATTTAAAATAGTTTCAAATGATGTTAAAGACCATCAGAAACGTACACGCTGTCAGTATTGCAAGAATGTAGGACATACCAAGGATGAATGCAGGAAACTCGTAAATAGGAATTCGAAAGACGACAAGTCCAAAGCAACAGCGCAGGCTCAGGAATCTACAAGGGATTCAACCAGTTCTCGAACCAACTCGTCTTTTGCAACATCAACAGCTAAGAAGCAACAGACTTCAATCAGTTCTCCAGTTTCGTGCTATGATTGTGGTAAACCAGGTTACATACGTTCCAACTGCCCTTCTTGTAGCAACGTACAAGCATCTTCAATGGAATTCTTCAGTATGTATACCCTCATTGCGCCACGAGCAAGACCAATCATTCATGTCAACATTCTAGGACATCAAGGTCAAGGACTGATAGATACAGCAGCGAAGCAGAGTGTTGCTGGTAAATCACTTTATGAAATATTGAAACGCGAAGGTCAAACATTTCTCCAAGAACATATTATGATTAAGTTTGCCGATGGTCAAGGTAGATTGGAAAATGTTCTTGTCACAAGAGTTGATGTCAAGCTCAAAGACAAAACTATACCTACCAAATTCATAATATTTCCGGATGCTCCTAATAAAACACTTTTCGGAATAGATTTCATTCATGACGCCAAACTCATCTTAGATGTTCACAACAAGGAATGGTATTTCTCTGATGAAGAAACATTCAGGTATGAAATGATATTCGAGAATACAACCAAGGTTCCCGAAATCGCTTCATGCTCAACTCCAGAAAATCAAAATTGTGAAAACTTGAGACCAGAAGAAGGAACCATGCTGACAGATGACCAACGCCATCGTCTCAACGTTTTCCTGAATCAGAATGAGAATATATTCAGTCTGGGGGGAGAACCAACTCCCTACGCAGAGCATCAGATTAACACAGGTGATCATCCTCCTATTGCATTACCTCCATATCGAATGTCGCCAGCTAAAACGTCATTGTTAAAGGCCGAATTGGACCGACTACTAGCTGAAGGAATAATAGAAGAATGTGAAAGTCCGTGGGCTGCTCCAGTTGTACTCGTTCCAAAGAAAGACGGTGGAATTCGGTTGTGCGTGGACTATCAACGGTTGAACGCCATAACAATCAGTGATTCGTATCCTCTGCCGCGAATGGACGATCTGCTTCACGCAGCAAAACGAACATTTTACATGACAACGATTGATTTACGATCAGGTTATCATCAAGTTAAAGTTGCTGATCGCGACAAGGATAAGACTGCTTTCGTAACGCCTTTCGGAACTTATCGTTACCTCTTTATGCCATTCGGACTGAAAGGTGCTCCGGGTACCTTCCAGAGGCTGATGGACCATTTTCGCCGTGGCCTTGGCAGTGTCGTGATTCTAAGTTACTTAGACGATTTGATTGTTCTATCAAGTAGTTTCGACGAACATCTAGAAGACTTAAGACTGGTGTTTGAAAGACTTGAACAATTTAAACTGCGTGCCAACCGTGAAAAGTGCGTGTTCGCGTGTTCGAAGGTAAAATATGTTGGACATTACATCACGCCGGACGGGACTTCGGTCGATCCAGAAAAGATTTCTGCCATAAGTGAGCGTTTGCCTCCGAGAAACGCAAAAGAAGTGCAATCCTTCCTCCAAACTGCTAGTTGGTACAGACGGTTTATACCGAACTTCTCCGAAGTATCTCGCGCGCTCAACGATTTGACGAAAAAGAAGACAGTCTGGAAATGGACTCCTGAATGTCAAGCATCCTTCGATAAATTGAAACAGTTACTAGTATCCACTCCCATACTGAGACAAAGTGACGAAAGTAAACCGCATATTATACGCACTGATGCCAGTAACTATGCTCTAGGTGCTGTGTTACTGCAAGGTGAAGGAGATGATGAGCACCCAGTAGAGTATGCAAGCCGACTACTGAATGCTGCGAAAGGGATCACCGCTAAATTTCATCCAAAACGAGATGGACCTTACAAGATACTAAGACAGGTATCTCCAGTCAGCTATGAAGTTGCTAAGCCTGAGGATCCCAAGATTCCGTTAGGGATTTACCACATCTCAGCTCTTAGTCCTGCCAAAGCCAGCGAGGAGCAACAACCTGCAATTGGGTTGAGAAGAAGAGGGCGTCCTCCGAAGAAACAGGCGACCAATGTAACTGGTCCCTCCTCGAGGCGAGTTCGAGACCAGGGGGGGAGACTGTAACAAACCACTCTTACGCCGGCCCTGTCGTAACCTTATCCATAAAGCACCGAGCCCTGCCGTGTCAGCAAAAAGGTTCTAGCTTATCAACCGAGCACCAAAGTGCCGAGAGGAAAGAAGTCAATCCAAGTCAATCTTCAAATGTTAAGCGACAAGGCTACGCGTATCGTTTCCTTTTTAAATATTTTCGCTTGTGTGTTATACTAATTCACTGAATAAAGTTATACACATGCGTGTTTTAGCGTTTTTCCGATACCTCACAAACTATATATAAAAAACCCTTTTATACCATTAGATTTATTATCTGTGGGGAATGTTGAAAGAAAAAGTTTACAAAACACCCGTGCATTCGAGAAATGAATTGTTGGAAAGGATTACCCAAGCATTTGAAGATTTGGATTTCGAAGAAATACGATCTGCCACGACGAAAGTAGTCAACACCCGCATTTTGAAGTGCTTGGAAGTGAACGGCCAGCGATTCGAACATACTTTGAAATATTCGACATGATTGTTCTACTTTTTAATAATAATTCATATATGTAAATAGTTTGACTTTCAAGTTTCTTGGTGTCCTTATTATTAGGAGAATGTCACAAGGTACTACCAAATAGAAATCATGGCCTGCCTACCAAATACCGAATGGACACATACCATTCCGAAGGGACATTTTGACAAATAAATGCTCATAGGTCCGAAACTTGACTAGTTAGGTAAAGGCATGTTATACATAGAATGAAAGAACATTTCATCATCTTTCTGAATTTCTAATAATATACAGGACGTTCCATTTAGAATAAACAACTTTCAGTCACTTTTTCAAGCAAACGAAAAGACTGTATTTTTTACCACCCTGTATTATGAGTAACGTAGATCAGGCTAATGTGTTGGAAGCATTCATGTATCACCTAACTCCAAACCAAATTTCAATTCCATAGTGTCTCTCAACCCGAAGTTATCAGCATTTTTAGAGGTGATGATTTTCGATGAAAAAAAAATGAAAATAATTTATATTTCTAAAACGGCAACAGATAGGTATAGGGAAGTGTTGAGAAAAGTTATCGGGAAGTTGTTGGAGATTCCAAAAATAATATAATATACCAGGTGTTCCATTTGAAAAAGCGTAGTTGCTACTACTTTCTAATAGAAGTGGCAACACCGCATTGACTAAAATATTTTAGTTGGGTAGAGAATGTCCGATAATGCACTGATGCAAATTTTCAAACTGATCCTATATCTGGTTCACCAGAAACGTCTAATGTGCCATCCACCGTGAATCACCCTGTATTAGGAAAAAACTTGGTGAGCTGTAATTTCATGAAAATCTGGACAAACGATTTTATTTCCATGATATCTCTGTCAGTTTTCGGGATAAATGTATAAAAATTGCAGGATACATGCGGAATGATATTTTGCAGAATGTGTATTAATCAGTTTTTTTGTTTATTGCCCCCTGAATTTTCAAATAAAGTCGGAACTTTATTGGTTATATTTTCAACCAGGTTTTTTTCCTAATATAGGAAGAAAAATGGAAAAGCGAGTAATGAACATTCTGCAAAATATTATTCCGCATGTATACTGAAAATTTTATACATTTATCCCGAAAATTGACGGGGATATCATGGAAATAAAATCGTTTGTCCAGATTTTCATGAAATCACACCTCACCAGGTTTTTTTCCAAATGAGTATACAAAGAAAAACAAAAGCGAGTATTAAACGTTCTAGAGAAATGATTAAGCTTCAATTAAAAAAAAAATTGTTGTTCTACGCCGCATACGAACTGAGATATCATGGAAATATAAAAAGCCCAACGTTTGAAGGGAGCTCGCGAGCTCTGACGTGTACCACCTCCCCTGAAGCGTCCTCCTGTGAAGCTTTGATCGCTTCCTCCTTAGTTATTTTCACTATTCAATTTGTTATTGGTTTTTTGCACATGCTGTCAATCATGTTCATTATACTTTGCTTACAGTTGTTATTATTTTCTTGCTCTTTCACGCTACAGTTCAAAATCTTAAAGGATCCCCCACACCAACGCGACACCGCGGGAGCCGTAGCGAGATCGGCAACGACACAGTGTTTTTCGGGAAGCGGAAAGTTTTTCAATTCATACCAAAGCGGTGAAGTACGCGTTTGTGTTTTCTGGGCAAAAAATCAATTGTTTCAAAATGGATTTCTCATCGGATGAAGATGAATATTTCTTATATTCATCAGTTTATATTACAAACTGTTGATTATTGTTTTAATTAAAATTCCGATTAATATTACAGTTTTTTTAACTACATTTTTTTGTAGAAGGAATCTGACCAAACCTCAGTGAATTGCCAATTTCGTCCCATATTTTATCTCTTTTCCTGATATTTTTGTATTCGGGATTTCCCAAATCATATAAAATTGGATTTATTTTCACAAGTTCGATCAACCTCTCAGTAAACGACATTGCGCTTGGTAAAATATAAATAAACAAAATATCATGTCAATAGGAGATAATAATTTAGAGCGCGAAAGCGACAGAAACGCTGCATGCAGCGTTACGAATATACAGGGTCTTTCACGAGGAACCTCAACCATATTTATACGGGAAACTACTGAACGTATTTTTATGAAATTCAGCACTTATAAGTATTTAACGATGCTGATGAAATCTAAAATATTTTCAAGGCATGAGCACCTCCGGTTTTTCCGGAAACGACGTCAACTTCCGTTTTTCAAATTAGAACACCATTTTTTTATTGCAGAAATAAATTCATTAGAAAATTTCAAGTTATTTTGATGTAACATTTTTCAGTTTTGGTTGGAAAATTCTCTCTGAGCGGAAAAATTCGAAAAAAAAATTGAAAATAGAGCTCCGCTGAAACAAGAATAACTTCGAGGTTTTTGAATGAAAAATTTTCATTTTTGGGATTTTTCAAGATGTAAGATAGATGTATCCACTTTGAAAATCGAAATCGCGATTCATGATACAGGGGGTGAAAAAATCGCTTTCAAAGTTAGGGATGACAAAATCGTGAAAAATCAATTTTTTCAAATTAGAACCCCATTTTTTTATGGCAGATATTGAATTAAAGTTAAAAAATAATGTGAGTGTATGCATCACACCCTTGCCCTAAAGTGGATATTTTCTGAGTTATTCACAAAAAACTGTTTTTCGTCTTGAATTTTCATCTATTTCTTTTCTCTTCACGCCAAAAAGATGAAATTTTCAGGAACTGTTACTTAAACCATATTTAAGATTTTACTACCCTAATATGCAAGAGAAAAAAGTTACAGGTTGTTCCTAAATAGATGGCGAATTTGGATTCGAATTTGTATCGGAAACCTCTTTATTTCAACTAATCGGCCATCGGCCAGTGATAAATAAATAATTCCTTATGAACCATATGCAAAAACTTACCATGTTTTACATTCTTTTTTTTAATGATATGTATCATTAATTACATCTGCCAAATTCCTCTCTATTCAGTAGCATGTAATTAATGATATCTATCATTAAAAAAAAAAGAATGTAAAACATGGTAAGTTTTTGCATATGGTTCATAAGGAATTATTTATTTATCACTGGAGAGAAAACCGATGGCCGATTAGTTGAAATAAAGAGGTTTCCGATACAAATTCGAATCCAAATTCGCCATCTATTTAGGAACAACCTGTAACTTTTTTCTCTTGCATATTAGGGTAGTAAAATCTAAAACATGGTTTAAGTGCCAGTTCCTGAAAATTTCATCTTTTTGGCGTGAAGGGAAAAGAAATAGCTAAAAATTCAAGACGAAAAACAGTTTTTTGTGAATAACTCAGAAAATATCCACTTTAGGGCAAGGGTGTGATGCATACACTCACATTATTTTTTAACGTAGATTCAATATCTGCCATTAAAAAATGGAGTTCTAATTTGAAAAAATTGATTTTTCACGATTTTGTCATCCCTAACTTTGAAAGCGATTTTTTCACCCCCTGTATCATGAATCGCGATTTCGATTTTCAAAGTGGATACATCAATCTTACATCTTGAAAAATCCCAAAAATGAAAATTTTCCATCCAAAAACCTCGAAGTTATTTTCGATTTTTTTTTCGAATTTTCCCGCTCAGAGAGAATTTTCCAACCAAAACTGAAAAATGTTACATCTAAATAACTTGAAATTTTCTAAGGAATCTATTTCTGCAATAAAAAAAATGGTGTTCTAATTTGAAAAACGGAAGTTGACGTCATTTCCGGAAAAACCGGAGGTGCTCATGCCTTGAAAATATTTTAGATTTCATCAGCATCGTGAAATACTTATAAGTGCTGAATTTCATGAAAATACGTTCAGTAGTTTCCCGTATAAATATGGGTGAGGTTCCTCGTGAAAGACCCTGTAGAACGCTGCAGCCCCGCGTTTGTTCGCGCAGGACTTCGCCTCAGTGTGAATACTTACGTTCACCGCAACATGTTTTGATATCGCGTCGTTCCCGATCTCGCTACCGCTTCCGCGGTATCGCGTTGGTGTGGGGGATCCTTAATTAATTGTTGTATTTACAATAGTTATTTTTGTATCAAGTGCGCGAAAATACTTTGGTGATCGTGAACTGATTTTTTTTAACGAGGCGCGGCCGAGTTAAAAAAACCAGTTGAGATCGCCAAAGTATTTCGCGCATGTGATGCAAACAAAATTTTTTCTACAAACGTTCGTGCACTGGCTGCACCATAAATGTTAACATTGTAAATAATAAATAAAATTAGGTAGTGTTAAATTTTCTCACAATTTGAAAGCCTTAATTATTGTTATACATTAATAAATAAATGATTTCTTGGATTTTCGCTTGATTGAGGAACATAAAGGTTAAAATATAAAAATCCCATATAGTTTACATGCAGTGTGCGAAGTAGGTAAGTATTTCGCACACCACTGCGCAAGGTGTCATGGTAACGAAGGAAAATGAAAAAAAGGGTCACTTCGCATATTGTTGTCTATGCGCGAACCTTGTCATTTTTTGACGTTTGTAGAAAAAATGCATTTTACATTTTCCCGGGGCAGAATCTAGGAGCATAGAATAACTGGAGGGAAGGCTTCATACGCTCGACAGATCATTTTGAACTGCCAATAACGACGGAGGTTAGAGTTTCGTGTGACGCCCGATAGATAACGCTGAGATCCTTTATTCAGTAACATGTCAGATATTTTGTTCTATGGCGCTACAATTGCAAAGAATATAATGTGGTGGTCATTGTTATTGAAACATTTATGCTTCTTTTTAATTGAAAATGGCCATAAATCATAACATAGACAATATTGATGACATATCATCGCTTTATTCTAATCAACTTTTTATGCGCAATTTTATGGGAAGTCTGTGATCGGTAATAAATTTGTCAAAACAATATCCTTATCGGAAAAAGCGAACATTAAGGTAAGTACCTATTATTATTATTATACGGGAAGACTGAGGTTTTATCTGTTCTCGTGTATTATACGCAGAATTGTATGGTACCCCGTTTACATTCCCTCTGCTAACACATAGATTCGGAGCGGGAAACAGATTTTTCTTCCTATATTCAATCTGATCCTTGTAGCCATTTCTTTACACGTGCTATATGCATTATATTGTCGGATTTACGAAAAAAAGTATGTATTGCTTTCTTTCAAAAGAATATATATTATGATATAGTAAAAAATGGGACCTAATAAGTAATAACAACGAATAACCATTAAAGATAATTTTATTAAGGATAGCCATGTTATAGCAACGAACGACGTTGTCGCCATCTCGTGGCCTTGCGGCGAACTGACAAGTTCGGACGTTTTTGGCAGTTCATTTTCGTAGGGGAGCCTTCTCTCCAGTTATTCTATGCTCCTAGGCAGAATGTTGGGGAAACTATGAAACGTCAGTCGATGCGCGGAACTGTGGTTTCAGCGATCTGACCCTTTCCCATCGAAGTTGCCCGACGTCACATTCTGTGACATTAATAATATGAATAAAATCAAGTTCGAGTGTCAACGCAACAAAGTACCAGGCAGGAGCAATTCCAGCAGGTTACCTACCCCCTGCACCGCAATTATTCTTCAAAAAGGTAAGGTTCCTGAACACCACACGGTTTGATAGGTTATACAGTCCACTTCAACCAGAGTTTCTCCAACCCATATTATTTTTGTAATAATAATAACTGAGCCTAATGACAAGCTTCGACTTTGTTGGAACAGTTAGCATTTATAATAACTGAGATTGAGGGTAGTTAATGATTGAAAGAAAGTTGCATTATGAAAATAGTACATTGTTTACCGGGAAGGAAAAGCGTAACATTCCTCGACGATTATGAAGATTGCTAAGTCCAGGAATGTGGCTTTTCCTACGAGGTGAACATACTATTTTTCCGCAAATCGTTTAAAATTCGACAGATTTCAATTAATTTTGATGAAATCGCTAATTATTTCATTCATAAATAAATGATGCTTCTAAATTTGTAATGAAATTGGTTACGTTACTATGGGAACGTATTAATGTTGAATTGTCAAGCTTGACGAATTTTAATTTGATTGCTGGTGTTTTCGAAGACAAACCAGTGTGAAATGATAAGTGATGATGAATTTTCCATTTCTGGGCTCCTAAGTTGGTTGAGGCAGTGAAAATACTGCTTCTTAAGAATGATTGCCGAATAAATCATGAGGAAAGTTCGAATAAGCATATGTCGAACGCTAACAACTGCTAGGAGCATAGAATAACTGGAGGGAAGGCTTCATACGCTCGACAGATCATTTTGAACTGCCAATAACGGCGGAGGTTAGAGTTTCGTGTGACGCCCGATAGATAACGCTGAGATCGTTTATTCAGTAACATGTCAGATATCTTGTTCTATGGCGCTACAATTGCAAAGAATATAATGTGGCTGTCATTGTTATTGATACATTTATACTTCTTTTCAATTGAAAATGGCCATAAATCATAACATAGACAATATTGATGATATATCATCGCTTTATTCTAATCAACTTTTTATGCGCAATTATATGGAAAGTCTGTGATCGGTAATAAATTTGTCAAAACAATATCCTTATCGGAAAAAGCGAACATTCAGGTGAGTATTACTATTATTATACGGGAAGACTGAGGTCTTATCTGTTCTCGTGTATAATACGCAGAATTGTATGGTACCCCGTTTACATTCCCTCTGCTAACACTTTGATTCGGAGCGGGAAACAGATTTTTCTTCCTATATTCAATATGATCCTTGTAGCCATTTCTTTACACGTGCTATATGCATTATATTGTCGGATTTACGAAAAAAAATATGTATTGCTTTCTTTCAAAAGAATATATATTATGATATAGTAATAAATGGGACCTAATAAGTAATAACAACTAATAACCATTAAACATAATATTATTAAGGATAGCCATGTTGTAGGAAGAAACGACGTTGTCGCCATCTCGTGACCTTGCGGCGAACTGACAAGTTCGGACGTTTTTGGCAGTTCATTTTCGTAGGGGAGCCTTCTCTCCAGTTATTCTATGCTCCTAGACAACTGTAAGGAAATGTCATTTTTCTACAAACGTCAAAAAATGACAAGGTTCGCGCATAGACTACAATATGCGAAGTGATCCTTTTTTTCATTTTCCTTCGTTACCATGACACCGTGCGCGAAGTAGTGTGCGAAATACTTACTTCGCACACTGCATGTAAACTATATGGGATTTTTATATTTTAACCATCAGGTTCCTCAATCAAGCAAAAATCCAAGAAATCATTTATTTATTAATGTATAACAATAATTAATGCTTTCAAATTGTGAGAAAATTAACACTACCTAATTTTATTTATTACAATGTTAACATTGATGGTGCAGCCAGTGCACGAACGTTTGTAGAAAAAATTTTGTTTGCATCTCATGCGCGAAATACTTTGGTGATCTCGACTATTTTTTTAACTCGGCTGCGCCTCGTTAAAAAAATCAGTTCTCGATCACCAAAGTAGCATTTCGCGCACTAGATACAAAAATAACTATTTCATTACACCGCTCTGAAAACCCTATCAAAACATGTCGATTCAGGGCACCGAAAGTGACCCTTTTCCGTGCGGTTGTAGTACCCTGGGTAATGAATAGAAATTATTTCATCTTGAAAAGAAAAATATTCAGTTTTACCATAATTCTAGAGGAAAGTTTTTCAAACTTGTGGGATCAATCTTGTACACATAAATTAAAATTTCGACAGGCGTAAGCTGTTGGGGACTCTGATAAACAGTTCAAGGGGTCGCGTAACCCAAGGGGAAGCGTGGTCAACGGTTTTTTCTGCTTATCGTCAGATTTTATGGTTTTTTAACCAATAGTGTGAGACCACGTCGTCTCAAACAAATTCCTTCTAGAATATTCCAAGGGGTCAGAGGCAGGGGGAGCTTGATTTAAATAGGCAAATTTTCAGGAACTAAGGAGAGATACGACGGAGATTTTGACGGGAGTGCGTACAGTGGCGTGAAGTAGAGGGCACAGCGTGTGCATGGCGGGGAGGGAACATACGTATACAAAGTTCGTAGGAAGTACCTATATTAATCGGAAGTAAAGGTCGGTCGGTTCTTCCAAAATTTTAAAAGTGAATTAACGGTAATTTGGAAGTTAATCAATTTGTTTTATTTTTGTGACTATCAGTGTTTCGGGAGTGTTTGGTCTGGTAAGAGAGACATTTTCTTTAATAAATGATTATTTGAGATATACCAGATAAGGTACTGCGTCGCTCTCTATTTTATTGGTTTTCTGTTCTATTGTTTTTCTTTATGCTTACTGTTGGGTTTTTGAAAAGGTAGAAACATAGCAGCTTGGTCTTTTTTTTGCTCAGTAAATGTAGAAGAGATATGTTGTTTAAATTATTATATTGTTGATTTTGATGACAGTTTATTTTTATTTCATCCCCTCTCAGAAAACGATTACATTTTTCATAAGACCTTGCGTTTGCTCAAGGCACGAATCCAGGTTCCCTTTCGGCTGGAAAAGTGTGTAAGCTTAAAAGGTAAGTATAAATATAAAACAATTTATCAGGAATTTGGACTTTAATGTTTTTTGTTAAATGTCTTCAATTCATCACCAACGTTTCGGATCCAGTTGATCCTTTATCAAGGCTAAAAAGTAACGAAGTACAATAAAATTGTAGAATCAGTGTTTATAAAGGCTGTTTGTAACTCAAAGTGTCGTTGAAGATTTAGCCGATGTTAATTCTCTCTCTTGATCAACTTATCAATTATTTAGTGTATAATATTTGTTTGTGAATTGTTTTTTAAACCTGTTCGACTTCTGTAAGATTTGACTAATATAGTGCAGATGACGCTCGGACGAGCGAGTTCAGGTTCCTGCCCGGATGATCAGATCATAGAACTTGAGATAAGAAATATAACAAAATTTGACAAATAGATATATTCTAACCTGACTTCTTGTTCGACACACTCTGATTCTTGAAGAAAATTTTCTTATGCTTCACAAATTAAAGTTTTAAATAATGCTTCTTCCAAAATGTTTGTTAAATTAGAGTAAATTCGAGGTAGGTTCTTGTTCTTGCTCGCCTGGGCTGATTCTACAATTTCATTGTACTTCGTTACTTTTTAGCCTTGATAAAGGATCAACTGGATCCGAAACGTTGGTGATGAATTGAAGACATTTAACAAAAAACATTAAAGTCCAAATTCCTGATAAATTGTTTTATTTTTATAACATGGACGAAAATTTCGATACAGCTTAAAAGGTAAGGTTTCTTTTGAAATTTCTTATTTGCGGGTACAGGTGTGTTTAGAAACACCCCGCAGGTACTACATTTGGTGACAGCGGCAGGATTGAATATATCTGTTTTCTGAGAGTTTGGGTTTCACAGTACATTAGGAAGGAATAATAATTCTGGTTCAGAAATTTTGTATTTTTGGTTAGGGAAATAAGTGTAAATTGAATTCGACAATTTTGATTTGTTTTACTGGCGATTTGAAGTGGGTAAATGAATTAATTTGAGCATGCCATGCTAATAGGTCTGTTCAAAAGAAAAAAATATTGTTGACACCTATCGGTAATTTAATTATGTTTTTGTGTTTATAGGTAATGGTCATCGTCATCGGAAAGGTGGATCCAGCGTGTGACTTTGAAACATAATATAGGAAAATATATTGATTTTCAGGAATTACATATCCAATTTGCAGCATACCTTCTATTCATTGGAATCTGTTTTGTTGGTGTTGTTCATGATATTTTTCCCAGGAAAGAATTGATGTTTTTTTTTATTCAGTGGACGTTCAGATTAATCTGAATTTACATTTTGCTTCGTGTGGTGATTGTTTTTCTTTTTAATTATCAGGGTAGGATACTCTATTTTCAGGTTCAGATCGTCTTAGACTGCAGATCAGGCATTTTCACAGGTAGGTGAAAGATATAATTTATTGCACGGAAGAAATAATCAGATCATACCTACAATAAGAATGTCGCTTTCAAATTCTAACGCAAATCTATCACTAGTTTCTAAATTCTTCGGTACCTCGATGTTAGGAATGATTTCAATGACGTTAGAAGATTTTTCGGGTAGAGACTGTGAAAAATATTTCGATAAGTTGGAATTGAGATCGAAATCAGATGGTCGGTCCGAAGATGATACTCTTAAACTGTTAAGATTCAAATTACATGGAGACGCCTATAATTATTTCAAATCCGACGCAACACTAGATAAACTTCAATATTCTGAATTGAAGCAAAAACTTCTGAGAAAATACACACCCTTGAAGCTCCCAGGGGAAAATCTGTGGAACTTATACCGTTGTGTCCAGAGACAAGACGAGGACGTATCTTCGTTTTGTACGAGGTTGCGCATACTTGGTTACAATTTATTGCATGAGGATTTATCCAAGGCCACAGCAGAAGAAGAAACGGGATTAAGGACTCTAAATAGAGAACTGATTTTGAACCAGTTCAAAATGGGGCTAAAAAAGGATTTGATGAAGGACATTGGAATCTGGTTGTTGAGGGAAGACAACTTGAACGTAGAAAAAGCAGAGGAAATTGTCAAATTACAGGAATCAATCTTAATGATGGTACAGGGGTACACATCGAATATGAGGTTTGCGAGAGGTTTTCGCAGAGGTAGGCGAGAGGGTCCGAGAAGAATTAAACCGAAAAAATGTTTTTCTTGTGGTCAGGCGGGACACTTCGCCCGGGACTGTCAAAATTCGGGAATAACAGGTAGTACTGCACGAAGTATTATGGTTATTCCGGAAGTAAATATCGATGAGATGGAAGATATCCCGCATATAATCGAAGCAAGGGTGAACGGAAAACTTACCCGATGCTTGATTGATATACAGGAGCGGCTGTCACACTTATTCAGCGGGGTTTGGTTTCGAGGGGTGAAATCAATCCGCACGAAGCAGACAAATATCAGCTTTCGAGTGTGTCAGGACACTCTATAAAATCTTGGGGTACGGCCCATATTTTAATGGGACCCGAAAACGAAGAATGGAGCTCTACCTGGACGGCCGTTGTGTGTGACGACGTGATTTTAGGGAATGTCCAAGTTATTTTGGGAAGTAATTTCTTGTATGCAAATCATGCACATATAGATTATGTACATGATCCATCTGTGACCATAAGAGGGACCGTTTTCAATCTTTTGGGCAAAGAAATTCTCGATGAACCTAAGTTTCAGGACGTTAGAGAGATCGGACAGATCGCCAGACGGGAAGAACAAACGCAGAAAATTGGGGGTAGGAACACTTACAGGGATACATTTACCCAAAGTGAAAGTAAGGGAGCCAATACTGACGTGGAGATTTTGAAGAAACCAGGGGATAGTGTGGAACCAAAAGTTGGAATAATTTGTGTGAATGCATACACACAAACTGAAAAACATTTTGGAAGACTAGAAAATGGCTCGGAAATTTTGGATAGTGAAAAACCAAAAGTCAACAAAATTTGTGTGGATGCAGAAGTTCAAAGCGAACAATATATCGAAGAAACCGTGGGAAAGCCAAGAAAGAAGAAGAAAAGATGTAAGGTGATGGAGCGCGAAAAATGCGACTCACCGAGGTTTTTTTGGAGCGAGTGCCTTATGACGCATCGCCAATTCAAGTTGGGGGATAAGGTACTCTTGAAAGAAATGCGTGGGTCATCCAAGGAAATAGGAGAAAGCTGGATTGGACCCTATCAAATAACGGGATTTCGAAGTCATATGACATGCAAGATAAGGGAATTTAGGGGTACTGAGGAAAAGGTTGTCCATGTCGATAGACTGACAATTTACTTTGAATCAGATGAGGAGTTGGATAGCGATGGGGAAGAATGGTTGGAAGGGCCAGTTTTAGCTTTGGGCAGGTCCAGTGGTTTGAGTACCATTGGGCAGTGACGACCCCACGTTCCGAGTTAATAAATACCTAAAAGGCAAAGGCCATTTCATTTAATTTTCAATTTTTTTTTGAGTAAACAGGGGCAATTCTGGTTTCTGGTTTTAGTAGCCCAATTTTTTTTTCTCAACTGTGATTCGAAATTTCAAGGTTCCAAGATCATTTCCGTTGAAATGAATTTTAGTACATCTTGTGGATAAAAATTAATATAGTTTTGTTTCGAATTTTATGTACATTTTTCAGAAGAAGCATTTTAGGTATAGTTATTTTCCTAACAAGTGCGGAAAGTGATATTTTCCCGCACGAAACTGCCGTTACCCGAACGACGCGAAGCGGAGTTCGGGTAAGCAGTTGAGTGCGGGAAAAACACTTTCCGCACGAGTTAGGAACAATATTTTTTCTACAAGCGCTTATACGAGATCGATTTCAACACACAGATCAAATGTGAATTGATCATTCTAAATACACATGAATGACAAAAGTCTCTGACAAGTCGTTACCATTGTACTCTCATCGTTGACCTTCGGTCCATAGAGACTACAAGCCTATGAAATAAATTTAAACTGTAATAATATTCATAAATTCTTTATTAATTGAAAAGAAAACTAGACTAACAGCACATAAAAATGAATTTTGATAAGGAATCTATGTACATTCTGTTTCTTCCCATTATTATCAATATATTCATTAGAAATATTCAGTTATTAGTTATATTTATTGTAAACGTGCAGTTGGTCGCGTTATGCAAATTTATAGCAGAAGCCATCATATTGGTCGAAGTCAGCTGCTCCTTAGAAGATAATGATTCTGTATTACAGTTTGAAGAGGAAGAAGCAAAACGTTGAATATTTGCCATCATATTGTTCGAAGGCTCTTTGGAAGGTAATGATTCTGTATTACAGTTTGAAGAGGAAGAACCATTCAAATTAAGAATTTTAGTGGACATTTTTTTTTCTGGTTAATAGATTCTTCCAAGTATCCCTCAGCAACAGCAGTTGACTTCCATCCTCCTAAACGTTTAATATTTGTGATACCTTTTCTACAATTGGCTAGGAAAGTAGCCGAGGAGCGCCTAAAACTGTGTCCTGTGTATAATTCCGGATTTTGTAGGCGTAAGTAAGCTGCAATTTCGGACGGTATTTTTCCTATTGTATTGATTCCGACAGGTTGAATCTTACATTTTCCCCGATTATACTTTATGAAAATTCGGCGATGAGGTATTTCCTTTGGACGTAAATTCATATATTTTCTGTATATGTTCAGAAAATATCCATTATTGGTGTCTTGGGATATAACAAACGATCTTGGTGAATGATTTTTGGAGTCCTTAATATTGACGATGATCAAGTCTCCTTTATCATCTATATCGTCGATGGTGAGTTTTGTAAGTTCCTCTCGTCTGCAGGCACCAGCTAATCCAAAAATTGTTACGAACTTCATCATCAAGTAAATTTCATCAGATGCCTCACTCATGAATTTTGTTATTTCCTCTTCATTAAAAGTTTTGGCCTTTTTTGGACGAAATCCTATATTCTGTCGTTTAATGAAGGCAGTTAATTTATGGAATTTTCCAATATCCAAATCCTGTTTCAGTTTACAAACACTCTTTATCATTGAATATCGGGACCATAATGTGTTTGGTCTCCAAATTTTGGACATTTCCAAAAAATACGCCGAAAACACTTCCTCCTTCCTCGGTTGAACCTTTTTGGAATTACACCAATCAATGAATTCTGAATATTGCTTCTCATATTTTATCTTCGACTTGGCCGGTAACAAATTTAAACTCGCTTCATAAGAAGCTGCTAATACTTCTTCGGGCAGGCCATCATCAGATCCCGAAGTATCCATTTTACCGGAGCGTACTGATTGAATTCGAGTTGATATTATTTATATTTAAACACAATTTCATAATATAATGACAATGTATTGAATCTTATTCACATGCCGTTTCCATAGTAACGTCGTCGGTGGCATAGAGATATATCATTATTCAGTTTATTCTTTAGAAAAAGCGTGCGAGGAAAGCCCTTGCTAATCCATTACCACACGCATTTGCGTGCGGTAATGGAATGGCAGGGGTTTTTCCCACACTGTTTGGCAATGTGACTCTTTACGAATTGAAATACGTGCGGGAAAGAGAATGAAAGTGCACGCTTGTAGAAATTTTTTTTTGTGAGGCCTCTATTCAAACGATTGAAAAAAAAAGGTATTAAAAATTTTGTTCTGGTAGTTTAGGGTTCGCGATTGAGGATTTAGAAGTTAAATTGATCAATTCGAATTGGAGAATATATGAAGATAATCTGAAAGAGATTATAAGAAAGCGTTTTGGTCGCTAGTTAACGCGAGCACAAGGCCCTGCATGTTTTGGATGATATTTTGATTTATGATTTTTTTGTATTGCATTTTTTTGAATAAGTTTCAGATTGTACTGATACCATTATTCTGATGTGATTGATTTTTTTTTATGTATGAATTTTGATTTTTTTTTGTGTGAGGATGTATCTGTATTTGAAATCTAAGTGAACGTTAGAACAATGCGCGCATAAGGACAGTAAAGACAATCGACGAAAAGTTTTGTGACCGACAAGAAGGGATTAAATCATCAGGCAATCATCCGACGAATAACCTTCCTGTTCAGCCCTACTTTATTATCACGTTACGCCAGGCGAGATTTCCATTGAAGAAAACATGTCTTGTTGAAAGTTATTCAGGGTATAATAAACCAAGAAGATCTAATAATAATGGTTACAATTTCATCTTCCGGAATTGAGTACGACCACAACGGCTCTAGAAGATAAGTACCACCCTCATCAATCAACGAGAACAGAAGAAATTCGATATGTGTTCAGTTTTATCGATACTGCGGCGATGTACCATGGCACCAGGGGTTCTAAAGACAACAAATTTGGACGAACGATGACAAGGCATAAACAATAATAATGCTACTGCGAGTGCGAGGGACATTATAGACACATATGGTGTCTATACTGTGGTAGAGGTAGAGCAGTGGTGTAACAACTGCGTGAGAGACTTGGGTTGGCTGGATATGACGAAGCGAAGGTTATTCCGAAACAGAGGACCAGAAGCTACAGCAAAAGGGGATGTGTAGTGAAAATCGAGGAAGGGGACGCGAAATACTTTTAAACAAACCGGGAAAGGTTCGCGCAAGACAATTGTTCGAAAGTGTTCAAGGACAATCGGGAATGCATGTTGATTAGTTTTGGTATTTTTTTTTAATTTATAGAGCATCGACTTTGCGAATTTTTGCAATAGTTATTTTATGTTTCATATGGCTATGTGCACGTAATGGTTTTTTTTTGTTTGTTTTTGAATTACAGGCAGTAATAATGTTATTGAACTGGCAAGAAATGGATGCATGTATACTCCATTCACAATTATAAAATCACAACTCTGGCCATGGTTTCGTTTTCAGGAATTGGTGCACCTGATAAAAAATCTGTGCGCGTACAGAGAATATCTTTAATGACAAAACGGCGTTGCCAGTTTCTTTGTTTACATCAAAGTAAAAGTATCAAAGATATTTTGACATGGGTACAAACGGCAAATTTGAATTGGACCAAAAATCGATTTATAAGCATGAATAAAGCAAAAGTAAGTACGAATCGCCTTTTTTACACTTGATAACGAAGTTTTTTTTAGGTATCTGGCCGTTTGGAAAGATTTCAAACGAAATTCCGGTCCCCCAGAAGTTTGGTTAGTTTCGGTATCGTTTTTGGTGCTCAAAATTTATTTGGAATGTGTAAATGGACAAAAAAGGCTTCCTTATACGATCTTTTCACGAAAGCGACCGGAAAATATGGTTCAGGTAGGATTTTCGAGGAATTATGAGGAAAGAACTTGCAGAATGAAATTGCACGATTTTCGTAAGTAAACGAGTTTTGGATGGCCATCATCGGTCTCTAAATGATTATTGTTGATCGTTTTCACGTTTCAGAAAAAGAACCACTTCATATAAGCCCATTTTGAAGAAATTTGTGTATGTAACATTCAACGGTAGGTATTTGCTCTTAATCGAAAGAATATATTATATCTAGTGCTACTTCTTTCAAAAGAGACACAAGCTTTTAATGCTGTAGGGGCCCTATAATGTGGAGGAGTTTGTGTCTTATTTTAGAACAGGTGAATGATAAATGTGAAGCATATGTTTGACCTGTTCCATATTATTTGTACAAACCTACTGTGGTTGTAATGTATGAATATTTTTTTAAACTAATAAATTACTATACAGTCAGAATATTTTACTCCTTGTTCATAAGATCAAATAAATGAAATGTATATCTTCTACTCTTATTTTAATTAAGTTAGCTATTAAGGTTATGTTCCGAGAAAAAGTTCCTGTTGCATCAGAACTCCCTTCAACTATTTGGATTCCAGTAGAGGGATATAATGTTCCATTATTCTTGATTCAATAATTGATGTCAAGTCTTGAAATTTCAGTTCAAGAGGATATTAAACATTAAATCTTCACAGGCATGCATATGAAAATCATGTGAAAGCAATGCAATTTTCTTCCATGGCGAAAAATAATATATTTCAACAGCGATCTCTTGTACTTTTCATGCAAATAACTAGAAAAGGAATCCTTTCTATCAATTCATATAAACATTAATTATTTTCGTCCTCACATCTCTTCCAATTCATTCATTTACCGAATAAATTCTGAGAAATACGCTAAGAATGTATAAAGGGCAACATAGTGTTGACTTGGAACATAAAAATATTTTGAAAAACGTCATAACTTCGATACAGAGTGGAATGTGTCAAATTTCCAAGGCCAGAGTTGTGATTTTATAATTGTGAATGGAGTATAAGTTAGTAATTCTATAGAAATAAAACGTTTGTTTCATGACAAGTAGGAGAGTGAAATGTTATACATATGTAGGGGTAAGAGGGAAAAGTTTTGGCAAAGTGGAGCCAGAAACTTTTTCATTGGAGAGAGTGTTGTAGTACCCTGGGTAATGAATAGAAATTATTTCATCTTGAAAAGAAAAATATTCAGTTTTACCATAATTCTAGAGGAAAGTTATTCAAACTTGTGGGATCAATCTTGTACACATAAATTAAAATTTCGACAGGCGTAAGCTGTTGGGGACTCTGATAAACAGTTCAAGGGGTCGCGTAACCCAAGGGGAAGCGTGGTCAACGGTTTTTTTCTGCTTATCGTCAGATTTTATGGTTTTTTAACCAATAGTGTGAGACCACGTCGTCTCAAACAAATTCCTTCTAGAATATTCCAAGGGGTCAAAGAGGCAGGGGGGAGTTTGATTTAAATAGGCAAATTTTCAGGAACTAAGGAGAGATCCGACGGAGATTTTGACGGGAGTGCCGACAGTGGCGTGAAGTAGAGGGCGCAGCGTGTGCATGGCGGGGAGAGAACATACGGATACAAAGTTCGTAGGAAGCACCTATATTAATCGGAAGTAAAGGTCGGTCGGTTCTTCAAAAATTTTAAAAGTGAATTAACGGTAATTTGGAAGTTAATCAATTTGTTTTATTTTTGTGACTATCAGTGTTTCGGGAGTGTTTGGTCTGGTAAGAGAGACATTTTCTTTAATAAATGATTATTTGAGATATACCAGATAAGGTACTGCGTCGCTCTCTATTTTGTTGGTTTTCTGTTCTATTGTTTTTCTTTATGCTTACTGTTGGGTTTTTGAAAAGGTAGAAACATAGCAGCTTGGTTTTTTTTTGCTCAGTAAATGTAGAAGAGATATGTTGTTTAAATTATTATATTGTTGATTTTGATGACAGTTTATTTTTATTTCATCCCCTCTCAGAAAACGATTACATTTTTCATAAGACCTTGCGTTTGCTCAAGGCACGAATCCAGGTTCCCTTTCGGCCGGAAAAGTGTGTAAGCTTAAAAGGTAAGGTTTCTTTTGAAATTTCTTATTTGCGGGTACAGGTGTGTTTAGAAACACCCCGCAGGTACTACACGGCCGCACCGAAAGTGACCCTTTTCCGTGCGCTGAGACATAGATGCATCTATGCTGAGACACAAAGCAACGATTGCGTGATGACAGTAGACGTCAGTGTTTCGAATAATTATTGTTTTACAATATCGAAATGCTTTCTGTCGAAGAACAAATATCGTTGGATTGTTTTAGGAGAGGTGTAATGAAAAATATCGTTCATTACACGTCCAGAAAGGCTTTTTTTTTGCACGAATTCCCGTGTTCGGCTCAGCCTCACACGGGAACTCTTCGCGCGCACACGGAAAAAGCTTACTTTCTGGACTAGTAATGAAATATACTATATCGTATTAATAAAGAAATGCTAGCAAATTCAAAAGCCGATGGATTCTATTGAAAAATATATTCAAATTATATATAAAGGATAATATAATAGTCTATATATACAACTTATTCTGAAAGCAATCTAATCATTTATAACATATCAACTATGCATTCTCATACAAAACCAGAATCAAACATCGAAGTGTTCATACTCGGCAATCAATTCATCAACGGAAGCCCTGCATTTTGCATGGAAAATGAGGCATTTTTTAATTGTATTTATAAATTTTATCGGCACCCTATAATCCTGTGGGTATTCAATTATCATCTTAGGATTCGCTATTGCCATTAATTTTTTCATGGGATGAGTAATATGCTGGAATGGTGTTTTTTTATAAACAAGTTGATAAAGTATGCAACCTAAGGACCAAACATCCGACTTAACACTGATCTGAAAAAAAAGTACAGAAATATTATTATGTTGAGGATGGTTCGCTCAATTTTGTAGTGCAGTAGCTAACTACTGGCGGTAAAATAAGCTTGCCTTCTAATAAAAAAAAGGCTTTCAATAGGACACAATACCATGGATTACAAATTGCATACACATCATAATGGTCTAGGACAGGAGTTTGCAACCTTTTCAGTCGGAAGAGTCAAAAATTACAATTTACAAAGTTTTGAAAGAGCCACTTTTTTTTTCTTGCCAACAATAAATAGGATTGGCATATGCAGGTGTTCCTTATTTGGAGGGGCAAACGTAGAGGGGAAATAACTGGCATAATTTCAAGAAAAAAAGGTCGTATAAACATTGATCCGCAATAGGTCCAATAAGGACATTCCAAGTTTTGATGAGTTGGTTACTTATTTGTGAGCGAAAAGCGAAAATACTCGCACGAAATGATTCTTATGGCAGATTGTATGACCCCACATTAAAATTTGATAGCGCAAAATCGCAACATCATGCATCGAATAAAACCCCTAAAAATTACAATTATACACTTTTCGCCGCTGAGGAAAATAAATCAGGTAATTCTCATGAAACAAAAGGGTTGTAATTTATGCGCTTCACGCGAGATTCATGCGCTTTATTTGTGTCCTTCATTCAAAAACATGAGGCTGGACGACAGGTAGAGATTTGCAAGATCAAATAAGATTTGTTTCAACCGTTTGTCTGCTTTTCATATGGGAAATTCTTGCAAATCTAATGTTTGCCACATAGGTGGTTGCAATCGGAATCATCATGGTTTGCTGCACAGGGTGGCGCAAAACCCCAAATCAATTCACATCATTCGGTTTTTCGGAAAAATCAGGTGATGTTCAGGCATTATGCGCAACCAATATCGCACCGGAATCTGCGGCTCCGTCTACGGTTTTGGCTACAGTTTCAGTTCTTGTCGATGGTAACGACGGGAAAACATGAAACTCGTGGTATATTGGACAGCGGTTCACAATCCAGTTTTTTGACGAAACGGGCTTGTTTTAAATTGGGTCTTCCAATGGAGACCAGTTCTTCCGTTGTATTGGGTATTGACCCCTTTTCAGAGGTAAATTTTCGAAATTTACGTTTGGCTGATGAAAATTTTCACATACCTGGGGATGTTGAATTTCTCATTGGCGCGGAACTGTGGCCAATATTGGTTGGCGATAACAAGATCGGTATCGGAGATTCGATCATGGCGCTGGAAACTACGCTGGGTTATGTCATTATGGGTAGAGCAGGTAGAGCTTGATAACACAGAAAATAGAGGATCAATTCGTCTTTTCGCGCAATCGACGCTAGATTCTCTAGTTGAGAGGTTTTGGTCTCTGGAGGAAATACCAGAAGAGAAATTGCAAAATGCAGATGATGTCACACGTGAGAAAATATTTATGGACACTACCATACGCAATTCGGACGGTACTTTCACGGTACGCCTTCCGTTTCAGCAGTCGCCTGAATTGTTGAGTTAGTCCAGGGAAATGTGCATATCCCGATTTGTTAATCTTGAATTGAGGTTACAAAGAAACGTAAGATTAAATGGTCTTTATACTTCTCTAATCAGGGAATATTTACATGATGGTACAATTTCCAGAGTGGGTCTAGTTTCTGAGCTAGAAGAAATTGGCTATTATATGCCGCATCATGCTGTCTTTAGACCATCGCACCCAAAGTTACTCCATTGAGAATAGTTTTCAACGCTTCCTCAACCACTAGCTCGACTTATTCCCTCAATCAGCTGCTATTCGTTGGCCCGAAGTTGCAGGCTGACATTTTTGATGTACTAGTTCAATTCAGACTCTTCAAGTTTGTGTTGACCGCAGATATAAAGCGCATGTTCCTGCAGATTCTGGTACATGAACATGATAGAAAATATCAACGTTTCATTTGGAGATTCAAACCCCAAGATAAGCTGCAAGTGTATGAGGTGAATAAAGTTGTTTTTGGTAACACAAGTTCGCCTTATCTGGCAAACCGGGTGATGCGACAATTGGCCGCCTTGGAGCATTCCCGATTTCCGTTGGCTGCGTCTGTGGCAGAACGCGATGTGTATGTTGATGACATCGTGACGTCCGTCAACACAGAACAAGAATTGATCGACGTACATGATCAGCTCGTGGAGATGTTCGCTTCTGGGGGATTTATGCTTACAAAATGGGCTTCAAATTCGAAGCTGCTTATGTCAACTGTTATGACGAACGATCGACTGTTGCCTTTGGTGGATTTTGACTATGAATTTTCTTCGAAAATTTTAGGTGTACTATGGTCACCTTCTCAAGATGCTTTCACTTGCGTTGTGAACGTGAAGAATTTAGTATGCACAAAACGCAATATATTGGGGGTTACAGCTAGCATGTTTGACCCATTGGGTTTAGTGGCTCCAGTTACATTAACGGCAAAATTAATGATCAAGGAATTGTGGCAACTGGCTATTGGAGGGGATGAAACACCACCAAAACCTTCTGTACGCAGGTGGGAAAAATTTAAAAATTCGCTCGCTATTTTAAATAAAGTCTCGGAAAGCAGACATATCGGAGTATATGGAAACGCTGAAAGTGAATTGGTGGGAGTTGCAGATAGTTTCGCGGGTGCATACGGTGCGTGTGTATATGTTGTTAAGCACTGTCCTGGTAAACCACCAGTAGTAAGACTTTTATGTGCTAAGTCGAAAATACATCTAAAGTTATGACCATACCACGTCTTGAACTGTGCGCAGCTTTGTTTTTATCGAAGCTTATGAATTCAATTATGAAGGTTTATAACGAAAGATACAAATTCCATAAAATTTTCGCCTTTAGTGATTCACAGGTTGCTCTACGATGGATACACTCTGATCCATCTAAATGGAAAATTTTTATAGGAAACAGAATTGCAAAGATTCAGGAAAATCTTCCACAGCAATTTTGGCACCATGTGTCAGGGATTGAAAATCCAGTTTTATCACGGGGGATATACCCTTCAGACCTGCTGGAGCATACATTATGGTTTACGGGACCACCGTGGTTAAAAAATAATCATGGTGATTGGCCTAATTCACCGCTTAGTGAAAAATGCGAATTACCTGTAATTGAAGCTGAAATTTCAGCATTTTTCGTGACAGAGTTTCCGGCTGATTGTTTCTCAGAGCTTATCTCACGAGTTTCTTCCTTTAGAAAACTCATGCGAGCAACGACATTTGTTTTTAGGTTTTGCAAACGCGCTCACTTGAAAATGCCTTTTTTCGCTAGGGAAGAATTAAAACACGCCACTGAATTTTGGATAAAGGGAGTTCAGAATCCGCATTTCAAAGATGTATTTTCCGCATTGAGTAAAGGTTGCATTGTGCCCACTAGCGTTCAATCGTTAGATCCATTTGTTCATGAGGGCATCCTCAGGGTGGGTGATCGTTTACAGAATGCTCCTATTTCTTTGAGCAGTAAGCACCCCATACTTCTGCGGACGAAACATGGATTTGTCGATTTTTTGATTGATCAATATCATATGGATCTGTTGCACGCTGGTCCAAGTTTATTGTTGTCGGCTATAAGATAGAAATATTGGGTAATTTCCGCACGAAGCCGCATTCGTTCGAGAATACATAAATGCATTACGTGTTTTCGAGCTCGTCCAAGACCTTCGGTTCCAAAAATGGCACCACTACCCGCTTTGAGAGTGGAACCAAATTATGTGTTTCATAGCACAGGAGTGGATTATGTCGGTCCATTCACTGTTACCCTTCGACATCGAGGTCAACGTAATTCGACAAAGGCATAGTACGTGTGTCTGTTTATCTGTTTCTCGGTGAAAGCAGTTCATATTGAACTTGCTTCAGACCTATCATCTGAATGTTTTTTGGCTGCATTCAAAAGATTTTTATCTCGCAGAGGTCCTTGCACCTTTCTTCTCTCGGATGGAGGAACGAATTTCATAGGCGCTCGAAAGCAGCTGAACGATTTGCAAAAATTGCTAAATGCGTCTTGGCTGATGAATTATCTTGCAAGAGCTCCTTGGTTTGGAGGTATCTAGGGTGCAAATATCAAAAGCTTCAAGACGCACCTTGAGTAGAGTGGTTGGTAACCAAATCCTCACTTACACAGTTGTTATACAGATAGAGGCTGTGATGAATAGCCGACCGTTATGTGTTCTAGATGGTGATCCGAACTCTCCATAGGCATTGACACCTTCACATTTTCTAAACGTTGGTGCAACACTGGATAGCTTCCCAGTGGACGATTTAAAAGACGTACCATTAAATCGGTTAAAACGGTATCAGTTGGTAGATCGTTTGGTCCAAGATTATTGGAAGCGGTGGAAAGGCGAGTATCTCCATACACTGCAGTCTCGTTTGAAATGGTTGAAGAACTCAGACTCAGTAAAACAGGGTACCATTGTAGTCCTTATGCAGGAAATTGTGGCACCCCTTCGCTGGCCGCTCGGGGTTGTGACAGATCTATCCCGGGAAGGATGGTATCGTGAGAGTTGTGGACGTCCGCACTCAATCGGGGACTTATCGCCGCCCTGTGAGCAAAATATGCCCCTTATCCCGGCAATGAAAAAATTTTTCTTGCGCAAGTTGTGTTGTCATACATTTATGTTTTCTCTCGCTTCAGTTGGGATAATATTTTTCTTCGGAAACTATAGTTTCAGGGTGGGGGTTTATGATAACGCCGTACAGAAAACTGTACTTGGCCGCTATCAATTTTTTTGCCTCAGCGGTCGATAGGTTGCGCAGGTCCGCGAGGTGGCTTGCGTGGTTACCAACCGATAGTTTTTCAATTCACGAGAATGAACGTTAAGTAGAGAGGTCGAAAAAAGGAATAAAAAACGCACGGATATACACGCAAAAGTTTGAGTTAGTTCGCTTAACTTAGGCACTCTAGTGAAAGACTAGTTATTTACGGATCTAGAAACTGTTTAGGTAGTTCTACACGCAAAATAAACACAATTATGTGTTTATGTGTTCGGGTTTTCTCCAAGCAACAATGGAAATTTGTATATCTATTTCAGTTACTACAATACGAAGCGGAAGCACAAGACTTTTTCTACCCAAGAGAAGTGGGACGTGCTGCTTGTATTTTATAAACAGGTTTGGAAATACAAGTTGGAAACATAGCAAGCTCAGAGTTAAAGGAGTGGACGAATATCGTCTAGTGGACCAGTAAAATGATCATAATCCTCGTCCGTTGTGACAACGAATAAATTACTGACCTCTCAATGACGTAGGAGACTGGAGAGAAGGGGGCTTCGACCTCTGGCGAGTCTCGATGCAGTTCCTATGCCATTGAGTGAGGCCAGTCATTTATTCGTGTCGCATCGCGTCGAGAGTTCTGATTATTATACTGGTCCACTAGGCAATATTCATTCACTCGTTTAACGTTGAATTGGCTATGTTTCCAACTTATATTTCTGAACCTGTATATTATATATATTATTCTACTCCTAGTGAGTTGAAATGTGTTAGATCCTAAGGGGGCCAAATAAAATCGGAACCTAATCGATCGATTTCTGTAGATAGAATGGAATAGAATAGAATACGTTTATTGGTCTTTGTGGACATTAATTAATGTATAAGACAAGTCAAGTGAATTTAGCAACAAAAAAATCAAAGAAAAATACAACCAGAATATTCAACACAGTGAAAAATCTTATCATTAAGAAAACTTATCATCTGAAAATTCTTTAACATTGTAGTAGCACTTGTCTATCAATAATAATTTGATTTGAATTTTAAATTGTTTATCCGTCATGATCTTCATTTTTTTGTTCAAGTGATTAAAGAGCTTGGTGTCTATGAACATTGGTGATGAGGCGAATTTTGTGGTTCTATGCATTGGAATGCATAGAACATCATCATTTCTGGTATTGTATCCATGAAAATCAGAGCACTTCTTTAAAAGGTGGATATTTTGTCTAGTGAATATTAGAGTGTTCAAAATGAAGATGGATGGCAAAGTCAAAATCTTGTATTGCTTAAAAATCGGCTTACAGGAATCTTGGGGTTTCAAGTTGAACATCATCCGCAGAATTTTTTTCTGGGTGATAAATACACGACCACTGACCGTTGACGAGCCCCACAAAACCACATTATAGCATAGATGACTATAAATCATACTATAGTAAATTTGAAGCAAGGCATCTGTCGGAAGGGTGCTCCTGAGTCTAGATATTGCGTAGTAGGACTTATTAAGTTTTACACAAAGATGGTCTATGTGTTGTTCCCATCTCAGATTACTGTCGAGATATAGTCGCAGAAATCTTACACAGTCTGTAGACTGCAATTCTCTTCCTTGATAGTTTAGGGTGAGAGGTACTTCATCGCGGCGAATTTGAAATTTGACTATTTCAGTCTTGTCATGTTAGGAATGAGTGTATTCTTACGACACCATTCCGTGAAGCATCGAATAATGAACACGCAATGTTCCCCAAATTCTTGAGCACTACTGGCCTCAACTGCCACGGTAATATCATCCGCGAATAGGACTAATATATTAGCGGCAATATATTCTGGTAACTCATTGATAAATAATAAAAAAAAGAAGTGGTCCCAGGACCGAGCCCTGGGGAACACCAAGATCAGTTACATATTCCCGTGACTCAAAATCACCCACCCGTACAAAAATCCTACGATTCGATAAGTAGGAAGCAATCCAATCAAGGAACACACCCCTAAAACCCATTTGGTACATCTTATCAGTAACAAACTGATGCCGGAGACAATCGAAGGCACGGGAAATGTCAAAGAATATCCCAGCAACGTGGGTCCCCTTGTCCAGGCACTTGTATATGAACTCCACAAATTCGCAGCAAGCAGTCTGGGTTGACTTCCCGATTCTGAAACCATGCTGTCTGTCTGTCAATATAGAAAACTTAACCAAGTAGTTATACATTCTATTGAATATAATCCTTTCGAATATCTTGGATATCTGGCCTAATATGGAGATGGGCCGATAGTTTGCGATATCATCAACATCATCTTTTTTATGGACGGGTGTAACCCTTGCTAATTTCAAGACAGAGGGAAAGTGTCCTTGCGAGACCGATTCGTTGATAAGGTGAGCTATATGTTCCGCTATGAAAGGAGCTATGGATTTAAGTACTTTCGCCGAAACAATGTCAGGACCGGTTGCGCTTCCATTCTTTAAAGTGGTAATTGCTGGCATGATCTCATCCGGTAGTACAGGAAAGAGAAAAAAATTATGCTGCATCAACTGGTGTGTAGTGCACTCAGTGGACATGGAATTTCCATAGTGATCCTGCAATTTTAATTCGTTTATTTCCGCAAAATATTTGCCAAAAGTCTCCGCGACCACAAGAGGACATGAAATCTGGGCATTATCAACCTTGAGATTAATGTGTTTTCGGCTACAAACATTTCCCCCCAGTTCGTTTCTAACTAATTTCCAAACTGTCCGATTGATATTATGTGATTTTTGGAGGAGATGACTATTATGATCTTGTTTGGCCTTTTTGATTAATTGATTGTAGGTCTTCTTCGCATTCCTGTACAGATCAACTGCTTCTCGATATTGGTTCATTGTTAGAAAAGTGCTAGTGACATGGTTTGATTCATACTGTGTTTGTCACAAATTATCGACAGATGGAATATGTGACATTTTGTATTTGACTCTGTTTTTCAGACTAGACATCCTCGATTTTCAATAAGTTAGTGATGTTACGAAATATTCTTACTTTATATTTAGGTTTTCCAAAGTTGGGACTCGAAGCACTATCACTATATTCGCAATTCAACGCTTCAGGACTGATATAATTACTGGAACCTTCGGAGACAGTTTTGATAACAGATGTACTGTCATTTGTGAGAGAACTTGCTATGCCAAAATCGATCAATTTCAATTTTCCATCAATAAGCAAGAAATTGGCAGGTTTCAGGTCGGAATGAATGATACCTGAAAATGAAACATATTCATAATCGAAAACACAACGGAAGTCTAGTCTTTGTAAACCCGACATTCGATAATACGATAATCCCATATGACTACTATTGGTTTATAATTTGAAATACATTTTTTAAGGAATTTTCAATCTGGTGTCGAACAAAATTGATCATTCTATGTTTTCGCGAAATTCAGACACTACGTGATAGCAGTGTCAGAATGGGGACCCGTCCAAATTTCCCTCTGAACAGCATTAATGTGGACCCAAGGGCGTCGCCAGCTTATGACTGAGGTGGAAGGCAATAGAGCAATATTATAGAGGGTAAAAAAATATGAACGTCAATTGCTCGCACTTTGGTCGCTTTGCGGCTAGCTACATTTGATATCTAGTGGGGCAACTGCCCCCCCTGCCTCCCTTGGCGACGCCCTTGTGTGGACCACGTAGGAATTATTCAAAACCGTCTCGTATCTCGAATAAAAATTTCAAACAGACTTTGCACCTCAACAAAGAAGGACAATAAAATCATCAAATGTGCAGCTGTAATTACTTCTAGGGATAAAGATTGTAAACCCATCTATACAGGGTTTTCCTGAATTGAACGTACAAACAAAAAAGGGAGATTCCTTAAGTAAATTTAAGAAAAAAGTCCCATAAACATGGGGTCGCCAACGTTTCGTTCTCGAGATACAGAGTGTTGAACTTTTAATTTTTTTCAAATATTTTTCTCATAGTATCTACACTTTACAAGATATTCAACTGAAATTTTGCATAGTTATTACATTTGAGAGCTCTCACCACGTGACATGGCAATTTCGATAGCAGATCTACAGGGTGATATTTTTTCTGTCACCTCAAACTTACGGAATCTCTCCTTTTCGTTTGTACGTTCAATTTAGGAACACCCTGTATAGCGGTATGAACTATTCTTTCATTTTTGAGCCCTCGTTATATCATTTCATCACGATGTCTGTATTTCTCGACTTTTGATCCAGGAATAATCCCAATCGACTAGGTTGGATTCACTGATCACGAATACGTGGTAAAATTCAATTCCGACGATAATTCTTTGATAAACCTAGAGACTCGAAATTTTCAGGGTAGATTTGGATATAGAATGGGCAAATTTCGACCAGGGGGTCCGTAAATATGGTCGTCCGAAATTTTGTTTGCCTGATGATTTCAAAATAAATTATAGATTCAATCGAGATTAAATTCGAATTTAGATGGAGAATGGAGTATGAGGGAAAAGGATGTCAAAGACTTAGTGAATCTCAAAAACGCTACTGGTTCATCTCTACGTAGTATGTTGAATGACGAATTCAATAAAAGTAAGTTATACAGGTTGTTTCACCATAAACTGGACAAACATACAGCCGTGTAGAGGATACCGAGAAAGTCATTTTTGCCGTATGTCATATACCCCGTTTTCGAAGCATAAGCGAGTAAAGGTTGTTTAATGTTAACTTTGAGCAATATTCTGATAATCGCATGTCAACAACAAATGTGATTTCGAATTCTGGAAAAAAATATTCATGGAAAATCTTAGAAAATCGATAACGTTGAAATAAAAGATCGTAAATAATAAAAGGTTAGTCTCTATGGACTTTCCCTTCAAAAATCCGTGCTGTTCTGGTCCTTCACTAAGTTATACAAATGATCATAAACAAGTTTTTGGGACGGTAGTTTTGAACAAGAGATTTATCACCTCCTTTGAAAATTGGGACAACCGATGCAATCTTCCAGCGCTGAGGATATTTGGAAGGCACAAAGCAGGACAATTACTTACAAAACGTCAGACGTGTATCAGTGCTTCCATTGGCCTAATATGAACGTGAACGTCAGAATGTGAGTGATATAAAAATTCAACACATCGTTCTGTGCGTTCACGTTCATATCAGGCCAATGGGAGCACTGAGGGTGCCTGACGTGACGTGGAATCACGTCACGTCAGAATAGTCTGTATTCACCTTTAGTTTGATCCAGGGACCTTATAGATTTTTCGATCTCCCTAAGCAGGAGAATCAGTTACAGTGGGAACATATTGGTTGAGTATGATGAATACACAAAAACACTTTGAAAATACCGAGCGAAACAGTTACAGATATCCACTCCACCCTCCACCAGTACTAACTTCATCTTTATATATCACTAGCTGGCCCGGCGAACTTTGTTTCGCCTAAATGATACCTATACCATAGCCATCTTTATCTTAAGAAGGCCGTGTCTATACTTACTGTGGATTTCACAAATCGTAATCACCAGTGATCGGAGATCAACGGCTTGGTCAGATTTCTGAACTGTCAAATCGAGTGGATTCTAGATCAAGCTCCGATCACCGGTTATATGCTTTGTGAAACCCCCGTTAAAGTTGTATAAACTTACCATTGCTATTTTTCAAGCAGGAGATAAATTAGGCATAATACAAGTTCTGTCAAATTTCATCTGTCAATAGTCATCTGTCATCTGTAAAAACCTATATAAGTACTCTATGATTGCTCGATTGGTGGTAAGAAAAAGGAATGCCTTTTTTTCTTTTCTGTAGGATTTTTTTGGGAATATTTTGTTATATAAACCTTGCCCTAACAATAATAAACACAACAAAAAAAGAATTGTCCAATTTGGTGCGATCGTTCGAACAATAAAGCATTTTGAAATCAACCATAGAATATAGATCCTCTTTTATTAATATAGATTGAAGAGGGAAGTCTACCATGTTTAATCTTAACGGATGCAACATTGAAAAAAAGTTTTGGATTATTGGGCAGTTCACTTTCTACAAATTTAATATAATTAGAATAATCACTCCAGCAAATATCTCGTATTATTATAGGTTTTCAATTTTTTATTAATTTTATTCCTTCTTTTCACTAATTTTATGGTTTGTTCAGAAAAATATGAGGGAAACCTAGAATTGACGCACCTTTCAGGAACAAAATCTGCAACAATATCATCAACTATGCTATAAAATACTTCCAGATCAATGTCAACGTCACCACTACAAAGCAAAGCAGACCACGGTACGGAAGACAGTTCATTATTTATACTATCGTAATTGCCTTTTTTTTAATTATAAACTAATGAAATAAGCTCGTATCCTCCTGAATTTTTTTGAGACAATAATCGATAGCGTTGATAAAAGCTCTACATGTTCTTGCGATAATTCCCTGGCACTCCTCATGTGTGTACTATGAATTCAAAATATTTTCATTCATTATCGAAAATGATTACTGGTTTATGTATTTTCAACTAAACCACCTGAAAATTGATTACAATCCATGAAATGTAGATATTAATTATTCATCGAAATATCGTATTTCACTTTCTTTCTGTGGTGACAGAGTAATTTTATAAGTTTTGTCCCGAAACGTCTAATAGGCCATAGCGGTGAATCACCTCGTATATTGTCGTACGTCACTCCAACTTTTCTGCTTCATTTACCTACTTTTACTGTTTCTTTAATGCTTTCTCTTGTTTCTTTAATTAGTGAATATAGAAAATTCGCTTGGAATATTAATTGATCAATTTTTCCCTCAAATCTGTTGTATCATCTAAAGGCCTCTTGCAACGACAGAGAATTCTCGCGAGAATTTTCTGTCAAATTCACTGACCGAGAATTCTCTGCCGATGCATACGATGGAACAATGGAATTCCACAGAGAATTCTACCGAAAGTAGTATGCAACAGCAGAGAATTTTCGGTCAGTGAATTTGACAGAAAATTCTCGCGAGAATTCTCTGTCGTTGCAAGAGGCCTTAACAGAACAATTCATTATGAAAAGTTCAAATCGCCACTAATTTAATGAAAATACCTCTTGTATATTGATAGTAAAACGTCTGCAGTGAAAATGTAATTAATTTGGCTCAAGAAGTGATTATTCTTCATGCTCTCTTACAATAGACAGAAATGCAAGGAAGAAAAATCGAATTGAGGGGCTGCAAAAAATAATAAACGGTTCGGGAGAAATAAATAACCAACTTCAGTAGCAAATGTTTGGAAAAGGTCGAGATTCTGGTAATAAAAAGTGGTTCAAGGATTAGATGATTTCTACTTTACAATCATCTGCTGTGTCCATAATATTTCAAGTTCCTGCTAAAAGATGACCTAATCAGTGTTTGAAGAACTCGCCGTCAAACTATGATTGTCGCTTCGGTCAATTTGGCGACGGGAAAGGTAAAATGGGGCCTTAATAGAGCGAAAAATGTAGAGCGAATCTTTGAATGAAGGTCCATTTATGTACAAATATTTCTTTCATTTATTAATTTCCTCTAACGTTTGGCATACAACTACGGTAGGTAACTCATTCGAAGGTTATATCCTGACGAGTAACTGCTCCAAATCGGTGATATTACTGAATCTATAGATGTTTTATAGCCACCGCCCCACCGCCGGCATGACTGATCGGTTCATCCCCACAGCTTCGGACAGGTTTGGTTTTAGCATTGCAGATAGCTGGCAAACATGCACTATGAACAATGGGAGTCTCCTTTTTCCTTTTCACGTTATTTTTGTAATTCCTCTATATTCATCAACTCCGATAGAGGATATCAAGTCACAGAAGGTCTCAGTAATTAATATGTGAATATCGACTGTACAATATAATTGGAAAGGGACGATGATCGGGTGATCAGTCATAACACAGTGATGTTAATTACTGTCTAATTTATTGTTCCGGCCTAGCTTTCGGAAACCTATCGTTTCCTTCTTCAGGGCTACTTAAAAAGAAGTGTAATAATGGTGATACATAACGACAGCATGTATCAATAAAACCTACATCAATGAGAGACGAAAATATGTGTTGCATACAAAATCCAGAATCTTGAGATTGAAAAACAAAATTGCCACCATAACAGCAGTCCGCGATCATAAAATCAAAAATTCGCATCAAAATTTAAATTTAAAATGATCGTAGATAACCCTCTAACAAAAGACAGGTTATTCAAGGCCACAAAACTACATCAAAACATAAATGCCAACGTCAAATCACAGAATACAGAAGAGGAATCCAGTCAAGGAAGAAGGGATAGAAAGGAGAAATCGGATTCAGACAGTGGCGTCGCGAGTGAACGAGTCAAGGGGGAGTGAAAACTTCAACGTTGTAGGGAGGAACAGGATAGGACTTGTTGATAAGGTTAACGATATTGCAATATATATAATTAATGCCGTTGAAGTCAGTGATCACATTAAGGTTATCCCGCCGGCTCATTATCTCCACCGCTGTGGACGATAATACACCCGAGGTACGCAAAATATTTTTCTCCCTGACTTACCACCCTGCTGTGACCCCCTATATTATTAAAACTTTAAACCACCACGCTTTGGACACTGACTTGCTCTGCATTGCCAAACGTATGCCTAACACCCTCGGCAGACACGTTTTCTCCAAGATGAAAGATAGAACATCCACAGAAAATAGGGCAGGTATAGTATATGCTATAGATTGCACTGACTGCAATAGAACATACATCGGCCAAACAGGAAGAAATTTTAAGACTCGAATAAGGAACACATCAGGGACTGCGCGATGGCTAAACAGACCACTGGACTATCCAAGCACTCCCTCGAGTTGAACCACACAATGAATTTCCAGGACGCCAAGATATTAAAGTCCGAACCCAATAGATACAGACGAGAATTCCTAGAAGCGGTGGAGATAATGAGCCGGCGGATAACCTTAATGTGATCACCGACTTTAACGGCATTAATTCAATATATTGCAATATTGTTAACCTTATCAACAAGCCCTATCCTGTTCCTCCCTCCAACGTTGAAGTTTTCACTTCCCCTTGACTCGTTCACTCGCGACGCCACTGTCTGAATCCGATTTCTCCTTTCTATCCCTTCTTCCTTGACTGGTTTCCTTTTCTGTGTTCTGTGATTTGACGTTGGCATTTATGTTTTGATGTAGTTTTGTGGCCTTGGATAATAATAATAATAACCGCACGGGTGTGGTGTGGTTTATGCCATGCCACATGGGGGGTGACGTCCCCACGGCCCGAGTTACCTGGGCCACCAAGGGTAAATGGTGGCAAACCCATGAACGAGAAGTGGAAACCGATATCATGGCAGAGCAGAAGATCGAGATGCCACTCCACCTGCTGGCTCGACCACCGTGAGGAGGACTGCCCGCAGGGGAGCTTGCAACGCACGTATCCAGTGAAGCCGCGAAATGAATATTGAAGTAATGCGAGCTTTTCATTACGTGAACAATTGCGAGGAAGAACCACTTCCTGGATGGAGATACTCCCTCTGTACCGAGTTCACCGGGAGGCATCCGGAACCTCAGAAGACAGAAGGGAATTATCATTCAAGAGAAGTCTTCAAGGGATCGAACTATCCCGGAATATCGCGGGATGTGCACAGCAGGCTGTGGATTTGCAAACCTGTTACATCGTGCGGAAATTTCTGAACTAGTGGGAGGAACTGAAATGTTTTTTCACTGGTTCATAGAAGAATAACCAGCTCGAGCTGAGAACGGGAGACCGATGAAGAATAATAATAATATTCATACTGGTGGAAGAGTTTTCCAGCTACACATCAACACCTGGCAAGATTATTCAGCGGGATGCTGACTCGCCGTGAGCCGATTCCGTCATGGTTGGTGGAGGGTAGAACAGTGCTGATACCAAAATCAGGTGATTTAGGGCAACCCAAGAACTATCGCCCAATCACTAGCCTCAATACACTGTATAAGATCCTCACAAGTGTAATTCAAGATCAAATACTGAGGGTTATTGGACCAGTGTGGAAAAGTATCTACGAACAGAGGGGAGCAAAGAAATGAGTGCAAGGATGCAAGGACAACTTGCTCATAGACAAGAGCGTATGTCTAGACGCCAGATACTACAAGCGCGACCTGCACACATCATGGTTGGACTACGCGAAAGTTTGCCATCCGAGCAGAGGGTCGAACCGTATATACGGGATGGGTGAGATACAGGAGAGGAGTTTTTCAGGGAGATTCGCTAAGCCCGCTATTATTCTGCATAACACTCATACCACTAACAATTGAGTTGAGGGAGAGCAAAATAGGATACAAGGTCGGACCACCAGGCAGAAGGAACCACCTGATCTCTCATCTCTTATACGTGGACGACTTGAAGCTCTACGCTCCCTCCGAGTCCGCACTACAGCAACTACTGAATATCGTTTCAGACTACACCTCAGCCATAGGAATGTCATTCGGTTTGGACAAGTGTGCTGTATTTCATCTGCGCAGGGGAAAAGCTGAAGATGCAGGAGAAGATATTCTACTGGAAGATGGAATGACTTTTCGACATCTCGAAGACGGAGAAACTTACAAGTTTCTTGGGATGAAACAGAGGGATGTACTGAAGACAACCCAGATAAATGAAGACTTAACAGCCAGCTACAAAAAGAAGCTGAGAGACATTTGGAAATCGCAGTTGTCAGGAAATAATAAAGTATCTGCTACAAATATGCTAGCCATCCCGATTCTCACCTACTCTTTCGGAGTGGTGAACTGGACGGTAAACGAGCTCCTCGATCTTGATAGGTTAACAAGGAAAACGATGAACATGAATCGTCGCCTACATCCCAACAGCTCAATACAGAGGATATACCTTCCCCGAAGCCAGGGGGGTAGAGGATTGCAATGTTTGGAATATCAACACTATCAACAAACATTGGAAATGGCAGTAAGGATTCTAAGAAGTGAAGATCCGCTTTTGTCGCTCAGCATGAAATTGCGAACCATGGAGCCTTCCTATTCCGAGCTGCACAAAGGGCCCTGGATAAGCTCAGCATAACCGCCGTATCGATCAATCCTGAGCTCGCTGGAGCACCAATCACTCAAGCGGACCAAAGAAGCCTAGCAAGACTCATCCGAAACTCTCAGTCAGATACATTACTCGAACATCATATGAGTAAGACCTTGCACTCCATATATTTCAGGAGTTTAAAAGACCAGGACCTGTCTGAAGAACTGTCTTTCGCCTTTCTAAAGTCAGCTAGCCTTAAGTCAGAGACAGAAGGATTTGTGATGGCGTGTCAAGATGGAGTACTGAATACGAGATGGTATAAAAAGAACATCATGAAAATGGACACCCCAACAACTTGCAGGGCGTGCCATGGGCAACAGGAAACGATCATGCACATCCTTTCCGCCTGCAGAGTCCATGCTCCATCGGGGTATGTAGAGAGACACAACGCGGCACTCCGAATTCTATACTTCCATCTGAGAGCCGCGTATGGGATAGACATAGAACCGGTGCTACCATATGTGCCTCTGGAAATTGAAGCGGTGGTCCAGAACGAAAAAGCTCGGATATGCTGGAACTATCCTGTCTCAACAACACGACAGATCAATGCTATTAAGCCAGACATACTTTTGCTGGACAAGGAGCTGAAGGAGTTATTTGTCGTGGAATTCTCCTCCCCTGCTGAAAATAATGTTGTGATGAAGGAACAACAGAAGAGGCAAAAATACAAAGACCTTATGTTCGAGCTTGGAACTTTATACCCAGGTCATAAAATTAGGATGGTCGTACTTATCATAGGATGTCTCGGTGGAATGAGAGCTAACTATGTGGATGAACTGAAGATTATCCCGGTCTGAAGATCACTGGCCGAGGTATTGGCGCACAGAATGCAGAAAGCAGTGTTGCTCGGGTCACTCCATATCATCAGGTCCCATGAACTCTAGAAGCCACTTGCAGCTCATCTCTTTTGTTAAGGGACGCTGCGAGGCAGGATGAAGAACTCCTCCCTTGAAGTGTGAGGGGTTTTTAGTGAGTAGCCAAACAAGATCCTGGATTCTCACACTACCGAGAGTGCGGACCCTCTCGGTGCCCATAAAGGGTTTTCCTCTCACACGGGCGTTAAAAAAAAAAATATTCATAGAAGAATAACCAGCTCGAGCTGCGAACGGGAGACTGATGAAGAATAATAATAATAATTTATTGATCCTTTCAGACATAAAATGTATAGGACAAGTCAGCTAAAATTACAATAATTTATAGAGGAGAGTTGTCTTCCAAGAACTCTCTCACACTATAATATGCTTTAGCAAGCATCATACACTTAATTGTTTGTTTAAACTTTTTTATATCCATGCGTTTAACAACATCAGGTACATGATTGAAAAGTTTCATGGCTTGATATGTTGGAGACGTTTCAAATTTGCTAGTTCTGTGTTTAGGCAAAGATAATGTTTCTGACCCTCTCGTACAATAGTCATGAAAACTTGTCAATTTTACAAAAAGTGACTCGTTCTCTCTGACATACTGCAGAGATTTATACAAGTAAACACAAGGAACTGTCAATATACCCTGACTAATGAACATAGGTTTACAGTGTTCACGAGAGCCAACTCGAAACATCATCCTCATTATTCGTTTTTGTGCCAGGAAAACTCTATTAAACTCAATAGAATTTCCCCATACCAAAATATTATAGGCAATATGACTATAGCACAGGCTATAATAAACATTCAGTAGTGAGTCAACCTGTCTTTTGTCAGAGGGTTATCTACGATCATTTTAAATTTAAATTTCGATGCGAATTTTTTATTTTATGATTGCGGAATGCTGTTATGGTGGCAATTTTGTTTTTCAATTTCAAGATTCTGGATTTTGTTTGCAACACATACTTTCGTCTCTCATTGATGTAGGTTTTATTGAAACATGCTTTCGTTATGCATTACCATTACACTTCTTTTTTAGACAGTAATTTACATCACTGTGTTATGACTGATCACCCGATCATCGTCCTTTTCCAAGGTCTCAGTAATATCTGGCTGTCTAAGAGATGTTTTATGGGCTAACAAGAATATGCACGTCGATGGAAAAGTGCGAATATATAAATCCTGTGTTACGACAGTCCTAAACCCATGGTATAGACTCGAGCTGAAACGAATAAAACGCAGAACATCCTAAGAACAGCGGAGATGAAAACTCTCAGAACCATCGCAGGAAGAACATTAAGAGACAGAGTAATAAACATCGATATAAGATCTCTCTGTAAAGAGAAGATATAGTGAGATGGGAAAAGAAGAGGAGAAGATATTGGCGAGACCACGTAGAAAGAATGGACCACAATAGATTAGCATACAACGCAGGACGGGAAACCAGCAAGCAGAAGGCTATAGCATGTATCAGTATGAACAACCTGTATATTTTTGTACTTGAGATGACAGGGGCTGCAAAACCTTACATAATCTTAACAAAGTTACTCAACACGTAAACCTGATCTGTATGTTTGTAACTATTGTCGTCCATGATTATCAATTCATGATGTTTCATCATGAATACAACATGTAAACATGTATAAAGAATATATTATAGCATTTGGCTAGACATACTTCATTCACCAGTAGTAGTAGTAGTATTGATTTTTAATTCATTATCGAACGAATGCCCGATAAGATCCCCTCCTGGTGGTATCCATGAGGTTTTCTCCGCTTCCCCGGAGGCAGTGGACTGGGTTGAAGGCCTGGATATTCGCGTTCAAATGTTTTTTTTTCTGGTTGATTTGTATTGTAAAATTTGTTCATTTATTCATTTATTATCTACAGGGTGACTGGTGACGTTAGGGACAACGGCTAAGTGGAGATAGAGGACCTCAAACTGAATGAGAATTTGGGTTTCAAATGTCCCATAAGGGTATTCGTTTCGGAGATATAGGGTGATTTATGAAAAAATGCTAAATCTATGAACTCCCATATCTTCGTTAATATGATATGTTTTTCGCTGATATTTTACATGTTTGTTCATACAAGCATTCTCTGTCAGCATAAGAAAAAAAATTGAAAAAATTGCTGGCCCGTACTAAAAAATGTCAATTTACATGTCAAGTGAGGAATATCACACGGTATATGAGATAAAATAAAATCAAATAGAAATTTGGAAAGAGGGGAAAAAACTGATGAAATATCTGTTTTTTGTTTGAATGGCACAAATTTTCTTCCGTTTCTATGATATGTTGAAGTAAGAATATTACAATATTTTTATATTCAAATCATGAAAATTAGTACTACTGATAGAAAAAACCTTGAATTCGAGGCGCTAGAATGAGCCTGGCATCAAAATATTCCTTCAAATCTTGAAATCTATTTTTATCAATTAATATTTCGATGCCATATAAAATTTCAAAATAAAATTTGTTGTAGATGGGGTGATGAAAGAGTTGGATACTCAAACACAAAAATAGAAAAAGTCGCAAATATAATTCATAAAAAAACCAAGTAAGCAAATGTTCGAAATGAGAGCCGTTCACCTCCATACATTTATTGGCTCTCTTGAACAAATGAAGCACAGCTTTTCTAATCAGAGGAATATTTGTTTTAATTTCTTCGCATGCTTCAGTTATTCTGCTCTTCAATTGTTCACGGCTTGTTATTGTTTCTTTATACACCGTATCCTTAAGATGACCCCATAGGAAATAATCCAGAGGAGTTAGATCGGGTGATCTAGCAGGCCAATTCCTAGAACTTCGCAGACCAATCCACCTGTCAGGAAACTCCCTATTCAGAAAATTCTTCACTTCATTTGCAAAATGAGGAGGTGCACCATCATGTTGAAAAATCATTTTGATGCCAGACTCATTCTAGCGCCTCGAACTCAAGGTTTTTTCTATCAGTAGTACTAATTTTCATGATTTGAATATAAAAATATTGTAATATTCTTACTTCAACATATCATAGAAACGAAAGAAAATTTGTGCCATTCAAACAAAAAACAGATATTCATTCTTTCCAAATTTCTATTTGATTTTATTTTATCTCATATACCGTGTTATATTTCTCACTTGACATGTAAATTGAAAATTTTGAGTACGGGCCAGCAATTTTTTCAATTTTTTTTCTTATGCTGACAGAGAATGCCTGTATGAACAAACATGTAAAATATCAGCGAAAAATATATCATATTAACGAAGATATGGGAGTTCATAGATTTAGCATTTTTTCATAAATCACCCTATATCTCCGAAACGAATACCCTTATGGGACATTTGAAACCCAAATTCTCATTCAGTTTGAGGTCCTCTATCTCCACTTAGCCGTTGTCCCTTACGTCACCAGTCACCCTGTATATACAATATTCTTTTTTATGTGTGCTTTTCATACGAAATATATATTCATTACTGAATCACATCATCTGTGATCCGTTCAGTATGGCTTAAGAAATAAACACCCATTGATGAGTCGGCCGAGTATTATTCGCCATCCCTCTACTGTATAAACGATTGTCCGAACCTACCCTAGTGGGGTACATCACGAGGCCATTAGAAAGACCACCCAAACGATGGAAGGATAGCTGGAGTTCAATCTCCCATAAAGTCGCACCCCAATGAGACCTTCACGATGAACAGAAGTCTAGAAGATTGAAGATATTGGATCTCTGTTTGAACGAACATAATGTAAAGTCAATCTATCAAAGGATGTTCCGCGAGTACAGACTCTGTTTAATACAGTCGACAACACCGTGTCCTTTGATTCGTGTCTGAATGCTCCATTTAGTATTCCCCATGTAAACTTTCCTACAATCGCGAGGTATTGTATGAAAATCAGCTTGAGTGAGTGGATCAGTTCGATATTTTGCATCGCGGTCTTGTCCCAGTCTTTGTGCAGGTTTATAGACTGTTTTGATGTTATGTTTGGCCAATTTTGTCCATAAACGATGGAGTGATGACTTCGGAGAGTCTATGGAATGAATGCTGTCGCAAGTGTTTCAACTTGTCTGGTAGATATTCAGGCTCACATATAAGTCGAGCTCTCTCTGTGAGTATTTTAATCACAACCAGCTTTTACAAGGGGTTGTGATTGGACTCCTTGTTGATATCTATCTGTGTGGGTCGCTTCTCAATAAACCATGTGTCCTAGTTTGTCATTAGGCTTCCTCTAAACCAATACTCCATCTTTCTCTACTTCCAGTGTGAACTTAATGTTTTGGTACCTGCTACTGAGATATTTAAGGAAGACATTCAGGTGTCCTTCACCGTGGCTCCCATTCACGAAGGTATCATGCGCATATCGCAGCCATTTGAATGGTTTCTTTGAGGCTCAGAGTATATCCGTTAAAAAAAATTCCGATTATATCAAGACGTTTTTCCAGAAACACAATATTGAAATATTCAAACTTCGACTCGAAAATATTGAAAAAAATTTATTAAATGATGATTATCAGTCTAGCTTAGAGTACCAGATATATTGGTGAAAGCAAATTCCGATCATATCAAGGCCACAAAAGCGATATTCAAATTTGAACTCGAAAATATTGAACAAGAAGCTTTATTTAAAGAATTATCAATATTTTTATAAGTAACATTCATATCGGTGGAATCAAATTCTGATCATTTCAAGACATTTTCCCGAAAACAAATTGTAATATTCAAATATTGAACAGAAATTCTCAGCTTCATTAATTGACGAATTATCAATATGTTCGAGAGTAAAATTGATCTTGGATGGAAGCAAATTTCGATAACCTAAAGAGGTTTTACCAAAATGCCGATATTCTAATATTTCAACTCGAAAATATTGAATAGAAGCTTCATTGAATGATGATTTTCAATCTATTGAATAGTACTATTGAAATATGTGGAATGCATTATCACAAGACGATTACCTAACAAAAAATATTGTGGTAATCAAATTTTAACTCGAAAATACTGAACTTCAAGGAGCTTAAGTGAAAAAAAAACCTCAAAAAAAATTAAAAAAATGAATAAAAAAATTAGCACATTATGTTCAGAATCACATTTTAGTTGTTCAAAAGCCCCCTAAATTTTAGTGCTTTGAATCGGATTATTTCTCTCAAAAATAGGGTAACCCCGGCTTTCAGACTCACATTACTGATTAGCTGAAAAAATTAAAATATCACAAGTATTTCGAGTGTTTACATTTAACTGGGGAATTTGGGATGACCCACTCGCGCCCGCTAAATCCATTTCGCCATCGGGACTCTGAATTTAGCAAAAAAATTAAAAGACTTTTTTCTGATTGATGAAGGGATGTATGTGTGTATAAAGATAAAAACAAGCCTAATTCTCAAAAAATATTTTTGAAGATAAGCTTTTATAACAACACTCATCCGCCATTTTGAAGCCGCCATTTTTAAGCTGCCATCTTGAATGTTGGCACCAATTGGCTCAAGATCGAGTAAATTGGAAAATTCAAGGGGAGGCCTATGTCCAGGAGTGGATACGAACAGGCTGTTGAAGAAGAAGAAGAAGAAGAAGATCTTGAATTCCTCGATTTTGAAGAATCGTAATTTCCGACGCAGAAAACCCTCATATACCAATTTTGAATAGAATATGATCATAATCACACAACTCGTCCGCCATATTGTGGCCGCCATCTTGGATTTCCCAGTTTTGACAAGAGTATCATCATTATCGAACCCAAATAATCCCAGATACTAATTTTGAATGGAATCGGATCATAATTACAAAACTCATCCACCATTTTGGAGCCGCCATTTTGTTTTTTTTTTATAAAAAATATTTCATGATGCATTGTCACCAGAATAAGGTACACCTGCAAAATTTCGAATCAATCGGACAATTAGAAGTGTGTCATATTTAACTTGCAAGATTTGATTACAGACAGACACACAGACACCGGGACAGGTGAAACTAAATAAAAGCTTATAATAATTAAAAAGTATTGAAAGAATGAAAAGGATATTCCCCATCATTTTTTGTTATTTTGCAACATCTCCACCATCAAAACGAACAGATATTTCAGTATTGAAGTCTATCATTTAGTTAATCAAACGTCTATCTCTTTTTTTTCAGAATTTCCCCTTTTTTTTCAAATAATATTACAACGATGTGTTGTTTCCGCGAAATTAATTTCCTTGAATTTTTCTATTCGAAATGATAAATATCCATTTTTATCAACGACAATTTATTACGGTTTGTTTTAGCCGTCGATTAGTGAAAATTAATTGTTTCTTACAATTATTGTGGATTCTAACATGGAGTTGAATTTCATTGAAATGACACGCCCCGCAGGTATCATCCCAGATAACTGGTGAAGGAAAGAGAGTATTATACAGCCAGTGTGAGATCCACTTCAGTGTAGGATTTCTTGTTATGTTCCCTGGTTGGTTGGTTGGTTGGTTGGTTGATAAGCTGACAAACAAGAGACCGGGTTAGCGCTTGGCCTCCCTGTGACACTGCGACCAACTAGGGTCTATTGTATCACTCTTACGTCAGTGGTTCCTCACGAGAATAGGTTTGTGTCCTTTATCAGGTTCAGTAGCCTTTTTATGAGGTTTTTCGGATTCATTCCCGTTTCCGGATTGATTTCACCAAAGATTCTGTGGCGCCTTCTTCCCAAGGCGTCGCACTCAAAGATTATGTGAGAGGCTGTTTCTTCCTCTTCACCGCAGAGCAATTGACGTGGAATCACGTCACGTCAGAATAGTCTGTATTCACCTTAAGAGAGACGGATAGACAGAAATCGTAAGATATGGTAATGTAGACCCAGGGCTTAATGTTATTGATATATAATGAAGAGAAATTACGATATAAATGCATATATGGATGCAGACAATAAAAATATGCCTCATAGTACAGGCCGCCACTGAGAATTACCTCCGATAACTGAGAGATCGAATGGCTGGGTTATCCATGGGCATCCCCGTACATCCCTTAGACATCCCTGGACATACCTGGGACATCGCCAGACGTCCCCGGACATCGCCGGGCCATCCCCTGGACATCTTCGAAAGTGTACACCCGACATCCGCAGCGGTATACCCCTAGCTCCAAACTGATTCACATTAGGTTTTGAAGACTTTATAGGCTGTGTTACTAAGACATTCACTTTTATAAAGTATCACGGTTGGCCATGAAATTCTGATACATTTCACCGTTGTGGTTTCTACATAGAGATCGTAGTAATTACGTATTTATCGAAATGTTTATTCACTTGGGGAAAATAATGAATTTGAGAAAATATTATGTGAATTCAAAAGACCTGGCGAATGTTGAAGAAACTCTTTTACCTGTTAATACTGGAAATATTTCTCGTATATAAAAATGGTCGGAAGATTTAGTTATGCTATTTTCTTTTATGTAAATCAAGAAACGAGTGTTGAAATTTTACTGAAAAATAATGGACAGAATAGACCGTTACTTTGTGATAGTTTATTTGGACAAAGAATAAGAGTACTCGAATAACTCAGAATAACTTCTAAACGAACAGAGTTCCCCACTTTTCAAAATTCTCAAGAAATAAGCCTACAGAAGACAATTAAATACCTTTCTCTATTTCAGTATCGTAATGAGTTCATTACAGTACTGAAAACAGTGCTGTAATTAATTCATTACAGCATCGTTTTCAGTTACATTTTTCGTTTTGTGGTTGTCAGCAATGACTTCCGATCCTTTTAAATTTCAGCAGACGTCAATTTGGAAATGTCAATTTCCTAACATTCACACCAACTGCCAAGATACAATATGAAAGTCACTAGGACCTATAATTTGAATTTTTTCATTGAATTTCACAAAATTTGAATGAAATAGAGAAAATATCGTCTAATACTCGTTGCAGAATGCAATTCCAATACTCATGCGTTCGAAAACTCGCTCCTTCGTCGCTCGATTTCGAATTTCGCATTCGTATTGGAATGGGAGCCCATTCTGCAACTAGTTTTAGAATATACTATTTTGCACAACTTGAAATACTTCAGAAGTAATACTACGAAACCTGTGTCACAGTTAAACCTCAAAAAAATTCCATTTACAAAATTAAAAAAGAGTAAATAGAAAGTAGCATTAGCAATGTCGCTCAGAATTGTTTGACTTTCACGAGTGCCACCCTGCGTCAGTTTTAAGTTAAAGAACATGATAAACCTAAATCATGGCCAACCGGGATACTTTATAGAAGTCAATGGAGTATAGATGGTGGAGACTTCAGAGGGGAGCGCTCGTTCACATCGTTGGAATTCATTAGATTGAAACTATCACAAATCATAATGCGGAAAATTCTTCAACTCGAATCACAAAACATTTCAAACTAATATCCTCGTATTACGAGCATTTCAACGTTTGAATACTAATTAATTCAAGCTACACCTAGAAACCTTAAATAGATTTTGATCTTCATAGAGAATTCTGGGACATCCTGTATATATGGTTTTCGTAATAAAATTTGCATGTGGCTTGAATACACTACATTATGTAGTATTATTTAGTTTATCTGTATTTTCTATGTATGTATGTATCTATTTACGTAATGCTGAGAAAGAAACTTTGTGTTCTGTTATGATAATGTACACTCTGTGACTCATTGGAGGTTAGAAAAGCAGAGATTGCTCTCTTTCAATTTTGAAAGTAAGGGCTAGGAGCATAGAATAATATTCTATGCTCCTAGGTAAGGGTTGTCGAGTTCGTTTACAAAATCATTGTTAGCGTGATCTGCGTGATTATGACTGTGTTCAGTTCGGTGATGTTTGGATGAGTTCTCTTCCGCTTGTGCTTGATCCACTCCTTTTGGCAAAACAGAATTAGGAACCTTATGTGATAAGACCATTTTATGTGTGTGAAACACTCTTTGTGTAAATAACCTACATGAATTGTGAAGTAGTTATCTCTTGACCCGCGTGTCCGTCCTCCATCCTTCAATTAAAAATTTCATTTCGATCGAATATTCAGTTTTGAAATTATCAGGAACACTGAATTGTGGATGGCAAAATTTACGGTCAGGTTTAGCCTGTTGACGCAGCATTCGAGATCCGAACCAACCCTGAAAATTTCAAGTCTCTAGGTTTATCCGTTCGATAATTATCGTATTTAAGGTCGGCGATTATAAAGCGAGTAGGAAAGCTCATCCGATAGAGGCGCCACCGTCCATTTTATGGAATATCTCCATAGAACATGCATTATCACTATCAAGTTCTATGAATATCTCTCTGATTATAAATGAAATGTACAATGGCTCTCTCTATCCGAAAATCGCCGAACTATGAAATAAGTGAATTTGTGGGTAAAGCAGGAAATGAAATAGCCCTCGTATAAGTGGTAAGAGCGCTCAAAAATGAGATAATTAGTCTATTATACATGCCATCTGTATGTATCTGACGAACAGCACGTAACATTTCCATCCAATAAAAAAGTATCAAGTACGGCGGGGACATTTCCTTGTCATTTGATGATAAGTCTCTCAGAATTTGGGATAAATCTGCACTGCCCATCTCCATAACAACATAAAGCTTTTTTTCTTTCAGCAAATGTTCACTGAAACAGACAATGAAATGAAGCATTTTGCAAACAGGTGACATCTTTTAATTTTCACTCATATTAGAATAAGCCGAAATGTCGGCATAATGTAGACTGGGATTTTTGGAAGTACAGTTTAGGTTTAGGTTTTTTTTAACCACAAGGGTCCAAAATCAAGTTAAAAAAATGGGTTACCTAATGCACTGTCGTGAAGTCAGGAGCTTTTAAGTTCTCGAAACAAATAAGGCATAAATCATTTGCCAATATAAATAATGACAAATGAAATGTGAATACGAACTAGGTCATCCACACCGTTCATCCTACCAGACCGAATAGTCCAACGTCAACTGAGAATCGCACCGACTGCAGTTTCGTCCTATTTAGGACTCATCAGGGTGGAATATCCCAAAGTGTGGATGACCTAGTTCGTATTCACATTTCATTTGTCATTATTTATATTGGCAAATGATTTGTGCCTTATTTAATTCATTCATCTAGGTAGCTGCCTTAATAGCTTAAGTTTTCATTATTTTATGTATTTTGAGTTCTCGTTCATCCATTTAATACGTACATCCATCTAAAAGGTATATTTATGGGCGCCCGAAGGGGAGGCCATTGCCTTATCGTTTTTCAGCACAACACTCTCAGTATTACTTTCTTAATCCAAAGGTCAGGAAAAAATTCCTCCCCTGAGAAAAATTGCTGCGTGCGCCCATGGGTACATTCGCATTCATATATCCAACAGAAAAAACTTTTGGATAGCGAAAGTTGACAACAGCTATCAAATAAATCGTCCATGATGTCGGATATAATTCGCTTGCATTTTATATAGTTCTGGTTATGCGATCTGGACAAAATTGATAGTAGCTTGAATCCGTCATTCTCCATCTAAATGCAAATTTTTATCTCCATCGTAGTTTTGAAATTATCAGGAGACAAAATTTCGAAATGCCATATTTATAGTACCCCTGGCCGAATTTTGCCCATTTACGAAATTAACCGCAACATTCGAGGTTCGAACCTACTCCGCTAATAGGTTCATCAGTTCGAAGAGTTATCGTGTTTACGGCCGGACTGTTCCCTGATCAGTGGTTAGACCCTGATCGATTGTGAATATTTCAGACTCAAAATTCTAATAATACTGAGCGGGACGAAATAATTAATCGCTCTCGACTAATTTCTTTCCAGAAATAATTAGGCATTAGTACGAAAGCAGCATTGCCGGATTGATAAGTAAACTATCCGCTAATAACATGTAAAACAAATTGCGGAAATTAATAACTTGGGATCAGGAGCTTGTAAGAGCTCTTTCATCTATAGTTCAACCAATCCCAGTTTAGAAGTCCTTGCAATAGGTTTGAGAATTTTCTGACAGCTATTAGAACAAATTTGTTGTCCTGTTGTCTGTTGTCAAAGAAATGGTGAATGATTCCGGATATGTTATTACAGAAATAACGAAACATTTTTTCTCTAACACTTCGATAGCATTTAATATCATTCTGGTTAAGCGATCTGCACAAAATTATGCATGTATCTTGAATATTTCATTCTCCATCCTAATGCAAAATTTGATCTCAATCATGTAGTTTTGATATTATCAGGCAGATATGATTTCAAAATGCCATTTTTACGAAACCCTGGTTTGCATTAACGAACTCAGACGCGGCATTTGAAAAGCGAATCTAACCTGGAAATTTCAAGTCTCTAGGTTAGGTTAGGTTTGATATTTATAGTGTTTTCGAACGGACGAACAGAATTGAATTTGATTATAGTTTCGTGGGCAGTGAGTCGAACCTAGTCAATTGAGAGCATTTCCAACTCTAAATTCGAAAAATTCAAACATCATGACGAAGTGAATAGGGATGTTGACACATGTCACAAATTCATATAAATTGAGGTTTTCCACATTGAAGATAGTTTTTGAAATACTAAAAAAATATTTTAGTGAAAGGCTGAAGGATCCTTGTTCGATGGCCATTTGTATTCTTGCAATAAAACACAGATTCTACTACTATTTTAGTGATATAATTACTCTCATTAAATAAAATAAAATTGATTTAAATTGTATTATCCATTACCGATTATCACGTGACTGCAAACACCGATCAGAATACGTGACGTCACTGAATCGTAAACAAGCTAACCTATATGTGTCATTACGAATACGAACTTACGAAGAACAGAGGAGAGTAAAACGTATCACCAGCGAACTATTTTACGATTATTTGTTATTACGAAAACGATATTCTACAATTTTTAACATAATGGAGACAAGATCAGTTCGCTTTGACAGAAGGCGAAGCCTGTTGACTGTATAGTGACGTAATCATAATCACGCGACAGTATGAAGCGTTTCAGCGGGAATTTTGAGAACTTTTTTTATTTACGCATTTTTTATTGGTATTTGCTATATTTTTTTCATGGAAATATTTTTTTCATGAAAATATTTTGTTCGTGTTTGTATAGGGCTTCTCTACAAATTAAAACCATCTCCAAAAAATAGTCAACATCCCTAGGCCTTGTTTAAGTAGGACGAGCGCAAAAAAAAACGTTTTCATGTCGTGCTTCCTTTGAAGACCACAGAACTGTATGAATATGTGATGGGATGGGATTCACTAGGTATGTATTTCATTTCGGTCGATTAGATTATTAAGATGGGGGTTCGATGATCAGATTCTCCCGCAATTTGACAGGAGCATTCAAATCATTATTTTACATATAGAAACATGGAATACCCTGGTGTTGGCACTGATTAGATTTTGTCTAAGACTTTCTTGTCGATCGAAGATCAATGATGGGTTTCTACTTTTTATTTCTGCCGAAAGGGGTCGCATTATTTTTCAATCTAGAGTGCCGTTTTGATCTACAATTTTGGTCACTATTTTTACTGAGGAGTCGTTACACCAGGGATTTTATGCATCTATTTTAACATATACAAACTGAATTTCAACGCGGTCGTATCTGATGCTAAGGAAATATTGGATGTTTTTTCGGATAATTAATTTTATGAGGTACTGGTTACGCGATTTGGACCAAAATGTTGCATGAAGAGTATTCAATATACGTCTCAAAAATCTCTCCGTTTCAGGATACAATTGTGCATTTGGCCACGATAAAGAAGCTTATTCGTTTAAGAAAATTGCGTGCCAGTCATTTTTCCGTCATTTACTTCTATTTTCGCTTGTAGTAGTGATATCGAACGACATCTCTCAGTGTTAGGTACTGGTTTGGTGTATTCGAGCAGATGCTGCCTCGGGAATTTTTCCCGAGTTCTGTGCAGTCTATAAATGTTCAACAGACCTCATCTGCAATCTCGTCTAGGTAGAAAGAGCCTTATGAGATATGCATTGTAGTGAATCAGGAGTCAATCAGGCTAAGTCTGATCAGTATCTCCGAAAGTGTAGTTCAGAAATAGCATAGCTCAAGATTTGAAGGCATCGATCTGGCTTCCAGCAGACAACTTACTGTTGGGCACTTTGGTTTCCTGTTCTTATATTTCTCATTATCAGTACTATAAAATTTATTGGCAAATATCTGACAGAACTTTCAATGTACTTTTGCAGTTGCCCACACAGCACATGACATCCAATGGATGTCCGTTTTGTGTCCGGCTCAAGTCCAAACGTCCATGGATGTTGAATGGACATCCATTGTATGTATAGGACTGGGACGTACAATGGATATTCTAATTTGTACGTCCATTGTACGTACATATATTGTACAAAAAATTCTGATAATTATGATGAGATGTCTATTTCATACTATTTCATTTCCACCTCAAATAGAAATATATTCTATACGTAAAACAGACTAAATCACAAACTCAATCCATGTAAAGAGTTCTGATCAGCCAATTGATGCACATATCTGGACATTACTTGTACGTCCAATGGTATACATCCGCTGGACATTCAATGCATGCTCATATATTCATTAATTATTGATTTTGAATATTGATATGATACGTAAATTCATTAGCAATACACACAAAAAAAATGTATAACACGACTGGTCCTTTGGGAACAGTGAAATATTAATCGTCAGAAAAAGAAGAAGAATAAGAAGTACATTTGAGGTTAGACAGTTTGGCAGTTAGGCTGCGACGATTTTCGCGGTTTTTGCCTTTTGTGAATATTGAGTATCAATTATCAACTGTTGTCTAGTGTGAAAGAGTAATTAAAATTCATTAAATAGTGATATTACTTTGTGTTAATAGTGGTGTTTTGGTGCTTTTCAACGAGGATCCAAAAATAGTTGAGTAAACAGTCATATTATATATAATATAGTTATATTAGTTCGAAATGAGTGAGAATAAAAAACTTTTCTTGAACAAATATTATAAGAGAGCATTGCGAAGGCAATTGAATGAGGATGAATCATCTGTCGACGAATATGAGCTAGAGCAATCTACCAGTGAATCTAGTAACTTCCATAATGAGTATGTAGCAACTTATAATTCTGATTCACAGGAATCTGATCTTTCATTGGTTGAATGCATCGATAGTTCTGAGGAGGAACTAGACAAATCTTATAAACAAGATCAAGAATTACTTTTAAATGTAAACTCAGAGTCGCCTGAACATAAAAGAGTGAACGAACACTCACTTACTCCCCAACTGGCAATGTGGGCATTGGAACATAATATACCTCATAATGCTGTCAATGATCTATTACGACTTCTACAACCACATTTTTCTGAATTACCAAAAGATGCCAGAACACTTTTGAAAACTCCTCGTAAAGTATTCCCAACTGTAATTGCTCCTGGAATGTATTATCATATTGGATTAAAAAACTGCCTAGAAAAACTCATCAATTGCTCTACAAATATTGTACAATCTAATTCCACATTAGAAGTGTGCATTAATATTGATGGCTTGCCTATTTCAAAAAGTTCAGGGGGTCAGTTATACCCTATACTGTGCAGTTTATTCACAAATAAAAATAATGTTGAAGCAATAGGAATATATCATGGTAATGAAAAACCTGCCAGGGCTAATGATTTTTTACGGGCATTCGTTGATGAAGCCAAAAATCTAATATCAAATGGATTTAGTTACAATGATAAAAAATATGAAGTTAGAATTAAAATGTTTGTGTGCGACGTTCCTGCAAAAGCTTTGATAAAATATACCACAGGGCATACAGGCTACTTTTCTTGTTCAAAATGTGAAATTGAGGGAACATATCTCGACAGAAGGACATGTTTTCCTCAAACCCGTAATTTGACACTACGTTCTGATACTGACTTCAGGATGAAAAAGCAAAATGAACACCATAGTGGAACATCAGTACTAGAAGAGATTCCAGAATTGGATATGATTTCTGATTTTCCTTTGGACTACATGCACCTAGTTTGTTTAGGTGTTGTGAAGAAATTGATTGTGAATCTCTGGATGAATGGAAAACCACCAAATAAATTTTCATTCGGACAAATATCAGACATTTCAGATTCACTTCTTCAATTGGTTCCCTATATACCACATGAGTTTTGTAGAAAGCCAAGAGCTTTAAAGGAGGCTAACCGTTGGAAGGCAACTGAATTTCGTTTATTTTTATTTTATACAGGTCCAGTGGTTCTGAAAAATATAATAGACTCAGATAAATATAAAAATTTTTTATGTCTTCATGTTGCAATGACTCTACTTTCAACATCAAAGTATCAGGAAAACATTGAATATGCTAACTCACTGCTGAAATATTTTGTTGAAACATTCATAATTTTGTATGGAAAACAACATGTTTCACATAATATCCATAATTTACTCCATATTTGTGGGGACGTTGCAAATTTTGGAATGTTAGATCAGTTCAGTGCTTTTCCATTCGAAAATTATATGCAGACCTTCAAAAAGATGATTCGAAAAAGTGAAAAACCTTTACAGCAAATTATATGTAGGTTGAATGAGAAACACTTATTTAACGAAACTTCTAAAACTGAGGAGACCGTTGAGAGTCTACAAATTGAACATTTTAGTGGTCCATTAATGCCTTGTCTGAAAATTATGAAGCAATTTAGAAAAATCTATCTCCGAAAGAACTGTTTGATGAGTATTTCTAAACCTAATAATTGTTGTTGTCTTCTAGATAATAGTATTGTCATTATTAAAAATATTGTAACTGTGGACTTAGAAGTAATTATTTTGGTACAGAAGTTTTTGAAATTGTCAGACTTTTATATTTCACCTTGTAAATCATCGGAACTAGGTATCCATTTGGTTTCAACTAATGAAATGAGTTCACTTCAACCTAGGAAAATAAGTGATATTTCGCATAAATGTATGGTATTGCCAATTGAACACAAACATGTAATCATTCCCTTGCTACATTTGCAATAATTTGTTTCAAATGATTAATTTTTTTCAATTTTATCTCTTACTGTTTTTTTAGTTTCAAAAGCAGTCATCTGTCCTTATATTAATTCAGACAATTTTATGGTAGAATCATTTGTAGTTCGAAATTATTTTAGTTAGAAATTTATTCTGAAAGCATGTTTTTGATCATTTGTTTAGGATTTTATTCAACGATTAGAGAATGGAGAATAAAACATGGACGGTCGTGAAATTCTTGGAAGAGAATTCCGTCGAAGCAGTCCCTACACACTGGTTGGTGGGGAACACATGTGTCTGGCCACCCTACCCTGGTAGGGAAAAAGTGATCCAATCCATAAGAAACTATGAGGACAAAGACACATCTTGGCCAAGCTATAAAATAACAATCTTCCGCAATGCAACATACAGTAAGTAGGGAATCTATTTTATGACAGGATACATTTTATACAATGTGTCAGTGTAATCTTTCTTTTACTGGTAAATTAATTATATTCTAATCCTTTCAGATAGCTACTTGGAAGCTAGGAATAAAACTAGGCTAGCAGAATACACTAGTGATTTAAATGAGGAAGATTCTAAGTCTAGAAAGTATAGAAAAAAAAAAGACCCAAATTGTTTCCTCTGATGATGAAAGTGAGGAAACAAGTAAATTACCTCCTCCTCCATGCATAACAAAGTATAAAAACACACCTCACATATCAGACGATGAGGTTATATCCACTCCTTCACCGACTCCAATAAATGAAGGTGAATAATTTAAAAATTTTCTATAATAATGAGTTGGACCCCAATTTTACAATTTCCTAATTCCATTCATAGAAACATGACAGCCATTCAAAAATACCACAATGATTTCTCTTCCTTTCATAACCTTAGTTATATTCATCTACAAATATTGATTGTAGTATTAGATTTGTACAATTTCCTAAAAAGAATTATGGATATTAATTCTATGAAAAATCATTGATATTCCAAAATTTAATCATTTTAACATTAAACATCTATGGTTTACAGCACCACTGAAATCACTCAGTGATTTTGCCAAGGAGAACAGTTGCCTTTGCTGCCCAATTCATGGGAAGCAAAACATGGGTGAGTAGATCGGTCCTTAAATAAGTAATAGATAATTTATAATATTCTTTGCTCTTTTTCAAATTTTATGTAAATTTCAGATGAAGCGATTAAAAAAATGAGTAAACAATATTACCTGATCAGTAGCGTGTTAACTGATATCAGTGCCAAATTGGACAACCTCCGAATAAATGCGCCGGTGGAAGAGGTTGAATCAATTTTTACCAGATTTTCATTGTTCCCTCTCAAAAATCCGGAAGATCTCGATGCCATTGAGCAACATTTGGGAGAAAAGGGCAATTTCAGAGAAGCAGTGAGTACACAAAAATAAATATTTCGTTTGCAAATAACCCTAGCTTTATTCTTTCAGTGCAATGAGTTGTCTAGAATGGGAGGAACTAATATCTATGAATTCATAAAGAGGTGCATGTCTCAACTTTTAAGTAATTCCCTGGCATCCACTTATAGCTATCATGGAAGGAAAAATAAACTGAAATTTGTCTCTTTAAAAATAGCTGACCTTTTGTTGTGTAAGTAAAATAAAATATGGATGCATTTTCCGGCTTATCAGTTTTTTAGTAAGATTTCAAATGTTAACAACTAAAAAACGCCCAATGTACAATTTGATTAACTATTCATTAGAATTTCAGTAATTTTAATCCAATTGCTTATGAATTCATTTTATTCCACAGGTGCTGCAGAGAAGGCGTATCCAAATAATTCGAAGAAGGAGATAGAGGATGCTATAATGAAATGGCTGAGGAGAGCCAGTGAGAGAAAATAAGTAGAAAACTGCACCAACTACGATTTTTTACTGGCGTGCAATGATATGAAGCCAAAAATTCAGAAAATGTTTTCATTTATGAGGTTGAAATGTTGATGTGATGTTCTTACCAAAGTATTAATAAAATATATACCACAGGACATACAGGCTATTTTCATATTTAAATGTGAAATTGAGGGTATATATATCTTGAAAAAAAGGCATATCCAGGTGGTCCAAAGTAGGACTGCCATTGGATGTTCACTGGGCGTTCATTGAACGATTGAGTGACGTCCAATGAATGTCCACCGTTCCTCTTTTGGAGGAAACATGGACGTCCATTGGTTGTCCAAAGTAATGTATAAGTACGTCCAACGGACGTTATCAAAGGACGCCTAATGGACGTCCAAATTGGTGCCATATGGGCCTCCACTGGACATCCATTGGACGTATTACGTACAGTAACGGACGTACAATGGATCTTTTGGATATCGAAAACGAACGTTCATTGGACGTACATAGGATGTACATGTGCTGTGTGGGTGCATGGTCAAAATTAAGTAAATATAACACAATTATGAGGCATTGCAGTTCACGAGCCTGCAACATTGAGATTTTTAACAACAAGTTGTACTTTGGAAGATTTCATATTTTCAACTAGAGTCTCTCCAAAATGTCTCGAAGAATTATTCCTTTGATGAGTTGCTCACCAGTGTTGTTCAAAGTTCTCTGTGGTGGAAGAAATTATTTTCTCTTGATTCTATTCGGGCGTTTACTTCGTACAGCATCTAAACATCCAGCTGTAGGAGAAACTACTAATTTATCCAGAAAAGTTTCTTCGTTCATAAAATATATTCAAACCTGACATTAACTTCTGTATTTTTTCAAATGGTTCGCGAAAACGCGATGTATATAGTGTCATCTTCTCGCTTCGCGGCCTTTAGTAGTTTATGCCATGGCAAAGGTTTCACACTTTCACAGTCTGCGGAATACGAAGGGATTCATGGACATCCGCAGTTAAGACTGAATAACAGTTCAGTGAATATATGAGCTTCAAAAATGGATGGTTTATGTACCAAAGAAGTGGGATTAGAATTTCTTGATTATCCTCAGAGCAAACCAATTTCATATTTGGCTAAACAGGAAAATGCTTCCTAGACATAGGAACCAACGTGCGAATACTTTGATGAGGGTGGGAACAAATTTTCACGGCAAGAATTTTTGGCTTGATTCGCTCCAAAAGTGTAGAGCGCCCTTATGGGAAAACCAGCAGATATAAAACGAATGTCAGATGGACTACGGATCACAAAACAATTTATGTGTATATTTGATGTGTATATTGATGTTTGTGTATATGACACTAACCTCACATAAAAAGAGGTCAACGAATGTAAATAAGGATTGCAGTGTAAATAAAAGATCAATCAGAAGTGAAAATGAACTTCTTAAATTATTGAGTGATGATATCAAATTCAATAAATGTTCCCATTAATTATTTATTCATCTCGTCGATTTCTTAAAAGATCGATGGATCGTAATATTAGGAGCTCCAGATTATGCATAAAGACTAGGGTAGGTTAATTTTCTAAACGAACGAAAACAACGTCATTTATCGACCGACAGAATCATCGAAAAGTTCTATTTCTGCGCCTAGGAGGAGGAATAGTTGCTATGGCTTATTTTTCACCCCGGCGCGCCGTCGGCAGGAAAAGTGTTTTTATGCAATGAATGAATTTTGCAAAACAACCGTAACTAGGCAAATGTTCCATTTCCCACTCAATTTAGAGGATCGTAAATGTCAATCCAAAAGTGAATATTCAGATTTCCATGAATTTGAAAATGTTTGAAAATAAAATAACATATTTCATTCGAAGGAGAAGTGACTTCTCATGGCTCGCTTTCAATTACCCGCCTCACTACGTTTGGCAGGTAAACTCAAGCTCGCCATGAAAAGTGACACTTCTCCTCATGGAATAATATACTATTATTTCCAAATGTATGCTAACAACATCATTTTCGACCGACAGGATCATCGAAAAGTTCTATTTCTCCGCCTAAGAGGACAAATACACTCCATTCACTTTTATAAAGTACTCCGGTTGACCATGAAATTCTGACACATTTCACCACGTTTATTTTGAAAATTTTGGGTTATAGCATTGAGTTTAAATATACATAGAGACACAGCCCAGTTCATTGATTTGATGCATAAATTTTTGGCAGTTTACTGTCCAATTTGCCAACTTAAGTGGCGACACATAGTAGCTACTAAAGGAACTATATTCGTCAGATCCATTTTGTCACTACTCATTTATCGAAATCTGTAGGAGATTTATTTTCCTCTAGTTCTATGAATCGTAGGCAGGGTCGGATTCGTCCAAATTCGTTACAAACGGTGTGATTCAATAATGATGAACTATTAGCCATGAATTTCTCCAAAGGAGTGTTCTCAGGTAGGAAATGAGGGGTGAAAATGTTTCTTGGAGGGACATAAAAGAAACGTACTTAATCGATGAAAAGAATTTTTCTTTCTCGTCCTCTCTTGAAGATAACTGAAAACCACATAAATCCAAACGCCTTCCAGAAAATGAAGGTTAAATTGGCCACGCAGATTTTCATCAGAACTTTATATTCGGCTATGAGAACAGTCATTGCAACTGGTGAACTGAGGTCGAGAAGTGCCAATTCAACTGTTCAGTTCATTCTGAAAATGAATGATCTTTTCGACTGCCTCAATTCGAATGGAAAATTTGGGGGAAATTATCAGCCATCACCAATACAAACTCTGACGGAATCAATTGAATTCATTAAGTCTTGGACAGTGGGGAAAAATATCCCCTATTGTTTCAACGGTTTGACACAAACCATCAGTAGCATCCTTCAATTGTGGGAGGAGACGAAGGAAACATTTCCATATTCGATAAAAAGTCGGCTCAACCAGGACCCAATCGAGAATTCATTCTCCAAAATAAGACAGCGTAGGGGTTATGATCCAAACCCCTCAGCTATATGCTTCAGATTTGGGTTGCAGTCGGTCATGACTGATTGTCTTGAAAAATTCCGATAATTCTAACTGCCAAGACGACCATGTACAATGGGAGAATCTGAAAGTGGCCCATTGATGTGGTTGATTGGACAGATTCGACCATTCTTCTGCGGGTTCGGGCAACGGTGAGCCTAGTGAGGGTATATATAACGGATAAAGAGTTAATTGAACCCCTAAATACCCTAGAATCCAACTCAATCGCAAGTTTCTCGGGGTATTTGATGAGGAACATCGCCAAAAAAAAAACACAAATGCGGTAAGTGCGAAAAAGCACTCCTCATTGATGATTTGAATAAGCTTGGTAATTATTGGATATATATTGCAAATCTAAATCGGATACATTTGAGAATTCCCTCAACCGATTTCAAACATTTGATGAGGAAAGCGCTGTTGGTCATAAAGAAAATTATGATCACAAAATCAGAAAAGATATGACTTCAAAGGTATATTTCAGGAAAATAAAAAAAAAATAAATTTATAGAAGATTGGATCTCTCCATTAACTCCAGAATATGAAAAGCACAGAATTCATTTGTGGAGACAACTGATTAGAGTGAAGCTGTACAGGGGACAGAAAAAAAAACCAAAGGAATCTCGACACAGAAGCATCCCGCTGTTTATAAAAAATTTAATATTTTTTAAAATTCATAGAAAATCTATTTATAAATACTTGTGAATGAAGAAAAAAATTGCATGCATTTATTTTTTCATACATCAGTATTTTATATTCATGAAAGATCAAAAATAATTGTCGTTTTATTGCAAAAAAAAAATCAGGTGATGAAATACTGAACATCCCACATTTCCATACGCCGGTCCTGATCGTCATCGCATTCGGCTTCGTAAATAGTGCCTTATAGTTCAGCTACTTACCGCCAGATGCGGGAGTAGAATATTTAGCTTCTCTGAAACACACTTATCCATCTATGAACCGGTGAAGGAACTGCACAAAATTTAGCTTCAAATCGTTCAACTGGGATGTGTCTCTATGTATATGTAAACTCAATGGTTATAGTCATTCTTCTGACAGCTACAACCGCAACTTTGCCCTTTCTACATATAGGTCGTAGCACGGCCTTCTAAAGACACAGGGCCTTGCTGTTGCCAAGTGCGGCAACAATGTACTGGGGTATAGCCACCCGACATATACGGGCGTAAACAAGAGTCTATATATATAGTGGTAAACAATTCCGGCATTTTTGTAGCATCCGCGCTTAGTTTAGTGTTCATTCCGGTCATTTTTGTGAAAAAATAAGTGAATTATTGTTACCAATTGCGATTGTTCGAGTGCTGTGTACAGTGAAATTGTTTGTGATATTGGTGTTAGTGAATTCTTCTTGGAATAGCAGAGAATAATTGGTCTTTTTGTAAGTATCTGATATCTAGCCTATAAATTCCACTTGGACTTGAGACCATCTGCTTCGAAAAATGGTCAAAACGTGTTGTATTCCATCCTGTAGGAGTAATTATCCGTCTACAAAAAATGAAGGATATTTTGGTTGTTTTAGTTTTCCAAAAGATGAACAGCGTAAGCTTTTATGGATGAGGGCCATACCGCGAAATTTCATTCCAACTAATAAGAGTTTTATTCGCGAGAAACATTTTGATTCCGAAGATATAATTAAATTCAATAAACATTTGCAAGCAGATGAAACCATGAAATTACTCTCTTTAAGATTCCCGAAATTGAAAGAAGACGCTATCCCAAAATTTTTTGACAAATTTACCCTCATACCTTTCGAAACAAAATCAAATAAAAAGGACCGATCCTCAGTGTAGAAGGGAAGCAATTTTTAATAGAAATAATAATGAAGTAGAAGCTTTTTCGATTTCCGATTTGATTAAAGATTTCAAAGACTTACTTGAAAATTATTCGGCCAAAATTGATATATCTGGATGGGAAATTAAAACATGCTATAACGCAATTTATTTTTATATTCTAAATTTTGAAAAATCATTAACTGTTGAAAGTTCTTTAGAGATGAATGAAAGTCTCCAGAAAATATATTTCATAAAGATGTTAAAATTTCCGCTAATGACTTAAAATGGATACTTCCTTCTGATATGATTCTCAGCCGATGGTCTCAAGTTACAATTTGCTTTCCCGTTATAAAAATGTTTCTAATGAAAATACAAGTAAATCTACATCAGATTTATTGAGAGATTCCTTGACTTCATTAGAAGCATTTTTATCATCGGATAAGAATGATTTGGCGAGAGATGACCCTACATCTCCCCGTGGTTCAAGCTGGACACTAAATTGAATAAAACATCAGCCAATTCGCTTTAATTTCAATTTTGTTTTTTATTTATTATACAATTTATTGACTGAGTAGGGCATACTTCCACCCTTTTTTCAGATATTCATCGGAAAACAGATTTATCAACATCAGGAAATGAAATAATACGTTCGAAATATCGTATCTCTCACGCTAAGCATCGTAAGCAGTATACCTCCCTACATTGGTGTTTTGCGGCGTTGCCCCTCAAGGCGCCCGGCCATGTCTTTGGAAGGCCGTGGTCGTAGTAATTACGTATTTATCAAAATTTTTATTTACTTTGGGAAAATAATGAATTTGAGAAAATATTATGCATTTAATATATCCACATCTTTCCGAAAGATCCATGAATAATCGCTTCACACGAATATCCAAAAAGATCAAGAAACAACTCGCTGATAGTTTGATTGAAACAGATAGTCTTCCTAGTATCACGCCACCTACACCTTTGGACACCAGTGATGATGAATGTCCTTCTCATTGTTCCTAACAGCCTGTATCCCCATCCCAGTAATATCATACCATAACTTGAACATTCACATCGAAAATTAAAATATTATATAATAACATCAACAGCTACATGCCAAAGAAACACCTGACCAACTACTTCATAGAACAAAATAACATAAATTGTGCTATGTATGTAGAAGCCAAAATTAAAAACTCTCACAATGTTAATTACAGGGACTGGACCATAATCAAAAAAATTGGACACAAAGAACAGAATACAAGAGGTGGAAGTTCAATTCAATGCCATCCACACCTAAAAACCAGAAAAGAAAACCCACCAGTGGTAAACAATCCTATGAATGAAGTTACTCACTTTAGTATACCATTTAAAAATGACAGATTACACATATTTTTGATTTACTTTCATCCAACCAGACAGATAGAACTGATAGAAGAAACACTGTTCACTAAGGCTTCAATATATCCATACGCCATCATAGTAGGGGACTTCAATGCCAACACAAACAGAAAAATGAGACTTATTGAACAATTCCTGAAGAACAGCAACTTTGCAAAAGCTGAAACACCCCCCACATTCCTTATGGACGGAAATGAAGATACCACACCTGACTTAATCCTGTATTCAAAAAACATCAAGAAAAATATATCGAAAGTACAACTATCACCTGATTTGGGCTCCGATCACCTTGGATTTATAATGGAATTTGACATGGACCTGGAACCGGAATATATTGGGATTGGACCATAATCAAAAAAATTGGACACAAAGAACAGAATACAAGAGGTGGAAGTTCAATTCAATGCCATCCACACCTAAAAACCAGAAAAGAAAACCCACCAGTGGTAAACAATCCTATGAATGAAGTTACTCACTTTAGTATACCATTTAAAAATGACAGATTACACATATTTTTGATTTACTTTCATCCAACCAGACAGATAGAACTGATAGAAGAAACACTGTTCACTAAGGCTTCAATATATCCATACGCCATCATAGTAGGGGACTTCAATGCCAACACAAACAGAAAAATGAGACTTATTGAACAATTCCTGAAGAACAGCAACTTTGCAAAAGCTGAAACACCCCCCACATTCCTTATGGACGGAAATGAAGATACCACACCTGACTTAATCCTGTATTCAAAAAACATCAAGAAAAATATATCGAAAGTACAACTATCACCTGATTTGGGCTCCGATCACCTTGGATTTATAATGGAATTTGACATGGACCTGGAACCGGAATATATTGAGCAAAGGATGACATACAACTACAAAGCGAGCAAAATAATAGATATTGACAAGGAGATGAAGAAATTTATTGACGGAAATGCCAACACTCCACTGAGCGAATTATACATTGAATCCGTCAATAAGAAACTTTCAGAATCCATCAAGAAGCATACTCCCACAACAAGAAGACGCCCATTTTTGCATGAGTTACCGCCATATATAATCAAATTAATTAAAAACAAAAGAAGAATGTATAGAGAATATTGCGATAACAAAAGACCAGAACTCAAAAAAGACTTGAATAGATACAACAAAAATATTGTATGTAATATGGCCGACGGAGCGGGTCACTCTGACACGAAGTCCGGAGAAAATATAGAAAATAACGAAGTTATTAAAGTGTGCAAGTTCTGTAAGAGAACAGTTGTGAGAGATAAACTCCTGTGTAGGAGATGTAAAGCAACTTTCCACCCAGGATGCATGAAATTGGCAAATACAGCCAAGAATAACGAGTGTCAACATTCAATCGATGACAACGGTGAAATCATGAATGAAACAACTGAATACATAAATATCTTAGAGAATATGCTCTTCCAAGAGATCGTAAGTAAAAACAAGATATTAATGGAACAAAATGAAATTCTCCTCGAAAAAGTTTCATTTTTGGAAGCAAAAGTGAAAAATTTGGAATCTGAAAAAAAACATACACAGAAAACAATATGAGAACTGATAAATCAAAAGAAATCAACAAGTCGACAGTAACGACACCCCAGATTAAACCATCAACTATTGTCGACCCGAAATGGCCAACAAAACGACAATCAGACAGCGCTGGCGTAGCACCTGCAAATAATCCACCAACCGTTCAAGAGATGGCGCAGATTTCTGAGAAAACGAACGTCGAGATGTTGAATTCGAAGCAGTCAACGTCATCATCAACCAGACAAAACAACAACAAAGAAACATCTACCTACACTGATGAAAACGGTTTCATTACTGTAAGATCGAAAAAACGACGTAAACCAGAATTAATAGGAAAAAACACCAGCTCGAACTTGAAAGCAGTATCGAAAATGGTATCAGTTTACATTAGTAGAATTGATCTGAATAGTACAGTAGAAACAGTAACAACGCACTTAGAAGAAAACAATTTCAAAAATTTTGATGTGAAACTAGGCAATTCCAAGTACCCCGATATATATAAATCATATATTATTACAGTGCCAGTAACATCACTTGATGAAATTAAACAACCAGATTTTTGGCCGAATGCAGCAAATATAAGTAATTTTTTATACAGTTTGACAAAGATCGGGAAGAAACAAGAAACAATAACCAAACAACAAACAGTAATGAGCATAATACATTACAATGTACGATCCATTGGAAATTGTACAGATCCACTCCAACTACTATTAGAGGAAAATAAAGATTGCCTGTGTTTCTGCATGGCTGAGCATTGGAAATCCTCCACTCAATTACCCCTACATAACCTGAGGGGTTACAGTTTGGTATCGTCCTTTTGCCGGAATGAAGGCCATCATGGAGGAGCCGCAGTTTACTGCAGAAGTGATATCCTTGCGACAGAAAGAATAGACATTGTAAATCTATCTGTGCCCTTTGTATTTGAGGTTGCAGCAATACAATTCAAAATACGTAAGGTGAGATTCATTGTTGTATGTGTGTATAGAGTTCCTAATTCAGACTTCGAGAAGTTTCTACATTTGCTTGAAATGATAATTAATCTTATCACCGAGAAAGACTGCATGATATTTTTGGCAGGTGACTTTAACATAGATTTGACAACAAATAATGTGGAATCACGACAGTTTTTGCTAATTTAGGTTTTCACAATCTTGAACAATCAATATTCGAACCCACTAGATTAACATCACATTCCCAAAAATGCATAGATAATGTTTTCACTGATTTATCAAGTTTCGAAGCAAAAATAATGGACCACCAAATTTCAGATCATTTCGGTCAAAAACTACTCTTTAGTATCAACTGTGAACAAGCGCCTCCAATTCTTAAAAGAAATTTTTGCCAGGAAAACAAGGTAATATTCATAAAAACTCTTAAAGAACAATATTGGTCTGATGTATACCTATGCGACGATGATGATGTACAAAGTCAGTTCAAAAATTTCATGTACATTTTCATACCTGTTTTCAACCAATCTTTCACTAAAAAAATTTGTTACCCTCAAAAAAAGAAAATCCATTATAATTCACAAGAAATTAACAATTGTAAAAAAACACTTGACATGTTATTTACTCTCAAATCTGCAGGCCCGCCGCTAGCTGTCTGAGCGCCCGCGTGCAAATACTGTTATGCCGCCCCTAATAGGGCGCTACATCAGCAGCGGCGTAGCTACGTGGGTGCAAGGGTGTGCAGTGCACCAGGGTCCCCGACCTCAGGGGGCCCCCAAGCGGTGACTATCAAATCGCGTTTGAACTCGATACAATAATTTCTCAATTTTAGAAGTCGCCTTCTTATATTTTGGTTGCAGTTTTCAACAAACTGCCGAATCATTGGAAACTATTAAGTTTCATTAAATTTAAAAGAGAATTGAAGGCGCTCCTTGTAACAAAAGCGTATTATTCGCTCTCAGAGTTTTTCTGTGACAAAAACCTATCTGTGATATGAGTATAGTTTGCTCTAGACTGTAAGTTCATTTTATGTCCAAATTTATTTTAATAATGTGTTATTTATGCTGAAAATTGACGAGTACACGCTATTGTATTAAGCCTGTAGTACAATAAAGATTTGATTGATTGATTGAATTCAAGTTTCGGGTGTATGACTGCAGTCAACAAAATTTTGAATTTTCACCATCATTTCTACTAGATATAATAGGTAGACGAAAAAACTGTAATTCAAAGCTTCGACCAATTTCGAAGTAAATATTGCCATATGAAAGGGACCAACTTTTAAATTCAAGTTCTTAATAATTATCACCTATTTCTACCTGAATTGAATAAGGCATGGACAATTCATGAATTGTGTATGAAAATAATAAGGAAATACGGAATGCTGGAATGCGATCTAACAGAAGTATTTACAGCAATATTACTGTTCCATACAATCTTCCTGTCACCTCTGTAGAAGCTGAAAGATCTTTCAGAAAATTAAGAATAATATAAAATTATTTGCGGAACACTATGAGCCAAGCTCAACTGCGACATTTATGGCTTATACCTATCAATTGAAAATGAAGCTGCATCAAGTCTAGATTTGAGTGAAGTCATTCAATCTTTCGCAAAGAGTAGGTCTAGAAAGAGGTTGTAAACATATTTTTTCCGAAGGAATAAATGACTTCAAATCTAGACTTGACCTCTAGGTTCGAATCCCCAATAATTAATTTGAAATCATTCCTCGAATAATTTATTCTTATTGTGATTTCACCAAATAATCTAACGTATCAATAAAAAAAATAAGGCTAGAAGGTCATAGTGACAATGACATTTTTTTTGTGAATATTTGTACATATAGTAAATATCTATAAAAAATGTTTTCAAAGCCCTTTTTTTCATCCACATTTATATAACATTAATATAATGAATTTAATATACCTACTCCAATACATAAATAACAACATAATTTATTCAAGTATATTCCTCAACTGTACCTTCAGTAAGTAACTTTGCTTCTTCGAAGTATTTATATTTTGACTCGAAAACAATTCATTAAGGGGCCCCTCTTCGATTTTTGCACCAGGGCCCCGGACTATCTAGCTACGCCACTGTACATCAGGGGCGTATCCAGAGAGCAATTCGGGGGGGAGGGGTAGTGGCAAGTTTTAGCGAGGGACCTGAACTGATCTTGAGTGAAAAGCGGGCAAAGGGGGTGGGTTAGATCGTTTCCATTCGAAGATTTAGTGTGAAAAACTCTTTACTGAGGGGGGGGGGGGTTAAATTACCCCCAGTACCCCCCCCCCCGTAAATACTCCCCTGCGCTAAATAAGCTGAGTCTTCTCTAGAAAGGGTTCCCTTATTATGGTGGGAAAAAAATTAAAAACCTATTGAATTATTGTTATAAATATATATAAAAAATCAAACAAAAGGGTTGTACTCATGGATTGTGTTTTATTTTTAAAATCAACTCGACATGTTTCGCCTCATCGGCATCATCAGGAGTTTTGTCACAAATTATTCAAAAATAAAACACAATCCATGAGTACAACCCTTTTGTTTGATTTTATTATAAACATGGATTTTCGTCGTGAAATTTCGAACTTAATAAATATATATATTGTATTATTGTTATTTCTATTTATAAAATTGAAAAATCATATAGATACACACTCAAATATTTATCTAAAAAAATTTCACTCTTCTCGCTTTTTTATTTGCGAAATCTTCTATAATCTTAGTCATATCCAATCTATCCAAAATTTGGTGTTCAATTGAAATTATAGCTAAATTACTTAATCTGTGTTGGATCTTAAATAATTCTTGATAATTTTTAATTTTGAAAAAGATCTTTCACCGGATGCAACTGAAACCGGCAATGTTGGTAGTATTCTTAGTGTTATTGTTATATTCGGAAATGTAGAAATTAAGTCATTGCCAAAAATATATTGTAACAGTGATTGTGGATCCTTCGATTGGTGTTCTGCAGAATGCGATTTCAGTGCAATAATTTCATTAAACAAATCAATACCGTCAATGTCTGATTCATTAGTAGCATCATCTTTAAGCTTCAGATTCAAGTCTTGACAATACTTCATCAAATCAACATTGGAATAGGTTGTCGCTAAGAAACCCAAACACGTCGCAAAATGTTGTCAACTCTTCGAATCTATTTTTCAAGGAATTGATTGTTTGATCTAGTATCCTAAAATAAAACTCCACTTGGTTTTTGGGTCGGATAAAACTTCATCACTGTGTTCATATTAAAATTGTGTTGGTTTTCTTCTTGGTCTGATTTTATTGATTGGTGGAAAATCTGTTTCTACATTGACTTCGTGGAAGATTCTGCTAACACAATTTCGAAATGTTCAGCCGTACGATATTGTTTGAACTTATCTATCAACGTCTTCAACAAATTCATGCAAATTTGGGTATTCATGGTGGGGCTCTGCATCATTTTACTCAGGGCATTAATTTCATTTAGGATATCAAACCAAATTACTACCGAGCAAATAAATCTATAATTTTGTACGTTTAAGGCCAGCGAATGAGCTTTTTGGGAAGTAGTACAATCCCATTCTGAGGAATTATCAGATATTTCTAGCAAAGCATCAAAAATTTTTTCGAGGTGATAACGTAAGGGTTTAACTGCATCGATTCTGCTTGACCATCGCGTATTACTTAAAGCTTTTAATTTTAACTTTGGTAAATGTTTACAGATAACAGACCACCTTTTTGTAGATGACGAAAAGAAAACGTAAATTTCTTGAATTATATTGAAGAAATTCACAGTTTCGTGCGTAATACTTGCTGCATCATTCACTACCAAATTAAGACTATGAGCCGAACACGGTACGTAAAGTGCACGGTTATTGATTTCCAAAATTTTTTTGTAGTCCACTGTGATTTCCACGCATATTTGAACCGTTATCAAAACCCTGGCCTCGTAAATTTTGAATGTTGAGATTCAATTGCGAAAATAAATCCGTAACAAAATTCAATATACCTCCGCCCGTGGAGCTGTTGATAGGGCAGAAATCAAGGAAATTTTCACATATCGTAACATTTTTTGTCTCATTATCTAAAAGAACATGCCTGAGTATAACTGTAATTTGTTCTATATGACTAACATCTGGTGTGCAATCTAATATGATGGAGAAATATTTTTATTCTCTGCGGAACTTCGGGGGGCGGCAGTGCCCCTCCCGGAAATATACCTGAAAGAAACACTGCAGTGAATTCACTGAATTCCGTGGATATACGGAAATTATCGATGTTGGCCGCTTGTCCTCCCGATCCTTCAGAGAAAAAGTCCGTCTAAGGGGGATGGGGAGCATATGGCAAAATTTCTATGTTTCTATGACAGTTGGCAAAATTTTAAAGCAGTTGGAGTTGGACAACCGCCCCCCCTTTCCCCCCCCCCGCTTGCCACGTTGTTTGTCCCCTTCAAAAAAAAGTTCAATTTCACTGGATTTGCCGCCCCCCTGGACGTGCCGCCCTTGTGCCGGGCACGCCTTGCACGCCCGCTTACGGCGGGCCTGCAAATCTGTTGATAGTAACTACATAAATCAATAACATTAGGAAAGTATATAATCGACTGTTAATTAACTATAGAAAGAGTATTTACTCTGATCAAATTGAAAGAGCGGAAAATAAAAATAAGGTAGTATGGAATATTGTTAAAGACATCAAGGGTAATAAAAAGGAATCTAAAATACAAATAAGCGGAAATCCAATAAATATAGCAAATGATTTCAATTCTTATTATGCCAGACCAGTGGCGGATCTAACTAGTACGGTGGATGATGATGGTGACCCATGTTCGAAAATCAAAAGACATTGTAAATCCTTTTTTATCAGCCCCGTACTCAGTTTCGAAATACATGACATTATACGCAAACTGCAAAATAAATGGAGCAGTGGTCGTGATGAAATACCTTCAAGCATATTGAAATCTTGCGCCCTGGAAATATGCGAACCACTGGCATACATAATCAACAATTCCTTAATTCATGGAATATTTCCTGAAAGTTTAAAACTATCTCTGATCAAACCGATTTTCAAAAAAGGGGAACCAACTCAAGTCCAAAATTATTGACCGATAAGTCTTTTATCATCCTTCTCGAAAGTATTTGAAACAGCAATGATTGATAGGATAAAAAAAAATTTCGATTCAAATAACCTATTTAGCCAATGACAACATGGGTATCTGAAGAATCGGTCTATCAACTCAGCTATTCACAACTTCACATACGAAATACTGAAGGGATTTGAAAACAGGGAAGATATAGTAGGCATATTTTTGGATCTGACCAAAGCATTCGAATCAGTTAACCACAAACTCTTGCTGAGAAAATTGGAGTTACTAGAAATCAGAGGGAACCCACACAAATGGTTTGAATCCTACTTTACGAATAGAACACAGCAAGTTATCATTGAAAATAAAGGTATTCGTTATCTTTCAGAGCTAACATCCTTACAATCAATAGGAATCCCTCAAGGGGGTGTTGCTGCACCTATCCTATTCGTGATATTTGTGAATGATTTTGAAGAGACAATAAAAGACCTTAATTGTAGCCTTGTCAACTTTGCAGACGACACAAACTTGCTGATCCGCGAAAAAAATCGTGAACTCTTATTCCGAACACTCCAAGAGTGCAGTACTCGTATAATGTTCTGGTTCAATGTCAACAAACTTGAATTAAACGTAGAAAAAACAAATGTCATCATGTTCAAGACGTCCAAATCTAACCGTACCATCCCAGAAGAAGTTTCATTCGCCGATACAAACCTTAAAACAATCACACATACCAAATTTCTAGGTCTAACATTAGATGAAAGTCTAACCTGGAATTCTCATATTCAAAACTTGGGCAGAAGGCTCAACTCTATAGTTTATTCATTATGAGTATTGAAGACACATACCAACTTGAGTACATTAAAAACTATATATTACTCGCATTTTCAATCCGTGTTAAAATTTGGAGTCTTATTTTGGGAAAAAGGAAGAGATGCCAACGACTTATTCATTATCCGGAAGCGTGCCCTCCGTATTCTTTTAGCGTTGAAATACAATGAAACATGTAGAAACCATTTCAGAGTTAACAACATCCTCACTCTGACAGGTCTATATTTATATGAGTTGATTGTTTTTTTGTTCAAGAATAAAAATATATTTGAAAAACTTGAAACACGTAGTGAAAGAAAACTAAATTATATATTCCCTCATCATAGGCTGACTCAATTCGAAAGGATGCTTTTAATCCAGTATATCAGCATTCAATAAATTACCTCAAAGCTTACAGGTCATCAATAATGAAAAAAATTTCAGGAAACAGGTTCGAACTCTTCTTTTGAAGTTAGAGTCATACAGCTTATCAGAGTATTTTGAGCACGTTTTTTAAATAAAATCTTTCTTTTTGTATTTTTATGTTCTGTTGCTCATACATCTGATCTGTAATATATATATATATATATATATATATATATATAGTACATATATTTTAACTGAAGATTCTTGAGGCCAAAGGAAACCTTTTTTTCATTTTCCATTTTTCCGAATTCGGCCCTGTTAAAGAGATATAGCCATTCGAAAAAATCAATCGAGCTTAGTACGTGCCTGATATTATTCTCTGCAAACGCTTCAAAGTTCATATTTTTCGATTGAAATTGATGTGATTATTAGATATTCTGGGTGATACATATAAAAAATACTCAAGCACTAACCTTATTTGAATAAGAATGTTATAAACACGATATTTCCTAACAAAACACTTAGTTCTGTCCGATCATTTCGGCTGTATGAAAAGCTATATTTATCACACCAAAATAAGTTCCTTCTTCGATTGTCCTGAAGATTAGTTTATAGACACTAATAATTTGTTCATATTTCCTCGATATTCTAAAACGATCTCATAAAAATTGGTTTCTCACTAACCTATCCCAACTCCATTAACCAAAGTCATATGTTTCGGTGCCAATGACCTAACCATATCCACCCTCTGTGCCCTGTGCAGAATGCAGATATTCAATTCACCCACAGAACTCTAGAGAAGACGATGCCAGATTGCCGATTTTCTCTTCAAACAATGCGAACTCAAGAAAGCAGTACGTCCCCTATCGTTAGCGGATGAACTATCACAATCGCTAAAGGCGTAGGCGTTGCTCTTTAAAAATGCCAAAAGAGTAGTTCTGATTCTCGCCAATATAGCGCTACGTTCCCATAGGCCGTGGAATCCACGGTGTGGATGTAGCCATTGTAGCCGTGACGCAAGAGCGTTATATGTTCTGTGCAAGAGCGTTGGTCTGTGGCGTTGTTCTGTGCTCCAACCAGTCCAACCTAAAACTTTAGTCAGTGATCCCATAGACGAAGTTCACTCTTTATTTATTTACAGAGAATGAAGCAAACAGGCTTAGAATATAAAACAAATATTCTAAGCAAACAGGTGATGATTATGTAAATGACTTCCAGTGAATTGATGTGATATAGTAGTGTCGTTCTGGTGTCGAGTTATATTGTTTCGATAGATATTTTGCTGAAGGACCGGTAACAATGAATTTTAAATAGAAACTGCCTATAAAATAATTTCATGCTTCTTAGAATTCAATTTTATGTCCCACGAATGTAGAATTTTATTATTACATATCTCTACATCAAACGTTTTTTCATCATAGAGATTTTAGTCTTGACAAAGTTGATAAACATTCTGACAACGTTGGTAACTTGTTGAGAGACCAGAGAAAAAAATTATATTCGATGAGACAGGACAGCATTCAGAGAATTCTTGAAATTCATGATTTTTTCCTCTAATTCAATCTTATACAATTAGGAATAACTTGAGAATATTTTGCTGAAGGACCGGTAGCAATGAATTTCAAATAGAAACTGCATATAAAATGTATAATTCATCATAGAGATTTAAGTCTTGACAAAGTTGAAAAACATTCTGACAACGTTGGTAACTTGTTGAGAGACCAGAGAAAAATAATTTTCGATGAGATTTAACTCAGGACAGCATTCAGATTATTCTTGAAATTCATGATTTTTTCCTCTAATTCAATCTTATACAATTAGGAATAACTTGAGAACGACGCGTTTTATTGAAAAAATATAAGAATACTTATATTTTCTAAAATAATTAATTCTTTCGAAAACGTGAACCGTTCATCTTTTTCAAGTGGTTTCATAGTATTTTTGCGTGAATTTATAAGTCGACTATACTGTAACTTTTTTACCAGGGGAAATATGAAATAAGTTTCAATTGAGGAATATGCACCATGAATAGAGTAGACTATAAACCAAAATTCAGTTCATTCGAAATATCGGTTCCGAATATATGGAAAGAATAGTGTTAATTTCATGGATTTTTGACACCCTGTATCTTCCAAACGGAACCGAATTTTGAAAAATGGTATGGGAAAAAAGTGTTTCTTTTGATGGGAGGAATCTATAGTTAAAATATATGTACAAGTCAAAGACTCACCCTGTATATATATATATATATATATATATTTTCTGATATTTGGTAGAATATTTTGTTAGATTTTAAGTTACTTTTGAAATGACATGTCTCACTTTCATAATCATATGTAATATGTGAAATAAAGGGATTATTATTATTATTATTATTCAGAGAATGATTCAACAATACAGAGAGACTAACTGGATTAATGCATGCAATAATATAAATGAGTCCAAGGGCAAAAAATTCTATAATGAAGTGAATAAATTATCCAAATATAAACAATATTTCACGTTACCAACAATGATCAACAATGACAAAGAATACCAATCAGACCAGGAAAAGGCCCAATTATTTGCAGAACACTACAAAAAAAGATATAAATTTATTGACGACAAACTCTTTGATAGGAACAATAGAGCACAAATAGATGAATGGTATCAAAATTTTTTCAGGAGGCAAGATGAAAGGGTGGAACCAATATCAATAGAAGAAGCAGACTACTATCAACTACTTCATAGCTCAAAAAACAGCACTCCAGGCGATGACAATATTCCATGGATTGTTCTGAAGAAACTAGATAATGCAATACACAAACATCTAATGAAAATTCATGAATTCTGCCTAAATAAGCGCATATTCCCTCTCATATGGAAAACAGGACACATAATTAATATTCCCAAGGCCAATTTAGGTAGACATAAAGTTGAGAATTACAGACCCATTACCATATTACCTGTACTTGGAAAACTATATGAAAAAATAATCAAATCGATTCTTGAAACTCATATCGAACAACATATACCACAGTTCCAATTTGGATTCAGGAATAAGAGATCTACATACCATCCGCTCACCATTCTCACATCCAATATCCAAAATTATATTTTAAAAGAGAACAAGTCTGCTGTGTTGAGTCTCGATATACAAAAGGCCTTCGACTGTATGTGACATAAGGGACTTCTGTACAAATTATATAGAATCAAACTTCCACCTCATCTCATTAAACTGTGTAAGCACTCTCTAGAAGACAGGTCATTAGCCGTCAAAGTTGGATTATTCACTTCTGTTCCCTTTCTTCAGGAGCAGGGCACGCCTCAAGGATCTCCTCTTTCGCCACTCCTTTTCAATTTCTTCTGCCATTATATCATCCGAGAATACATGAACTCCCACTACATTTTGCAATTCGCAGATGACACCACTCTACTATCTCCTGCAAAATCATTGAAAACCTGCATTCAGAAGCTACAAGAACTCCTTGATGAAGTCAACTGGTTCCGGAAGTGGAGAATGAAAATTAATCCAGACAAGTCACAGTATATAATTTTCGACCACAAAATAACTCCTTCATCACCAACTTTAAAGATCAATGATAAAATCATAAAACCTGCTCCTGCAATCAAATACCTTGGCGTGAACATTGACAATAAACTGAACCTCAACTTACACACCAAGTTGATGAAGGGAAGAACCATATCAAGAGCAAAATACTTTTCCAAATTATCCTACAGAAAACAAGGCATCAACATCAAAAGTGCAGCAATAATTTACAAAACAATCTGCAGACCCATGTTAGAATACGCCCACCCATTATTTGCAAACTGCAAACCTCCAGCAATAACAAACCTCACAGTAGCAGAGACAACAGCATTAAGAGCCATAACTCGAATGAGACATCCCAACAACCCACTTCATAATCCTCCGAACAAACTACTCTACCTGAATCTACTCTACCTGAACAATCTACTCTACCAAAATAGAGCCTATTGAGATACGAATGAACAGGTTAAATAAGTCATTCTGTAATAGATTGCTGGAGTTGGACGAAGCGATCTCTCAATATCAAGAAGACGGAAGGAATACATCCAAGAGAAAACACCCTAAGCTTCCACTATTGACCAAAATCAAAAGCTTAAAATAAGAAAGTTTGAAATATGTAACTTTTATGTTAACTTTGTATCTTTAACAATAATGAGATATACAAAACATTGTTAAAATACAGGCTGAAGGGCCCTTGGTCGATGGCCCATTGCATAGGCAATAAAGAACAGTTATTATTATTATTATTACTAGCTGGCCCGGCGAACTTTGTACCGCCTGAATTATACTTAAAAGTTGTATAAACTTACCATTGCTTTTTTTCAAGCAGGAAAAAAATTAGGCAAAATTAAAGTTCAAAATATACAAAATTTTAATAATTTTGTAATTCACATGGAAAGAATTCTCTTTATTTAAGCGGTAACTAATTGTTGAACTCGAACATATAACTTTTTGTTTTTAATTGTTGTACTGTTCTCTTTTTGCAGTACCTCATGTGACTGTGAATGCAGGAGTATAATCCATATTATAGGTACCTTTCCTCTTATATGAATCAAAATGTCAAGAATATGAACAAAAATTATTCCTTTAGTGAACTATCGACTATTAACACAGCCCGTCGACCAGAATTAAAAAATCAGTCATTTGTTAATAGCCCAACCTGAAGTGGCAAAACCAAAACTTTTCTTATATTCTCAAAATCTAATCAGTGGTCACACCATTATTTTAGACATCTTAGCTATGCTGCTAAGCTCAAAATAATGGGTAAACATCTCAGTTGGTGGAGCAGCGCGATTCTCATTATTCCATGAATATGAGCTGTCAATCTCTCTTCAATTTGTTCAATTTAGTTGACGATATCAAGCTCGTTAGAAAACAAATCGAGATGTTAAAATGTCGATAGTACGATCGACACGGCAAAATTATCAACATTGTGAATTATGTTGAACTCATATTCAAATTTATTGATGGTCATTCGACCAGATCAGATTAGGCAACCCATGAAACATTATTGTATATCATAAGTGAAAGCCCGATGAGCAAATGTTTCAAAATTATTGACGCTTACAATACTGTCTCTATGCGAACAGAAACACGAATATAATATGTCAATTACTAATTATGGGCAATTTTGGATTCAGTTATTTCCGCAAATATATCTATTACCCAAACAGATATTCGAAAGCATTTCAAAAATAAAGAAAAAAGATGAAGATGGCCAAGTCACGTTTGAAACTGATCGTCAAAATCAGATACTTGATCTTTCGGTAAAAATTCACTGTTCCACCAACTTGAGATAAGTTTACCCGCTTTTTGATCTGGCAATAGACTTCCATGTTACCATGAGTTCTATTTTAATCACATATCGCCATTTAACAGCGGTAATATCAACCTACGACTACGTACAGTGACTTGTCTATTCACTGTACGACTACGCATCAACGGTAGCGACACCTAGTGGCCTTATTCAAAAGAAGGAAAAGCATTTCCTGCATAAGTAAGACTTTCATCAATTTTTTCGAAGTTTTATTGTATTTTATAATAACCAGACCGAAGACGATTCCATAAATGAAGTTTCATAACAAACAGTCCATCCGATCTCTAGTTGTAAATGGTGTAACCAACATCTTTCTTTTATAAATATAGATTATGTGAGTTCAATTATTCCAAAGACCTGGCGAATGTTTAAGAAACTTTTTATCTGTTAATGCTGGAAATATTATAAAGTGTAAATATATATTATACGTATATGAACATGTTTGGAAGATTCAGTTATGCAATTTTCTCGTACGGAAATCAAGTGTTGAAATTTTACTGAAAATAATGGACAGAATAGTCCGTTACTTTGTGATAGTGCATTCGAAAAAAGAATAAAAGTACTCGAATAACCCATAAAAACGAACGGAACAGACGAACCTATGGAATTCCCCACTTTTCAAAATTCTCAAGAAATACCTACAGAAGACATTTAAATACCTTTTTGCACAACTTGAAATACTCCAGTATGAAAATGTAGTGGTACCTACTACGAAACCTGCGTCACAGTTAAACCTAACTCCATGTACAAAGTTAAAAAAAGAGTAAATTGGAAGTAGACTCGGCAACGTCGCTTGATTTTCACGCCAAACTGCGATAGTTTTAAATGAAAGAACTTGATACCTAAATCATGGCTAACCGGGATACTTAATAAAAGTGAATGGAGTATAGATGCATAGAATACCTGGTGTTGGCACTGATTAGATTTTGTCCAAGACTTTCTTGTCGATAAAAAATCTGAGTATTCGTCCAGCTTTTCATTTCTCTCGAAAGGTGTCGCGCAATTTTTCGTTGTCGTAGTAGCGCCACGACCGCGAAATATTTCGGATTATCCCCGAAGTAGGACCAGTACTACATTCTAGAGTGCCGTTTGTGATCTACAAATTTTGGTCACGATTTTTAGTAGGGAGTGGTCACACCAGGTATTCTATGCATCTATGGTCAGACCCTAGATTTGGGACAAGTTCAACTTCGATCACATTATTTTTCAGATTATGATGTCTGGTGTGCTATCTGGATTGTTATCCATTAGGAATGTGAGCATAGTTGGTTGGTACTTGCATAAAGTGACTGTTTTAGATGATATTAGATATTTGTTGCCATTTCGCCTTGTTCATGTTAAAATATCCAACAATTATTGCATACTTTTACTGAAACGCTTTTGTGAATAAAGCCTCTTCTATTTTAGACCAAGGGTGGACATATACTAAAAAAATATGTAGTTGATTTTCTTTGAAAGGCGTAGTGTAGTGCAAGGTTTCATTCTGCCGGTTATTGATTGAAGGTGGGTTTGCTTTTCCCATGTTCAGGCTGAAGTGGCATTTTACCAGACTTCCACCCCTAACTCTCTCGTCTTTCTCGCCGATGTGGTTAAGAATATTCCAGTCTCGATACCTGACTTCCTGATCGTCTCTAATTTATGTCTCTACAAACATGGCGCATTTGATATTGTTTTACTGTATAATGATGGATCAAGTGTTTCTTAGGGATATAGATGTTTATATTGTTGTATAATAACTTGATCTTCTGTTGAAGAATCGGCTTCAGGATCATCTAAATCGAACAGGAGTATGTATATTCTGTTCTCCAAGAATACTGCTGTTGTATCCACGTTATATTCATTGCTAAATGGTCTCTTCAGTTTTTGTATGAGTTCCTCTCTATTTATATTCTTACGTTTGTTTAGTTTCCTGATATTTGAGTTTAGTATGATATCGTGTATGGTAACTGAGGAATGTATTCTCCTATGTTTTTTTTTTAGGATTCTTGGATGTTCCTCGATTTTTTCTTGATTGGTTTAATACTAGCATTTGGGACACCCTCTATTGGTTTTTTGGATGTTGTGGGCATTTAAAGGACCAAGCCTGATGATTTTCGTCGCCACAGGCTCAACACTTAGGTGGTTGTTTAGATTTGCACATGGTTCTTTTGTGTGCTTTCTGACATTGCAGTGAATTATTAAATTTCTCTGTTGGGACGTCGAATTCGAGACAAATGTTGCATGGAATTGGAGTTGGTTCTGGAGGATGACTTGGATATACTGAATACATAATGACTATTCTTGCAGAATAACCCATGATTCAACAATTCTTCGGATGTTCTAACATGGCCGGTGATAAAACGTATGAAGCTTGTTGGTGTATTAAATTGTCGAGATATTATTATTTTGCAGTATCGGTGCTCTAGATCATTTTCTTTCAGGAATTTTCTGAGTTCCTCATCGCTAATATTTTTTTCCATACCTGAAATTACTATGGGGTATGTTAGTTTGTTTTCTACTACATCTTTCCTTGTAAGAAAGTATTTCGTTCTGGTTTTGTAGGAGTTTTTCTTCAAGTTTTTCTTTATTGTTGTTGGATTTAAGCAAATACCCCAGTTTCGTTTTCAGTATTATATCAGTGTTTGTTGATTTCTTTGTATTCCATAAATCGGGCATTTGGACTCTGTCTTCTATTTGTCCATTGTCCACCATTATACAGGGGGTCCCACTAGTGCCGCAGCGGACGATATAAGCGTAACGGTCTGAGTTTGGCAAACATTTTTGATTCAAACTTGATAATAATAATAATAATAAACCGATATCATGGCAGAAGATCGAGATGCCACTCCACCTGCTGGCTCGACCACCGTGAGGAGGACTGCCCGCAGGGGAGCTCGCAACGCACGTATACAGTGGAGCCGCGAAATGAATATTGAAGTAATGCGAGCTTTTCATTACGTGAACAATTGCGAGGACAAACCACTTACTGGATGGACATACTCCCTCTATACCGAGTTCACCGGGAGGCATCCGGAACTTCAGGAGACGGAATAAGGGAATCATTCAAGGGAAATCTTCAAGGGATCGAATTATCCCAGAAGATCGCGGGATGTGCACACCAGGCTGTGGATTTGCAAACCTATCACATCGTGCGGAAATTTCTGAACTAGTGGGAGGAACTGAAATGTTTTTTCACTGGTTCATAGAAGAATTACCAGCTCAAGCTGAGAACGGGAGAATGAAGAATAATAATAATACCGCACGGGTGTGGTGTGGTTTCCGCCATGCCACATGGGGGGTGACATCCCCACGGCCCAAGTTACCTTGGCCACCAAGGGTGAATGGTGGCAAACCCATGAAAATGGAGCAAACATTAAGCCTCGGAAAAGAGCCGCTGCCTGGGGAGCTCCAGGGCATGTCCGGAGCCGACGCTGGACATGACAGCATGCGATCCGTCGGTGGCAGGGTGCTGAGGAAGCGGGCCCCTGTCATTCAACAAAATACAGCTCCACCAGAACATCGGGAAGTGGAATCCCAAAACATGGCAGAAGATCAAAATGCCACTCCACCTGTTGGCTCGACCACCATGAGGATGACTGTCCGCAGGGGAGCTCGCAACGCACGTATCAAGTGGAGCCGCGAAATTAATATTGAAGTAATGCGAGCTTTTTATTGAACAATTACGATGACAGACCACTTCCTGGTTGGAGATACTCCTTTTACACCGAGTTCACCAAGAGGCATCCGGAACTTCAGCTGACATAAGGAAACATTGCGGATCGTAAAAATGTCATAATACGAAAAGGCTACCTGACAGGACAGGAACTAGATGAGATCAAGAGAGAAATGGGCTATACAATCAATCAAGATCAGATTGTCGGAGATCATAATGAAGAACCAAACGAGCCGTTGGAGAGACCAGTAGAAACGGCAAGGGAACTGACTGTCACCCGAACTGCTCACCAAGACTGCCCACAATATCGCCAACTGTATGACACGTTCTATAGCAACCTGGCGCAATACGAATCTATACTGATCCGCTCAACCGCCCCATCCTTCCAAAATTGAAGTTCAACTCTACGGCCAAAAATACCATCGAGTGGCTCAACGAAATATTGGCAGAACACCTTAGCACTCAATGGACGTTGAAACAAGTCCACTTATCTCTGTACTGTGCTGCCATCACAGTGATAGGACAAAATGGGCAAAAGATCTACTTCCCCAGAACCAGTGAACAGAAAGTTACAAATGAAACTCCAGCCTGGAAAAGAAGATTAATGCAGGACGTCGATAAACTTTGTGGAAAAGTTGATGTCTTGGATGAGTTCCTGAAAGATAATAAATCGCGTAAAGTATTGAACAAAGTGCGAAAAATAGCCACATCCGCAGGGCTGGACCTGGAATCTCCACGACATAAAGATTTGATAGTTGACCTGAAAGATCGCTTGAGACAACAAGCTAAAGCGAAAGGTGCACGCCTACGAAGATACAACGTGTTATCAAAGCGAAAACAACAAAACGCTGAATATGTGGGAGACAGAAAGAAGTTCTTCAGAAGTCTTGAAAAGCCATCCGAAATCTCCTCCAGTCTGCATGTTGACATCAGCAATGACGAATTTCGGCAATATTGGAGTTCTTTGTGGTCGGAGAGTGGTCAATTTCAGAGGAATACTAGTTGGCTGAGGGACATTGAACACCATGCATCCGAAATCGTTGAGATGAGGACTGATATTCTCACAGTCGAGGAAATATCCAACATTATCAAAAACACTAGTAACTGGAAGGCGCCAGGACCCGATCGACCTCAAAACTTCTGGGTTAAACAGTTTCCAGCATGTTTCTCAAGTCTGGCTAGATGTTTTTCGGAAGCGCTGGAAGACCCCTTCAAGATACCGGCTTTCCTCACTCAAGGCAATACCTACATGCTCCACAAAAAAGGAGACCGCAACAATCCAGAAAACTACAGACCAATAACGTGTTTGTCAGTGGTGTATAAGCTGTTTACGTCGCTTGTAAATCATGCGATATATCGTCACTGTGAAGCCAATAATATTCTGGAGGAAGAACAGAAAGGCTGCTCTCGAGGGTCTGCAGGATGTAAACATCAACTCACTATAGACGCTGTAGTGCTAAAGCAAGCCCAAGCGAGAAGGAGGAATTTAAGTCTTTGTTATATCGACTATCAGAAGGCCTTCGATACGGTGCCTCACGATTGGCTTGTGAAAGTACTGGAGATTTATAAGATCTGCCCGAAAATAAAAGCGGTGCTCCAACATCTTATGAGTACATGGAGAACGAATATTATGATAAATAACATCAATGCTGGTACCGTGAAAATATCGAGGGGAATATTTCAGGGAGATGCTGTCGCACATGTGGATTTGTATGGCACTAAATCCACTGTCTTCTCTACTGAAAAACACCACCATAGGGTATAGACCAGCAATGAGGAATCCGCGAAAACTGTCCCATTTATTGTACATGGATGACCTGAAACTATTCGGCGAGAACCAAAAACAACTTCACTCGCTGGTAGATATAGTGCGCTCCTTCAGCACAGACAATGACATGTCTTTCGGTCTCGACAAATGTGCTATAGTCAACATCAGGAAAGGTAAAATGGAGAACAGTGAGGAACAATTTCAGGACATACACAGTATGTTGCCCGAAGAGACCTACAAGTATCTGGGCATTCCTCAAAATCAACGGATTGACCACACTCGTTTGAAAGATGAGTTCACTGCGAAATATAAAAACAGGGTAACCAAAGTACTCAACACCAAGCTGTCTGCTAAAAACCAGATCGATGCCTTGAACTCTTGGACTACGCCTGCTCTGACCTACACTTTCGGAGTCTTGAAGTGGTCAGATGCTGATCGGAATGAGTTGGACCGACTCACCCGTCGCCTAATGACAAAGTGCCGATGTCTGCACACCAATGCATCGGTGAAAAGGCTTTATCTACCCAGAAGAGATGGCGGACGAGGTCTGTTGAACATCTATAAACTCTGCAGAACCCAGGAGAAAAACTTGAGGCATCGACTTCTCGAGTCTGAAGATAGCCTGATGAAATTGGTGACAACAGAGGATAAGGGATACACACCTCTGAACCTACAACACAGAGAACTGACATTCGATATCACCACGAGAAGCGAAGATATAAGTATATGGCGGGAACAAGCTCTGCACGGCAGATTTCCCAAACACCTTGAGGGGGAAAATGTCGAGAAATTAGCTTCTTTGTCGTGGTTGAATGCGGGACAATTGTATCCTGAAACTGAGGGATTCCTGACGGCTATCCAAGACTGAGTCATAAGAACTCGCAACTATGAGAAGCACTGTTTGAAGCTGAACGTGGAGGACAAATGCAGGAAGTGCGGCGCAATTGGCGAGTCTATCGAACATATAATAGCAGGTTGTCGAGTTCTTGCCGACAACGCATATCTGGGACGACACAACCAAGTGGCAAAAATTGTTCACCAGCAGTTAGCTCTTAGACATGGTTTTTTGGATACTTGTCCGCCATACTATAAGTATCAACCTGCAGCAGTGTTGGAAACGGACACAGCGGTTCTCTATTGGGACAGACCCATAACAACAGATAGATCAGTGGACTACAATAGACCGGACCTTGTATTCATTGAGAAGGATCAGAAGTATGGGGTGATAATTGATGTGGCAGTACCATTGACTCATAACATCGGAAGAACGGAGTCGGAAAAAATAACGAAGTACGAGAACTGAAGAATATGTGGCAGTTGTCGAAGGTCACTATTGTGCCGTTGGTGATTTCGGCTGAGGGAGTTATGTCAAAATCATTCAAGAGAAATCTTCAAAAGATCGAATTATCCCAAAGGATCGCGGGATATGCACAGCAGGCTGTAGCTTTGCAAACCTGTCACATCGTGCGGAAATTCCTGAACTAGTGGGAGGAACTGAAATATTGTTTCACTGGTTCATAGAAGTAATACCAGCTCGAGCTGAGACCGGGAGACCGATGATGAAGAATAATAATAATATGCATTTATTTTCCAAATTATGATCAATTGACAATAAAAAGAAAACAAGGCAAATCTCAACTTAAGGGTACAAAATTAACTAATAGAAGAACAATAGTCTGCAAACTCCAAGATAGTGTACGGCTCAGCATTAAGAATGAGAGAGTACATAGTTTTTCGGAAAGTTCTCAATTCAATATAATCCAAGAATAGCATAACCTGAAAATATTTTAGAATATATAGGATGTCCCACAAAATAGGAACAGAAGGTGACTTCGATTTTTCAAATGGGACATCCAAAATTCAGTAGTGATTTTGAATTCTCTGAATCTTTCTGCTTTCGTATAATTTTCACATATTTTTATTTAACAGTTTTCGAAATATTGGTGATTTTGACAAAAAACTATACTTGTAGAGGCTATGTTATCCAATTATATTTCACGAACCCTTGCGCATACCAATAACAGCTTTATATGGATAGAAAGACAAGACTTCAAAGTATATTAGCCAGCTATAATAAAGCATCTACAGCATATGGAGTGTTCACAAAAAGACTATCAACATGACGAATTTCAAAACGATTTTTCTTCATTTTTTCAAACGCAATGCATATATTTTTTTCAACATTGTTATCACCACTCATTTCAATTAATTTTTTGCCAAATACATTATATGCATATTTTTGACACAAAAGGAAACTTTAGAGCTTTTTAGAAAAGTTTCTAAAATTCACATATACTTTCGAATTCAAATAGCACATTTGGCTTTTCTGTGGTTATTGAGAATTAAGATGGGCGTTCAATGTAGTGTGTTTTTATTTCAAGTTGATTTCGAAAACGGTTTCACTTTGAGAACTGAAATTTTGTGGGTGAACTCAGAAAGGATTAGGGTTCTTGTTGAAATAATTTTGGTCGATTTCATTCCGAAAGTTAATTTTTTTTCTTTCAAAAATAGAAGAAAATAAGCCAACCCATGCTTCTGTTTTATTTCAACAAAAAGACCCATGAAAATAGTTCAACTTCCGATTAAAAGTGAATCTACTGATAATTTCGTTCAGAAGATGAACTTGAAATACGGAATTGGCAGAAAATGACCAAATTCAAATTTTGGCGGGAAAAAATTCTTGCTTTACCCACAAATTGACTTATTTCATAGTTCGGCGATTTTAGAATTGTACATTTCATTCATAATTAGAGAGATATTCATAGAACTTATAGTGATAATGTAAGTTCTATAGCGAAACGAGGAACTAGAAAGTTTGGGTGTATCTACTCAAAAATGTGATGAAATCAGTTACTGAAGACAGAAACTTGCTTTCTGTACCCACTTTCATGATACATTTTTGATCATTCTCAAAGTTTCTACATGAAGAATCGAATCTTGCGCAAATTTCAAACAAGCTTCAAGCTTAGCAGCTTGAAGATCTGCGTGCGTGCCTGTGAAACATTTCATTTTTTCGAAGAAAGTTGTATAAGAATAAGAGCGGGCACTTTTTTGTATCCTAAAGTTTCGAAACTCGTTTTTTGTCAAGCATTCATAACTTGTACAGGGTGGCCAGATTTCGATGGTTTAGTACTACAACTCCTAAACTATAAGAGATAGGGAAAAAGTAAGATACATGCCATGTTCTCTTTTTTCGAGAAACATAAATTGCTGAAAACCCCAACTTGCTACGGCGTCTAGTTTCCGAGCTACTGGGCGATTTTGTTACTTCGTCCATTATTATATTTGGCTATAACTTCCGTATTATAGGATCTACACTCTCGAAATGAACACATCTTTGGGGCACTTTTTTTACTGCTTTTCATCGGTGCTACTGGATTTTTTGTATCTGCTCAAATTTCGGAGCTATAACAAAAAAAAATTTTTCCAATGGAAACCATAGTGGGAAATGAAATTTCCAAATTGATCTTTCTTCAAGGATTTCAAAAATATATATCATGATATACTTCCGAGTTCAATTTATATCGAAAATTTCGAAAAAAACACTTTTCGTTCAACAAAATCCTAGCAGGCTTTGATTCACTTCCTTCAAAACTGAGGCGGACATAGAATTTCATATCTTATTTATTTCCACTTGTCAAATTCAATTCAGTTTCATTATTTTTGTATTGTCTGACGCTTCTTAAATTCTTATTTATATCCCATCATGCCTTACGAGAATTATTAAAAATTTAATATGATAGAATGTTTTATACAAGCAACTTATTATGAAGCTGATAATGCCTCTCGAATATACTTTGATAGATATCCTGAAAGAACTCAGAAGCAGAAAATTATATTCACAAGCCTTAAGAATAATCTAATGGCTTTTAATCCATCTGAGTATTTAAATACTAGAATCAACAAGTTTGGTCTGAGTAATGATAATAATAATATAATGGAATGACTTTTCGACATCTCGAAGACGGAGAAACTTACAAGTTTCTTGGGATGAAACAGAGGGGTGTACTGGAGACAACCCAGATAAAGGAAGACTTAACAGCCAGCTACAAAAAGAAGCTGAGAGACATTTGGAAATCGTAGCTGTCAGGAAAGAATAAAGTATCTGCTACAAATATGCTAGCCATCACGATTCTCACCTACTCTTTCGGAGTTGTGAACTGGACGGTAAACGAGCTCCTCGATCTTGATAGGTTAACAAGGAAAACGATGAACATGGATCGTAGCCTACATCCCAACATCTCAATACAGAGGATATACCTTCCCCGAAGCCAGGGGGGTAGAGGATTGCAATGTTTGGAATATCAACACTATCAACAAACATTGGAAATGGCAGTAAGGATTCTAAGAAGTGAAGATCCGCTTTTGTCGCTCAGCATGAAATTGCGAACCATGGAGCCTTCCTATTCCGAGCTGCACAAAGGGCCCTGGATAAGCTCAGCATAACCGGCGTATCGATCAATCCTGAGCTCGCTGGAGCACCTATCACTCAAGCGGACCAAAGAAGCCTAGCAAGACTGATCCGAAAGTCTCAGTCAGATACATTACTCGAACATCATATGAGTAAGACCTTGCACTCCATATATTTCAGGAGTTTAAAAGACCAGGACCTGTCTGAAGAATTGTCTTTCGCCTTTCTAAAGTCAGCTAGCCTTATGTCAGAGACAGAAGGGTTTGTGATGGCGTGTCAAGATGGAGTACTGAATACGAGATGGTATAAAAAGAACATCATGAAAATGGACACCCCAACAACTTGCAGGGCTTGCCATGGGCAACAGGAAACGATTATGCACATTCTTTCCGCCTGCAGAGTCCATGCTCCATCGGGGTATGTAGAGAGACACAACGCGGCACTATGAATTCTATACTTCCATCTGAGAGCCGAGTATGGGATAGACAAAGAACCGGTGCTACCATATGTGCCTCTGGAGATTGAAGCGGTGGTCCAGAACGAAAGAGCTCGGATATGCTGGAACTATCCTGTCTCAACAACACGACAGATCAATGCTGTTAAGCCAGACATACTTCTGCTGGACAAGGAGCTGAAGGAGTTATTTGTCGTGGAATTCTCCTCCCCTGCTGAAAATAATGTTGTGATGAAGGAACAACAGAAGAGGCAAAAATACAAAGACCTTATGTTCGAGCTTGGAACTTTATACCCAGGTCATAAAATTAGGATGGTCGTACTTATCATAGGATGTCTCGGTGGAATGATAGCTAACTATGTGGATGAACTGAAGATTATCCCGGTCTGCAGATCACTGGCCGAGGTATTGGCGCACAGAATGCAGAAAGCAGTGCTGCTCGGGTCACTCCATATCATCAGGTCTCATGAACTCTAGAAGCCACTTGCAGCTCATCTCTTTTGTTAAGGGACGCTGCGAGGGCAGGATGAAGAACTCCTCCATTGAAGGTGTGAGGGGTTTTTAGTGAGTAGCCAAACAAGATCCTCGATTCTCACACTACCGAGAGTGCGGACCCTCTCGGTACCCATAAAGGGTTTTCCCCTCACACGGACGTAAAAAAAAAATAATAATAATAATCATCAACAGCTACGCAATCCCAGTGCTGGTTTATTCATTTGGAGTTATCAAGTGGACCAGGACAGATCTGGAGGACATTCAAAGGCAAACCAGAACGATGCTGACGAAACAGAGAGGTCATCACCCAAGGTCGTCAGTATTAAGAACCACTTTACCACGGAAGGAAGGAGGACGGGGACTTGCGGATATTATCAACCTTCACACTCGCCAGATTAAAAACCTCAGGGAATTCTGCTTTGAGAAGGCGAATAATTCCAATCTACACAGAGTTGTTACTTTGGTTGATAAGAAGTTCACACCTTTAACTCTGGCTACGGCAGATGAATTGCTGGATCTGCCATCTCTTTCTGAAACTGACAAGCTAGAACAATGGTCAAAAAAAGAACTCCATGGACGGCATCACCATGAGTTAAATCAGCCACATATTGACAAAACCTCATCCAACAAATGGTTGTCGAAGGGTGAACTGTTTCCTGAGACGGAAGGTTTTATGATGGCTATACAAGATCAAGTCATCTCCACCAACAACTACAAGAAATACATCATGAAGGACCGTACAGTGCCAACAGATATGTGTAGGAAGTGTCATCAAAAATCTGAAACAATTCAGCATGTAACTTCTGGCTGCGAACAACTGGCCAACACTGATTACCTCCACCGACATAACCAAGTGTGCAACATCATACACCAGAAATTGGCGCTCAAGTTCGGACTTCTCAACTCCTACAAGCCGTATTATAAGTATCAGCCGCTGCCTGTGTTAGAAAATGACTCTTTTAGACTATACTACGATAGGCCTATTATCACTGACAGAACGGTGACGAATAACAGGCCGGATATTGTGGTTTACGACAAGAGGGTCAGAAAGGCAATTTTGGTGGATGTAGCTGTGCCCAACAACAACATGTTGAATAAGTACCAGGAGAAGATAAGCAAGTACACAGACCTGGCTTTCGAGATCAAGGAAATGTGGCACCTAGAGAAGGTTGATATCGTTCCAGTGATCATCTCGTCGACTGGATTGATACCCAAGAGCTTACACAATAGTCTGAACAAATTAGAATTAAATGTAAACAGCTACATTGAAATGCAGAAAGCTGTTATTCTCAATACCTGTAGAATTGTTCGTAAATTTTTGTCAAGTGTATCGTGATCGAGCCTATTCCCTTTGATTATTGTATCTGGGAAAGGTAAATTTATCCGGCCGGATGCCGAGATAGTGAATAAGTCCACGATCATAATAATAATGAAGGACTGTGTTGGTTCTCATCCATAGTTTCGAAATAAAGACAAATTATCAGGTAACTGGATATATTTGTAAGAATATTGTCAAACAATTGCCGACGTTTCGGGAGCTACTTGTCCCTTTTTCGAGGCTAAAATATAAAATAATACATCGAAAAAAACCTAATGATAATGTATGTTAGGTCATACACACCTGGTTCGTGTATATTCTCAAATATTTTGTGTTGAGAAGAGAAAATTCAACTGATAATCTAGGAATCATGCGATTAACAAAAACGTGTTCGAGTGTAGCTTAACCTAAAAGATGCTTCTTATGACCACAGAAAAGTTCAATCACTTATTCAGTTCTTCTTATTTATGTTGGGTATTAATTATTTTTCTTTATACAATCCAGACAGAACCGTCAAAAACATCATTCATGTTTTCACATATAGTCATTATACAGGAAAACCATCTCTCCCCCAGTGACCCCCCACATCTATATACCATTTAAAGTCTGTCGACTGTCAGTCACTCGGGGAGAAAGGGTCCACCCTTGACAACAAATGTTCCACAGTACATACAATTCTACAAAACCAACGCATCGAAGACGGCAACAATGTCAAATTTCATTGTCAATTATACCGTGGTTGTACCACATCAAAACAGTCACACTCGGCTGTTTGCTTACTCTAACAAATTCACAACCTGGAAATCAGTCAATGTTTTATAAAAACTTATACTAAGTAAACCATCTCCCCCCCAGTGACCCCCTACGTCTATATACCATTTAAAGTCTGTCGACTGTCAGTCACCAGGAGGGAAAGGGTGCACAGTTGACAGAGAACAATACTATAATACACAAAATCTCACAACACACACACAATGGCAACAATGTCATATTTTACACCAACTATCTTCTCTTTTAACATCTCATCAAGTTGTTGTACAAAATGCTGAGTCCCTGGACATCCTCTCTGAAATTGACAGTGTTATTAGTTTTAATATGAGCCATCTCACTAATGTTTCTTTTGTAGTGGTTAGGCTCCATGTCTAAGATTTCTACATTATGAAAACTGAATCTGTGACCAGTGTTGTAAGAATGTGCAGTCAAAGCCGTCTTGTCATGATTGCTTAGATTCCTTACATCGTTTTCATGTTGTCTGATCCTTTCTTTCAAGTATTGTCTTGTCTGACCGATATACACCTTGTCACAGTTACCACAAGGTATCTTGTAAACTAACCCTGATCTAAGAGTCGTTGGGGTTTGGCTTTTTAACCTTGTGAAGAATTTATCGGTGGTTGTCATATTGTAAAATGAAATTTTGCATCCGGTGTTCTTAAATATGTGTGAAATTCTGTAAGACAGGTCTGGTACATAGGGAAATTTATAGTAAACCACCCCGCTATTCTCTATACACTGATGTCTGGTTTTATTGGATTCATTTTTGGTTTTCATGAGTCTCTTTATCAGATATGAAGGATAATTGTTTTCTACTAATATATTTCTAACTTTGTTTAAGTTGTTGGCTAAAAAGTCAGGGTGACTCAATTTTGTAGCTCTGTTGATTAGGTTGACTACTACATTAATTTTATGTTGCATGCTATGTTCACTAAAATAATTTAAGCATCTATTGCTACTTACATCTTTTCTGTACCAATTAGTGATCAAGGTTCTCTCCTTCCTTATGACCACCAAATCTAAAAAAGGTAATGAGTTGTCCTTTTCTACCTCTACTGTGAACTGAATCTTCCTATGAAATGAGTTGAAAACCTCCAATGTATGTTGGACTTTGGTTCTCGGTACTAATAGCAATGTATCATCAACGTATTTCTTTAACAATGGGGTGGCATACTCCAGTTTACTTTCAGCATACTCAAATAAAGCAATTAGTTGTCTCCACCATTAGAAAACAATGGCACTTCATAAAATGTTTCACCAATCTAGATAGAAAGTCCTTTTTGATGTTAGTGAATATCTGCTTCGATAGTGGTTACTTTATGTTTGAAGACAGTTTTTATAAACAAGTAGATGGTACAGCCATGGGGGCCCCCTCAAGCCCTACATTTGCGGACCTAATAATGAATGCTTTATTTGAGTATGCTGAAAGTAAACTGGAGTATGCCACCCCATTGTTAAAGAAATACGTTGATGATACATTGCTATTAGTACCGAGAACCAAAGTCCAACATACATTGGAGGTTTTCAACTCATTTCATAGGAAGATTCAGTTCACAGTAGAGGTAGAAAAGGACAACTCATTACCTTTTTTAGATTTGGTGGTCATAAGGAAGGAGAGAACCTTGATCACTAATTGGTACAGAAAAGATGTAAGTAGCAATAGATGCTTAAATTATTTTAGTGAACATAGCATGCAACATAAAATTAATGTAGTAGTCAACCTAATCAACAGAGCTACAAAATTGAGTCACCCTGACTTTTTAGCCAACAACTTAAACAAAGTTAGAAATATATTAGTAGAAAACAATTATCCTTCATATCTGATAAAGAGACTCATGAAAACCAAAAATGAATCCAATAAAACCAGACATCAGTGTATAGAGAATAGCGGGGTGGTTTACTATAAATTTCCCTATGTACCAGACCTGTCTTACAGAATTTCACACATATTTAAGAACACCGGCTGCAAAATTTCATTTTACAATATGACAACCACCGATAAATTCTTCACAAGGTTAAAAAGCCAAACCCCAACGACTCTTAGATCAGGGTTAGTTTACAAGATACCTTGTGGTAACTGTGACAAGGTGTATATCGGTCAGACAAGACAATACTTGAAAGAAAGGATCAGACAACATGAAAACGATGTAAGGAATCTAAGCAATCATGACAAGACGGCTTTGACTGCACATTCTTACAACACTGGTCACAGATTCAGTTTTCATAATGTAGAAATCTTAGACATGGAGCCTAACCACTACAAAAGAAACATTAGTGAGATGGCTCATATTAAAACTAATAACACTGTCAATTTCAGAGAGGATGTCCAGGGACTCAGCATTTTGTACAACAACTTGATGAGATGTTAAAAGAGAAGATAGTTGGTGTAAAATATGACATTGTTGCCATTGTGTGTGTGTTGTGAGATTTTGTGTATTATAGTATTGTTCTCTGTCAACTGTGCACCCTTTCCCTCCTGGTGACTGACAGTCGACAGACTTTAAATGGTATATAGACGTAGGGGGTCACTGGGGGGGAGATGGTTTACTTAGTATAAGTTTTTATAAAACATTGACTGATTTCCAGGTTGTGAATTTGTTAGAGTAAGCAAACAGCCGAGTGTGACTGTTTTGATGTGGTACAACCACGGTATAATTGACAATGAAATTTGACATTGTTGCCGTCTTCGATGCGTTGGTTTTGTAGAATTGTATGTACTGTGGAACATTTGTTGTCAAGGGTGGACCCTTTCTCCCCGAGTGACTGACAGTCGACAGACTTTAAATGGTATATAGATGTGGGGGGTCACTGGGGGAGAGATGGTTTTCCTGTATAATGACTATATGTGAAAACATGAATGATGTTTTTGACGGTTCTGTCTGGATTGTATAAAGAAAAATAATTAATACCCAACATAAATAAGAAGAACTGAATAAGTGAATGAACTTTTCTGTGGTCATAAGAAGCATCTTTTAGGTTAAGCTACACTCGAACACGTTTTTGTTAATCGCATGATTCCTAGATTATCAGTTGAATTTTCTCTTCTCAACACAAAATATTTGAGAATATACACGAACCAGGTGTGTATGACCTAACATACATTATCATTAGGTTTTTTTCGATGTATTATTTTATATTTTAGCCTCGAAAAAGGGACAAGTAGCTCCCGAAACGTCGGCAATTGTTTGACAATATTCTTACAAATATATCCAGTTACCTGATAATTTGTCTTTATTTATAATGAAGGACTTTTATTGATTATCTAATATAAGCATACAGTCATTTTTACATTTATAGAGGGCGAGGTTCAGTTCGTTCTGAGTATATAATACCCCGAACGTCTGTTCAACTAACTAGTACTGCTATAATCCAAACGCTATACTACCAATAAATTTACGGAAGAAAACAAAAGAATACCTACCCAAAAAAAAATTCCCAAAAAAAAAATACCTATACATATGAAATAAACCATGAAAAAGGAAGCAAAAAAAAGTAAAAATTGTAGAGGTATACCCGTACCACAGAAATATTAATTATTGATTAAACATTCTGTAGCAACATGCTCTCATCTACGCATCCCCTCAGAGTTTCCAGATCATATTCAACACTATTTTTCTGAATTTTCTCTTCGAAAATGATGAATCAATGCTCGTGTAGTCAATAGGGAAGTCATTCAAACACTTTGCGATGTTATACGAAAACGAACGTTTAAAAAGCTCCATTGAATGCGATGGTATTGTAAGTCTTCCCCTAAATCGAACATTGACATTGTGCACGTCACAGCGAAACCTAATCTTATTGTACAAGTATGGTGGTGATTTCTGAATAAAGCTAATATTTCCTGAATCAATTCGGCGTCTTACAATAATTGTGAGATATCGAATCCTATGACCTTATGAGAACTTTAGAAGCGCCAGACAATACAATAATAATGAAACTTAAGATGTCTAGACATCTTTATGAAACTGAATTGAATTTGACAAGTGAAAATAAATAAGACAAGGAATTCTATGACCGCCTCAGTTTTGAAGGAAGAGAATCAAAGCCTGCTTGGATTTTGTTGAACCAAAAGTGTTTTTTCGCAATTTTCGATTCAAAGTGAACCCGGAAGTATATCATGATACATATATATTTTTGAAATCGTTGAAGAAAGATCAATTTGGAAATATCATTTCCCACTATGGTTTCCATTTGAAAAATTTTTTTTTGTTATAGCTCCGAAATTTGAGCAGTTACAAAAAATCCAATAGCACCGATGAAAAGCAGTAAAAAAAGTGCCCCAAAGATGTGTTCATTTCGAGGACGTAGTTCCTATAATACGGAAGTTATAGCCAATTATAATAATGGACCAAATAACAAAATCGCCCTGTAGCTCGGAAACTAGACGGCGTAGCAAGTTGGGGTTTTCAGCAAAACTAGGATAATATGAATTGAAGCGGAAGACTACGGTCGATAGCCATTTGATTGCAAGATCAATAAAGTTGATTTCTCTCTCTCTCTCTCTCTATGAATTGAAGCTGCAACGATGTTAATTCAGAATAGAAAAATTTGACAGTTCTCATTCTCAATAACGATAGAGAAGCCAAATCTGCTATTTGAATTCGGAAGAATATGTGAATTTCAGGATACTGTGAAAAATGTTATTCTGTTAAAAATATGCATATTATAGTTGCGTTCGTTATGTCCAATCCGCGGAGTGAAGGGAGAGAATACGAACACAGAACATCTAATTCATCCAGATACGGATATACAATTAAGTGTCTTCGGAGCAGAAACGGAGAGGAAAGATGTCGACAGATGGAATGGAGGAACGCCAACGTGGACACTTCCCTCACAGTTTCTGCTCCGAAGTCACTTAATTGTGTATCCGTATCCGAATTAATTAGAGGTTCTGTGTTCGTATTCTCTCCCGTCACTCCGGATTGGACATAACGCACGCAATGTATGTATTTGAAAAAAAAAATAAAGAAAAATGAATGGTGATTACAATGATGAAAAAATGATATGCATTGCATTCGAAAAAATGAAGATAAATCGATTTGAAATTCCTCATGTTGATAGTCTTTTTGTGGACACTCCATATGCTGGAGATGCTATATTTTAGCTGCCTAGGATACTTTGAAGTCTTGTCTTTCAATTCATATAAAGCTGTTATAGGTATGTGAAAGGGTTCGTGACATATAATTGGATAACATAACCTCTACAAGTATAGTTTTTTGTCAAAATGATCAATGTTTCGAAAACTGTTGAATGAAAATATGTATGTGAAAAGTATACAAAAGCATGCAGGAAGTTTCAGAGAATTGAAAAACACTACGGAATATAGGGTGTCCTATTTGAAAAATCGAATTCACCCTCCTGTTTCTCTTTTGTGGGACACCCGATATATTCGAAAATATTTTCAGGTTGTGCTATTCTTAGAGTATATCAAGTTTGCATCAAAAAATTTTGCCAAACTCCGACCGTTACGCGTAGGGATATCGTCCTCTGCGGCACTAGTGGGGCACCCTGTATAGAAGAGGTTGATATACACAGTGTTCTGAATTCCTTTCATCTTCATTGAAAAATTATTGTTTGTTGTTTTCGGTGTGTTGTTATTTTTTTGCTGTTGGTTTGAGTTTATATTAAATGGTTGAGATGGTTTTTGGTTGTTTCTGTATTTTAAGTTATATTTATATATTTTCCTTTGATGGAAATCCCTTAAATCCATTCTATTCATTATCAGAGCATTTTTTGTTGTTTTATGGTGGGAAAATATGTGTGTCATTACTCATCATTGGAATTGCCCTGAGATGATTGATGCTTTTTTGCGTGTTTATCCTGATAAACAACTTGTGTTGATTCTTTGTATCCAGCAGATTGAAATGCGAGTTTTTTGGTGTTTTCTTGAGTTGAGGAGTTCGGATTTTTATTCCTTTTCTTCTAATGACGAACTTTCCTAAATTCTCCTTCATCATTGATTTCCATTTCGGAGTAATCTCTGTCACTTGAAGAATTCATTACGGTATTTATAGTTATTCCACAACTGAATCCAAACTCAATAATACATATTAACACCACTTCTTTCAATCAATTGCCCAATATGCCTAAGTATCCCATGAATAAAGTCATTAGTAAAATTTTCAGGTATACTGTTCCAATCTTCCTGAAGGACTAAACTCAATTCCTGAAATGTTGAAGGTGGGTCTTGGCAATTGGATATTGCTCTCCCAGAGTAATCCCATACATGCTCAATTGAATTAATGTCCAGTGAGTTTGCTGGCCAGTTCATTCTCTGGAAATTGTTCTTTTGAAAAATGTTTTGAACCTTTCGTGTGCGGTCTGGTGCGGCGTTATCATCCTGATAAATGAAATCATCCCCAAATTCGCCGCGCAGAGGAACAGTGATTGGTTCAATGATGTTTTCTACGTATATCGCACCAGTAATTGTTCGTTCAACGTTAATAGTCCAATTCTCTCGTTAATAGGAAGGGTACGGCGACCGAACATTATTTTATTTTTAGGAGTTATTAGGGAAGTTTTCACCTTTACAATATAATAGAAGCAAAACATGGAAATGCACGCTCAAAAATTGAATTGAATTTGGTAGGCGAAACATTTTATATACAATTCTACTTGTATGAGATTTCATTTCAATGTTTTGTTATGTCCTTGTTCACAAAGGTCAAAACTACCCTTATAAATCATCTGAATGGAAATTTCTCCAAATATGATTCTACAATCTTTGGACTAAAGGACCCCACACTCTTCTTATGTAAAGTGGCGACCAGTCAAATTTTCTGAAAGTTATGTATGGTTTCAAAAATATGCCTCCCTGGCGTACAGTAGAAAAAGTGAATTTTTGCAAAAAACTACCGTCATACATTCGTGAATCACCTTGTAAATATAAATGCATATTTTTAATCATAGGTATTCACTAATTTCATTACTAGAACATGTAGTAAACACCTGCATGCAACAGAAATCCAATCTTACTTTGAATAAATAAAAAATCAATCTGAAAATCTGGGCAATTTTCAACTTTAACACACCATATTTAGAAAACTAGCCATAGGATTGGGCCCATTGACACTTTAGATTACTGAGTTGGGTGCAACAACATCCCAAACTTTCAGAAAATTTGGCCGGTCGCCGGGGTCCTTTGATATTGTTTCTCATTTTCGATACCCCCATGTCGATAGTAAAAGTGTAAAACCTCGGATGTCTCAATTTTTGAGATTATAAGGATTTGAGCTCTTTGGATAGTATTTGAGCAGTAGATCCATCAGGTGAAGCCAAATTCCCCCGCTTTCGTTTCATCTCTTCTCTGTGGTCATGTGCAATAACTATAAGAGAGACAGAAAGGGGTAGCCTCCGAAACTAGGTAGGTACTTTTTTTTTCGTACCCTGAAAAATTTATTTTTTCAGACTTACAAGGATATACACTTTTACTATCGATGTGTTGTTCTAGCACCAATGGTAAACTGGCCACAAAATTAAAAACTGTTCCCCGACTACACACTGATTAACATGGAAGATTGATTTAATATCATATTAAATCAACAATCCTAAAAAAACTCTTTGAAAAATAGTTGTTAATATGTACTTACTATACTTACTAATCATATAGTTTGATGATTCGATCAAAGCGTTGCAATCTATTCAAGCAATCAATTTCTTTCAAGAAACTCTCATAAGATGGTGAATCAAGATTTACACATTTGATAGCCCTATTTGCCTTTTTAATACAATCAAAACATTGATAGACTTCTGAACTACCTCCTCTCCCAAGAACTTTGAGAATAATATAGGTAGTACCTCTCACTGTAACTTTTTCAAATTTGGTTTCCATTTGTCTCGTAGAAATTTTTGAAGTAGATGCCAATTCTCTTGGTTTTATCAAACTAGCAGGTTGTATTGGAGTTCTAAATAGCCCCATTTTCTTTTGAGAAGAATTGGAAGAGGGTAAATTGATTTTCAAATAGTTATTAGAAGAATCAAAGTTTTCTGATTTGTTTGATTCTTTAGGGGCTAACATTTTTGTTGATTTTGGTAGAAGACTTATGTTCTCTATTTTGTTAGTTTTCACAGGAGTATACAGAGATAATTTTCCAATACTCAAATCTGTACTTTCTGTCAGTCTTTTTCTCTCTATTTTTTTAGAAGTTGCACTTGGAAGACTAGTATAAACTACTTGACTTTTTATAGGTGTCTCAATAGAAAAGCATCCTAGTGAATTGTCAAGAATATTATCCTCTAATGATTCTTCAGCAATTCCATCAATATTTTTGAAATCTTTCAGATCACCTTCAAATTCTTCCTCATCATCATCCATAGGTAAAACTTCAGGTAGTGGTTCATTCATTGCCAATTGCATTTCTAAATCAAAGTCCATTGGTATGAAGTTATATTTCCTAAAATATGACTTATTTGTATACTTCAAGAGAAATTATCTATTCAATAATAAAACAGTACTATTTTAATAGGAAATTAAGTTAGAAATATTCAGTTTTTATATATTAACCGACTGAATGACAACGAAATTATCACTATGATATTGATTGAATGAAAACTTCAAAGATATCTAAACAAATACCCCTAAGCCAAACTCAAATACATATCTGAAAGTGTTGAATCAATTTGATGATTTAATAGTAAGTAAGTAGATAAAGCTTCTTGATTTATAATGCATCTCAATCTTGAGGACAATATTAACTGAAATAATACAAGTGCTATGACGAAAAGATTGCCAAATATAGTAATTTACTTAACAAGTCCGGAAAATAGGGTTTTTTTTGGACGAATAGACAAAATTCTAGTCTGCGAGTCCAAAAAAACTATTTTCGGGCGTGTTGCGTACAATATTTTTTCGGCAACCTTGAAGAATTACAAATCAATGAGACAACACATCTCTAATATACATTTTGATTCTTATTTGAATGAAACAGAACAGAACTGTCATCCGTTATTTCGTTGCTATTGTGATGATCATAACAATGACAACAACGACGTGTTTTTCCGGCCTAGGCCGGAAAGTACGTACTTTCCGGAAATGCAACTTCCTCAAAGAAAACGCGTCCGGGAAGTGGGTATATCCCGGACGGTTGCCGAAAATTTTTTTTTCGGTGGCATCTTTTACACCTGGTTATAGCTGAGAGAAATATGAGCAAGTGAATAAGGAGCAGCCTGTATTTGCAATATTTGGAAGCAAGAAGAATTTTAATTGATATGTACTTGTCACACAGGATTTTCAACTTCCCAAAAACAGTAGGTCCTACAGTTGAGGATAGCATATGAGTACACACCCAGATACTTTTTAGTGCCCCTTTGTCAAACAAACTATGTTGCTCATGATCCCATTTCTCGTTTGGTTTGTAATGCTAATTGCTTGGGGTACTGTGTAAATTTTTTGATTCGGAATTTGATAAGGTCAAGAGAATTTTCTGTAATTTTTCAAATGAACGGTTCCATAATGACTACAAATTTAGTGTTGGAATAACAGAGTGTTAATTTTTTTAAGCTTCAGTAGATTGGGTACGTAGAAATAAATCGGTATCTAGCAACAAATAGTATACTAATAACTATACGAGGTTCAGTAAATACTCACTGAGTTTCACTGCAATCATTCGTATTAGTTTCTTCATTTTTTTCGGACATGGTAATGATATAAATCGCTTTCTATTCCATAAAACCTCACTAATCAAAAATATTGAAAAACTCGATAGATTTGGGAAATTTTCAAAAAAAAAAGTAGGTTATTTCTTCAGGTGTTTTGACATTTGAGCACAGAAGATTGCACTTTTCGGTTGTTTAGACTTATATATATGTTCTGTGGTTTAGACAAGTGAGAAATGCGAAGCCTGGGCCCTCGACGTTTGTTTTTCTATGGAGTGATCTTTCAGTGCGTTTGCCATACAAAAAGCGCGTTCGGCAATGACATCTGACTGGTCGGATTGATCTGAACCGTTCCAGATTGAGGGGAGTACACATCTGGACCGTTCGGCAAGAAAATCTGATCAATCGGATTTCGGATGTAGATCTTTTTGCTCGGTGTATTTCGACGGAGGAAACCACGGATACTCAAAGTTTGAGTATCCGTGGGAGGAAACGGATTTTTTTCCACAGAACAGAAACAGAAATTACTTTTCGGCCTTTGTGAATGGATTTTTTATCCCGCTTCGAATATTCTTGAACAGTCTGTTGAATTTTCGTGTCTTATGTTATTTATTGTGTAGTAATAAATAAAAAAATGTTGTTTGATAAAAAAATAATGATTCAAAATATTGAATCATCTCAACCAAGGGGTAGAAATGTTGAGAACTATAACAAAAGAATTAAAATAGTACCCAGACTACCTCTACGGACGAATAGACCTTTAAGCTCTAATTTAATATCTGACTCGGGTAAGGCGTTACATACGTCAAACAGAAAAATCGATCTAAATGCTCCGTAGCGTTCGTTTATTAAGGCCTCTTGGAACGACAGAGAATTCTCGCGAGAATTTTATGTCAAATTCACTGACCGAAAATTCTCTGCCGTTGCATACTACTTTCGGTAGAATTCTCTGTGGAATTACACAGAAACGACAGAGAATTCTCGCGAGAATTTTCGGTCAGTGAATTTGACAGAAAATTCTCGCGAGAATTCTCTGTCGTTGCAAGAGGCCTTTACAGAAAAATCTAACAAATCTGTACAATCTGTTATCACGTGACTAAAAAATCCGTCCGCTCTCGGATGCTATTGCCGAACGCGCTTAATATAACATAGAGAACGTATACGCGCCGAAATATCACTCGTCGAGGGCCCTGGTGGTCTCTGCCTCTGCCGTTTTTTTAATTTTATTAATATGAAGAGTTTATCAGATACATCGCGTTCATTGATATAAATATCAACAACCGCCATGGATCCGACACGAACTTGCCAAATTCTTCATCCAGGGAACTAATGAAAGTTCCAACCTCATCGAAGTGGGTAGAAGTCGACCTAGGTTTCGATCATTATTTTGATCATCTTCAGGACAACATAACCCAACCTCGATGAAAATTGGAGTGGAACGGAGGTCCTCTTAAACAAAACTAGACAATGTCTTGAGGTACAGTATACATCAAGGCGACATCTAGTTAAGAATCAGACAACCAATTCCCTCTCGAAGTCACCTGGACGAAGATAGATGGCATACCTCTCTTTTGCTCATTCGGCAGGAATCAGCTGAATGTCTTCAGATTGATTCAAGCAGGAGCGTGAGAATCGTTCGCATTTTATCGGCGTAAGCCAGTACATGACTTAAGGTCCATTCATACTTACCGACACCGCATGTGGCAGACACGGACAAGCACAGACGAAGAAATATGATTGCATACATTTCTTATGGGCGTATTCATATTTACCGCGTATGAGCGTAGCGTGGCCGGGCGGGCACGGGCCAGCAGCGAAAGACATTCTCGGCGAGAATGTTTTGTCTGCGCTGGTACTTGTCGCCGATGACTCTGCGTGCCTGTGTGGTGTTAAATTCAAAATCAAAACATCGCTCAGCCTCAGCAGTCGAGTGTACATATAGGAACGGACAGACTGCAAGCGTAAAGGAGGTATATTTTAGGTCGTAAGAATACTGAATAACGAGAATTTAATTGAATTAGTTCGAAATTATTCTTTTCTGTATGATATGAGCGATCGTAGGTGATAACAATAAAAATAGATGACACATGGAAGGAAATTGCAAAAGTACTATGAGTACGAGATAAGAAAGAATTCAATAAAAATAAAAAATTGATATTTATATAATTTCTATTTTTTGGAACAATAAAAAATTGATATTTATATAATTTCTATTTTTTATTCCAAAAATAAAAACTAGGCACCTCAAACAGACAGTTAATTTTTCTCGTAGCGATAAAGATTGTAGATATGACTGGAGTTATTTCACAAACAATAGTTTCAAATTAATATCTGCTCATTCTAAAATAATTGAAAAATCTATCTTCATCATCCACGAGTTCCTTGTGTGTAAAATTATCCCTCTTTTTTCGTGTTTATGGGATGTACAGTAAGCCTTCTTTTTCTCGGCTGTTCTTCCATGGAACTCGATTCATCTTGTGAAAGAATTGCCATTACGGCTAGTTCTTCTATCGACAAATTGTGAAATATAGCGAATACATTACAGCACCTGTTAAAAAGGTGTTACCATCAGCGCGGAAGACACCAACATATATTGACCTAAGGTTACGTAAGACCTTGTTGGTGTCTGCCACGCTAGGTGCTGGCAATATACCTGCTGGTAAATATGAATACTCTTGTCTGTTCACTGTCTGTGCTGATCTGTGCCTGCCACGTGCGGTGTCGGTAAATATGAATGGACCTTTAATCATCAAAAGAAATGTTATCTCCAAAAGGAATACTGTAACAACATCAAGAGTTTATCAGATACATCGCGTTCATTGATATAAATATCAACAACCGCCATGGATCCGACACGAACTTGCCAAATTCTTCATCCAGGGAACTAATGAAAGTTCCAACCTCATCGAAGTGGGTAGAAGTCGATTTATTAATATGTTCTGTGGTTTGAACACCAACGTCCAACCAAAGACTTTGGTGTGGTCCTTAAAGCGCGTTCGGCAATGACATCTGACTGGTCGGATTGATCTGAACCGTTCGTTTATTACATCCAGATTGAGGGGAGTACACATCTGGACCGTTCGGCAAGAAAATCTGATCAATCGGATGTAGATCTTTTTGCTCGGTGTATTTCGACGGAGGAAACGGATTTTTTTCCACAGAACAGAAACAGAAATTACTTTTCGGCCTTTGTGAATGGATTTTTTATCCCGCTTCGAATATTCTTGAACAGTCTGTTGAATTTTCGTGTCTTATGTTATTTGTTGTGTAGTAATAAATAAAAAAATGTTGTTTGATAAAAAAATAATGATTCAAAATATTGAATCATCTCAACCAAGGGGTAGAAATGTTGAGAACTATAACAAAAGAATTAAAATAGTACCCAGACTACCTCTACGGACGAATAGACCTTCAAGCTCTAATTTAATATCTGGCTCGGGTAAGGCGTTACATACGTCAAACAGAAAAATCGATCAAAATGCTCCGTAGCGTTCGTTTATTACAGAAAAATCTGACAAATCTGTACAATCTGTTATCACGTGACTAAAAAATCCGTCCGCTCTCGGATGCTATTGCCGAACGCGCTTTTAGAATAAAGAATCATTTTATATTCTATGGTGTGGTCGGTAATCCAGTTGATTAAACAAGTGAGATTTGGGGGCCGATTTGCGCATGCGCGAGCAGTGTCAAAACCGGATTTTGTTGCCAGATTGTGCTAATCTATTTCTTCAGATTGAATTATAATGTCGAAGAAAAGTTATTCCACTGTTCACAAATTGAAAGAGTAAATTTTATTGGTGATTTATTGAAAGGTCACGCCACCTGAAAATATCTTCCGCATTGTTCGATGAAATTTGTCTCAATTCACGAACTCCATTTGAAAATAAATTATAAGTGTTAATAAATAATGGCCCACTTGTCGACACATGTCCGCTTTTCTTTTGTGTAAATTAATCTATTTGAGTCAGAATTTTCAAATTAGTGGTTTGAAATTTTTTTCACTTCTTAGACAACCTATTTTTTTGCCATTTGTTCTTCGAAATTCACCTCGGCATGAAATAAAATGCAAAGGAAAAATATATTCAATTCCACCTTATTGTTTTTCATCGTATCTATTGTCACGTAAAAAAGATATTTAGAAATTCTAATTTAATCAATTAGAATTGTTTCGGAAGGATTTTTGTGATTAATCAATATATTGAAAGAAATTTTAGAGTTATTTAGTTCAAAGTGCTAATGAAGAACTGTCCTTTTCTTCAAATACCGGAATAATCGCCCGATCTGGCAACGTTGCGGCGAATTTGACGGATCCTTCACCACTTCGCGTTTCTCACTTGTCTAACAACTGGATTACAAACATTAACCTTGAAAAATATCTGACCTCCTAGTTTGTTTTGTAATAATATCAGTCTGATAATAATATCATTGATGTAGAATATTCTAGGTCAATGAATAATATTAATAAAGGAATATATAATACTTGGATTGATATATGTATTATGCTTTTCCTATGGTTTGGACTAATCATTGTGCCATTTCTCTTCTGGATTATGAGTAATAAAAATTCGCCAAATAATCCCAAAATCAGTTCATTTGATGATTCCACCGACTTTGAAGATGTAATACCAATCGAACCCAATTCTCAGGAGAGGAACTGTACAAGTAAGAGAATATATTTTCAATATGTCATCAATGATAGAGAGATATTTCAATGATGGGGTGTATTGACGTCGAAGACCATTTAGCACCTTAGTTATAGTGAGAAAGGGGTTCACTGAGACCTTAAGGTCTATTGTGCGGTGTGCCCCTGACAGAGTTATTCTCAGCACGCATTCAGCCTTCCAGTTCCAGAGATCACCTCTTCCCTAAATAATAAAGAAAAACATTTGACTGAGTTGGATGATTTTGAATTAAAATATTTGTTGACATGCATGTTTCGGATTTTATACCATTTTCAAAACTGAACACAGAAAGTACACATATTTCTAGGAATTCTAAAAGGTCGAAACGTTTATCTTTATTACCTTTATGTAAAATTTTTATATTGAAATCTATGAAGTGGTTGAGAGTAATGCAGTAATTAGAGAAAACAGTTGTTGGTTTATTTTTAAGAATAGATCTTTTATGTTCCTCAATTCTAACTCTGCAGGGTACTCATCACATAACATATACACCACTCAACTGTGAGTTATTCATTAAAAAATACAGTATAATCCACTTATAATGAACCCGCATACAACAAAACTCTCATGTAATGAACCAATTTCCAAGTCCCGAATTAAAACAATGTAAAATCCTCTGACAAGATGGACTCGTTTATAATGAAACCTCGCCTGTAGTGGACTGAAAATACTGAAATAGTCTATTATGAGCAAGTTTTTGTGGAGATCCACTGTCACGTAATTTTGTGATGCAGTAGCAAACAACATGATTTTGACAATTTCAAATGTCGATAACAACATTGCCGCAAGGGAAGAATTATCTGACACAGACATTTGCAGAAGTCATAAAAAACCTCTCTCCAAAGTAAACTAACAGACTTCCTTCCGTTCAGTATTGAGTATGTATAATTATTATCAGTGTTTTTAACCAACATATCTATTCAGATTTATAAAAAGTACATATACATACTTATTTAGTGATAAAAGACAGCTTTTCAATTGTTCTCTTTTTATTCTCATGAAATGGACACTTGGTTATAAAGAACAATATGTCTTGGTCCCCTCGAGTCCATTATAAGCGGAATGCACTGTATTGATCTCACGTTCTTCTTGGTACATACAACATCAATTTCACTTTTTCTGATTATTTTGCTAAGTTATTCACTGAGAGATGGGATGTTATCGATGTACATAAATTTCTTGATTGCATCCTTAAATTGAGGTGGATAAAATGAAGTTAGTAATTTTGTCTGTTATTTGCTGAAAATTAATTTGTCGTATCATGTTAGGGAAATAACCGTTGTTCTTGGCTAATAGTTTAAGGACTTAATTTTCAATGCTAGTTTTCGACAATGGGATCGAAATTAGCCTATGTACCAGGATGTGAAATACAGACATCTTGATCTTATAAGGGTGCAAACTACTGTTATGAATCAGAATATCAGAGAAGGTGGGTTTTTTATATATGTATGTACATATATCAAATTCAAGATGTTCACTCACTCTTATAACCTTGATATCCAAAATATTCAATGTTTGTATTCATCATCTACTTCCAAAGTGAACTGAATGGAATTATAAAAGGAGTTTAATAATTCTAAAAATGATTCTAGTTCTGAAGTTGAGCTGGTCTATACAGGGTACTGCAACAGTGAGAAAATCTTCCATAGCTGCCGAACCAAACATCTCAGAGATTTCGTTGGAAAGTAGAACTCTTGTACCATATATATATATATATATATATATATACAGGGTGTCCGTTATTAAGGTCCAAATATGAAGAATTTCAAATTATTATTTCTCGATTTTTTCAAATGTAACACCGTGTATTTTTTTCACAATAATGTAGACAATTGAATTCCTTACATTTTCTCAAAAGTAACCTTAGGATTATTTTCACTACTGCATCCAGCAGACAAGACAAATGATATCGCAACTGAAAATTTTATTCAAATAATAGGTAACATTAGAAAAACTAACAGACATTCAAAAGAGGTCAAACAATGAAATAAAAGTAAATGAATTATTATTGACAAACTTTAAAACCTTCCCAGAATCATACGTCCTGAGCATCAACATAAAAATGATATTTTTTCCGTACAAGTAATACAACATATTGATCATGTATTCATCCAATTAAGTGTATCAGTGTTAATAGGCTTTCCAAAAAAAGATATTAATCAAGTTATTGCTCATTAAAGCTCAAAGATACAGTGAATCAGTATGAATTTTTGGAAAAAATGGATATGATATGATTTTCATGTTAGGGCAGTGCCACAGGGCCTGTTTTTTTAGTAAGTCTTAGGGCCAGTTCCATAATATTTACGAAAAGGCCCCTTTTCGCAAAGCCCGTTGTTCAAGACGGCCGCCTTTGAAGGGAGTTCGACAGCTCGTCCGGTACCATAAACATAAACCTACCCTCATTTAGATGAAGCTCCCTTTTGTTCGTAACTGTCAACATTCCTAGGGTTGGCTATTCTGAGATCTAGTGATTTACTGCTTGCATTTGGTAATATTTTATAGATAACCGGATAGCGCAAGTCCGAAACCCTCTGTCAGTTGCAAAGGAGGAATATTACAAGATAAAGAAGGAAGTTTTGGAAAATGAAGCAGGAGGAACATGATATCAAATTACAATTTATTATTTATTGAAGCTGCAAGTTTTATAGATGCAAACAAAACTCAATGTTGAACCTCGAATTGTGGTGCTTAATGAATAATTGATAATTATGTATATATTTTTTCTATGGATGCTTGAGAAATAAATCAATATATCTGGGTATTAACCTAGGAAATAAATGAGATAAGGAAATATCAGAATTATAATACAGATACAGAGAATTGACCATATTCACCGTCGCCATATTGTTGTGCGACAATACCAACTACCCAGGGTCCTCAACATCGAATAACGAAAGTTACTAATTTCTTAGGACCGCGAAAGTTTAAATGGACATATTTTGGTGTCAGTTTTTTTATTTTTAGATCTATTTCTTGCCGAACAATTACTGACACAACAACAATGGCCTCCACTTTACTAATATCTAGCCATATTTCCTGGATTTTATCACAAAATACGTAACCAAAGTTTACCACATATTTTATATAACCTCTCATACCACATACCATACTAATAATCTGAAAACTATCAGAAAATCTGATGATATTTTTGATAAACTCAATATTTCTCCGTTGGGAACACTGGGTAGTTGGTATTGTCGCACAACAATATGGCGACGGTGATTATGGTCAATTATACCTACCTCATTTTTCAAATGTTATCACGGCGTTGCCTCATAATTCGTATTTTTAGTGTTTTAAAGGGTTGATCAAAATTCTTATAGCAACCGCTGTATGCATTCTAGATAGGTATCAGCTTCATCATTCGGTAAACATCTGAAGTTTTTTTATACAGAGTGTCTAATATGAATTTACCAATTTACTTAAATTAAATATGCGATAAATCGATTTCTTCAAATGGAAAACCCTGTATTTTTCTCTTTCATGAAATTTGTTTTTCAAATGTCTAAATTTTTTACAAAGTAATCGTTATTTTAAAGAATGTTAAATTTCTCAAAAAAAAAAGGTTTGAGTATGGGACATACCAGGTAAAAATGTGTAGACATTTGAAAAACAAATTTCATGAAAGAGAAAAATACAGGGTGTTCCATTTGAAAAAATCTAGTTATCGCATAATATTTAATTTGAGTAAATTGGTAAATTTATATCAGACACTCTGTATGAAAAAAACCTCAGATGTTTATCGAATAAAGAAGCTGAAACCTTAAGCTAACTACTGTAAAATTTTCGTTTATCTATATTGAACACAGCGGTTGCTACAAGAATTTTGATGCACCTCTTGAAACACTGAAAATGTACTAAAAATACGAATTATGTGGCAATGCCGTGATGAAATTTGTAAATATCTTGTTGTTCTCGAAAGAATTATGCCATGAAATGCAGGGTGGTGTTCAATTTGAAAAAACTACATATTATTCCGAAACTTTTTTGACGAACCCTTATATGTAAAATTATTTATAGTTTCTGGATTTTTGTCAACATCCATATTATGCTATTTTAGTGTACGCCTTGCTGACGCACCCTGTATATTGAAACATAAAATTAATGAAATAATCTATCCAATCGTATATTGCCAAAATAATCATTGATAATTAACTGCCTTGCTTGACGAGTAAATGTTAAATTGAATGATGTTGAATGTTGCTCCCTTCTCCTATATTATATTTTCGTCGGTCTTGAAAATATATCTTGTTCATCATCGGGCAAGGAAGAACTCGTACTAGAACAAATTTTCGATTTTTGTGGAGAAAACTTATTTTCACAGAGACAACCTCTGAAAACTAGAACGAATTAACGAAATACGAATACATTTGAAATGACAGGACAGAACGAGCTTATGTTTACAGTCACACGGCATGCGCGAAGAAAAAGCATACTTTCTCTGCCATAAAGACCCAATATCCGGAATATGATAAAGGATACTCCAGAGCGTCCTACCGTTTATGGGACCCGTTTCATTTGTAGAGGGGACTTCTCACGGAAAAGGAGACTTTATTTTCGTTTATGGAACCGGCCCTTACTTTGCTGTCCAGTGTCCAATATCCCGATAAGGAACATTCAAAAGAATAGAGATTTCAGGAGTTTGTGCTGCAAGCGTGTAGTGACGGGATGTCAAGTACATCGATTATTAAGTTATTGTTATTTAGAGCTCAAAGTTACTTTTGAACAAATTAATTATGAATTTTGGAAAAAATGAAACGGTTGATATGATTTTCATGTTGGGATAGTGTCGCAGAAACTGTTTATTAGCAAGTAGAACTCATTCTGCCGAATATCCTGAAAAAAGGCATCCAAACGAATCGAGTTTTCGGAGGCTGTAACGTGTGAAAGTTACCCTTATGTGTATGCAACACTAAATGGTCCAATTATGTTGTATGGGTTGCCTGGATGTCTTATTTTGATTTTCCTGTGATCGGGTTCTTATCTGATACGTACCAGATGCTAAGGATTATTCTCGATAAATTACTGTTTCTTGGTGTTTGAAAATTCGTTTTTGGATGCTTCTGAGAGATTGTGCGTTGAAAGAGGTTATTGGTTGAATTTTCTAGTGAAAATCAAAGTTTTGGAATAAAGATAACCGTCTGTATTCTGGATATTGCTGATTTGTTAATCGGGATAGCAGTATTTACCCATTTTGGGGATTAAAATCGTACTTCTCGTACAGAAATCATTCACTTTGAAAGGCCGTCCTACAACTATAGGCCTTTTTATTTCGTATATAGAAATAACTGTCTTCTTACATTTCTACCGCTCCTGAGGGAACGGATGTCTGCGGATTTTGGTTGTTCCATTTTGCGAGACGAACATCGGAAATAGAACTCAACTGAACCTATTTTTCACCTGACGAAAGGTAGAGTACCTTGAGGAGGATTTACAATATTGTTGGAGTGATTGGGATTCTTGGATTGGTAATTTCGTGCAATATATTGCAAGTACCGACCTGGTATGTACAGAGAATTTTTGAATCTATAAATCTGACGTCACTGCCCACTGGAACCGGAGGCCATTTGCATGAGTGAACCCTTTTTGTTTTCCATAATATCAGTTCAATATTAGTTGCCTTTTTTTTCCGATATAAGCTTTAAATATTAAGGTAGGATCGGGGACACATAAATTGAATTTTTACATCTATAGGTGTCCCATAATAGGATCACAATAGTATTAAATTCTGAAATCTCCAATTGTTTTCGACTCCATCCACTTATAGGCGGGTCCATAATTGATGTAATAATAAATTTCTCAGTACAACTTTTGAGAGTATTTCAAATTAGATTATATATTATATTCTGAAATAAATTGTTCCATCCATAATTAATTTGATAAGTAATCGAAAGCTGAATATAGCTGCACAATTGAATAAGTATATAGTGTGTACCATATATTACGTGTGGTATTGTGAAAACTACGCTTGATCAAGCATAGGGGGTAAAATATTGTTGTACTATCGCTATTGTTGAAATATTATTGATATTTTCTCTTCATTTGAAATTGAATTGTGGGAAATTGATAATACAATTTTATTACACCATTTATTTATTATTACTATTTTTTTTTCCTCATACAGTTTTTCAGGTATTGAATTTCATATACATACTTACCTTTTTTTTTTACTTGCGTTTCGTTTCATCTGCTTCGGAGTTTACGTGTTTGGCCAAGGTAGTTGAACTTTTCCCTATAAGTTCGTGTAATTTAGAAATTTTTCTTTTCTTGCCAATCCTCTTTTTTTTTATTTTATTGAATTGCTAGAAAAATAAATACGTTGGCGCCCTATTCCATCTAACCGAACTCACCCCACCTCCGCTGAAAGCAAACCGAGGTGTTTCTAGCGATTCAATCTTTTTTTTATTTTTAAGTGAAGTTTTTTTTGCAAATTACTTAATTCATTTTCTTAAATCCTAATCTCGCTTTTTGGGCGTTATAAATTTTGGCGCCCAACGTGGGGCCATTTCGTGTTTCACCTATTTAATTGTTAGAGAGTATAGTTACTGTTGATCTCTCATACGATTCAGCATTAAAGATGTCAGGAAAATTAGTTGTCAACAGATTGAATCAATCGCAGTTAACTTATCTGTTGACTATAAGGGGTTTGCCCACCGGGACAGTTGACAATATGAGGAAGAATTTATCGAGGGCATTAAAGCTCGAAAAGGAAGGATCGTCAATATCCTATCCCAAGTATCCATTCACTTTCGAAGAAGATAAGGTAGCAATTGACGAAGTCATCGCGAAGGTAGAAGACAGTATTGCTGATTGGCAGTCTGCGTCACCGGGGAGTCGTCGCTATGTAGTAAATGATACACGTTTGAGATACGCATTGATAAGATTGGATCATATTGTTGTAATATCAGCGGAAGAAGAGGCGTATAAGAGAGAAATTTTCGCAAAAGTTCTAAAGTTGCTGGATATTCTGGAGGAGAAGGCGAATGTGGCATCAGGTGGGTCAAATAAACCACTCAACGAGGAGAGCTCTGGGACTGAGGAAGGTGGTAATTGTTCGGGATCAGTTGATGGGCAGAATTTGCTAAGTTCGACTCCTCAGTCACGGCCAACCCGAGCTGTGGAGACAACTTCTGGACAGATTAAGACAATTCCAGTGTACAAATGGGGTTTGCGTTCTTCAGGCGAGAAGCAGGGAATGTCTGTCCATGCTTTCCTGCAACGAGTTGAAGAGTTGTGTGAAGCTAGAGAGGTGACAAAGCCCGAAGTTTTGAAATCAGCGGTGGATTTATTGGACGGCAAAGCACTGATATGGTTTAGAGCTGCCAAGGACTCGATTGTGGGCTGGAATTCTTTTGTTGAGAACCTGAGAGCTGAGTTTGAACCCTTCAACTATGATGAGAAGCTCCTAGAAGAAATCAAAAAGCGTACTCAAGGTAAGGACGAACCTATTGGTATTTACTTGGCTACCATGAGATCATTGTTTGACCGTTTGCGATCATCACCACCTGAACGAGAACAAGTTAAATTGGTTCTGCGGAATATTCTCCCCTTCTTTCAGACTCAGCTGGCTCTGGTCAGTATCGATTCTTACTTGGAATTGAGGAGATTGTGTCGTCAATTGGAAGAACGACGTGAGTATGTCGAATCATACGCTCCACCACCGAGAAGATCTCAGTCTTGCCTTGAGCCAGACTTGGCATATGCAAGTATCGAAGAAGGTGTTGAGGAAATGCAACTCGTAGGACGTCAGTCCCCACCTGAGTCAAAATTCGAAAAATCTGTTATATGTTATAACTGCAACAAACCAGGACATAGAGCAGTAGGCTGTGCTGCACCTAGATCTCTGCGTTGCTACAAATGTAATCAAGTAGGGTATACTACCAGAACCTGCCCTAAGTGTAATCAGTCGGGAAACGGTTCCAGTCGTTGATTACAGGACCATTTTCAACGACTGCCATATATAAGGGTCCTACTGACGAACTCCGTCCTGTATTAAATTATATATTAGATAACGTGGTAGGAGATGAGAGACCGTATCTACGGTTGTCAATTTATGGAAGAGAATTTCTGGGTCTTCTTGATTCTGGTGCATCCCGAACAATCATCAACGGCGAATGCTGGTCGGTTCTAAAGAAATTAGGAGTAACTATAGAGTCGCGAAATAGGGTTACATGTACTGTGGCGAATGGACACGCTTGCTCAAGCATTGGCAGCTGCAGGGTGCCGATGAAGGTGAAGGACAGGGTGGTGTTGATGGAGGTGTTGATCATGTTGGAGTTGCCCCGGATAATATTGCTCGGAGCTGATTTTTGGAAGGCCCTTGGTATAGTCCCTAATTTAAGGAGTAATGAATGGTTTTTCTCTGCTGAAACAATTGGTGTAGCTACAGTGGATGCCGACTTGGATGGGGATCAAGGAAGAAGATTGGACGAGGTGGTAGATAGGAATTTTGATATGATGGGAGACAACGTGATTGGTTGCACTAACGTAGTCGAACATGAAATTTTAGTGGATAGCCCCCCTATCAAGCAGAGATACTACCCAGTATCTCCTGTACTGCAAAAACATATTGACGAACAACTCAATGATATGTTGCAGCAGGGAATTGTAGAAAAGAGTGCTAGTCCGTGGTCTTCCCCAATCATTATGGTTAAAAAAAAGGACGGGACATACAGATTCTGTGTAGACTACCGTAAGGTGAACGCCGCCACAAAAAAGGATAGTTACCCCTTACCTTATGTATCCAATACTTTGGATAAATTACGGAATGCCAGGTACATAAGTTCCTTAGACATAAAGAGTGCATTCTGGCAAGTTCCTGTCAAGAAAGAATCCCGTCAGTACACTGCCTTTACAGTTCCGGGTAGGGGACTTTTCCAATTTCGGAGGATGCCATTTGGGTTGAGCAACAGTCCAGCTACTTGGCAAAGACTAATGGACGTTATACTTGGGAGCGATCTTGAACCGTTCGTTTTTGTTTATCTTGATGATGTAATTATAGTTACAGATGACTTTGAAAAACATCTTGAAATATTGGAGGAAGTATTCCGTAGACTACATGAAGCAGGACTCACCGTTTCTAGGGATAAGTGTCAGTTCTGTAGAAGTGAAATACGCTACTTAGGATATGTGGTAAATAGTAACGGTCTTCAAGTTGATCCAGAGAAAGTAAAGGCAATGGTGGAGATTGCGATACCTCGAAATGTGAAGGATGTTCGTAGTATAGTTGGAACCTTCTCATGGTATCGTAGATTTATACCAAACTTCTCCGACCTAATCTTGCCCTTAACAAACTTATTGAAGAAGAATAGTAAATTTATGTGGACCGAAGAATGTGAGAAATCTTTTAATTGGCTGAAAGAAAAGCTTGTGTCAGCCCCAATTATGAGCTGCCCTAATTATGATCTGCCTTTTCAAGTGCAGACGGACGCATCGGGTCATGGATTGGGTGCTGTTTTGAGCCAACCAGATCCAACAGGGGGAGAGAAGGTAATATGCTACATTAGTCGGTCTCTAACGAGACAAGAACAAAATTTCTCAACCACGGAAAGGGAATGCTTGGCTGTCTTGTGGGCACTGGAAAAGCTTCGTCCGTATATTGAGGGAATAAAAGTCGAAGTAATTACCGATCATTACTGTTTGGTGTGGCTCCAAAACCTCAAAGCTGTGTCTGGTCGTCTGGCGCGGTGGATTGTACGACTGCAACAATTTGAATTCAGTGTGACCCATCGTAAAGGCTCTGAGCATCACGTGCCTGATCTTTTGTCACGTTCTGTGCCTAAATTAGATTTAGTAACCACAAGCGATTTTACCAACATAGTTGACCCGTGGTATTTAAGGATGCTGGGTAACGTTAAGAAACTTCCTGGAAAGTTCTCTAATTGGAGGGTCCAAGATGGATTCCTCTATAAATATCTGGGATCACCTGTGAATGAGTTGGTTGAAGACTCGTGGAAGTTGGTTGTGCCTAAGCAACTGCGAGTGAAGGTCATCCAGGATATGCATGATTCTTGCACATCAGGGCATATGGGAGTGTTCAAGACTCACTCACGCTTGTGTGAAAGATATTTCTGGCCGAAATCACGCTCGGACGTGGCTCGATATGTCAGAAATTGTCAGGTTTGCCAGAGACATAAGATAGATTCGAGAAAGCCTGCCGGTTTAATGGCATCCCATCATCCTGAGGCAACACAACCTTGGGAGGTTGTTAGTTCGGATCTGATAGGGCCTCTTCCTAGGTCAAAAAAGGGAAATTCTTTCATATTGGTCGTCACTGATTATTTTAGCAAGTTCTGCTTAACTTTTCCTTTGAGAAAAGCTACATCAGCAGCAGTGTGTAAGGCATTGGAGGAGGGTGTATTCTTGATCTTTGGTGTGCCACGGGTTATCATTTCGGATAACGGTCCTCAATACAAGAATGAGTATCTGAGGTTATTGCAGAAGTATAGGATCAGTTCTAAATTCAATGCAAACTTTCATCCCCAAGCAAATCCCACTGAAAGATATAATAGAACCCTGAAATTTCTCCTTTCAGCATATGCTTCTGATAACCATCAGAAATGGGACGAGAATTTGGCAGAGCTCACGTGCGCTATGAGGACTTCCCGGAATGAAACCACGAAATACACGCCCTATTTCGTGAACTTTGGTAGGAGAATGATGCTGAGCGGCGATGACTATAATATTACTCTGCGAGAGGACCCGCCATCCAATTCATCTGAGGAAACCCGATCTGAAGGGTTTCGGAAGATTTTCAGTGAGCTGAAGGGAAGGCTAAAGGCTGCTGCTGAGAAAAATGCTCACTATTATAATTTAAGGAGAAGGAATGAGGAATTTATAGTTCACCAACCCGTTTATAGGAGGAATTTCGTACTTTCTGACGCCAGTAAGAACTTCACAAAAAAATTGGCTCCTAAATGGATAGGACCATTTATAGTTGCCAAAAGGTTGTCACCTTGGACGTACCGTTTGCAGGACAACGTTGGTAGGGACAAAGGGGTCTGGCATGTAAAGGACCTTAAGGCGGAGCCACCGGATGAAGACATCTGAACTATGGAAGGTAATCATTCACGAGGTTTCATGATTTTTGTTCTGTTTCGTTTAATTTCGTCCTTGTTGTGAAATTTTGGGAAAATTTCCTGAAGAAGGGGGAGAATTTGTAACGTGTGAAAGTTACCCTTATGTGTATGCAACACTAAATGGTCCAATTATGTTGTATGGGTTGCCTGGATGTCTTATTTTGATTTTCCTGTGATCGGGTTCTTATCTGATACGTACCAGATGCTAAGGATTATTCTCGATAAATTACTGTTTCTTGGTGTTTGAAAATTCGTTTTTGGATGCTTCTGAGAGATTGTGCGTTGAAAGAGGTTATTGGTTGAATTTTCTAGTGAAAATCAAAGTTTTGGAATAAAGATAACCGTCTGTATTCTGGATATTGCTGATTTGTTAATCGGGATAGCAGTATTTACCCATTTTGGGGATTAAAATCGTACTTCTCGTACAGAAATCATTCACTTTGAAAGGCCGTCCTACAACTATAGGCCTTTTTATTTCGTATATAGAAATAACTGTCTTCTTACATTTCTACCGCTCCTGAGGGAACGGATGTCTGCGGATTTTGGTTGTTCCATTTTGCGAGACGAACATCGGAAATAGAACTCAACTGAACCTATTTTTCACCTGACGAAAGGTAGAGTACCTTGAGGAGGATTTACAATATTGTTGGAGTGATTGGGATTCTTGGATTGGTAATTTCGTGCAATATATTGCAAGTACCGACCTGGTATGTACAGAGAATTTTTGAATCTATAAATCTGACGTCACTGCCCACTGGAACCGGAGGCCATTTGCATGAGTGAACCCTTTTTGTTTTCCATAATATCAGTTCAATATTAGTTGCCTTTTTTTTTCCGATATAAGCTTTAAATATTAAGGTAGGATCGGGGACACATAAATTGAATTTTTACATCTATAGGTGTCCCATAATAGGATCACAATAGTATTAAATTCTGAAATCTCCAATTGTTTTCGACTCCATCCACTTATAGGCGGGTCCATAATTGATGTAATAATAAATTTCTCAGTACAACTTTTGAGAGTATTTCAAATTAGATTATATATTATATTCTGAAATAAATTGTTCCATCCATAATTAATTTGATAAGTAATCGAAAGCTGAATATAGCTGCACAATTGAATAAGTATATAGTGTGTACCATATATTACGTGTGGTATTGTGAAAACTACGCTTGATCAAGCATAGGGGGTAAAATATTGTTGTACTATCGCTATTGTTGAAATATTATTGATATTTTCTCTTCATTTGAAATTGAATTGTGGGAAATTGATAATACAATTTTATTACACCATTTATTTATTATTACTATTTTTTTTTCCTCATACAGTTTTTCAGGTATTGAATTTCATATACATACTTACCTTTTTTTTTTTACTTGCGTTTCGTTTCATCTGCTTCGGAGTTTACGTGTTTGGCCAAGGTAGTTGAACTTTTCCCTATAAGTTCGTGTAATTTAGAAATTTTTCTTTTCTTGCCAATCCTCTTTTTTTTTATTTTATTGAATTGCTAGAAAAATAAATACGTTGGCGCCCTATTCCATCTAACCGAACTCACCCCATCTCCGCTGAAAGCAAACCGAGGTGTTTCTAGCGATTCAATCTTTTTTTTATTTTTAAGTGAAGTTTTTTTTGCAAATTACTTAATTCATTTTCTTAAATCCTAATCTCGCTTTTTGGGCGTTATAAGGCTTTTAAACAGAAACCTGAAAGAAGAAAGGATAAAATCGGTCAATAATGAAGGGAATGAGCTTTAGGTTTTACTTAATGTGAAAGCCGATAAAAACTGATAAAAATGGTTGAATACGTGATCAATATGTATTGGTTGTACGGAAAAAATATATAAATTTTACAAGCTTTTATTTAGTTTCACCTGTCCCGGTGTCTGTCTGTCTGTAATCAAATCTTCCGAGTTAAATATGACAATGACACACTTCTAATCGTCCGATTGATTTGAAATTTGGCAGGTGTACATAATTCTGGTGACGATGCGTCGATGCATCATGAAATATTTGTTATAGAAAAAAACAAAATGACGGATGAGTTTTGTAATTATGATCCGATTCCATTCAAAATTGGTATCTGGGGTGTTTTGGGTTCGGCTATGATGATTCTTCTGTCAAACTTGAAAAATTCAAGATGGCGGCTACAATATAGCGTACGAGTTTTTGTAATTATCATCCAATTTCATTCAAAATTGGTATCTGGAGGTTTTCCGGGCCGGAAATTACGATTCTTCAAAATTGAGAAATTCAAGATGGCGGCTTCAAAATGACGGATGGGTGTTATAAAAGCTTGCCTTTAAAAATGTTTTTTTTTTTATGAAAGCTTCTTATGTAGTTATGTTGATGCTATGGAAGTATGATTCTGGGAAGGTTTCGAAGTTTGTCAATAATTATTCATTTACTTTTATTTCATGAATTGACCCTTTTGAATGTCCGTTAGTTTTTATTTTGTTATTATTTGAATAAAATTTTCAGTTACGATATCATTTTTCGTGTCTGTTGGATGCGGGAGTGAAAATAATCCTAAGGTTACTTGTGAGAAATTGTAAGGTATTCTATTGTCTACATTATTGTGGAAAAAATTACAAGGTGTTACATTCGAAAAAATCTAGAAGTAGGTAGGAGAAGGTGGGGACCCTTCGTAAGGTTTCAACATTTTATATTTTTTTATTTTTTGTTTTTTCATTAATCAATCACCTGACAGCTTGAATGTATTGTCTAATTATCTGAGATTCATATAAAAAAATTACAGATGATTTCATCTGATGTTTCAACCATAATTATGATTTAAAACTAAATCTGGAATATGTACGAACCTACCCCGACACCGGGGCACCTAAATACAGTCAGTATAAATACGTGATTTTCCTGGCCGTCGTCTTTTGTTTGTTTTATTACTTCTCACAACAGTCGGATAGGGTCGAATTGCCTCTTGTGTCAAAACTGTCTTCAAAGGAGCTACTATTATTTGATGGATTGGTGAATTATTCAAAGGATCTAAATTAAACCTTTGTAGTTCATCGATAAGTTATCAATGGTGAGTTAATAGTTTGTTCTCGCGGAACGGCGGAACCTCCAAGAAAGAAGTTAATGCAAAAATTAGCAATTAGAACACTAACACACTAAATCGTACCTAGTTGGGGCACATTCTTACGCGTCCAAATGTGCCCCATCTAGTTCTGTACGAAAGTACCCCGCTTACTAAATAACAGCAAAATATATCCTCTTTCAATATTGATAGGAAAACGTCAATTTATTATTGAAAACGTATCTTAAGTATATTTGGCTAGTTACTGATAGAAATCTCTACACGAAAACCTATTTTATCTACGGTAACAATAGACAAAAACATTGATCAAAAAATTACTTAGCGAGCGCGAAAACACGTTCGTGCCTGACACTTCGCTCTCGCCAGTGCAAATGGCGCGATAGTACGTTGACGTAAAGTTGGTACCTCCACTCAAGCACACATACAAAAGCAAGGCCGTACGTCGTTTCCTTCAAGTTTTATTTTGACTTCATATTTGAACCTTAATAACGTCCACCCTGTATATAAGACAGGTGGAAACAGTGACAAGGCAAATCCTTCATTTAAAAAACTTTCAGATCAAATTCATGTTACTATCGCTTCTGGAAATCGTCAGAAGACTTTTACTGAACTGCTTTTCCCCTACATTTTTGCAGTTTTCTTCGAATAAGATCTGTACTGTTGGAAAAATGTCTCTAATATTTTGCGTCATGAAAGAGGTAATGAAGTTCACTGAAAGTATGTGCAAATATATGGGGTGATCCATTAAAAGAATCATCCATTTGTTGGATAACATTTATCGGGGACACCTGTATATCAGAAAATAATTTCTTGAGATGCAGAAGTGAAGTTTCGAGAGGTCTACTTTCGAACGAAATCCCTGAGATGTTCGGCAACTAAAGGGTGGCGCATGAATCGTGCTACAAAAACAAAACGAAATAACTTGTGTGAGTAATCGTCTTATTTTTTTTCTAGTTTGAAGGTTACTATTTAGATTTATAAAAATGAATACTCGGGATACTGAAAAAAGAATTTGGATAGTGCAAGGGTACCATGCTTTGCAGTCCGTCATTTCCGTCAAAAGTGAATCAAGTCGGGACTGTCGGGAGTTTGGCGGTTAAAATTGCCTTATATGGAGCGAATCTAATCCAGAAATGCTTTATGAGACGGAACTGCACCCAGAGCGAGTCTCTGTGAGGTGCGCAGTTCCATCAAGATGTTTTGTGGGGCCATACTTCTTTGGAGAAAACGAAGAAAACAGTAACTATCAATGGGAATCGTTATTCAAAGATGTTGAAGGAGTTTTTTCACCAAGAACTGCGCCGAAGACGTATCCTATTCAACAGCATTTGTTTTCAGCGAGATGATGGAGCAACTGCACATATAGCCAGACCAGTTATTGCGGAGCTCCAAGAAAAAAAATCGCAAACAAATTGATTTCCAGGAACTCCACTTTTCGCTGGCCCCCAAGGTCACCTGACCTGACTGTACCAGACTTCTTTATGGGGTTATGTCAAGCAGGAGGTCCACAAAACGAAACCCAGGAAATAACTTGAATTAAGGCAGTCCATTACGACAATAATTGAGGCGATCCCAACTCCAAACTTCAGACCGCAATGAACAATTTTTTGATCAGGTGCCGCATATGCGTGGGTAAGCGTGGAGGTCATTTGCGGTCTATGACCAATAATCTTTATGAAATAAAATAAAATTTTCTATCTAATAAAAAATAAATAAATAAAATACATCGATTAAAAGAAAAGTTATTCTAATTTCTTATTGTAGCACAATTGGTGCGACACCCTATATTATTATTTTTTTAACGTCCGTGTGAGGGAAAACCCTTTATGGCCACCGAGAGGGTCCACACTCTCGGTAGTGTGAGAATCCAAGATCTTGTTTGGCTACTCACTAAAAATTCCTCACACATTCAATGGGGGAGTTCTTCATCCTGCCCACAGAATACCTAACCATGAAAAGGAGGATCATGTCCCTAAGTTGGAACAACTAAAATACATAACAGAATTAGACTAGTAGAGATCTAGTTTCCAAAGCACAGCACCAGGTGGCACCACCACAGGAAGACAATGCATTACCGGTTTCTGGCTTGTTGGCCGTCATGTAGAATACCTAACTACACAGAAGCGTCACTTAGCGTCGGCACTTTGATCTTCAAGGGGCAAATTTTCGTGACCTTCATTCTCTGTTAGGTAGTACATATGTCACTTTTGAGCGGATAATCACAGATTACCTAACTAATTTAGGGTATTCTGTGACATAATTCTATACTTCATTTATAATTCTATGGGTCCAGCAGGAAGTTCAAATTTCACGTTGACATTTGTACTACCTAGCAAGGCACAAGCGTCATCAAATAAAGTTTTGGCGGGAAGGCGGAAAGACGCTTCTGTGTAGTTAGGTATTCTGTGATCCTGCCCTCGTAGCGTCCCTTAACAAAAGAGATGAGCTGCAAGTGGCTTCTAGAGTTCATGAGACCTGATGATATGAAGTGACCCGAGCAACACTGCTTTCTGCATTATGTGCGCCAATACCTCAGCCAGTGATCTACAGACCGGGATAATCTTCAGTTCATCTACGTAGTTAGCTCTCATTCCACCGAGACATCCTATGATGAGTACGACCATCCTAATTTTATGACCTGGGTATAAAGTTCCAAGCTCGAACATAAGTTCTTTGTATTTTTGCCTCTTCGTTCTTCTTTCATCACAACATTATTTTCAGCAGGGGAGGAGAATTCCACGACAAATAACTCCTTCAGCTCTTTGTCTAGCAGAAGTATGTCTGGCTTAACAGCATTGATCTGCCGTGTTGTTGAGACAGGATAGTTCCAGCATATGCGAGCTCTTTCGTTCTGGACCACCGCTTCAATCTCCAGAGGCACATATGGTAACACCGGTTCTTTGTCTATCTCATACGCGGCTCTCAGATGGAAGTATAGAATTCGGAGTGCCGCGTTGTGTCTCTCTACATACCCTGATGGAGCATGGACTCTTCAGGCGAAAAGGATGTGCATAATCGTTTCCATGTTGCCTATGGTAAGCCCTGCAAGTTGTTGGGGTGTCCATTTTCATGATGTTCTTTTTATACCATCTCGTATTTAGTACTCTATCTTGACACGCCATCACAAATCCCTCGATCCATCTATGACTTAAGGCTCGCGGACCTGAGAAAGGCGAAAGACAATTCCTTAGACAGGTCCTGGTCTTTTAAAATCCTGAAATATATGGAGTGCAAGCTCTTACTCATATGATGTTCGAGTAATGTATCCGACTGAGACTTTCGGATCAGTCTCGCTAGGCTTCTTTGGTCCGCCTGAGTGATCGGTGTTCCAGCGAGCTCCGGATTGATTGATACGCCGGTTATGCTGAGCTTCTCCACGGCCCTTTGTGCAGCTCGGAATAGGAAGGCCCCATGGTTCGCAATTTCATTCTGAGCAACAAATTTCAGAAGCGGATCTTCACTTCTTAGAATCCTTACTGCCATTTCCAATGTTTGTTGATAGTGTTGATATTCCAAACATTGCAATCCTCTACCCCCTGGCTTCGGGGAAGGTATATCCTCTGTATTTTTGAGGCTACGATTCATGTTCATCGTTTTCCTTGTTGACCTATCAAGATCGAGGAGTTCGTTTACCGTCCAGTTCACCACCCCGAAAGAGTAGGTGAGAATCGGGATGGCTAGCATATTTGTAGCAGATACTTTGTTCTTTCCCGACAGCTGCGATTTCCAAATGTCTCTCAGATTCTTTCGTACGTGAGATAACAAGGACTATTCGACCTCCCTTCAGACCTGAAGCAGCACGTAAAGCCAGAGCTCTAGGTCTCGCCATTGTCATTTATGTTATCGATCACGATGTTATTGAAACGAGTAAACATTCATAAAAATATATAACAATTGGCGAGGGAGATTCATTCAGAGAATCGTTTACGTATTGATTGTTTGTTAGTCAACAGTTACTGTCGTAGTAAACAGTTACCTTAAACAAAGAGAAAGAGAAATCACTTAGGCTTGGCGGCAAATATCAGTTCTTCGACCTTGAATAATACTACGCCGATACAGGGCTGTTATTGGCACCCCTCGATTAGACCTCGTCATTCACAAATGACTTTCAAGGTCAAACAAACGATGTTCGCGATTTCATTCATAAATAGGGGGAGTGAGGTCTCTTGTGTCTACTCTTTGCCTTAAATGTGAATTATCGTCTGTGTCAGTGTGTCTACGAAATAAACCCCTTTGATGAGTCTGCATCGTATTATTCACCATCCCTCAACTGTATAACGATTGACCGAACCTACCCTAGCTGGGTACATCACATGGAGATCCTGCCAGTCCTATGCAGTTAGAGGTCCCGATGGTTTTCATCTGTGTGGGTATGTGACTTCATTGAAAATTCTTATATAAACAAAGCTGTATTTCGTGTATTATTTATTAATTGAATCGCAGAGCGCTTTCGGCTCTTAAGCCATCATCAGTGCACAAGGCCGTAGCTAGAAAAAAATTTCGGGGGGGGTCCGTCCGAGGCCGTAGCTAGAAAAAAATTTATTCGAAGAATTTTCGGTGAAATGATTATCTGGTATTTCTGAAAAAATAAATTTCGGGGGGGGGTCCGGACCCCATCGGACCCCCCCCCTGGCTACGGCCTTGTCAGTGCAATATCTGCAAGTGAGCAAAGACCATCATAAAAAGTTTTGTAATTAAAAGGTTATGTTACCCACTCGTCAGGTATACGAGGAAGTCGTTTTAATTACAGCACTGTTTATGATGGTCTTTGCTCACTTGCAGGTATTGCACTGATGATGGCTTAACAGCCGAAAGCGCTCTGCGATTCAATTAATAAATAATACACGAAATACAGCTTTGTTTATATATTGAACTACCCGTGTACACAGCCAAACTCAATTCACCTGAAAATTCTCAGTTCAACCAACAAGCCAAGATGGGATCAGGCCAGTCCAAAAAAGACGAGATCATTATTGCCCAATGGTCGAAGAAGCTATGGAGCCGATTGAGCCGAGGATACAACTCGAGGCCAGGAGAAGCCACCAGGAATTAGTGTGAGAACTATGTCGTATGCCCCATTATGTCTGATTGTGAAGTGAAAAGTGATGAACTGATTGGTGTGAAAACATAAAAAATGAGCCGCGAGAACATAGTGAACGGGCCGATAGAGTAAATAAATGAATTAATCAAGATTATAATATTAACAAATTATGTAAATTGTCAGGTCGGAACCAAATTTTCTCAAAGCATCGCAAATGAATCATAGTGATTTGAATCAGAAAGAAAATTCGTCCCATTTGGTGTGTCCCATTCAAATCGAGGTCGTGACCGCAAGGAAACAAACCAAATTTCATGTCAGCGTAAGAGAGTTACGCACAAGGTCACGGTCGACAGTGCACGAATCATTCTGAAAACAATAACACCTCTGATTCATTTGTTCAATATGATTATAATCCGTCTAGTAGATTAACCAAATTCCGTTTGATTTCAGAAGAGTATAACTTCACGGTTCATTATGTAAAAGTTTCAGAAAATTTTTTCAGCACATGCCTTATCGCGTATTTAAAATGAATTAGGTTCTAAGCAACACGAGACGAATGCCTCCGATGGCAAAGGGATTGATCACCTTGTTGTTGAAGTTTTAAAACGTCCAGTAAAAAGTATTGAGTAAAGACCACTTTCAGAAAAAGAATTTCATAGTTTGAAAAATCAACATTCAGAGGATTACAATGAGAGTTTAATACAATGTGAATTCACAAATTATTTTCATTAACCAGGACATCCGATCAACGACATAGGTACATCGTTGAGGAAACTGGAAAAATTATGCGCAGAAAATAATATATTAGAATTGTACCTCATAAAGCTAGCTAGCAATATAACATTTTTGAATATGTTGTCAAATTATAAAAATGAAATTCTAGGAACATCCTTTAAGGTGGGCGTTCAATGTAGTGTGTTTTTATTTCAAGTTGATTTCGAAAACGGTTTCACTTTGAGAACTGAAATTTTGTGGGTGAACTCAGAAAGGATAAGGGTTCTTGTTGAAATAATTTTAATCGATTTCATTCCGACAGTCAATTTTTTTTCTTTCAAAAATAGAAGAAAATGAGCCAACCCATGCTTCTGTTTTATTTCAACAGAAAGACCCATGAAAATAGTTCAACTTCCGATTAAAAGGGAATCTACTGATAATTTCGTTCAGAAGATTAACTTGAAATACGGAATTGGCAGAGAATGGCCAAATTCAAATTTTGGCGGGAAAAAGTTCCTGCTTTACCCACAAATTCGCTTATTCCATAGTTCGGCGATTTTCGGATAGAGAGCGCCATTGTACATTTCATTCATGATTAGAGAGATATTCATAGAACTTGATAGTAATAGTGCATGTTCTATGGAGATATCCATAAAATGGACGGTGGCGCCTCTATCGGCTGAGCTTTCCAACTCGCTTTAAACGCCGACCTTAAAATTAATGTAATACGAGATATGACGCGTATCGAAGATTAAGGCAAATTCTGAACGATGTTCACATGCTTCCAACCGGTGGACATCCAGACATGTTTAATTTAGTTTTCCGAAACCTAGTAGATTTCCACAAAATTTAGAAGGCCGGTTAGATCCAATTTTGACAACTCTTGGATTAATATATAGGTTGCAAACGGCTTAGAAAGATGCTAGAGAAAACTTGGTGAAGGTAAGATCGGAGAGAAAAGGAAATTTCGACAAAAAATGTAATGAATATAATATTAGTTAGGCAAATACCTATTGTATTAAACCTTGTAGATTTAAGATCCATTAAGACTGATATGTATTATAGATATAGATATTAAGCTATAGATAGTCAAAAAAATTTTTTTTTACATTTGTATAACAATTTTTTTCTCTCAAAGAGGGAAGGTGTAGTATGTTGAACACCCTGTATATTTCGTACGTGAGATAACAAGAACTATTCGACCTCCCTTCAGACCTGAAGCAGCACGTAAAGCCAGAGCTCTAGGTCTCGCCATTGTCATTTATGTTATCGATTACGTATATTATTAAAACAAGTAAACATTCATAAGAATATAAAACAATTGGCGAGGGAGATTCATTCAGGAAGGCATCCTTTATCTGGGCTGTCTCCAGTACACCCCTCTTTTTTATCCCAAAAAACTTGTGAGTTTCTCTCATTCTCTGTCTTCGAGATGTCGAAAAGTCATTCCATCTTCCAGTCGAATATCTTCTCCTGCGTCTTCAGCTTTTCCCCTGCGCAGATGAAAAACAGCACATATGTCCAAACCGAATGACATTCCCACTGCTTAGGTGTAGTCTGAAACGATATTTAGTAGTTTCCGTAGTGCGGACTCGGAGGGAGCGTAGAGCTTCAATTCGTCCACGTACAAGAGATTCGAGATCAGGTGGTTCCTTCTGCCTGGTGGTCCGGCCTTGTATCCTATCTTGCTCTCCCTTAACTTAATTGTTAGTGGTATAGTTATAGTGAAAAGGGGTTACAGTCCACTGCGACCTTAAGGCCTATTGTGCCCCCTGACAGAGCTGTTATCATCGCGCCTCCTACAGCTCGCCCTCCAGATCAAGAGATTTAATGAAATCCAATATCTGGGACGGCTTCAAGGAGGATAACTCCCCACTTCTACAAGTTTCTTGTCCAAAGCACTCTTTCCTTTGGCTTGCAATGGCATAGCATTCCGTAACCAGGTGAATAGGAGTTTCCTCCTCCACCCCACAGAATCTACACTCATCAGATAAACCCATTCTCAACAGATGCTTCTCTAGGCGACAATGTCCTGTGAGAAAGCCAGTGAGTAGGTGAAGTTGATTTTTACTGAGATCCAGATATTTTTTGGATCTAGCAGTTTCCAAGTTCCAAGTTGATCCATCCCTGGGAGATTCCGCCAGAGTTTTTCTCTTTCGGTTTTTTCCTTCAGCATAAACTCCTTATAGGTGCACTTTTCTATAGCACAGAAAGGTTCTGGGCCAGTGAGTGGCGTTTGTGCGCCCTTTCTGGCCAGTGTATTGGCCTCTTCGTTTCCTACGATTCCTGAATGACCGGGAACCCAGATTGAAAAGACCTTTTTCTTCTTGTCTACCTCATTGAGTTTGTTTCGGCACTTCCAAATCAGCTTTGAGTCAATGACGTAGGAGCTCATCGCTTTAATAGCAGCTTGACTATCTGTATGAATAGCTATATCGTACTTCTGGTAGTTTCTTTCTAGATTTATATCTAGACATCTTCCGATTGCAAGTATTTCCGTTTGAAGGACGCTTGTACAGGAGCCTAATGATAGTGCACACTTTGTACTTGTCCCGTAAATCCCAGCGCCAGCTCCTGTAGCGGTTTTAGAACCATCTGTATACCATTTCATTGTATTTTCTTTGAGATTGTAGTTGGTGTATTCCCTTTCCCAATCCTCTCTTTTACTTAGCATAGTACTGAAGTTCTTCTCAGTGCTTACTTTCTTGATCATTACATCACTAGGAAGGTTTGCAGATGAGGTGTAGTCAATCAGAGAGGACCAAGCTCTCTGAAACCTGACTCTCCCATTGCCTGCTCCTTCTTTAGATACTCTGAGGATGGCATCATGGGCTACCCTATCAATCACTAGATGTGAGGTTTGTGATGATCTCAAGCGCCCTGGTTGGGCAAGTTCTCATAGCTCCCGAGATGCGCACACAGGCAAGCCTTTGTACTTTGTCGAGCATTTTCCTCGTACTTACCTGACTTGTCTTAGCAAACTAGGCTACTGCCCCATATGTGACTATAGGTCTTACAATCATGACGTACATCCATCGCAGTATTATTGGGTTACAGTCCCAATTGGTGCCGCATAGACGCCTGCATGCCATCAGAGCTCTTGTAGCTCTGCCAGTAGCATTATCAACATGCTTATTCCACAGAAGTTTGCTATCTAGTTTTATTCCTAGGTATTTGACTTCAGACCCCCACTCCAAGATATTTCCGTTTAATTTTAACGTTTTCATGGCTGGAAGTTTCCTCTTCCGAGTGAACGGAATCAATGTGGTCTTGGTTGGGTTGATGTTCAGCCCCACTGACAAGCACCACTGCTCAATAATTCTTCTACAATAGGTCGCATAGAGTGCCTTCGAATTTGCCTTTAATTATTAGTACTATGTCGTCAGCTTCGCCTACACATTCGAAGCCAAGCTCCGTTAGCCTGTGTAGAAATTCATCCACTACCAGGCTCCATAGGAGGGGGGGGGGATAACACCCCACCCTGAGGTGTTCCACGAGTAGCTTTGACGAAGACGGATTTCTCGCCCATCGATGTCTCAGCTATCCTCGTCGTTAACACCTCATACATCCATTTTAAGATGGTAATATTCACTCCTCGCCTCTCAAGTGCATCTCTGACAGACACGTGTGTTGTATTGCCAAAGGCCCCAGATACATCCAGGAAGGCACACATGGCGATTTCTTTGTTATTCAGAGTTCTCTGGATGACTTCAGTCAGCTTATACAGAGCGGTCTCCGTTGAACGTCCCGCCCTGTAAGCATGCTGAGAATTGTGAAGTGGTGTTTTCTCCAGATGCTCCGTTCTTATGTAGTTATCTACGACTTTATACATCGTTTTAAGAAGAAACGATGTTAGGCAAATGGGTCTGAAGGATCGAGGGTCAGTCCCGTCCTTTTTCCCTGCTTTGAGAATGATGGTTACTTTTGCCCTTCTCCACTTTTCAGGCTTCTTTTTGTGATGTTCAGTAGATGATCTCCTCCACTCCTTTCTGCAGGAATATCGGAAACACCCCATCTACTCCTGGGGATTTATACGGCTGAAAGATGCTTATTGCCCATTCAAGTCGTTGCCTTGTGAATATACTCCTAGCAATGTCCCAGTCCTCCTTGCGGGAGTTCTTGGTGTGCTTCATTGCTATTACAGTATTACTTATTGGTTCACTACCCGGGAAGTGTGTTTCGAGAAGAAGAATGCATCGTTCCTTCTCTCCTTCAGTGTACGAACCGTGTGGCCCTTTAAAGCGACATAGTGGGGTTAATTCCCCCTTTTGCCATGACTTACTGAAGTCTGGCTGCTGTGGGAGTGGAAGTGATGCTTTCACAAAAGGCTTGAAAATTAAGTCTTTTGGCCTTCCTGATCTCCTTGTTGTATTGAGTAAGTTTCTCAGTGTACCCTTGCCAGTTACTGTCTCGTTTGGCTTTATCAAAGAGCCGACGGACTTCCTTTCGGAGGTTTGACAGGTTGTCATTCCACCAAGGAGCTTCTTTACTTGATCGAGCCTTGGTCAGTGGGCAGCTGGAGTGAAAAGCCTCCATCATTGCCTAGCTTACCTGCTCAACATGTTGCTTCAAATGGTAATAACGGTGTTTTTCCCGCCCTATTACGATTTGCTCTAAATTAATAATAATAATTATTATCATCATGGTTGGACTACGCGAAAGCATATGACACCTCGCCGCACGAGCTGATAATACGGCTATTAAAAATGCTGAAAGTCCATCCTAACATCATCCACGCGATAGAGAACATCATAGCGCTGTGGAAAACGAAGTTTACCATCCGAGCAGAGGGTCGAACCGTATATACGGGATGGGTGAGATACAGGAGAGGAGTTTTTCAGGGAGATTCGCTAAGCCCGCTATCATTCTGCATAACACTCATACCACTAATAATTAAGTTGAGGGAGAGCAAAATAGGATACAAAGCCGGACCACCAGGCAGAAGGAACCACATGATCTCTCATCTCTTATACGTGGACGACTTGAAGCTCTACGCTCCCTCCGAGTCCGCACTACAGCAACTACTGAATATCGTTTCAGACTACACCTCAGCCATAGGAATGTCATTCGGTTTGGACAAGTGTGCTGTATTTCATCTGCGCAGAGGAAAAGCTGAAGATGCAGGAGAAGATATTCGACTGGAAGATGGAATGACTTTTCGACATCTCGAAGACGGAGAAACTTACAAGTTTCTTGGGATGAAACAGAGGGGTGTACTGGAGACAACCCAGATAAAGGATGACCTAACAGCCAGCTACAAAAAGAAGCTGAGAGACATTTGGAAATCACAGCTGTCGGGAAAGAACAAAGTGTCTGCTACAAATATGCTAGCCATCCCGATTCTCACCTACTCTTTCGGAGTGGTGAACTGGACGGTAAACGAACTCCTCGATCTTGATAGGTTAACAAGGAAAACGATGAACATGAATCGTAGCCTACATCCCAACAGTTCAATACAGAGGATATACCTTCCTCGAAGCCAGGGGGGTAGAGGATTGCAATGTTTGGAATATCAACACTATCAACAAACATTGGAAATGGCAGTAAGGATTCTAAGAAGTGAAGATCCACTTCTGAAATTCGTCGCTCAGCATGGAATTGCGAACCATGGAGCCTTCCTATTCCAAGCTGCACAAAGGGCCCTGGAGAAGCTCAGTATAACCGGCGTATCGATCAATCCTGAGCTCGCTGGAACACCGATCACTCAAGCGGACCAAAGAAGCCTAGCAAGACTGATCCGAAAGTCTCAGTCAGATACATTACTCGAACATCATATGAGTAAGACCTTGCACTCCATATATTTCAGGGGCTTAAAAGACCAGGACCTGTCTGAAGAATTGTCTTTCGCCTCTCTAAAGTCAGGTAGCCTTAAGTCAGAGACAGAAGGATTTGTGATGGCGTGTCAAGATGGAGTACTGAATACGAGATGGTATAAAAAGAACATCATGAAAATGGACACCCCAACAACTTGCAGGGCTTGCCATGGGCAACAGGAAACGATTATGCACATCCTTTCCTCCTGCAGAGTCCATGCTCCATCAGGGTATGTAGAGAGACACAACGCGGCACTCCAAATCCTATACTTCCATCTGAGAGCCGCGTATGGGATAGACAAAGAACCGGTGCTACCATATGTGCCTCTGGAGATTGAAGCGGTGGTCCAGAACGATAGAGCTCGCATATGCTGGAACTATCCTGTCTCAACAACACGGCAGATCAATGCTGTTAAGCCAGACATTCTTCTGCTGGACAAGAAGTTGAAGGAGTTATTTGTCGTCGAATTCTCCTCCCCTGCTGAAAATAATGTTGTGATGAAGGAAGAACAGAAGAGGCAAAAATACAAAGACCTTATGTTTGAGCTTGGATCTTTATACCCAGGTCATAAAATTAGGATGGTCGTACTTATCATAGGATGTCTCGGTGGAATGAGAGCTAACTGCGTGGATGAACTGAAGATTATCCCGGTCTGCAGATCACTGGCCGAGGTATTGGCGCACAGAATGCAGAAAGCAGTGTTGCTCGGGTCACTCCATATCATCAGGTCCCATGAACTCTAGAAGCCACTTGTAGCTCATCTCTTTTGTTAAGGGACGCTGCGAGGGCAGGATGAAGAACTCCTCCATTTAAGTGTGAGGGGTTTTTAGTGAGTAGCCAAACAAGATCCTTGATTCTCACACTACCGAGAGTGCGGACCCTCTCGGTGCCCATAAAGGGTTTTCCCCTCACACGGACGTTAAAAAAAAAAATAATAAAATTTATTAATCCTTTTAGACATAACAATCATGTATAGGACAAGTCAGAATAAGTGTTAAGAGAACTACATTACAAAATTATCATCAAGAAACTCTTTGACACTATAATTTGCCTTTTTCAACATAAATTCCTTCACAGCTCTTCCGAAGCTCCGACCGTCCATAGCTTTTATAGAAATAGGTAAATGATTGTACAGTGTTACACACTGGTACACAGGAGATTTTTCAAAATCAGTTGTCCTATGCAAGGGGACGGACAGATATTCGGAATCCCTGGTAGCATACTTATGAAAACTCGACAATTTGTTGATAAGTTCTTTACTTTCCCTTAAGTAAGCATTGACGTTTATTATTAAAAGACATTTATAGATATAAATACTTGGTGCATTTAATATACCATATTCAAGAAAAATTGATTTACAAGAATCTCGTGGTTGCAATCCAAAAAATCATATGTAAAATACATTCTGGGCAATAAATACTCTGTTGAATTCAGTAGATCTACCCCAGACTTCAATATTATACGCTATATGACTTTAGACAATACTATAATAAACAGTAAGTAATGATTTAAATGGAAGGGAATATTTCAGTCTGTTGATAGCATAAAAAGATGAACAGAGCTTCTTACTAATATATGATATATAATCGCTCCATCTTGAATAATCTTCAGATGGCTCCTATAAAGAAACCAATCTGTCTTTCTAGGATTTCGAATCAGGGGTGGCGAGGTGGTATCTCCCTCCACCTTAAACTCGATAATTCTATGATCAGAGAGTGAAGGTCCATCCATCACTCTCCAGGAAGTGACATTCTTCCTGACACCGACGTTGACAATTGTCATGTCCAGGACCTCTTCTCTCGCTCTCGTGACAAAAGTTGGTGTATTCTCTACATTCAATGTCTCGAGATTGTTAGCCAAGAGATATCCAAGCAAGCACTCACCTCTGCTGTTATTGTTCGTGCTTCCCCAAATACTATTGTGTGCGTTGGCATCACATCCAATTATGATTGGCAATTCCTACTGTTGCAGTAACGTACTAGCCGCTGTACTTCCTCTGGTGGTGTTATTGGCTCATCTCCAGCGAAGAATGCGGGTGCTATGACAATGTCTCGGTCAATGCCCCCAACATTGAGGTGTACCATAATCGGAATCAGGTCCCGAGACATATATTCTGAAATACAAATATAGTTAATATTGATCCTTATGAGCACACAGGCACGTGGAAACGTTTGCCTTTGCTCATAAACCAGTCTTGAGTCTTTGCACCCCAAGCCCAGTATTTGGCCTTCTTTGTTGATCCAGGGTTCCAGGATTAGAGCAATGCTCAGTTGCAAACTCGCAAATGACCTTGCAATCACCGCTGAAGAGCCCTTCGCGTGATGCAGGTTCACTTGTACTACACTGTAGAAGAAGATTGTTATTTTGAGGGAGAGATGGTTGTTACCCATTCCCTTCATACCCCAACCTTAATCTTTTCCTGTTCCTCCTCAGATTCGTTGTGGGGCATTTCCCTTTCGGAATCTGAGTCGGTCCTTTGGCCACCAGGCAGCTCGGCACAGTTCCCTGGGTAGCAGAGGAAATCTCCGCTCCCACTGGCGCCCCGGTAGAGTCGGGTCTTGAGTTCTCCGGATGTGGAGGACATCTCCACGTCCATCGAACTCTCTGCTGGGACATTTGGGATATTTGTAGCCTTTAGCCCTGAGACTGGGATGCGCTCAAACCGGAAGTTTAGGCTGCATCCCACTGCCTTCAGAGCTTCCTCGGATTGGGGATCGATCCCAATCGTGAGGACCGTTTCCTTGCCCTCTTTCTTGGAGTTTATAATTCTCCATGCCCCAGTGTTGAGGTTGGAATTCTGAACTTCCACGAGTCTGAGGATTTTCTCAGACTCCATCTCCTGGCTTCTTGGAAAGAAGATTCCTACTCTGGAGGTTTTCTTTGCTTTGAGAGCTGCTGCATAACCGGTGGCTTGTCCAGTTTTTGCTGCAGCCGTCTTCTGCTTCTTTGCTGGAGCCCGTTGCAGAGGTGTGATAAGCTCCAGGCCTCTTTTGCTCCCCGAAGGAGTGGTCTCCGGAGCCGGGTGCCGAAGGGCCCGCTCCCTAGCCTCCTCTGGTTTAACACTCTGGTGGAGGAGTCGCATGTTCTTCCGAACACCCGCCCCACTAAGACCCCTCCTTAGCGGGTCGTCCCTGCCACCCGATTGTCCCAGTTGGGGCAACTGGAATGGCAGTCGCGCTTTTTTCGGTCTATTGACCTTCCTCTGTGAAGGGTGCCCGGAAGAAGAGGCGGAGGATTTCTCCACCCCTTTTCCGGTGGTATTTTGTTTTTTGTATCCTGTTCCATATTTGGTCCCACGAAAAGCAAGGGTCTGAACCTCTGCAGAGCCCCGCATGCAGAGGTAAGGGGTTTAATTCAATGGAGTTCCCCCTGATGCTCCAACGTTGAAACCAGTGGAGACCATATAGTCTTCTATCTAGCCACGCATCCCTTGGCCTGGTTTCGCACCGTGGATTTAGAATTTTTAATGAGGTTGTTTCCTCTCGGTCTAGGCGGAGGGGCATTTCACTGCTCGTACATGGAACCCGGGTTAGTGGTATAAGAGTTATGCAGAATAATAACGGGCTTAGCGAATCTCACTGGAAAACTCCTCTCCTGTATCTCAACCATCCCGTATAATCGGTTCGACCCTCTGCTCGGATGGCAAACTTCGTTTTCCACAGCACTATGATGTTTTCCATCGCGTGGATGATGTTAGGGTGGACTTTCAGCATTTTTAATAACCGTACTATCAGTTCGTGCGGCGAGGTGTCATATGCTTTCGCGTAGTCCAACCATGATGTGTGTAGGTCGCGCTTGTAGTGTATGGTGTCTAGACATACGCTCTTGTCTGTGAGCAAGTTGTCCTTGCATCCTTGCACTCCTTTCTTTGCTCCCCTCTGTTCGTAGATACTGTTCCACACTGGTCCAATAAACCTTAGTATTTGATCTTTGTTATACATTGTATTGAGGCAAGTGATTGGGCGATAGTTCTTGGGTTGCCCTAAATCACCTGATTTTGGTATCAGCACTGTTCTACCCTCCACTAACCATGACGGAATAGGCTCACGGCGAGTCAGCATCCCGCTGAATAATCTTGCCAGGTGTTGTTGTGTAGCTGGAAATCTCTTCCACCAGTAGTTTTGAATACCGTCCAGTCCCGGTGCTGTAAAATCACGCTTGTTCTTAAGGGCTTGTCTTATATCTTCGGTTCCTATTTCAGAAAGTTCATCGTTCTGCTGTTGGTTTTGATCACACATCTGCTGGAATCTGAGAAGTGCTGGAGTATCCCTGGTTTCTGCTTGTTGTTCATACAGGCTTTACCAAAATTCTTCGACCTCTTGAGGTGATGGTGGGTTCTGCGCCTTTTGTTGTTGGGACTGAAATAATTTTGATGGTTCTGCGGTGAAGGTGTTGCTATCTTCAATCCATTTTTGCCTTTTTATCAGTTTCTTTCGCGCTGCAGCAAGTGATCTCATTTTATCTACAGCTTTCTGCTTCAGTAGATGGACTGTGGGCAAGTCTACTGTACGATGTATGGAACGAAATTCCTCAATCGTATTCTTCATTTTCTTGCTTGATTTAATTTTGCATTTCAGAACATCTATAATACCTACATTGGTACCAAGATGCCTGCTGCCTCATTAATTTTATTTTGATGTCAAGCCGACTGAGTCTCAACCTATGCTTATCATTCTCGTAGCTGTACTTTTCGGTGGACATAGAAGTGAAGCGGCCGCTCTCACTGCAGCCACCACATCTTCTAGTGAACAGGTCGCGTTCAAATGATCTTGAATCATTTTATCCAATACGGGTGGCCTTGACCAGTGGGTTTCTAACGGCAGCCTCAAATGCTTCCCTAGTATTGACGATTAACTTCGGAACATCTCTCACCGTTCTTGGCTCTTGTTGCTGTTGGTCTGGAGCATCTGTCACCTGCTCTTCAGCGTGTTCTTTTTCTGGAACATCTCTCACTCGTCCCGCTCTTGGCCTTGCCCCCAGGGTTATTGCTTGGTGTTGTTGGTTTGAAGCATCTGTCACCTGATCTTCACCGTGTTCTATTTCTGGTACATCTCTCACTTGTTCCGTTCTTGGCCTTGCCCCCAGAGCTATTGCTTAATGTTGTTGGTTTGGAGCATCTGTCACCTGCTCTTCACCGTGTTCTATTTCGGGAACATCTCTCACATGTTCTGTAATGGCCCTTTTGGAGCGTGTACCAGTCCCGGTTCGGCCCGCGATATTTCTCACCAGGGCTACAGCTTGTTCTTCAGCTGTGTCAATCGTCAATTGCTGATGTTGGCTCGAAGCATCTGTCACCTGCTCCTCAGCTTGTTGTTCCGTCATTTCTTGCTCTTGAGACCGCCATACGATTCCTCTTCTTTTGAGATGACTGATCTGATCTCTAAGGTTTTGCTGCGTCATGAAGTCAGGGTCTGGATAATTTTCGCATCACAGACCAAGCAGCCTATTCATGTATCCTCGTCATTCGGGTCTTGATCTTCTGTATAGCGCAGACAGCAGTCTATGCTGCTCGGGTGTCCACTTGTGGCGTTCCCTTTGTGCCGTCCTGTTTCGGCTGCCGGTTTCGACTGCAGGCTGCTCTTTCGATGTCCTCCTCGTCTAAAGGCATAGCTTCTTGTATGGCAGGCGCCTGCCTTCTCAGCATCCTGCCGTTGGTGTCCCGCATGCTGTCACGTCCAGCACTAACTCCAGACGCGCCCTGACGATCCCCAGGCAGCGACTGTTTTCCGAGGTTTAGTTGATATTTGTCCGACATCGGTTGAGAGTGACCGGGCTCCGCGGGATTGTCACACCCGTATACTACAAAGCAGTACCCCCGTGCGTTATTATTATTATTATAGACTGACAAGAGCAGAGGTGAACCTATAAACTCAAAAGTGAAAAATACATGGAAGATTTTCGCACTGTTGCAGGACCCTGTATACAATAAAATCATCATCCACATATTGTTTCCAGTACCAAGGGCGTAGCCAGGATTTATAACAGGGGGTGGGCAAACCATGGTCGTTCAAAATGTAAAATTTTAGGATAAAAAGAAAAGGCAAATTTAATATTTTTTTTCAGGAGGGGACAGCTGCCCCCCCTGCCAATAGCTGGCTGCGCTCATGTCCAGTAAAATACAAAGGCAGTCAGAGTAACATTCATAGGGAAGAATATTTCCTTTTTTAAAGCGGTCATGAATATTTCACTGAAGAATTTCGATGAAGTAAAGTAAGTAAAGGATTGGTTAAGCCTGGATATTTCATGCCGTCTATAAAATGTTCAAAAGATGTTTGTGTGTTGTTTGGGTTGGATGAGCAATGGACGTTTATTATGGATGTTCGAGACATCCATTGGATGTCCAGAATTGGTACATAGTACATCCAATTGACGTTCATGGGACGTCCAGGACACCACTTTGGACGTCAATTCAAGTCCAGATAACGTCCAATAGTTCATTTTGCGTAACCTGCAAATATCGGTCTATGCTTCACTTTCAAAAACTGTTGATATCATCCACCACAAAATAAGGAATTCATTTTTATTAATAATATAAAGAAATATTCGTAATTTACATCCAGGAAAATTAATCAGTAACACTGAAATTAATCAGATACCGCGTATATAACATAATCATTCATCACACGCCATGGGATCTGACTCGATCTTGTCAGCTTGCCAAACTTCATCATCCAGGACAAGGTACCTAGCGATGGTTCCAATACTTCCAATGCATGATCTTGTACCGATCTTTGCAGTTAATCATATCATTATTCGTTAGAGCGGAACGAAGGTCTTCTTAAAACAAAAGGGAAGATCGTTCTGGGGAAAGACTATCACATGGCGACATCTAGTTAAGAATTAGACGAACAATTCGCTCTCGAAGTTACGCGGACGAAGATAGATGGCATATCTCTCATTTTCTCCTTACAGTGGTAATATAGTCACTGTATTTCTCCTCAGCAAGCAAGAATGTGAGTTTTCACATTAAGAAACATGCAAGACGGGAGCGTGAAAATCGTTCATAGTTATCGACATGGAAATTAATCAGTAAAACTGAGATTATAATCAGATATCAGTTGTTGATATTTATATCAATGCACGCGGTATCTGATTTATATCTCCGTTTAACTGATTTATTTTCTTTTTGGAATAATTTCTTTTGGAATTAACTTTCGTTTCGGTCTGAAACATGGCCGATATGGCGCTCATCTGCGAATCGTCTATAATGTTTCTGAATTGGACGTACAATGAATGTTCACTGTTGGATGTACAATGGACATCCAGAAATGTACATTAACTGGACCAACAAAATATGCACTATTAATAATGTATCTGAATTGGACGTACAATGAATGTTCACTGTTGGATGTACAATGGACTTCCAGAAATGTACATTAACTAGACCAACAAAATATGCACCATTCATCAAATTTTATTTGAAGATTGTGTTTGGAAATACTATTGATTTTCATTTAGAACAGAGAAAATAGATGAGATTCAAACATAAAATTCATAATATGAATTTCAAAAATATATATTATATATATTTTTGGACATTATATGTATGTACAATGGACGTACGTTCCCCCCTGGCCCCCCTGCGGGCGCCCATGCAACCGGCTCCCTGTTGGCTCATTAAGTTGTCATCATCAGATCGTGAGGAATCTACAGTTTCGCTTCTCGCCTCAAGCATAGATATTGAGTGTATATGTTTACAGAGTACTTTTTTCACAGTATTTTCTGACCAATCATACTCATATCTGTGTATACATACTTTACATAAGTTACAATATCCTGCTCTACAATCAATATCGCAAACCTGTTTACAACTAACAGCACGGGCGTAGCCAGGATTTATAACAGGGGGGGCAAACCATGGTCATGGTCCAAGGTCGTTCAAATTGTGAAATTTTGGGATGAAAAGAAAAGGCAAATTTAATTCATTTTTTCTTCCAGGGGGGGGCAGCCCCCCTGCCCCATGCTGGCTACGCCCATGACTAACAGTATATGATTTTCGACCAACCTGACTAGAAGGTACCTTGAATATTCCAAATTCATTTATTTCTATCTTACTACGATCGAATTGCCTTTTTGTGCTCCCCCATGGTGATTTTATATTGATTAGTTATTATAAGCATTTGGTATCTCAACATTTATTATTCTGGTCCACATCCTTTCTTTTACAAGTTCATCCAATAAATCCAAAAGTTTTTCAACTCTAAAAAACATCAGGTTGACTTTTGAATTATATCATTCAAGTACCTATACCTTATATCACATTGTCCCTTCATTTTATGATATTTTAAAATTTTGTTCAAACTTTCGATTGCCATATATATTCGTGTTTATGCCTACATTAATCCTGTAACAATGCGCCCACATCATTATTCGTTCTTCTGTCGGGAAATAATAACTGAAAACAACATATGTAGTACTTTTCGAAATAAACCACTCAATACAAATTTACTTCTGCAAATACTTAAGAAAATCATTCTCTCCTTCATTCTCCAATTTCCTGAAATAATTGTCCTTCAATTTTGAAAATTGGATTGGGTCGGTTTCCTTCATGATGATTCTCATCTCTTTCTTCATTTCATTCCTAATTTCCAATTTCTTTATTATGGATTTTCCTTCAATATTCCAATTTTTTATCACATGCTATGTACATAGTAATCTTCGGACTTTATTGGCTGGATTCATCTTTTTCCACGCATTGAAATATTTTGGATCATCATCACTCATGAAGAAATCTGCTTCAATTGATCCACCGTACCTTAATTTGAGAGATGCAAAAAATTTTTCTTGGATGATTTGATCTAACCTATTTGAAAGAAGAAATGCAATAGGAAAGCCCATGTTATTTTCATCTTTCACTAATAAAATTGTTAAATCCCAATTATATGTGTTAAAGTTCCATGGGTGCCATCAACGCATATGATCCTTTTGTGATCTCTCAACTTTTTTCCATGATACCACTCATATAACCTAAAGCAAAAACCAGGGTAATCTTCACCTAAGAATATGCTGAGCTACTCCCACCACCTTAATAACCAGCACACAGCATTGATGTCAACTACATATAATTTATACTTACCAATTTTGTTAAAAAGAAATGCATAATTGTCTCCCTTTTTATTCCATTCGTCTACTTTCATGACAGTTGCTACCATAACATCAGAATGCCTCTTTTTGTTCAAATTGTATTTTCTTACTAAATATGCTAAATCCCCTCTAGTAATAATATTCAGCCTCTCTAATTTGTCATCTTGAATTATTCTGTCAGTTGTTATTCCTGTGGCTAAATTTTCCACAAGGAGGTGTTCTTGGGACTTTGATAGTCTTTTCGTTCCAAGATCATCATGTCGAACGTGAGTTTCCACAAATGTGACCGTATATGAACCTTATAACAGATTCATAAATTGCATTTCTGCTAATCAGATTTACTAATTAATAATTGTTACCATCTTTTGAGAATATTACTGTAAATCTAGAAGGGCATATTCCTTGAATATGTATTGTGCCTCCGACTTTCATGTTACGTTTGCTACACAGACAGGGCTCTTACGGGGGCCCTGTGTGTGTACTGGCGGAATCATCATTATGGATTGTCCGGAGATGCCTGTTTTTAACCGATACGCTGGTAAACTCTTTTCCACTCTGCAATAAAGTCGAGCATTTATTTGAAACAATGTAAATACTTACTTTGGTACGTCCATAATGAGAAATTGTAATAGATTTCGCTAGATATTCTATTCAATAAAAATCAAACTGTTCGAAGTTCCAACCGATTTCACAATTTCAATATCAGATTGATTTATGAAGAACGACAAAAGCAAAAGACAAAATGCGCGATCTGAATCATTCTCTTCTCACGATCTTCCACTCGGGTGCATTCGGAAGCGAGTGAATCTGATTGGTTAGGCATTCGTGAGAATTATGCTGCTGAGACTGAGTGGGGATTTCGCGCTGACCATATCGCATCAGTTGATCAGTTCTTTCGGCATTAATGTCATCATAGGACATAGACTATCTATAGATAGGCAACTCCCCTTCGATTTCTGGTTCATTAAAAAGCGCCATCTATGATTTGTAGACACACTATTTTTGGAAAACATTGGACAAAATTACAGATCCCTAACCGCCCACAAACGCCATCTAGTGGTTCGCATATCAAGTACCAGTATGAACAAGAGGTTGAGAATAAATTAATTAAAGGTGAGGTTTAATCAAATTTGGTGACAACTTGAAAGGAATTGTCACCAAATTCAATGAAAACCAAAAGAAAAGATCGAATATTAAAAATAAAATGTTTATTTTAGAGAAATACCAGTAACAAATCATTGCATCCAATACACACATTAAATTTGAACCTTTTTCAAACTGGAACACTATCGAATACTATCTCTGAGTTCCCTCAGCACAGAAATTTCTTTCCCAGAAGCAATCCGCCTGCCATGAAACACTGAAAGTAAAATTATTTCGAGATAAATCATTAGCAATTAATTTGAGATGAATCTCCTAATCTTGGAAACTGACTACAACACAATTTTAGTTACCTTTTCTACTTGTGCTGGAAGTTGCCTTAGGAACAGAGACTTTACTTGATCCTGATGGCACATCTATGTTCATAATATCTGAAAATTAAAATGACCTTATTAGACATGAAAATATGGTGATGGGCAATAATTCTCATCTCTCAAATTATCAATTTTTGAAGATTAGCAATTAATTTGACATAGATCTCCTAATCTTCGAAACTGACTACAACACTGGTGATTATAAGTTTCGTGAAACCCACCGTTAGTTTAATAGACATCTCATTTGCTTACAATTTGCCTTTTCTGAGATCTTCCGATTTTTCGTTAATTTTAGCATCACGGAAAAAATTCAATATGTTTGGCTTTGAATGAATTTGGTGAAATCATATTTTGGCTATAAATACGAGTATAACGGAATGAATATTGTAACTATCAGTATTATTCAAAACTCTACTGGGCGTGAGACAATGCATTGACTTGATATTCAAACTATAATTCAGGGCTTACTTCAAATGGCACGCAATGTATTTTATTTTTTTGATGGTAATGGACTAGCAGAGATCTAATTTCTGAAGTACACCACCAGGTGGCACCACCACAGAGAGACAATGACATGCCGGTTTCTGGCTTGTTAGCCTTCATCAATGACACACAGTCACCCTGCGGTAGTAACCAATTGAAACGGCCGATCTTATATTACCCCCTCATTCATTTTTCCCTACGGAGTATCACAAGTACAGGGTGGGCAAAATTCGTTGTCTACTGAGGGGATCTCGAGAACTAGAGCAGCTAGAAGAAAATGGAGAACACATTCTCGAGCTCTTTCTTCCTGAATAATCCAAATCTGAAAACAGACCCGACCTATCATTCATAGATTTTGAGTTATGAGCGGAAATTGAGAAACTGTAATTTTCAATAATGCTGAATAACTCGCTCATTTGAACTCCTCTTGGAAATCTGTTGTTACATTCTACAGATACTTTTTAGAGTAATTCAAATATAATATGCTTGATTTTTTTCATCCAGCTGTTCTCGAGAAATGAGAAGGATTTTTGATTTCTCAAATGTAAACTATTTGCATTTGGTTGAAGAAAGTTCATATTAAGCAATTCTTGCGAGCATGTCGGTCGCCTGACGTAAACACGTGATTTTAAAAATTCTCGAAGAAAAACTGTAAATATTTTGAAAAACTTCCAAGATGGTATGAGGAAGAGAGTGTGCGGACCCTGGTATGAGAGAACAGGATCTCGGCTGCTGATTTGTTTTGATAGTTGCAGTTATGATAAATATGTATTATAACCAGAAATATTTCTTGTTTTATGATTTTATCAGTACTGAGTGGCACCATTGGCACTTCCGAACGAGTATTATTTATCTCGGTGAATTAATTATTACAGTATCAACAGTTTTAACCATTTATTGTTCGAGGGCAATGATAAACAGTATTAAGTTTTCATGTTTTCGATAACTTCATTTTCAGTTGAAATTTTGAGTCAAATAGTCGAATTTCGAAATTTTTTATAAAAAGCGTGTTGTTTCAAGGTATCATAATTCTTCATAATGTTTTGTTAACCCTGGCCTACATTTGTCAACTGTATAGCATGTTATTCCATTGGGCTTTGAATGAGAAAAAATCGAAGGGGCGGTTCCTAAGAAAAAATGAGCAAAATGGATGAAACACCGTGTATTTCGGAAACGAAGACCGTCATTAAATGTGGCATATTTAGCACCGCTTCGTTGACCACTATTCGCGGTTCAAGTATTACCTGCATAATGCTAATTATTCTCTAACATTTGTAGGATCTAGTAGAAGCTTAGATACAGATGCTGTCAATTTGAAAGGAAGACATCAGAGAGTCCTATCAGTGAAGCTTGTTATATCAGATGTTGAACGTATCGAGGAAAAACTCAATAGTAATGAGAAGGTAAGGAGATGATTATATTTATGTAATCAGTCAGTTATAGAATTATGATTTAAACTTTATAGTGCAATCAGCGCTGTTCGGAAAATCACGGACTCGATCAGGAAATCAACTCGATTTGACAGTTCAAAATTCCCATTTGAATGGCAATCGACTGATTTCAGAATTGACAGAGTTTTGTGAAACCCACCATCAATATATTTGAAAAACCACATGAAATGATGATGATTAAAATAAAATCTGCATTTCCTCTTGGCTACTTTGTGATATTTTGATGTCCTGCTTCATTATTTCATTGGTCATAATTTAACATTCAAATTTGTTCACTTCTTCATATTCTCAATGAACTGAATGAATGATTATTATTCCGAAATTTTCACAGATTTCGTTGATCTTCTTGTTGAGTGATAATCCTCAAGATTCCCTCAATGAAATGAAATTATCCGACTGGGCTTATAAAGAAAAGTTGGTAAATTCACACTGGGAGGAAAAGCTTTGGGAAGGATTATCTATTATTAAGAATTTTCAATTACCAAGAAAATACGGTAAGTCTTCGATTATAAGTCAAGAAGATTATTTTAAGTTAACAGTTTTAACTTCCTCTCGATCAGAGGTCTTGAGAAAGTATTGCGATAGTGAAATTTTTCTAGTTTCAATTTTCACAAAATTTGCATCTTTCATGACTACTAGGGCCTAATAAAACTTTTAACAGAAACAGAATGCACTGGATTTCTTCCACCTTGTAGATAGATTCGAGTTTGTCTGCAGCAGTCGAAAGAAATGATCCTGGATCGGTTGTTCTTATCAAAAGTCCTCTGATCAGTCGTGAGCTTGATCTTCCATTATTAGTGTTTCCACTCTGCTTTGACAGGAGTCACGGTTATGTTTTTGTCAACTCGATATGAGTTGCTTCGGAATATTTCATGCAGGGGTAACCCATTTACGGACGAACCTCTCTTCCCGAGGACCAATGTGAGGGTCCTTGCTCTCCTGAGCTCGATTACCCACTAAACCTGACCTGCTTCTTCTCAGTTCCGGGCATATATGCCTACAAACCGTATTGTCTCATGATTGTTAATTTTCGTACTTCATTGTGCTGGGTTGATATTTGCTTTTTCGGTTATCTCTTGTTTTACTAGTTCTAGTAGGTTTCCGTACTGACCGTACTCCTATTAATCACTCTTCAGTTGGTCTCTAGGTCTCCCATCTCCTGAGTTCTTGATTCAGATGTTCTTCCTCTGTTTCGAATTGCTTCTTAGCGTTCCTCTTCATAAATTCGGCAATGGTTGCCCAATTCAAATCTCGATAGATCTGTCGGTTTCTGAAAAACCACGATGCGTCCTTAGCACAACTTAGTAATTTGTTCTCTGTTGTCTGTATTCCAGTGGCGGCTCGTCGGGTGAGGCAAGTGAGACGGCGCCTCACCTGTTATTTTATCATTTTTCTCAAAATATCAGAGTAATAAAAACAACAGGGAGCGAACACAAAAATACTGAAATATCTATCATATCTAATGAGAATCAACAATAATTTTCTTCGCCGCCACTGCTCAATAATATCAATATCCCATGAGGACGCAGAGGCCATGGATACTCAAACACCGGTCAGCGCCCTTTCATCCCCTCCATTCTCGCAAGCATGTGATGACGTCAAATTAGCCAACGATTTGAAATTTTGAATGAGATGAATTGCTTTTATCGCTAATAATCGCGTATGAATGATTTTTCTAGTATAATTTTGTTTGTAAAATAAACCTTATTGACCTAAAAAACGAATTAAAATGAAAATATAATTGCTGCAGCTATATTTTTATTAAATTCTACCTTATTTTGCTCCGTTCTCGCCTTATACTACACGGAAAAAATATAAGATTCTTCGGTCGTAGAAAGGGTGCTCCAATTCCAATATTGTGAATCTGAATTCATTGATTCAAGAACAAAATATTGGTAAAAGTAGGTTGCATTTATTAAGAAAATTAGGTCCATGAATGAGCTAGGTAGGTACTACGGTACTCTAATCCAAGCAAATGGAATAATAGAAAATTCCAAACCTAATACTGTAAATCTAAATTCATTGATTCAAGAACGAAATTCTGCTGAAAGTAGTTTGCATTTATTAAGAAAATCAGTTCTTCGGAAGGGCAATAGGTACTCTTATACGAGCAAATAAATACCAGCAATATTTTTTTATGTTGAAAGATGGTATTTTATGTCTCACCACTAGAAACAATTTCTTCAAGTTCATATAAAATCTGCTTCAACATTGTAATTTTATTGATTGATTTTGAGGATTTTCTGTACGTTTCTTACAAACATAGAAACTTAAAAAAAGGTATATTCGAATTGAAAATATGACAACTTGGTTATTTAGTTCTGATTTGGTAAATTTTATCTTAAATAAAAAACAAATCTGTAAAAATGTTTTATTTTAAATGACCATTAAATTTTTAACATCGATCATAAATATAGCAAGTGTATGAGTTATTGTCTGATATTTGTTCGAGCTGTCTGCTCGTCTCAAGTTTTACTAATTGAAATAGCTGCCTTAGAATCTCAATTTCTTTCTGTTGCTGACTATTTTTTCTAGCAGCTGTTCGTATTTTATTTTCCAATCAATTTCTCCTGCAGATGGAAAATTATCTGTAATCGAGAAAATTTAGAATGAGAATATAAGAATAATAATAATCGATTTATTTAGAACTTAAGTAACCGTGTTGGAGACGTGAAAAAATTTGTACTCACCAAGTTTGGGTCCCAGATTACGAAAATGAAAACGATAAGTCAGCAATCCTTGTAGTTTTTCCAAGAAAAAATCCCAAAGTTACGTTTGGAAGGTAAGGTTATACATAGTTCTAGCAAGTTTTCTTGTATTTTCTCAATCAAGACTCATTGGAAATGTTTTATTTCTGAGTCCTACTCTAATTAATGAACTGAAATAATATCAAAAAGTACCGTTTTTCACCCACAAAACCAAGAAAACTTCAAAAACAGTACACACTACAATGTAAACACCGTATCTGTTGGCTAATTCTACGTCACAACATGGATGCCAAAAAGTGGTGGGGTGAAAGGGCGCTGACCGGTGTTTGAGTATCCGTGCGCAGAGGCGACGATTTCATCGTCTCATCCAGTTCGAATTCGAAGCAGCCGACGGAATACGAAAGACGGCGAAGGGACCCGAAGGTGTCGCTATTTTTCGGTCTTAGAGGCGACGATCCCATCGTCTCAACCATAGACTAACTATAGATAAGCAACTCCCCTTCGATTTCTGGTTCATTGAAAAGCGCCATCTATGATGTGTTGACACACTATTTTTGGAAAACATTGGACAAAATTACAGATCCCTAACCGTCCACAAACGCCATCTAGTGGTTCGCATATCAAGTACCAGTATGAAGAAAAGGTTGAGAATAAATTAATTAAAGGTGAGGTTTCATCAAATTTGGTGACAACTTGAAAGAAATTGTCACCAAATTCAATGAAAACCAAAAGAAAAGATCGAATATTAAAAATAAAATGTTTATTTTAGAGAAATATCAGTAACAAATCATTGCATTCAATACACACATTAAATTTGAACCTTTTTCAAACTGGAACACTATCGAGTACACTCTGAGTTCCCTCAGCACAGAAATTTCTTTCCCAGAAGCAATCCGCTTGCCATGAAACACTGAAAGTAAAATTATTTCAAAATAAATCATTAGCAATTAATTTGAGATAAATCTCCTAATCTTAGAAACTGGCTACAACACAATTTTAGTTACCTTTTCTACTTGTGCTGGAAGTTGCCTTAGGAACTGAGACTTTTCTTGATCCTACATCTACGTTCATAATATCTGAAAATTGAAATGACCTTATTAGACATGAAAAAATGTTGATTGGCAATTCTCATCTCTCAAATTATCAATTTTTGAAGATTAGCAATTAATTAGACATAGATCTCCTAATCTTCGAAACTGACTACAACACAATTTAGTTACCTTTTCTACTTGTGCTTTGAGTTGCCTTAGGAACTGAGACTTTTCTTGATCCTGATGGCACATCTACGTTCATAATATCTGAAAATTAAAACGACCTTATTAGACATGAAAAATGTTTATTCGCAATTCTCATCTCTCAAATTATCAATTTTTGAAGATTAGCAATTAATTTGACATAGATCTCCTAATCTTCGAAACTGACTACAACACAATTTTAGTTACCTTTTCTACTTGTGCTTTGAGTTGCCTTAGGAACTGAGACTTTTCTTGATCCTGATGGCACATCTACGTTCATAATATCTGAAAATTAAAACGACCTTATTAGACATGAAAAATGTTTATTCGCAATTCTCATCTCTCAAATTATCAATTTTTGAAGATTAGCAATTAATTTGACATAGATCTCCTAATCTTCGAAACTGACTACAACACAATTTTAGTTACCTTTTCTACTTGTGCTTTGAGTTGCCTTAGGAACTGAGACTTTTCTTGATCCTGATGGCACATCTACGTTCATAATATCTGAAAATTAAAACGACCTTATTAGACATGAAAAAATGTTGATTGGCAATTCTCATCTCTCAAATTATCAATTTTTAAAGATTGATGTGGTTTGATTTCAGAATAATTCAATCAAGGAATATATTTTTTCTAAAAACTAAATACCTTCTGGGTACTCCTTAACTCTAGTCACATCAGATTGAAATGTTCCACTTGAAGTTGTTGGTTCATCATTTGATTCAACCCCATGGAAAAAATCAACTTCTTGTGCAATTTCACTGATACTTTGCAGGGGGAGATTTTTTCTTCCATACACCTTTGAAGAACCTTTGAGTTGGTGGATGATAATCTTTATTCACAAACGTATCAAAAAATATATCTTTATTGTTTGCGGAACTCACGTAGGTACTCTGAAATAGGAGAAAAAATGTAATAGGTGAATGAAATTGGAATGTTTTAAATTACCTGGTAAATTGAGAGTTTCTATAATACGACAGCTATGGCCTGTATATTCCAATTCAGAAACTTAGATACTAAATACATATATATAAAATAAATTAATAAATATTGCATTGATTAAAATATTTATATAAATTGGCGTTTCCAACATTGTTATTGTTTACACTTTTCATGTCACAATGAATAAAGAGTCTACGCGCATGCGGCAAGCGTGAACCAGAAAATCATGGAATTTAGTTCTGCACCAACGCTAAGGTGGCGGTAGTGATGCATGAATTCGGCCGTACTTAGAGAGTTACACCCCCCTGGTCTCAACAAGCAGCGCCCGAGCAGCGGACGGAATACGAAAGACGGCGAAGGGACCCGGAGGCGTATTGGCATTGTTTACTACGGTGCAACGCATACATGGTGTTGGAACGCGGTAAAGAATGGCTGAACCCACGGATACTCAAACACCGGTCAGCGCCCTTTCATCCCCTCAATTCTCGCAAGCATGTGATGACGTCAAATTAGCCAACGATTTGAACTTTTGCATGAGATGAATTGCTTTTATCGCTAATAATCGAGTATGAATGATTTTTCTAGTATAATTTTGTTTGTAAAATAAACCTCATTGACCTAAAAAACGAATTAAAATGAAAATATAATTGCTGCAGCTATATTTTTATTAAATTCTACCTTATTTTGCTCCGTTCTCGCCTTATACTACACGGAAAAAATATAAGATTCTTCGGTCGTAGAAAGGGTGCTCCAATTCCAATATTGTGAATCTAAATTCATTGATTCAAGAACAAAATATTGGTAAAAGTAGGTTGCATTTATTAGGAAAATTAGGTCCATGAATGAGCTAGGTAGGTTCTAAGGTACTCTAATCCAAGCAAATAGAATAACAGAAAATTCAAAACCTAATACTGTAAATCTAATTTAGATTTACAGTATTAGGTGATTGATTCAAGAATGAAATTCTGCTAAAAGTAGTTTGCATTTATTAAGAAAATCAGTTCTTCGGATGGGCAATAGGTACTCTTATACAAGCAAATAAATATACCAGCAATATTTTTTTATATTGAAAGATGGTACATTTTATGTCTCACCACTAGAAAAAATTTCTTCAAGTTCATATAAAATCTGCTTCAACATTGTAATTTTATTGATTGATTTGAGGATTTTCTGTACGTTTCGTACAAACAGAGAAACTTAAAAAAGGTATATTCGAATTGAAAATATGACAACTTGGTTATTAAGTTCTGATTTGGTAAATTTTATCTTAAATAAAAAACAAATCTGTAATAGTATATTCTAAAACTAGTTGCAGAATGGGCTCCTATTCCAATACGAATGCGAAATTCGAAAACGAGCGACGAAGGAGCGAGTTTTCGAACGCATGAGTATTGGAATTGCATTCTGCAACGAGTATTCGACGATATTTTCTCTATTTCACTAAAATTTTGTGAAATTCAATGAAAAAATTCAAATAATAGGCCCTAGTGACTTTCATATTGTATCTTGGCAGTTGGTAGTTTTACGATAATTGACATTTCCAAATTGACGTCTGCTGAAATTTAAAAGGATCGGAAGCCATTGCTGACAACCACAAAACGAAAAATGTAACTGAAAACGATGCTGTAATGAATTCATTACAGCACTGTTTTTAGAACTGTAATGAACTCATTACGATACTGAAATAGAGAAAAATGTTTAATTTTAAATGAGCATTAAATTTTTAACATCGATCATAAATATAGGATGTGTATGAGATATTGTTTGATATTTGTTCATTGCTCGAGCTGTCTGCTCGTCTCAAGTTTCACTAATTGAAATAGCGGCCTTAGAATCTCAATTTCATTCTGTTGCTGACTATTTTTTCTAGCAGCTGTTCGTAATCTATTTTCCAATCAATTTCTCCTGCAGATGGAAGATTATCTGTAAACGAGAAGATTTAGAATGAGAATATAGGAATAATAATAATCGATTTATTTAGAGCTTAAGTAACCGTGTTGGAGACGTGAAAAAATTTGTATTCACCAAGTTTGGGTCCCAGATTACGAAAATGAAAACCATAAGTCAGCAATTCTTTTAGTTTTTCCAAGAAAAAATCCCAAAGTTACGTTTGGAAGGTAAGGTTATACATAGTTCTATCCAGTTTTCTTGTATTTTATCAATCAAGACTCTTTGGAAATGTTTTATTTCTGAGTCCTACTCTAATTAATGGACTGAAATAATATCAAAAAGTACCGTTTTTCACCCACAAAACCAAGAAAACTTCAAAAACAGTACACACTACAATGTAAACACCGTATCTGTTGGCTAATTCTACGTCACAACATGGATGCCAAAAAGTGGTGGGGTGAAAGGGCGCTGACCGGTGTTTGAGTATCCGTGGGCTGAACCAATGCTCTCTCTACACAGACATATCTTACTACGGCTCAGCGCCGGAAGGTGTTCAGGCGTAGTAACTATTGCATTATGGATATGCGCCTATTCTCGGGTAATTGACAATTGTTTACCGCGTTCCAACTCTACTACGTTCAAATTTGCTTTCTTTCGCAATGTTTCAACCCGCGTTCATAAAGATAACAATAACTATCGCCAAAAATAGTTTCTTTATTTCAGTATCGTATTGAGTTCATTACAGTACTAAAAACAGTGCTGTAATGAATTCATTACAGCATCGTTTTCAGTAACATTTTTCGTTTTGTGGTTGTCAGCAATGACTTCCGATCCTTTTAAATTTCAGCAGACGTCAATTTGGAAATGTCAATTTTCGTATTTCCTAACATTCACACCAACTGCCAAGATACAATATGAAAGTCACTAGGACCTATAATTTGAATTTTTTCGTTGAATTTCACAAAATTTGAATGAAGTAGAGAAAATATCGTCTACTACTCGTTGCAGAATGCAATTCCAATACTCATGCGTTCAAAAACTCGCTCCTTCGTCGCTCGTTTTCGAATTTCGCATTCGTATTGGAATAGGAGCCCATTCTGCAACTAGTTTTAGAATATACTATTATTGAACCACACTGAAATAAAAAAAGAATAATTTATAGAAAATAATACGTAAAAATAACGTGATATATAAAAATAATAACTGCATAAAATGCAAAATCAACTGAAATATAATCCTAGTGTGAATTTCGATGTGATTTTTCACTTGGTCTATTAAGATCAATATTTTTCTTTAATTTTTTGGATTTTTTGTCATTTCTTTGTTATATGGCCTACCAGCTTGAATGCGTTTTGCGCCGCATGATAAACCACAAGTTTGTTTGAAGTCTGATTAAATTTTTTCATGGCATCAACCATATCAACCGTTTTATTTTTGCAGGCTATTTTAGTAATGCGTTCAAAATTTTCTGTTAGTTCTTCTGCAGCTGCGGAATGTTTTTCACCAAAATTTGTTTCATTGACATTCTCGACAGTGTTTATTGGTACTAAAGAAAAATTATCTTGTTGGGTAGAAACATTGCTTTGTTGCTGTGTAGTATAGTTGGCAAGTTATTTTCTATACCAACATCAGTTGACATGTCGTCATAAAATTCTGAGGATATGTTTTCTTCTAGAGCTTATTTTGCTAATTATTTTCTTTCATCCAACAAAGAAATGCCAAACAATCCTAAAAGGCAAATATCTTCAAAGAAAAATATATATATATGTGTATATCTCAATAGACCAAATGCAAAATCACATGGAAATGCACACTAGGAGTATACTTAAGATGATTTTGCATTTTATGTAGTTGTTTTCACTTTTCATCGATACTCACTGTATTTATGCTATTGTTATTTTTATGAAAACAAAGAGGATAGCGTCCTCGTTATTTTTATGTATGTATTACGTTATTTTTATGTATTACGTTATTTTTATGTACTTACATATTATTACGATATTTTTATGTATTATTTTCTATATATTATTTTTATTTTTTTTTAGTGTGGTTCAATAAACTATTTTTTGCGATAGTATATTATTGTTATCTTTATGAACGCGGGTTGCAAAATTACAAAAGAAAGCAAATTTATACGTAGTTGAGTTGGAACGCGGTAAGCAATTACCCGAAAATAGGCGCGTATCCATAATATAATTGTTAGGTACTACGCCTGAACATCTCCCTGCAGTCCCTGCGCTGAGTCGTAGTAAGATATGTCTGGGTAGAGAGAGCATTATTTCAGCCATTCTTTACCGCGTTCCAACACCACGTATGCGTTGCACCGTAGTAAACAATGCCAATACGCGACCCGGAGGTGTCGCTATTTTTCGATATTTGAGGGCGACGCAACTATCGCCGATCGGACCCCACCGTGATTCTACAGGTTTCGGGATAGGTGCAGATAGATGTCGCCACTCCCCATCATCTGATTTGTTTATGTAGTACACCTGCACCCTGCAACATCGTCTGCTCATGCCCAGTTGAGTTACAGCTTTTCATATCGTTAGATATTACGATTATTTCCTTGGATAATCTGATAATACTTTCGTTGGGGTTTAATTGAGTGTGTAATTGATATTCATTATGAATCCAGTGCACGACATAGTAGTGTCCCTTATAGAAACGCTTTTCTCAACGCGAAGTGACGAAGAAAAGCGGGAAATTCTCCTGTTTGGCAGACCAACCCCACAGATAAGTAGTCTTACTAAAGATACGAAAGACGGCCGAAAATATACCCGCACTTTTCAGGTATCGTGGTATGACACCCATACCTGGATTTGTGGAAGTATTTTCAAGCAGCGTTTATACTGCTGGCCTTGTTTATTGTCAGGCAAAATTAAAAATATATGGACTTCTGGCGGGTATGCCGACTTCAAAAATTTTTCAAGGTTCGTTAAAATGCACGATTCATCCAAAGATCATATTCAAAATTCATTAGGTTTCGTACGAATTTTTCAAAACCGTTCCACAATCGCCGATGCTTTGGTTGAAAACGCACACTTGTCGAAAGTTTTGTATAATGGAGACGTTAGAATAAATCTTCTACTCATGATGACTTACTTACCAGATACGACTTTAATATTGGGTGAGCAAGAACTCGCTTTTAAGGGTGATGAATCCGAGGCATCATTAATAGGGGAAATTTTAAAGAAATATTTCACTGCCTTATCAAGGGCTATAGCGAAATTATCATCTTTCATTTACTCAAATTGAATCCGGTGATGAAACTACTACTGAGTACACCTCTGAGGATTTCTCATGAAAAAATAACCGTTTTTATGTCAAATAACATTGATGGCCATCATAATACTGTTTTCTCTTAGCAGTTAGATAATAGTATATTCTAAAACTAGTTGCAGAATGGGCTCCTATTCCAATACGAATGCGAAATTCGCAAACGAGCGACGAAGGAGCGAGTTTTTGAACGCATGAGTATTGGAATTGCATTCTGCAACGAGTATTAGACGATATTTTCTCTATTTCACTCAAATTTTGTGAAATTCAATGAAAAAATTCAAATTTTAGGTCCAAGTGACTTTCATATTGTATCTTGACAGTTGGTGTGAATGTTAGGAAGTACGAAAATTGACATTTCCAAATTGACGTCTGCTGAAATTTAAAAGGATCGGAAGTCATTGCTGACAACCACAAAACGAAAAATGTTACTGAAAACGATGCTGTAATGAATTCATTACAGCACTGTTTTTAGTACTGTAATGAACACATTACGATACTGAAATAGAGAAAAAAATTTCTAGTCAACCACGGGTCCGTGATGTTAGCGAAAAGTTGGAAGCACTAATTCTGAAATTATGATTAGTGCCTATTAGTGCTTCATCAAACTCTCATTCCACCATTAGTTTTTGAGAAATTGACAATTGAAGTTTTTGGTGCTGAGCACTTCACGCTCAGCACCAACATGTTCGAATTACTATGAAATTAATTTGCCAATATTTAGTGCTTAATTAGTGCCTATTAGTGCTTCATCAAGTTCTTATGTCACCATTGTAGTTTTTGAGAAATTGACAATTGAAGTTTTTGGTGCTTACTTCATGCTCAGCACCAACATGTTCAAATTACTATGAAATTAATATGCCAATATTTAGTGCTTCAGAAACGGCTGCGATATCATTTTTAGTTTTGAAGTAATTGAGTGTTGTTTTTAGCCAAGCGTGAAGTTAGCGAAAAAGTTGGAAGCACTAATTCTGAGACTAGGTCAAATATTCAGTGCCTGTTTAGTGTGAATTAGTGCTTCATAAAGCACTCATTCCACCATTGTAGTTTTTGAGATAAACGCAATTATAGTCAATCCACGAATTATTGACATCAGAGCAAGTCTTGGAAGTCCAGTCGCAGCTTTATTTCTAGTTACAAAAAAGTACAGTGGCTTTATACAAGACAGTGGCGACAATAGGGTCATAGAACACGTTTTTGCACAAACATGGCGTATATTTGTTTACATTTGAGTGTCGTGCTGTTTGACATTTGACTCGATTTTGAGCTTTATGTTTAGATACATGACAACAAAACAATGAAAGTCCGCCATTAGTGGTCGAAAACAGTTCGACCAATCAAAACGTGAACGTCTTTTGTCGCCACTGTCTTGTATAAAGCCACTGTAGAAAAAAGTAACTAAAAGTTTTCTGTGCTTTCATCATAGCAATAAAAAATATAGAAATAACCTGAAAATTAAATGGTATTTTTTGAAAGTACGGCAATCTGAACATGAAAATGTTTCCAATTATCACATACGATAACCTGCAAACAGAATGGATTGGGAAAATTGTAATAGATATCAAGACAGAAATAAAACTTAACGAATGGATTCATTTGATATATGAAGAATTTTGTATGACATTGTAACTTTCAATATTTGTGAACGCTGTCGCCATCTATGGGACTTGGGCGAGTCGTTCCGTCTCGTAGATTGGGCTCTATAATGTTGCGTATTCACTTGCAACAGAACACTCCGAACGAACCAAACGCGCCTCGCGCGCTGCAACAAATTTGTCTAGTCAATACGTTGCGCAGAACAGAACTGAACGCGCCAAACATTTTCCGAGAATTGTCGGTAAACGCGATTTGCTCAAAGGGAACTATCCTTTCGCCGGTGTTCAGTGGATACGGACGTTTGTTGTGTTTGTCGTTCGCTCCTTGTCTATCACATCGTCTGCATCCATTATCAACGAACACACAAACAACACTGGCATTCGGGTGGGAACGCAGCGAATATCGCAAATTCTCCAAACAGCCCGAATTTTCGCGAACAATATTTGTTGCAATCGGTTCAGCGTGCGCGGCGTGTTTGGTTCGTTCGGAGTGTTCTGTTGCAAGTGAATACGCACCTTTACGTCGTAATATTATCATTGCCTAAAGGGGCTCACGGACGCACGAGTTGGGTTGCCAAGCCAATTTCAATTTCCAAGAAAGAAATTAATTTGTGGAGGCAAAACCATTCTCTGCAGTATATTCATGTATCGATTATATGAAGTGATGAAATCATTTACGAATACTTTTCGAGTCTTTGTGATGAATAAAAGAATAGAGTGAATAAAAGAATAAAGTGAAATGAATTGCTCGTGCCATAACAACAAGAGTAGGTACAGGTAGTAGGTATTACTTTTTTTTCCAATTAAAGTATAAGAATTCCAACAGAAAAATTAGAAGTGCTATAAAACCCAAATTTGCTAGTGTACACTAAATAAAGCTTTTTGTTTAATAATATATTTTTTGTGTAAAGAACCCGAAATATATCTTGTTATTTACGTTTTATTGAGACATACCTAACCCTTCATTAATATAAATTTAACTACCTACTAAATCTCCATTATCAGGGTGTTCCTAAATTGGAGGTAGAAACGAAGGAGGAAGATTCGTTTTCGAGATACGGTTTGAATACAGTTTGAATATTTTTCAAGTTTTTTATTCATAGTATCTACAAGATATTCAACTGAAATTTGGCGTTGATATTACAATTGGGAGTTTACACCAAATGACATGTCAATTTCGATGGCAAATCCACAGGGTGATACTTTTTCTGGTACACTGTCCCCTGTTTTCCTCCAGAACTATTTCTTGTTAGGACACAGTTAATTTGAAAAAAATGTAAAAAGAAGCTTTGTTGTTATACCAAACTTTATGGTCTCCTGTAGTTTTTTCGTATCTGCTACCGATTTCGAGAAAAAAATTCTGAACCTTCTCTCAAAATCCTCAGAAAATCCCAATTGTCATAAAAAATCCAGCGAGTAACTTGTGGTGAACAAATTCATTCTCAGTTTTTATGCCAAATTTTAGCCCCATATCTCGAAAACAAAACAATTACGTTCCTATGTTTATGGTACTTTTTTTTCTTAAAATACTTAAGAAATCTGCGCTTTTCTTTTGTACCTCCAATTTAGGAACACCCTGATAATGGAGATTTAGTAGGTAGTTAAATTTATATTAATGAAGGGTTAGGTAAGTCTCAATAAAACGTAAATAACAAGATATATTTCGGGTTCTTTATACAAAAAATATATCAATATACAAAAAGCTTTATTAAAATAGTGTACAATAGCAAATTTGGGTTTACTACAATATCGTTTCTTAATACATTGAAGTCCTTGGATAGGTCATCATATTCTCCCCACTGCCCACATATTTTTTGAAGTCTGTGGACTACTTTAGGTAGGTATAGAAATTCACGTCGAATGTTACGCGTCTGCCCGAACCCCGCGCCTCGGCCAATCGAAACGTATACAGCGTTGCCGAACGTTCGTACTTGGTGGGTATCGATAGAAACGACAGCATAAATCCGTAAAATCGGTAAATTTGGAAATCAGAAATAGAATGAGTTTTACATTAGGTACTCTCAATTTCTCGAATGCAACATGAATGTTGGGTAGAATTTCAGTTAACCAACTGAAGTGCGGTTCAATTTTATTTAATGAAAAATTTACCAAATTTCTGAATGAAAAGTTGAGAGAGCTAATGGACTGTATATAATATGAAGCAAGAGGGATTAAATAAGACACCTTGTTCGTCAACTGCTATGACTCGACTAACTTTTATTCTAGAAATGAAGTCGTTACAATTGTATTCATGCAGGCAACCAGAAATACAAATAGTTTATAATCAGCCCCTAGATGGAGCCACTTATTTTGGGCACAAATCAACACTCCCACTTGCACAAAATTTTCTTTAGTTACAAAGAGATTATGTTATATTTACAATGCCAAGTTTCTCTAGGAACATATGATGTTTTTTACAACTTATACCTTTCGTCATTAAATCAGCTGGCATTTCAGCTGTCTTCAAATATTTCAAATCAATTAATCCATTTAATAAGGTATCTCTTATAAAATGATGTCGAACATCAATGTGTTTCGATCTATTATGGTGCACTGGATTTAAAGCTAATTTTTGAGCACTTTGGCTATCGTTATACAATACAATTGCATTTTTATTCTTATTGGTTGAATGACAGATTAAATTCTGAAGGTATATGGCTTCCTTGGAAGCTTCTGAAATTGCCATATATTCCGCTTCTGAACTACTCAAAGCAACGGTTTTTTGTTTTTTGCTTTCCCATGAAATTACTGATCCCGATAATTTAAAAACAAAGCCTGTATAGGTCTTCCGATCCAATCTGTCACTCGCCCAATCAGCATCTACATAGCCTATTAAATCCTCATTATTTTCAGTGAATCTTAAACCATATGATTTGGTACACTTCAAATATTTCAAAACACGTTTCAGGTATTCAAAATGTGTTGTACCAAAACAATTATTGAACTGTGACATGTAACTTACAGAAAAAGCAATATCTGGTCTAGTTAATACAGCAATATACATCAAACTCCCTACGAGTTGTTGATAAGGATAATTTCGATAATTTGAGTTATCTCTATCTAAATTCAAGTTACATTCGATTGGGGTGGATGCCCCTTTACAATCAGACATGTGAAATTTTCTCAAAATGTAATCAATATACTGTTCCTGATCAATAAAAATTTCATTTTTTTTATTATCTATATTAATCCTCATTCCTAAACAATTTCTAAGTTGACCTAAATCTTTAATTTTGAATTTTTGACTTAACTGATTTTTTAACAATATATTTTCTTCCTCGTCATTAGAAAATATGAAAAAATCGTCTACATATAACGCGATTATGATAATCAAACTACCCTTACTTTTACTAAACAAACAAGGTTCATAAGGACATCTTTCATACTTTAATTCATTTAAAACCACCTCTACCTTGTGGTACCAGACCCGTGAGGATTGCTTCAGGCCGTAAATAGCTTTATTCAACTTTAAAACTTTATTTTTATGTGATGAAACATCAAAACATTCAAAACCATGAGGAATTTGCATAAAAACTTCTTCCTGCAGTTCACCATTTAAGGTGGGCGTTCAATGTAGTGTGTTTTTATTTCAAGTTGATCTCGAAAACGGTTTCACTTTGAGAACTGAAATTTTGTGGGTGAACTCAGAAAGGATTAGGGTTCTTGTTGAAATAATTTTGATCGATTTCATTCCGACAGTTAATTTTTTTTCTTTCAAAAATAGAAGAAAATGAGCCAACCCATGCTTCTGTTTTATTTCAACAAAAAGACCCATGAAAATAGTTCAACTTCCGATTAAAAGTGAATCTACTGATAATTTCGTTCACAAGATCAACTTGAAATACGGAATTGGCAGAAAATGGCCAAATTCAAATTTTGGCGGGAAAAAATTCCTGCTTTACCCACAAATCGACGTAATTCATAGTTCGACGATTTTCGGATAGAGAGCGCCATTGTACATTTCATTCATTATTATTGAATAAGGTGAGAAATAAGTTTTGATATAGCAAGTATGAAGATATTTGTTATTGGGTATTCGGACCATAGACTATCTGATTCGGACTATTCATAAGCGTATCATGGAGTGTGATATGGGGAACGATAAATCTATAATCTATCTAATATATTCAGAGGAGCAATATTTATTTATATATTTGTATTGGCTTATCTCAGATACTGCACTAACGATTTTGATGAAATTTGGTATGTATATGTAGAAAGGATATTTTATCATTTTATCTAGGATAGGTGTCTGAGAAAATGCAATTTTACGCGAAGAACGGACAAGTTATGTGAGTATGATCTGATTTGATTCGAAATTGGCGTGTGGGGGTTTTGGGGTCAGAGATTATGATTTTTCTTATCAAATTTCACAAATTGAAGATGGCGGCCTGATAATAATAATAATACAATAACTTGTGTGATTATGGCCCGATTTGATTCGAAATTGGTATATAGGGGTTTCCGGGGTCGGATCGGATATTATGATATTGTTGTCAAAATTCGTGAAATCAAAATGGCGGACCAATTTTGTTACTATGGTTTATTTCGATTCAAGATTAGCATGTGGGGGTTTTCGGAGTTGGAGATTGTGATTTTTTGTTAAAATTCACAAATTCAAGATGGCGGCCTGTTAATAATAATATATAGACAACTTTTGTGATTATTGCGCGATTTGTTTCGAAATTGGTTTGTGGGGGTTTTAGGTGTCGGTGATCATGATTTTCTTGTCAAAATTCGTGAATTCAAGATAGCGGACGCGTCTTGTTATTATGTTTCAATTCGATTCAAAAGTAGTATGTGGGAGTTTTCAAAACTCACGATAAACTTGAAATGTTCGTTATCAAAATAATGTCTTTTATTTTATAAAAATACCAATAAACGTAAAACACAAAACAATTTGATCTACTCCCATAGAATAATATATCCATAATTCAACAGATTTTGATCTGTAATAGTATCTATGAACATAGATGCATAGAATACCTGATGTTGGCACCATAGAACTCACTATAAGATCTATGGTTGGCACTGATGAGATTTTGGACATTCTAGTCGATCGAAATCTGTGCTGGGGCCTACTTTTCATTCCTCCCGAAAGGGGTCGCGTTATTTTCCATTGCCGCAGTAGCGCGAGCTATAAGCGTGAGTTATAATATATCCTATTACTCACTCTAATACAAATCTAAAAATTAAATTGCTTACGAAATGAATAAAAAAGTCGGATCGATCGAGAACTCCATTTCAGACATCAAGGTAGCATTCATTTCTACATTTCCTTGGTTCTGAATATCCAATTGCATTTGGAAAACGTGAATTTTAGACGCTTTCTACGCGATTCGATTCTCGACTACAGATATCGCTCTTGACAACTGTTGTCAATTTCAAAAATGCAGATTGATTCGACTATTCCCACACAGCACATGTACGTACGATGGACGAACAATGGATGTTTATTATGGATGTTCGAGATATCCATCGGATGTCCAGAATTGGTACATAGTACATCCAATGGACGTTCATGGGACGTCCAGGACACCACTTTGGACGTACAATTCAAGCCCAGATAACGTCCAATGGATGTACATTGTGCCTATCTTGGACATCCATTGTACGTACATTGGATGCACATGTACGTACATTGGATGATCAATGGACGTTTATTATGGATGTTCGAGACATCCATTGGATGTCCAGAATTGGTACATTATTTATCCAATGGATGTTTATTGTGCGTAACCTGCAAATATCGGTCTGTGCTTCACTTTCAAAAACTGTTAATATCATCCACCACAAGATAAGGAATGCTTTATTATTAATAATATACACAAATCTTCAACGTGATTCAAATCCATGAAATTTAATTAGTAACACTGAAATTCATCAGATTCAGATACGGCGTTACTAGATATACCTATAACATAACAATGGGATCTGACTCAATCTTGTCAGCTTGCCACTTGCCACACTTCATCATCCAGATCCAGGCACCTAGCGAAGGTTCCATCCTCATCAATTAAAGATCTTGTACGGATCTTCGGAGTTAATTATATCATCGGAGCGGAACGAAGGTCCTCTTAAAAGAAAAGGGAAGATCGTTTTGGGGAAAGACTACCACATGGCGACATCTAGTTAAGAATTAGACAAACAATTCGCTCTCGAAGTTACGCGGACGAAGATAGATGGCATATCTCACATTTTCTCCTTACAGTGACTATATGGTAATATAGTCACTATATTTCTCCTCAGCAAGCAAGAATGTGAGTTTTCACATATGAAACATGCAAGCCGGGAGCGTGAAAAGCGTTCATACTTATCGGCATGTCCGAAAATAATAATTATCCAACGAAAGTTTATTCTAGAAGGAATTATTCCAAAAGGAAATTAATAGTAAAACTGAGATCTGATTTATCTTAGTTTTACTGAATTATTTTCTTTTTGGAATAATTTCTTCTGGAATTAACTTTCGTCTTGTTCTGAAACATGGCCAATAGGGCGCTCATCTGCGAATTGTCTATAATGTATCTGAATTGGACGTACAATGAATGTTCACTGTTGTATGTACAATGGACGTCCAGAAATGTACATTAACTGGACGAACAAAATGCACCATTCATCAAATTTCATTTCAAGATTGTGTTTGGAAATACTATTGATTTTCATTTGGAACAGAGAAAAAATATGAGATTCAAACAGAGAATTCATATATATTTTTGGACATTATATGTATGTACAATGGACGTACGTTCGTAACAACCAATGGACGTCAACAATTGTAAGTACAATGGACATCCATTCAACGTCCATGGACGTTTGGACTTGATATGGTCGTAAAATGGACGTCCAATGGATGTCGTGTGCTGTATGGGTTACTGAAGAAGTCGAAGATAAAGTATAGTGTTCAATTCCCGGTAATGGTCATAACACACTTGATGAATCACACCACCCGCCTGACGGTTCGTTGTGCAAAATTCATCTGCATATGTTATGACTTACATTACCGCTCGTTGAATAATATACTTATTATTCATGGTGGGAAGAGAAATTAATGTTATTTAGAATGAACCGTGAAAACTCATGTATTGAAAACAGTTTTTTGTGAAAGTTGAGGAACGAGTTTTGTTGAAAAACTTCTCAAACTAACACATAAGTCGCAAACGAAATTAATATAAATCAATCTGCACTAAGAATTCAAATATGTATAGGCAAGAGATTTTCAAAATATTCACTATGGAAATAATATTGTACCAAAGTTTCCTCTGTCACTGGCGCTGGAATAATGAATATTCTACCGTAAAATGAATATACCAATACCCCTTTATAGTCGTGTTGCCAACGCCTTCATCTAAGCATCCTTGGAACTGATGGTAATTTGTGACGGATATAACAATGTTGAATTTTATTCCAAAACATATTATTTTGGAATAATTATTTCATGAATCATTTCTTCCTGAATAATTTCCAAATCAAATGATAATTGATTTTCTAGGACAACGAATACATAAAATAAATTCCAAACTATCGGCAACAGTGTCAACGTTAGTTAGTCTATGGTCAACGTTTATAGTTTGACGGACCGTCTAGCGATCGTGTCATATAGTGGAAGGTAGTTTTGAGTATTTGGATGTTTGGAAACTTCGCTGAGTATTCTATGAAATGGACGGTGGCGCCTCTATCGGCTGATCTTTCCTACTCGGTTTAAACGCCCACCTTAAGAATGCTGTCGTTACATCTAAATGAGTAATTTTAAGTCTCAATCTAACTGACAAAGCGAATAACATTCTCAACGTCGAATGACGAACTACTGGAGAGAAAGTTTCCTCAAAATCAATTCCTTGTCTTTGAGTATAGCCTTTTGCAACTAACCTTGCTCTATATGTCACATTATTGTCGCAATTCACCTTTTTCTTGAACACCCACTTACACTCGACAATGCTTCCACTCTCTGGGATGTCTTCTAATGTCCAAGCATTATTTTCCTCAAATGAATCAAGCTCTTTCTGGATAGCTTCCATCCATAATTTTCCATCAGGTCTTATAACAGCCTCTTGGTAAGTCTCTGGGTCTTCTGAAATATCTGACGACTTGGTTTCACCTGAAAAGTAAGATACAAAATCATTCATTACATTTGGTTTTGGTATTCTTCGTGATCTTCTTAATTCTCCCCCATTGTCTATTTCCAGTGATTCTTCTTCTTCTGGGATATACGAGTATTCACTTTCATCGTTAATATTCATATTTTCTTCATCAAAACTGGAGCTGATTGTACATGAACTGGAGCTTTCATTCATGTCATCTTCAGTTATTTCTTCTTCTCCCACTGAAACGAGCATTTCTTTCTTCTTGGGTTTCTCGAAGATTACAACATCTCTACTTGTGGTTACTTCTTTGTTTTTCGGGTTGAAGACTCTGTAACCTTTTATATTCTCGCTATATCCAACAAGCACATGTTCAATGGCCTTTTTATCCCATTTCAGTCTTCTCTCCTTAGGAACGTGTACCATAACAGTACTGCCAAAACATCTTAGGTTGGAAACATCTGGCTTCTTGTCAAACCACATCTCATACGGAGTTTTACTAATACCTGCAGCTAAGCTTCTATTTCTGAGATAAACTGCCGTATTGACTGCCTCAGCCCAAAACTCTTTTCCTAGTTCTGAATCGAACAGTAGACACTTGGCTTTTTCAACAATAGTTCGATTAAGCCTTTCGCACATTCCGTTCTGCTCTGGCGTATAGCTATTGGTCTTTTGGTGTAGAATGCCACAGTTTTTTAAGAACTTCTCAAATTCTGTTCCTGAGAATTCACCTCCTTGATCAGATCTAACTGTCTTGATCGTCTTACCAGTGGAATTTTCAACTCGAATCTTGAATTGTTTGAAGTTTTCATAGACTTCATCCTTTCGTTTTAGGAAATATACGAATCCCATTCTGCTATAGTCATCTTCAAACAGTAGGAAGTATTTTGATCCAGCTAAAGATTTTGTCTCCATTGGTCCACAAACATCCATGGGGATAACTTCCAATAGGTCTTTGGCTCGAGTGCCTACATTTTTGAATGGTAACCTATGTTGTTTCGCCTCACAACATGTTTTACAATCATTTTTGGTCAACATAACTTTGTCGTGGTATGTTAAGCCCTCAACTACATTTTTATCTCTCATTTCATTAAGATATTTGGAATTTATATGACCAAACCGACGATGCCATATTTCTCCATTCGAAACAGCCAGTCCAGCAATTTTCATGTTTTTCTTCGTATTGAGACGGCATACTCCATGAACTTTATTAGCTTCTGCTATCAGCTGACCTTCTGAATTAAATATTTTGCATGTATTTTCTTCAAATTTGACAGTATTTCCTTTTTCAATTATTTGGCTAACTGACAATAAATTTGTGGTTAATTCAGGAATACTCTCTGTATAAAAAGTACCCGGAAAATGTTATTTAAATGAACCGCCAAAAAGGAATCGGTAATTTTTTTTTTCTTAAAGTTGGTAGGACCTTCCTTTATTACCAAGCCAAATTTGAGCGCGATCTGTCAACTAGTGTGTTTACAACAGCTGTCAGTATCAGTCGACCTCAAAAGTGCTCTGCGAATTTTACAATGGAAAAAATAGTTGATCAAAGAGTTTGCCTCAAATTTTGTCTTGCAAACGAATTTTCTTGTGCCGATTCATTGAAAATGTTAAAAAAAGCCTTTGGTGATAATTGTATGTCAAAAACACAAGCATACGATTGGTACAAATCATTCAAAGACGGTCCGAAAAAACCACGTCAAAGTCGATCGAAAATTAAAGTTTTGCTCACTGTTTTCTTCGATTATCGTGGTGTTGTGCACTCAGAATTTCTTCCTGAAGGACAGACAGTGAATAAGGAGTATTACTTGGGTGTATTGAGGCGTTTGCGTGAGAATGTTCGTCGTAAACGGCCAGATTTATGGAAAGACAATTCGTGGATTTTGCATGATGATAACGCGCCGTCGCACCGAGCCATAATTATTAAGGAATACAAGACCAAAAACTCAATAAATACCATCGAACAACCGCCGTATTCACCTGACTTAGCTCCGTGCGACTTTTTTCTATTCCCAAGACTCAAATTGCCCCTACGTGGAACGCGTTTTGAGTCCATTGAAGCCATCAAAACAAATTCGCAACGAGAACTGAAGGCCATACCTTTGGCGGCGTATGAGCGGTGCATGGAAAAGTGGGTTCGCCGATATCATAGTTGTATTGTAAGCAATGGGGACTATTTTGAAGGAGACAAAATAAATATTGATGATTAAATTTAAATTTATGTGTTTTTTTTACAATTCCGGGTACTTTTTATACAGAAGGTATATAACACATTGTGTACATCAATAGAAAATACCTTTTCATGAACCTCTGTTTCGATCTGAACGTTTCCTGCACATACTGCTTTAACAATGGTTTTATTGGCTACCATGATTTCTTCAGATTCTGGGTAATATTCGTTCGTTATCCAGTTTCGGTTTGCAGTCAGATGTACACTCGCGCCACTGTCGATGTACCATTCATTCTTTTGGAATTCGCCACTGAAGAATATTGCACTGAATGCGTTGTTTGTTTTCTTTTTTTCTTCTTCGTCATTTGTCTTCTGCCATTCCGGACATTTGTTCTGGAAATGTCCAGTCTTCTGACATTTAAAACACTTTATGTCATTTCTGACATATTGCGCACCTTTGCTTTGTTTCTTCTTCTGTGTGTTCTGTGGTTGCTTTCTAGCCAGGAATGCACTGGAACTACTCTGACCATCGAGTTCCATGTCGAGCAACTTTTGCTTGATGCTGTCAGTTGTCACTTGTAAACCCGAGTGTTCTATGGCCATGATCATGGGGCCAAACTTGTCACTCAATCCCGCCAAAAGAAGTGAGCCAATCCATTCCTCGTTGATGTCAAATCCAGTTCCTCTAAGCTTATATGCTGTTCCCACAACCTGATCAACATATGCTTGCATGGATTCACAATTTTCCAATCGCGTATTTATGAGCGTACGCAACAATCCGATTTTTCGCGTATAACCAGAGTCATCATAAAGCGATTTCAAAGCGTTCCACAAATCAACTGTCGTTTTTGCATCCCGCACGTGCACATATAAAGAACTGTCTATAGTTAGGATGATTTTTGCTTTCGCTTTAGCGTCATCGGTCGCGCAAACTTCGTTTATACACTTTTCAAGTCCTTCCAACACTAAAACGTTTTGTACTGCAAACGACCAGTCCGCGTAGTTTTCACGTCCTTTCAACTTGGGTACGTTTATCAGAAAACTACTAGCCATTCTGCTTCGAACTTTCTGGTGATCACTTATTTCGAAATAAAACTGCACAGGGTACGCCACGCCACGTGTTTCACTCTTGGTCTGGACCCATAACCTATGAAGCAAGAGGGATTAAATAAGACACCTTGTTCGTCAACTGCTATGACTCGACTAACTTTTATTCTAGAAATGAATGTCGTTACAATTGTATTCATGCAGGCAACCAGAAATACAAATAGTTTATAATCAGCCCCTAGATGGAGCCACTTATTTTGGGCACAAATCAACATATAATTATAAATAGTTATTGAAACCCAACACAAATGAAAGGATAAATGCACCCAAATCAACAATTGCAAGGGCTTACCTATTTCAGCAAAACGGTCAACCAGATCTTGTCGGTTACCCCTATTTCCATGAACAGAGTGATCGAGCTCGACAAACGAACATGGAATGGAGCTGACGTGAAAATCCGTTGCTAAAAATGTCAAAGTAGGAACACTTATCCTTGTGGTAGAATAATAACCACGCCACTGGTAACAGTACTTTTCGAACCAAATTCGCACAAACGAATGTTCTTAATTGAATGTAATTCGAATGACTCGAAATCACTAAAATTGTGAATCCTAAGAAAAACTGAACTTTTCTCAATTCACGAAAGGAAACAGAGGAAATTTAAATAGGCGGTAGCATATATATTCACGATTAAGGCAATCAATGAACTGAATGAAAAATTTGAGAAATGAAACAAATATGCGACATATGCGCGCTCCACAGCTGACTCTTCTCGTGCCTACACTACATATGGGATTTCCCCAAGTACGGAGAAATTAAATTAATCTTGAAATGAATGAAAATGAAAAATTCAGAAAAGTTATCTGAACCGTTCACTTGGCGTGAACAAAACAGGCCGCCGTAAAATTGTGTGAATTTTACAAAATATTGGAAGCAGTGAAGTTAAATCTAATTAACTAAAAACTAATAACCCAATAAATTGAAGAAAATTTGAAGTGATTGCAGAAAATTAAATATTGATCGGAACCAAACGTGTAAGGGCTCTTGTATATCGACCGGCTGCGGTTTTTATAGACGCAACTCGAATTGTACCATCGGGTCCCGGATGCAACTCGATTATACGTCCGATAGGCCAAGTGGCAGGTTTGGAATCTATGCCCTTAATGAAAACTAAATCTCCAATAGATGGACAAGCGTTTTGTGTCTTCCATTTATTACGCTGAATCAAAGTGTGGAGATATTCGTGTGACCATTGTTTCCAGAATTGTTGAAACAATTTTTTATGTTGTTCCCAAAGTTTGATGGGCGTTTGAACATTGTCAAGCATCAATTCGGGAATAGACAACAATGGGGCGCCTATCAGGAAGTGTCCAGGTGTCAAAAAGTCTGCGGATTCGAAAGGATCAGAGGACAAGGGGCAAATTGGTCTGCTATTTAAAACCGCTTCAACACGAGTGAAAATCGTTGCAAGTTCCTCAAACGTACAAGCAACCGAATTTAGAGATTTGAGAAGCAGACGCTTTGCTGATTTAACACCGGCCTCCCACAAACCTCCGAAATGGGGGGCATATGGAGGAATAAACTTCCATTTGATGGATCTCTTCGACAAATTATCGCTTATATCGACATTATTTGATTTCAAGAACTGAGAAACCCCATCAAGATAGCGTGAAGCTCCGACGAAATTGCTACCATTATCGGACCAAATTTCTTGAGGTAGGCCTCGTCTAGCGATAAATCGATCTTCCACGGTGAGGGACGAGACTAGTTCCAAATGAACTGCCTTGGTGACGAAACAAATGAAGAGAGCAAGATATGCTTTCATCATTGTTGGTTTGCGCGAATTATTTGACCGATAGGAAAAGGGGCCAGCAAAATCCACACCCACCTTACTAAAAGGACGTGAAATATTGACTCTGGGGGCAGGTAGAGGAGCTATGAAGGGTTGATAGGTTGTACCTCGAAACCTTGTGCATGTTATGCATTTTCGAATGCACTCTCGAACCAGATTTCTTACAGACAAAATCCAATAATTCTGCCCAATTAAGGACATAGTCGTGTTAGGACCGGAATGAAGCGAGATTAGGTGAAAATGGAGACATTTCAAACGTGACTATGCACAGTTTTTCGGAAGCAAAACTGGATGCTTAGCACTCTGTGGTAAAGAAGAGAATTGTTATCTACCTCCCACCCTGATCAATCCTGCAGAGTCGATATAAGGATTCAATGTTCGAAATGATTTTTCGATTGATTTTTTTTGCATTAAATTCTGGCGCAATTTATCGAAATAGTGTTGCTTTGTGATTAACACTATGGATTGAAGGGCTTCCTCCAGCTCATCCGGAGAAATTGGGCCGGACAATCGTGACGCTGAATTGTTTTTGTGGTGACAATTGACAATGAATCTTCTTATATAGGCGAAGACTCGTTTTACTCTATTTACATTTGAAAAATTTTCGATAATCATCAAAAGCGGATTTACTGGAGGCTCGTTTGCGGTTGCAACATTGATGTTTGTTTTTAATTCAATTAAGGGAGCTGAATTCAGATCACAACCGGTGAAAGGTGGTGACCAATTGGAAACTGGAGTAACCAAGAAATCAGGACCATGAAGCCAAATATTGTGAATTCTTGGGGTGAGAAATTGTTGAGGCGTGAGACCTCGAGATGGCAAATCAGCCGGATTTGACTCGGTGGATACATGATGCCATGAAACATCAGGAACCAAATCGTTTATCGCGACTACACGATTGGCAACAAACGTTTTGAGGCGATGAGGGGGTGTTGTCAACCATGACAGCACAATTTGAGAATCTGAAAACAGACGAACTTCAGATATTCTAAGTGGAAATTTATTGTCCAGAATCATTCTGACCAATTAGGCCAACAAAACCGCAGCAGATAGTTCCAATCGAGGAACCGAAAGTGTTTTCAATGGAGCTACCTTTGATTTAGCGGCCCACAAGTGCGATGAAATGCGATTTTCAACTGTAACCGAAAGATAAACAGAGGCTGCGTATGCCTTCTCAGATGCGTCACAGAAACCTGCCAATATGATATGACAATCAGGTGAAGAAACGACAGAGCGAGGAATCTTGAGCATTGAAAGTGCTCGAATATCGCCGACGATTTTCGACCATTCGTCCGAGTAAGAACCACTTAAGGGTTCATCCCAACTCAATTTTTCCGACCACAATTTCTGCATTAATAGTTTCATTAAAACTACAATGGGAGCCAAAAACCCAACTGGATCAAAAATACGGGCTATATATGAAAGAATGGATCGTTTACTTGGCTTTTCAGTGAATTCCTTCACATTGAAACCGAATGAATCTATTTTTGGAATCCAAGTTAAACCCAAAATCTTAATTCCCGTTGAATCGTCGTCGAAATTTAATTGTGATTCAATGTGGTCTGACGGCAAATCATCCAAGATATCAGGACAATTACTAGACCACTTCTTTAATGAAAAACCGCCCTTGTTAAGAAATTCACGAAGTTCATTACGCAATTTCACCGCCTGTTGAACATCGAATGCACCGGTAAAAATGTCATCGACATATATATCATTGAGGATAACTTGCGATGCCTCATGGTGATTTTTACCCTCATCAAAAACGAGCTGATTTAAAACTCGAATAGCTAAAAATGCCGAAGGTTTCAAACCATAAGTGACCGTATTCAATTCAAATTTGGTAACAGGTTCATTAGGAGATGAACGCCAATAGATATGTTGATATCTGCGATCGGCCGGACACACTAAAATCTGCCTGTACATTTTCTCGATATCGGCACAAATTGCTATAGGGTACATTCTAAACGAAAGTAAAATTATGCGAATGTCCTTTTGAAGTTTAGGACCACCTAACAGTCCAGTGGCGGCTCGTGAACTTTTATCTTGGGTCGGCAGATATATAGGGTGTCCCAAGTTCGAGTGCCTATTATAGACGTTTCTGGAGACCTGACATATTTGAAATCTGAAAATTGGGATAATGATATTGTTCGAAATTCTCTACAGACATAAGATATTTTTGGATCCGGAGCACTTCCGGTTATACAAGGATTGAAAATAAATTTGTTCAAATTTTTTTTTTTATTTCTTCGTTTTTGATATTTTCCGATTCTTTTCGATATTTCGAAAACTATTCGAATGAATACAATCGTTTTGACAGAAATGAAATGAGCATTGATGACTCAAACATATAATGAACGAAAAAATGGAAAAAAAAATTGAACAAATTTATTTTCACTCCTTGTATAATCGAAGTGCTCAGGCTTCAAAAATATTTTAAGCCTGTAGAGAATTTCGAACAATATCAATTTTCAGATTTCAAATATGTCTAGTTCTCCAGAAACGTCTAATAGGCACTCGGACTTGGGACACCCTGTATATAATAAACAACTGAAGCCTTCAGCCGCATCGATCGAGGTACCTCCGATCCAATCCTTCTTCGTGTTTCCGAATCGAGGCATTTCCAGTACGGCATAATCTCATTTGCCGTACCTGAGCCTGCAATAAGAGTTTAACGGCTACTGTTCAGCTTTTTTTTTCGGCTAAAAATTTCTGAAAATAGTGAAAATAGACGGAAATTCATATAAGTACTATCATATTTAGCATTCACGTCTATAAAAGTAGTAAAAGTACGAAATACGACAAAAATTCGTTTTAAGCAACCTTTATGTCTTATAATTTGTGATATTGAATGAAAACATCGCATTTTCGATTATGAAAAAGCATTAACTAAAAGGCGAATATAATATTTATCATTATCTGAATAAAATTCCAACAGAAATCAGTCGAATAAGAATTATTTACGTCTCATTCGTATTCGCATTGCATTGATCCAGTACGGCCGAGTACGGCATGCCGTACCTGCTTTAACGTCGGCCCCCAGAAAGCGTTCGATGCGTGGCGCTCTCGTCTTCCCGCAGTTACACACATTTCAATTCTCGGACTGATTTGGGTTGACGAAACAGCGCGGCGCGGCGTTGAGATTGGAAGAGCTTATTTTCAAGAAGTCGAAATATTTCAGTTATATAATTTATAGAATTATATTCACATAGGTATTGGGAATACAATAATTATAATAAATTTGGTAATTTAACAGAAGAAAGAGTAATTTAACTTTTGGCTGAACACAAAATATATAGGGTCGGCAGTGCCGACCCTGCCGTCCCTGACGAGCCGCCACTGTAACAGTCTATCATTTAATGATGAACCGGACATATCTATATCAAGCGTTAAAAACAACTCGAAGCTTTGTTGTCGAACTTGACTCTTTACGAACGACGTGATGTGGTATCAAGTATTTGTTAGAGGTGTTAGCAGGTGACATATGATTTAATTTTAGATACTCGAACATGAAATTTCTATAAGTATCATAAGATTCAACATCTCTCATTAATCGCTTCTCTAGGGACAAATACGATTTGAATGACCTATTTGAATTATAAGAGAGATCCGGAGACGTATTCTCTAATTTAAAAGGTAGGGAAACTATGTATCGGCCATTTCCATCACGAGAATGAGCGGATAGGAAATGTTTTTCGACATAATCATCTATAGGATCCTTAACAAAGGTATCTGGAACCTCTTCCAGTGACCAAAATTTCTGTAGCTGATCATTGAGGGCAGATTGGGCGAAAAGAACCGATTTGAAAGAAGAATAGGATTCCTTTATAGGACCTATGATAGTCCAACCGAAAAATGTGTTAACGGCTGTGGGATGAATAGGAGACGAAATTCGACCATCGCGATCGAAAACCAGCGAATACGTATCAGCGCCCAATAGTACATCTATTGGTTGAGAAATGTGAAAATTGTCATCAGCCAAATTTAAATGTTGAAAATGTTTGAATATTTCCGGTGATAAGGGAGCAGAAGGAATATTATTTGTTATTTCCGGCAATACAATGGCATCCACCTGTAAGAACTGTGATCCCAACCTAGGATACATCCGGCATTCTACTAAACCTAACGGTCTTGCATTTGATTGACCAATGCCAGAGATAGATATATTGACAGGATCAATTTTAAACCTAACCTTGTTACGTTCGGTTTTGAACATAAGTTCATTATTATTTGATTTAATTGTTATTTTAATTAATTGCCTGACCCCGTATAATACATCAATATTATAACCCGAATTTCTGGAACCGAGCGAACGTGAATAAAACACGTAGATTCGAAGAAATATGTTTGGTCTGTTTTTCTCGTAGTAATCTGGCCGAGCGAATGCTAGGAAAACCAGTTTTTGGATGATAGCCGAGGGATAAAGATAATTTTGTTGGAAAATTAAAATCTGCGATATAAGAATTTTTCTTCGAAAGTTACGTTTTGGTTTTGGGAAGTTAGTGAAAATAACTTCGTTGGAAGTAACCTTTTGAATAAGGATTTGAGAAAATTCTCATCTAAGTGTTTCGAATATTGAAACCCCATATATTTGGATCTACTGCAGTAATTCTCCAACATTTCAATCCATCACCTCCTTGATTGGTAATCCCCTGCAACAACCTGAGGGTGTATCCTGTATTTTTGCGACCACTTTGAAGCCTGAAGCCGGTGAAGTTATTTTTCCTGTGAAAAGCCGAACGAGATCACTTTTCCATTCGTCTGACGCCGCCGTGACGTCGATCGTCGTTGGGGACATTCTCGTCCGACTGTTCAACGCTAGGAGATCAGGTCTTACAAAGTTTATTTGAATTTTTAATACGTTCATTTCTATTCAATAAGAACTCTTGTTTTGAGAATAAAATCAGAATAAATTCGTGTTACATAGATTCCAAAGTGGACATTACTTTGTTGGAATCGGTACAGTTCGAGAATATCTCATTTAAAAGATAATTTGGTGATTTATAAAGTTCATATTATTTATACATATTGTCGAGTTGTTGGAACGAGAGCATATGCAGTGAATTTTGGATCATTTATGAATTGAAAATTTATTCTGGAATACTGTTCTTTGTTTTACTAACACTGCTTACATTTTTTCTATATTATTAAGATATTGTTGTTGAACTTTTGAATTGTGGGATCGTTGATTTCTTATTGATGAATAATAAATATATGTAAAGAAACTGTATTTCTTTATTCAATTGATTTAGAGATTAGGATTATAAGAGGCTTAGGATATGACAGCTATAGAATGATAAATGATTTGACGTTCAATCGGAAAATCTAATTTTCGAAATAATATTATATTATATAATTGTTTGATAGAGATTTAGGATTTGAAGAATCGACTTCAATTGTCGTTTCTTTATATTCATAGGTAAGATTGTAAATAGTTTCAATCAATATTTTGTAATAACAATAAACTTTATATTCATAGAGCAACACATTTGAAGTTATTCTAATTCCGAAGGACTTATTGGAGAATCAGTCTTATAAAACGACAATTTTGGTCAAGAATATGGAAACGTTGAAATTTCATTTTATGGTGAAAGGATCAGAAGATGGAAAAACGAACTTGCTCTGTATCACTTCAATAACTACTGAAGATGGAAGGAATTATGAAGTGCCGAAAGAACTACAACCTGCCACATTACATGAAAGCATCACAGGATCTGCTGTATATTCTAATATAAAGAAGACGTTAAAAAAACGACATCAATCTAGGAAAGTTGGAATTGTTGTCACTGACGAGATGAGAAAAACATATTGGGATTCTGATGGAAATGTGATAATTGGAGGAGAATATCCAGAGGAAATTCTAAGTGGTAGCAATACTGATACGAGTATTCCTGAAAATACAATATCAGATAAGATGATGCAAGCATTCGAGATGATCATGAAAAAACAGAGTAATAATGACAGACCAAATCTCAGGAAAATCACAGAAAAGTTTGTGATTGAGAAGTTCAATGGAAAAGGTAATGCTCATGAGTGGATGGAAGTCTTTGAAAGAGAGTGTGGAAGATTAGAAATCAATAGAGATGAAGAAAAAATCGAGATTCTGAAAGTTTTTCTGGAAAAATCATGTTTAGATTGGTACAGTGCTATGATGATTAAATACACATTGAACTCTGATTGGGATGATTGGAAATTAACCTTTTGCTACACCTATGCTAACAAGGGTTGGGCAAACAGCAGATATGCTCTATCATTTAGATACAAATCAGGATCTTTTTTGGAGTATGCAGTAAAGAAAGAAAGACTGTTGCTTGAATCAAGAAGTACGACAGACCAAGGAACTTTGATTGATATCATTGCAGCTGGTTTACCAGATTACATCGCTGACAGAATAGACAGGGAAGAACTTCTAGATACCAAAGATTTGTTCAACTATATTGGTAAGTTTGAACATTTGGGAAATAAGAAAGATTCTGGTTATAAAAAAAATACGAAATTGGACTATGAAACAAAATTTGAAGAAAAACAACCTTGTAGAATTTGTGAAAAACTAAAGAAACCAAATCGCTTTCACCCTGAATCAAAGTGTTGGTTCAAAACAAATGAAATGGGAAATAGAAATAGAAATCACTCAACCAAAATGAATAATTCAGTGATAGAATCGGAATTGAATATCAGTGATCAAAAAAACGAATAATCACACCATTGATTCAGGTCAAATTAATATTAGATAATAAACTGGAATTACACGGAATATATGACTCAGGATCAAATGTTTCTTTGATAAATTCAAAGTTTCTCAAACTGAAACACAATGGAGGAAACATTCCGAACCAGAATAATCTAATAACAATCAATGGTGTGAAAAAAACGAATGGTTTGACAACTTTGAAAATAAAAATTTTTGAGATTGAAGAGAATATTGATGTATACATAATGGATGAAAAAGAATTTCAATATGAATTTCTCATTGGATTGGATATGATTAAAAAGTTCAAATTAATTCAAAATGAAAACCTAATTATATCACAGAAGAATATTTTATCTCTACAGAAAAAAATTGAAGAATCTTGTGATAAAAATGAAACTGAAGAAGGAATTGAAGATGATTCAAATGATTTGGTGGAGATAGAAATAATGCCTGAAAATTTAAATCAATATGAAATAAACTTCAATGAAAATGTGGTAGAAAAAAATTTTGAAATAAGTATAGATCATTTAGACTCTCATCAAAAATTGGAGATAAATAGGCTAATTGAGAAATACCAAACAATTTTTGCCAAAGATAAATATGACATTGGTACAGTAAAAAAATATGAGGCAAGAATTGACCTAATAACAGACAAATATTGTTGTAAAAGGCCTTACAGATGTTCCATGGATGATAAAAAAGAGATAGAGGAACAAATATCGAAATTGTTACATAAAAACCTCATAGAAGAATCCTACAGTCCATTTGCTGCACCGGTGACGCTGGCATTCAAGAAAGAGGACAATAAAAAGTCCCGACTTTGTATAGATTTCAGGGATTTAAACAAAATTGTAGTACCGCAAGCCCAGCCGTTTCCGTTGATTGATGATTTGATTGTGAAAACAAGAAATTGTAAATTTTTCTCTACATTGGATGTGAACTCCGCTTTTTGGTCAATACCCCTACGCATTGAAGACAGGAAAAAGACAGGTTTTGTAACACAGGAAGGACATTACCAGTGGACTGTTCTACCATTTGGTCTAAAAACAGCACCAGCTATATTTCAGAGAATATTAAGCAACATCCTGAGAAAACATCAGTTATCTGACTTTGCAGTTAATTATATAGATGATATTCTTATATTTTCTAAGACATTTTCACAGCATATAGATCATTTGACAAAATTGTTGGAAGCAATCAAGACAGAAGGTTTCAGGCTAAAATTCACAAAATGTACATTTGCATCAGATAAGGTTAAATATCTTGGTCATATTATTCAAAATAATTCGGTCAGACCTTTGAAGGATAATTTGATTTCGATAAGAAATTTTCCTGTACCAAAAACTCAGAAAAATATCAGACAATTTCTTGGAAAAATAAATTTTTATCATGAATATATACCAAAAAGTGCCATAATTCTAGATCTACTTCACAATTTATTGAGAAAAAACCAGAAATTTACGTGGACTGATGAATGCCAAAAATCATTTGAAACAATGAAAAATTTGTTATGTTCGCAACCAGTACTGGAAATTTTTGATCCGAACTTGCCAATCAATATCTACACAGATGCATCATTAAAAGGAATAGGCGCAATTCTGAAACAGGAACAACCTGATAAAAAGGAAAAAACAGTTGCGTACTTCTCAAAAAAACTCAATGAAGCTCAGAAAAAAAAGAAAGCAATATATTTGGAATGCTTGGCCATTAAGGAGGCAATAAAATATTGGCAATATTGGCTTATAGGAAGATCGTTTACAGTTTATTCGGACCACAAACCATTAGAGAATATGAATTTAAAATCGAGAACTGATGAAGAACTGGGTGATTTAACATATTATTTGTCACAATATGACTTTGTAGTTAAATATTCCCCAGGAAAAGATAATGTAGAAGCTGACTGCTTGAGTAGGAACCCTGTTTTGGAACCAGAAGATAATGAAGACGAAACATTAAAAATTGTGAACCTAATTAAATTGAAAGACATCTTAATAGATCAAGAGAAAAATGAAGAAGTACAAAATAAGAAAGACCAGTTAATTGAAAGAAAAAAAATTTATTACAGGAAGACCAAAAAGAAAGAGAAAATTATCCTATCAGAAGAATTCAGCGTTAAACTCATAAAGGATATTCACGAGAATCTATGCCATATCGGCACTAAACAATTACAAAAGAAGATTGGACCCTTTTACACAGCTAAAAATCTGACTCGAAACATTGGAGAAATTTGCAAGAAATGTGAAATCTGCATAAAAAATAAATCAAGGGGTCAAAACAAGTTTGGCCTCATGTCTCATTTAGGTCCAGCCACTAAGCCATTTGAAATAATCTCTATCGACACTATTGGAGGTTTAGGGGGATCGAGATCTACAAAGAAATACCTGCACTTATTAGTAGATCATTTCACCAGATACGCATTTATTGTAACATCGAAAACTCAGAGTGCAAATGATTTCATAAGGTTGGTAAAGAGTATACCAGAATCAGAGGATATTGGAATGTTACTCACAGACCAATACCCTGGAATAAATTCGAAAGAATTCAAGAAATATTTGAATGAAGAATCAATACCTATGGTTTTTACCGCGGTAAACGCACCGTTCTCGAACGGACTAAATGAGAGATTAAACCAAACTTTAGTGAACAAGATCAGATGTAAAATGAATGAGAAAAACAAAACAATTGCTTGGACAACAATAGCCAGAGAATGTGTCGATAAATACAATGAAACCGATCATTCAGTTACTGGTTTTGCACCTAAATATTTATTATACGGTACTGATGTAACAATTCTACCAAATGAATTGAAATCTGAACCAACAGAAGATAATTGGAAAAAAGATAGAATGACAGCTTTGAAGAGAACGATAGCATCTCATAATTATAACAAAAAATTATTCGATAAAAACCGGAAACATTTGGAGTTCAATGTAGGAGATTGGGTGTATGTCGAAAATGGAAACAAATTGAACAGAAAAAAAATGGATGAGTTGAAAATTGGACCGTACCAAATTATGGAAAGAATATCCAACTCAATATATAGAATAAACACAGGTCACAGAAAATCAGAGTCCAACCTTTTTCATATAACAAAACTTATCCCAGTAATCCGGACTCCAACGCAAGAAGAAGAAGAAGAAGATAACTAAGCAATATAGTGTTCGAAGATGATGAATCAGAAAATTTTAGAAATTTTAGTGCTTTTCTTTAAAATTTTCTCTCCTAGCGGGGGAGATGTAAAGAAACTGTATTTCTTTATTCAATTGATTTAGAGATTAGGATTATAAGAGGCTTAGGATATGACAGCTATAGAATGATAAATGATTTGACGTTCAATCGGAAAATCTAATTTTCGAAATAATATTATATTATATAATTGTTTGATAGAGATTTAGGATTTGAAGAATCGACTTCAATTGTCGTTTCTTTATATTCATAGGTAAGATTGTAAATAGTTTCAATCAATATTTTGTAATAACAATAAACTTTATATTCATAGAGCAACACATTTGAAGTTATTCTAATTCCGAAGGACTTATTGGAGAATCAGTCTTATATATATACGAGGGTCAGCGAATTTTTCTTTTACCTTCTCAGCCCATTTGGCTTAGATTTTCGTGATTTGGTTTGAGCTGAGTAAAGTGAGTTTTTTTTTATAAATTACGTGGCGCCCATAATTTTTTCCTCTTGATCTGGATTGAAATTATCATTATAATTTTAGATTTAAATTCGAACCCCCCCACGCCGCTGAGCTGCCGGCACCCTTAAATTCACTTAACGTTGGTGTTTCAAATTGTACGTTACAACCTTTCGACTAGGGGTTGACTTATGGCTGAAATCTGGGATCCAGAGTCTAAAACTGCTCTTACAGATATCATTGAACCGTCAGAGGATTCTATTCTCGCTTGAGCAGTGCCAAGAAGTACTTGATTTACTGAGGCCGATTTCCTATTGATGTGATAGGAATTGTTAACATCATTTGAAGAGATGGAATGAGATGTTGATGGTTGATTTTCAACATGATTTGTTTCACGTGGAATCCGAGATGGTCCATTGACTGATTGGCAGATCCATTATTGGATGAAGATTCGTTATCGGGATGGAGACTGGTGTGATGACGATTTGATTTACACAATCGACACGAATTTTCGGAAGCGCAATCTTTGAAATTGTGTAGACCAAGGCAGTTGAAACAACGCTTGGAATTTTTCAAAAATTCGAATTTGTCTTGTCTTGACAAATTCATATAGGAGGCACAGGCGAATAAGGGATGCGAATCAGAGCATTTCGGACAACGAAACTTTCTTGAATTCGGGAAGCTACGTGAATCATTGGAGCTTTGAGAGGTGGATGCAGAATTTGCGAGTAAAACATTTCTTGTTTTATTTTTATCTGAATGTGATGAATTGAATGGTGTTGATTTGGATGCAGATCTGGAAGAACTTTGTTCGCAAAATTCCTGAGCTGTTAGCTGTTGCGTTACGAACTCAATCAAGGTGCTATATGCGGGAATCTCGGATGAACTTAATTGACTTTCAAACGCTTTTCTCGTGTAAGGGTCAACATTACGCAACGTTATGGAAAACAGAAGGAAATCTGATAAGTCCTTTATATTCAGCGCTTTTATTGCATTGATAGAATTTTGGTGACAGTTCAAAAATTCTTTAAGATGCGAGACCGAATTATTATTCGAAGCTTTGAAATTAAGAATTTCGTTCAAATACATTGTAGCCAACATATTCTTAAATAGGATTTTAACAGTTGAAACTTTTGTATGGTTGTCAAATAACTGTTGTTTTCATGGACCGAATAATTGAATAGCTGGAAAAACTCAGGCCACTCAGCGCTTTCGCCAGAAAAGGGGCGAATATTAATTTTTGGCAGCAAAATGGATTCATGGTTTGAACTGGAAGCTTGCGAACTCGACGCAGGCGTCGACAAAGTTTCCTGTCGTTTCAAAGACAGAAACAGCCCAGTTATGCGAGCAATCCCTTCAGCAAACGCCAACTCTGACTTTGCCGTCTCTATAGGATCTTCTGATAACAATTCGCAATTCAACTCCATTATTTCCTCCTGTATACTTTCAAATTTAGATTCATAACCAGAAATCTTTCCTCGGTATGCTTGTAATTCGGGAAGTTTTGTACCATCATAATCTTTTACTCTGTGCCAGATTCCGGTGATGGTAGAAAATATGTTGGCCCATTTTTCAACCAACTTATCCAATGTTTTATTGCCTGTATCTGTCTTCGGTGGCATTGTTATGAAGAAATATAATAAGAACCAGAGACAAACAGCAAAAAATGAATTAAGAAGTGATGGAAACAGATGTATGCGACCCGTCAACTGTGGAACGATGTTGCCAGATTGCGATGATCGTCGTATATTTGAATATAAAATGGCCGCTATTAAACCAAGATTTTTGAATTTTTGACTAGAACTTTCAAATTTTAAAGAAATGAGCTTGAGATTGAGCTTAATATCCGGCCCGAAGGACCAAAACGTGTTGAATAGAATTTCAGTTAACCAACTGGAGTGCGGTTCAATTTTATTTAATGAAAAATTTACCAAATTTCTGAATGAAAAGTTAAGAGAGCTAATGGACTGTATATAATCTATATATATAAAAGAAAGATGTTGGTTACACCATTTATAACTAGAGATCGGATGGACTGTTCATTATGAAACTTCATTTATGGAATCGTCTACGGTCTGATTATTATAAAATACAATAAAACTTCGAAAAAATTGATGAAAGTTTTACTTATGCAGAAAATGCTTTTCCTTCTTTTGAATAAGGCCTCTAGGTGTCGCTACCGTTAATGCGTAGTCGTACAGTGAATAGACAGTCACTATACGTAGTCGTAGGTTGACATTACCGCTGATGGCGATATGTGATTCGCATAGAACTCATGGTAACATGGAAGTATATTGCCAGATCAAAAAGCGGGTAAACATCTCAAGTTGGTGGAACAGTGAATTTTTAGCGAAAGATCAAGTATCTGATTTTGACGATCAGTTTCAAACGGGAGATGGCCATCTTCATCTTTTTTCTTTATTTTTGAAATGCTTTCGAATTTCTGTTTGGCTAATAGATATATTTGCGAAAGCAACTGAATCCAAAATTGCCCATAATTAGTAATTGACATATTATATTCGTGTTTCTGTTCGCACAGAGACAGTATTGTAAGCGTCAATAATTTTGAAACGTTTGCTCATCGGGCTTCCACTTATGATATACAATAATGTTTCATGGGTTGCCTAATTTGATCTGGTCGAATGACCACCAACTGAGATGTTTACCCATTATTCTGAGCTTAGCAGCATAGTTAAGATGTCTAAAATAATGGTGTGACCACTGATTAGATTTTGAAAATATTAGAAAATGTATGTTTTTTCCACTTCAGGTTGGGCGATTAACAAATGACTGATTTTTTAATTCTGGTCGACGGGCTGTGCTAATAGTTCTTTAAAGGAATAATTTTTGTTCATATTCTTGACATTTTGATTCATATTAGAGGAAAGGTATAATATGGATTATACTCGTGCTATTCAGTCACATGAGGTACTGCAAAATGAGAACTGTACAACAATTAAAAACAAAAAGTTATATGTTCAACAATTTAGGTACCGCTAACATAAAGAGAATTCTTTCCATGTGAATCACAAAATTGTCAAAATTTTGTATATTATGAACTTTAATTTTGCCTAATTTATTTCCTGCTCAAAAAAAAAAGCAATTGTAAGTTTATACAACTTTTAAGTATAATTCAGGCGGAACAAAGTTCGCCGGGCCAGCTAGTTATAAATAGTTATTGAAACCCAACACAAATGAAAGGACAAATGCACCCAAATCAACAATTGCAAGGTCTTACCTATTTCAGCAAAACGGTCAACCAGATCTTGTCGGTTACCCCTATTTCCATGAACAGAGCTCGACAAACGAACATGGAATGGAGCTGACGTGAAAATCCGTTGCTAAAAATGTCAAAGTAGGAACACTTATCCTTGTGGCAGAATAATAACCACGCCACTGGTAACAGTACTTTTCGAACCAAATTCGCACAAACGAATGTTTTTAAATGAATGTAATTCGAATGACTCGAAATCACTAAAATTGTGAATCACAAGAAAAACTGAACTTTTCTTAATTCACGAAAGGAAACAGAGGAAATTTAAATAGGCGGTAGCATATATATTCACGATTAAGGCAATCAATGAACTGAATGAAAAATATGAGAAATGAAACAAATATGCGACATATGCGCGCTCCACAGCTGAATCTTCTCGCGCCTACACTACATATGGGATTTCCCCAAGTACGGAGAAATTAAATTAATCTTGAAATGAATGAAAATGAAAAATTCAGAAAAGTTATCTGAACCGTTCACTTGGCGTGAACAATGAAAAAGGAATCATTTGATGTTGAACTGAAACGAGTTATATATATATATATTCATAATATAACTTGAGGAAACTCCCTTCTTCGTTTGTATCTCCAATTTAAGAACACCCATTTTTTTATCGCACTCCAAATTTTTCTGTTGGAATTCTTATACTTTAATTGAAAAAAAGCAATACCTACTCTTGTTGTTATGGCACGAGCAATTCATTTCACTTTATTCTTTTATTCACTCAATTCCTCTATTCATCACAAAGACTCGAAAAGTATTCGTAAATGATTTCATCACTTGATATAATCGATACATGAATAATATGAATATACTGCAGAGAATGGTTTTGCCTCCACAAACTAATTTCTTTCTTCGATATTGAAATTGGCTTGGTAACACAACTCGTGCGTCCGTGAGCCCTTTAAGTGAGGTTTACACAGGTAGAGTAATTGGTATAGTACGGTGGTAGAGTACTTACTATCCCGCTACTAGCATAATGTAAACAGGTTGAGCTAGTGACAATAGAGTACTGCTGATAGTGTTGAAGATATCTGTTTCAAAATTGAGTAGCAAGATTCCACCCGAACATACATACATACATACAGATATGGAAAATGTAGTTGGAAACACTGGGGTTTCAGTACAAAATTCGAGCAGTCTTCTAGTCCAGTTGAACATTGGAATAATCGAAAACTCAGTGCGATGCGATATCGAATAAGCGGCTGGTCTAGTATAATAGCAGTTTCGATCGTAGTGGGGATTCCTGAATCTCTGCTCCTCTTCGCGGATCGAAGATCGATTTCAGTCGCAATCCGAACTTGGATGCGATTGGATATACTGTTTGAAAATAAATTAGATTCCGCGTGAATAAAAATGTTTACTGTTCAAGAGAAAATTCAAATAAGAAAATGGTATTTCGGTGGTCAATCAATTGCGGAGGCAATAAATTCGTTTATTGTTGCCTTTGGGGATAGGCCGATACCTTCACGTTCGGCTATTTTCAAACCAGTTATGGTGAAAAAGACCTGAGCACTAATTTTCAAAGGAAATTATTTGTATTTGTGTCTTTCATGGAGGCAAATTAATTTCTCCGATAAGAGTGGAATAAAATTGTCGTATTATTTTCAACGGACATGATAACATCCATCGCTTCGCGCGTTGGGAGTGTTACTGATTCCTCTCTCTAATCTAATTCGATCCGAGATCTTAGATCGTGGCGCTCTGGCCTCTGGCATCCCCACTACAAACTGCCATAAAACTAGACCAGCCGCTTATTCGATATCGAATCGCACTGAGGTTTCGATTCTTCCACTGTTCAACTGGACTAGAAGACTGCTCGAATTTTGTACTGAAACCCCAGTGTTTCCAACTACATTTTCCATATCTGTATACATACATTGCAAGTTGAATAAAAGCTTTTAAAAATTATATCGCAGCCGTTTCTGAAGCACAAATAGGCACTAATGAACACTAAATATTGGCATATTAATTTCATAGTAATTTGAACATGTTGGTTAGTGTGAAGTTAGCACCAAAAACTTCAATTGTCAATTTCTCAAAAACTACAATGGTGACATAAGAACTTGATGAAGTACTAATAGGCACTAATTAAGCACTAAATATTGGTATATTAATTTCATAGTAATTTGAACATATTGGTGCTGAGCGTGAAGTCAGCACCAAAAACTTCAATTGTCAATTTCTCAAAAACTATAATGGTGGAATGAGAGTTTGATGAAGCACTAATAGGCACTAATTAAGCACTAAATATTGATCATAGTTTCAGAATTAGTGCTTCCAACCTTTCGCTAACTTCACGGACCCGGAGGATCCATCTATGCCAGGGGAACACCGTTATTTTGAGCGATTTTGGGTTTTTGGCGAGACATTTTTCTTTTCTCTATTTGGACCATTTTATTTTGCTTGTAACTTCTACACTGGATAAAACGTAGACACATTTGTTAACTATGACTAGCATGTTTTTGAAAATTGTACCTGATCGGTTAATTAAGGAGGAACTTGAGTATGAGAATTCCTTAAGGGGTTTGAAACCTGAAGGTTCGGTATCAGAATCAAGATGTTACGAGGCTTGTTGGAAGTGGAGTCAGAGGGTCAGTCATTCAAAGAATTTTATAAGTTTGATACAAAGACGGAATTAGATATATTATGTTCTGCCAAAATCAGTGAAATTGAAATTTATCTGAAGGAACCTTTTTCAGGTTCTATGCAACGAAAAGTTAGGACGAAGTTAAGTCATTTGTTGGATGGATTGGAAAGAATCAAACCATCCGAAAGTGATATACTTTTGTGTGAATTAAGCTCTATGTTACACACTGCGAGTTTAAGGTTGGTTTCTGTTTATGAAGCTAAATTATCTGTTGATCTTAGAACTAAAAAGTCAGTACCTGCAGAGGTAGAATTCGAGCAAATTTTGTTGAATCAAAAAGCTGCGAGTTCAACACCTACACATAGTTCATCTTCTAATGTTTCTGGTGTTGTGCAAAATACTGATTTAACAACAGCAACGAACATGCTACAAAATTTAAGTATTGCAGATCCCAAAATTCATTTTAATAATGGGTAGAAAGGCCAGAATATCGGTTAGGCTACGTCCGCATAGACAGGAGGCTTGCTTAGCGCCTAGAGCCTAGGGAGTCGCCTAGCGAGTCTCCTGGCGAGTCACCAAGCGAGTAGCTTAGTGAAACGAACGTTATAGAATGTACACAAGTATGCACAATGAAGACTGCAGTTGATCTAACATTACAGTTTTGGAATATAATGAAGAATAAACTAAAGAAAGAGTTTTCTTTGGAAGTCAGTTCTCTTTGTAGATGCCAGATTGCAAGCCGCTAAGCAAACCTCTAGGCGCTAAGCAAGCCTCCTGCCTGTGCGGACGTAGCCATAGGGTTCGGATTAATAGATGATATTGATTCTCTTGAAATGTTGATCGAATTGGGTCGTAAACTGGAAGATAATAAACGTTATGTTAGTAATTTCATTCCGCCATCGTTGAATAAACAAGCGATTGAAGTTGATTTGGAGTATAAACGTGAATCAACAAAAAGTAAATTAAGTAATTTGGAGACTGTGAAGCGTGTTGCTTTTAATTGTGAATCGGGATGGGGCTACGTTTCGTCCCAGCCTCGCTTACGATGGACTCATCAGATTGGCTAATGTAAGCGAGGCCTGCCAATGACGTAGATGTTACAGCTGCCCTGCTCGAGACGAGCGTGGGTACTGGGTAGAAGACCTGGTCGGTCTATAAAAAATATGGTACCGCAGTAACCCACGCTGCCTAGGAGGAGGTGCCCTCTGTGCGGGCGGCGTGTGAAGCGCGGTAGCAGACTTCTACACGCCGGTGGCAAGTCGCCACATGACTCTCCCCCAGTGAACAGGACAACTGGTCATGGTACAGTGGACGATGCCTGGAGACCTGAGAGGGCTGCAGCCGGTGCTTTGTGTTGTCCGACACTGGGATGGACGTGTGCCATCGCCAGCGAGGGACGGTTGCACACCTTGTTGCGCTTGCAGCCAGAATTGTCTCGAAGGTTGATCCAGGCATCGTATGTGGGGACGAAAGTTGAGCTGTTATTTCCCCATGCCCGATCACGTCGGGGTTTGATTTCTTCTTCTCGAGTGCTGGTGCTCGTTCTAGGTGATGAATCGATGAGATCTGATTTCTGGTTTGCATATCGGCCCTTTATATCCAATTTCTGGACCGATTTTAGTTGCTCCAATAAGGTTGCTCGAATGAGTTTTCTCATCTCGAGGCGTGGTTTCCCAGATTCCACATTTTCTCTGTCCGCCGAATTTGCACTCGAAACTCATTTTATTCCTTCGATATTTCTGTGGAAATTAGTTTCCCACACACTCCCCCACCAGTGACGAAGTTACGAAATCATCTGCACAAATCGCTTTGGGAAATGGACTTTTCTGCCGGATCGTGTGGTCCGCGTTTCCTGCGATGGCCTTGGATCTGTTGTGTCGGGTTCTACAGGGTGTTCCCTTCTTGGCAGGTCTTCCATCTTATCGTCGGTGATGACGTAGGCTGGCTTCAGTCTGTCGATCGTCACCGTCGTTTCCTTGCCGTTCACTTTTATTACGAAATGTTTTGGATTTAGACTTAACACTTCGTATGGTCCGTCATATGGATTTTGCAGACCTTTCTTTGGGCCGTCATGTCGGACGAAAACGCAAGGTGAAGTTGATAAATCCTTGAACACGAAGTTGGTTCGTTCTCCGTGGTGGCTTCCTTCGGTGGGTCTTATTGCTAGCATTTGTTGCCTCAGATTCACGATGAAGTCGGATGTGTCTTCATAGTCATTTGTATTCGTAGCTAGGAATTCTCCGGGCAATCTTAGTGGTTCTCCATATACTAGCTCTGCTGCGGTTGTCTTCAAATCCTCTCGCCAGGCCGCTCGCATTCCAAGCAGGACGGTTGGTAACGTTTCGGTCGTTTCGATCGTTGCTGTGGCATTTTATTGCTGCCTTGAGTTGTCGATGAATTCTCTCCACCATGCCGTTGGCTGCTGGGTGATAGGCGGTGGTTCGGATGTGATTCGAGCCAGTCAACTTACTCAACTCGTTGAACAGGCTCGACTCGAATTGTCTTCCTTGATCCGTTGTGATCCGCAGTGGAGTGCCAAACCTCGCTATCCAGTTCGTGTAAAATTCTCTGGCGATGGTGACTGCCTCCTGGTTTTGTAGAGGGATTGCCTCTGGCCACCTGGTGAATCGGTCGACGCAAGTGAGACAGTATCGGTAGCCCTCAGAGTGTGGCATGATTATGATGTCCATATGAACGTGCTCAAATCGTCGTGCTGGTGGAACGAATGGACTTAGTGGAGCCGTGACATGACGAGTGACTTTGGCTCGCTGACACTCTATACAGCTGCGGGACCATTTCCTGCAGTCTGCGTTGATTGAAGGCCATACAAATCTTTGTTTCGCCATTTTTGTGGTTGCGTTGATACCAGGGTGTGCCAGTCTGTGGATGGTATCGAAGGCTGCTCTACGAAATGGCTTCGTAAAGAACGGGCGTGCCTGTGGTGTGGATGTGTCACAGTACACAGAGATGGTAGAACCATGTGGCTTCATCTTCCTTAGCAGCAATCCTGTGTCTCTTTGTAGGTATCTCCGTAGTTCGTCGTCGTCCTCTTGTGACTTGGCCAATGCTGCATAGTCCACCGTGGGAGTGAGTTCGTCCACTCTTGAAAGGGCATCAGCGACGACGTTCTGCTCTCCTGGGACGTATCGTATGTCGGTGGAGAACTGGGAGATGTAATCCAGGTGTCGGAACTGCCTGGGCGAGCACTTCTCTGGCTTCTGCTTGAAGGCGTACGTCAAGGGTTTGTGATCCGTGAAGATGGTGAAGTTCCGGGCCTCTACCATGTGTCTGAAGTGTTTGATGGCTAGGTAGATGGCTAGTAGTTCACGGTCGTAGGCTCCATAACGGGTCTCCGGTGGTGACAGTTTCTTAGAGAAGAATGCAAGAGGTTGCCATTCACTGTTGACCAACTGTTGGAGAGTGGCTCCGACGGCTGTGTCTGATGCGTCGGTTACTAAGGCAAGTGGGGCGCCATCCATAGGGTGTGCTAGCAAGGTCGCTGAGGCTAGCGTTTTCTTCCCTCCTTCAAAGGCTGCAGTGGCTTCTGGGGTCCATGAGATCTTAGCCTTCCCTTTCAAGTTTGGTACGAGTATGTCGTGGAGCGGTGCCAGTGACTGTGATGCTCGAGGTATGAAACGACGATAGAAGTTTATCATACCCAGAAATCTTCGAAGGTCTTTGGCAGTTGTTGGTTGGCTGTATCCCAGTATGTCTTGGACTCTGTCTGGAAGTGGCCTTGTTCCTTCAACTGTGACGAGGTACCCTAGGAACTTCACTTCTGGTTGTCCGAATGTGCATTTGGCTGGATTGAGGACGATGGAGTAATTGCGGAACCGCTCGAAGATGATCCGGATATGTTCCATATGTTCCTCTTCTGATGAGGAGGCGATCAGCACGTCGTCTATATAGCTGAAGCAGAAGTCCAGTCCTCGTAGAACCTCATCGATGAACCTCTGGAAAGTCTGTGCAGCGTTCCGTGGTCCGAACGTCATGAACGGAAACTCGAACAATCCAAACGGCGTTGTGATGGCTGTCTTGGCTACGTCTTCTTCTGCCAGGGGTATCTGGTTGTAGGCCCTCACTAGGTCGAGGGTCGAGAAGATTGTCTTTCCTTGAAGAATGTGAGCGTAGTCCTGGATGTGTCTCACAGGATATTGGTCGGGGACAGTCCGGGCGTTTAGTGCGCGGTAGTCTCCGCACGGTCTCCATTCTTCGGAACCCTTCTTCGGTGCCAAGTGCAGTGGGGACGACCAAGGGCTGTTGGATGGACGGGCGATTCCTAGTCTGAGCATGGCTTCGAATTCTTTCTTGGCTGCCTTGAACTTCTCTGGTGCCAAGCGTCGTGGTCTCGAAGCGACTGGTGGTCCATGGGTCGTCTTAATGTGATGCTTCGTCTGGTGCGTGATGCGTCCTGGGGCTCCTTCCGGTCTTGTGATCTCTGGAAATTGTGTTAATAGATTGTGATACCTGGAGGATCCGTTGACTGTTTTGACTTCTGGAATATTACACTCAGCCACTTCGCCTTGGGTAGTGGGCTGGGTGGTTCCGTCCAAGAGTCTTCTGTTTCTGACGTCCACTAGCAGGTTGTAGAAGCTCAGGAAGTCGACGCCGATGATGGGTTTCGATACGTCTGCTATGACGAACCTCCATGTAAACGCTCGGCGTAGTCCTAGGTTCAGCGTGAGGGTGATTGTACCATAGGTGGCTATGGGTGTCCCGTTGGCTGCTGAAAGGACGTAGTCGGACTTCTCTCGTCTGCCAGTGACTGCGCTGTATGGAAAGACGCATAAGTCTGCACCAGTGTCGACCAGGAACTGAAGCTTGGAATCCTGATCCGTTACGAACAGGCGGCGCGTCGACGGGCTGGGATCACTGGCCGCCTCTAGTGAAGGCCCCCCCCGTTTCCCGAAGAGTAGTTGCAGGGCTGCACGCACCTCGTAGACCTTGCTCCAAATCTGTCGTGGTACCAGCACTTTCCGTCGACTGTGGGTCGTCTGCGACTATGGCTTCTTCGACGATCATTGGAACGGCCTCGGGTCCTATCTCTCCTAGGTCGTTCTTCGAATGCCGCCAGTTTCGCCTTCAGGGTTGCAATCTCCTGGTTGAATCCTATGGTCCACTGCGTGAATTCCTTCTTGAGGGATTCCACGTTGGCCACTTCAGCTACATGGTGTCGGGAAGCTTCCACGATGTTGTCTGCGAGGTTCGCCAAGTCCTCCAATTTCTTGTCCTTGATGATAGCCAATGACATCTCGATGTTCTTGGGTAGACGGCTCATCCATAGGGACTTCATCAGGTTCTCTGGCACTGTTGCATCTGCAAGCCCCTGTAAGTGACGAAGAAATTGTGAGGGCTTACGGTCTCCCATTTCCTCTCGCTCCAGTAGGCGGCGGGTTTTCTCTTCCTGGGAGGCACTCAACCGTCGCACCAGCTCCGTCTTCAACTTGTCGTAGGCTTCACTGGCAGGTGGTTTCATGATGATATCCTTCACCTCTACTGCATATTTGGCTGGCAGGGCTCCTACGACGTGGTTGAACTTGGTCCGGTCCTGTGTCACGCCAGCATTGCTGAAACTCCCTTCGGGATCCGTGAATGTGAATTCGGGCAGACGGACGGCGACTCTTGATATTTGGGCTTCTTCTTCCATTGTCTTCAGGGCTTCTTTTTCGATCACGTCGGGGTCACCAATTTGTGGCGTGTTGCTTTTAATTGTGAATCGGGATGGGGCTACGTTTCGTCCCAGCCTCGCTTACGATGGACTCATCAGATTGGCTAATGTAAGCGAGGCCTGCCAATGACGTAGATGTTACAGCTGCCCTGCTCGAGACGAGCGTGGGTACTGGGTAGAAGACCTGGTCGGTCTATAAAAAATATGGTACCGCAGTAACCCACGCTGCCTAGGAGGAGGTGCCCTCTGTGCGGGCGGCGTGTGAAGCGCGGTAGCAGACTTCTACACGCCGGTGGCAAGTCGCCACAACTGAAAGACAAGTAAGTTTTCGCGATTCTCAACCAAGTTGTTCTAAGTAGGGTAGTGATCAGTTTGGTGGTAGTAATAGTAATAGTAATCATATCCTTATCATAATAGATCACACTTTAATGTTAACAGATCTTCAAGTGTAGATAGAAAAACTGCTCCTAATGCTGGAAGGCCCATAACGGGAATAAAGGTCAAAATTCTTCTCGGGACTCAACAGTTATTTGCTTCAAGTGTCAGGGTAGAAATCATTTGGCTAGACATTGCATAGTGAAGTCGATTCGATGCTTCAATTGTGGTAGATTCGGTTGTACTAAGTTAACTTGCCCAGATTGTCATTTGAACCACTAAAGAAGTCAAGTGTTGACCGAGCTTCGACTTCGGCAATTTCATCGGTTAATCATCCAGTTGCTACTGATGATAATCATAATCTGGATCCAGATACTTTGGATTTTGTTTGTTCTAAGGAGGAAATTGAAGCTTTCAATATTAAATACAGGCCAGTTTTGAATTATATTTTAGACGCAGTTTCAGGAGGTGAATGTCCATATATTTCAGTCGACATTTACAATAGAAAATTCAAGGGACTGTTAGATTCTCGAGCTAATCAAATATTCATCAATGAATCTACTTACGAGTATTTACATCAATTGGGAGTAACCTTAAATACGGATAATGTTTCGTCGTGTATTTTAGCAAATAATCAAGAACTTAATTGCTTCGGATTTGTTAGTATACCCATTACCTTGAAAAATAAAACACATATCTTTAAATGCTTTGTATTATCTGACTTACGTCATAGCATCGTCTTGAGAACTGTTTTTTTGGATTAAGATGGACATAGTTCCAGATTTCAGAAAAGGTTATTGGGGTTTTAGTAAGGAACAGTCTTTCTCCGCTGATTATCTGAATTCTTTACAAACTTCTGAAGACTTAACGCATTCACAAGTGGAAAAACTGAATCATATCGTTGATGGTTATTTCAATAAAATGAATAATGTCAAGCTGGGCTGCGTCAAAAATATTGAGCATGAAATAATAACTAATAGTAAACCTATAAAATCTAAATATTACCCAGTGAACCCTTACATGCAAACTAAAATTAATGAAGAAATAGACAAAATGCTGGATTTGGATGTTATAGAACCTTCTCAACCTTCTAATAGTGGTTGGAGTTCACCAATCCTTATGGTTCCAAAAAAAGTTAGCTCTTATAGATTTTGTGTCGATTTCCGAAAGCTCAATGCCGTAACCGAGAAGTGTGCTTGTCCTCTGCCACATATTTCTTTAATTCTTGATAGTTTGGTTTGGGTAATGCTAAATATCTAACTTCGTTGGATATAAAGAATGCTTACTGGCAAATAAAACTTTCTGAAAAGAGTAAGCAATATACAGCATTTACAATTCCTGGACGTGGGTTGTTTCAATTTGAAAGATTAGCATTTGGCTTAACCAACGCACCCGGTACTTTCCAGAAAATAATAGACGTTCTCCTTGCCGAATTTTCGAGTTATGTTTTCAGATATTTGGACGACATAATTATAGTCACACCAGACTTCGAAACATATTTGCGTATATTGAATAGTATTCTCGACAAACTGGCAGAGGCAAATTTGGTTCTCAATCGAGAAAAATGTGTATTTTGTAGTAGACTACAGGCCCGTGTCGAAAATTGATGGGTCATTTGAACCAGAAGATGACCTATCTAGAACGATAGAAGGACATAAAATAATAAGATTCAGCACTATGCCGTCACTTGTAAGCTGTCCAACTGAGTACAGGTGGCAATTCAAAAGGACAGGTAGACTGGGTACATTTGGGTCATATGACTTTTGACGGCATTCTTACCATCGATAGCTCCATGGAAAATAATAGGAAAACGGGCAGTGCCGTACAAAAATGATGCGCCATATATTCGGAAATTTTTTTTGATTTTGCGAAAATTTCCATGGTAAAAAAGGTCATTTGACTTTGTACGGCATCAGTTTTATACGGTTGCCATACATCTTCTAATCCATTATTCAGCAACGCCGTCCAAAAATCATGCGACAAAGGGAAAATATCGAGGGTTGCAACCCCCTCTCTTGCCGTGCTCCAGGGGGTCATTTGAAACAGTACGGCTTCGGTTCCAAAACATTATCCAGCACTCAAAATTACTATTAAAAATAATGCCGTCAAAAAAAAGTTGTTCATTTTGATTTTATATCATTAATTATCTTAATTTCATCTTATGCTTGACCCATAAAGCTCTAAAGTCATTTGACCCAGTACGGCAACTTTTTTTTTCACATTATACTTCAAGATACAATTCGTATATTATATTGCCGTTCAAAAGAAACTGTTCTAAAAAAAATTATAGAGAAATACAAAAAGTGAAATTTTTCATATTATTGTAAAAGTTTGGAACTCATAGATTAATGATATACCTTCTGTATAAAAAGTACCCGGAATTGTAAAAAAAAACACATAAATTTAAATTTAATCATCAATATTTATTTTGTCTCCTTCAAAATAGTCCCCATTGCTTACAATACAACTATGATATCGGCGAACCCACTTTTCCATGCACCGCTCATACGCCGCCAAAGGTATGGCCTTCAGTTCTCGTTGCGAATTTGTTTTGATGGCTTCAATGGACTCAAAACGCGTTCCACGTAGGGGCAATTTGAGTCTTGGGAATAGAAAAAAGTCGCACGGAGCTAAGTCAGGTGAATACGGCGGTTGTTCGATGGTATTTATTGAGTTTTTGGTCTTGTATTCCTTAATAATTATGGCTCGGTGCGACGGCGCGTTATCATCATGCAAAATCCACGAATTGTCTTTCCATAAATCTGGCCGTTTACGACGAACATTCTCACGCAAACGCCTCAATACACCCAAGTAATACTCCTTATTCACTGTCTGTCCTTCAGGAAGAAATTCTGAGTGCACAACACCACGATAATCGAAGAAAACAGTGAGCAAAACTTTAATTTTCGATCGACTTTGACGTGGTTTTTTCGGACCGTCTTTGAATGATTTGTACCAATCGTATGCTTGTGTTTTTGACATACAATTATCACCAAAGGCTTTTTTTAACATTTTCAATGAATCGGCACAAGAAAATTCGTTTGCAAGACAAAATTTGAGGCAAACTCTTTGATCAACTATTTTTTCCATTGTAAAATTCGCAGAGCACTTTTGAGGTCGACTGATACTGACAGCTGTTGTAAACACACTAGTTGACAGATCGCGCTCAAATTTGGCTTGGTAATAAAGGAAGGTCCTACCAACTTTAAGAAAAAAAAAATTACCGATTCCTTTTTGGCGGTTCATTTAAATAACATTTTCCGGGTACTTTTTATACAGAGAGTATAACAATTTTCTACATTTTATCCCTTGTTTTGAATAGTATTAAGGTAAATGAATTAGGAACAAATGATGCCGTACATTTTTATCCAGACCATATCATTTAGGATGATGAAAATTGCGCTACCATTTTAAGGATACTCTATGGTCATTTGATACTGTACGGAATCAACATATTTTTGAAGAGAAAAATTGAAAAAAATGACAAAATCATTATACCGTCTGAAGTGTCTATATCATACCCAACAAGTGAAACCGTCAATCCAAGTATCAACCGTTTTGTATACTTTTTGGTTTAAAAAAAGGTATACTTGAAACATTATTGATACATATACAATTGATTGTTCACTGTAAGTGAATGAATAAATCAACTATTCTCTAGAAAAATTTTATATATTTATAACTATCAATGGTGATAATAACACAAATTTAATAACTTAAATTATTCGCTATCCGAATCAGCCTCTGAGTTGTTATCAGAATCAACGTCTTCATCAGCTTCCGAATAATCTTCTTTATCATTTTCTGAAACATGAGTATGTTTTTGTCAAAATTAAAGTCTCACGTACAGATCAAAGTTGTAAGGATTTATTCATTTACGTATGATGTCATCAGTTTCTTCGCCTGATTCTAGGAAATGCAAATCTCGCGAGATTAGGGCTAAGGCGAGATCTCGCGAGTGTGAGAATAACAATACAACGAGATCTCGCTAATTCCGAGTTCTCGCGAGATTGGCAGTTTTTTTGTATTTATTTTTGAAAATCATCACAATATTTCAATGTCTAAAAAAAAATAAGAATTATAGGTATCCCTAAATAAAAATTTATTTTTCGGAAGTTTTTCAAATCATTCTTCCAAATGCGCATGAAAACACTGTAAATATTGAATAAACAGTATATCCAATATTAACAACTCAGAGGCTGATTCGGATAGCGAATAATTTAAGTTATTAAATTTGTGTTATTATCACCATTGATAGTTATAAATATATAAAATTTTTCTAGAGAATAGTTGATTTATTCATTCACATTATTACAGTGAACAATCAATTATATATGTATCAATAATGTTTCAAGTATACCTTTTTTTGAACCAAAAAGTATACAAAGCTGTTGATACTTGGATTGACGGTTTCACTTGTTGGGTATGCTATAGACACTTCAGACGGTATAATGATTTTGTCATTTTTTCAATTTTTCTCTTCAAAAATATGTTGATGCCGTACAGTATCAAATGACCATAGAGTATCCTTAAAATGGTAGCGCAATTTTCATCATCCTAAATGATATGGTCTGGATAAAAATGTACGGCAACATTTGTTCCTAATTTATTTACCTTAATACTATTCAAAACAAGGGATAAAATGTAGAAAATTGTTATATATCATTAATCTATGAGTTCCAAACTTTTACAATAATATGAAAAATTTCACTTTTTGTATTTCTCTATAATTTTTTGTAGAACAGTTTCTTTTGAACGGCAATATAATATAAGAATTGTATCCTAAAGTATCATGTAAAAAAAAAAGTTGCCGTACTGGGTCAAATGACTTTAGAGCTTTATGGGTCAAGCATAAGATGAAATTAAGATAATTATTGATATAACATCAAAATGAACAACTTTTTTTTGACGGCATTATTTTTAATAGTAATTTTGAGTGCTGGATAATGTTTTGGAACCGAAGCCGTACTGTTTCAAATGACCCCCTGGAGCACGGCAAGAGAAGGGGTTGCAACCCTCGATATTTTCCCTTTGTCGCATGATTTTTGGACGGCGTTGCTGAATAATGGATTAGAAGATGTATGGCAACCGTATAAAACTGATGCCGTACAAAGTCAAATGACCTTTTTTACCATGGAAATTTTCGGAAAATCAAAAAAATTTTCCGAATATATGGCGCATCATTTTTGTACGGCACTGCCCGTTTTCCTATTATTTTCCATGGAGCTATCGATGGTAAGAATGCCGTCAAAAGTCATATGACCCAAATATACCCAGTCTACCTGTCCTTTTGAATTGCCACCTGTACTCAGTTGGACAGCTTACAAGTGACGGCATAGTGCTGAATCTTATTATTTTATGTCCTTCTATCGTTCTAGATAGGTCATCTTCTGGTTCAAATGACCCATCAATTTTCGACACGGGCCTGTAGTCTATAGGTCCTAGTTGAAATTTTTGGTTTACGTTTACGTAGTAAACAGAAACGGTTCAGCTGTATATCCTGATAGAATAAGTGCAATAGTTAATATGCCCAGCCCAAAGTCACCTAGAGATGTAAAGAGAATAATTGGGATGATTATGTGGTATCGTAAATTTATTCCAAATTTATGGACTATAACAGAGCCTATCATTAAACTTACTCGTAAAAATTGTAAAGGACCCCGCACTTTTTTTTATGGCAAATGGCGTTCCGTCAAATGTTCTAAAAGTTTGGTATAATGTAGTACTCGACCTACTGATCAAAAGTGTCCATGGCCCCAACTCAATCCTATGACTAGTTTATGAGATACAGGGCGTTGAAGTTGAGAATTACCCACTTTTACTACCTTCGTATCTCGGAACAGATTCGAAAGAACTTCAATTTTTCTCAAGGAACATTTCATGACATCCCCAGGGAGCAACCATATAGAGGAATATAACCGAAAATCGTTACGTATACAGGGTTATCCATAATTGAATCTGAATGCATGCCCGATTTTGAAAGTATAAAATGTCAACATCAATACGACTGAGAGTTTTTATCCACTTCCTATGAACAGATTTTTTTTTATGTAATATAAAAATTATTTATTTATGTTATTCTCTTTTTAATCCAGCATAAAAAAAAATCTGGTCATAGGAAGTGGATGAAAACTCTCAGCCGTATTGGTGTTTTTATTTCAAGTTATAACGTTGTTTGAGCACTACGTTATTTGTTTATGGTCTTTTGACCAATTGTACCTAATTAAAGAAACACAATTTTAATTATATCTATTATAATTCTATCTTATATCTCCAACTACAATTCTCTGTCATTCATTGAAAACAGCATGGGCATGTACATATGTTCAAATTTACAGTACCTAAGTTCTCTCAGATAGTGAACTGCAATTATACCCAAAAATATCCAAAATCGTTTAATTACCAGGTTGTGAGTTCTCTAATTGTAGGAATAAAAAAATATTATATTTAAGGTTATTACAAAAAAATATGAATGAATTTTGACATGAATGTGTCATTAACAAAAATAATTGAATAAAAAAATATGACGAAGAAATAGCAATTCTCAGGATCTTAAATGTAGCAATTACTTAACTCAACAAGGCACAATGCACTCGGTCGACTTGGCAGTGTGAAAATCCAGGTGACAGCTGACAGAACCTCGTGGTGGCAGTATTCAATGATAATTTCCAATTTCTTGAAATTCGAGGGGGATCCAAAGATCTCATAAAACAGGACTTCAGCGCCAAACCAGCAAAATTCAACTCTAACTCGTGAATTTTCAGAATTCAATGGGGGTTGATAAATCTAAAGGATAGGAGTATATTCGATACCCATTTCTACAGTTTTTCCAATTGAAATTTCTTACCCTCAGTCTTTCAAAAATCTAACAAGGCCAATCCGGCATAAACCGTAACAATCTGGTGGCAAAAGCAATCGGAATTCTCGGCTTACCAAAATCTCTACTAATATAATTACAACCGTTATTCACTCCGACTTCTTCAAGTTAATTTTCTAAAAGAAAGAATCATTTGCGACATGTGAATATAAACCTGATTTCAACCACAAAAAATTATCCCTCGTATCACATGCGCATCGACATTCGATAACCACGTACCAGGGAATTTTGAGGAATTATAATAATCTAAGCATGATGAGAAAAAAATGTAAACAAATCTATATGACAAAATTTTGAATGATTTAGGAAATGTTTCGAATTAACAACTTGAAATTCTATACCGTAACATACTCCCCCTTCCTGGAAAAAAAAATCGAAGATTTTTTGATCTTCCAAAACAGGTTGCAATACAAATAGGAAACTTTAGAAGCATCGCAGAGTTCACACAACCAAGCCCAGCGAAATGCAAAGTTCTGCAACAAAAAAAAACAAATTTAAGTTTAATCTAATGTCTTATCCGGTTTCAATTGAGAAATATGCCAATTTCCTTTGGAAATTCCGGCATCATCAAAAACTTCATAAGTATTAATACCTAACCTTTTTCCAATCCTATATGGACCAACATACTTGTCGCCTAACTTAGCACTAAAATTCTTTATATTGGATGATAAATTATGTGACTTAACCCATACATAATCATTCAATGAATAGTGTTGTGGTCTATGCCTTAAGTTATAGGAGTGTTTAGATCTTTCATGGGCAAGTTTCAATCTTTGCTTTACGAATGATTTCAATTCAGCTAGTTTTTCCAAGCTGTTAGGTTTTGTAGCGTTAGGATTTTCGTTAAGCGATTCATCAATGACGGATTTACGGTCTCTATCAAATTTATAGTCATTACCATCTATTTTCATTTCACAACCAAAATTAACAAAATATGGTGTATTCTGAATAACTTCGTGCCTGGCTGTTCTATAAGCACATCCTAATTGGGCAAGATGTTTATCCCAAGTTTTATGGTTTGATTCGATATAGCTAGAAATCATAGTTTTAATTACTCTATTGGTACGTTCGGTGAAGTTTGGTTCAGGATGGTAAAGGGGGTTATAATAAACTTTGACATTATAGCTTTTGAGTAATTTGTTGAACTCTTTACTTTTAAATTGACTCCCATTGTCACATTTGATAATTTCGGGAACAGAAAATAGTAAGAAAATTTGTTCTTCAAGAATCCTAACAATTGCTGGTGCTGTAGCGGTTCTTAGTGGAAAAAGTAAGGTAAAGTTTCTGAAATAATCGCAAACCACAAAAACATATTGATAACCTCTAGCTGATCTCGGAAATGGTCCGATCAAGTCACAAGCTAGGTATTGCCAACATTTGTCAACATTTGGTTTTGATCCCATTTCTCCGGCTTTTCGTGTCTGTTCTGGTTTATGTGCCTACTACTCTACATTTGTTGACATATTTAGTTACATCGCATTTCATTCCAGGCCAAAAGTAATTTTCAGAAATCCTATAGTACGTTTTATAAATGCCTAGATGACCACCAGTTTTCGGTTCATCATGAAATTTTCTTAAAATTTCTTTCCTTTGATGTTTCGGAACTACCTTTTTCCAACAATTTGTATTTGAAAAATTACTACCAATATTCTTATACAAATTACCATTTTCAGATATTCGAAAATTGGGAAAATTCAATGGATTTTTATTTATTTTAGAAATTAGGGAACTATACCAAGAATCTTGAATATTATTACTATGTATATCATTAAGTTCGTAAGTTTCTGGAATTGCGCGACTCAGACAATCTGGTACAAGATGATTTTTACCAGGCCGGTGTAATATTGTATAATTGTATTGTTGTAATTTCAGTGCCCATCTTCCCAATCTACCTTGAGGGCATTTCAAGTTGTTCAACCAAATTAAACTATGATGATCAGTTATGATTGAAAAATGTGGAGCACCTTCAATATAACATCTCAATCGTTCCACTGACCAAAGAACACTTAAACATTCGAGCTCTGTCGCGGTAAAATTACGTTCTGAACGCGTCAAACTTCTTGAAAGGTAACAGATCACATGCTCTCTACCTTCATAGAATTGCGACAAGACACAGCCTAACCCGTAACTACTTGCATCACATTGTAAAATAAATTCATAATTAAAGTTAGGACAATTTAAAATTGGTGCAGTTACTAAGCAATCTTTGATCTTTTTAAATGACTGTTCACATTCGGGTGTCCAATTGAACTTTTCGTTTTTTCGGGTTAAATTAGTTAAAGGTTCTATAATAGTTGATAAGTCAGGAATAAATTTACGATACCAAGTAATCATTCCTATAATTCGTTTAATATCCCTTGCTTTTTCAGGTCTAGGTAAGTCAACAATAGCCTTTACTTTATCTGGATCCACAGAAAGTCCAGTTCGGTTTACAACAAAGCCTAAATATTTTAATTCGGATCGAAAGAAACAACATTTTTCTCTATTTAATATCAAATTTGCTTCTAACAGTTTTTGAAAAACAGATTTTAATAATTGAAGATGTGTAGAGAAATCAGCAGATACTATTATTATGTCATCAAGATATCGAAATACACTTTTTGAATATTCTGGGCCAAATAATAGATCAACAAGTTTTTGAAAGGTACCTGGGGCATTGCATAAGCCGAACGCCATTCGTTTAAATTGAAAGAGACCACGGCCGGGAATAGTAAAGGCTGTATATTGCTTACTAGTTTCCGCCATCCTAACTTGCCAATATGCGCTTTTTATATCTAGTGAACTTAAGAATTTGGCATTTCCTAAACTATCCAGAACAGAGGAGATATAAGGTAATGGATACGCACATTTTTCAGTTACTGCATTGAGCTTTCGAAAATCAACCACAAATCTGTAAGAATTATCTTTCTTTGGAACCATCAAAATTGGTGAACTCCAACCACTAGTTGACGGTTCAATAACATCAAGTTGTAGCATTCTATCAATTTCTTTGTCGATTCTTTGTTGCATAAACGGGCTCACAGGGTAATATCTTTGTTTAATCGGTGGACTATTGGTTTTGATTTCATGTTCAACTAAACTGGTACAACCTAACTCAACATCTCTGACTGTTTCGAAATATTCATCTATAACCTGATTAACCTGCAAACGCTGATTGTGTGTCAATTCTTCAGTTGTTTGAATAGAATTTAAATGTAAATTTAAAGAATTCATGCGATTGTCATCCTCAAAGTACCAACAACCCTTTCGCAAATCTGGTATCAAATTCATCTTAATCCAAAATATCGTGCCAAGTACTAAATTATGACGTAATTCCGGTAAAACATAGCAATCGAAAACATGTACTTTATTTTGTAACTTTATTGGAACAGTAACATAACCTAAACATGGTGATTCAGTATTGTTAGCAATAGTGCAAGAAATATTATTTTGTGGTGTTAATTTTATTCCTAAATTTTTGAGAAATTCAAACGTATGTTTATTGATGAAAATTTGGTTTGCACCAGAATCTAATAAACCCTTAAATGTTTTGCCATAAACTTCAACTACAATATACGGACATTCATTTTCAGAGGATTTTTCCAATAGAAAATCTAGTATCGGTTTATGTTTTTTTGTGTAATCATCAATTTCGGACGTTGAGCATTGAAAAGAAATGTCATCATTGGAATCAAAAAGATCTGTAGAATTAATATGAAAATTACTATCGGATTCAGTTTCCAATATGACCGAAGAATCGTTAGAAGTTGTAGTTCGGTCTGCACTAAACTTCTCATTCAGTTTAAAGAACATTTTGGACAACTTCTCTTTGTAAAACCAACTAAACCGCAACTGAAACATTTAATTATTGAGGAAGTACAGTTTCGTGCATAGTGATTTAATCCATTACATCTAAAACACACTACATCAACATCTCTTGAGCTACCACGTATTCTACCATTATAATTATGCGTGAAATCTTTTGCATTTGGATTCAATGGATATTGCCGAGCTGTATTTGCTTGATTCATTTGATTTTTATTGCCTAACAACTGATTTCTTGAGGTTGATGGGTTATTTGAAAAGCGATTTGTATTATATTCATGAGAATGTGAATTTGGCCTAGTTCGATCTCTACTTACAGAACGGTCTCTAGAATTTATATGAGAACCAACAGTATGCGCTCTATGAGGTGATCTATTATAGTTCAAAGACTGATGTTCATAATTAGTGTCAAAGTTTCGTCTACCATCTAAAGAACTACAACAGTGATGTGAAAATCTATCTCTTGAACCTGATTTGCTCTTACTAGTATGTCTATTTCGGGAATTAGATCTAGATCTCGATCGTGATTTTCTAGTGTTACTTTGTAAATAACTAATCTCGGGTTCTGAACTTAATGATTTCCTTGAAAGAACTGAGGATTCGTCAGAAAATTTAACATGTTTATTTATATCACTATTATCTACCTTTTTCTGAGAATGGTACTCTAAATCAAATTCAACGGCCTTTTCATTGAAACGAGGAGCAACAAAATTACTAACCGAACGTTTCGTATCTTCGAATTTTCTACCTAATGTAACTAACTTGCTGATGGAGTCAATGTCTTCAATAAGTCCAAAGCTAATCTGATATTCTGGTCTAATTCGAGTTTTAATCATTTCTAGCTTCATACTTTCACTGACGGAAAATGATAGGAAACTAAATAAACGTTGCATCTTTGCTACATAAATTGCAATAGATTCTTGTTCGCCTTGTGTTCGAGCTTTTATTTGTTCAAAAATTTTTCTATCACCATCTCTAAAATATTCTTCACGAAATAACCTCATTAAATCTGACCAAGAATTCGCCTGATTTTTAACTGATCTGTAATAAATTAATGCTTCGCCCTCAAAAAATTCAAAAGCACGACGAAATAGTTGATCATCTGTGACCCCTCGAGCTTCCGCCATTTCTCTAATATTTTCAGAAAAAGCATTGAAACTCAATGAATCATCTTTTCCTGAGAACTTGACTTTAAAATCTTTTATACTTAATTTTGGATCTAGCAAACTTAAGTTCTCTAATATGTTAGCAACTTGTGCAGTAGAACATGTGGGTGGTGATGTTGGACTTTGTTGACTGGAGGTATTATTCATTGACGTAGATGATTTCGGTGTTGAACATAATTTTTGGCTTAATGACTGTTGTTCAAAAACTACATCTACGGGTATATCGTCTGTTGACACAGATAATGCTTCTACTTTTTTTGTGAATTGTAATACTAACTTTAATGTTGATGTCAAAAGTTGTGCTTTAAGTTCTTCATCTTCAGCGTCAAGTGGTTTTATAAGTTTAATCCGATTTAGCAAGTGACCTAATTTTGATCTTATTTTACGTTGCCATGAATTCGTGACAGATTCTGACAAAGTTGCTTCAACTTCTACAAGCTTTTTCCTACATATCGCTAATTCTGATTTACAATCGCCTTTATATACTTTAGCGAAATGTTGGCCTTCTTTTTCTAATTTAAGAAGACTACGTAAGGTTGAAATGAGTTCTGTAACCGTACCTACTGGATTAACACCTCTCAAGGAGATTTCAAATTCCAACTCTTCCTTGATAAGTCTATCGGGATCTATTTTCAAGGTATTTGATGCCATTTTTATTCAAAATAAGTTTAAAGTGAGAAAAATTATGACGTAATAAAAAAAGCGCTTTGTATAATAACAAACATTCAGTGCTCCAAATGAAGATACCAATAATAATGTATATCAATGTTAATGATTACGTAAAAAAAACCTAATAATTTGAGGAAAAAATATATGGTAAGTACAACAAAAAACTCACAAAATTTGGTCCAGATAGAATATAGAAAAAAAAATTGGTCTTACTCAAGTTCCTGAAGTAATCCTGTTCAAAAGTCTCTGATATAATGTGTCCAATTCGTATTGCTATTTCCTTCACAAAAATCCTGACAAAATTCCTGGATTCCTGGACAATTAGAGCTTGTTGGGCGCCAAAATTATATAACGTTGTTTGAGCACTACGTTATTTGTTTATGGTCTTTTGACCAATTGTACCTAATTAAAGAAACACAATTTTAATTATATCTATTATAATTCTATCTTATATCTCCAACTACAATTCTCTGTCATTCATTGAAAACAGCATGGGCATGTACATATGTTCAAATTTACAGTACCTAAGTTCTCTCAGATAGTGAACTGCAATTATACCCAAAAATATCCAAAATCGTTTAATTACCAGGTTGTGAGTTCTCTAATTGTAGGAATAAAAAAATATTATATTTAAGGTTATTACAAAAAAATATGAATGAATTTTGACATGAATGTGTCATTAACAAAAATAATTGAATAAAAAAATATGACGAAGAAATAGCAATTCTCAGGATCTTAAATGTAGCAATTACTTAACTTAACAAGGCACAATGCACTCGGTCGACTTGGCAGTGTGAAAATCCAGGTGACAGCTGACAGAACCTCGTGGTGGCAGTATTCAATGATAATTTCCAATTTCTTGAAATTCGAGGGGGATCCAAAGATCTCATAAAACAGGACTTCAGCGCCAAACCAGCAAAATTCAACTCTAACTCGTGAATTTTCAGAATTCAATGGGGGTTGATAAATCTAAAGGATAGGAGTATATTCGATACCCATTTCTACAGTTTTTCCAATTGAAATTTCTTACCCTCAGTCTTTCAAAAATCTAACAAGGCCAATCCGGCATAAACCGTAACAATCTGGTGGCAAAAGCAATCGGAATTCTCGGCTTACCAAAATCTCTACTAATATAATTACAACCGTTATTCACTCCGACTTCTTCAAGTTAATTTTCTAAAAGAAAGAATCATTTGCGACATGTGAATATAAACCTGATTTCAACCACAAAAAATTATCCCTCGTATCACATGCGCATCGACATTCGATAACCACGTACCAGGGAATTTTGAGGAATTATAATAATCTAAGCATGATGAGAAAAAAATGTAAACAAATCTATATGACAAAATTTTGAATGATTTAGGAAATGTTTCGAATTAACAACTTGAAATTCTATACCGTAACAAAGTACAATGGTGAAAGAAAACTCCCACCTCATCGGAGTTAATCTCCAAATAGAGGGTGATGAAAAAAAATGTGGTTTTTGGGTATTTTCGTGAGGTTCAAAGTTCATTTCATGACTGATCTTTGAAGTCCATGATGATATGTTCTAAAAAAATTAAACAAACAGCTTGAATCAACCCATAAATACAGGGTGTCCACTTAACCTTCCTTGAGAATAGTTTCCATAATAATGGATCACCCAGTATAAATTCTGGGTGTTACAAACTTTTTCGATGTAACAACAACATATCTAGTGTAATAGTTCATTTTGTGAACGTTCTCGCTCTGAAACTGACATATTTCATACTTTCTGAATCGGGCATGCTTTCAACTATAGATAACCCTGTATTCGTAACGATTTTCGGTCATATTCCTCTATATGGTTGCTCCCTGGGGATGTCATGAAATGTTTCTTGAGAAAAATTGAAGTTCATTCGATTCTCTTCCGAGATACGGGCGTAATAAAAGTGGGTAATTCTCAACTTCAACGCCCTGTATCTCAAAAACTAATCATAGGATTGAGTTGGTGCCATGGACACTTTTGATCAGTAGGTCGAGTACTACATTATACCAAAATTTTAGAACATTTGACGGAAAGCCATTTGCCATAGAAAAAGTGCGGGGTCCTTTGTATGGTCAGCAGAATGTGAATAAGCTTTCGCTAAGATAAAAGATCTTTTGATAAGTTCTCCGATTTTGGCTTGTCCAAATTTTGAACGTAAATTCATTCTTGAATGTGACGCTAGTTCATATGGCCGTGGTTGCGTGTTATCACAGTTTTATGATGGAAGACAACACGTAATATGTTATCTTTCCCGAAGTTTGACCCGTTCTGAAAGAAATTTTTCAGCAACTTCTGTGGTCAATTGAAAAATTACGATGTTATTTAGAAGGTGCTCCAAATTTTACCGCATCACAGATCATCATAGCTTACTTTGGCTCAGTAATCTTAAAGACCCACAGATTAGGGAGATGGGTTCTAAAGCTTCAAATGTGCCCTTGGCTCAGTGGTAGAGCAAAGGTAGGACCCAAAGGTCCGAAGTTCAATCCCGAGCTAGGAAAGAAATTTTCTAGTCTCGGTAGGGGCCATCATTCTCACTGTTGGGTCAAAAATTAACAGTGCTGTGCCTAAGGTGGCGTAAGGACACAGTAACAAAGCCTACACAGAACACAACTGCTAAAGGCTGCGAGTAACATGGCCATAGGAGGCATATTGTCCCAAATTCAGAATTGCCAAGAAAAAGTTATAGGATATTTCAGCACGGTCCTGTCAAAGCCCGAACGTTACTATTGTGTTACAAGAAGAGAGCTTCTCGCTGCAGTGAAGTCCATGGAACACTTCTATAAATACCTGTACGGCCGAGAATTCCTTCTCAGGACTGACCACGCCGCTCTAAAGTGGCTTCTACAATTCAAAAATCCAGGGGGTCAGGTTGCCAGATGGATAGAAAGATTGCAGGAATATAATTTTACTGTCGAACATCGTGCAGCAAAAACTCATGGTAACGCTGAAGCATTATCTAGGAGACCATGTCCGTCAGATTGCAAGCACTGCAATAAGGTAGAAGAGAAATAATGCTTGAGAACGACCATCGTGGATACGGACTGGATGCCAGAATCCCTGAAGCGAGATCTAGAAAGTGACCCAGAATTGAATATGCTGTTGTATTGGAAGATAAGCGGACAGAGACCAAGATGGGAGGAAGTGAGTCATCTGAATCCTAGGGTCAAGTCGTACTGGGCACAGTGGGATTCTATAATTTTGAAGGATGGACTGCTGAAGAGGTCCATCGAAAATGACGAAGGTACCGCTGCCAGGAATCAGCTGATAATTCCCAGGAGTCGAGTGAGAGAGGTGTTAGAAAAGTTACATGACGGAACTTCCGATGGCCATTTCGTTATCAAAAAAACGCTAGAAAAGGTCAGATAACGTTTTTACTGGGTCAACTGCAAAGAAGATGTTAAAGACTGGTGCCGGAAATGCAGATTATGTGCTTCATCGAATGGCCCGAGGGTAAATCGTAGAGCTCTATTCCAAATCAAGAGGTCTCGACAGTGGCGGATGTTCTGATTAAGGAGATGTTCAGCCGGTTTGGTGTGCCTCTCGAACAACATTCGGATCAAGGACGAAACTTCGAGTCTAGCCTGTTCCAGAATGTATGCCAATTACTCGGAATCAAAAAGAGGCAAGAAACGAGTGGTCCATATAAATCGTTTAGGCAAATATGAGGCAGACTACTGTGACAAGTACGGCACTGTGCATTCCGCGCTACGGCCCGATCGAGAGGTTTCTGGATGAGGATGAGGAATTCATTCAGTTAGAGACAAGCGACGAGTGAAAATAAATACTAGTGCAAATAAATCATCATCATCATCATCATCACGTAGCGCTACAACCCTGGGTGGGTCTTGGCTGACTGTACAACTTTTTTCCAATTTGTCCGGTCTTCCATAAACCTAGGGTCAAATGGAATGTTCATTTTCCGGAGATCTGCTTGGATGTTATCTCTCCATCGCATTCTGGGACGTCCGAGTGGTCTTTTGCCTGTGGGGATCTCCTGCCATACCAGTTTTACAAGTCTCTCGTTATGCAGTCTGTGCACGTGGCCTGCCCATTTTAGTCGCTGTGATTTAATTTCCCGGACAATATCGGCGTCGTTGTAGAGTGCTTTTAATTCGATATTGGTTCTGATCTTATACTGGTTTGTGGTGATGTCATGGTGAGGTCCGAAAATTTTTCTAAGTATTTTTCGTTCAAAGCGTCTGAGCTTTTCTTCGTTTGCTTTGGTCATGGTCCACGTTTCGCATCCGTATGTTATTACAGGTCTGACGATGGATTTATAGATTTTGATCTTTGAACTTCTTGTGAGATTTTTTGATTTTATGAGCTTATTCAGTGCAAATAGACAGCGGTTTGCAGATTGGATTCTGTCTTTTATTTCTTCGGTAACATCGTTGTCCGCTGTGATTACGGCCCCCAGATACTTAAAACGTTGTACTCTTTCGAAATTAAAGGTGTTGATCGTCACATTTTGTCCTATTCTGTCTCTTCGTGTCGTTCTATACAGGGTCTTTCACGAGGAACCTCACCCATATTTATACGGGAAACTACTGAACGTATTTTCATGAAATTCAGCTTTTATAAGTATTTCACGATGCTGATGAAATCCAAAATATTTTCAAGGCATGAGCACCTCCGGTTTTTCCGGAAATGACGTCAACTTCTGTTTTTCAAATTAAAACACCATTTTTTTATTTCAGAAATAGATTCCTTAGAAAATTTCAAGTTATTTTGATGTAACATTTTTCAGTTTTGGTTGGAAAATTCTCTCTGAGCGGGAAAATTCGAAAAAAAAAATCGAAAATAGAGCTCCGCTGAAACAAGAATAACTTCGAGGTTTTTGAATGGAAAATTTTCATTTTTGGGATTTCTCAAGATGTAAGATTGATGTATCCACTTTAAAAATCGAAATCGCGATTCATGATACAGAGGGTGAAAAAATCGCTTTCAAAGTTAGGGATGACAAAATCGTGAAAAATCAATTTTTTCAAATTAGAACCCCATTTTTTTATGGCAGATATTGAATCTACGTTAAAAAATAATGTGAGTGTATGCATCACAACCTTGCCCTAAAGTGGATATTTTCTGAGTTATTCACAAAAAACTGTTTTTCGTCTTGAATTTTCAGCTATTTCTTTTCCCTTCACGCCAAAAAGATGAAATTTTCAGGAACTGTTACTTAAACCATGTTTCAGATTTTACTACCCTTATATGCAAGAGAAAAAAGTTACAGGTTGTTCCTAAATAGATGGCGAATTTGGATTCGAATTTGTATCGGAAACCACTTTATTTCAACTAATCGGCCATCGGTTTTCTCTCCAGTGATAAATAAATAATTCCTTATAAACCATATGCAAAAACTTACCATGTTTTACATTCTTTTTTTTTAATGATAGATATCATTAATTACATCTGCCAAATTCCTCTTTATTCAGTAGCATTTTGTGTTTACTATTAATTTGGTGATAATTCGTATTAAGTTATAAAATCGATCACTATGCCTAATTTTACCAATGAAGATTATTTAAATCTCATTCTACTTCATGGAGAATGTAATAAAGTTGTAGATAGAACGATTCGACTGTTCATTGAGAGGTTTCCTGACCGACCCAGACCAACGAGAGATACCATTAACAGAACCATGACTTTTTTCTCTTGAATGTTAGGGTAGTAAAATCTAAAACATGGTTTGAGTAACAGTTCCTGAAAATTTCATCTTTTTAGCGTGAAGGTAAAAGAAATAGCTGAAAATTAAAGACGAAAAACAGTTTTTTGTGAATAACTCAGAAAATATCCACTTTAGGGCAAGGGTGTGATGCATACACTCACATTATTTTTTAACGTAGATTCAATATCTGCCATAAAAAAATGGGGTTCTGATTTGAAAAAATTGATTTTTCACGATTTTGTCATCCCTAACTTTGAAAGCGATTTTTTCACCCCCTGTATCATGAATCGCGATTTCGATTTTTAAAGTGGATACATCAATCTTACATCTTGAAAATTCCCAAAAATGAAAATTTTCCATCCAAAAACCTCGAAGTTATTCTTGTTTCAGCGGAGCTCTATTTTCGATTTTTTTTTTCGAATTTTCCTGCTCAGAGAGAATTTTCATACCAAAACAGAAAAATGTTACATCAAAATAACTTGAAATTTTCTAAGGAATCTATTTCTGCAATGAAAAAATGGTGTTCTAATTTGAAAAACGGAAGTTGACGTCATTTCCGGAAAAACCGGAGGTCCTCATGCCTTGAAAATATTTTGGATTTCATCAGCATCGTGAAATACTTATAAAAGCTGAATTTCATGAAAATACGTTCAGTAGTTTCCTGTATAAATATGGGTGAGGTTCCTCGTGAAAGACCCTGTATACACACATATATTTCGTCTTGTCTTCATTAATCTTCAGCCCTACTTCACTTGTTGCTCTTTCCTCCTTGTTGAAAATGTCTTTCGTGGATAGGATGGAGTCTCCAACGAGATCTATGTCATCTGCATATGCGAGTAACAGCTTGGGACCTTGAACCGATAGCAATTCTGTCTTTATTTCGGCCGACCTCATGGCTTTCTCTAATACAGGGTTAAAAAGTAGTGGAGATAGCGCATCACCCTGTTTAAGTCCACTGTTGATTTCAAAGCTGCCAGACAGTTCATTATTTACACGTACTCTAGATATTCCACCCCCCATACAGACTTTGGTCATCCGAATGAGTTTCTTTGGTATCGAGAACTCCGCCATGGCATTCCATACTTGGCTTCTTTCTACGCTATCATATGCCTGTCGAAAGTCTATGAAAAGATTGTGTATGGGTCTGTTATACTCCCATCCCTTTTCTAGAAGTTGTCTCAGCGTGAATAGTTGATCTATTGTTGATCTGTTTGCGCTAAACCCGGCTTGATATTCGCCTAGGACATTTTCAGCATAAGGGATTAGTCTGCCAAGAATGATGTTTGAGAGGGTTTTATATGCCGTGTTTAGGAGTGAGATTCCTCTATAATTCGCGCATCTTGTTTTGTCCCCTTTTTGTGGATGGGCACTATTATGTTTTCCTTCCATCGTGCTGGTATCCTTTCTTCTAACCATATGTGTGTTATTAGCTGGTGGATTTGGCGATGTAGTGCGTGTCCCCCATATTTCAGAAGTTCTGCTGGTATCTCGTCCGTATCCGGCGCTTTGTGATTTTTCAGATTATTCAAGGCCTTTTGGGTTTCTTCAAAGGAGGGATTTTTGACGGGCAGGTCCGCTGTGATATAGATCTCTTCTTTGTGCTGTTCTTCCTGTATGATGTTTAGAAGGTCTCTAAAATACTTTTTCCATTCTTCAGTTATTTCTTTACCGTCGATTATCATGCGGCCTTGGTTGTCTCTCAGTGTATGGATGGAATTGGTTCTATGCCCTTTTTTCTCAGAGGAGATTGCTTTATAGAATTCTCTGGAGCCTGGTTTGGGCCGGTCTCTCTCCATAGTTTCGTATTTTTGTTGTTCGTAGTTTCTTTTCTTTGTTCGTATTATTTTTTTTGTTTCTTTTCGGCAGTCGTCATATTCCTTTTTACTCTGGTCTGTTTGCAGTTGTATCCAAGTCTTTCTTATTATTTGTCTTTTCTCCAGTTGTTTCCGACATTCCTCGTCATACCATGTTTTTGCCCTCTTCTGCTTACTCCTTCCAAAGATCTTGTCAGCTGTCTTGGTTATTATTTCGGCAGTCGCTTCCCATAGCTGTTCTATATCATTGTCTTCTCTCTCAGAGTTCAAGGTTTTTTCAAGTTGTTCTCTATAGTTTTGTTGTTTCTCTGCATTGTGTATTTCGTCCATGTTCCATTGTGGGTTTATTGTTGCTTTATTGTATTTGTGGCTAGATATTCTGGATTTGACTTTTGCTCTGACTAAGTAATGATCTGTGTCTCCGTCTATTCCTCTCAGGCTTCTTACGTCTATAATATTGTTACCATGACGGGCGTCTACAATGATGTGGCAAATAAATCAGTTGAAATAAATTGTACAGACTTTTGTTGGAATAAGTTCATTAGTTAATAATTATTAGTGTTATAAGTAGTGTAAATAAATAGTTTAATTATCCCGGACGTTTTAATAACGCAGAAAACGTTACATTGGTGTCAGGTGTGGGGTCAATTGAACTGCTGTGCCAATTGAATTGTGGACTTCATTGTGGAACTTTTGAATGCCGACAACAAGATCGCAAAAGGAGAAAATGGACCAGGCGAGTATGGAATTCTTCAAGCAAGCCTTTGAACAAATGAGCTTGAAAATGGAAGAAAATTCTCGAGAAATTAGCTTAAAATGAAAGAAAATTCTTGAGAATGGGTTCAAAAATGGATACAATGGAAAATAAGGTGGTGAGTCAAATTGCAAGTACGTTGGATGAGAGAATGGAGGCTATCAAGGATGTAATAATAGATGAAGTCAATGAAAAATTTGAAGAAGTCAATGGAAAAATTGATAAGGTTGAAGGAAAATTTGAAGAAGTCAATGGAAAATTTGATAAAGTGGATGAAAATTTTGACAAAGTCGTTGATAAGGTTGACAAAACATTTGAGGAAATATCAGGAATAATTGAACAGCATACCAAGCTGATAGACTCCCTTAAAAGAACATCAAATAGGAAAGAAACTCAAGCTTCACCATCCTACAGCTTCGTAAAACCAGAAAATAACATGGAAAGTGGTAAAATGAAGATCAAGCCACCAACATTTGATGGAAAAGTTGCGTGGTCGACATATCAAAAACAAGTTGAAGCTGCTGCGTTGGCAAACAGTTGGAGCGATAACGAAAAGGCCACAGCATTAATAATAGCTTTACGAGGAGAGGCACTTAATATCCTGCAGACAATACCGGAGAGTCAACAAGCCTGTTATGAAGTTTTAACATCTAAACTTCAGATGAGATATGGCGATGCTCACCTACAGCAAGTCTACCATGCCCAAATAAAGAATCGGGTGCAGAAAACAGGAGAAAATCTCCAGGAGTTCGAGGCCGATGTTGCCAGATTAGTAAGGCTGGCTTATCCATCAGCTCCAGACAGCTTCCTTGAACAGCTATCAATCCAGACGTTTGTCGACGGTATCAAGGACAGCGAAGTTCAACAAGCCTTGAAACTTGCCCGGCCTAAAACCATCGATGATGCCTAAGCTCAAGCTCTAGAATTCGAGGCAGCGAAACAGGCGTCGCATAGAGGACAATTTCGTGTGCGACAAGTCCAAGAAATAGACCGACCTGTTGAGGAAATCATCCGAGAAGAGGTTAGCAGATTATTGAATGCTAGGAAAAAGGATGTTGTGTGCTGGTATTGCAACCACTGCTCTCGTGTGGAAGAAGAGGCCGATTTGAGGCGGACCACAGTAATCGAAGACGACTGGCTACCCCCAGAAATTCGACGAGCACAGGAGGAAGATCATGATTTGAGAGTAATCCTAAGTTGGAAGAAGAGTGGCAGACGACCTACTTGGGAAGAAGTATCCAGACTGAGCCAAAATGTCAAGTCGTATTGGGCCCAATGGAAAACGTTGAAGATGGATGAAGGTCTTCTGAAACGTTGCTGGGAAAATGAAGGTGGATCTCAGCAGAGGCTTCAGTTAATTGTGCCGAAGAGTAGAGTAACAGACATTTAGACCAGACTACATAATGGAACTTCGGGTGGCCATTTTGGGATTACTTAGACCCTGGAAAAGGTCAGGCAGCGATTTTATTGGATCAACTGTAAGAACGACGTTAAAGATTGGTGTAAGAAATGTAAAGTTTGTGCTGCGGCCAACGGACCCTATGGCAAAGGAAAGGCTCCAATGAAGCAATATAACGTCGGATCACCCATGGAACGAGTTGCTATCGACATCGCAGGTCCTTTTCCAGAAACAGCCTGTGGAAACAAGTACATTTTGGTAGCGATGGATTACTTTACCAAATGGGTGGAAGCGTACGGTATTCCTAATCAAGAGGCAAGCACGGTAGCTGAGAAATTGGTCAAAGAGTTCTTCTCCAGATTTGGAATCCCCCTTGAGCTGCATTGTGATCAAGGCCGAAACTTCGAGTCGAAGTTATTCCAGGAAGTTTGCAAAACATTGGGGATACATAAGACCAGAACTACACCTCAGTCAGACGGCATGGTGGAACGAATGAACCGGACTATGGGAAAACATTTGGCCAAAGTTGTCTCTGACCATTGAAGGGACTGGGATGAATACTTGCATTCATTCACCATGGCCTATAGATCTTCGATTCAAGAATCTACCAAGGAGACTCCATCCAATATAATGTTTGGCCGAGAAATGAGACTACCTTGCGATCTCGAGTTTGGGTGTAAGCCTGGAGAAGATGTAGCTGGGGAGGACTACGTTAGTAATCTAAGAAGCAAGCTAGACTACATCCATGAAAGGGTGCGTAATCAAATGCAGCAAGCAAGTGACCGGATGAAAATGCGCTATGACATCAAGGCCATTGAAGGAGGGTTTACCGCAGGAGATCTGGTATGGTTGTATAACCCCCAAAGAAGAAAAGGTTTCTCACCGAAGCTGCAGAGACATTTGGAAGGACCGTACGAAGTTGTGAAGAGAATAAATGATGTAGTTTACCGAATACGGAAGCTCCCCAGAGGTAAACCGAAAGTCGTCCACTTCAACCGATTGGCTCCGTACGCGTCCACGCAGGATGAAGAAGAAGTACGTCTCGTCGAGGCTCCGGCAAAGGAAAGCTGCGAATTCCAGGAATTTATGAATACCTTTGGGGGAACGCGCATTGCACGGACGCACGGTTTGGCGTCACACAGGAAGTTCATCAGGACCTATTCACAATCCCCGAGGAATACTCGCTTACTCATTGTGTAGCAACCGATCTACGTATGAGTAGGGGAATAGCAAGAGTATTCAAAAACAAATTTGGTTGGCAAGAGGAGCTGATGGAACAGCAGCCCAGAATCGGGAAATGTTTAAGATTGAAGTCCGGAGGTCGGTTCATTTACTATTTGGTTACCAAGCAGCACTCTTTTCAGAAGCCCACCTACCAGAACTTATGGACCTCGCTGCATGGCTTGAAAGAAGACCTTCAGCGTTCCGGCGTTAGGAAACTAGCAGTTCCCAAGCTTGGTTGTGGACTGGATCTACTGAATTGGAGGGTAGTGCGAAGCATGCTTGAAGTAATTTTCCAGAGGACAGGTATACAGATCCTAGTATGCAGTTTCTACCCAAATCGTATCGAACTCCCCGGCAAAACTATAGCATGCTATTTCCATCAAAGGGGCTACTGTAGAAAAGGAGCCGACTGCAGATTTCGCCACGGTCCTCTGAAGAATCCATGCGATCTGTTCTGGGACAAACAGGCTTAAGGAGAGGACAGTGTGACAAGTACGGCCCTGTGCATTCCGCGCTACGGCCCGATCGAGAGGTTTCTGGAAACGCGTGGAGTGTTCCATCGGACATAACGGCCGCGAATGATTCGGGAAGTGTCCAGATGGTCCGGACTTAACTAGAAAGAATCGGCGTGATACATATAAGGGGCCCATCGACGGATAAGGAATTCATTCAGTTAGAGACAAGCGACGAGTGAAAATAAATACTAGTGCAAATAAATCAGTTGAAATAAATTGTACAGACTTTTGTTAGAGTAAGTTCAATACTTATTAATTATTAGTGTTATAAGCAGTGTAAATAAATAGTTTAATTATCCCGGACGTTTTAATAATGCAGAAAACGTTACACTACGAATAACATGACGAAACCCATCTGAGAAGAACGACTTTTCAGAAAGTGGAGCATGATGAGATGAGTTTCGACCTATCTTTGGCAAACTACGGTGGCACCGGAAAGGCAAGATTCGGAGTTACCATCGAGAATGCTGCAAGATCCCTTTACTGTATCTGAAGATTATTCACTAGCCCATTGTGCCTCGTAAGACCTGCGTAAGTCGAGAGGAATAGCATTGGTCTCCGGAAGAAATTTGGCCGTGTTACAGAACTCTTAAAAAAACATCCTCGTACTGGGAAAATGCTGAGGTCTCGAACATTCTCGAACAGGGCTGTATCCCTATAAAAAAAGCGCATGTTGCAGAGCAGTTAGTTACTTCCTGAATAGAGCCGAATGGAATTGTGAATAGCGAATTCCAAGTAGTGAATATAAATTAGTAAGTGTGTAAATAAATCAGTATTAGTTATTGACGTTATTGTCCATAAATTAGTGTGATAAGTTAGTGGTATTGTAAATAAATCAGACGTTCAAATTCAGCAGACGATTTGTTTAACCCCGAGAACGTTACAATAATTATGATTTTGATGGCCCTAAAAAATTTTTTATCACAAGTTTCACATGGCGGGCGGCGGTCATAAATTGTGATTAGCTGATGAAATATATGGATAGAGGGACTATTGGGATGATTTTTTTTCGTTCAATGTCGAAGGGCCAGCTCCAAGGATCAAAATGTGGGTATAGGTATTCTGAAGTCGTTTCGACAGAAGTTTTTATTTTTTTTTCAAGAGTTTGAGATGGCGGCCATGACTTAGCTGATTGAATAGATATATAGAAGGACTATTCAGATGATTTCTTTCTATCAATTTTGATGGCCCTGAAGGGCCAGCTCCAAGGATCGAACTGTAGGTATAGGTAGTCTTGGGTCGTTTCGACAGAAGTTTTTTCTTTTCGAGAGTTTGAAATGGGACCAAGACATGTGAATAGCTGGTTGAATAGATGGATAGAAGGACTATTCGCATGATTTTTTTCGTTCGATTTGGATGGACCTAAAGGGCCAACTCCAAAGATCGAACTATGCGTGTAGGTACTCTGATGACGTTTCGACAGAAGTTTTTATTTTTTTCAAGAGCTTAAGAAGGCGGCGAGAACTGATTGTGATGAGCTGATTGCATAAATAGATGGAAGGACAATTTAAACTAATTTTTTGGTTAAATTTGGGTAATCCTGAAAAGAAGTCTTGACAAAATCTAATCAGTTCAATAATATAGATAGGAATATTTGTTTCCTATCTTGACAGTTTTCTTTCAGTAGAACAATTCAGTGATAGTCAGTCATCACTCAATTGACGGAACCAAAATTCGATAATTTTATTAAGGAATCATTATGTTGTTGCCACACAATTTGTTCATTTTTTTTTCCGATAAATTCACAAAAATTGATGATTATTTTATTATTTACGTATGACATACATAAGGCTTGAGTTTTTATTGAGGAATGTATTCATTTAGTTTGTGCTCCTGCTTATATAGTCGTAATACTGTGATCGAAGATATCTGAGAGAATAAATGAACTGATTATACTGTGATCTGTGTATATACATTATTCTGTTTTTAATTATAAATTTTTCCTTTCTTCGAATTATATTTTATGTTCGACTGCCTCATAAACACTCGATTTATGAATTCGTTTAGTGTCCATAATTGGCTACTTTATTGGACTCAACTGTCACAGTCTTCTCTCGATTCTGCAATTTTCTTCGTTTCACACCACTTGTTATAGCCCGCATACAAATTTTCATAAGCATTTTTAGTGGGTAAGAGAGATTCTTTGGCGCTTGCGGCTAAATTTTCTACGCTCTCCTCTCCCGAACTATCCATTTTTTGGATTATGTAACACTTTAAATCTGCTCTAAGTGAATTATAGCATAACAGAATTATACTGAGCAGGTAATTGAAAAAGTGTATACCCAGCTCAGTCGGAGGGTGTGGTTCTTTGTTCTCCAAATTTTGGAGAGGTTGTTATTGGTTTCTTGATAACAAAAAAAATAAATGCAATAAACCTCACAGTACAATTTATTAGTTGAGAAATAAAGGCATCAAATTATTGTCGTAAGATGGAAATGTATAACAATCGTCTTTTATTATGTCGTCCACAAATTGTCCTTGTTTTCACCAAATGTCTAAAATTATCGGTTGGTACTTATCCTATTTTTTCCGGAAATCTCCCTAATGCGGGTTACTGGATGGAACAGCAATAAATCGGTAGGTACACCCGGATGTTTGAGTGTACTTCTTGAGGAGTACTCCAAAGAGCCTAAATGAGGAATTAAACAACTCATGAAACGAGGGAATATCAACACATCGATCGCATACCTTAGATGTTGTGTGGCTCTTTTTCCGAAGTTTTTGGTCTTGAGAAGTAATCCTGACTTGCAGCTAAACCACTATAAATGTGATAGGCCTCTCTATCGTATGAATATAAAAATCCCAATAAATGGAAATGAATTCTCTTATGAAAATAAACCTTCTGAATAATCGAATTCCAACGTCTACTCATACGCATATCTAACTTCGCAATGCCGATCTTGATATCCAAATTATCTCAGTCAACTCGGTCCATATGGGTCCGTTAATTTATTTCGTCCCGCTCCTCGATTCAGAAAATCATACAAGGAGATCCAAAAAAAAGAATTATAAATTGAGATGAATTACTCTATTGATTTTTCGAACCGTGACACCATCCCTTCCTGCCAAAAAAAAATGAGAACCATTTTTTTTTTTAGAACTACCAAGAAAAACGACTAATGTTGAACTGTGAGTTGTGACTGTGAAGCTTTTTTTTTTTTTTAATTTTTATTTTAATTTTACACCTACTTGCATATGCATACCATTCTCTACCTTCCAATTTTTTTTTATATATATTTTTTTTTAACCCTGTATTTATTTTACTCATTTTCTATGTGAACTATTTCTAGTCATCCTATTTCTATTTTACCCATTATTTCTCCCAATTTATATACATTTCACCCAACTTATATTCTATTTACACCTGACCTTGTCCTTATTTAATTAATTTTCCCTTTATGCCGAATGGAACAACTATCATCAAATTTATCCGTTCATTTAAGCCTATTCGTCTGGTGGGTGACTTTTTAAATCTTTTATGCTGTACGTACCACATACTTTTCCGCGATCATCCCTTAGAGTGTATGTCCAAGGTGAAACTTTTTTATGAACTATGAATGGGCCTACAAATTTCGGTGCTAACTTTTTTGTAAATGATTTTGTTGCGTCTGATAAAATGAAATTTTTTCTCCAAACCTTTTGACCTACATTAAATTGTTCATTTCTATGTCTCAAATTATAAAACTTAGCAGCACGTTTAGAAGCTTTATTCAAGTTTTCTCTCACGTCTTGAAAAACTTTTTTCAGCTCTTCGGAACGAGATGTCAAATTTTGTTCGTCTAGATTCACATTAATTTCCTGATCGAGTATATCTGAATATTTCGCTCCTTCACCTCTTAAATTCATTTCGCGACCAAAATTAATAAAATATGGCGACATATTAGTAGCTTCGCTTTTAGCAGAACGAATCGCACATGCAATTTTTTGAAGATTTTCATCCCAGTTTTTCTGACTTTCCTCAACATAACAACCTAACATTGTATTCAAAACTCGATGAACTCTCTCAACTGCGTTCGGTTGTGGATGATATAAGGCTGTATATTTAATTTCAATGTTATAAGTTTTAGCTAAGTTTCTAGATAAAATTGACTTGAATTGTGAACCGTTGTCCATGACTAAATATTTTGGGACGCCTACCAACATGAAAACATTATCTTCCAATAATTTACAAATATTTGGAGCAGTGGCGGTACGTAAGGGAAAGAAGAATACAAATTTGCTAAAATAATCACAAACTGACAATATATATTTATATCCACGTGAAGATCTAGGAAGAGGACCTACTATATCAACCGTTATTAATTCCCAAGGTTTAGTAATATTCGGCCGAGAACACATCTGGCCCAAGGGTAGTTTTTGTTCAGGCTTGAAAGCAATGCATTTGTTGCATCTATTTATGTAATTTTTTATGTCAAGCTTCATTTTCGGCCAATAATAATGATGAGCTACACGATGGAAAGTTTTGAATATACCGCAATGACCACTTGTCACTGTATCATGATGACGTTTTATAATCTCATTTCGGTGACTCTTAGGCACCACTATTTTCCAACTGAAGTCTGAATCAGCCAAAATTTTATATTTGTTTTCTGTCTTGCGAAAAATGGTTTTACCTTCCACTCTCCATAATGGATGAGAAAGTGGGTTTTGAATTATACGAGCGATCATTTTATCATACCAAGGATCCTTATAATTTTCGAAATCTTCCAAAGTAAGAACATTTACAATATTCACTTCAGGAACTGAACGTGACAAAAAATCTGGTACAATATTATCTTTACCCGGACGATGAAATATGGCAAAGTCATACTGTTGGAGTCTTAAACTCCATCTAGCCAAACGACCTGTAGCATTTTTCAAATTATTCAACCATATTAGAGAATGATGATCCGTGTACACTTCAAATCGTGTACCTTCGATGTATGGACGAAATTTTTCTACAGCGAAGAGAACAGCGAGACATTCTTTCTCTGTAGTAGAATACAGTTTTTCCGTTCTAGTAAGAGATCTACTGATGTAGCTAATGACATGTTCTCCATCATCGAATTTTTGACTTAATGTAGCGCCTAGACCGTAATTCGAAGCATCGGTTGCAACAATGAATGTTCTCTCATAATCTGGACAAGTAAGTACTGGTGCTGAAATAAGAAGTTCTTTAATTCTTGTAAATGCCAATTCACACTCGTCGGTCCAAAGGAATTTTGGTTTCACACCTTTTTTTATTTTTAACAGGGCCGTAATAGGTGACATTATTGAGCTGAAATCTGGTACGAAGCGACGATACCAAGACGCCATGCCTATTATTCTCCGAGTTTCTCGAATATTTTTGGGCGCCGGCAAACTTAAAATTGCGTTTACTTTTTCGGGATCTACATGTAAACCGTTTTTATTCACTATATAGCCAAGATATTTCAATTGAGGTTTGCAAAAACTACATTTTTCCCTACTGACAGTTAAATTTGCCTTAATCAATCTTTTGAAAATTTCTTCTAAAATTTCTAAATGTTTTTCGAATGACTGAGTGACCACAATAATGTCGTCCAAATAGCAGAAAACATATGGTTCTAAATCTGCACCTAACACTGAGTCTATTAATCTTTGCCATGTTGCACTCGAATTATGAAGGCCAAATGGGAGTCTTTTGAACTGAAAAAGTCCTCTATTTGGTACGATAAATGCTGTAATTGGACGAGATTCTTCTGAAAGAGGTATTTGCCAAAATGCCGATTTTATATCGAGAGATGATAAAAATTTTGCCTGTCTCAACTTGTCTAAAATAGTATTGACAAAAGGTAGTGGATATGCATCGCGAACTGTAACCTTGTTAACCTGTCTGAAATCCACGCAAAATCTAAAGCTGTTGTCTTTTTTCCTAACCAAAACTATGGGAGATGACCATGGTGACGAAGATGGTTCAATAATATCGTCCTTAAGCATTTTATCTAACTCCATGTCTACATGTTTTTGCATCGCTGGAGAAATTGGGTAGTACCTTTGTTTTATTGGTTCTGAATTTGTAATCATTTTGTGTTCCACTGCGTTCGTACAACCAACACCAGATGGCATAATTTCAAAAACTCTTTCCAAGAATGAATTCAACCAAAAAAACTGGTCTGAATTTAATTCATTCTGATCAGAAATTGATGTTATTTCTATTGTTTTATCGTCAGAAAATGACCATTCTCCATGTCTTAAATCTGGAACTATACCGAAAGATTTCCAAAAATCTGAGCCTAAAATAAGTGCATGAGGAAGTGCCGGTACTATCAAAGCTTGCAATATTTTGATATTTCCTCTAAGATTGAAGGGAATATTTATTGTGCCTAAAATTTGACAATGTTCACCATTTGCTACTGTAATATTCTGATTATGACTAGTATCCAAGGTGAAGCCCATAGATTCCAATAAGTTCCAACCTTTTTGTCCAAAAATAGTCTTTGATGCGCCAGAATCAAGCAATCCTCGCATATTTGTACCCAAAATCTTTACATTAAGGTAAGGTCTTTCATCACCCAAAACATTGGCCAATACGAAATCCAAGTGCAATCGTAAATGTTCATTATGCAGGTCCGGAAAACGAACTATCGAGGAATTTGCGATATTAACAGTCGTCCCTCGATCTAACGCTGTGTATTCGAGTTTTTTGTATTGAAATAACCACATGAAGGACAAGTTTTAACAGTGAATCCTATTTTTCCGCATTTAAAACACTTCAGATTTTTATTTTTAACACTACGAAATTTTTCACAGTTGTTTCTTTTATGTCCTGGTTGATTACAAAAATAACATATAATGTCACAGTTGTTTGATTTACTTGAATTTGGAGATGTATCGACATATGCTAAGTCCGGCTCTAATAATTTTGAATTAGAGTGAGGAGCCTGAAATTGTTCCAATTGTGTCTTTTTTGTTTCTAGCAACCTACAAAGTCTCATTAATTCAGATTTAGTTTGAACATCTACCAAACATAATTGTTTTTGATAAAACGGAGTTATATTTCGAATTAATATTTTCAATTGTTTATTTTCTGGAATTGTTACTGAAAGTCTACTGAATAAATTATCCATGATCGCAATATAAATGCCTATGCTTTCGCTGCTACCCTGTGTTCGTGATTTAATTTCATCATATAATCTTTCATCATAGTCCGCTGGCTGAAATTCTTCGCGTAATAATTTGACCAAAGAAGTCCAATCCGAAGCATGTTTAATGTTTGCTCGAAACCAAGTAAGAGCCTTGCCACAAAATAAATCATAACCTGCCCTGAACAATTCATCGACACTTACGTTACGTGCTTTTCTTAATTCCTCAACTCTCTGTAAAAATGCACTTAATGACATACTATCATCGCCAGAAAATTTTAAATTCCATTTTAAGACAGGTATTGACTTAGGTGAGTACTGTTGAGTAACAGGAGTTGATTGAAAAATATTATCTTCTTCCGAATCACTATCTGAATTATTTGGCGATGAATTTGTTATAGGTTCGACGAAGTTCAACGAGGATTCATCAGAGCGACGATTGAATTTTTTGACTAATTTTTCGCAATCTGTTTTGATATTATGTAAATCCAAAAGTGCAGTATTCTTTCGGGAAATGTTTGTATCTTCGGTACCTGGATCGCTGTGTTGAATTCTTCTCATATTATGAGTCAACAATGCTGTCAAACGAGAAAAAAGAGACGTCTTTGTGTCCCCCTCAAATTCAGAAACAAGTTTAATTAATTCAGAATTGTTTTTATCTATCTGGGTTATATCATCTTCAAATTTGATCGGATAAGATATCTGTGACCAATCACCTTTATTTTCCAATTTCAAAACATTTCTAAGTGATTTCCTATTAGATTCTACACTTCCCGATTTTAATCCCCTACTAAGCATTTCATATTTCAACTCATCTTGATTGAGTCGATTAATTCCATTTTTCCAAATATTAGTAGATGCCATCTTTCCAATAAGAATTATGAATCAACGTTAAATAAATCAAAATTTCAACATGAATTGAAAAATATTCCAAGATAAAATAACATACGAGAATGAATGGAAAGTATAAACTCTTATCTGTGCCTGTGTTTGGAAACACAATATGTAAGTGAACAAAAAACTTATCGATTGCGGAATGGTTTTCCACTGAAATGAATCGGAAAAAATGTAACTAAATTTTATAGACAATTTGCGTTCGACCTTTACAAAATATTAAAATACAGAATTTTTCAAAATTTCACCAATAACAACCTGAATAACATATTTTGGGCGCCATCTGTAACACTTTAAATCTGCTCTAAGTGAATTATAGCATAACAGAATTATACTGAGCAGGTAATTGAAAAAGTGTATACCCAGCTCAGTCGGAGGGTGTGGTTCTTTGTTCTCCAAATTTTGGAGAGGTTGTTATTGGTTTCTTGATAACAAAAAAAATAAATGCAATAAACCTCACAGTACAATTTATTAGTTGAGAAATAAAGGCATCAAATTATTGTCGTAAGATGGAAATGTATAACAATCGTCTTTTATTATGTCGTCCACAAATTGTCCTTGTTTTCACCAAATGTCTAAAATTATCGGTTGGTACTTATCCTATTTTTTCCGGAAATCTCCCTAATGCGGGTTACTGGATGGAACAGCAATAAATCGGTAGGTACACCCGGATGTTTGAGTGTACTTCTTGAGGAGTACTCCAAAGAGCCTAAATGAGGAATTAAACAACTCATGAAACGAGGGAATATCAACACATCGATCGCATACCTTAGATGTTGTGTGGCTCTTTTTCCGAAGTTTTTGGTCTTGAGAAGTAATCCTGACTTGCAGCTAAACCACTATAAATGTGATAGGCCTCTCTATCGTATGAATATAAAAATCCCAATAAATGGAAATGAATTCTCTTATGAAAATAAACCTTCTGAATAATCGAATTCCAACGTCTACTCATACGCATATCTAACTTCGCAATGCCGATCTTGATATCCAAATTATCTCAGTCAACTCGGTCCATATGGGTCCGTTAATTTATTTCGTCCCGCTCCTCGATTCAGAAAATCATACAAGGAGATCCAAAAAAAATAATTATAAATTGAGATGAATTACTCTATTGATTTTTCGAACCGTGACAATTATTATGAAGTTTGTCACAAAATCAACGAAGTAAGCAACTTTGTTCAGTGAGGTTGCTAAGGTCGCTGATGGTTACTAAGGTAAGAGAAGCAAAAGCATACTGTATGTTTTTCAGTAATGAAGCGACAAATATAATAATTGCCATTTCAGAAAATAAAATTTCTGCATTGCAGTCAAACATAAAGCTTTGTATGCAACTCGTACATAATTAGGCTTATGGACCTGCCCAAATTATTTGGCTCGTCCATAAAGACCTTATTTATGTACTTGTTACATAAATAGCTATTATGTTATAATTTATATCCTTCCATCAAAATCTAATCAAATAATGGCAGCTAATGGTCCCCTTTTCCGAAATCCAGAAGAAATTAACATGAACCTTTTGGAACGGTCTAAGTGTATATGTACATTTCGATACAAAAACTTGAACAAAAATCTTGGCCGCCATCCCAAACTCTTTAAAAAAAGAAATAAAAACTTCTGTCGAAACGTCATCAGAGTACCTACACCCAGAGTTGGATCCTTGGAAATGGCCCTTTAGGGCCATTGAAATTGAACGAAAAAAATCATACGAATAGTCCTTCTATCCATCTAATCGATCAATTATGCATAAGTCTTGGCCGCCATCTTAAACCCTTGATAAAAAAATAAAAACTTATGTTGAAACGATATTAGAGTACCTACAAGCATTTTTTGATCCTTGGAGCTGGCCCTTGAGGGCCATCGAAAATGATCGAGAAAAATCATCCGAATAGTCCTATATTTCATCAGTCAATCACAATTAATGGCCGCCATCTCAAACTCTTGATAAAAAAATACAAATTCATAACAGATCACGTCCTTGGTAGATTTCACAGGAACGAGATTTTATTAGCGAACATTGTGAATATTCGAAAAGTTTCGTTTTTTCCACTTCATAAAGCGCTATTCACATAATAAGTTCTAATTTTAATTAGTTATTTTACATATTTGAATGCATTCTGGTGAACGGGTTGTGTAGTCGATAGTTCTTTCAAGCAATAATTTGTGTTCATATTCTTGACATTCTGATTCATATTAATGATGAGGAAAGGTATAATATGGCTTATACTCCTGCTATTAACAGTCACGAAGCAGAGTCGAATTTTTGGTACGAATTGCGTCAACTGGAAATTCAAAAATTGCGAGAAAAGTAGAGGGTATGTATATTCCGAAAGACAATAGACAAGATAATAGATATCGAGGATGAAAATCTGTTCCACAAATATTTTGAGTTCAATTATTAATTATGAATAGGAGTTAGAAATGATATTCAAGGCTTGAAGTAAACGAAATGAAGCGATTCAAACATTTCAGAGGTAATTCATCATTGGAATAATTTCTCATCCATATAATTCGATCGTGATTTATATTTGCATTCGTGGTGTCGTTAATTACAAGATAGGTATAGGTACTGCAATGAGAAAACTGTAAAGCATTCAAAACAAAAAGTTATATGTTCAACAATTAGATACCGCTTAGATAAAGAGAATTCTTTTTGTGCGAATAACTACGGTACTAAAATTTTGTATATTTTGCCTAATGTATCTCCTGCTTGAAAAAATAACGATGATGAGTTTATACAACTTCAACGGTAGGTTTCACGAAGCGTAATCACTGGTGATCGGAGCTTGATCTAGCATCAACTCGATTTGACAGTTCAAAAATCAGAGAACCAAGCCGTTGATCTCAGATCACAGGTGATTACGTTCTGTGAAATTCACCGTGAGTATCATTTAGGTGAAACAAAGTTCGCCGGGCCAACTAGTAAATAAATAAAATAGGAGGCCCAGCTACGGAAGTTGGCTTTGTAAGCAGCCATTGTTTTTTTCTAATTTCCAATGTGCATCATTCTACAGATAGTGAAAATAGCTGAGAACAGCTTTTAAATGATTCTTCTACATGTTCACTCGTCCTTCCTGATCTTATCGAAATATAACCGTCTATTTAAGTGTTGCGAAGAGAAAGTCAATGTTTGAGTTATGTCTTTAACTTACAAGAGTTTATTTTCTTCTACCATTCAACTGCAACCACCAATTCCACACCAGTTGCTATATCAGCATCAATAAAATAATGATTGACACATCTCACCCCGTTCTTGCATAGTCCATCTCTAGAATTCTATTATGGTCCTTGTTTTTGACCATAAAATTTGTTTGGGAGTTATTCAATTATCATTGATTTTATAGCTCATAATTCTGGTAAACAGAGATGAGTCTTACCCCCAACTAAGAGAGTATTACTTGAAAATTTTCCAACGTTGGGGTTTATGAAGGTCCATATCTTACCCCTCCTGGGTGAATGAATAAATTTCATTTAATGATCAAAAAATAATTGTTTACAAATAATTCTGTAAATATACGATAAATCATAGTCCTTGGTTTTCTTACATGCATCGTATCAAAAAATGTGATTGTATTAGGAAAAAGTGTTTCTGTGAAACAAAGAATCAAAACTCCAAGGTATCCGTCAGTGGGCTATTCGCCAATTCTAGAGGCTTAAAATAGTATATTATTTCATTAGGAGGAGAAGTGTCACTTTACGTGGCGAGCTTGAGTGTATCCGCCGAACGGAGTGAGGCGGATAATTGAAAGCGAGCCACGAAAAGTCACTTCTTCTCCGAATGAAATATGCTATTTTATTTCCAAACGTTTCCAAATTCATGAAAATTGTACATTTAATGTAACTTTATCAAATAAAAATGACGTATGAATTGGAAGTTTTTTGTATTCTATGCATCTATGTTCATGGTAACCAAGTAATCTTTTTCGTAGCAACACTTTTTCTGCCGCCAGCGCCGGAGGGAATAGTATATTACACACCGAGGTGGGAAGAGATTCATTCCTGTCGTGAGATTAGTTAGTTAACCGAGACGCGAAGCGTCGAGGTTAGCTATGATCTCGAGACAGGAATGAAACTTCCTACCAAGGTTTGTATACTATTTTATTTACAACCATCATGTTTCAATTAAAATAAGTAAATTTGTGTTTAACGACAAATCGCCAAGAACGCGGTGATCTCAGAATAATCAAGTAGATCTATATTGTTACCGTGACTACGGGGTATACAATTGTCACCAATATAAATAAATGTCAGATACAGTCGAATAATAAATTGATAATCATGTCTTCCGACGATGAATTTATGGATTGTACTCCACCAGAAGTTCTGCAGGCTGCTCAAGCAGCAGTTCAGGGTTCGGAGAAAAGTAAGCATAGCCGGCATAGGTATCTAAAAGCCTTCGAATTATATAGGAAATGGTGCGAAGAAAAAAAGGTTAAAGGTTAAACATATCGCTTCCGAAAGTTTACTCTTGGCATATTTTGGGGAACATAGCAGACAGAAGAAGCTGTCTACTTCGTGGGCAATGTACAGTATGATACGAACGATGCTAGATTGAAGAAAAAACTGATATCTCGAAACATGGGAAACTGCTAGCCTTCCTAAAACGACAAAATGTTGGCTTTAGGCCCAAGAAATCGAACGTATTTTCGAGAAAGTTTTTAAATAAAGCTCCAAAGAATGAAAAATATTCATGTAGAATAGATGAAATGGGGGTGGGAAATGAGGGCGGGAAATGAGGGCGGGAAGTCAGGGCAGGAAGTGAGGTTGGGAAGTAGAGGTGTGTAATGTGACATTTCCCAACCTTCAATGACGTTAATAATGACAGCATTACATATATGGTTGTAAATAAAAGTAAATATTTCTCCGCCTAGGCGGAGAAATAGAACTTTTCGATGATCCTGTCAGTCGAGAACTGACGTTGTTATCGTACGTTTGGAAATAAACATTATTACATTTTTAACTCTCCTCACAGTTCTCAATGTTGTTCCTATATGAACATTGAATGTTCCACATATGGATTATGAATTATTTGAAAAAAATACAGTTACAAATAGTGGCTTAGCGGGTTTCAGTGAGGCCAGGTAGCAGTCCTACGTCGGGCCCATGGAGCAGGATAGAAAAACTCAAAGTTTGAAATTTTGAATGACCCATATTAAATACCTTCATCATACAGAAAATCTTTTCGGTAATTATTTAGAACTAGAAGAACCTGCATAGCTTCAAAACAGTATATTGTTCAATGAGCGGTAATGTAAGTGATAACACACGCAGATGAATTTTGCAGCCCGAGCGGTCAGGCGATGGGTGTAATTCATCAAGTGTGTTATGACCATTACCGTGAATTGAACACTATACTTTATCTTCGACTTCTTCAGTGAAATTCGAATTAATCTGCATTTTCAAAATTGACAACAGTTGTCAAAAGCGATTTCTGTGGTCTAAAATCGAACCGATATCGAATCCTGTAGAAAACGTCAAAAATTCACGTTTTCCAAATGCAATTTTTGGATATTCAGGCCTAAGAAAATGTAGAAATGGATGGCGAGAATGTTACCTTGATGTCTGAAATAGAGTTCATCATTGACCTGACTGTTTTATTCATTTTGTAAGCTACATTTTTCCCATTTGTATTGCAGTGAGTTATAGGCGTGAGTTATTATTACCTCACACTATTGGTTTATAGAGACTATTACAGATCAAAATCAGTTGAATAATAGATATATTATTCTATGGGAGTAGATAAAAATATATATTTTGAATAAAGTCTAAAGAATGCGATACGATTCTATAATCCAATGGTTTGTACAATATAACAATATAATAATAACTCATTCCATTGACGAAGAATATTTTAAGTCCACTTGACACATCCTTCCAAATCAAAACAAATGGTACATCACCGGCCGTTCCGTGAATACAGTGTTTGGTTGGTTACAGAACAGTAACCGCTGTCAAAAATCCTGGTTGGTTGTTTGGTACATTGGCTGATTTAAGCCATACTCTTTATAAAGCGGCTATCTTTGAGAGAGGTAGCGTGGTAAGGGTGCGATGGCATCGGAACATCAGGCCTTTTCGGAAACTTACTCGGGTTCACTGGATCCCTAACCTTTGCGTTCGTTTACCTAATCCGAACATCCAACCCGTGTTCGAAAAGTACAGAGCTGCTAACCCGATCAGTGACTCGGGTTGATTTATCGTAATCCTACTCGAAAGCAGGGTCGCTAGATCCACCGCATGCGCACGGCAGTTTAGTTTCGTATCTGGAAAACGCGGGAATAAGCCTTCCACTTTATCATAATAATATTCTATTCTATAATAATTTCATAATAATTAATCAATAATTATGGAAAGAGAAGAGAATTTGGCGCAATGTGAAATGTGTTAAATTCCAAAAATTAACTGGGAAAAAAATCTTAAAATTATTGGTTATGTTATGATCTTCCGACACTTCAAATCCTAAACCTGATAGTTCGTAAACTTAAGACCGGGTCTGTGATCCAAGTAGATCCGTCACGTGACCTCAATGGATCGAGTTAGTAACCCAGAGTAGGTTTCCGAAAATGCCTCGGTATATTATAATATCCATTCAAATGGGGTACAAAATTCAAATTGCTTACTTAGAAAAGAAAATAACTATGTTATTCATATCACATCGGCAGTTGTAAATAATTTGATTTCGATAAAGCGCTGCAGTATCTCTATTAATAGTAAATTTTATTTCAGGATTATCTAGACAGGAACTGGAAGAAGAATACTTTCCTTTCAATTATTGCTTCACGAAATATATATTGAAGTTCCGAAAAATATTATTCCTGATTTGTGAAAATTTTCATGCCACTGATGAGAATTTATTTTTGATAGAATTGAAGAAACACCTGAAATCTCTGAATGTATTTCCTCCGAAGTTTTCGCAGATGGAAATGTATTTTTCTTATCTTCTGAAAATTGGCTATATTTCTTCAAGAAATACTAGGAATTGTGCGAAAATAGCGAAAACCTTAGATTTTGAAATTGCATATGACTTATTCAATAGAATTGGAGACAAAGATGGGGGCTACATGTATGCAAAGACAATGAAAGAACCTGATTTGAAAGAAACAACCTCTCAGTCCACTTCAACTATTTCTGATGATAATGATGATGAGAAAAATTATAGTGTTTCACTGGCAAACAGTGATTCTACACAGGATAATGCCCCCGTCAATAGGAAAACAACAATAATGAGAGCCATCCCCGATTTGAGTTATAATATGAATGGCGACAAAATGTGCCTAATTATTAATCAGGAATATTTCTACACCGAAATGGAAGAACAATATCAGGTAAGTCTATTTTCTATTCGAACGGCAGTAAGAATCGGAATCCGACTATGCACAGGCCTTTACTGCTAAGAGTATAGAAATATTTTCAAACAGCAGCAAAGGTAGTGGTTATTAGGGTTGGGTAATAAAACGATCCTTTTCAATTAGGCCGACGTTTCGTGCAAATATTACTCTTCTTCAGGGCTACAAATAAAATTCACATCAAAAATAAATAAGATAACACATATTCGAACGTCACTGAAAATCTGTCACAAACAAAACAAGAATCGAGGACAAACACATCAAACTGAGAGTACTAACCCAATTGACTAGATTGTTGTATACCCTTCACGGGGGGAAGGTACCATTTCATGAATTCTCTATTTTCTTTAATAACATTTAATCTTTTCAAAATCCTGGAAACGATGTTTCAAATAAATCAGATGTCAAATGAATTGACAAACTCGGTCAGGTCTTCACTGCGCGTGTGGCGGATGTGGTGTTGTCGCAGTTATCTTTCGGGGTCTATGTCTTGTTCTTTCTAACAAATTCTGATATGACATACTGAGTCCCTGGGTATCAGTTCTCAAATTGACTGTATTGTGTAGCTTAATTTGTATAATCTCGCTTATAGCTCTTCTGGTGTAATTATTTTCCCTATCCAATATTCTATAATTGTCAAAATCAAAAGTTGTGGCCGGAAATGAAATGATGTTGAGCCAATGCAGTTTTTTCTTTCTTTGTCTCATTTATTGGTCTACAGTCATATAAATGTTGACCAATTCTAGTGCCCACATACTACTTCGTCATTCCTAGGTAACTTTTCTCGCAACCTCCACACTCAATCTCGTACACCACATCAGACATTTCTGCCTTCTTAGTTTTGTCTTTTAAACCATCAAATATTTTACCTATGGGCTGAAGGACTTAGGTCAATTGCCTTAAATACATTTATTTATTTATTTTATTTTTTTTATTTTACCTATTCTATCCACCGGATAAAACGCTAGTTTACAACCGGGTGTGGATTCCTCTATTATTCTTTTTATTGTTTCGGATAATCCCTCTAGGTGGGGAAATCTAAAATGTTTCGATGTTTCTTCTTCCTGTGTTTCATCTGTGCGTGTAGATATTTTATGTCTTTGGGCAATAATGAATATTTTCAAAGTCCCGATTTCATAATGAAGTTAAAAGATCATTCTACTTGTTGTTAGGAATCGTGAAAACGAATAGAATCTCCCTTAAACTCTAAAGGAGCATTTTACTTCATTATGAAATCTGCCCTTATTCTGTTTAGATCAGCCAGTAATTAATAGCTCATGGACCAATGTGTCTAAGGCTTGAGGGCCAACAGAACGAAAAAACTGACAAACCCCTTATTGACAGCACCAGCAATATTATCAGGTACAAACACTAAGGCGGCATCCGTGCTGAAACCACTTCTGCAACCGCATTGATGGTCTGGAATTATTGTTTATGAAGTAAACATAGAGTTGAACAAAAAGAACTTTTTTCAGATTTTAGAGAATCCTGAGGTATTATTTTTATTTTCTGGTGGGATACCAATAGCAGCATTCCAAAGAGTGCAGAAGTTACTGGTTCCAATTATCGAATTAAAGACATGTATGATAGTAGATATGACTATCAACGAAATGGCTGTACATTTCCAACGCTTTCCGGTTGATCGCGCCTGTTCCCTCTGCATTATTTTCGGGATTGAAGGGATCATTTTGATGAAATCGTGCCCTATTGTTACACTGATCAGTAACTGATTGAAGAAAAGCACCAGTTGAAGTCCTCTGGGTTCGACAGATCCGTGGACAGATAATTGCTTCTGTGCGATGTGACATTCAGATCTCGAAGTTTTACAAAGTTTTGAAGCATTATTCAATCGACAAATTTCAACAATTTGTTCCACTTTATTGCCTTTTTTTCTCTTAATGAGGCAATATAGAACTGAATAGAACCTAAAATGCAAAATATTCCCCTCAGCGTAGAGTGGGGTGGTTAAAAAAAAAAGAAATCTAAAGAAAACTATATTTAATTAGGGCGCCACGTAATTTGATTACAATTATTTATTGTACAAGAGAACTTTACTTTGATTAAATTACGAAATAACAAAGCAGGATAAATGATGGTATGATCGATTAGGTTATGTGACCTGACGATGAATTTGATTGACTGTAATACGTATACAGTAATGTTGTAAATATTTCCCTGAGTGTAACGTTACAGACAGTTGATACTAGTCGATATTAATAAAGAAGGTATTCAGATTGTGTAATTAAATCATAAAATTTCTTCAATATCGACACAATTTTACTGCTTCTGGAGCAATCAGTATCAATATAATTCTCTTTAATATTAAGGAAAGATCTGACCTCGTTTTAGATGATTGAAGGGTCACCGTCCGATCGTACCCCCTTGATTCAGGGATGGTGAAGACGAATGACGATTCAGACTTGTCTTCCAAATACCCCTTGTTGGCAGGTCAGGGTTCCACGGCAAATATTCGATGTTATAAGTCAATTCAGGTATAAATTAATGAATCAATGAATGTACTAATGTACGAATTAAATGAAGCCTCCTGAAAATGAAACAAAAAAATGGCAGAAGGAACAATAAAGCCAAAGTGTGGTCCACTTACGAGATGTTGTGTCGGCTTAATGTAATGGGTTCTCCCAGCAAATGAATACGACGTAGTCGATAATAAGGTGCTTCTCAGGTAAGATACAAACCAGTGGCGGCTCGTGAACTTTCATCTTGGGCCGGCAGATATACAGGGTGTCCCAATTCGAGTGCCTATTAGACGTTTGTGGAGACCTGGACATATTTGAAATCTGAAAATTGGGATTATGATATTGTTCGAAATTCTCTACAGACCTGAGATATTTTTGGATCCGGAGCACTTCCGGTTATACAAGGATTGAAAAGAAATTTGTTGAAATTTTTTTTTTTAATAATAATAATAATAATAATTATTTCTGAAGGTTCTCAGTTACAACAAAGAACAAATGAAATAGTGTCAAAGTGTTATGATTCATTCAAAGAAAAAAGTCTTCAAGTTTATAGGGTTCCAGTTCAATTAAATGATCATGTATGTATTTTTTGTATTTTTTGAAATTTTCCTCTGCCTGTATCTTAGCTGGCAATGTATTGTAGAATTTCAGGCATCTGTATTCCACTTGATTTTCAGTGCTTTTCAAGCGGTGTTTAGGATAGGTGTAGTTCTTGTTTCTAATATCATAGAGTGTCTTATTTTGGTTCAGGTGTTGATCGAAAAGATTTCTGTTTTTATGTAGATATATCAGACATTCCTGTATATAGATCGCATATATTGTAAGTAATTTGTTTGTCCTGAAAATGCCTCGGCATGACTGAATTCTGCTCATTCCCAATAGAATTCGGATAGCTCTTTTTTGTAGCACAAACAACGACGTGATGTCTCCAGATCCATAGAATATGATTCCGAATCTTAGTCTTGCTTCTATTGTAGCATAGTAGATTGTTTTCATTGTGTGTTTGTTTAGATATCTGGATACAATGCTGAGACCGTAGATGGAGGATGCTACCTTCCCTGATATTGATTCTATGTGGTATTTCCAATTGAGTTTACAGTCTATGTGGACTCCCAAGAACTTTACTGCATCCTTTACCTTGTATGTTTCTTCATTCAACCTGATTGTTTGAGGATTCTGTATATCTGAGTTCTTGTGGTGGAACATCACTATACCAGTTTTGCCTTTATTCAAGATTAGGTTATTTTCATTGAACCATGCACTGGCTAGTTGTAATACTTCTTCCGTCAGTTTTTTCAATTCTGGCCATTGATTTTCTATCGTTAGAATGTTGGTATCATCTGCATAGTTTACTATTACTCCGTCTTTGTTAATTTCTTGGATGTCTTCTCCAAATTCGTTGATGTATAATATAAAGAATACTGGTCCTGCAACACCACCTTGTGTGAGTCCTAGCTTTATTGATAGTTCTTCCGATCTTATTGCTTCACCATTTATCGTTATTTCTACTAGTTGAGACCTTTCTTTGAAGTAAGATCTGACCCATTCCAAAGCCGGCCCTCTTATTCCAGATTGTATGAGTTTATTGACCAGTTTATTTATCTCCACACAATCAAATGCTCTAGTTAAGTCTAAAAACAGGCCTAACGCAAGCTTTCCATCCTCAAAAGCATTCAGTACTCTTTTTATGAAATCATATATAGCTGTCTGTATAGAGCGCCCTTTCAGATATCCATGTTGTTTTTCTGTGATTATATTATTCATTAGCATAAATTCCATGAGTTGTCTGCAAAAAGCAATTTCATAAATTTTCGAGAACGACGGCAGGATGCTTATTGGTCGGTAATTGTCAAAATCAGATGGGTCTCCTTGCTTGAGTATGGGCTTCACTACTGCTGTCTTTAGTTTTTTTGGAAAAATACCATTCTTGAATGATTTGTTCAATATATATTTCAAGGGTTCTTGTATTTCATCTATTGTTTGCTTGATTAAGGTGTTTGAGACTTCATCCACTCCTTGTGTTTGTTTATTCTTTAAGCTGTTTACAATATCTCTTACTTGTTCATTTGTTATTTTTCTCAAATACATTGATCTGTTTAATTCTGAAGTTGGTTTGTTTTTTGTCTTGGTAGTTTGTAGCTGTTCTGTGAGACTTGGGGCCTTGTTTATAAAGTATTCATTCAGTTTGTTTGCCGTAGTTATGGGATTGTCATTGATAGGAAATTCTTTTTCTGTGTTCAGATCTTTTATTGATCTCACTATTGACCAAAGGGCTTTGTTTTTATTGTCTGATGTTGCTATTCTTTCCTCATAAAGGGTAGTTTTATTAGCTTTAAGTTCGGTTTCATATTGTCTTCTTAAGTTTTTGTACTCATCTTTGTACCTGGAGTCTTGATCACTCAAAACTAGCAGAATGTCTAGTTTGTTCTTCATTTCTTCGATTTTGGGGCTATTCTTTATCTTCACTTTCTTCTTCTTTATCGGAAATTTCTTCAGTGGAAATGCTTCATACATATGTTCTAGATAGATGTTATGGAAGATTTCGAATGTCTCATCAACATCATTTTCTTCATTGTAGAGTTTTGACCAGTCTTGTTCTTGTAGGGCTGATTTAAACTTTGTAACGTTTTTGTTATTGAATTGTCTTTTCCTTGTATACTGAGGTTTTGCTTGTCTTTCTGTGAAGGTGAGCTGTTGGGCACGGTGATCAGATATGTGGGTTTCCCATACTTTAGTATTGAATGGTTTGTCAATATTCGTGAAGATGCCATCTATGGTGGTGGAGCTATGTGATGTTACTCTTGTTGGTTCGAATATGGTTTGTTTGATATTGTAGCAACTGAGGAAATTCAGAAATTCTACTTGTTCTTTGGAGTTTACTAACATATTGATGTTCAGATCTCCAGTTATGGTGACGTGCTGGTTCTCATTTTTCTTTAAAAGTTTATCTAATTTTTCTATTATTGTTTCAGTAGTCCCGTTGTTGTATATCGCAATGCAAAGATGTTTTTCTCCATTTATTTTAAATTCTACAGCTGCAAATTCGCTGATCCCTTTCTTAGACATTTTGGAGATATCTCTTCTTTCTTTTGATTTTGTGTCATTCCTTACATAAATTACCACTCCTCCATGTTCTCCCTCGTTTCTACAGAAGTACGATTTTATGGTAAAATTTTTAATTCCGAAGTTTGTGAGTTGACTTTCTGATTTCCAGTGTTCACTGATGCATGCTATTTTTATATCTTCATTTTCATTGATAACCTGCTCTAATACGTTAATTGAGTTGCCTAGTGATTGCACATTTTGGTGGAATATTGTGAAATGTGCTTGCTTATCGTTTTTGGTGGTATTAGATGTGTTTGTTTTTATGGTGCTAGTACGAGATTGCTTTTGGTTTCTAAAAAATGTTGACCACGTCTGAAATTGAAGCGAGAAAATGTCACTCCAATAGGCCAGAACTCACTTTCATAAATTATGTCCAGAAGGTTTGTTGGCACACCTACCATAAAGCTCTTAAATCTATCTTTTAGTTTTGTTTCCAGGGATTTGACCTCAATAATGGGACTGTTTATGTAGGCCTTTTTCGCGATATATTGCACTACGTCTTGTTCTTTTACTGATTCCTTGACCTTTGAGATGAATAGCCATAGTTTTCTGTCTCCTTTATTGGATTTGATTGACTGAAATGTATTATTTTCAGCTTCTTTAGATATAGGTCCTGTTCCTACCCTAAGGTTTTTCCGCTTTGATGTTCGTCTGTGTGTTACCCTTTGGAATCCTTCATTACTGTCCTCGATTTTATGTTTGCTTTGTGAGTCGTTTGTTTTGATCCTTGTTTCTGATGACGTCGATTGCTGTGTCGAGGTTGTAGTGTCAACACGTCTATGTTGATCTGTGATCTGGACTTGACGTTCTGTCATCATTTTTGACTTTTGTGTGTGATTGTCAACTGTGTTGTCAACCTTCGGTAGTTCTTTCGTATGTAGTTCTTTCGTACTTGTGAAGTTTGTTCTTTTTAGAGAGCAGGTTGTCTCTGTTTTCTCCTCCGTTGGATTTCGTATTTTATCGGTGTTATCGACTTTTTTTTCTTCTGTATGATTGTTTATGTTATTTGTTTTTTTTCCTTCCATGATTTGAATCCTTTCAATCAACAATTGATTATTGTGTACCAATATTTGGTTTTTCTCTTCCGCTGATTTGAGCAGTTCCTTTAAGAAAATATTCTCGATGTTTAGAGTTTTCAGTTGTAGTTGTACGTTTTCGTCTTCCATTTGTGCTTCATGCTTACAAATTGTTTGTTTTTGGTTCGCTGACTGTGTCAGGCATCCCGGGTGGAAACTTTCTTCACATTTGAAGCATTTAACACTTCCAACCACTTTCTTCTTGCAGTGATAACACTTGAGTTCTAAATTTCTTTCACTTTTATCTTCGTTTTTGATATTTTCCAATTCTTTTCGATATTTTTAAATATATTCGAATGAATACAATGGTTTTGACACAAATGTATTGAGCATTGATGACTCAAACATATAATAAACGAAAAAATGGAAAGAGAGAGAGAGAGAGAGGTTTATTGGTGATTTGCAAAAATATTACAATTGCTTTCACGGGTCATACGAAAAAAATTCATTACATATTACACTCTGAAAAAAAAAATGTAAAATTGTATAAATGTATAAAGTTCACAAAAAAGGTGTATAAGAAACACATTGAAAGTTGAAAAATAATACATACAAGTTACACATAGAAATATATAAGAGACATACTGAAACATCTAGAGCATTCAAAATATCTATACTCCATTCACAATTATAAAATCACAACTCTGGCATTGGAAATTTGACACATTCCACTCTGTATCGAAGTTATGACGTTTTTCAAAATATTTTTATGTTCCAAGTCAACACTATGTTGCCCTTTCTACATTCTTAGCGTATTTCTCAGAATTTATTCGGAAAATGAATGAATTGGAAGAGATGTGAGGACGAAAATAATGAACGTTTATATGAATTGATAGAAAGGATTCCTTTTCTAGTTATTTGCATGAAAAGTACAAGAGATCACTGTTGAAATATATTATTTTTCGCCATGGAAGAAAATTGCATTGCTTTCACATGATTTTCATGTGCATGCCTGTGAAGATTTAATGTTTATTATCCTCTTGAACTGAAAGTTCAGGACTTGACATCAATTGTTGAATCAAGAATAATGGAACATTATATCCCTCTACTGGAATCCAAATAGTTGAAGGGAGTTCTGATGCAACAGGAACTTTTTCTTGGAACATAACCTTAATAGCTAACTTAATAAAAATAAGAGTAGAAGATATACATTTCATTTATTTGATCTTATGAACAAGGAGTAAAATATTCTGACTGTATAGTAATTTATTAGTTTAAAAAATATTCATACATTACAACCACAGTAGGTTTGTACAAATAATATGGAACAGGTCAAACATATGCTTCACATTTATCATTCACCTGTTCTAAAATAAGACACAAACTCCTCCACATTATAGGGCCCCTACAGCATTAAAAGCTGGTGTCTCTCTTGAAAGAAGTAGAACTAGATATAATATATTCTTTCGATTAAGAGCAAATACCTACCGTTGAATGTTACATACACAAATTTCTTCAGAATGGGCTTATACGAAGTGGTTCTTTTTCTGAAACGTGAAAACGATCAACAATAATCATTTAGAGATGATGGCCATCCAAAACCCGTTTACTTACGAAAATCATGCAATTTCATTTTGCAAGTTCTTTCCCCATAATTCCTCGAAAATCCTACCTGAACCATATTTTCCGGTCGCTTTCGTGAAAAGATCGTATAAGAAAGCCTTTTTCGTCCATTTACACATTCCAAATAAATTTTGAGCACCAAAAACGATACCGAAACTACTTCTGGGGGACCGGAATTTCGTTTGAAATCTTTCCAAACGGCCAGATACCTAAAAAAACTTCGTTATCAAGTGTGAAAAAGGCGATTAGTACTTACTTTTGCTTTATTCCTGCTTATAAATCGATTTTTGGTCCAATTCAAATTTGCCGTTTGTACCCATGTCAAAATATCTTTGATACTTTTACTTTGATGTAAACAAAGAAACTGACAACGCTGTTTTGCCATTAAAGATATTCTCTGTACGCGCACAGATTTTTTATCAGGTGCGCCAATTCCTGAAAACGAAACCATGGCCAGAGTTGTGATTTTATAATTGTGAATACAAAAAATCGCTGTCATCTAGAGTTATGTCATAAAACTCCTTTATCGAGTAAATTACTCGATTTGTCAGCATTTTCACTATTCTAGTTCTAAAATGTCTCATCGACATATCCTTCAGCCCACCAGGAAGTTTATTATACAAATTTACAGCACAGAACTCCGGGCCATGCTGCGACCTTCTCAACCTAAAGAAATTTTTCCTTATGAGTGTCTTATTACGTGTATTATGCTCATGAATATCCGATTGTTGTTGAAAACCGCTCACATTTTTATGAACATATATAAGATTCTCCAATATAAAAATCGACGGAAAGGTGAGCAATCTTAAACTTTTAAAGGTATTTTGACACGGATCTCTATATCCCAGCCCACCCAGAATCCTGACCGCACGTCTCTGCAGCCTGAAAATGGTATCGGCATGTGCGCTACCACCCCATAGCAACACACAATATTTCAGGTGCGATTCTACCAGAGCAAAATATGCAGTTCTCAATACCTCTCTGGTTAAGGAGAAGGACAGTACTCTCAATGCGAATATATTGCTACTCAGTTTCGCAGCTAGACTACTCACATGGGTATTCCAGGTAAGTGCAGAGTCCAGATGCACGCCCAGGAACTTGACTGTGTCGGCCCTGCTGTGTACTCCGTCAAAATCTCGTAAGCTGAACATGAGCTGCTGAGTTTTATCTGCATTCACGCACAGGTCATTAACGCGAAACCAGTCGAAAGCCCTCAACCGTATCCCCCGCGACAGCTCCAGCAAAGATTCATGATCCGATGAATCAAGAGCGAGGGTGGTGTCATCGGCAAACATGATAGTTTTTACTTCCGGCACATACTCGGGAAAGTCATTAATTGAGACTATAAATAAGGTGGGTCCTAGTGTGTACCCTTGAGGCACACCGTTCTCAATGGGCCTCGCACTGGAGTAAGTGCCATTCACACAAACTATCTGACATCTTCCGTCCAAGAAAGATCTTATTAGTTCAACGGAGATGTCATCAAATCCATATTTTCTGAGCTTATCGAGCAGTTTGTCATGTGCGACACAATCGAAGGCCTTCGTCAAATCAATAAACGACGCCAAGCAATATCTATTACGCTCAAAACACTCAATTGCAAAGTTGACTAAGTCTACCACAGCATCCGCGGTGTTCTTCGATTTTCTAAAGCCAAACTGCCTATTAGAGAAAAGGCCATGATTTTCTCCAATATTTTAGAAATTAAAATTAAAAAAATGAAACAAATTTATTTTCACTCCTTGTATAATCGGAGTGCTCAGGCTTCAAAAATATTTTAAGTCTGTAGAGTGTAGAGAATTTCGAACAATATCATAATCCTAATTTTCAGATTTCAAATATGTCTAGTTCTCCAGAAACGTCTAATGGGCACTCGAACTTGGGACACCCTGTATATAATAAACAATCCGCATCCCGCAATACAAACGAAAACAGTCGAGGTACCCCCGATCCAATCCTTTCTCGTGTCTACGAATCAAGGCATTTCCAGTACGGCATAATCTCATTTGCCGTACCTGAGCCTGCAATAAGAGTTTAACGGCTACTGTTCAGCATTTTTTTTCGGCTAAAAATTTCTGGAAATAGTGGAAATAGACGGAAATTCATATAAGTACTATCATATTTAGCATTCACGTCTATAAAAGTAGTAAAAGTACGAAATACGACAAAAATTCGTTTTAAGCAACTTTTATCTCTTATAATTTGTGAGATTCAACGAAAACATCCCATTTTCGATTATGAAAAAGCATTAACTAAAAGGCTAATATAATATTTATAATTATCTGAATAAAATTCCAATAGAAATCAGTCGTTTCGTCCCATTCGTATTCGCCTTTCATTGATCCAGTACGGCCGAGTACGGCATGCCGTACCTGCTTTAACGTCGGTCCCCAGAAAGCGTTCGATGCTTGGCGCTCTCGTCTTCCCGCAGTTACACACATTTCAATTCTCGGACTGATTTGGGTTGACGAAACGGCGCGGCGTTGAGATTGGAAGAGCGTATTTTCAAGAAGTTGAAATATTTCAGTTATATAATTTTTAGAATTTTATTCACATAGGTATTGGGAATACAATAATTATAATAAATTTGGTAATTTAACAGAAGAAAGAGTAATTTAAATTTTGGCTGAACACAAAATATATAGGGTCGGCAGTGCCGACCCTGCCGTCCCTGACGAGCCGCCACTGATACAAACAGTTAGCAAGAAACAACTCATGAAAATCTTGCTTAAACTTCACGTAGAAAAATATCCGTAATACGAAAGAAATCAGTCTTCTACAGCGAAGTGAAACCATATGATCTTCATTCCTTCCGCGGACGTAGCAATATTCTTTCAGATATCGCCAACAAAAAAAAACATCGCGTCGAAGTTGAAAATCACGAACACATTGGAACACATAGGCGGCTCGCCCATGAGGCAAAGGGCACAGAACGGGCATGAAATTGAGGATGTGACAATACCCCCTCCACTTACGGAGGAAGTGAGCTTTCTGGCTCACTGACGATCTGAGCTTGATTAATATAGAGAAAAGCTTGAAACATCCAACAATAAGGAACACAAGTAGAAAACAATATGAGCGATTAAATGAAAACGGGTTTTGGCATATCAGTCATTACAAATATAAGCGATCCTAAAAAGTTCCTAACAAACTATCCATAATCTTCGCATGGTATATGCTGCTTCAAATCAGCAACATACCAAATTCCTTTATTTTTCGGTTGGTCGTCCACCATCTCGTAGGTCCAGTTTCCCAACCTCGTCCTTACTGTAAAAGGGCCAACAAACTTGGGAGCCAGTTTAGCACTGAAATACGCTCCAGCATTAGAAAGTGTTTTATTCTTCACCATCACTCTATCTCCCACGTTGAAATTTATAGGACGTCGAGGTAAGTTGTAGGTGTTACGGTTACGCTTCTGAGCTTTACTAAGGCGTTTTTGGACATCTAAAAAGAGTTTTTGAAACCCAACTTTATGTCAGTCACCTCGCTTCTTGCGGTACGCAGTGCACAACCAAGAGCAGCGATATTATCCGCCCACTTACGATGATTGTCTTTCAAATAACATCGAATCATTGTCTTGACCGTTTGATTTGTGCGTTCTGTGGGGTCAGCACAGGGATGATAGTAGGGAGTGTAAGTTAACTTACAATCGTATTTCGCAACCATCTTGACGAATTCGGAACCTCTCATTGGCGTTCCGTTGTCACAAATTAATATTTGTGGAACACCATAAACAAGAAATACTTCCTCTTCAACAACTCTTGTAAGCATTTTGGAGGTAGCAGCTCTCAGTGGAGAAAGTGGAGAAAGAAGAACATACCTACTAAAATAATCAGTTATGACAAGAAGGTATTTAAAACAACTTGATGAAGAGGGAAGAGGTCCCACAAAGTCGAGACTTATCATCTGCCAAGGTTGTTTGATTATCGGTCTCGAACCCATAAGACCAGCAGGAGCCTTATTAACAGGTTTACAAGCACAACAAACAGAGCATCTGTTCACGTACCTGATTGTATCAGCCTTCATCTTTGGCCAAAAATATTTAGATCTCAGCCGCCAATAAGTTTTGAATACTCCGAGGTGTCCAGACGTGGGATCATCATGAAAGTGTCTGATAAGATCAATTCTTGCCTCTTTCGGTACAACAATTTTCCAATAATCTGCCTCAGTTGAGAATTCCGGAATTTTACACGAAGCATATTTAAATAATGAATTCCCTTCGATTCTCCAGGATGAAAACTTGTCAGGAAACTTTATCACATTTTCACACATTCTAATGTACCATGGGTCCTTACTCATTAAAAAATCATCACTCTTTGCCAACTGTACTGAACACGCAGCTACATTCACAGAACGGGAGAGCAAATCTGGAACAACATTCTCCTTGCCTTTCCTATGGATGATTTCGAAATTTAAAGCCATCAAACGTAAACTCCAACGCGCTAGACATGCGCTACAGCATGGTTCAAATAACAGTTCCTGAAAATTTCATGTTTTTGGCGTGAAGGGAAAAGAAATAGCTGAAAATTCAAGACGAGAAACAGTTTTTTGTGAATAACTCAGAAAATATCCATTTTAGGGCAAGGGTGTGATGCATACACTCACATTATTTTTTAACGTAGATTCAATATCTGCCATAAAAAAATGGGGTTCTAATTTGAAAAAATTGTTTTTCCGGTTTTGTCATCCCTAACTTTGAAAGCGATTTTTTCACCCCCTGTATAATGAATCGCGATTTCGATTTTCAAAGTGGATACATCAATCTTACATCTTGAAAAATCCCAAAAATGAAGATTTTCCATCCAAAAACCTCGAAGTTATTCTTGTTTCAGCGGAGCTCTATTTTCGATTTTTTTTTCGAATTTTCCCGCTCAGAGAGAATTTTCCAACCAAAACTGAAAAATGTTACATCAAAATAACGTGAAATTTTCTAAGGAATCTATTTCTGCAATAAAAAAATGGTGTTCTAATTTGAAAAACGGAAGTTGACGTCATTTCTGGAAAAACCGGAGGTGCTCATGCCTTGAAAATATTTTAGATTTCATCAGCATCGTGAAATACTTATAAGTGCTGAATTTCATGAAAATACGTTCAGTAGTTTCCCGTATAAATATGGGTGAGGTTCCTCGTGAAAGACCCTGTAGATTACAAACTGCTTGCACGGAGGCAAGAAATAATCTTATGAAATCGAAAATGAAAAGGAAGGACGATTTCGACAAAAACTCAAAACATGTGACATTCAGTTCGGGAGAAAAAGTGTTAGTGAAACACATTATGGACAGTAAACTAGACCCAATTTTCAAAGGACCTTATAGCCAGTCTAATGGTTACTAGTCAATGTACAAGATGTCATTCGAAGAAGAAATATTGAGTAGTTTTAGCGTTTGAGTTTAAATATACCACAGTTTACCCCAGAACGAAAAAAATCATACGAATAGTCCTTCTATCCGTCTTTTCAATCAGCTATTCACATGTCTTGGCCGCCATCTCTAACTTTTGAAAAAAAAAAATAGAAACTTCTGTCGAAACGATTTTAGAGTACCAACAGGCATTTTTTTATCCTTGAAGCTGGCCCTTTAGGGCCATCGAAATTGAACGAAAAAAATCATCCGAATGGTCCTTGTATCCCTATATTACATCAGCTGATAGCAATTCATGGCCGCCATCTCAAACTTAAAACATAAAAACTTCTGTCGAAACGACTTCAGACCACTATCCAAATTGAACGAAAAAAATCATGGAAATAGTCCTTCTATCCATTTATTCAATCAGCGATTCACATGTTGTGGCCGCCATCTCAAACTCTTGAAAAAAAATAAAAACTTCGACCTCGGACTACCCTGCCAAAAACTTCTGTCGAAACGACTTCAGACCACTATCCAAATAGAACGAAAAAAATCATGGAAATAGTCCTTCTATCCATTTATTCAATCAGCGATTCACATGTTGTGGCCGCCATCTCAAACTCTTGAAAAAAAATAAAAACTTCGACCTCAGACTACCCTGCCAAAAACTTCTGTCGAAACGACTTCAGAGTACCTATACCCACAGTTTGATCTGGCCCTTGAGGGCCATCGAAATTGAACGACAAGAATAATCGGAATAGTCCTTGTATTCATATATTTCATCAGTTTATCACAATTCATGGCCGCCATCCCAAACTTTCAATAAAAAAATAAAAACTTCTGTCGGAACGACTTCAGACAACCTATACACATAGTAAATAAATAATAATAAACTGCTAATTTCCACAAAATTTATTGATGTTAAATGACGACAATTGTTTCACTACACTGTAGCTTTTTCAAGTCGGATGCTGAACTGAGTATTCCCAAATTATAACATTCGTTTAAATAGGTATTGATAACATAGTTGAGCAGAAAATTTGTTTTAAATGAGGTAATAAAATTATATTGGAGGGTGCCGCTGGTTATTCCAGGATTGTATAAAGATGTTCAGTAACGGTGATCTATTCACATCTGTTTGCTCGTTCAATAGGACCTTCTTAGAATTATACCTGTTTATTTCTAGAGATTCTAAGAGTGTGAGTCTAGAACTCTTGTTTTCTGTATGGAGAATCTGATAGTTGTTGTTGAACTCATGTCCGCATTCTTTCAAGTGGTTGGCGTATGTAGAATGGGTGGTGTTAGATCTACACTAACACCACCCATTCTACATACGCCAACCACTTGAAAGAATGCGGACATGAGTTCAACAACAACTATCAGATTCTCCATACAGAAAACAAGAGTTCTAGACTCACACTCTTAGAATCTCTAGAAATAAACAGGTATAATTCTAAGAAGGTCCTATTGAACGAGCAAACAGATGTGAATAGATCACCGTTACTGAACATCTTTATACAATCCTGGAATAACCAGCGGCACCCTCCAATATAATTTTATTACCTCATTTAAAACAAATTTTCTGCTCAACTATGTTATCAATACCTATTTAAACGAATGTTATAATTTGGGAATACTCAGTTCAGCATCCGACTTGAAAAAGCTACAGTGTAGTGAAACAATTGTCGTCATTTAACATCAATAAATTTTGTGGAAATTAGCAGTTTATTATTATTTATTTAAAATGAATTTCCATCAAGTGAAGACCGAATCAATCAAATATTTATACACATAGTTTGATCCTTGGATCTGGCCCTCTAGGTCCATCCAAATTGAACGAAAAAAATCATGTAAATAGACCTTCTACCCACCTATTCAATCAGCTATTCATATGTCTTGGGCGCCACCTCAAACTCTTGAAAAAAAAAATAAAAACTTTTGTCGAAACGACCTCAGACTACCTATACTCATAGTTTGATCCTTGGAGCTGGCCCTTCATAGGCCTACCACACGCTCAAGTTTCTCGACAGTTTTGCTTGCGCAAACCGGCTTGAACACTGAACACTGAGCGTGCGGTTGGGAAAACTTCACGTGTGTTAACGAAAACCCTCTTATTATTAATAGCAACTGAAAAGTGTCCTTGAATTTTGGGTTTGAGTGTGTCTGAACTCAAGTCATTAACAGCGCACCGATCTCTGAGAAACTTAATCAGTTCAGTGAATTTAGGTATTTGAAAATTTTGTTTCGAAATCTCGACGGGTATGCGGATCGAGAAGTCTCAAACTCCAGAATAACAGTGTGAACTGTCCCAAATCCGGGATCTTCAGTTCATTCAAACAGTTGACTGATTAGTCTGTAAAGTGTCACAAAACACTTTCAATGAATTTTGATTGCCCGATTTTATAGGTTGCAATGAAAATATTTGATTTAAGTAATGCGATGCTACAACTCTTAACATTTGAGAATTCATTTTTGAGGAGATCATAAACAGTCTCGTAGTTATTCGGATCAAAAACCACTGTTTGTGCAAGAGCCAGGGCTCTTCCGTCTGAATAAGAAAGCAAAAAAGCGAATTTTTCTATGTCAGACAAATCCTGGTTGGTATGAATTACTTTATCATAAAGTGCAATAAATCCCGGAAAACTTTCGAGTTCACCGTTGAACCGTGGTAACTGAATTTGCGGCATATAGTTTGGTGAGGATTTGGTCGTTTTGGAAGTATTTTCTTTCGCTTCGACACCTTGAAACGTCGATCTTTGATCTGCTCTTACCTCTAACCCGTCAATTACACTCAGCCCACTTCCACGGCAGGAAGCAGGGAAGTGAGCAGGGAAATGGGCAGGGTGAGAATGTAATCACTTCACTTCTGCTGCCACTCGCGTTGCTACTCGCGCTGCCGGTCACTCCCTAAGAGCCGTTTCACATGCGACTGATGGTCGGTCCTGATGGTCAGTCGGGGCCGTCGTTTGAACTGAATTTTACAATCCTTTCACATGCATGCGTATCATCAGTCGACCGATGGGGCAAGCACGAGCATCGGTCCAGCCCGCTGCGTTTGCGGCAAATGGTCTTTGATAGCGGCGACTGACGATACGCATCCATGTGAAAACAAATACCATCGACTGATGATCAGTTCGACCGACCATCAGGACCGACCATCAGTCGCATGTGAAACGGCTCTAAATTAGCGGTTTTTCGTGCGGCAGTGAAAGGACCGGCAGCGCGAGTGGCAGGGAGTGATCACATTCTGCCTAGTTACTGTCGTGCGAGTGTTGCGTACGTTGTCGTATTAATTGATTAAAAGTCGTTAATTGTTGCGAAAATGTAGACGGAGTGGAGAAACGAAAAAATAATATCATTTCTAGAATACCTTGAGAGTGAAAGAGTGATTCTTCTGATGAAAACCATAAACTTAAGCACAAAGTGCACGATGGTTGGAAGGATGTTTGGAATTGAAGAATTAAAGTGAGAAAAAAGTCACTTAGGGCTTCATTCAGACCTCTTCTGAAATCTGGATCAGGTGCAATTTCGTCGTCCGCCATTGCCAAAACTTGATCGCGAGAGAAATGTTTGAGTTTCCATACTGCCGCAGAAGTATTCCGGGAAATATTTCTGGCAGCGCGAGTAGCATTGGAAGTGGCTGAGTGTAATTGAGGCATAATATTTTGTAATATAAATCATCGAAAGCTGTCGATAAACTACTAGTATCTTTTCTTAAATCTCGGTTACGTGTACCGATCGCATCTAATTGCGAAAGATAACCCTCATATTCCTCAGCGATTTGTTCCATCCTCTCAGAGCAGTCGGAGCGTATCATAAATGAATTGAGGGAGGAAGGAAGTTTCCCAATTAAATCGTACACTTGCTGTACCCTAGTCCAGATTCTATCTAAACGTCCTTTCATCTGTGTGAAAGCACGAACATCCTCGGTGCTGGGTGCCGGTACCCTGGCCCCTGCCTCATCATCCGTATTTCTCATTCTTAAATAATGAAAATATGCCAGAGAATCTAACCTGTTTATTTACAAACAGTTCCGGCTCCGGCTACAAATGAAATGGCCCGATATAATGCGTTGATCACTACGTCGAACCTGCGCGTACCCCGAGTGATAAGAAACTCTGACAGACTTATATCAAGCCGCCATGTTACCCCTGAAAAAATTAAATTTCCTTTTCCAAGACCCCTGAATTCTAAAATCCAGCCACCGAATGGACCAATTATGTTACGGATCAATCCAAATTTCCTTATTCAAGCTGTTTTGAAATGGACTATTATATATTATTTTGAAGACTTATTTGGGCTTCTCCGCCACATAAGTTTAAGTTTGTGAATAAAAGATAAAAAGATCTTTGAACAACAATACGAACAACATTTGAATAATCTGAGAGGAATTTCTACCAGGAACAACAAAAGAAATAAAGAGGGAAGTAGAATAGAGGAAGAAGGACTCACCGTGGTTTCCTTGCCTGTTCTGCACACCAATTTCTAAACTTGCGGTGTCTCCAACTTCACTGTCTTCTTCACCTTTAACTAGCGATGAGTCTTTTTCCTTTCAGCTATTCACCAACTTACAAACTAGTGTAAACAAATAATGTCAATGCGAAAATGCGAATTTTATAACCCTATTAAATTGCGGTAAGACCGGGAACGTACGCCGTCGATGCGGAAAACCAATGTGATCGAAAAATCTGGAGGGGATGGGAACGTGATAGGAATTAAGAAGGAATTTCAATATGTGAAAAATCCTCCCAAATCATCACCTCACATCTTCGCATGAATAAAGAAATCCGCATTTCGACTCAATATCGAACAGTATAATCATTCATTCGTCAACGATTGTTATTTATTATAATTGAAAGAATAAAATTCTTTTTGAAAACAGTTTTATTGGATCGAAAATCATAACTATATGAAGACTCTCAGTGAATTGATGTAATAATAGCCACTTAGTGTCGAGTTAAAATTCCAAGGGGATATGATTTAGATATAGAAACATCGTCACAGATTATGTAGTGCTGAGTATCATTTTATTTTTCATCAATTTCTATTCAATATGTGGTTTGAATCGACATCATCATTAATATTCGAATTTTGAGTTTCATCGACATTTATTTTTGATATGGACCGGTTACAATACATTTTTAATATAAACTGTGCGTATAAAATGTATAATTTTATGTTCATTAGAATTCAATTTCATCTCCCACATTTGTGGGATTTCATTATTACATATCTCTACATCAAACGTTTTTACATCATTGAGATTTAAGTCTTGACGAAGTTGATAAACATTCTGACATCATTGTTAAGAGACCAGAGAAGAAATAATATTTGATGATATTTCATCCAGGAAAGCATCCAGATTATTCTTGAAATTCAGGATTTTTTCCTCAAATTTCATCGTATACAATTAGGAATAACTCGAAAACGAGGCGTTTTATTGGAATACATTCTCTTTCCAAAATTGTTGATTCTTTCGAAAATACAGGGTGTCCCATGTTCGAGTGCCTATTAGACGTTTCTGGAGAACTGGACATATTTGAAATCTGAAAATTGGGATTATGATATTGTTCGAAATTCTCTACAGACCTAAAATACTTTTGGAGTCTGAGCACCCTCGGTTATACAGGGAGTGAAAATAAATTTGTTCAAAAAATTCTTTTTTCAATTTTTTCGTTTCTGTTATGATTGAGTATTCCATGCTGAATACATATCTATCAAAACCATCGTATTTGATCGAATAGTTCTCATAACGTCAAAGTAGGAGAATGTAAAAAGGTCATGCATCTTTTGAATTTCATGAATATCATCACAGGGTGTTCCAAATTTTGTGTCGAATCCTGTGACCGAAAATTGGCCATAACTTCTGTTTTTCAAATTATAATTATATAAGAAAAATAATGATAGCCCACCCAGATTCTCTTCCTCCTAAATTCAGCAATTCCCGAGTTATTTGAGCTTTTCTGGATTCATGTCGTACGTAGATTCAAATTCATCAAATCAAAACAGATTCATCTTCTATGGTCACAGAATATTCTCATGCAACAGATTCGATGAATATTTGTATGAAACCATTGAAGTAAAATCGAGAAGTAAAGATAAAACCTAAAATTAGACCTGTCACTTGTGAATTAATTCATCTTCTATAATCATAGAATATTCTCATACAAAAAATAAGATGAATTTGACTCTACGTACAACAAGAATCCAGAAAACCTCAAATAACTCGGAAATTACTGAATTTAGGAGCAAGAGCATCTGAGAGTGCTATCACTGCTATCATTATTTTTCTTCGCAGCATACAACGCAATCATAAAAAAATAGAGTTTTAATTTGAAAATAAGAAGTTATGGCCAATTTTCGATTATAGTTTTCGACCCAGAATTTGGAACACCCTGTGAAATTCAAAAGATGCATGACCTTTCTACATTCTTCTACTTTGACGTTATGAGAACGATTTACACTCGGGATGTTCAGAATAAGAAAAATGGACATAATACTGACTATGAATATTTGACTTTTTTCAAGTATTTTTTCGATATTTTGAAAACTATTCGATCAAATACGATGGTTTTAATAGAAATATATTCAGCATTGAATACCCAATCATATCAGAAACGAAAAAATTGAAAAAAAAATTTTTGAACAAATTTATTTTCACTCCCTGTATAATCAGAAGTGCTCAGGCTCCAAAAATAATTTAGGTCTGTAGAGAATTTCGAACAATATCATAATCCCAATTTTCAGATTCCAAATATGTCCAGTTCTCTAGAAACGTCTAATAGGCACTCGAACTTGGGACACTCTGTATATCCTTTTCAAGTGGTTTTATAGTATTTTTGCATGAATTTATGAGTCGGCTACGCTGTAACTTTCATACCAGGAGAAATATCGAATATGTTTTGATTGAGGAATATGCAATATGAATACAGTAAACAATAAATCAAAATTCAGTCCATTCGAAATTCGGTTGCGAAGAACAGGAAAGAGTTTTTTTCATGAATTTTCGATACCGAACCGAAAGAAACCGAATTTTGAAAAATGGCATGGAAAAAAAGTGTTTCGTTCGATGAGAGGAATTTTCAGTTAAAATATATGTACAAGTCAAAGACTCACCCTGTATGATCATACCGAGCGTTGCCAATTGCCCGAAAATCAAATGTGAATATGGCAAGTAGAACGGTTATTAACTTTTTCGTTTTCACTTTCCGTGCGATTCTATGTTTTGTACCTATTTTACCCCGTTAATAAATAAATAAACTCTTTCAATAATTAAAATTATTTTTACAGCATCTATTACCACCCAACAATCATGAAGAGATGTTACATACAAGAGAAGGAACAGAGGTTGATCTCAATAGACTGAAATCTGTGTTTGAGGGAAGAAAGTTTGAAGTTACAATCACGAATAATCTCAAACATTTGAAAATGATCGATGAAATTGAGAAGTTTGTGAAGAGGATTAAGGAAAATTCTTGCTCTTGCTATTTCGTGATAATTTTATCCCACGGTGATAATGGTGAGGATTTATTGTATTTTAATTTATTCCTTCAATTATGTGTAAGGTTCGTAAACAGGCAGATAAAGCATGCAGGATTGCCGGTGCACTCCGCGACGTCATCCTTAACAACAAATATATGAGTAAACATCCAAAACCAAGAATCTACAAAACGTGTGTTCGACCTATCATGACGTATGGCATAGAAACTCGAGCAGATAATAAAAAAACAAAGTCCATACTAAGAACGACGGAAATGAAGATCCTGAGAACCATATCTGGGTACACGCTGAGGGATAGGAAGAGGAACACAGCCATCCGAGAGAAATGCCAGACTCATGACATAGTCAAATGGGGGAGAAAACGTAGACGGTATTGGAATGACCACGTCAGTAAAATGGATGCAGGCAGAATTGCTAGGATAGCCCGAGACGGAATCCCAGGTACTAGAAGACCAATCGGTAGACCCCCTGAACGCTGGGAAGACTCCTGGCCCCTGGGTATCTACATCCACCGAGGACTAAAGTGGAATTTACAAGCCCTAGGCTTAAATTAAGATGAAGAAGAAGAAGAAGAATTATGGGTACCTACCTTATTCATACATGTGCACTCTGTGATTTCTTTTCAATTAGCATTCAGAGAAGCGGATAAATTTCAGATCAACTTGGGAATACATCTGTGTGTTATTCAGCTGAGTTTTGGGAACAACTATGATTGCTATCACCATTTAAATTCAAAATATCTTAAAGCATGACCGTAGTCAGGAATGATCATGAGTCAGGGCGCATGAATTTTGAATCACTACCCATCAAGATCATTTCCACCGAAATTTTTTCCCGTGAACCACTTCGGGATGATTGAAAAAAGTTGAAAAAATACATACAATTTTTCATATTCAACATTGAAGAAATAACATAATCACAATGCACATTATGCATATACTAAATGATGAGTACATCGACATCGGAGTTATTTTTTCTTTGACATAATTGTCTCTTTTTGACGACAGATTGGATGGTGATTATTATATCAAAGAATGATGATATTAAATTCGATGGTCGCTACTTAAGCAAAAAGTTATATGTTTGTTTAAACGCTTCTTTTTGTTTCTGGCAAATGATCATAACCTCTTGGAGGCGCTGTGAACTGTAAACATACGTGAAGAAATTCTTTTCCAGAGCAATATCTTAGCGATCTTAGACTCGGGTTCTCAATCAAGTTTCGTTACGAAAAAACTTTGAGATTCCGGAAATTCAATATCGCGACGACCCTTCATGGAATTGAAAAAATGGGCATGTCCGCGAAGTCTGGTATATCTGGGAAAATTTTCGGTACCGAGGAAGAAAGCGAGATCGAAGTAGACTTCATCATACTTCAGAACATCTGTGAAAAAATGCGGTCATATGATTTCGATGCAACAAAGTCTCCTCACCTTCGGGGTATAAAATTCGCGGATCCTGATTTCAATAAAAGGGGACAATTTGATATACTTTTAAGCTAAGCGTCCACATGTCCGCACCGGACGCATCGGACGGATCGGATTTACGGATCTCCATTGCAGAAATGCCGATGCTCCGATACGTCCGGTGCGGGTCTGTGGACGGGCTTGCACGAGTTTCTATACAAAGAATACCGAAATCCGTTTGATCCGATCCGTCCGATGCGTCCGGTGCGGACATGTGGACGCTTAGCTTTAAGCTTAGCGTCCACATGTCCGCATCGGACGGATCGGATTTACGGATCTCCATTGCAGAAATGCCGATGCTCCGATGCGTCCGGTGCGGGTCTGTGGACGGGCTTGCACGAGTTTCTATACAAAGAATACCGAAATCCGTTTGATCCGATCCGTCCGATGCGTCCGATGCGGACCTGTGGACGCTTAGCTTAAAGCTAAGCATCCGATGTGTTTCCGGCCATATTAAGGGCAGGTCATATCATGAGTAACAAAAATTATCCAGCCTGTATGAATACCATTTTTGGGTGGGTAGTTATGGGTAAAATTCCGTGGATCCATGTGAACTCTGAGAGCGTTTCATGCAGTGTAAACTCGTTTTTCACAAAAAATTCGGAAAATGATCGTTTAGACGAAACGTTGAAACTTTTTTGGAAGGTGGAAGAAGTACCGGAAATAATTCCCGAAGCATTTTTTCAAAGAACGTCCATCACGACGATAAAAAGGCTTTCATGCCGAGGCCACACACACCAAGCGCTATGCTAGATACGCTATAGACGCTATGGACGCTACGTATGCGATGTTCGCTAATTTCAGCGGCCACACCGAAAGCTACATACTCGATTATTTCATTCACACATGGCTCCGCCAATGAAAAGTCACAAATTCAGTCACACGATATGCAATATTATCGACTATTTAGGTAAACAAAGAAATATCAGCGGGTATTTTAAAGTGTCAAAATTTGGCATAACATTCATTCAGAATTGAAAATGTACGGAGGGTCCCGAGTTCAAAACTTGGTTGGGATAGCAATTTTTTTGCAAAATAATGAATGTAATGCCAAATTTTGACACTTTAAAATAGCCGCTGATATTTCTTCGTTTACCTAAATAGTCGATAATATTGCATATCGCGTTTCTGAATTCGTGACTTTTCATTGGCGGAGCCATGTGTGAATGAAATAATCGGAGGTAATATCCCAAGACTATTATTTTCGACCTAATTCTATCGAGAGCGTTTTGTATTTCGACAATTTGATAAGACCATATGAACATTAATAATCTGAATAACCCCCGAGAGCTTTAGCTCGAGCCTCGAGGGAGTTATTCTTCGAGTATATATATATATCTTTTGTCCACGCCTTCCCTATAATCCTTACATTTCGGATGATCTTTGAGAAACGTAATGATAGTCATCTCTCACCCGTGAATAATGGCAGTGAATAATGATTCATTAATCACTGCTAAACATTCACTTCTGAAAATTTTTAATCCGTCAGGATTCGAACCCGAGAAGCCCTTTTCCACAATGGAAAATTGCCAACCACCAAGCCATCAGAGCGATGACGATTAAGAGAAAAAAATGTTTTCTTCTATGATTCCCTTTCAGTTTGACAAGCTGAAAAATATTCGAAACGTCTATTTTCATTGTGCCTCCCATAAATTGTAATTCTTCTCGAAGATACCTGCATTACAGAGTCATGAAGAAATGTTGTGTACTCTACCAGAAATAAGACAGGCTGCAAGGAATACTGCATTACATCTATTGCCGGAAAAATCAAGGAATCTCAGCCTGAAAGCGTTTAATAATTTCATGGACTGAGAGCAGCTAATAAAATCCACTCATTTTCGGAGTCAGTTTTATAGGCTTATTTTTCGAAAACATCAGCTACCTATAAACAAACAACCGTATGGAGCCATTATTCCATGCTTAAGAATACTCTCAACATAAATGAAGGCAACGATATTGGAAATTTTAAAAAACTGCGTTCACTTTTGGAAAGGAAATCAGAAGGAAGATAGCTGGAGTATTTTCTAGCGAAGAAATTATTCCTGAAGCATGCGATCGAAAATATCTTGTGATGAAGGTGAAACACTAGCTTGAATACATTATTTGTATTTCAATTTCATCAGAGCGAAAGTATGGAAATGAATCGATGTCAACTGAACTTTTTGACGTTTATCGAGATTTTGCATTATTCAGTGCGAACACAGAAAATGTTATGTCAACGCTTTTGATAACTATTTTCGTTGTTGAAAATGCAGATTAAATAGATTTTTACCGAGGAAGTCGTGGACAAAGTATAGTATTCTATTAGCACATAATTACTATTATTCACTCGGGTGAATTGCGACACTCGCCGAATAATATACTATTGCGTTTTCGCAATCATTAGGTTCAGTTTTATTTCACGATGTTACCAAGCACGGTGCCATGGGATAGTGATAGCAATGACGATGAGTTGCTTCTATTGTTATCGTTGTGCAAAAATAAACGTAGAAGAAAATGGGTCTACGAAGTGAACAAAATAAGAAATGATTTCGATGAATTTCATCATATCGTAGTACAGTTGCGAGAAGATGAATAAAAGTTTAGATAATATTTTCGAATGAGCCCGCAGCAGTTTGTTAGGCATTATTGAAAAGGAACGGCATTTTCCCTTCACATATTATCGCACTACACTACATCCCTCGCGATGTTTTGAATATAGCCGAGAATCAAACAGTCGGCGACGTGGCTTAGAGCCGTTTCACATGCGACTGATGGTCGGTCGGGGCCGGCGTTTGAACTGGATTTTGAAATCCTTTCACATGCATGCGTATCATCAGTCGACCGATGAGACAAGCACGAGCATCGGTCGAGCCCGCTGCGTTTGCGTGTCGTCGGCTCGAGCCGACAAAGGAGGCTTTCACATGCATGCGCACCATCAGTCCGTATGAGATTGCGGTGTTGCGCATGTTATTGTACGTCGTTATTTTACGGATTTACGAAAGGATTGTATTTCTATACCAATATTCAATAATAGTGGATAAATGTCAATGGGTAGGAAATAGTATATTGTTCGATGAGCGGTTATGTAAGTCATAGCACACGCAGATGAATTTTGCAGCACGAGCCGTTAGGCGAGTGGTGCAATTGACAATAGTTGTCAAAAGAGTTCTCTGAGGTCCAAAATCGAATCGATACCGTAGAAAACGTTAAGAATTAACTTTTTCCAAATGCAATATTTGGATATTCAGACCCAGGAAAATGTAGAAATGGATGGCGAGGACGTTACCTTGATGTCTGAAATAGAGTTATCGATTGATCCGACTTTTTTATCCATTTCGTAAGCTTCATTTTTCCTATTTGTATTAGAGTAAGTTATAGGCGTGAGTTATATTATAACTTAGAACTCACGCTATTGGTTTATGTTTATAGAAACCAGTTGAATAATGGATATATTATTCTGTGGGAGTAGATAAAAGTTGATTTTGAAACTAAAATGCTTATAAGTGTTATATAAAAAAAGCGGAAATCTGGGATACATCCTCAGAAAATTATAAAAATAAAGTTTTGAATATCATTTTATTTCCATAAGACAATAACAGTAAATTGTATCGGAATAGTCAAAAATTTCTAAAAATAAACTAAGACTAAAATTAAAAATGTATATAAACACAAATCTCTAAATTATAATTTTCAAATACTCATCGACCCGATAAAAGCATTTAGCAATCAAAAACTGTTTTAATTGGAATTTGAACTGGTTAATAGTAGTACACTTCCCAATGTGGATTGGAAGAATATTAAAGAGTAGTGGTCCCATATTATTAGGTGATCGGAATGCTACCTTAGACTTGCAAATGTTTGTGTGCAAACAATTGGAATTCCTAGTATTAAATTTATGTATATCACAGTTTTGTTTAAACTTGTCATTATTTTTAAAAACATACAAACACAATTCAAATATAAATAACGATGCAATAGTTAAAATTTCAAATTCAATGAAAAATTTTTTGCAACTTACAGTAGGGGGAACCCCCGCTAAAGAACGAATGCACCTTTTCTGAGCTACAAAGACATCATCAGAGAACGTTGGCCAACCCCCGAAACAGACACCATTTCTTAGCCTGGAATCGACATTAGCGAAATAAACTTGTATTAATTGTTCAGCTGTTAAAACCGACCTCAATTGTCGTAGCACAAAGCTCTGAGAATTTATTTTAGGTATAAGACATTGACAGTGGGATTTCCAATTAAGGTTTGAATCGATACAGAGTCCCAGGAATTTAGCGCTTTCAGTAAAACCAAGCCTACCCTTATCCAACGAAACATTCAACTCCTTCACAGACTTCTGCGGATGATGAAATCGAATAAGGGTTGTTTTAGACGGATTTAAGTGAAGTGAGTGCTGCGAAAACCATGGGTTTGATACTTGTGATAAGCTCATTACAATTCCTTTCTAGTAATATCTCAGATTTATTCGAGGTAATAGCAGAAACATCATCAGCAAAAGCCGTAAATAGAGACCCCGGATCAATATTGTCCGACTGATTAATAAACAGCAAAAAAAATATCGGACCCAAAACGGATCCCTGGGGTACGCCAGTATGATTTTCCAGAGTATTTGATGTGAAATTTCTTATATTGTCGCGAGTGTCCGTATGATGAACAGAAACGTATTGCCTTCTATCAACTAAAAAAGACTTGGACCACTCGAAGGATCGATCAACAAAGCCATATTTTTAATGATTGTTAAGAATTTATTGTGATCAACGCAATCAAATGCCCTACTGAGATCACAAAAGATCCCAGCAGGACACTCGCCCGCATCGATAAGCTCAACAATTCTCTCATAAAACGAGTGTACAGCTGACATTGTACTCTTACCAACCCTGAATCCATGCTGGTTGTCAGACAAAATTTTATTATCTTCAAGATGTGAAAGTAATCTATTTAAAAATGCGTACTCAAAATTTTTTGATAAAACAGATGGAATAGTAATTGGCCTATAGTTTTGAATATTAAGTTGATCACCTCTTTTCAAAATTGGGACGACCTTACCAAGCTTTAATCTAGCAGGAAACTCTCCGTGTTGAGGCCTTGGTTTATTTAATGATAAAATAAATTTAATCCAAGAGACCTTTGTAATAATGAATTCAACCAGTTAGTTAAAATTTAGCAGACTGTAATAAGGAAAAAATATATATCATAAACTTGTTTCAATGCCCAAATAGACCACTTACTTTTGACCTCTGGTAGATTCCTGATGGGTTTTCTGGTATTCCTACGACCTTTCTAGGTGAAATATTAGGAAGGTTTGAAAGGAAAAGTAAGGATTGAAGATATACCCACTGGTACCAGAAACTGGAGAATAGATGTTGTCTCCTAACCTTCTTCAAAAGTTTTGAATGAGCGTTGTTACACCACACTAATTGTGATTTCACAAAACTATCAAACTATATTAATTTTAGCAGCGGAAAAATCTAATAAAGCGAAACGAAATAATAATCATACAAGCGATTTCATTCATAGATCGACGAATACTGAATAAAGACATATGTAGGTACATACGCGTAAATAACGCATATAGTTCTTTTAATTTCTACGTGAATGGGAAAAATGTGAAAATGAAATATACGGGGCGCCAGCATTCTCCCCCAACTTTGGGAAAATTATTATTTTTCCAAACAAAATACCAAGTGAAAAAACAAATCATTGAAATGCAAAAAAAACAAAAAAAATAATATTAATTATCACATGAAAAAAAAATAATAATTAACAAACTATTAGTTATCATGTTATCAATTTTATTGGGTGGGTTGTGGACACAACTTTACAACCGGTCTTTTATACACTCCAGTTCGAGTCTTAACGAGAGCAACTCTAATAGTGCCATCCGAACCGGGAAAAACCTGCGTTACGATACCTATTGGCCATCTAAGGGGTACGCCCCTATCATCCATAAGAATCACAATTTTTCCTATTTCTATTGAGGTGGAATTGACGTTCCATTTTAGTCTTGTTTGCAATTGATGGAGTTATTCGCTTTTCCATCTAGTCCAATAAGATTGTACTATTCTATCTAATAGTTGCTTCCTATTCAATCTACCTAGATTTTCTTGCGAAACATCATACGATGGTATTTGCTGTAATGAAGTTAAAGAAAAGTGTGCTGGTGTCAGCATTAGGGGGTCCTTTGGATCATCAGAAACGTAACTACATAAGGGTCGACTGTTTAAAAGCGCTTCAACCTGTGTCAATACTGTTATGAATTCTTCATAACAGAGTATTTGGGAACCAATTGCCTTGAAAAGATGATTTTTCATGCTCTTTACATTTATTTCCCATAGGCCTCCCATGTGGGGTGCTAATGGCACATTAAACGTCCAACATGTTCTTTCACACAACAAATACCTTTTCAAAGACTCTTCGTAGTCAGCAGAAAGGACAAATCGGTACAATTCATCCAGATATTTTTTAGTTCCAACAAAATTAGTACCTTGATCCGAATAGAATTTTCGAACATATCCACGACGACTCAAAAACCTTTTCATACAATCAAGACATGTTGCGGTAGATAAATCTGATGCTAGTTCCAAATGTATAATTTTTGTTGCTAAACAAACGAAAAGGCAGACATACGCCTTTTGTGTTTTAACACCTCTATGTCTAGTTAACGTTATATTAAAGGGACCAGCATAGTCAACGCCGGTATCAACGAATGGTTTGATCTGACTAGTTACTCTCGGTGAAGGTAGATTAGCCATAAGTGGATGTTTAGGTTTAGGTTTAAATTTGAAACAGAAATTACACGCCTGAGTGCGTTGTCTAATCAAATTTCTCGCAGACAATATCCAATATTACTGTCTAAGTAAGGAGTTCAAAAGGTACGGACCGGTATGTAAATTCTTCCTATGATAATAATCAACCAGAATTGTTGCAAAATGATCTTTTTTGGGCAATAGGAAAGGATGTTTGCAATCAAAACCTACTTGCGCATTTTTTATTCGGCCACCCACTCTAATACAACCAAAATCATCTAAAAATGGCGACAATTTCCTGAAAGTGTGAGGTACCACTTTATTCAACTTCAATGCACCCATCAATTCCTTGAAATAGACCATTTGTAATGTCCTAATAATGTATTTTTCAGACATTTCTAAATCTTCTGAAGTAATTTCTTTCGAAGGTGGCAATATGTGCACAAAGCGCAAAACGATCGTCATACTACGCAACAATTTGTTGAACGAAGAGAATCTTTGAAAGCAAACAATCAGGGGATTTTTAACGGATTCTGTTACAGAGACTAAAGCTATAACTTGCTGTTCTGGTAAATCCCAGAACTCCATTAAGTTCAATGATTTTATTGGCCATTCAACTATATCTTTTTTCAGCCATTGTGGTCCAAATAACCATTCAGTTTTGGTTTCCACAAATCTTGCAGATGATATACCACGAGAAATAATATCAGCGATATTTTGTTCACCCGGAACAAAAAACCAATTAGCGGAAGTAATATTTCTTTGAATTTTGGAAACTCGATTCGCGATGAATGAATCTATGAGGTGAATCTGACAACCAACCTAAAACAATTTGAGAGTCAGTTCAACAAATAACTTTATCGATTTTACATCGGCACAAATAAACTGATTCGATATAGTTCATCAATTTAGAAAGCAATAAAGCGGCGCATAATTCAAGTCGAGGTATTGATTCTATCTTTAGAGGGGAAACTTTTGATTTTGAACTAATTGAACCAACATGAACTTCCTCCTCAAAAATCACACGTAAGTAAACTGCAGCGCCATACGCATTCTGGCTTGCATCTGCAAAACCTATCAAGGTGATAGGGAAGTCAGGTGTCGCATATAGCCACCGTGGGAAATTTACCTGCTTCAAAAGAGGTAAATCAGCTACAAATTGTAACCACTTATTACGCAAACTAAGAGGGATTTCTTCATCCCAATCCAATTTGATCGACCAGAGGTATCTAATAAAAAGTTTAGCATATAAAACAACCGGACCCAAAAGACCGAGTGGATCAAATATTTTACTGATTTGGGAAAGTATGATTCGTTTAGTGGGAACCTGGTTGCCGATAGTAACTTCATTTATATCAAATGAGAGAACGTCCAATTCAGCCTGCCACTGAATTCCTAAAACTTTAATATTCTCTTTTTCAAATGGAAATGCTTTCTGAGAACGTTTTTCCTCGGGTATAAACTCCCTAAGTTCAGAAGCATTCGTATGCCACTTTGTGATTTCAAAACCACCAGTTTTGAATAAATTTGTCAACTGAAGGTATAGGTCTGTTGACTTACTTATGGACTCTATACTTGTAGTTAAATCGTCAACGTACATATCCTCAAGAATGGTTTTCGATGCTTGTGGATAATTATGTGCTTCATCTAAAGCCAACTGTCTCACAACTCTCAGAGCAAGATAGGGAGAAGTTTTAACCCCAAACGTAACAGTAGTGAGTTCATAAACATTAATTGAATCACTCGATGAAAATCGCCACAAAATGCGCTGGAATCGTTGATCCTGGGGATTAAGACGTATTTGTCGATACATTTGACAGATATCAGCTATTAATGCTACCTTGAAAATTCTAAAATTCAAAAACATCTTCAGGATGTCCTCCTGAAGTTTCGGACCTGTGTATAAACAGTGATTGAGAGAAAATCCTGAAGGGACTGTCTTCAAACTAGCGTCAAATACAATTCGAATTGGGTTTGTTTTACTATCTTTCTTAAAAACTGGATGATGTGGAATAAAATACCCATCAGATTGATCAGAAAAATCTCCTACATTCCCGATAAACCGCAAATGCCCCTGAACCAAATAATCTCGAATAACATCAGAATACATCTGTTTCAAAACCGATGAAATTTCAAATTTTCTCTCTAAAGCATTGAATCTTTTAACGGCCAAATTCACTGAATCAGTCAAATTATCAGGAGAAATCCTGAAGGGCAAAGAAACCGTATATCGGCCATCCTGTTTACTCCGCGAATAACACGACTTAAAATGATTCTCACATTCTATTTCATCTGGGCTGAATTTGTGAATTTCGGGGACTTCTTCTAACTTCAAGAAATTTCGAACAAGTTTTTCAATTTTTTCCATATCACTTATAGCGCTAAAAGATATGCTACCTTCTGAATTCGAAGATTTAGCCCTAAAAGCTGTCCCACACAAAATATATCCCAGAGTAGTATCTGAAGCAGTCAATGAATCTGAAGTATCACCCATGATTTTATTACCCTTTATAATGGAATTAAAAAGCGTTATTCCGATAATCCCATCGATTTCGCAAGACTGGGAAAATCTTGAATCAGCCAACGGAAGATCCTTAATGTGTTCTAAATTTCTCATTGAAATATTAGTGGTAGGTAAGTTTATTAACAACTTATCTATGATCAAAGCTTTCAATTTATATTTTATTCGCGAATCAAACTTAGAACCGATGATTATATTGTCTACATAACCTCTTATATGACTTTGTGTATTGCCAATACCAATAACCGATGAATTTCTATCAACAAAAGCTAAGTTCAAACGTTGACAACATTCGAATGTCAAGAAATTCTCTTGACTACCAGTATCTAAAAGAACGCGAATTATTTCCGTGCATCGATCAGAAATATGTACTAAAACTTCTGCAGTAGGTAAAACTGTCGTTACATCTCGAACTATAGGTTTTTGAACACTTGTACAAGAAATACTTTTCGATTCTGTTTGTTCGATGTAATTATTGGCTGAAGAAGTTGAGGGTTGTGAATTCAGCGTGACAACAGCAGAATTGTTGCGATCAAAATGTAACAAAGTATTGTGGCGGCTATTACAGACATTACAATTAGTTTGAGATTTACATGCAGATATGCGGTGTCCGGGACTCAAACAATTTATACATAAAGATTTTTCTTTCACCAATTTGAAACGCTCCATTGGAGTTATTTTCGAAAATTTCGAACACTTATTGATAAAATGTGTATTCTGATTACAAATAGGACAGGGAAATGAAATTGTTTTTCCTGAAGAAGCTGCCATAAACGAGTGAGTTTTCGTTTTGGGATGTCTAGAATTTACCATTGAATTTGAAGAATTCTGATTACTAGATTTCGAGGTTCTATCCAAAACTTTAGCTTGCAATTTAATGGTAATCAACTTATCGTATGTAAGTATTTCTCGATCCTTTAAAGACATTTCGAATGTTTTTTGAGTGCATGAATCTAGTTTAGAGAGAGCTATAGACACTAACAAAAAATCAGCCAAATTATCTATGGACAATTGTTTCAAAGCACTTACTGAAACGTCGAACTTTTCCAAAAATATTTCGAGATTATGCGATGATTCAACCATTATTGATTTAAAATCAAGAATTGACTTCAAATATGTCATTGCTAGTAGTCTTTCGTCCTGAAATTTATCGACCAAAATATTCCAAATTGTTTCATAAATTTCGGCGGTAGGAATTACTCCTGAACACAAAGTTAAAGCGCGACCACTGAGTTTACTCATCGGGTAATGTACCTTACAAGCATCATCGAATGAAGAATTATCATGTACACAACTTTTGAAATTCTGATAAAAAATAGGCCAGTTTTTTGGATCACCTGAAAAATCAACTAAATCCATTTTAGGTAACCTTGGCTGCGATTCTACTAATTTTTTTGAAGAATGTGAATGCGAAGGTGTTTTATTTTCAATATTTTTTGCGGCGGTCATAATGTGGCAATACAAATCTTCAGCAGATTCAACTACCTGATAACTAGGAGTAAAGTTTGGTAAGATTTCTAACGAAAGTAAATTTATGTCCTCTACCACATCCTTGAGTTGAGTTTTACTATTTTCTATAAAATTCAAACCAATTTTGAAATATTCAATTACTTTCGGATTATCCAAATCCTTTATATAATCATATTGTTTTTGAAATCTAGAAAATATAGCTTGTTTCTTAGCTTCCAAAACTTTCAATCTAATTTGTTCCTTTTCACTCATCCTGAATGAAAGGATATCAACAAAGTTTATTTATAACCTAAAAAGTACTAATATGGATGAAAATGTTGGGCGGAGCGCGAATACTAGTCTGATCAAATATGTCAACCTAACAAAAAACTGACAAATTGATTCGTAAGATAGTGTATTTGGGCTGAAATTGAAATGGCTGAAACTATGGAAACTATGGTGAATATACGGCCCGAAAGGATCAAATGTTGAGGCCTTGGTTTATTTAATGATTAAATAAATTTAATCCAAGAGACCTTTGCAATAATGAATTCAACCAGTTAGTTAAAATTTAGCAGACTGTAATAAGGAAAAATATATATCATAAACTTGTTTCAATGCCCAAATAGACCACTTACTTTTGACCTCTGGTAGTATTCCTGAAGGGTTTTCTGGTATTCTTACGACCTTTCTAGGTGAAATATTAGGAAGGTTTGAAAGGAAAAGTAAGGATTGAAGATATACCCACTGGTACCAGAAACTGGAGAATAGATGTTGTCTCCTAACCTTCTTCAAAAGTTTTGAATGAGCGTTGTTACACCACACTAATTGTGATTTCACAAAACTATCAAACTATATTAATTTTAGCAGCGGAAAAATCTAATAAAGCGAAACGAAATAATAATCATACAAGCGATTTCATTCATAGATCGACGAATACTGAATAAAGACATATGTAGGTACATACGCGTAAATAACGCATATGGTTCTTTTAATTTCTACGTGAATGGGAAAAATGTGAAAATGAAATATACGGGGCGCCAACACTCCGCAACAGAATGAAAGGTTTACAATATGTGTTAATGGCTTAAGGTGGGCGTTCAATGTAGTGTGTTTTTATTTCAAGTTGATTTCGAAAACGGTTTCACTTTGAGAACTGAAATTTTGTGGGTGAACTCAGAAAGGATTAGGGTTCTTGTTGAAATAATTTCAATCGATTTCATTCCGACAGTTAATTTTTTTTCTTTCAAAAATAGAAGAAAATGAGCCAACCCATGCTTCTGTTTTATTTCAACAGAAAGACCCATGAAAATAGTTCAAATTCCGATTAAAAGTGAATCTACTGATAATTTCGTTCAGAAGATCAACTTGAAATACGGAATTGGCAGAGAATGGCCAAATTCAAATTTTGGCGGGAAAAAGTTCCTGCTTTACCCACAAATTCGCTTATTTCATAGTTCGGCGAATTTCGGATAGAGAGCGCTATTGTACATTTCATTCATGATTAGAGAGATATTCATAGAACTTCATAGTGATAGTGCATGTTCTATGGAGATATCCATAAAATGGACGGTGGTGCCTCTATCGGCTGAGCTTTCCTACTCGCTTTAAACGCCGACCTTAATGATGAAGCTTAGCACATGTTTTATTAGGAAATTTGGAATTTCGTCGAACCCACAAGACTTGGTATTTTTAAGTTTTCCTGAAAGGAGTTCACCTAGTTCATGTTCTGTATAAGGACAGAGAGTAAAATCATTATTTATGTTGAATGAAAAATCCGGTAGTCTTAATTGGGTTCAAAATCTCATAAGGAGCATTTTGAAAAAAGTCATTAAACATTTTGGCCAGTAACTCGCAGGGTCAAAAATCTTATTATTTTGGTCACTACGCAGAACTTTGTTTTTTTTTATACAGTTTTTGTTTGTCATCTCATTTATTACTTGCCAGCATGCTTTTGTGGTATTTTCAGAACGGGAAATTTTATTTTGATAAAATGTTCTTTTGGTTTCACTAACTAATTTGGTATGAACCTTCTTTGACTCTTTGTAAAGTAATTTTGACTGTGGATTAATTTTAGAAAAATAATAAAGATCTTTTAGGTCATTACTTGATTTTATAACACTCTGTGATAACCAACCTTTGGAGCTATTTTGTTTGCATGACTTATTAGAGGAAAATACTTTTTGAAATAATATTGCACAGTATTAAAAAAAATTTCAAAGGATTCAGAAAATGTTACGCTCCAATATACTGACAGCCACGTCTCTTCAAGTAAGGAACTTTTAAAATCGTCAATTGCGTCCCTATGAAAATCTCTTTTCCAGAGATAGATTTTTTTGGATTCTCCAGAACAAACCTCAAAATCGGCCAGAATCGTTCTATGATCCGATATTGTGTTATCATAAACACAAGAGGCTAACTGAACAACATTAGTAAAAATGTGATCAATACTACTCGGCTCAGCTAACCCCCCCTATGGTACAAACCAAAAGAAGAAAATACATTGGACAATTTCACAAAATGTATACACTTGGCATCAAAAGAATTAAAATTAAAATCGCCACACACAATAAGAATATAATAAGGATCAAAAATTGAATATAAAATCTCTTCAACCTTTTCTAGAAATAAACTCACATTCCCATCAGGTGAACGATAACAGTTTAGTACAATTATTTTACTCCCAGAGAGCGTACAGGATATCGCACAGACTTCAATATCCCGTTCAAAGCAATATTTCTGAAGATCAATCGGTTTGTATGTTACGTCATTACGTGTATAGATTGCAACTCCACCTCTCTTAAGATTAGATCTATTATAAGAAGTAGCCAATGTAAACCCCTCAATTTGAAAACTTGATATCGACCAATCACTTGTCCAGTGGCGGCTCCTCCATTTGTGCACATGTGCACGTGTACCCCCAAGTAATATCTTCATCTAAAGGAATTTATTTTTGTGTTTGACGTAAATGTAACGTTTTCCATTGGGTATTTAATTTTATTTTTAATTTCCGATGTTCCGGTTCACGGTTCTGTACTACTGTAGAGTGTAGACTACTATAGAAACAAGAAACAGACGGCGGGCGAACTCACAACAGTCAAAACTTCGAACGCCAACGGTCAATGCAAATACGCGTAGCCCGTACACTGCACTATCGAACTGATCCCTCATTGGAGCAGCAGCTACCCTTCGCGTCCCGCACTCCCCGTAACAGTCCATAGTATTTAGCTGGCATAGGTACACATCCAGCATGTGCACGGTCGTCTGTTGCATAGACAAGCTATAGATAGGCAACTCTTAATTCAAATTCTGTTCATTGTGTCTGCGCTATGTATACTCGGTCGTTAGTACTAACAGCTGATATCGGCGTAAAAAACAGACATAGTTTTATGTACCATTTGTATAAAAAATTTTCAAATTTCGAGTTCATTAGATACGATGATTATTTGTATTCCAGAGCAATCACTAAATCTTATAAAAAGCATAAAATGTAGAACACCAGTGATTAAAATCAAAGTCTTATATAGGAGTTAAATATTATTCATTTATACATGTTTGTTTATCTACATGAATTAATGTCAAGGCAAATAATAATATTTCACTCAAGAGAACACACAAAAATATTTAATTGGTTGTATTTCGCGCAATTATGGCCGCAAATTTGGGGAATCCGATTAGCATCAGCGTACAATATTCAAAAACAAATTCGGTGACATTAGAAAAAAAAAACAGAAATCAAAATTGCCTGTCCTGGTCTATTCAATATTTCGTCTGAATTAGATTTAGCACTCAGGGATCATTTGGATCAATCCACAGTATTCAGCGGAACATCCAAAGACATTCAAAATGAATAGTTGGACTGTATGCTTTCATTGCTTTCTGTGTGTCTGTGTGTCATGCACACATTAAGAAAGAACTTGCTGCCTCAAAATTCGTGTCCGTGATAAGTGATGAAACAATTGACATTTCAAACATTTTCCAAATGGTTATAGTTTGCCGTTATGCTTCAGCAGACGGTACCCCTATTGTGAGAATTTGGGGTTATCTGAATGTTATTCCAAGACAAGGCCAAAGAACATCACAAACTGCTCTAAACTGCGAGATTCGAAGTTTTATTACACATTTTTTCCTCCCCAGAACCCCCCTTCCCTATGTAGTCCGTACCCTCTAGACCCCTCGGTATCTGCCCACATTTGCACTCCCAAAATATAAATCCACGCGCCGCCACTGCACTTGTCCATGTCTCATTTAAACAATAAAACATCATATTATCATAAACTGACATTTCGATCATTAGTTCATTAATTTTTTCATGGTTTATCCCTCCTAAGTTTAGAAACCATAATTTAGGATCAAATACTAGCGAGTTAACTCTGCCGCCTTTCTCCGGAAGAAAAAACGCTGGACAAAGCAATACTGAGGCCATAAATCTGGGTTCATGGCCGCTTTAAAATTATTCTCATTAATTGAAACTTTAAAGGAAGCATATCGCTCAGGATGCTTTGATTGCATGGGATCAACAATAACTTCAGGAAAATGAGTTGTCAAATAATCTCTCATAGTTTTCACAGTTGTTGACGGAGCAAGTCGAGTCACATGTAAAGTTGCCATTTTCGGTACCGCCGATAGTATACTACTATTAGTTTGTATGTGAGTACCAACAATTTCTTCTCTTTATAGATTTTCATAAAAATACGTCATGAAAAGCATGGAACCCGATATGGACAGATCCGAAACAAGGTGCACTTTCATAATCTGCAGAAATATACAGGGTGTCCCATTTAAATAATTTTTTTTGTCATTTCCGGTTAAACCGGAAGTATCTCATTAATGAAAATATGCTCATCAGATGCATCGTGGTCCATTACACTCAGCTGCCAAATTTCAAAAATATCGCCCGTTTCGTTTTAAAGATATTAATTTGGTGCCAAACTTTATCCCAACCCTGTATATAAGTTCAGCGGCCACACCGAAAGCTATAGGTACATACTCGAGTATATCTTTTGCGTTTTCGCAATCATTAAGCCTGCTCCACACTCATGGCAAGAACCTTGGCCAATACCGCGAACGTGAGCGTAGAACGTGAGTGTAGATGACTTTCTTGTGTAACGTTCGCGCTTCGCGGCCTTCCCCTTGAGTTTGCGGTCGCCTGTCCCGCGACAAAGGCTTCGCGCCTAAGCACACATGTTCCATCCACACTCACAGGTCTTCGCGGTACCTGCGCAGTAATGATTTAATACTTGTTCACTGACTTTACTCGCTTTTGAAATGAATGATTCATGTAGCAATGAAGTGAAATTAGAATAGATTCAGATTTAAATAAGTGGAATGAGAATTTCTTGATTATTATCAGAATAAACCGTTTTTATAGCTGGCTCAACAGGCGAAAAGTCTTCGTAGACAGCGAGGATGCCGCGAACCGAAGTGCGAATATTTGTGTGACTGTGGATGACTTTCTTGGCCGCGAATTCTTGCCCAAGTTCACGGCAAGAATTCTTGGCGCGATTCGCTCCCTGAGTGTGGAGCGGGCTTTAGGTTCAGTTGTATTTCACGATGTTACCAAGTACGGTGCCATGGGATAGTGATAGCGATGACGATGAATTGCTTCTATTGTTATCGTTGTGCAAAAATAAAGCGTAGAAGAAAATGGTTCCAAGAAGTGAACAAAATAGGGAATGATTTCGGTGAATTTCATCATGTCGTGGTACAGTTGCGAGTAGATGAATCAAAATTTAAAGAATATTTTCGAATGAGCCCGCAGCAGTTTGACTAATTGTTAGGCATTATTGAAAGGGATATCGGAAAGCAAACTACCGAGAAAGGATTCCCGCTAGAGAGAGATTAGCTGTCTGCCTCAGGTAAGTAAAAAGTACCTACCTTAATTCATTTACCTTTTTTGTTTTCTGAACATATTCCATCATTTGAAAATATAACTTAACATAATGCTTTATTCCCATATTATCAAAATACAATACACAACTCTACAAAATCACCATTTCTCTTCTAAATAACATTTGGAAAATTTCAACAACAAAACCAATTATTATAATCAACACAATTCACTTTATGTTGAAATATGTTTGTCCAACATTCTGGTTACATGGGGTCCTGTGCTGTCCCATGGGTTGCTCCATTCTGTTTCACCAGTAACGTATTGTTGGTACCATAGACATATTATCCCAAGTCTATGGTTGGGACTGATCAGATAGTGGTGACAACATTGGTTGCTGGGTCCGATCGGACTGTGGTGACATCATTGGTTCGATCGGAATGTGGTGACACCATTGGTGTCTGTACCACTGTACCGCTACGCTACCGCTTGTAGAAGTGGCAGATGATTGTGGCCTGATTGTGGGTTTAGTATCATGGTATTTAGGTATTCACATTCTGCCTTTATAATTGCATCCATTATCTCTTGTTTAACTCTGAGCTGCAGATAGCGTGGTAGGTGTTTGGTGCTCTCACAAGCACTTGCAAAAAAGTAATCGAGGTCCCCATTTTTGTATTTATTGCTCTCTTTCTTACTTAGAAATGTAATAACTTTTTGAACTCCATCATCTTCTTTCTGAACGTTCTTCCTTTTACTTTTTAAAGGTTTGTTATAACGCGGACCTTTGCTGTTTCTGAGTGTCATCATTAGCTTCGATTGGTTCTACATTGTCCAAGTTTTCTTGGTCAGGATCAAAAACGTTGGACTGAGTGCTGTAAAAATATAAATTTATTGAACGTTTCATTTATTTGATATTTTTAATTTGCCTTCTTGGTAATATATTTGATGCAAGAAAAGACATCAACTCTTCGTACTTCCAAGGTTTTGATTTTGTCGCAGATTGTCCACTCTTGGTTTTCTTCTCAACATGGCTTGTCTGTAACAATCTTGCAGTTTTTTCCACTCACGTTTAATGTCATCTACTGAAAGTTTTGTTTTATTAGCTATTTATTAATAGAAAAAATCTGAATTACCTATAAATAAAAGGGGTCATTTATCGATTTTTCTCTATCCTTAGCCTGAATTCAAAAATAAATACTTTTCAGTTTGCAATTTTTTGTTTTTCATTCCTTAAAATATTTATTAAATATTCACTATTTCTCTAATACTTCAAATCCCATTGAATATTATTCAATATTTGCAGTACTATATGTTACAAATAAATACTTTGTGAACATTTTTCAATACCTTTAAATGAAGAAATGAATAATTATGGCATACACTTGTACCTATATGGTTTTGCGCACCCCTTGACATTTGTTTAATGTAATATTGCTTTTCTTTGTTGTAGGTACCTTGCAACTGGGAATTCGTTTCGGTCAATGGCTTTCACATATCGCATGGGCAGAGCGACTGTAAGCAACATTGTCGAAGATGTGTGTGATGCCATTTGGAAAAACCTTCAGCCTATAGTTATGCCTGAACCTAATGCAGATATTTGGGAAGCATCTGAAAGCGTATTTCAAGAAAAGTGAAACTTCCCTCACTGCGTTGCTGCGATAGATGGCAAGCATCTCCTGCACAAGGCTCACAATTCTTTAACTTCAAGAAGTACCACTCCATTGTTTTATTAGCACTTGTTGACGGCAATAAAAGATTCCTTTCTGTTGACGTGGGGCAATATGGAAGAGTTGGTGATGGAAATGTTTTTATGAATAGCAGTATGGGAAGGCGCTTGGCAAGACAAACTTTTGGATTACCTCCTGATGAAGATTTGGGTGGAAATTTGTTACCTTATGTTATCGTGGCAGACGAAGCACTTCCGTTTAAAAGATTTCTAATGCGTCCTTATCCAAGGTCCGCCCGAAGGCTTTCCGAGTCTGAAAGAATACATATTTAACTACAGGCTTTAAAGAAGTAGAAACACGGTAGAAAACGCCTTTGGCATTCTTGCAAGCTTTTGGAGAATTTATCAAACACCACTGGAATGTCGCATTGATCTTGCTGAGAAAATAATTTTAGCATTCTTCACAATTATATCAATGAGACACCTACACGAGGTGAGCCTGGAGTTGTAAACGAAGAGGTACAAGACAACCCCTTAGTGCCACTGCATGTAGCTGTTGCAACAAATGCAACAAGGGACGCAATTCAAATTCGGAATTTATTTACAAATTATTTTATGTCTAATGAGGGCCAAGTTCCATGGCAAGAAAGAGTAGTAAATCGTATAAACTAGATCAATTACAATATATAACATAATAACTTACCTGGTTTTTTCATTTCATTAGATATCCTCTTCCAGGCATTATCTCGTATATTTTGATTTCTATAACATTCCAGGCTTTTGTTCCACAGACAATCATGCTTCCGCACTTAAAAGTTCGAGGAGCGAAATTTTCCCTCGACAGATCGCACTACACTACGACTACAGCCCTCGCGATGTTTTGAATATAGCCAGAGAATATAGCCGAGAATCAAACAGTTGGCGACGTGGCTTAGATAGCGGACATAGCGTACCAGTGTCGGTGTGGCTGGGTATGTTTAAAAATAAAATAACTATGGCTATTTTTGAAATGCATCGCGAACATAGCGTACGTAGCGCTCGGTGTGGCCTCGGCGTCACTGCCATTCCCGTTAAACGCTCCGGACTTCGGAGATACGCGCTCTTTAGCTCTATGCGGCGATTCTTGTCTTTGGAAAACCGTCTTAATAAAATGCCACATATTATGCCGAAGTAATCGAGGATCATTTACGTAACGGCCATATGGAAAACGTCGATCCACCCGCAAACGCTGATACCATTCAATATTTCTATATAGCGCACCAAGCGGTACTGAAAGAAGGACAATGTCGGAACTTTCTGTGTAACAGAGTGTTTGATGATTGGAATCGGCTACCAGCAACGGTTGTGAGTGCGGAAAGTGTCCATGCCTTTGAAAATAGACTCGATGCCAGCTTTTGATGTTATATGGTCACAAAATATTTTTTCTTTTTTATGTACAGTTCGCAATATTGTTTTTTTTTACATAATTAAGTGTTTAACATTATATTTTGCCAGCTTCGTAATGAGTTTATAGGTTGAACCTCTACTCTTATCGAACAGATAATAATAATAATAATAATAATAAAAAAAAACAAATTACCCGCACGGGTGTCGTTTGGTTTCTGCCACGTCACATGGGGGGTGACGTCCCCACGGCCCGAGTTACCTGGGCCACCAAGGGTAAATGGTGGCAAACCCATGCGCGAGAAGTGGAAACCGATATCATGGCAGAAGATCGAGATGCCACTCCACCTGCTGGCTCGACCACCGAGAGGAGGACTGCCAGCAGGGGAGCTCGCAACGCACGTATCCAGTGGAGCCGCGAAATGAATATTGAAGTAATGCGAGCTTTTCATTACGTGAACAATTGCGAGGACAAACCACTTCCTGGATGGAGAAGAGAAATCTTCAAGGGATCGAATTATCCCAGAAGATCGCGGGATGTGCACAGCAGGCTGTGGATTTGCAAACCTATCATATCGTGCGGATAATTCTGAACTTGTGGGAGGAACTGAAATGTTTTTTCACTGGTTCATAGAAGAATTACCAGCTCAAGCTGAGAACGGGAGACCGATGAAGAAACAAATAATATCAGGAATTGGACAATTTAATTCTCCTTAGCGAATTTCTTCAAGCCTTGTTCCGAAACGTTGGCTTGAAGAAATTCGCTAAGGAGAATTAAATTGTTCAATTCCTGATATTATTTGTTTTATTTAAACTACGTAATGGACGAGGAAAACATTAATGAAATAATAATAATATTTAGTACAGACGTGATTTCATGAACTGATCGGATTCCTTACAATTTGAACCCTTGAAACAAATGTAATATAATAGGTATATTATATGAATAATTATCATCATATTATTCAGAGAAATAATTTTTTTCAGGTGCTGTATATTGTGCCAATAGCTGCTATGTAGAAATATCGAAGATCATAGAAATAATGGATCACAAAAGATGTATTGATATCCCTAAAGTACTCATTCTTCAAACATGTCAAGGCTCTTATTTACAGTATGGTGGGTATTCTCCTTTCCTAGGCAGCTTCACACACACCGAGGAATCACGCGACGCAACAATATTTGTTGAACACACCTATTACTAATAAAAGAGGAGGATCATGTCCCTAAGTTAGGACAAACTATTACTCCTAATGAAACAGGGAATCAAACAGAAGCTTACCCACCGAAGACGCAATTTGGGATGAACGTATTCGTATCTTTCGAACTTAAAGTTCCTGTTTAATTCCCTGTTTAAATTGTGTGCAACAAGTTGCGTGTTACCCTCTTTGACACCTCGATGAGTAAGCACTCTTAATTCACACTCGAAAACAAAACGCCTAATTTTCTAAAACGGACATTACATATTAATATTCGTTTAGGGGGATTTTCAAAGGGATATAAGAAGGTTCATATGCAAGAAAATCTGGAAATACATAAATAACGTTGACTGTGTCTGTTAGACTCAACTTCAAAGCCCAGTTCTGGGCTCGATTGCGCCTCTTAACTATCCTTTGCCTCACCCTATATCCCCCCATCGGCCATCATCCCAACCGTTCTGAAGTAATCGTACAACTCGACTGCAACTTCATGCACTGGATGCGATTGTGAATCTAATCCAGGGCCATACCTAAACCCCCCAAAAAATTGGATTAATATCAGCTTTATTCGGGTTCAAACCATTACTGTTCTAGGAATGTCAGGAGTTTTGCGTGTTCGGGTTCTCTTCGGACTGTTTAAGGACTGTATTGTTTTGCGTTCGAGTTTTTCCTGAATTGTCCTCGGACTGTTCTTGGACAGTCTAAGAACAGTACCTCCTCTCGAGCAAGTACTGTTCTAGGATTTTTCTTGGCACATGGATTTTTAGCAATATGCCTAACCTGTTATGACACAGATGAAGGATGAAGAACGACCATCGCACAGATATCTTTCATCTCTTGTTTCGCTTTCTTTCTCACTTGGATCGTTCGGGTTTTTTTAAACTTGAACCAGTCCTAGAACAGTTCTAGGTATCGAAACGAGTGCGCATCAGTTCGGCGCAGTTCGAAGACAATCCTCTAGGACTGTTCTAAAAATTGAAACCCGAATAAAGCTATTGTTTTTATTATTATTGTTAATGTCGTTTGGGAAACAATTCCATAACTCGACTACCCGGGGCCTCACCCACAATGCGATTTCATCAAAATCGACCTGTCCGTCTAGGATGTGCTCAGCGGCATTATTGAACTTTTAAAATTCACTCTATCATTGTACGAAACATACAAAAAATTCTAGAATTAATCAATAAAAATATTATAAATTTCCTCTCGAACCGATAATATTCACACGAAATTTATTTCAATCATGCAGTCAAAAGTTGTTATTTCCTGCTTGAAGGTAGGCCGAAAGAAATGATGGAATTAAGAATTATGCTTTGAATTTGTTTACAGAATCATCATTTTTTTTTCTTGTAACGCATTAGCTTCATAATATTGTTTCTATATATTTGATCGGTTACATCGGTCGCGTGGTCGTGATATCATTATGATTTTAGGATATATATACTTTTTTACCACCGACATGCGGGTTGGTTCCCAAGAGCACCGGGCTTCATCAGCCAAGGTTACTCTCAGGAGCTGACGAGAAACTTTATGACCGTTCGCGTGGTTCCAAGAATAACCCATGATGGAAGAATTCATGGTGTGTTCTTTGCGAAGCTTATTTTTGACCGAGTTGGCGCATGACGTCACTCTGAGCAACTTGGGGAAGTAATATGGGTAGATATCAGTATAGTGGACTAGTGGAGGCCATGGTTGTTGTGTCAGTAATTGTTCGGCAAGAAATAGATCTAAAAATAAAAAACTGACATCAAAATATTTTGCGGTCCGAAGAAATTAGTGACTTTCGTTATTCGATGTCGAGGACCCTGGGTAGTTGGTATTGTCGCACAACAGTATGGCGACGGTGAATATGGTCAATTGGCTTAGGTGTGCGTCACTCGAAATATCCAATGGGAACGCTGTAAATGATTCAAATATTTGACCTGACTGCGCAAGAACACACCATGTATTCTTGCATCATGGAATAACCTCCTTCTGTGCTAGGCTTATCAGGTAAGTATCTATCTATACTCTGTTCAAATATAAGAGACATCAAAATAAACAAAGTCGCGCAGAGGAAGGATGGGCTTCCTTCAGGTAGAGACTCACTTTCAGGGCTCCAAGGTCGGATCAAGCTTATTTTCGATATGTTTGGATGTTCCTCAAATTCTTTTCGATAAATGTTTAATACTAATTCTTTTTCTTGAATAGATAAATGTGAACGTTTTGATCTTTTTCGTGGTGGGTCCAATATATCCCCTTCAGATGTAGTTTCCGTTTCTGAATTCGATATTTTTCGTGGATCGCCACCTTCAGATCCAGTGTCCGTTTCTGAATTCGACATTATTGTCCGGAACAGTTAACTGTGAAATCGACTACACGACAGAGTATTTTTGTCGGAAATTAGCACTTTCTAACGAGAACACTTGATTTACTTTTTTCACTACAAAATCTATGTACACTCTTATTAACTACACCTTCACCGTACTCTAGGTTGCTAATCACTAAAAACTTCTATATTTTCCCGAAATTTATATAGAAAGGACCCAAATTGCTCAGGATTTTCAGAAATTATCTCGTCGGAAACCGAGAGTCCGACAAAGTGTTAAGTACAATTCAAACAAATATTTATAACCGGGACAAATCGAGGTACTTACTTCAGATATATCAGGTTATAACCGTTGCGAATTTTAAAGGACCTAAAAGGGTTACAAGGGTGTGACAAAGAAATCCAAAACATTCACTTGTATTCAAATTTCATAACTCTCCTGCAGCTCCAAAGCCCCCCTTGGGTGCGCCACTGTCTTGGTCATACCATTAAGCTTGGAAAGGACAACCAACTTGTCGAGATAACAAGACCGATAAGGTTGGCATGGGCAGCTTTTGGTAGATTGGGACACATCCTGAAAAACAACACAATACCAATTAACTTGAAACGAAAAGTATATAACACCTGTGTAGGTACTACCTGTGCAAACCTATGGGCTGGAAACCATCAGTTTGACTAAAACATTTGCAAATAAAATCGCAACGACACAAAGAGCCATGGAACGCTGCATGTTGGGAGTCGCCCTCAGGGACAAAATAAGAAATGAAAGAATAAGGAAGCAGACCATGGGTAGGGTCGTGAATCAGGTGGTCATATCGCTAGAATGGCTGGAAATAGGTGGGCTCATAGAACAACCGTATGGAGACCCAGACAAACAAAATGAAGCGTTGGGCGTCCACAGAAACGATGGGTCGACGATATAAGGAAGGTGGTTGAAAATATTTGGCTAATTGGGGCCCAAGACTGATAGGCGTGGAAATGTTCAAGAGAGACATATGTCCAGGAGTGGATGAGCACAGGTTGAGAAGGAAGAAGAAGATGTTGTCCATACACTATAATTGTATTTCCTCAATAAAATTTGAATATGCGATGTTCACTGAACTCATATAAGACCTGGCATTGATTGATGCTTCTTAATGAACAGCTCTTTGGATTCCATTTAAACCAATTTGCTTCCTTAGCCAAAATCTTTGCGTCATCGTCAATTTTGTTTTCTTTATTCAGATTTTTCTCGGATTTTTCCTTCATTAATAGGGCCAAACTATCAATCCAGTCTGGTGACGGTCGCAATATGTTAAAATTCGTAGAATTATTTTTGGAAGATTCTTTATTGTTGAGAAATATTATTTTTCTAACGATACTTGTTATATTCGTCGCAACATAGATGCATAGAATATCTGGTGTTGGCACTGGTTGGATTTTGAATAAGAATTTCTTGTAAAATGAAAATTTGATATGGGGTCCCACTTTTCTTGTCTCTCGAAAGGGATCGCGCTCTTTTCCATTGCCGCAATAGCGCCACGACAATTAAAAATAGCGGATCATTCCAGAACTAGGACCCAATCTACAATCTAGAATGCCGATTTGATCTACAATTTTGGTCACAATTTTCATTTAGGAGTCGATGCACCAGGATTTCCATGCATCTATTGAGCAACTGACAACCTGGACAAATTCTGATTTGATACTTATTGTATATTTCCTGAAATCCCGTTTCCTTGACCATAAGAATTGTGAACATTTTGAATCCAATTATGTTTGTCTCTTTTCTCTCTGTTGTCAATGAATTAAATTTTTTTAGATGAAAATTTGACCACAGATGGTGGTGCTTCTACCATCGAGCCCCATGATTTGAAATCGCCGAATTTCATTCTGTTCTCGTCCACAGTTCCAGGATTCGCTACAATAAGGCATAAGAAAACTGGTACTTGGTTCATCCAAGCTTTATGCGATCAAATTGAAAAATATGCAAACAGGTCAGTTCTCAGCAGATTTTGGTGTTATTCTCACAAATAAAATTTAGTATCGCATCGATTTGTATTTAAAAAAGATTCTAGTGGAGAATGGTAAGGTATTATAATTTCTCTGTATAAATTTGATAGTAAGATTTTCGCTTGGTACAGCTTGTTGAAACAATTTTGGAACTCTGAATAAGTAAATCTAAAAATTTCGAAAAATACATTCGTTGCCATCACTGTAAGACTTTCATTCGATGTGCGACCTAATACACTTGGAATGATTTTTTACTTCAACCTTCTCCCCATTCTTGCATAGTTGTACGAAACCCCGAAAGATTGTATATTTCATTTTGCTGGATGTGAAAAGCTGATCATTCTCAATAATTCGACGATCTGCCGAGATATTTTGAGCAAGATTTTCCGATCAGAGGATTAATTTTGAATAACCCTCTCTCCTTGCAGATGTCATATTGATAGTTGTCATTTTTTGAAAAATGTAATAATAGCTATTTATGTAACAAGTACATAAATTAGGTCTTTATGGACGAGTCCAAAGTTTATGGCAGAGCGAGCAAAGCGAGCGAGGCCAATAATTTGGGCAAGTCCATAAGCCTAATTATGTACGAGTTGCATACACAGCTTTATGTTTGACTGCACTGCAGACATTTTATTTTCTGAGATGGCAATTAATATACCTATTCGTCGCTTTATTTCAAGAAATACATTGGGTGTGCTTTTGCTTATCTTACCTTAGCAACCATCAGCGACCTTAGCAACCTCACCTAACAATAGTATATTGTTCAATGAGCGGTAATGTAAGTCATAACACACGCAGATGAATTTTGCAGCCCGAGCCGTCAGGTGTCATAGTGATTTTTCAGCGAACTTACTGCTTATGGTGTTGATGATGGCTTCTGATATTTCCCTTATTACATTGTCGAATTTCAAAGCTTTAATCAGAGACTTTTCAAAGTCACTTCTTTTTCTGGTCGACATAATTCACTGAACTCTCCAATTAACAAAAAAAAACGAATTATGGAAGCTTTGAATATGGTAGCAATTACAGAATTATTATTAACTAGCTGTATCTAGCAGAGCACAATCATGCGCGTGTGTTCCCAATAACGAGAATCTCTCAATTCAGAACCAGGCTTCAATCAATGTAAAAGAGGAGGTCTACGCCAAGAGCCCAGCGTCGACTCAAGACCTCAAAGATGGAATTCGTGAAGCTATCGAGGACATAGGGCAGCTACTTTGCGATTTGGTTATAGCAAATTTCATGAAAAGAATGTGATCCTGTAGTCGTGGTGGTCATTTGGCTAATTGGTGTACAAATTCTGTGATCCCCCGGATTAATATCGATCACTTTCGTTGTCTTTGCGATCACTGGTCAGAATACAACCTATTTCAGTGGAATTTGTTGTTCCATCTTTTTTCAAGAATAGTTGCAGATACATTCCAATATATATTTAATATAATTTCTTGTTTTGAAGATATCAATATTTAAGGCTTCACATATGTTTTGAATAATCCAAAACATGGAAACATCATCAAATATTTCCGAACAACCGAAGAGGGTCCTGTTGGCACTTATTATGCACAAATCATCAACCACATGTCTCGAATTAATCGCACAGAACTCACATTCCATTTCTAATGAAAATTTATCGATCTATTTGGTGGATATTTTTGTTATTGATTATACGGATAACTCCTAGATCTCCCAACAAGAACCATCAGTAACTACAAGCTTCTAAGCTTGTACGAGTTCGGAGAATCTTACACCACCTTAGGCACGGCACTGTTAATTTTCCACCCAGCAATGTTAACGTGAAATGATAGCCCACCACCGTTGATTAGAAAATTTCTTTCCTAGCCTAGGATTTATATAGTTTATAGTAAAAAGGGGTTACAGTCCACTGCGACCTTAAGGTCTATTGTGCCCCCTAACAGAGCTGTTATCATCGCGCCTCCTACAGCTCGCCTTCCAACTCCAGAGTTTACCCTCGCCGCGTCAGAGTCAATCGCCCAAACCACTGGGCTAGGCGCACACAACGTTGTTGGCAAAACTTTCCTCTATAGAATAATGGAACGAAATTTGATGTTTTTTTCTCAAATTTCGCTTTCAAATCGAAAGGAATCTTCTGATTGGAAAACCCTCTATAAATGTTTTCGTATAAATTTCGAGACTTGATATTCTGGCAATTTTTGGTAAACTGTGTTGGACTCTAAAATAGTGTTTCAACTGTTTCTTTTCTAAAGAAGCATCTTAGTATCGCCGGAAATAACGAAGTGGGAATTCAGTAATTCACTCTATAAAAAATCATGTCAAAGGTTTACCCCTCCCTTGATGAGAGCTTTCCTCGAATTTATTAAACCTTGAAAATATGAAATTTTAGATTTAAATCAATAAAATTTCATGAATTTTTTTCAGCGAACATTTTGAAGACATCTGTACATTGACAGTGAATGTTGTGTCGAAAAGAAAATGGTCTAAGGATCATAAATTATATTATATGGTCTCTTATAAGAAGTCCACATTAGGAAGAAAAATGTATATATAAGTTTTTAACAAATAAACTTACACATCTGAATCGATGCTTTTGTAAAAACAATTGGTATTTTGTTTGATTACATGAAAAGTTCGATCCTTCTCCCAAACATTACCCTTGCAATTCAACCCTAAAGTGGCCTAAAGCACTTCACAGGTACTAGGCCCGTATGTGTAGATATAAGATGGTACAAATGTACTTAATTCCGTACAATTTATACTTTTCTAATTCGATTTCAGGGCAAAAATAAACTTCAACACTGATTGAAATATTTCGTTAGTACCTAGGAACCACAGACTTCTGCGCGAGCTCTCTGAAAGGTTACACTGCGACTCTTATGCGAACTCCTATCGCGATCTCCCAGAAATAGCTAAATTCTCAATTTATTCTTTTTGTGAGCTCTCAAAGATGTCCTGAACGCAAACAGAATGAGATCTTTCCATTGAGAGCTGGCAGAGATCCTGAGTGTACTCAGGTACCAAAATGAAGAAATTTTCTGATCTACATTAGGTAATTGAAAAAATGAATCTATCGTTCCTCATTTCTCACAAAGATCCGACCCGACAGTATATAATTATATTATAACGGTTTATTAGATTGATTTTGGATTCACCAAGTTCCTTTTGTAGGTCAGAATAATACAAGAATTGTTTCTCTGTAAATCAAAGAATTTATTATTTTTTACAAAAATATAATTACATACAAGTACAAGAATGTTGATCTTACCTGTGAATCAAAGAAACAACATTCAATGTTATTAGTCACAATATTAAAATTTGGATGACACTGTTTTCAGAAGGTCTTAGGTACAATTAATCAGGGTTGGCATGTTTTAAAATATTTGTTTTAAAACAGTGTTTTAAAACATGTTTTAAACACAAGCCTCTTTTATGTTTAAAACATATTTTGCAAATTCGTTTCTTTATACTCTTTAGAGTGAATTGTAATGTCGTAGAAAAGGAATAAGAATTATCAACTTCGTTCAGGAATAGGGAGAGTAATTCTTATTGGCGATACATTGGAAGGTAGCGCTACCTAGAAATATCTTCTTGATGAAATTTGTCTTAATGAACAAACTGCAGTTGAGAAAAAATTATGAGTATTAATAAATATTGGCCCAGTTGTCGAAATGTTGGCTTTTTTTGTGTAAATGAATCTAATTGTGTCTTAAGTTTTAAATTTTTTTCACTTCTTAGACAAGACAACCTATTTTTTTGCCATTTGTTCTTTGAACTTCACCTCGGCGTGAAATAAAATGCAAAGGAAAAATATGTATTCAATTCAATTGCACTTTATTGTTTCTCATAACATCTTTTGTCACGTAATAAAGATATTATTAATTCTAATTTAATCAATTATAATTGTTTTGGAAGAGTTTTCTGATTGAACTATATTTTTATTGGAAAAAATGGCAAAAATGCTATAGAGCAAAGAAATACTTATGTCCTATTCTTCAAATACCGGAATAATTGCCGATCTGGCAACGTTGCGGCGAATTTGACGGACCGCTTACCGCGGCCCAGATCTCATTTGATCAAACAACGAAGTTACCCGGTAAAGAATATACAAGTTCTATTCAGTGTTGCCAGATTTAAATATTTTACCCGAGACTATCATAGCAATGTTGCCAAAACTTTCGTTTTAAACATGTTTTGAATGTTTTAAATCATGTTTTTTGAAGGTTAAAAAAAACATGATTTAAATCAAATAAAACAGTTTCAAATAAAAAAACCCAATGTTTTTTTTTTTAACATGTTTTTTGCCAACCCTGCAATTAATGGATAAAGAATAAATTGTGTCGACTCCGTCGATTTCCACATTCATAAATTCATTGAACTGATTGACCTAATTACTCGCGCAAAGCCATTGAACTCGAACAAGAGATATACAGGTAGGTATTTCTTACATATACAGGGTGGCCATTTGAAAACGAAACAGACGAGATTACAGACGAAATGAATTTTTTCGATAGAAATGCTCGGACAGGTCGATTTCTGTTTCGAGGGGGACAACTTAAGATGTAGGTTACGGACGCATAGCGCTTCAACCCTTGCTGCTACAACCCCCACCCCCAATTTTTGAATAGGGAAGATGGGGTGAGTGATACCTCATTTGAAAGGTATTTTTATACTGATTTCAGCACAGTAATTGTTTTTTCATTTTATGCATTAGTTCTCGAAATATTCTCAACTAAGTAAAAATTTCCGTACTTGTATTTGAAATTGCAAAACATCTACCACTGGGCAAATGAAGTCATACCGTACGTGTTAATGCTACTAGGGTCAGATGTTCGACTAGCTGTTTTATTCACTGAAATCATTCTCCAACTGTACGGTATCAGAACGATTTGAAGTATTGATCTAAGAAATAAGACTTTTCAAAGTGAAGTAAATAATTTATCAAAAACTCACATCAATTAATCAAATATTCAAATTGTTCACCATTAGCTTCCATACAATAAAATAAGTTTTGTTCGAAACGATGGCGCACATTTTGCAGCATTTCTGGAGAGATTTGACGACATTCGTTCACTATACGTCTTCTTAAATCTTCTATGGAATCGGACTGTGTAGAGTAAATTTTACTCTTCAAGTGGCCCCAAAGAAAGAAATCTAGTGGTAACAGATCTGGCGATCTGGCTGGCCATTCAGTGGGACCCCTTCTTCCAATCCACCGATTTGGAAATCTTCGATCCAGATATTCTCGAACTGGTAAGGCGTAGTGTGGAGGAGCTCCATCCTGCTGAAACACTTTCTGATCTTCCACATAATTTCCAGCATTGTTTTCAATAATTTCCGTCAAAATTGGATCAATGTGATTTTCCAATAAGTCCAAATACATCTCCAGTAAGATTACCTACCAGGTAAAAAGAACGGGCCGACAATGTTGTCACCAAATATTCCAGCCCAAACATTGAGTTTTTGTGGTTTTTGAGTATAAACTTCGTGGAACAATCTCGGATTAGCATCGGCCCAATAACGCAGGCCCGGATCTAGGGAGGGGGCAAGCGGGGCGCTTGCCCTGGGCGCCAGCTTGAGGGGGCGCCAAATACAACCAGAGGTTGAATTTTTTTATTTTTGATTTTCTCGGAAAGAAGTCTTATTATTAAATATGACCCGACTCTGAAGTGCCATCTTGACCACTCATCTGTCACACATATCTGTCCAAAACTATACATAATGAAATAATCGGTTTAATGGCCATCAAAGTTCGGATTAACATTATTAATGAGATCAAGCCGGCCAACTATTTCACTATTATCAGAGACTCTGCTATTATGTTCGACTACACCCCAGGGCCTTTATTCTTGAAAACCAGGGAGTAGAACGATCGAGAGAACGGCGACGTGGCCCTACTGATTAGTAGGGCCACGTCACCGTTCTCTCGATCGTTCTGCTCCCTGGTTTTCAAGAATAGAGGCCCTGGTGTATCTCACACAGAACAAATGAACCAGGTTATACGATATTCGAGAACAGAGTCTGCTGTCTGGATATGAGTATGAGATAATGGAAAGTTATATTGACTTCTTATAAATTGATGGAAAAACTGGAGAAAAATATCATAGATAATTCTAGATAATCTGCAAGCTGATGATTTAGATGTCAAATGATGTCGTGGGCAATCCTACGACAACGGTCAACGGATCTAAAATGGCTGGCATATATAAAGGAGTCCAATCCAGAATTCTACAGATGAACGAGCTGGCAGTATTTTTTCCATGCCTAGCACACTCTTTGAATCTTCTGAGTGTCCATTTGGCTTCATCATGTTCAGAAGCAGTAAATTTATTTGGTGTTACAACACCAAATAAATTTACTGTATTCTTTTTTTGTTAGTTCAACCACACGATGGACAGTTATGAAAAAGTGCACGAAGACAAATTTAAAAGGAAGTAGCCAAACAAGATGGGCTAAACATCAAGCTGTTAATGCCTTGCTCAATAATTTACCGGGAGCTGTGAAGGCTGTGGAAGAAATCAAAGAATCCTCACTAGTCACAGAATTCAAGCTGGTCATTTGCTTCATGCTGTGATGGATTTTAGATTCATCCTGAACCTAACAATTTGGGATAATATTCTGCGAGAGATCAATAGGGTCAACGTGGAAATATAGGGGATATAATTATTTCACGTTCATTATCGTTGATGCAAGGTCTTGTGAAGATCTTGCCAGGAATGGGAGAAAAACCTATTGAAAACTGGATTTTGGAAGCCACACTTCTTTCAGAAGAATTGGATGTGGAGCTAATTGTTAGAAATAAACGTGTTTCCAAGAAGAAAAAGCAAGTCGACGAGATGTGTGAGGATGAGTCAAGAACGCTATATCTAGTTCGTTTATTCTCGAAGGAAATTTAGGTTGTTTTCGACAGATTATTGTCAGAAATCAGAAAAAGCTCCGAAAGCGCGGAGAGTCTCCATACGAATTTCGCATTCCTCAACGGCCATATGCCTTTCCAAACATGCAAAAAGAGGATCTGCAGAAAAATGAGACCCTTTTAGCGCAAAGATATTGAAGAGACTTAAATGCAGTTGATTTTTGTTAGGGCGCCATCATGAATTTTTGCCCCGGTCAGAAAAAATCGTAGATCCGGGCCTGCAATAACGACAATTGTGTCGATTTGCTGTGCCGTTTAGAAAGAACGAACACTCATCGAGTCATCGGAGAAACAAACATTGTACAGATAATTGGGATTAGCAGTTACTCGTTCACTCATTGTATCACAAAATTCAACACGACGGTCAAAATCATCTTCGTTTAGTGCGTGTGAAAGATGGATTTTGTAAGGATGGAATTTATGATGCTTCAAAATATTTGCAATTCGAGTTCGTGTAAAACCAGATTCATGTGCTAGCTGCCTCGTACTCGTCATTGAATTCAGAGAAATCTGTCCAAGAACAGCTACTTCAGCTGCTTCATTTCTTTCCATGTTTCGTTTTTTATTAGCCACGGACCCGGTTTCTTGAAACTTTGACACTAATTCCAAAACATACTTCCTATTAACATGTTTATCTAAATGTCGTTGATTGAAGAATTCTGCGGTTCTATTCGCACATTGATTGTTTGCAAAAAAAAGTGAAATTATTTCCACCCGCTCTGCAATTGAATAAACCATGTCGAACAATGAATTAGAACACATACAAGTCTCGATTCAAAACTAAGAATAATTCACATGTCAAAGAACCAGTAAGCCAACTTGATGATCTGTTCGTAATAAATAGAAAATTATCGATTCTCATTTTTTTGAAAAATGTATGAATTCAATAATCAACAAAATGAAAACATTATTGAAGCCAACTGAGAAAACACTTAATAATTAAGTCGGAAATCGTTTCACGAATTGGGACTGGAATATTTCTGTGGCATCATTAATGATTTGATTTTCTTACCTGGTAATCTGATTAGAGATATGTACGTATTTGGACTTTTTGGAGATTTCTATCGATCAAGTGTTACCGCATGTTATTGGAAATACTGCAAATTATATCGAAGATAATTTAGATTGAGTTTCAGCAAGATTGAGCTCCTTCGCAATACGCTTTGTTTGTTCGACATCTTGATTAAAGATTTCTATGTCCGTGGATTGGAGGAAGGAAGCGACAGTCATGGTTGTTTTGAAGCTCAAAATGTCGATTTTTCACAAAAAAACACTACAAGTAACAAGTGCCATGAAAACACCACTTCATTTTCAAATACTTAGTTGAGAATATTTCGAGAACTAATGTATAAAATGAAAAAACAATTACTGAGCCGAAATCAGTATAAAAATACCTTTCAAATGAGGTATCACTCACCCCATCTTCCCTATTCAAAAATTGGGGGTGAGGGTTGTAGTAGCAAGGGTTGAAGCGCTATGCGTCCGTAACCTAGATCTTAAGTTGTCCCCCTCGAAACAGAAATCGACCTGTCCGAGCATTTCTATCGAAAAAATTTATTTCGTCTGTAATCTCGTCTGTTTCGTTTTCAAATGGCCACCCTGAATAGTATTTTTCAAAAATAGACAACCAAAACAATTAAAAATATTGCTAAATTGGCAGCCACCTTTTGTTTTGTTCCCAAATATTCAAAAATGATACCAAACCACTGGCTGTTAATCAAAATGAAATAAAATTCAATTTACTTGTTCGTTTCAGTTATTCAACAGATTTTTCAGTGAATTCAGAATTCAAAAATACAGATTGACTTATACCGATGTTAACACAAGACAATTTCCTGTTGAACTCCCGTTAAATGGAATCGAATCAATTGATTAGCTTCCAAGTTCTTCTTCTTCTTCTTTCAGTGCGGTGCCTTTGGTCGACCGAGCGTAGGCCTTGTGGCCCATTGTTCATACCTCATTTAAGTGATACTAGAGAGACTCAGACCAGAAGGCACGCCGACAAGAATACCGCTGGCCGACAGGGAGCAGTCGCTCTCACCAACGGCGAGGAAACACTCAGATGGCCAATTGTTATATGTATGACAGATAGAAAGCACGGGTTCCGGCCCAGTGAAAGTCGAGCTAGCTTCTTCTTTGGCTAAGTTATCTGTTTTTAAATTACCATAGATAAACGCATGTACCGGGCATCAGATAACATTGAGGGTGTTATTTAGTCCAAGCGCGTGCAGAGTCTCTTTGCATTCATAAACCAAATTTGAGGTTGTTTTTCTTTCAGAGAGGGATTTCAGTGTACCTCGACTGTCGCAACATATGTATATGTGTATATAAGAAAGAAAAAAAGAAAGTGTATGTTTATACAGGGTGAGTCTTTGACTTGTACATATATTTCAACTGTAGATTTCTCTCGTCACACGAAACACTTTTTTACCATTTTTCAAAATTCAGTTTCGTTTGAAAGATACAGGGTGTCGAAAATCAATGAAATTAACACTATTCTTTTCATATATTACTAGCTGGCCCGGCGAACTTTGTTCCGCCTAAATATTACTTACAGTGGATTTCACAAATCGTAATCACAGGTGATCGGAGATCAACGGCTTGTTTCTGTGATTTCTGAACTGTCAAATGTTTCCATGGATATGAGCTGTCACACAGAACAGATACACAAAAATAATATGTCAATTATGGCAATTTTGGATTCAGTTATTTCCGCAAATATATTTATTACCCAAACAGAAATTCAAAAACATTTCAAGAATTATGAGAAAAGAAGAGAATGGACATCTCACGATTGAAACTGATCGCCACAATCCGATTTACTGGACATTTCGATCAAAATTCACCGTGATATTCACCCGCTTCTGGATCTGGTAATAGCCCTTCATGGTTCTATAAGTCCTATGCAAATTACATAGTAATTGATGTCATCTGTTCTTTTTTCGACCATTTCAAACCACGACGACCGAAATGCTGGAAAAAAGAACAGATGACATCAATCGATGGCCGCGAAAGCCTCAACAAATTCATCGTTATTTTGAATGAATAAAACTATAAAAATAACTAATAATCAGTCATAATGTGTGAATAGCGACACCTGGAGTGGTAAGAACGAAACTTTTCTCATATCTCAACAAAATCTAATCACTTTAGACATCTGTACTCCAACGCTAAGACATTTTAGTTTTGGCCAACAGCGCAGAGTTGTAGGCTACTCAAATTACACACTATTACAGTGACTATAGTGGGAATATAGTCACTGTACACACACACTATTTGTTTACATCGCCATCTAACGGGGAGAATATTAAATAAAGTACCTACGAATACGCGGTAGCGTAACTTACAGTGACTATATTACCATTATGCTAATGTGACTATATTACGATTATGGTAATGTGACTATATTACCATTATGGTAATATAATCACTGTAGCGTAACTGTAACTTCACCGACACCTAGTGGCCTTACTCAAAAGGAGGAAAAGCATTTCCTCTATAAGTAAAATTTTCATCGATTTCTTCAAAGTTTTATTGTATTTTATAATAACTAGACCGTAGACGAATCCATATATGAAGTTTCATAACAAACAGTCCATCCGATCTCGAGTTATAAATGGTGCAACCAACATCTTTCTTTTATACATATATATATAATTATGTAATACTACCCCTTACTAATTAGATTGATTTATATTCCATTTGCTATTCAGCCTGTATATTACCATATTGTAAAAACAGCATAGTAAGCTTTTTCATTGTTCTTTGTTTAGACTTGCAGGTGGTTATTATTTGCGTATATTCCATGGCACGTGTAATCGGCCATTACCGCCTACTCAATTGATAATATTATAAATATCAGAGATGTCCCTTCAGGCATCGGAATTGACTTTGAACGATTATCTCATTAGTTGTAAATCTATTTCATGTATAGTAGATTGGTAGTTCCGAAATAAAATTGTTTTTAAAAACATAGTTTCTTCTCCGAAAAACATAATTGGCGACGAGGTCTGGGATTTTGTACCGGTCTTTTTGTGCGAAGAAAAGTGATTCGATTCCGTTCGTGAAAACGTGAAATTCGTCCACGGAAAATCTTCCAAAGACTGTCAGTTTCAACTGTTAAGGTGCAAGACGAATCAGGAGAAGAACCAGGAGTCCGATTGGTTGGGTAGCGTCTCCAACGACTCAAGGAACCAACGTGGTGAGAATAATCCTTCACTATCTTTCCCCCAGTTTCCCTAACCTGGCCCAAAGTTAGTCAACCTTTTTCCCCACAGTTTTGAGCGTAAAACTTGTGTTAAGTTTTCTCTAGGTTTACTTTCAAAAAACCGATTATTAAAGTTTTCTCTAGGTTTACTTTTATAAAACCGACTACCAGAGTTTTTCCTAGGTTTCTTATAAGCAAAAAACCGAAAACGCGAATTTATTAATCATTATAATCGTCTTATTATTTAATTTAATAAGGAACACAGAACGGGGTAAAGTTTTGGGAAGGCTCTAAAAAGGCGATCGGCGAAGCCGATCGCGGGGGTCGCTCGCGACCCCCGGCGAGGGGGCGACGGGGGCTCCGGAAAGGGGAAGGACGGGGGCTCCGGGGAGCCCCTTCGGATTTTTTTTCCGAGTTCGGGAAGTATTTTAAAAAAAATCGCGAAAAAGGTCGAAATCGACCGATGGACCGAATCGGTCCGACACTTTTCGGACCTTCGGAGGCCCCCAGCCGACGGTTTCTTTTTTTCGATCGGAGCCCCATATCCCCGTTCGGCGACAGATGAGAAGCGTTTTTCGACACGGTCCTCCGGGTGTCCGCAAGAAATTCGAAAAGTTTTGACGTTTCTCGAAAACGGTAAATTTTCCGATCCGGCCAGAAAAAATCGACAAAACCAGAGAATTTCAGTCGTTTCGATGACTTTTCACGTTGAATGTAGGTTAGGGTTCGTGACAACGGCCTTCAAAGTTTGACGGGACGCACAGATGTCCCTTTTTAGGTTGGGTTTTTTCGACGTTTCGAGACGTCACAGCTCACGAGTGTCGTGAATTTAGTAGGTTCTGTGGATATCGTCCATAAAATCGGAGAGCTTTGACGTGCATTCTATGCATCTATGCTTTGAACAAATGAGCACGTCATATGCCGCCATATTGGCTTTGCGGAATGTTTTCGTAGGAATGTAGCAGTAAGTATGTAAATATGGGACTGTCGTACAGAATGTGATGTTTAAATTTTTTCAGGATGTCTTTGTGGAACTCTTCATGCTTTTATGAGACTTGGATATTTTTGATCGAATGATAGCTTTATTCCGAGTGTATCGAAAAATGAGACGTTGCAATTGGGACGTTTTAGCATTGATTTTAAATGGAATGGAATCGAGGTGAGGATTTTCCTACAGGGTTTTTCGTCATTGTCAATCTTTTACCTTTGCAGGTTTCCATAATTGATGATCGACTATTGAGTCACTTTTTCTCATTTTGGCAGAAATTTCGAAGGAGTTTTGCAGTTTATGAAGCAAATTGGGCTCCATTTCAAGTTGATATTGAAAGAGAAAGAATTGGGGGAGGGGCAGTTTTAAAAAGTGAACGAATGAACATAATACAAAGTGAGTACAAGAATGGAATGATATTCGTTCATTGATTTCTGGAACGTTCATGACAAATTACGTATTTTAGAAAGAATGAGAATTTTACATTATATCAACTATTTTTCAGGCAGCTCCCGAAGGGAGCTGCTCAGTTTTACAGTACTGGCTGTCCCGAAGGGACAGCATTGGTGGCCACAGGCCACAGTTTTTAAGCTGTGTAATGTGTATTGAGTTCAATTTTTTTCAGGACGTCTTTGTGGAACTTTTCATGCCTTTATGAGAATGGATTTTTTTAATGTTTTTGACCGAATGATAGCCTATGGGCAGGAAATGATGAAATACGATATCTGCATTTTGTAACTATATTCCATTGTATACATTGTAGTCTTTGAATAAACAATAAATGATCGTTATAATCTTGAATTTTTCGACTTTTAATCCAACAATTCCCAACGTTCTTTATTCTCAAAGTATTACTTACATTGATATTCGAAAGAGAATCGAATCGAGGTAAGCATAATTATTGTATCTGCATATTCCACTCTTGAAAATAACTTACGTAGTGGCCCTCGAGATGTTAAAAATTCCCAAAATGTTAATTTTTCTATTTCATTCATTATTTCACCGATGGCAATAAAAAAGTTTGGTTGTCGGTCACGAAGCCATTTCATTGGTTAGGATAACGAAGTTCGCGATAAACGTAGAGGTTAAGTATATTTCGAGGGACGACAAGAAAATAGATGACGACGATGGAAATATTACACTGAAATATTCTCAGTTCGGTTCCGAGATACGATTGAGAGTTAACAATGATATTCGGGACTTGAAGAAGACGGAATAAAGCGATCGAAAGATTTCACGTGAGAGTGTGAGGTTATGGTGGAAGATATTCACATGAATGAGCGAAAGACACACGTTCCAAGACATAGTGCAATGTGTCAGAGTGAGATAGAATAACGAAATAGACATGTATCCCTGCACGAATGATATCTATGTTCCTTCATAGCCGTGGAACAAACAAGTGTAACGTTGTGACATTCTATGGTTGTCGATGTCCGTCACAGAGTTTGACACCTGTATTCTATGGTTGTCGATGTCCGTCATAGAGTGACACGAGTGTCAAGTTGTGACATTCTATGGTTGTCGATGTCCGTCACAGAGTTTGACACCTGTATTCTATGGTTGTCGATATCCGTCACAGAGTTTGACACCTGTATTCTATGGTTGTCGATGTCCGTCATAGAGTGACACGAGTGTCAAGTTGTGACATTCTATGGTTGTCAATGTCCGTCATAGAGTGACACGAGTGTCAAGTTGTGACATTCTATGGTTGTCGATGATCGTCATAGAGTTTGACACCTGTATTCTATGGTTGTCGATGTCCATCATAGAGTGACACGAGTGTCAAGTTGTGACATTCTATGGTTGTCGATGTTCGTCATAGAGTTTGACACCTGTATTCTATGGTTGTCGATGTCCGTCATAGAGTGACACGAGTGTCAAGTTGTGACATTCTATGGTTGTCAATGTCCGTCATAGAGTGACACGAGTGTCAAGTTGTGACATTCTATGGTTGTCGATGTCCGTCATAGAGATTGACACCTGTCAAAAAAATTTTTCTTCCTACCAACTATTGGCCTCTTTTGTATATAAATGCGAATCTACATTCAATATTGATCTACCGATAATATTGATCTACCAAAAAGGCGGATCCGTGGGCCCAAACTAGTCTATATTATATTAATTAAATAAGGAACACAGAACGGGGTAAAGTTTTGGGAAGGCTCTAAAAAGGCGATCGGCGAAGCCGATCGCGGGGGTCGCTCGCGACCCCCGGCGAGGAGGCGACGGGGGCTCCGGGGAGGGGAAGGACGGGGGCTCCCGGGGGCCCCTTCGGACTTTTTTTTTTAAATCGGGAAGTATTTTAAAAAAATTCCCGAAAAAGGTCGAAATCGCCGGATAGACCCGAGCGGTAAGGCAAAAGGCTTTTTTCCGGGGGCCCCCCGACGTCTCGGCTATTTTTTCGACGACGCCCCGTATCCTCTTCTACTCCTTGACGCAAAGGGTTTTTCGACGCGGTCCTCCGGGTGTCCGCGAGAAATTCGCGAAATTTTGACGTTTCTCGAAAACGGTAAATTTTCCGATCCGGCCAGAAAATATCGTCAAAACCAGAGACTTTCGGTCATTTCGATGACTTTTCACGTTAAATGTAGGTTAGGGTTCTTGACAACGGCCTTCAAAGATTGACGGAACGCACAGATGTCCGTTTTTAGGTTGGGTTTTTTCGACGTTTCGAGACGTCACAGTTGACGAGTGCCGTGAATTTAGTAGGTTCTGTGGATATCGTCCATAAAATCGGAGAGCTTTGACGTGCATTCTATGCATCTACGCTTCGAACAAATGAGCACGTCATATGCCGCCATATTGGCTTCGCGGAACGTTTTCGTGAAGAATTTTCGAGAGCGGTAATTTATGGAAAAAACGGAACTGAAACGTAGCAGTAAGTATGCAAATATGGGATTGTCGTACAAAATGTGATGTTTGAATTTTTTCAGGATGTCTTTGTGGAACTCTTCATGCTTTTATGGGAATCGATATCTTGGATATTTTTGACCGAAGGATACCTAGCCTTATTCCGAGTGTATCGAAAAATGACACGTTACAATTAGGACGTTTTAGCGTTGATTTCAAATGAAATGGAATCGAGGTGAGGATTTTCCTACGGGGTTTTTCGATAACGCCTGTGGAAATCGTTTGCCGTGGGGAACTGAAAATCGAGTTTTTCGAATAAAATGAAGCAGCTGGGGGCCCAATATGATCGGATGTCATGTTTCACGTTGCTTTTCAAAGGTTCGTAATGAAATTTCCCGATTTTCCCAGGGTTTTGTGAAATTTTGAATGAATTTCGAATTTTCTTTTTCCAGCCAAACGAAAAGGTGAAAATCGAGTATTTGGAATGAAATAAAGCTCCGATCTGCTCGGATCTCATGTTTTACGTCTGTTTCCGAATGGTTTGTGATGGAATTTCTCGATTTTCCCAGGATTTTGTGAAATTATGAATGAAACTTTTGATTTGAGCTTTCAGGTCGAATAGGTGGGTGGGAAACAATGTAAGTAGTCGAGATTAACTTTATTAAACCTTCTTTTATTGAAATTAACCTTTTTTTTCAGTTGAATTGCGTATGATTTCAACGATTCACGAAGAATACACGGCCAGCATGTTCCTAATGCTTATAATAGATGGCGCAGCAGTAGAAACTTTACTGTTACATAAATTTTTTCGCAGATGGCTGAAATAAAAGCGATATTTTCGTATCCGGGGTAACGAAGAAAAAATGCACGTTTAAAAGTCGCCATTTCAGATTTTCAGACCGTTTTTGTAGAAATGTGGCGATATTGAGATGAAACGATGCCGAAACCTTGATTTTTGAACGAATAGGTATGTAATTATGGAAATGTCGTGCGAAACGTGATATTAATTTCAGATTTTCTTTCAGATTGCCTGTGGAAATCTCTGTTTTCATGGGAATGGATATCCCGGATGTTTTGGAATGAAAAAGACCTCATGCAAAGAAGAAGACGATGAAATATGAAATCCCGCATCATTTTTGAGGAAAATCGAGGATAATTGAAACATATTCAGGTGAGCATGAATGAAAAACGTTTTGGGGCCCAATTTCATGTTTTCCGAAGATTTCTAATGTAATTTCCCGGTTTTCCAAGGATTGTGTGACACATTTAACGAATTTCGAATTTTCTTTCTTTCAGGCTGTTTTCTTTTGAGATGATCGTTTGAAACTGGAAAAATATGACTGAATCTGGACGGAAGAATTGCTATTCGGAGGGATTTCTTGGAGGATTTTCGTGGGAATGCAGAAATGATGCAGATTTGTGGAAGAAAAATTGGAAAATTCCAGAGTAATTCCGTGAACAGTGCAATCCAATAATGTAGAAGAGGAAGAGGACCACCTGGCAGTGTTTGAAGGAACTTGGGCTGCATTTTTAACGTGACATTGCAAGTGAAAGAATTAATGGGAAACTCTTTCGAAACGTGGATAAATGAACAAAATACAAGGTGAGTGCAAGAGTTGAATGTTATTCGCAAGATTCTCATTCTGCATTTATAGGTTTCTGCCAAATTAACGAAAAATACCTAGAGTATTTTGAAAAGAATGAGAATTTTACATTATTTCAACTATTTTTCGGGCAGCTCCCGAAGGGAGCTGTCAATTCAGCTGTGGCCGAAGGCCACATGTATCAATAAAACTTTGTGTTGAATGAGCCCCGCAGGGGCTCTTCTCAAGACAGCCTTGACAGTTGCTGCTTCTTTCCTTGGGGCCACAAGTCACGAATTTTTTTCTGTATGACGGTTTCTCAAAATAACAATTTTTTTCAGCAATGGCCAATTGTTCCCCGCCCCTCGCAGAGTAATTCCGTGAACAGTGCAATCCAAAAATACAGAAGAGGACCCCATGGCTGATTTTTCGCAGTTGAAGAGGAGAGATGGAAATGAAAGAATTTAAAGTGTACCAAAGTGATATATTATTAATTGCATTTTGTAACTATTCCATTGTATACATTGTAGCCTTTGAATAAACAATAAATAATCGTTATAATCTTGAATTTTTTGAATTTTAATTCAACAATTCTCAATTACATTTACATTCGAAAGAGAACTTGAATGAAAGAGAATCGAATCGAAGTAAGCATAATTACTGTATCTGCATATTCCATTCTTGAATATAACGAGATGTTAAAAATTCCCAAAATGTTAATTTTCTATTTCATTCGTTGTTTCACCGATGTCAATAAAGAAGTCAGCTGTTTCGTTGTCGGTCACGATGCCATTTCATTGGTAAGGATCAGGAAGTTCGAGGGAAACGTAGAGGTAACGTATATTTCGAAGGACGATAAGAAAATAGATAACGACGATGGAAATATTACACTGAAATATTCTCAGTTCGGTTCCGAGATACGATTGAGAGTTATCAATGACATTCGGGATTCGAAGAAGACGGAATAAAGCGATCGAAAGATTTCACGTGAGAGTGTTATGGTCGAAGATATTCACATGAATGAGCGAAAGACACACGTTCCACGACATAGTGCAATGTGTCAGAGTGAGATACAATAACGAAATAGACATGTCTATTGTATCCCTGCACGAAATAGACATGTCTATTGTATCCCTGCACGATATAGACATGTCTATTGTATCCCTGCACGAATGATATCTATGTTCTTTCACAGCCGTGGAACATACAAGTGTAACGTTGTAACATTCTATGGTGGTCGATGTCCGTCATAGAGTTTGACACCTGTATTCTATGGTTGTCCATGTCCGTCATAGAGTGAACCGAGTGTCAAGTTGTGACATTCTATGGTTGTCAATATCCGTCATAGAGTGAACCGAGTGTCAAGTTGTGATATTCTATGGTTTTCCATGTCCGTCATAGAGTTTCACACCTGTATTCTATGGTTGTCGATGTCCGTCATAGAGTAGTGACACGAGTGTCAAGTTGTGATATTCTATGGTTGTCGGTGTCCATCATAGAGTTTGACACCTGTATTCTATGGTTGTCGATGTCTGCCATAGAGTGTCAAATTGTGACATTCTATGGTTGTCAATGTCCGTCATAGAGTGACACGAGTGTCAAGTTGTGACATTCTATGGTTGTCGATGTCCATCATAGAGTTTGGGAATCATCGATGCGCCAAAGAATGGATTGGGTCAGTTGACGTTCGAAATTTCACAGGACCGACGTAATTTTTTAAAATGCAGAATTTTGCTGTTTAATCGTCGTTTGATGGTAGGTATTTGGTCGATTATCGAAGATTAACGTTTGTTTTTCGTTTTTAGCTAAATTTCCGGCCGGATAAGACATTTTCGAAAGCAGGATGAAATGTTTACATTTCGACGTGTACGGACGAAGGGAAAATTGAACGAAAATCCTGATAAATGGGGCAATATCTTCTTGAATGGTTCGGATGAAACGTTTTGAGGTGAATACCGAAGATATTTTTCGGATTTCCGAAGCATTTTGATGATTTTCGAGCAAATTTCGAATGTTGACGTTAGTGAGAAGAAGGTAGAACTCAGAACGATTTCGCTTATTTATGGGTCTTTTTGCAGGTTGAAACGATGGAAAACGTGTTATTTAGATATTGTTTGAACGAACGACACCAAGATTCAATCTGGAAGATGGATTTTCAGAAAGATATGTACGAATTCCATCACGTATATTCTGACAGGACGTTTGCCGTGGGGAATTGAAAATCGCGTTTTTTGAATAAAACGAAGCAACTGGGGGCCCAATATGATCGGATATCATGTTTCACGTCGCTTTTCAAAGGTTCGTAATGAAATTTCCCGATTTTTCCAGGTTTTTGTGAAATTTTGGATGAATTTCGAATTTTTTTTCTAGCCAAATGAATAGGTGAAATTCGAGTATTTGGAATTGAATAAAGCCCCGATCTGCTAGGATCTCATGTTTTTCGTTTTTCGAGTGGTCTGTGATGGAATTTCTCGATTTTCCCAGGATTTTGTGAAATTATGAATAAATTTTTGATTAGAGCTTTCAGGTCGAATAAATGGGTGGAAAACAATGTAAGTAGTCGAAATTAACTTTATTATACTTTCTTTTATTGAAATTGAACTTTTTTCAGTTGATTTGCGTATAATTCCAACGATTCATGAAGAATGCATGGCAAGCATGTTCCTAATAATTATAGTTGATGGCGCAGCAGTAGAAACTTTACTGTTACATAAATTGTTTCGCAGATGGCTGAAATGAAACCGATATTTTCGTATCCGAGGTAACAAAGATAAAATGCACATTTGAAAGTCGCCATTTCAGATTTTCAGACCGTTTTTGTAGAACTGTGGCGATATTGAGAAAAAACGATGCTGAGACCTAGATTTTTTTTGAACGAATAGGTATGTAAATATGGAAATGTTGTGCAAAATGTGATATTGACTTAAGATTTCTTTTTCAGAATGCCTGTGTAGCAATCTTATCATACAGAAAAGGACCGAATGGCTGATTTTTCAAAGTTGAAAAGGATACAGTGTACCAAACTGATATTGGGAGTGTTCAATATGGAAATATTCAAATAGAAGAAGCATTTGGTGTTTTGGGGTGAGATTTCGCTTTCCTTTCGTGAAATTTTGGCCGGGTCTTTTTTGGGATTGTCTTTCCATAGAGCCTTCGAGGCGGATCACAAAATATGCGTGCACAGAACATTTTGACATTTTCATCGAATAGAATTTTGGTTTTTCGAGACCATACTTTTTTGGGTTATGGTTGTCAAGGTTACTTCATAGAGTTTGACATTTGTCAAAAAAATTTTTACCTTGCCTAACTATTGGTTTCTTTTACAGTTGAATGCGAATCCAACTTCAAAGATTGATCTGTCGACAAGGCGTATCTATCAAAAAAGGCGAATCTATCGAAAATATTGATCGCCGGGCCCAAACTAGTCTATATTATATTAATTAAATAAGGAACACAGAACGGGGTAAAGTTTTGTGGAGGCTCTAAAAAGGCGATCGGCGAAGCCGATCGCGGGGGTCGCTCGCGACCCCCGGCGAGGAGGCGACGGGGGCTCCGGGGAGGGGAAGGACGGGGGCTCCCGGGGGCCCCTTCGGACTTTTTTTTTTAAATCGGCAAGTATTTTAAAAAAATTCGCGAAAAAGGTCGAAATCGCCCGATAGACCCGAGCGGTAAGGCAAAAGGCTTTTTTCCGGGGGCCCCCCGACGTCTCGGCTATTTTTCCGACGACGCCCCGTATCCTCTTCTACTCCTTGACGCAAAGGGTTTTTCGACGCGGTCCTCCGGGTGTCCGCGAGAAATTCGCGAAATTTTGACGTTTCTCGAAAACGGTAAATTTTCCGATCCGGCCAGAAAATATCGTCAAAACCAGAGAATTTCAGTAATTTCGATGACTTTTCACGTTAAATGTAGGTTAGGGTTCTTGACAACGGCCTTAAAAGATTGACGGAACGCACAGATGTCCGTTTTTAGGTTGGGTTTTTTCGACGTTTCGAGACGTCACAGTTGACGAGTGCCGTGAATTTAGTAGGTTCTGTGGATATCGTCCATAAAATCGGAGAGCTTTGACGTGCATTCTATGCATCTACGCTTCGAACAAATGAGCACGTCATATGCCGCCATATTGGCTTCGCGGAACGTTTTCGTGAAGAATTTTCGAGAGCGGTAATTTATGGAAAAAACGGAACTGAAACGTAGCAGTAAGTATGCAAATATGAGATTGTCGTACAAAATGTGATGTTTGAATTTTTTCAGGATGTCCTTGTGGAACTCTTCATGCTTTTATGGGAATCGATATCTTGGATATTTTTGACCGAACGATACCTAGCCTTATTCCGAGTGTATCGAAAAATGACACGTTACAATTAGGACGTTTTAGCTTTGATTTCAAATGAAATGGAATCGAGGTGAGGATTTTCCTACGGGGTTTTTTGATAACGCCTGTGGAAATCGTTTGCCGTGGGGAACTGAAAATCGAGTTTTTCGAATAAAATGAAGCAGCTGGGGGCCCAATATGATCGGATATCATGTTTCACGTTGCTTTTCAAAGGTTCGTAATGAAATTTCCCGATTTTCCCAGGGTTTTGTGAAATTTTGAATGAATTTCGAATTTTCATTTTCCAGCCAAACGAAAAAGTGAAAATCGAGTATTTGGAATGAAATAAAGCTCCGATCTGCTCGGATCTCATGTTTTACGTCGTTTTCCGAGTGGTTTGTGATGGAATATCTCGATTTTCCCAGGATATTGTGAAATTATGAATGAATTTTTGATTTGAGCTTTCAGGTCGAATAAATTGGTGGAAAACAATGTAAGTAGTCGAGATTAACTTTATTATACCTTCTTTTATTGAAATTGACCTTTTTTTCAGTTGAATTGCGTATAATTTCAACGATTCGCTGAGAATACACGGCCAGCATGTTCCTAATGCTTATAATAGATGGCGCAGCAGTAGAAACTTTACTGTTACATAAATTTTTTCGCAGATGGCTGAAATAAAAGCGATATTTTCGTATCCGAGGTAACAAAGAAAAAATGCAAATCTAAAAGTCGCCATTTCGGATTTTCAGACCGTTTTTGTAGAAATGTGACGATATTGAGGAAAAACGATGCTGAAATCTTGATTTTTGAACTAAAAGGTATGTATTTCTGGAAATGTCGTGCGAAACGTGATATTGATTTTAGATTTTCTTTCAGAATGCCTGTGGAAATCTCTGTTTTCATGGGAATGGATATCCCGGATGTTTTGGAATGAAAAAGACCTCCTGCAAAGAAGAAGACAATGAAATAAGAATTCCCACATCATTTCTCAACGACGTGTGAATGATTTTAGCAAATTCCTATCATTTTTGGGGAAAATCGAGGAGAATTGAAACATATTCAGGTGAGCATGAACGAAAAACGTTCGGGGGCCCAATTTCATGTTTTTCGAAGATTTCGAATGTAATTTCCCGGTTTTGCAAGGATAGTGTGGAACATTTTGACAAATTTCGAATTTTCTTTCTTTCAGGTTGTTTTTTCTTGAGATGATCGTTTGAAACTGGAAAAATATGACTGAATTTGGACGGAGGAATTGCTTTTCGGATGGATTTCTTGGAGGATTTTCGTGGGAATGCAGAAATGATGCAGATTTGTGAAAGAAAAATTGGAAAATTTTTCAGCTTCTAAGAACGAGTTGGCCAATTCTTCCCCGTCCCTCCCAGAGTGATTCCGTGGACAGTACAATCCAATAATATATAGAAGAGGACCACCTGGCAGTGTATGAAGAAACTTGGGCTGCATTTTCAACGTGACATTGAAAGTTAAAGAATTAATGGAAAACTCTTTTGAAACGTGGATAAATGAACAAAATTCAAGGTGAGTGCAGGAGTTGAATGTTATTCGCAAGATTCTCATTCTGCATTTATAGGTTTCTGGCAAATTAAAGAGAAATAGACTATTTTAAAAAGAATGAGAATTTTACATTATTTCAACTATTTTTCGGGCAGCTCCCGAAGGGAGCTGCCAATTCAGCTGTGGCCGTAGGCCACATGTATCAATAAAACTTTGTGTTGAATGAGCCCCGCAGGGGCTCTCCTCAAGACAGCCTTGACAGTTGCTGCTTCTTTCCTTAGGGCCACAAGTCACGAAATTTTTTCTGTATGACGGTTTCTCAAAATAACGGTTTTTTTTCAGCAATGGCCAATTGTTCCCCGCCCCTCGCAGAGTAATTCCGTGAACAGTGCAATCCAAAAATACAGAAGAGGACCCCATGGCTGATTCTTCGCAGTTGAAGAGGATAGATGGAAATGAAAGAATCAAAAGTGTACCAAAGTGATATATTAATAATTGCATTTTGTAACTATTCCATTGTATACATTGCCTTTGAATAAGCAATAAATAATCATTATAATCTTGAATTTTTTGAATTTTAATCCAACAATTCCCAAAGTTTTTAATTCTCAAAGTATCACTTTCATTTACATTCGAAAGAGAACTTGAATGAAAGAGAATCGAATCGAAGTAAGCATAATTACTGTATCTGCATACTCCATTCTTGAATATAACTTACGTAGTGGCTCTCGAGATGTTAAAAATTCCCAAAATGTTAATTTTCTATTTCATTCGTTGTTTCACCGATGTCAATAAAGAAGTCGGCTGTTTCGTTGTCGGTCACGATGCCATTTCATTGGTAAGGATAAGGAAGTTCGAGGGAAACGTAGAGGTTCCGTATATTTCGAGGGACGATAAGAAAAAAGATGACGACGATGGAAATATTACACTGAAATATTCTCAGTTCGGTTCCGAGATACCATTGAGAGTTATCAATGACATTCGGGATTCGAAGAAGACGGAATAAAGCGATCGAAAGATTTCACGTGAGAGTGTGAGGTTATGGTCGAAGATATTCACATGAATGAGCGAAAGACACACGTTCCACGACATAGTGCAATGTGTCAGAGTGAGATACAATAACGAAATAGACATGTCTATTGTATCCCTGCACGAAATAGACATGTCTATTGTATCCCTGCACGATATAGACATGTCTATTGTATCCCTGCACGAATGATATCTATGTTCCTTCACAGCCGTGGAACATACAAGTGTAACGTTGTAACATTCTATGGTGGTCGATGTCCGTCATAGAGTTTGACACGTGTATTCTATGGTTGTCGATGTCCGTCATAGAGTGACATGAGTGTCAAGTTGTGACATTCTATGTTTGTCAATGTTCGTCATAGAGTGAACCGAGTGTCAAGTTGTGATATTCTATGGTTGTCCATGTCCGTCATAGAGTTTGACACCTTTATTCTATGGTTGTCGATGTCCGTCATAGAGTTCGCAAACTGTATTCTATGGTTGTCGATGTCCGTCATAGAGGTCAAAACCTATATTCTATGGTTGTCGATGTCCGTCATAGAGTGACACGAGTGTCAAGTTGTGACATTCAATGGTTGTCAATATCCGTCATAGAGTGAACCGAGTGTCAAGTTGTGATATTCTATGGTTGTCCATGTCCGTCATAGAGTTTGACACCTGTATTCTATGGTTGTCGATGTCCATCATAGAGTAGTGACACGAGTGTCAAGTTGTGATATTCTATGGTTGTCGATGTCCGTCATAGAGTTTGACACCTATATTCTATGGTTGTCGATGTCCGTCATAGAGTGTCAAGTTGTGACATTCTATGGTTGTCAATGTCCGTCATAGAGTGACACGAGTGTCAAGTTGTGACATTCTATGGTTGTCGATGTCCATCATAGAGTTTGGGAATCATCGATGCGCCAAAGAATGGATTGGGTCAGTTGACGTTCGAAATTTCACAGGACCGACGTAATTTTTTAAAATGCAGAATTTTGCTGTTTAATCGTCGTTTGATGGTAGGTATTTGGTCGATTATCGAAGATTAACGTTTGTTTTTCATTTTCAGCTAAATTTCCGGCCGGATAAGGCATTTTCGAAAGCAGGATGAAATGTTTACATTTCGACGTGTACGGACGAAGGGAAAATTGAACGAAAATCCTGATAAATGGGGCGATATCTTCTTGAATGGTTCGGATGAAACGTTTTGGGGTGAATACCGAAGATATTTTTCGGATTTCCGAAGCATTTTGATGATTTTCGAGCAAATTTCGAATGTTGACGTTAGTGAGAAGAAGGTAGAACTTAGACCGATTTCGCTTATTTATGGGTCTTTTTGCAGGTTGAAACGATGGAAAACGTGTTATTAAGATATTGTTTGAACGAACGACACCAAGATTAAATCTGGAAGATGGATTTTCAGAAAGATATGTACGAATTCCATCACGTATATTCTGACAGGACGTTTGCCGTGGGGAATTGAAAATCGCGTTTTTTGAATAAAACGAAGCAACTGGGGGCCCAATATGATCGGATATCATGTTTCATGTCGCTTTTCAAAGGTTCGTAATGAAATTTCCCGATTTTTCCAGGTTTTTGTGAAATTTTGGATGAATTTCGAATTTTTTTTCCAGCCAAATGAATAGGTGAAATTCGAGTATTTGGAATTGAATAAAGCCCCGATCTGCTAGGATCTCATGTTTTACGTCGTTTTTCGAGTGGTCTGTGATGGAATTTCTCGATTTTCCCAGGATTTTGTGAAATTATGAATAAATTTTTGATTAGAGCTTTCAGGTCGAATAAATGGGTGGAAAACAATGTAAGTAGTCGAAATTAACTTTATTATACTTTCTATTATTGAAATTGAACTTTTTTTCAGTTGATTTGCGTATAATTCCAACGATTCATGAAGAATGCATGGCCAGATGGCTGAAAATGAAACCGATATTTTCGTATCCGAGGTAACAAAGATAAAATGCACATTTGAAAGTCGCCATTTCAGATTTTCAGACCGTTTTTGTAGAACTGTGGCGATATTGAGAAAAAACGATGCTGAGACCTAGATTTTTTTTGAACGAATAGGTATGTAAATATGGAAATGTTGTGCAAAATGTGATATTGACTTAAGATTTCTTTTTCAGAATGCCTGTGTAGCAATCTTATCATACAGAAAAGGACCAAATGGCTGATATTTCAAAGTTGAAAAGGATACAGTGTACCAAACTGATATTGGGAGTGTTCAATATGGAAATATTCAAATAGAAGAAGCATTTGGTGTTTTGGGGTGAGATTTCGCTTTCCTATCGTGAAATTTTTGCCGGGTCTTTTTTGGGATTGTCTTTCCATAGAGCCTTCGAGGCGGATCACAAAATATGCGTGCACAGAACATTTTGACATTTTCATCGAATAGAATTTTGGTTTTTCGAGACCATACTTTTTTGGGTTATGGTTGTCAAGGTTACTTCATAGAGTTTGACATTTGTCAAAACAATCTTTACCTTGCCTAACTATTGGTTTCTTTTACAGTTGAATGCGAATCTAACTTTGAAGGTGGATCTATCGACAAGGCGAATCTACCAAAAAAGGCGAATCTATCAAAAATATTGATCCACGGGCCCAAACTAGTCTATTCTATATTATATTAATTAAATAAGGAACACAGAACGGGGTAAAGTTTTGTGGAGGCTCTAAAAAGGCGATCGGCGAAGCCGATCGCGGGGGTCGCTCGCGACCCCCGGCGAGGAGGCGACGGGGGCTCCGAGGAGGGGAAGGACGGGGGCTCCTGGGGGCCCCTTCGACCTTTTTTTTTTAAATCGGGAAGTATTTTAAAAAAATTCGCGAAAAAGGTCGAAATCGCCCGATAGACCCGAGCGGTAAGGCAAAAGGCTTTTTTCCGGGGGCCCCCCGACGTCTCGGCTATTTTTTCGACGACGCCCCGTATCCTCTTCTACTCCTTGACGCAAAGGGTTTTTCGACGCGGTCCCTCGGGTGTCCGCGAGAAATTCGCGAAATTTTGACGTTTCTCGAAAACGGTAAATTTTCCGATCCGGCCAGAAAATATCGTCAAAACCAGAGAATTTCGGTCATTTCGATGACTTTTCACGTTAAATGTAGGTTAGGGTTCTTGACAACGGCCTTCAAAGATTGACGGAACGCACAGATGTCCGTTTTTAGGTTGGGTTTTTTCGACGTTTCGAGACGTCACAGTTGACGAGTGCCGTGAATTTAGTAGGTTCTGTGGATATCGTCCATAAAATCGGAGAGCTTTGACGTGCATTCTATGCATCTATGCTTTGAACAAATGAGCACGTCATATGCCGCCATATTGGCTTCGCGGAACGTTTTCGTGAAGAATTTTCGAGAGCGGTAATTTATGGAAAAAACGGAACTGAAACGTAGCAGTAAGTATGCAAATATGAGATTGTCGTACAAAATGTGATGTTTGAATTTTTTCAGGATGTCTTTGTGGAACTCTTCATGCTTTTATGGGAATCGATATATTGGATATTTTTGACCGAAGGATACCTAGCCTTATTCCGAGTGTATCGAAAAATGACACGTTACAATTAGGACGTTTTAGCTTTGATTTCAAATGAAATGGAATCGAGGTGAGGATTTTCCTACGGGGTTTTTTGATAACGCCTGTGGAAATCGTTTGCCGTGGGGAACTGAAAATCGAGTTTTTCGAATAAAATGAAGCAGCTGGGGGCCCAATATGATCGGATATCATGTTTCACGTTGCTTTTCAAAGGTTCGTAATGAAATTTCCCGATTTTCCCAGGGTTTTGTGAAATTTTGAATGAATTTCGAATTTTCATTTTCCAGCCAAACGAAAAGGTGAAAATCGAGTATTTGGAATGAAATAAAGCTCCGATCTGCTCGGATCTCATGTTTTACGTCGTTTTCCGAGTGGTTTGTGATGGAATATCTCGATTTTCCCAGGATTTTGTGAAATTATGAATGAATTTTTGATTTGAGCTTTCAGGTCGAATAAATTGGTGGAAAACAATGTAAGTAGTCGAGATTAACTTTATTATACCTTCTTTTATTGAAATTGACCTTTTTTTCAGTTGAATTGCGTATAATTTCAACGATTCGCTGAGAATACACGGCCAGCATGTTCCTAATGCTTATAATAGATGGCGCAGCAGTAGAAACTTTACTGTTACATAAATTTTTTCGCAGATGGCTGAAATAAAAGCGATATTTTCGTATCCGAGGTAACAAAGAAAAAATGCAAATCTAAAAGTCGCCATTTCGGATTTTCAGACCGTTTTTGTAGAAATGTGACGATATTGAGGAAAAACGATGCTGAAATCTTGATTTTTGAACTAAAAGGTATGTATTTCTGGAAATGTCGTGCGAAACGTGATATTGATTTTAGATTTTCTTTCAGAATGCCTGTGGAAATCTCTGTTTTCATGGGAATGGATATCCCGGATGTTTTGGAATGAAAAAGACCTCCTGCAAAGAAGAAGACAATGAAATAAGAATTCCCACATCATTTCTCAACGACGTGTGAATGATTTTAGCAAATTCCTATCATTTTTGGGGAAAATCGAGGAGAATTGAAACATATTCAGGTGAGCATGAACGAAAAACGTTCGGGGGCCCAATTTCATGTTTTTCGAAGATTTCGAATGTAATTTCCCGGTTTTGCAAGGATAGTGTGGAACATTTTGACAAATTTCGAATTTTCTTTCTTTCAGGTTGTTTTTTCTTGAGATGATCGTTTGAAACTGGAAAAATATGACTGAATTTGGACGGAGGAATTGCTTTTCGGATGGATTTCTTGGAGGATTTTCGTGGGAATGCAGAAATGATGCAGATTTGTGAAAGAAAAATTGGAAAATTTTTCAGCTTCTAAGAACGAGTTGGCCAATTCTTCCCCGTCCCTCCCAGAGTGATTCCGTGGACAGTACAATCCAATAATATATAGAAGAGGACCACCTGGCAGTGTATGAAGAAACTTGGGCTGCATTTTCAACGTGACATTGAAAGTTAAAGAATTAATGGAAAACTCTTTTGAAACGTGGATAAATGAACAAAATTCAAGGTGAGTGCAGGAGTTGAATGTTATTCGCAAGATTCTCATTCTGCATTTATAGGTTTCTGGCAAATTAAAGAGAAATAGACTATTTTAAAAAGAATGAGAATTTTACATTATTTCAACTATTTTTCGGGCAGCTCCCGAAGGGAGCTGCCAATTCAGCTGTGGCCGTAGGCCACATGTATCAATAAAACTTTGTGTTGAATGAGCCCCGCAGGGGCTCTCCTCAAGACAGCCTTGACAGTTGCTGCTTCTTTCCTTAGGGCCACAAGTCACGAAATTTTTTCTGTATGACGGTTTCTCAAAATAACGGTTTTTTTTCAGCAATGGCCAATTGTTCCCCGCCCCTCGCAGAGTAATTCCGTGAACAGTGCAATCCAAAAATACAGAAGAGGACCCCATGGCTGATTCTTCGCAGTTGAAGAGGATAGATGGAAATGAAAGAATCAAAAGTGTACCAAAGTGATATATTAATAATTGCATTTTGTAACTATTCCATTGTATACATTGCCTTTGAATAAGCAATAAATAATCATTATAATCTTGAATTTTTTGAATTTTAATCCAACAATTCCCAAAGTTTTTAATTCTCAAAGTATCACTTTCATTTACATTCGAAAGAGAACTTGAATGAAAGAGAATCGAATCGAAGTAAGCATAATTACTGTATCTGCATACTCCATTCTTGAATATAACTTACGTAGTGGCTCTCGAGATGTTAAAAATTCCCAAAATGTTAATTTTCTATTTCATTCGTTGTTTCACCGATGTCAATAAAGAAGTCGGCTGTTTCGTTGTCGGTCACGATGCCATTTCATTGGTAAGGATAAGGAAGTTCGAGGGAAACGTAGAGGTTCCGTATATTTCGAGGGACGATAAGAAAAAAGATGACGACGATGGAAATATTACACTGAAATATTCTCAGTTCGGTTCCGAGATACGATTGAGAGTTATCAATGACATTCGGGATTCGAAGAAGACGGAATAAAGCGATCGAAAGATTTCACGTGAGAGTGTGAGGTTATGGTCGAAGATATTCACATGAATGAGCGAAAGACACACGTTCCACGACATAGTGCAATGTGTCAGAGTGAGATACAATAACGAAATAGACATGTCTATTGTATCCCTGCACGAAATAGACATGTCTATTGTATCCCTGCACGATATAGACATGTCTATTGTATCCCTGCACGAATGATATCTATGTTCCTTCACAGCCGTGGAACATACAAGTGTAACGTTGTAACATTCTATGGTGGTCGATGTCCGTCATAGAGTTTGACACGTGTATTCTATGGTTGTCGATGTCCGTCATAGAGTGACATGAGTGTCAAATTGTGACATTCTATGTTTGTCAATGTTCGTCATAGAGTGAACCGAGTGTCAAGTTGTGATATTCTATGGTTGTCCATGTCCGTCATAGAGTTTGACACCTTTATTCTATGGTTGTCGATGTCCGTCATAGAGTTCGAAAACTGTATTCTATGGTTGTCGATGTCCGTCATAGAGGTCAAAACCTATATTCTATGGTTGTCGATGTCCGTCATAGAGTGACACGAGTGTCAAGTTGTGACATTCAATGGTTGTCAATATCCGTCATAGAGTGAACCGAGTGTCAAGTTGTGATATTCTATGGTTGTCCATGTCCGTCATAGAGTTTGACACCTGTATTCTATGGTTGTCGATGTCCATCATAGAGTAGTGACACGAGTGTCAAGTTGTGATATTCTATGGTTGTCGATGTCCGTCATAGAGTTTGACACCTATATTCTATGGTTGTCGATGTCCGTCATAGAGTGTCAAGTTGTGACATTCTATGGTTGTCAATGTCCGTCATAGAGTGACACGAGTGTCAAGTTGTGACATTCTATGGTTGTCGATGTCCATCATAGAGTTTGGGAATCATCGATGCGCCAAAGAATGGATTGGGTCAGTTGACGTTCGAAATTTCACAGGACCGACGTAATTTTTTAAAATGCAGAATTTTGCTGTTTAATCGTCGTTTGATGGTAGGTATTTGGTCGATTATCGAAGATTAACGTTTGTTTTTCATTTTCAGCTAAATTTCCGGCCGGATAAGGCATTTTCGAAAGCAGGATGAAATGTTTACATTTCGACGTGTACGGACGAAGGGAAAATTGAACGAAAATCCTGATAAATGGGGCGATATCTTCTTGAATGGTTCGGATGAAACGTTTTGGGGTGAATACCGAAGATATTTTTCGGATTTCCGAAGCATTTTGATGATTTTCGAGCAAATTTCGAATGTTGACGTTAGTGAGAAGAAGGTAGAACTTAGACCGATTTCGCTTATTTATGGGTCTTTTTGCAGGTTGAAACGATGGAAAACGTGTTATTAAGATATTGTTTGAACGAACGACACCAAGATTAAATCTGGAAGATGGATTTTCAGAAAGATATGTACGAATTCCATCACGTATATTCTGACAGGACGTTTGCCGTGGGGAATTGAAAATCGCGTTTTTTGAATAAAACGAAGCAACTGGGGGCCCAATATGATCGGATATCATGTTTCATGTCGCTTTTCAAAGGTTCGTAATGAAATTTGCCGATTTTTCCAGGTTTTTGTGAAATTTTTGATGAATTTCGAATTTTTTTTCCAGCCAAATGAATAGGTGAAATTCGAGTATTTGGAATTGAATAAAGCCCCGATCTGCTAGGATCTCATGTTTTACGTCGTTTTTCGAGTGGTCTGTGATGGAATTTCTCGATTTTCCCAGGATTTTGTGAAATTATGAATAAATTTTTGATTAGAGCTTTCAGGTCGAATAAATGGGTGGAAAACAATGTAGGTAGTCGAAATTAACTTTATTATACTTTCTATTATTGAAATTGAACTTTTTTTCAGTTGATTTGCGTATAATTCCAACGATTCATGAAGAATGCATGGCCAGATGGCTGAAAATGAAACCGATATTTTCGTATCCGAGGTAACAAAGATAAAATGCACATTTGAAAGTCGCCATTTCAGATTTTCAGACCGTTTTTGTAGAACTGTGGCGATATTGAGAAAAAACGATGCTGAGACCTAGATTTTTTTTGAACGAATAGGTATGTAAATATGGAAATGTTGTGCAAAATGTGATATTGACTTAAGATTTCTTTTTCAGAATGCCTGTGTAGCAATCTTATCATACAGAAAAGGACCAAATGGCTGATTTTTCAAAGTTGAAAAGGATACAGTGTACCAAACTGATATTGGGAGTGTTCAATATGGAAATATTCAAATAGAAGAAGCATTTGGTGTTTTGGGGTGAGATTTCGCTTTCCTTTCGTGAAATTTTGGCCGGGTCTTTTTTGGGATTGTCTTTCCATAGAGCCTTCGAGGCGGATCACAAAATATGCGTGCACAGAACATTTTGACATTTTCATCGAATAGAATTTTGGTTTTTCGAGACCATACTTTTTTGGGTTATGGTTGTCAAGGTTACTTCATAGAGTTTGACATTTGTCAAAAAAATTTTTACCTTGCCTAACTATTGGTTTCTTTTACAGTTGAATGCGAATCCAACTTCAAAGATTGATCTGTCGACAAGGCGTATCTATCAAAAAAGGCGAATCTATCGAAAATATTGATCGCCGGGCCCAAACTAGTCTTATTATTTAATTTAATAAGGAACATAGAAATTTTGACGTTTCGGGAGAGACGCTAAAATAGCGATCCGCGAAGCGGATCGCGGGCGTCGCTTGCGACGCCCGACGGGCGAAAAAAGCGATCGGTCGGAAAGCGGGAGGACGGGGGCTCCCGCGAGTGTCTTTGGATTTTTTTTAAGACGTCGGGAAGTATTTTAAAAAAATTCCCGAAAAAGGTCGAAATCGACCGATAGACCCGAGCGCCAAGGCCAAAGGCTTTTTTCCGGAGGCCCCCGGACGTCGCGGGTGTTTTTCCGACGACGGCCCGTATCCTCTTCTACTCGCGGACGCAAAGCGTTTTTCGACGAGGTACACCGGGCGTCCCCGAGAAATTCGAAAAGTTTTGACGTTTCTCGAAAACGGTAAAAATTTCCGATCCGGCCAGAAATTATCGATAAAACCAGAGAGTTTCAGTCATTCCGATGACTTTTCACGTTAAATGTAGGTTAGGGTTCGTGACAACGGCCTTCAAAGTTTGACGGGACGCACAGATGTCCGTTTTTAGGTTGGGTTTTTTCGACGTTTCGAGACGTCACAGTTGACGAGTGCCGTGAATTTAGTAGGTTCTGTGGATATCGTCCATAAAATCGGAGAGCTTTGACGTGCATTCTATGCATCTATGCTTTGAACAAATGAGCACGTCATATGCCGCCATATTGGCTTTGCGGAATGTTTTCGTAAAGAATTTTCGAGAGCGGTAATTTATGGAAAAACGGAACTGAAACGTAGGAATGTAGCAGTAAGTATGTAAATATGGGATTGTCGTACAAAATGTGATGTTTAAATTCTTTCAGGATGTCTTTGTGGAACGCTTCATGCTTTTATGAGAATCGATATCTTGGATATTTTTGACCGAATGATAGCCTTATTCCGAGTGTATCGAAAAATGAGACGTTACAATTAGGACCTTTTAGCATTGATTTTTAATAAAATGAATCGAGGTGAGGATTTTTATACAGGGTTTTTTGAGAACGCCTGTGGAAATCTCTGTTTTCATGGGAATGGATATGCCGGATGTTTTCGACTGAAAAAGACCTGCAAAAAAGAAGACGATGAAATATGAATGCAGATTTGTGAAAGAAAAATTGAACAAGAAGCTTCGGTGGAATTTCAAGATTTTTTTCTCCCAGAGTAAGTGAACAGTGCAATCAATAACACAAAAGAGGACCAAATGGCTGATTCTTCACAGTTGAAAAGGATAGATGGGAATGACGTATATATATAATTTAAAGTGTACCAAACTGATCTATTAATAAGTGCATTTTGTAACTATATTCCATTGTATACATTGTAGTCATTGAATAAACAATGAATAATCGTTATAATCTTGAATTTTTCGACTTTTAATCCAACAATTCCCAACGTTCTTTATTCTCGAAGTATTACTTACATCAATATTCAAAAGAGAACTTGAGTGAAAGAGAATCGAATCGAGGTAAGCATAATTATTGTATCTGCATATTCCACTGTTGAAAATAACTTACGTAGTGGCCCTCGAGATGTTAAAAATTCCCAAAATGTTAATTTTATATTTCATTCATTATTTCACCGATGGCAATAAAGAAGTCGGCTGTTTGGTTGTCGGTCACGAAGCCATTTCATTGGTTAGTATTACGAAGTTCGCGGGATACGTAGAGGTTAAGTATATTTCGAGGGACGACAAGAAAATAGATGACGACGATGGAAATATTACACTGAAATATTTTCAGTTCGGTTCCGAGATACGATTGAGAGTTAACAATGACATTCGGGATTCGAATGAGACGGAATAAAGCGATCGAAAGATTTACCGTGAGAGTGTGAGGTTATGGTCGAAGATATTCACATGAATGAGCGAAAGACACACGTTCCACGACATAGTGCAATGTGTCAGAGTGAGATACAATGAAATAGACATGTCTATTATATCCCCGCACGAATGAAATCTATGTTCCTTCATAGCGGTGGAATATACAAGTGTCACGTTGTGACATTCTATGGTTGTCGATGTCCGTCATAGAATTTGACAACTGTATTCTATGGTTGTCGATGTCCGTGACATTCTATGGTCGTCAATGTCCGTCATAGAGTGACACGAGTGTCAAGTTGTGACATTCTATGGTTGTCGATGTCCGTCATAGAGTGACACGAGTGTCAAGTTGTGACATTCTATGGTTGTCAATGTCCGTCATAGAGTGACACGAGTGTCAAGTTGTGACATTCTATGGTTGTCGATGTCCGTCATAGAGTGACACGAGTGTCAAGTTGTGACGTTCTATGGTTGTCTATGTCCGTCATAGAGTGACACGAGTGTAAAGTTGTGATATTCTATGGTTGTCGATGTCCGTCATAGAGTTTGACACCTGTCAAAAAATTTTTTCTTCTTACCAACTATTGGCCTCTTTTGCATATAAATGCGAATCTACATTTAATATTGATCTACCGATAATATTGATCTACCAAAAAGGCGGATCCGTGGGCCCAAACTAGTAACAATTAATTTAATTGAATAAATCAAGATTACGTCAATCAAACAATTTTCAGGACGTAAAGTTAAGAAACATATCAAAATGGCAACCGAAAGAATCGATTTAACCCTTGCTGAAAAATTTGGTATTTTACTACCCAGATTTTCAGGTGTCGAAAATGAGTTGCATTCGTTTATAAAAAGTGCACAAGAATATTTAACGATGTTCATCAATGAACCCGAAACAGTTAAAAGGTACTGTTATGCAGTTGTAAAATCAAAATTAATAGATAGAGCTTTGGCAGAAGTTTCAACTTCAGATATTCCTGATAATTGGGAACTTCTCAAACAATTTCTCTATGCTAAATTTGGTGATTCAATTAATTTGGATGTACTCATCCATCAATTACAATTTTTAAGCAAAAAACCTAATGAAGATATAACGAATTTCATTGAGAAAATAATTGCTTTAAAAATACGTATAAATTATCGAATTGATTCAGACCCTATGTCTGATCCTGAGAAAAGAATCTATAAATCAAATATATTAAAAATTTGTAAAACTGTTTTAATTTCTAATTCTCCAATGGAATTAAGAACTTATTTAATTACCAATAATGAATTCTCATTTGACGATACAGTAAACGCTGTTAGAGATTATATTTGTAATATGGCCCAATATGAATTACTTGATAAAAGTAGAAAAAATAAAAATCCAGATTTTCAGAAACAATATTTTCCTAATAATCATAGAAATAATTATTCGAATTTCAATCGACAAAATGCTCGAAATAATTATCAATCAACTAATTTCAGAAATGATTACAGTAATAATAGATTTCCTTCACAACCTGTTCAGTTCCAACAGAGACCTGTGAAAACATTTTATCCAACAAGTCGACAAGTTTTTGATCAAAATGATCCTAGCACATCGCAACAAAGAAATGTAAACGTATTCAAGCCTAATCCAAATCAAAGAATAAATACACCGCCGGAAAGAATGTCGATTCAAACACGAAATTATCCTCAAAAAAGGTCAAACTATTCAACTCAATATCAAATGAATCCTCAAAGAAAGTTTTTCAATAATACAAATCCTAATTTTACATTCGAAGAATTAACTCATATTGAATCCGATGGAAACTTTTCAAATAATCCAAGTAGAAGTTATCATGAAAATTTTCACGAATTGCCTCCAGAAGATGCATTGACTTAAATAATACTCTCGATTATAAAAATCAACTTCCATTTATCGAATTTCAGAATCCCCCTTGTAAACTTTTAATTGATAGCGGATGTTCAGTTTGTCTCATTGATCCTAAATTTGCGTATAATAATTTTCCTAGAAATATTTTTAATGAAGATACTACATTAACTGCATGTAAGAAGCAGGAAACCTCTAATGAAAAAGTATTTTTACCAGTATTTTCAGAATTCCGAATTAATGATTTTCATCCATTTATTTTGTACAAATTTCATAAAAATTATGATGGATTAATTGGTGCAGATTTTTTGAATAAATATGGATTTAACTTAGATTTCAAGAATCAGATGTTAATGAATGATTATTGCCAAATTCCTTTTGAATATCAACAAGTTTGCCAGAAACCAACTAACATTCCTGTTGACTTAAGTCATTTAGAGCCAAAAATTAGTAATCAATTAATGAAAATTTTCCAAACAAACGAAGATGTACTTCAATTACCAGGACAACCACTAAATTTCTCAAACAGAATTAAACATAGAATTCGGACAATTGATGAAGTCCCTGTTCATTGTAAAATTTATAGATACCCAGCGGCGTAGCTACGTGGGTGCAAGGGTGTGCAGTGCACCAGGGCCCCTGACCTCAGGGGGCCCCCAAGCGCTGACCATCAAATCGCGTTTGAGCTTAAAAAAAAAATTCAAACTTTGATTTTTCTGTGATCTGTTATGTAAATAACATTGTTTTCATTATATTCAGTTGAAAAATGTTTTTTTCGAAAGATCATCAAATCTAGGGATTTATTGCCAAAATTCACTGGTGAATCGGACACCTATCTAAAAAAACTAAATCCGACTAGATGGTCCAGTAGGGTTAACATAATTTCGGCAATCAAATTTCATTTTTTTCATATCATTCGTGCATTAGCTGAAATAGTAGAATAAATTCTTGCAAATAAGAGCAAAAACAAGCAGAAATTAAAAAAAAAATGTTGAATTTTGAATTTATTTTCCTCGGCGATTTAATGCACCGCATTCTCAATGATATCAATTATGCATCTGAAGTATTACAAAAATGCGATGTCAGTTTGGACGACGTTTGCAGAGCTTTAGAAGAGACGAATACAAAGAAAAATATTTATAGGAGTGACTTCGAGTCCTTCAAGTGCAAGGCTAGAGAAAATGTCATATCATATGGTAAAGATCCCCATTTCGAAGAAAAGAGACAAAAAAAAAGATAAAAATATTTCGATGAATTAGCTTCCGATCACCGATTTCGAAGCAGGGGAGAATTTTCCGAAATAAATATTTTCAATAGAGTGCTCGATACAATAATTTCTCAATTTTAGAAGTCGCCTTCTTATATTTCGGTTGCAGTTTTCAACAAACTGCCGAATCATGGGAAACTATTAAGTTTCATTAAATTTAAAAGAGAATTGAAGGCGTTCCTTGTAACAAAAGCGTAATATTCGCTCTCAGAGTTTTTCTGCGACACAAACCTATCTGTGATATAAGTATAGTTTGCTCTAGACTGTAAGTTCATTTTATGTCCATATTTACATATTTTAATAATGTGTTATTTATGCTGAAAATTGACGAGTACACGCTATTGTATTGAGCCTGTAGTACAATGAAGATTTGATTGATTGAATTCAAGTTTCGGGGTATGACTGCAGTCAACAAAATTTTGAATTTTCACCATCATTTCTACTAGATAACTAGATATAAGTATATAGACGAAAAAACTGTAATTCAAAGCTTCGACCAATTTCAAAGTGAATATTGCGATATGAAAGGGACCAACTTTTCGATTCAAGTTCTCAATATTTATCACCTATTTCTACCTGAATTGAATAAGGCATGGACAATTCATGAATTGTGTATGAAAATAATAAGGAAATACGGAATGCTGGAATGCGATATAACAGAAGTATTTACAGCAATATTACTGTTCAATACAATCTTCCTGTGACCTCTGTAGAAGCTGAAAGATCTTTCAGCAAATTGAGAATAATATAAAATAATTTGCGGAACACTATGAGCCAAGCTCAACTGCGCCATTTATGGCTTATACCTATTAATTGAAAATGTAGCTGCATCAAGTCTAGATTTGAGGAAGTCATTGAATCTTTCGCAAAAAGTAGGTCCAGAAAGAGGTTGTCAACATATTTTTTTCCGAAGGAATAAATGACTTCAAATCTAGACTTGACCTCTAGGTTCGAATCCCCAATAATCAATTTGAATTCATTCCTCGAATAGTTTATACTTATTGTGATTTCACCAAATAATCTAACGTATCAATAAAAAAAATGAGGCTAGAAGGTCATAGTGACAATGACAATTTTTGTGTGAATATTTGTACATATAGTGAATATCTATAAAAAATGTTTTCAACGCCCTTTTTTTCATCCACATTAATAGAATGAATTTAATATACCTACTCAAATACATAAATAACAACATAATTTATTCAAGTATACTCCTCAACTGTACCTTAAGTAAGTAACTTTGCTTCTTCGAAGTATTTATATTTTGACTCGAAAACAATTCATTAAGGGGCCCCTCTTCGATTTTTGCACCAGGGCCCCGGACTATCTAGCTACGCCACTGTAGATACCCCGAAATTCATAGGGAAGAAGTTAAAACCCAAATTAAAGAAATGTTGGACAAGAAAATTATTAGACCAAGTATTTCCCCGTGGTCTTTTCCAGTAGTTATTGTTCCTAAAAAGCAAGATTTGTCCGGAAAAACAAAATGGCGAATCGCGATTGATTATCGGAAATTAAATGACAAAACTATCGATGATAAATATCCTTTACCTCAAATTGAATCCATTTTAGATAAACTCGGAAATAAGAAATATTTCACAACCCTTGATTTAGCTTCAGGTTTTCATCAAATTGAATTAGATCAAGAATCAATAGAAAAAACAGCTTTCACTGTTGAAAATGGTCATTACGAATTTTTGCGTATGCCTTTTGGACTTAAAAATGCCCCAGCTACTTTTCAAAGATTGATGAACGATGTTTTGAAAGATTTCATAGGAAAGTTTTGTTATATTTATATGGACGACATAATAATTTTTTCAGATACTATCGAACAGCACTTAGCTGATATTCATAATGTTTTAGAAGTACTTGAAAAAGATAAATTAAAAATTCAATTAGATAAATGTCATTTTTTCAAGACTGAAATTGAATTCTTAGGACATATTATTACCCCCGAAGGAATTAAACCTAATCCGAATAAATTAAAAGCAGTTTCTCTTTTCCCAATTCCAAAAACTCAAAAAGAAATAAAATCATTTCTTGGTTTGGTGGGATATTATCGAAAATTTATTCCCAATTTTGCGAAAATAACGAAACCTTTGACACTATGTTTAAAGAAAAATGCTAAAATCAATATCGAGGATCCGAAATATGTAGAAGCTTTCGAAATATGTAAACGGAATTTATTAAATCATCCTGTATTGAGATATCCGGATTTCAATAAACCTTTTGTATTAACCACTGACGCATCAGGATTTGCGGTAGGTTCAGTGCTTTCACAAGGAGATCCACCAAACGACCTTCCAATTGCTTTCGCTAGTAGAACGCTGAATGAAGCAGAATCTCGTTATAGTACGATTGAAAAGGAACTTTTAGCTATCGTGTGGTCATGTAAACATTTCAGGCCCTATTTATACGGAAGAAAATTCACAATTTATACAGATCATAAACCTTTAACTTGGTTATTTTCTCTTAAAGAACCTAATTCACGCCTTATGCGATGGCGAATAAAATTAGAGGAATTCAATTATGAAATTAAATATAGAAAAGGCTCGATGAATAATGCAGATGCCTTAAGCAGAATTATTTTAGAACCAACTAATGAATTAACGTATGAAAATTTCTTGAAACTTGATAACTCTAGAAATTTTGAAAATTGTACAAATATAAAAGAGAAAGTAGGTAATTTATTTGAAGCATCTCAAAATTATGCTCTAGCACATTGTGTATCAGAAGATTTCCATATGAATAAAGGCATTGCCTTGGAATTTAAAAATAAATTTGGTCAAATAGAAGTGCTTAAATCTCAAAATAAATCATTAGGAGAAGTTGCAATGATCCAAAAGAATAATCAAAATATTTATTACTTAATTACGAAGAAATTTTATTATCAGAAACCTGAATATGAGACGGTTTTCAATTCATTGATTAATCTTAAAAAATTATGTGAATTCAATAATGAAAAATATTTAGCTTTACCACGAATTGCATGTGGCTTAGACCGATTAGAATGGTCTACAATATTAAAAATGATTAAATACATTTTTGCAGATTCCGATATTAAGATAGTTGTTTATTACCTATCAAATCAAATGAATACTAGTGATAGTCTTATAGAATTAAATGGTATTGAAGAAGCGAATTATAAAGATTTTAAAGATTTTAATTATGATGTTTTTGAAGTAAACGGAATTGAAGATGATTTAATTTCAATGGTAAATCAAGTAACTGACGAAGAATTAGATGAATGCTTAGAACTTTTGAATACGGGTAATCAAAATAATACATCTGAAGATGATATAATTGAAGAATTAATTGATCTAGAAACTGAAGATTTTACTGTTCATAGTAATGCCGAAAATCCAATATTAGAACTTCCTTATACAGAAAGAAGTTTGAATACATCTCCTTTGCAAATAATATTCAAAATAGCCCCAAAATATAGTGTTACAAAGACAAAATTATTTGATGATAAAATCAGATTTAGAGTTTCAGTAAATTCCATAGATACTGATATATTCAAATTCATTAAAGAATACGTACAACCACAAAAGTCATATATTTTATATTTTGCCTCTCAAGAACTTGAAAAACCTCTTATACGAATTTTACAAGATAAATTCGATTATAAGTCTTTTAACTTGAAAATCACGAAAACATATCTAGAAGACGTGGAAGATAAGGAAGAACAACTTCTTAGAATTCAACAGTATCATGAAACCAAAACGATACATCGTGGATTACGAGAAAATTTAATTAGTTTGAAAAAAAAATATTATTGGCCAAATATGGATAAAGATGTTAGAAACTTCATTAATTCTTGTGAAATATGTCAAAAAAGTAAATATGAAAGAACTCCAATTCAATTACAATTTAGACCTAACCCTTTGGGATCTAAACCCTTTGCTCATATTTATTGCGACACAATTAGATTCAATCAAACGTATTGTATCAGTATAGTTGATTCTTTTTCTAGATTGGGACAATGTTACCCATTATTACAAAAAACGGGTACAGAAATTATAGATAAATTATTAATTTATTTCAGTCATTATGGTATTCCGAATAAAATAACATGTGATAACGGTTTAGAATTCAAAAATAGCGTTGTTCAAGATTTCTGTAAAATACATAATATTGAAATTCATTACATTACGAATTATAATCCAAATTCTAATGCTGTTGTAGAAAGATTTCATTCTACACTGATTGAACAATTAAGAACAATCGGAAATAATAATACTTTCTCCAATAAACTTTCTCAAGCCCTACTCAGTTATAATAATTCAAATCATTCAAGCTTAGAAATGACTCCTATGCAAATAATCAAAGCGGACTTAAATTATTCATTACCCATTGAACGAACACATAATGAACAAATCCAAAATTATGTTGAAAATTACGTTGAAAATCTTAATGATATATCCAAACAACTTGAAAAAAGTCAACAGAAAAATGTTGAACGTTTAGAAAAAAGAAATGAAAAGAGGTCAGCAAAAGAAGACCACCCTTTGAATCAAAATCCTACTTATATTAAAAATCCTATAACACGCAAACTAGATCCAGTTTATAAAAAGATAGATGCTCGTGAAATTGATAAAAATCGTATTCAAGATAATAAAAATAAACATGTGTATCATAAGAAAATTTTGAAGCAAAGAAAGCATTAGTTTCAATTTTGTTACAGATTCGAGAAAATGGATCTTCAATTATTCCTTATAATATTATTCAAGATAATCATCTTTACGAAATCATTAGAAATTATACCATTAGAAAATAGCTTATTGCCCATTTCATTAGGCAAAGCCTATGTAACGAATAGAAATCTACAACTTGTGTATCACGTAGATTTGAATGTTATCAAAGAAATAATCTTTAAGTATCAAAAAGAAATAGATAATCTAAGTGATCAAAATTTGGGTTTTGCACAAACGGCAAATTATAAATATTTGCAACATTCGAATAGAATGAATATTTATGCACTTGAGGAACTTTTAAATGAAAATATTAGAATTAAAAGAGGATTAATTAACTTAGGAGGAAAAATTTCAAAGATATTATTTGGAACCTTAGATTCTGACGATGAAGAATTGTATAGAAATTATTTCAATAGCATTGAGAAAAATGAGAAGACACTCATGAGGAATCAGAAACAGATTGCCACTATTGTAAATGATCTAAAGAATAAGTATATTGAGAAATTTAAAAATATGACAGAAATCCTTAAATTACTGCAAATTGTTCCAGAACTAAGAGAAATACAACAAATGCATCTCATGACATTTGAAATCAAGGATATTAAAACCATTTTAGATGAAATTCAAACAGCTGTAAGCTTCGCGAGATTACATCTTTTACATGAATCTATTTTACCCTATTCCAAATTCTCGGAATTAACTAAAAATGTCAGTATAATACCTTTACATCATTTGAAAGATTACTATCAATTATGTCATACGAAAGTTATTTTCAAGAACAAAGTTTTACTATATCAATTCCTATTGTTTATAAAGAAAGTTACGATTTATACAAATTCTATTATCTACCTCAAAACAATCTTTCCCTTCCTTTTACCGATCCTTATTTACTCTCACAAGAAGAAGTTTTGAAATGGTCTACGAAAGAGTGCCATCCAGTCGAAGAAGACTACCTATGCGACCAAGATTCCCTAGTTAAATCACCGACATGTATGCAGAATGTTCTGAAAAATCACTCAGAAAACTGTCCCAGAACGAGAATGGTTCTTCCTCCAGACTTGAAACAACTAGAAGATGGAAATATCCTCTCCGTCAACAACGAGAAAATTATGGAAAAATGCCCACATCAAACAAGCAACACCGAAAAAGAAATCGTTCCAACTACCACGTTAGATGAAGAAAAATTCATCATCCTGCCCAAGATGACGTTGCAACCCAAGAGTCCACTAGATGAAGAAAACTTCAAGAAAGAAGACCTGGATATCCCAGATGTCAAATTGGAAGATTTGGACCAATGGAACTTCCAACCCTCAAGATTTAATGTAATAATATTTTTATTGATACTTATTGCTATCATTTATTTTATTTTCAGATATTTTAGAAATAATAATTTTTTCAATAAAGCTACACCTCATGAAGGTGATACCTTTAACCAAGGTGGGGAGGAATTATGTAATACTACCCCTTACTAATTAGATTGATTTATATTCCATTTGCTATTCAGCCTGTATATTACCATATTGTAAAAACAGCATAGTAAGCTTTTTCATTGTTCTTTGTTTAGACTTGCAGGTGGTTATTATTTGCGTATATTCCATGGCACGTGTAATCGGCCATTACCGCCTACTCAATTGATAATATTATAAATATCAGAGATGTCCCTTCAGGCATCGGAATTGACTTTGAACGATTATCTCATTAGTTGTAAATCTATTTCATGTATAGTAGATTGGTAGTTCCGAAATAAAATTGTTTTTAAAAACATAGTTTCTTCTCCGAAAAACATAATTATATATATATATATATATATATATATGAGATTTTTTATATAAAGACAAAGGCAACGTACCCTCATTAGGAGGAGAAAAAGGGCTTATGGGTACGTTGCCTTTGTCTTTATATAAAAAATCTCACATCAGATTCTCTAGATTTTTCTACCAAATAAATTTTTCAATATGAGTCCTCTTTGAAAGATAATATCAAATGTAATATTTTGTAACAGCTCTTTCCTCATCAGTGCTCCGCTCCTGACAGCGGTGGTTTTGTTGGCCGTTACGGTTGTTTTACTTTGCATCTCTTTCTATCGCCGTTAGCTGGCTGAAGTTTAAATCTATATGTCCTTCTAAAGAAGAAGAAGAAAATTTTCATTCTGTGTAACTGTCAAGCAATGACAATTCGACGGCGCACAAGACTACTGCGCATGCTCTCAAAAATGACGTTATTAGAAATGGCGGCAGGTAGATCACGCTATTCGTTTCAATGTAGATTTTAAAGTGTTTGTAATGCGATATTTAACGAAAGAATGCTGTTTTGATGTACATGATTTTGGAGGTCTATTTAGATGTTTCCCTTCCAGTTTTTAAGTCATAGTATCGTAAGATGATAAATGACCTCATGGCCTTTGTTTTTGGTTGTAACTTATTTTATATTATAGTTAGCTCCTGATGATGTCTGAAATGTTAGACGAAATACAGAGCCTTTAGTACAGTTTGACTGGTTATTGGAGATGCCCTACCTGTAGTCGAATCGCCCTTAATAATTAGTGAGAATATTGTTCTTAACGACTAGTACTCCGTTCCTTTCAACTATATATATATAATTATAGATTTTGAGTCGAAAACGATGTTTTTAAAAACAATTTATTTATGGAATACAACTATCGTGAAAGACAACTTTACACTTATGAATTAAGACTGTATCTTACAAGAGCAAAGCTAATACTTAGAGAGCAATTCTGATTCTTAGGAGAGCAATTCTAATTCTTAATGGATAACAAGGATGAAGCCGTTTATAAAGGAACGGCTTATCTCCAATGAGACTCAGCATCGCAGGTGTTCGATGCTGACTTAGCAATCTACAACATGGTCATATGTGGACCTTATGGAGAAGATAAGGAGGTTCATCCTATCAATATGGGGTGCGGCTATGTAATTCCTCCCCCCTTTAGATAAAGGTATCACCTAATTGAGGTGTAGCTTTAAGCTGAAACATTCTTAAAATTGTACAAAATACTATAAAAATTATCAAAACAATTAGAACAATTATAAATGTGGATAATGGTGGATTCCATTTCCATTCTTGAAGTTCTTCTAGTAGAATATTTGGAGTTTCTTCATCTTCGAAGTCTTCTTCTCCTTTGGATGTGGATCGGTTGTCCAACGTTGAAAAGTGTTTGGGTAGAATGACATATTTCTCTTCATTCCTTATTTGAATGGGGTATATTTCTTTCTGATAGTTACTAATTATACATTTCGATTGGATTATCGCCATTGGCGGAGTAAAATGGTATTTTGTTTGTTGAGGGCACTTCTCTTGAATTTCTAAGTTATTGATGGATAAAATGCTTCCATCTTCTAGTGTCTTCAAATTTGGCGTAGAGGAGAATTCTTTTCTGGGGCAATTTTCCAAATGAGTTTTCAAAATATTCTTCATACATTCAGGGAGAATCTTGATCACATAGATAATCTTCTTCAACTGGATGGCACTGCTTCGTGGACCATTTCAATTCTTCATCTCGAGTGAGCATGAAAGGATTGGTAAAAGGCAGGGTAAGATTTCTCTGGGACAAATAGTAAAACTTGTACAGGTTATAGTTTTCTTCATAGACCGTAGGGATAGAAATAAGAAAAAGTAATGTTCTATCTCTGAATAGGACTTTAGTATGGCATAATTGAAAATAATCTTTCAAATGATTCATTGGAATAATAGTATCATTTTTAACTATTTCCGCGAATTTTGTATAAGGTAAAATAGATTCATGCAAAATGTGAAGTCTAGCAAAGCTTACTGCTGTTTGAATTTCATCAAGAACGTTTTTTATATCTTTGAGTTCAAAAGTCATGAGATGCATTTGTTCAACATGTTGTAATGCCGGTACGATTTGAAGTAATTTGAAATTATTCATTAATTGCTTAAATTTATCAATATACTTATTTTTCAAATCATTAACAATAGTGGCAATCTGTTTTTGATTTCTCATGAGTGTTTCCTCATTCTTGTTTATACTATCAAAATAGCTTTTGTAAAGTGCTTCATCATCAGAATCAAGTGTTCCAAATAATATCTTCGATATTTTGCCTCCTACATTAATCAAACCTCGTTTTTCTCTAATTTTGTCATTTAAAAGCTCTTCTAGCGTTTTGACATTTATGGAATTTGAATGTTCTAAATATTTATAATGTGCAGTTTGAGAAAACCCTAGTTGTTGATTTTTAAAATTATCAATCTCCTTCTGATATTTGCCAATTAGATTCTCAATTTGGTTCAAGTCAATATGATAAATTAATTGAATATGCTTTTTAGTAATATAGGCTTTGCCTAAAAGCATTGGAAGTACATTATTTTCCAAGGATATAATCTTTAAAGGGGTTATTTCAGCAACTACTTCGAGTATAATGAGAAGAAATGTATTGATTCGTATCTTCATATCTGAAACAAAATATTCAACTATTTTTTTCGTTGTTTCAAAATTTTCTTATGATAAATGTGTTTATTTTTTAAATCACGAATACGATGAGAGTCAATCTCTCGCGAATCTACCTTTTTGTAGACCGGATCAAGTTTACGTACAATTGGAGTTTTCAGATAAGTTGGATTTTCATTTAAAGGATGGTCCTGTTTAGCAGACCTTTTCTGATTCAATTTTTCCAAACGTTCAACATTTTTCTGTTGTTTCTTCTCTAATTCATTTGAAATTTCACCTAAATTTTTCACGTAATTTTCGACATAATCTTGAATTTGTTCATTATGCGTTTTTTCAATAGGTAAAGAATAATTAAGATCGGCTTTAATTATTTGCATTGGAGTCATATCAAGACTGGAATGAAATGAATTATTATAACTTAATAAAGCTTGTGCCAATCGATTTTGGAAAGTAGAATTTTTACTATCAATGGTTCTTAATTGCTCAATCAACGTAGAATGAAATCTTTCTGCGATTGCATTTGAATTCGGATTGTAATTAGTAATATAGTGAATTTCTATTTTATGTATTTTACAAAAATCTTGAATAACATGATTTTTAAATTCTAATCCGTTATCACAAGTAATTTAAGAAGGAATGCCATAATGGCTAAAATAGACCAATAATTTATCTAAAATTTCAGTACCTGTTTTCTGAAGAAGGGGATAACATTGTCCGAATCTGGAGAACGAATCGACAATAGTTAAACAATATGTTTGACTAAATCTTATTGTATCACAATAAACATGACTAAATGGTTTGGAACCAAGAGGGTTAGGTTTAAAATTTAATTGAATAGGAGTTCTCTCATATTTACTCTTTTGACATATTTCACATGCATTAATAAAATTGAGTACATCTTTATTCATATTAGGCCAATAAAATTTCCGTTTCAAACTTATTAAATTTTCTTTAAGACCGCGATGTATCGTTTTGGTTTCATGGTACTGCTGAATTCTGAGAATTTGTTCTTCTTTGTCTTCGACATCTTCTAAAAAGGTTTTCGATATTTTCAGATCAAAGGATTTATAATCGAATTTGTCCTGCAATATTTTAATCAATGGTTTTTCTAACTCTTCAGATACAAAATAGAAAGTATATGACTTTTTAGGCTGAATATATTCTTTAACGAATGTGAACAAATCATTATCTATCGAATTAATCAAAACTCGAAATCTGAGTTTTTCTCCAAATGGTTTGGTTTTCGTTACATTGAAATTCGAAGCTGTTTTAAATATAACTTGAAGAGAAGCTGAATTCAAACTTCTTAAGAAGTTTCTGTAGGGGAAGGTGGGGTAAGACGAGGTAGCGAGGTAAGATGGGGACCCTACCAAAATATATAATGCAGTGCCACTAGAAAATTTATTTTAATGCCATCTGACGCTATTTATCAGTACTAGTTAGAGTAAGTAAAATTTAGGCGGAGAAGTGCGGAGATCCACTTGGTAAGTATGTTTTTCTGAATTCACGTGGTTTTATCTAATTATTGGCGTGTCTAAAGTACGTGATTCTTCATAATATATGTTATAAAACGTGCGTGATATATTTTTTTATCAATGTTCGTTTATTTTACCATTCTAAACTCATAAATTCTTCTCGGTTTGCTTTGATCTATAACCTCGAAAAAGACTATACAACTTATAAGTCCAGTTTGGGAAAGATGGGGTACCTACTTCGGAGCAAGACGGGGTTCGTACCCCATCTTACCCGCTGATTCGTTATTCTTTTTGGATTCAGATTCCGTTTTAAATTATAATTATAACTTAATGATTCTTTGGATGATGCAGCATTCCATCTGGTTAGCCCGAAACAGTTGATGCCTTATCAACGAATGACCGAAAAAAGATCAAGGCAAGTTCGGAGAAGAAGCAGCTACTATCACTGCTTCCATATATATAAAACAGAAGAAGAGAAAAGACAAAACAGTTGAAAACCGAAACCTGTTGTCTCAAGCGAATAGAAAATGAAAAAAAAAACAAATAGGAGATCTCGAAAAACTTAGAAAGCTGAAGAAGAAGCTCAGACATCAGAAGATGAAGATACAGCATGTCTATTCTGCCACGTCTTGTATTTTGAGTCTACCGCCACTTGCCAGGTTTGCGCTAATTGAGCGCATTGTGGCTGTGCAGGAGTGGAAGACAACGATGATGAAGCTGTCCATATCTGCCCATTATGTGAAGATGAAGACGGTTGAATATTCTGTACCCCATCTTACCCAAGGGGGTACCCCGTCTTGCCCTATAGGTGGGGTAAGACGGGAAGATTTTGATATTTTTTGAAATAGATATTTAAATGAGAAGAATTATTTATTTTTTGTTTTGAATGATTATTATTGAAAATAGAAAGACCGATTATTTTCCCAATGAAAATTCCAACATTGTGCAGTTATAAACAGCAGTTTTATTCAAGAAATGCCTTAAGGTCCCCGTCTTACCCCACCTTCCCCTATAGGGAATCTCCAATATGGGGTTTTCAATACTACTGTGAATTGTAATATCACTATGAATTTTAACATTTTTCAATTCATTTAAATTTTCATTATCAAGAATAGGTAATTCATTATTTGGGTCAACAAGTAAATTAACACATTCATCTAATTCGTCGTCGGAAATATGGTTCAATAATGATATGTTATCATCTTCAATAGCGTTAAAATCGAAATTATGATTATTATGTGTATCAGATAAAAAGTAAATAAGAATTTTCATATTTGATTCCGCGAATATGTATTTAATCATACTCAAAATTATTGACCATTTTAATTGGTCTAATCCACAAGCAATTCTCGGGAGAGCTAAATATTTATCTCCATTAAATTCACATATTTTTCTCAAATTCAATAATGTTTTAAATACCGTTTCGTATTCCGGTTTATCATAAAATGATTCTTTCGTAATTAAATAATAAACATTTCTTTCATCGGCTTTAAGGAATGCTACTTCACCGATAGATTTATTTAGGGATTTGAGTTCATCAACTTTACCATATTTATTCTTGAAATCTAAAGCAATACCTTGACTCACCTCAAGTCTTTAGAAACACAGTGTGCGAATGAATAATTCTTAGGTGCTTTGAATAAGTCACCTTGTTTTTCTATTAAATTCAAAGAATTAGGAATATAATTATTTTTATGAAGTTTCATAAGTTTCATAATTCAAATCTTCCGTTGAATCTAAATTTATTCTGCTGAGTGCGTCAGCATTATTCATTGAACCTTTACGATATTTAATTTCGTAATTAAATTCCTCGAGTTTAATTCTCCATCTCATAAGTCGAGAATTTGGTTCTTTTAATGAAAATAACCAAATAAGAGGTTTATGATCCGTGTAAATAATAAATTTTCTACCGTAAAGATAGGGTCTAAAATGTTTACACGACCAAACGATAGCCAAAAGTTCTTTTTCGATCGTACTGTATCTAGTTTCTGCTTCATTCAGCGTTCTACTAGCGAAAGCAATGGGAAGATCGTTCGGACAATCACCTTGCGATAATACAGAACCTACCGCAAATCCTGATGCGTCTGTAGTAAGAATAAAAGGTTCATTGAAATTCGGATATCTTAATACAGGGTGATTTATCAAATTTCTTTTACAAATTTCGAAAGCTTCAACGTATTTAGGATCATGAATATTAATTTTCGCGTCTTTTTTTAAACACATAGTCAATGGTTTAGTAATTTTGGCAAAGTTCGGAATAAATTTCCGGTAATATCCAACTAGACCAAGAAAAGATTTAATTTCTTTCTGAGTTTTAGGAATTGGAAAACTTTTTACTGCTCGAAGTTTATTAGGATTTGGCTTGATTCCTTCTCGCGTAATAATATGACCTAAAAATTCTATCTCAGTTTTAAAAAAGTGACATTTGTCCAACTGAATTTTCAAATTATCCTTTTTAAATGTTTCTAAAATATTATGAATATCGGCTAAATGTTGCTCGACTGTTTCTGAAAAAATTACAACATCATCCATGTAAACATAACAAATTTTTCCAATATAATCTTTCAAAACTTCATTCATCGATCTTTGGAAAGTCGCTGGTGCGTTTTTTAAACCAAAGGGCATACGTAAAAATTCATAATGTCCGTTATCTACTGTAAAAGCAGTTTTTTCAATAGAATTTTCATCCAATTCAATTTGGTGAAAACCGGATGCAAGATCAAGAGTAGTGAAATACTTTTTATTTCCTAATTTATCAAGGATAGCATCAATTTGAGGAAGTGGATACTTATCATCAATAGTTTCATCATTCAATTTTCTATAATCAATCGCGATTCGCCATTTTTTCTTTTCGGATAAATCTTGTTTCTTTGGGACAACAACAACTGGAAATGACCAAGGAGAAATGCTAGGTCTAATAATTTTCTTCTCAAGCATATCTTGAACTTGTCTTTTAACTTCTTCTTGATGTATTTCTGGATATCGATATATCTTACAGTGAACAGGATTTTCATCATTAGTACGAATTTTATGTTTAATTTTATTAGAAAAGTTTAATGGTTGACCTGGTAATTGTAAAGCATCTTCGTTCGTTATTAAAATGTTCATTAATTGATTGCTTATTTTGGGTTCCAAATGACCTAATTCAACAGGTATAACCGTATTTTTCTGACAGACTTGTTGAAAATTAAAAGGGATTCTACAATATTCATTAAAAATTACTTGGTTTTTAAAGTCCAAGGATAAACAATATTTATTCAGGAAATCTGCTCCTATTAATCCGTCATAATTTTTATGGAATTTATAAAGAATAAATGGGTGAAAATCATCAATATTAAATTCAGAAAATAAAGGTATCAATACTTTCTCATCAGAAGTTTCTTGTTTCATACACGCAGTTAATGTCGTGGATTCATTGAAAATATTCTTTTGAAAATTATTGTAAGCAAATTTGGGATCTATCAGACATACTGAACATCCACTGTCTATTAAAAGTTTACATTTAGGATTTTGAAATTCGATAAAAGGTAATTGATTAGTATTATCCAGGGTAGAATTTAAGTCAATTTTTTGTTTGAGGCGTTTCCTCGAAAATTTCTCTGAGTGTCGTAACTCGTACTTGCTTTGGAAGTTGAAGGTTGCTCTAAATGAGTTAATTCTTCAAAAGTATAATGAGGACTTTGATTATTATCATAAAATTTTCTTTGCGGATTAGGGTTAAATTGGGTAGAATAATTATTTCGCTTTTGAGGATAATTTCTAGTTTGAATAGACATTTTCTCTGGAGGATTATAATTTCTATAATTCGGATTCGGTTTAAAGACATTTGTATTTTGATTATGAGACGGACTTGGTCTCTCAAATACTTCACGATATGTAGGGTAATGCGGTTTAACATGCCTTTGTTGAAATTGAATCGGTTGCGAAGGGAAATGTTGATTTGACTCAAATCTTTGATTATAATTGTTATTTCGTTGCACCGTTGCACGGGTTGATAATTAAAATGATTCGAATTATTTCTGTGCGTAGGCTGAATTAATACTTTGTTCTTTAAGAAAGGTTGATGTGAATTTTTATTTCGACGACTCCTATCTAATAAGTCGTACTGTGTCATATTACTGATATAATCTTTCACGGCGTTAACAGTTTCGTCGAATGAAAGACCATTATTTGTAATCAAATAAGTTCGCAATTCTACAGGGGCATTTGAAATTAATACAGTTTTGCAAATCTTGAGAATATTTGTTTTATAAAGTTGCTTTTCTGGATCAGGCATTGGATCAGCATCGATTCTATAGTTTATTCGTATTTTCATGGAAATAATTTTTTCAATAAATGAAAGCAAATCTTCATTAGGTCTTTTTGTTAAAAATTTTAAATAATGGATCAGAACATCTAAATTGAACTGATCACCAAATTTATTGTAAAGAAAATTCTTCAATATCTCCCAATTGTCAGGAATATCAGAAGTCGAAACTTCAGCTAGGGCTCTATCTACTAGCTTAGATTTTACAACAGCGTAGCAATAATTTTTAATTATTTGTTGTTCATTTGCGAACATTAAAAGGCAGTTTTCTGCTCTTTTGATAAATGAATGTAATTCATTTTCAATGCCGGAAAAGCGGGGTAAAAGCATCCCAAACTTTTCAGCGATAGATAAATCAATTCTTTCGTTTGCCATTATTGTTTCTGATTGACTGGGCCTTTTGCCTCTTTTATTACGAAAGTGTTTAATCGAAGTAATCTTAATAAATGAGTATACAATATAAGTAAATACTCTTAAATTCGGTTTTTTAATTAAGGGAAACCTAGAAAAAACTTTATGTCGGTTTTTAAGAAAGAAAAACCTAGAGAAAACTTTGAAATCGGTTTTATGAAGAAACCTAGGAAAAACTTATACAGATTTACACTATTTTTTAACCAGAATAAAGGAAACTGGGAAGAACTAGGAAATGCTCACCGAAAGTGTATTCACTGAAGTCGTCACGGGGCGCTACTCCGGTGATCGGGCTTCTCGTCTTCGTCTCGTAGTTCGATTGAGCTCAACAGTTGAAACTGAAAGTGGCTGGACTCTCTGGATGGACCTCTTCTTTTCTTCAGGGGCTCACACGCAGAATTCTAGCACTTGCACAATCCCAGACCTCGTCGCCAATTATAGATTTTGAGTCGAAAACGATGTTTTTAAAAACAATTTATTTATGGAATACAACTATCGTGAAAGACAACTTTACACTTATGAATTAAGACTGTATCTTACAAGAGCAAAGCTAATACTTAGAGAGCAATTCTGATTCTTAGGAGAGCAATTCTAATTCTTAATGGATAACAAGGATGAAGCCGTTTATAAAGGAACGGCTTATCTCCAATGAGACTCAGCATCGCAGGTGTTCGATGCTGACTTAGCAATCTGCAACATGGTCATATGTGGACCTTATGGAGAAGATAAGGAGGTTCATCCTATCAATATGGGGTGCGGCTATGTAATTATATATATAGATTATTTATTGTTGCCGTATGTCGTCGAGTCAAGATGTCGTCGAGTACCGATATTGTGATAAGTGAGTTGAATAAACTGCGAAAATGTGATTTAATTGATTTTTTAGTATTTTCTACGCTACCAGATAATGTTACTAGCGAAGTACTAATTAGTAATTACGTTTGCTGCAGATTTGAATGCAATGTTCAACTAAGTGAATTGGGAGTAAAACCCTCTGACGAATCCAATAGTAGTGATTCGAAATTGTTACATGTGGAGGTGAAATTTTTGAGAGAACTAATAACTCAGAAGGATTAAGTGATCGCAAATCAGTCAACTGCGATCAATGCACTCCAAAATCACAACAATTTGTTATCCAAAATTTCTCCCCCCGATACTTCGATTCTATTCTGGTTTTAACGTCGGTAACGAAGAAATTGTCAATTCGAATATTCCTAAAAATTCAAGTGAACAACAAAAAAATGCGATAAATCTTACCCCAGTGCGTCTAAACAGTCTACAAGATACCGCTTTCCAAATTTTTTGGGATGCCGTCTGGGACTTGAGAAATCCGAAAAATGACCGAGCAACGGTTTGCCTTCAAATTAAAACCTTCATATTTTCCAGAGATGATCGTGTTCGAGAAATTTTTTTTAGTGGAATATGTGTTTTTGCATGCTCTACAAGATACCTTTCTCCAAATTTTTGGGATGCGCCGATGCGGTCTGGGATTTGGGAAATCCGAAAAATGACTTAGCAACGGTTTTATCGCTGATTGTGTTGTGTAAAGTCTTTCATGAATGTTTTGTCAGTTACATGTCAACGTTCAATGTACGGATTATTATACCTCCGCCAATTTGGATAACAATTTAAATTCACTGCTGAATGAATAAGGCGTCATGATAATTTTGGTGGATGCGCGATTGAGTTCCGTCTGTTTGAAATTTATTTATTTATTTATTTATTTATTCACGGGATAAACCCAATTACAAAATTAAACAGAATACTTATTCTATAAAGTGAAAAGCTATCAATAAAAACTAAATAAAACATCGATTAACATTTCTTACGACAGCAGAATATGACGAATTCGTGAAATCGATTCCCAATTGACTAGCAACATTTGCCCTACCCGATATTCTGGGAATTGGAGACTCCCTGGTATAATTATGCCGATAACCTGGAACACTGAGTAAAACAGATCCTCTAGTATCTCTAGGCGGGACGTGAAAAGCAAAGAGGGACAGAAGCTCCGTTGTTGACAACATCCCCATAAAGAGTCTGGCGAAGAGCAACACATCACCCCTAATTCTACGAGTTTTCAAAGTTGGCAAGCGAAGCTGAGCTCTCATACGAGTTACTGAAAAATTCATCCTAGAGATACCCAATCTGTATGAAACACAAAGAAGGAACCTGTTCTGTACACTCTCGATTCTATCATTATCCAGCAGAGTATAGGGACACCACACAGTGGATGCAAATTCCAAATGAGGTCTGACCAAACTGACATAGAGATGTTTAATGGTGTTGATATCCCTAAATTCATAGGAATGTCTCATAATGAAACCAAGAATCCTAAGACCCTTACCGACAATGCTCTCAATATGCACACTGAAACTCATCGTGGAGTCGTACATAACACCCAGATCCCTAACAACACTAACCCTGTTCAACGTTTCTCCATTCAACATATATCTTGAACAAAAAGGATTCGTTTTTCTAGATATTGACATGTGCTTACACTTCTCAGCATTAATAAACACTCCATTGTACCTGCACCATCGCTCGAGCCTCTCCAGATCAGACTGAAGATTCAATAAATCCAGTGAGCTGTCAACTTTCAGAAAAATCTTCAAGTCGTCCGCAAATAAGAGGAACCTAGCGAACCTAAAACAAGTTGTTATGTCATCAATATAGATAAGAAACAGGAAAGGCCCAAGGTGACTGCCCTGTGGAACGCCCGATTGAACAACGTAAGATGAGGAAAAAGAATTTCGAACCTTGACTCTCTGGGAACGACCATTCAAGTATGACATGAACCACTCAAGCAAGTGGCCCGTGACGCCAAAAGCCACCAGCTTCCCCCTCAAAATATCATGATTCACCTTGTCGAATGCCTTGGAGAAATCAGTGTATATCACGTCAACTCGCCCTCCCCTCTCCAAAGAATCCATAACATAATGGACAAATACAACCAGATTTGATTCAACTCCCTTACCACCAACAAAACCATGCTGCTGCTCTGACAGCCGTGAAGACATGTCCCCTCGCAACTGCTCCAACACCAGGGTCTCAAAGATTTTTGGTATTGCACTAATGATACTGATAGGTCTGTAGTTGCAAACGTTCGATCTAATACCAGACTTGTACAATGGTTTTACTATACTGCATTTCCAACTTGAAGGGAAAATGCCCAAACATAACGATCTATTGAACAGCAACTGAAGCGGAAGAGCAAGAGATGAAGAACAGTTTTTGAGAAAAAAGGTGGAAATCTCATCAGGTCCAGGACCTTTTTGTGTATCCAACGACTCGAGCCGACCCAAAACCTCCTCAACAGAGAAAGACAAAATATTTTCGTTATAGATTGCACAGGTACAACAAAAATCCTTCAAAAATGCAAAAAAAAATGGATAAAGTGAAACAAAATAAATTGATTTGTTTCTGGATTTTGTTGCCAAATATCTTTCTTATGAGAAAATGAGTTTGTTCCATAATTTTGACGCGCACTGTTTATAAAACTCACTTTTCACTTCAATATTCGGATCCCAAAACTATTTGGATTTTTTTTTTGTATTGGTAATGAGAGGGTTCTTTTTGGTCTGGATTAAAGAGTCTCAATTAGACAAAATGCCGACGTTTCGATTTATTTCAAATCATCTTCAGGGCTCTACAACGAATGATACATATAAATTACACAGAAAATTTTGAAATCAGATAGAATAGACAAAGTTGGCTATAACACAAAATATGAACCAGGAAACACACAAAAAAAAAATTATATAACAGATATTGTACATAAACGATATTCATTTATGAAGCAACAAATACGATGCTAATTAAAAAAAAAAAGAACTCCATATATATTATGAAGAACTTCTCCGAAAAAACAATGAGAGCTACTCACATTGCCAGTTGGTCTCTATTGTCATCTCTAGAAATAAAAATACTAAGGATGGATCGATAACGGATCTCATTCGGAAGGATAACGCTTGTGTACTGAAATATGTGGAATGTGGGTGAATTGGAAGTTTAATATCAACAACTGTTTATCCGATATCAGGAAAGAAAAACTGAATAATATGTGAATTCCGAGAACCAAGATCCATGTAAATAGTTAGATGTTAAATTTCGTATTCTTTGTATGATATTAAAATAGGCAGTATTTAAGTTGTCAACATCACTTCTTTTGTTGACTGAATTCATGTCCTTCTTAATTTCTATCATTTCGCAAAATAATCTTTTCCTTAAGTTGGTTTGAGTGTCTAAGATAGTGACACCTTCGAAATTGAATGAGTGTAATTCATTGAAAGCATGTTCAGCCAACGCTGTGTTATTGTCCTTGGATCTAGTAGGATTGTGTATATTAACGCAGTCTCTTTTGTGTTCGGTTATTCGTGTTTTGAGATACCTATTAGTCTGACCTATGTATACCTTGCTGCACTCACTGCAAGGTATTCTATATATGACATTAGATCTTGATTCTAAAGCTGTTTTCGATTTTAATTGAGAATAGAAACATCTAACAGTGTTGGACGGTTTGTAGGCCATTTCAACAGTTTCATCTCTTAGGAGTTGTCCCACTCTCTCAGATAGCCCTTTAATATAAGGAATTTTGAAAAATCTCTTACCTGTAGTGTGTAATACAAGATGTGTGGTATCATTTTTATTCAGAATTCTCCTGACCAGTGAAACAGGGTAATTGTTTTTAATCAAGAACCTCTCAATTCTGTCAAAATTACAAGCGTGAAACTCAGCGTTAGATAAACGAGAAGACCTAAATTTAAGATTTTCAATGAGATTCACTTTATGAGAATAAGGATGTTGAGAATTGAAATTCTCGAAATTCCAGATTTGTCTAATTGAGACTCTTTAATCCAGACCAAAAAGAACCCTCTTATTACCAATACAAATCATTACAAAGGTCATTAAAATATCAAAGTTATCAACCGAGGGAAAATATCACGGACTCGAGGATGGATGATACTACTAGTTTCTTTGAACATATAAAAGAAACTTTTGGAAATGAAGTTGTCACGGATCTGAAATCTTGGCTGAGTTTTAATAAAAAACTGACACATTATGTAAACCATAAAAAATTTCTGTTGACATGTAAAAACCAGACTGTGTTTCCCAACCACATATTGAAAATTCCGAAATGCACTCTCACTATCATGGCAGATTCGGATAACCCTTTCAAGGATAGATGTCACAGGGTGATTGAAAACTTCAGGAGAGGGCTTTTAAATTTAGAGGTGAGTTATTCACATTGGAAGGTTAGTCTTCTTAAAATACATCTTAAAACAGTTAAATCCAGGCTACTGGACTCATTGCCAGAGGAAATTTATGACAGATTAGATAACTACCAAACAATTTTTTACAAAAAAGAATTTTCTATCATGAGGAACAGGCAAAGACGTAAACTCGCAAAATTAAGATTGTCTCAACTTCTTGATAATGAATGCGATAGTGGTGACAATCCTAACGCACATACAGGGTGGCTTAGAAATCTCTCTGAGGTTCCTATTCCAGTTATTGTTCAATACTTACTAAGTCTTGGGGAGAAATTCAACTTACCCTACAATAAATATAATCCACCCCCACTACAACAACTTTTGATTGATGCGGAATTTTGTTTGGGTTCTCGGACGGGTGAATTGGATATTACGGAAAAACGGAATAAATTCATCAACATAACCACAAATTATCTGAACAACTTACTAGTTCATTATAATTCTACTACAAAACCCAGATCTGCCCAGTTTTTGTCTGGATGCATAAGAGAAACTAAACATTTTTTACGAGAACATAGTGAGTTATTAGTTCTCAGGGCTGATAAAGGCAATATCACGGTTATTATGCCAGTGGTTCTATATAATGAGAACCCTTACCTTACTCAATGAACAAAATACGTACAAGAAATTAACAAAAGACCCAACCACTAACATACAGAACAAACTTAACAAGTTAGTGTCTGGTTTACATAGGCAAGGGCGAATTGATGATGTTACTCTCAAATTTTTAAAATGTAATAATGGCACTTGTCCCAAACTTTATTTCTTGCCGAAAATTCACAAAATCGACTATCCCCTACGACCAATAGTAAGCTTTTTGGGCTCCCCCCTCTATAATCTGAGCAAATATTTAGCTGAACTCTTGTCTCTTAGTGAATATATTTGAGAGGGATGGAAGATACGTTAAGGACTCTTTTCAATTTGTCGAAGATCTGACCAATGTCAACATTCCAGAAGGTTTTAACAAGACTTGGCACTCTGTCAATTTAGTTCCCAGCTATTGGTCGCGTGTTTTGTAACCTTGTTGTGTTTTCTGTCCTTGTCTCAGCAGCCAGATTTTACATTAGATTGCTTTGGAAAACGATTAAAACGGGAGGCGGCCAATCAGAGCGCAGACAAAACGAATAAGACCGATGAGTTCTCGTGGCCATGCGAGATTGAAATAAATGAAATGTCAATTACGTGAAACGTCATATCAATGTTTTGTTTTCATATTTTGCTAATGAAAATTCTCGAATGGAGGATTTTTTTGTTGAGAATCCATACAATTATCTTCGATTCTTAATTTTCGACTCGTCCTCGGTCTTGTACAGCTTTTCAGGGATTGTCAAGGTCAAGGAATACTTTCGGTTTGGAAAGTTGTGATTGCAGAACCGACCATATTTTGAATGCAAGATTAGTATTTCCACACATTATTCTTAACATTTGCGAACATATACAAAAGACCACCGTTGAACTGAATATTTGTGTCGCATATTAAACTTTCATCTTCTGAAATGCAGTTCGGTATATATGAGCATCTGACAGCTTAGTAGCAATTTTTAGGTCTCAAATTCCACTTCAGGAGTCATTATCACATTCCTCATTAGGTGAGGTGTATTAAAGATGTGAAATATCTTCTCATTCACCTGGAATGTACAATTATCTTGATTTAAGGTCAGCTGTTTCGAAAATTTAGTTAAAGTTAGAACCCATCAGAATTAAAGGTTTTAATTAACATAAACTCCTAGATCATTAAATCCATTTTCATTATGTATTCGAGCACAATATTATTCAAATCCATCTGATTGCCAGTTATCAATACTTCTAAAATAAGTTAATTCGGATAAACAGAAACAAGAATCGTTTCCCAATGACAGTTTGGGGTTATGTTATTTCGATTTGAATTTCGCGCTTCGTATGATTTTCTCCCACAATTTCTCAAGGACATTGTCGCTGATTTGGCGGGATTGGGTAAGTGGATTGTCTTGTTGGTCTGTGGTTTTATTTTGATCTCTTTAGACGTTAGTTCATTATTCACCAACGTACCGATTGAACTTGCGATCGATCTTATCAGAAAATACTGGACCAGGGTGGAACCACATACTCGTCTGACCGTGGAAGAATTCATCCAATTGTTTGAGTTTTGTGTTACTAACGGTTATTTTATTTTTAATAATCAGTACTTTTGCCAGATTTTTGGGCTCGGCATGGGCAATTGTTTGGCACCTATTGTTTCGGACATAGTAATGTCAGAATTACAGAATTTCGCTTTATCACGGTTGCCTTTCGAAGTTTTTAAGAGATATGTTGACGGTATTTTCACCTCAATACCGGCAAACAGTGTCGATATCACTTTAAACACCTTCAATTCGTTTCATCAACGCTTGCAATTTACTTCAGAGACAGAGAAAAACAATGAATTGCCCTTTCTAGATGTACGTGTCATAAGATCATCAGGCCGATTGAAGACTAATTGGTGTCACAAGCCGACTTTCTCTGGAAGATTTTTGAATTTCAATTCTCAACATCCTTATTCTCATAAAGTGAATCTCATTGAAAATCTTAAATTTAGGTCTTCTCGTTTATCTAACGCTGAGTTTCACGCTTGTAATTTTGACAGAATTGAGAGGTTCTTGATTAAAAACAATTACCCTGTTTCACTGGTCAGGAAAATTCTGAATAAAAATGATACCACACATCTTGTATTACACACTGTTAGGATATGGTTAGGATATTAAGATACAAGACCAAAAGAAATGTTTATCTATGAACACATATGTCATGTCATAGACTCTGTTCAAATAACCTCAATAATAATAACTACGTTCTTGTAAAAAATCCCGAAATAAAAATATCCATTAAAATCGAGCTGATCATTTTTCTGAATTGACCATATTCACCGTCGCCATACTGTTGTGCGACAATACCAACTACCCAGGGTTCTAACATCGAATAACGAAAGTCACTAATTTCTTAGGACCGCGAAAGTTTAAATGGGAATATTTTGATGTCAGTTTTTTTATTTTTAGATCTATTTCTTGCCGAATAAGATGTCTTATTGCCGATTAATTACTGACACAACAACCATGGCCTCCCCCTATACTGATATCTACCCATATTTCCTGGATTTTATCACAAAATACTCAACCAAAGTTTACCACCAATTTTATATAACCTCTCATACCACATACGATACTAAAAATCTGATAGTATTTATGATAAACTCAATATTTCTCCGTTGGAAACACTGGGTAGTTGGTATTGTCGCACAACAATATGGCGACGGTGAATATGGTCAATTAGAAAATATAAAACCAAATACATATAAAAACAGGTTATGGTACCCAGTACCTTGTAGTTTTTAGGGCCATCAGTAAAAAAGTGATCCAAAAACTTATGTGAAAACACACATTGGAAAAATGTATGACGAAGGAGATTTGAGTCAAATCCAAGTGTTAACAACAGCAGACACATATCATTTATGGGAATTTGAAATTCAAATATTATTCAAATCGAAACAAATATGGGAAGTTGTCTCCGGAGAAGAAACACTACCTCAGTGTAAAGACGACGAAAAACTCAAGAAATCATGGAACACAAAGGATGCTAAGGCACAATACTATATTATAAGAACTGTGGATAGAATGGTGAAAAATCATATATTAACATGTAAAACTTCCAAGGAAATGTACGACACCCTTAAAAACATTTATCGAAAAGATACAAGTCAAATAAAACAACAATTGCTATTGGATTTTCATGCATACAAGTTTGACAAAAATAAAGATGTATGATGAACATAAGCCATCTACAAAATATGGTATTCAAACTAAAACAATTGGGACAAGAAATTAATGATGAAATGGTTATGGCAAAAATATTGTTTACGTTACCAGACCAGTATCGTTTCTTCAATAGTGCTTGGGAAGCTACAGCTCCAGAGTCAAAAACTATGGAGAATTTATTGTCCAGATTATGCATTGAAGAAGAATATAAACATAAGAAAAATGAAGAAAATATGGGTATTGCATTTAGTGCTCATTCAAAAGGCAAAAATCAGCGAAAACCTAATGTGACATGTTTCAAATGTGGAACAGTTGGTCATGTAAGAAACAAGTGTCCTAAAGAAAAATTCTGTAAAATATGTAAAAAGGACAATCACAATGAAAATGAATGTTTTTCTAACAAGAATAAACAGAACAATAGTCAACGAACAAATAAACCACCTTGTTCGTATTGCAAAAAAACAAACCATTTGTCTGAAAACTGCTACTTCAAATCTGAACATGATGCAAAAAACAAGAAAACTGCTTTTTTTGTTGAAAAATCTAAATCTTACGAGTCCGGTAGCCAAAGAGTTATAGACAGATTCTTTGTAGTGGACAGTGGTTGTACATCACACATGACAAATAATACTAACCAGTTAAAAAATGTCGAGAAGAGAAATCAACAAGAAATATATAGTGCAAAGTTTGGTGAAACTATGAAAACCGATCTCAGTGGAATCATTGAAACAGAAAATGTGCTCCTAAAAGATGTATCTTATGTACCGCAACTCACAAAGAATTTATTGTCAGTAAATGCAATAACCAAAAATGATGGAGAAGTAATATTCAGTAAAAATAAAGTGCAGATCTTGAAAGATAATGAAGTCATTCTTCAAGGACATAAGACCCCAGATGGATTATTTGTTATAGACATGAAATCTGAACATGAAACCTCATTATTAACTAACACTCAAGAAGAGATATTATCTTGGCATAGAAAACTAGGACATCTTGGTGTTGAAAGTCTTAGAAAAATTCCTGATTTATGTAATGGTGTACCAAAATCAATAAGTAAATGTGAAGATTTTGTTTGCATACCTTGTTTAGAAGCAAAACAGGTACGAAGACCATTTAAAACCAAAAGACAACGAGCAACAAGACCTCTTGAAATAATACACGTAGATCTTTGTGGAAAAATCCAACCTTCAACTTTTGATGGAAAAAACTACTTCTTAGCATGTACTGATGATTTTACTCACTTCGTTCAAGTATTTCTAATCAAAACGAAGGATGAGACTGAAGACTGTTTAAAAGGATACATAACGCAGGCTGAAAATAAACATAACCTAAAAGTATCGAAGATTAGAACGGATAATGGAGGAGAGTTTTCATCTATTGAATTCAAGGATTGGTGTAATGAAAAGGGTATACAATTGGATTACACGATTCCTCATACCCCCCAATTAAATGGAACATCAGAGAGAATGAATCGTACTCTATGCAATGAAATGAGAGCTTTATTGAAAGACTCTAAACTTCCTGATGAAATGTGGGGCACTGCAGTAGAAACAGCAGCTTATCTTTTGAACAGAAGTCCTTCTAAAACTGTTGATAAAACACCAGCTGAGAAATGGCATAAAATTAAACCAGACCTTTCTTGTTTGGAAGTGTATGGGTCAGTAGCTTATACAAAAAATCTAGGACATCTTCAGAAACTAGATTCTAGATCTAGTAAAGTAATTTTCGTAGGATATGCTGTAAATGGATACAGAATATGGAATAAAGATAAAAGAAAAATCTATGTATCAAGAGATGTGAAATTTTTACCGCCTGAAGACAACACAACCGAGGATACACAAACAATGTTTATAGAAAATTTTGAAGATGAACAAACCGAAGAAGATGAAAATCAAGAGGAAGATGAACAAAACGAAGAAAATGAATATATTTCAGAGAACTATGAAGATGAAGATACAAACAATGAGGATTCTGAACCTTTTATGTCAGATTATGAACCTTCAGATGATGATATGGAAACATCAAATATACATGAGGAAAGACCTAAGAGACGAAGAATATTTCCAAACAAATACCATGATTATGTCTTATTATCAGAAAATACACCTTTAACATATGATGATTGTATGAGAAGTCCAGACAAAAATAAATGGATTAAGGCTATGGAAGAAGAAAAAAATGCACTAACAAAAAAGAAAACCTGGGAACTAGTAAATGAAGAAGAAGCTAAAGGAAAAGAAACTGTGACAAGTAGATGGATATATAAAATCAAAGAAGATGGACGTATGAAAGCAAGACTTGTAGCCAGAGGCTGTCAACAGAAGAATAGTTTAAATTATGAAGATATTTATAGTTCAGTAGTACAGGCAAATTCTTTAAGAACACTCCTAGCAATTGCTGCTTCTGAAAATCTCTCAATATGTACATTTGACATAAAATCAGCTTTTTTGTATGGACAACTGAATCAAGAAGTATATATGAAATTACCACAAGGTTTTAATATTCATGGTAAAATCTGTAAACTGAAAAAATCCTTATATGGACTAAAGCAAGCTCCACAACAATGGTTCAAGCGATTATCTGATTTCCTGAAAGAAGAGGAACAACTAATACAACTCAAGACAGATCAATGTGTATTCAAATCAAGAAATAAAGAAAAACAATTATTTGTGGCCATACATGTTGATGATGGTATTGTAATGGGAAAAAATCATGTTGACATTAATAGACTATTGGAAAAATTTAAGAAAAATTTTGAAACAACAGTCAATACAGATGTTCAAAGTTATTTAGGAATGAAAATTACTCAGAATAAAGATGGAGTATATTTAAATCAAGAAACTTATACCAAACAAATTATCGAAAAATTCAATATGACTTCAGCAAAAACAACTGCGACACCAATAACTTCTCAAGATAATTCTATAACGGATAATAGAATAAATGCAGAAGAAGTCAAATTTCCTTACCAAGAAGCCATTGGTAGTCTGTTATATCTATCATGCAAAACTCGACCTGATATATGTTATGCTGTCAATTATGCAAGTCGTTATGTAAAAGATCCTCAAACACAAGACATAACAAACATAAAAAGAACATTAAGATACCTGAAAGGAACTTTGAATCAAGGAATAAAATATTCAAGAAATGAAGGAAACTACACAATAAATGTGTACTGTGACTCCGATTATGGTGGTGACAGACTAAGTAAGAAAAGCACCACTGGATACATAATGTATTATGCAAATGGACCTATCGCATGGTGCTCCCGAAAACAGTCAATGGTTTGAATACATAGCAGCCGCACAATGTTGTCAAGTGATGAAATTTATAAAATCTTTTATGGAGGAAGTACTATCAACAAATATACAAGTAAAACTTCATCTAGACAATCAAAGTTGCTTGAAAATGGTGCAAGCTGGACAATTAACTAGAAAATGCATTTACATTGATGTCAAGTATCACTTTATAAAAGACGAATACAAGAAGGGATGGTTCGAAACAATCTATTGCCAGACGGATCAAAATATAGCAGATATTCTAACGAAACCATTGCAACCAGCAAAATTCACCTTCTTCAAGAAGCAAATGGTATTGTAGGAACAAATGGTATTTTGTTTCAGGGAGTGATTAATTTTTAAGTTTGTTTCATTTTTTCTGTAAGACATTTATTTTGCTCTTGAGGGAGTGTGTTAGGATATGGTTAGGATATTAAGATACAAGACCAAAAGAAATGTTTATCTATGAACACATATGTCATGTCATAGACTCTGTGCATATAACCTCAATAATAATAACTACGTTCTTGTAAAAAATCCCGAAATAAAAATATCCATTAAAATCGAGCTGATCATTTTTCTGAATTAGAAAATATAAAACCAAATACATATAAAAACACACACTACAGGTAAGAGATTTTTCAAAATTCCTTATATTAAAGGGCTATCTGAGAGAGTGGGACAACTCCTAAGAGATGAAACTGTTGAAATAGCCTACAAACCGTCCAACACTTTTAGATGTTTCTATTCTCAATTAAAATCGAAAACAGCTTAAGGCCCGGTTGTACAGTCCGAGTTTAAGCCGAGTTCAAGACTGAGCCCTACTCAAACATGAAACATCTGTTGTACAGTGCGAGTTCAAGCCTGAGCTTCGCTCAAATCGACCCTCAAGTTGAGCTACCGAAATCGGGCGCTCAAACCTGGTTCAGATGAAATGTCACTTCGAATTAACAATTTATTGGTTATATGTCAAATAGTTGAGAGTTGAAACCACAGAATACCTGTGATGAAACGCTCCGCTTTCTCTTGTCAGTATTATTTATTTTTGTGAATGAGTGTTTCACTCAAAAACATAGATTTTTGTACATCAAATTGATAGAAATGAATTTTCAACTCGGCAATAATCTTGCGGAAATGGCCGATGATTAAGATTTTATGGAAGCAGTGTATTTTGCAATGATCGAGAAGAATTCCAAAGAAATATAGGGAGAGAATAAATCATTTTGAGGTGTGTGAAACTGAATTTTTGCAAAGATTCTGTTTATCGAATGATGGATTACGTTTTTTTCTTTCCATTTGTCCAAAATTTGTCACAATTCGTATCGAAAACGCATGTCCCAAAGGAAGCGACGTTGCCATTTTCTGAAGAATTGCATTCAAGGAAAGTTTAGTTGAACTCGACTCAAACGTAACCTGTACAACCGAATGACATATCTGAACCTAGCTCAAGAGTGAGCTGAGTTCAGTTGAGCGTGGAATTGAGCTAGCACTGTACAACCGGGCCTTAGAATCAAGATCTAATGTCATATATAGAATACCTTGCAGTGAGTGCAGCAAGGTATACATAGGTCAGACTAATAGGTATCTCAAAACACGAATAACCGAACACAAAAGAGACTGCGTTAATATACACAATCCACTAGATCCAAGGACAATAACACAGCGTTGGCTGAACATGCTTTCAATGAATTACACTCATTCAATTTCGAAGGTGTCACTATCTTAGACACTCAAACCAACTTAAGGAAAAGATTATTTTGCGAAATGATAGAAATTAAGAAGGACATGAATTCAGTCAACAAAAGAAGTGATGTTGACAACTTAAATACTGCCGATTTTAATATCATACAAAGAATACGAAATTTAACATCTAACTATTTACATGGATCTTGGTTCTCGGAATTCACATATTATTCGGTTTTTCTTTCTTGATATCGGATAAACAGTTGTTGATATTAAACTTCCAATTCACCCACATTCCACATATTTCAGTACACAAGCGTTATCCTTCCGAATGAGATCCGTTATCGATCCATCCTTAGTATTTTTATTTCTAGAGATGACAATAGAGACCAACTGGCAATGTGAGTAGCTCTCATTGTTTTTTCGGAGAAGTTCTTCATAATATATATGGAGTTCTTTTTTTTTTAATTACCATCGTATTTGTTGCTTCATAAATGAATATCGTTTATGTACAATATCTGTTATATATTTTTTTTTGTGTGTTTCCTGGTTCATATTACTTATCATAGGATGTCTCGGTGGAATGAGAGCTAACTACGTGGATGAACTGAAGATTATCCCGGTCTGCAGATCACTGGCCGGGGTATTGGCGCACAGAATGCAGAAAGCAGTGTTGCTCGGGTCACTCCATATCATCAGGTCCCATGAACTCTAGAAGCCACTTGCAGCTCATCTCTTTTGTTAAGGGACGCTGCGAGGGCAGGATGAAGAACTCCTCCATTGAAGTGTGAGGGGTTTTTAGTGAGTAACCACACAAGATCCTGGATTCTCACACTACCGAGAGTGCGGACCCTCTCGGTGCCCATAAAGGGTTTTCCCCTCACACGGACGTTAAAAAAAAAATAATAATAATAATAATAATACCACGCCACATGGGGGTGACGTCCCCACGGCTCGAGTTACCTGGGCCACCAAGGGTAAATGGTGGCAAACCCATGAACGAGAAGTGGAAACCGATATCATGGCAGAAGATCTGATGCCACTCCACCTGCTGGCTCGACCACCGTGAGGAGGACTGCCCGCAGGGGAGCTCGCAACGCACGTATCCAGTGGAGCCGCGAAATGAATATTGAAGTAATGCGAGCTTTTCATTACGTGAACAATTGCGAGGACAAACCACCTCCTGGATGGAGATACTCCCTCTATACCGAGTACACCGGGAGGCATCCGGAACTTCAGAAGGCGGAAGGGAATCATTCAAGAGAAATCTTCAAAGGATCGAATTATCCCAGAAGATCGCGGGATGTGCACAGCAGGTTGTGGATTTGCAAACCTATCACATCGTGCGGAAATTTCTGAACTAGTGGGAGGAACTGAAATGTTTTTTCACTGGTTCATAGAAGAATTACCAGCTCAAGCTGAGAACGGGAGACCGATGAATAATAATGACTTTATTTTCACGATAATGATTACATAAGAAAATTGTTTACATACAATAATTTATACTTGCGAAAAAAGGCGGAGTCCAGTTATGCACATGCATATTCTGCTCAACTCAACCCGAAACAAAAAATAATTCTAATTACTTTAAATTTTCAATTTTTTCAATGGCGTTCTGCGTTCACTATTAAGGAGAAAAAAAATACATATTTAGGGAAAGTAGTTCAACTATCAAATGAGAAACCTATCAACCATCTGACCATAATATAAAACACCACAGTGTATAGGATATAAAAAATTAGCACTTGTTCTGTTCACTCAGATAAAGTTCAAAGATGCAAGATCAAAATTTTCTTGCGTTCAAGGACTTGAAATTCAAAGGAAGGGAGTTGTAGGCATTTGCTATGTTGTATGAAAAGCTTCTCTCGAATAAAGTCGTTCTGTGAATAGAGGGTGTGATAAGACCTTTATTTCTGATATTGATGTTGTGAACATGACTTCTATATATTATTTTCCTGTGAAGATAACTAGGTACTTTATTTAACACTAAGTTATGGTAAAAACATGGCCGCATGTAACTTCCGTCGGTATTTCATGTTCAACCAACCTATTTCCCTGAGTTTGTGTGAGATTCTCTCAAACTTACGAATACCGTATATGAAGCGTAAACATGAGTTTTGTACTTTTTGAATTCTCATCTCAACCATGCTAGTTAGGCAGTTTCCATATACAGTATCACCAAAATTGAAAGTACAAGGGAATCGCATAATATTTGTTTTTGTTTTTCCGGAATGTAATGACGATAGGAGTACAGCATTCTCAGTTTGTAGTATGCACGACGTATGCAGTTAGAAATATGATCATCAAATCTCAGCTTATTGTCCAATGTGATTCCAAGATTACGCTTACTGCTCTCAATTTTTAGCGTTCTGTTTCCAATCTTTACATCTATCAATGTCTGAACTTGCTCTAAATAATTTTTAGGACCAAAAAGAACGGCGCTACACTTCTCCGGATTAAGATGAAGGTGATGCCTCAAGGAATATTCTCTAAGTTTTTCAAGTTCTAAATTTAAGGTATTACATGCTTGGAGAGTTTCATCCTTGTCAAAGGATAAATATACCTGCGTGTCATCGGCGTAATAGTGGGCTTTGCAGAGTTTGAAGGAGCAACCCTGTTCAGAGGTGTACACGGCATACAGAATTGGACCCAAAATTGATCCTTGCGCAACGCCTGTTGGGACAGACAGTTCCTCAGAGAGAACACCATCAATCACGACCTTTTGAGTCCTTCCTTCAAAATAACTCCTGAAAAATTCAACTGCACTTTCATCCAGACCTATGTAATGAAGAGCCGCCAATAATATTGAACGATTCAGGGTGTCAAAAGCTCTAGTATAATCTAAGAGGACCAGTAAGGTGAACCGATTGACATCCTCTGCACGTAGAATATCGTCTGTGATGTCAGTGAGTGTTGTAGAGCAGTTGTGATATCTACGAAAGCCAGATTGCGTTTCAGGAAGTATATTATTGGTTTCTATGTGGTTCAAAAGTTGTTCATTAATCACTTTTTCCAAAATTTTTGATAAGCAGGGAAGGATACTTATAGGTCTAAGGTCTTTGTACTCTTTAGGCGAGGATATTTTTGGTTTGGGTATTATGAGTGCCTTCCTCCATGTAGTTGAGTACACTGAGTTAGAAATGCAATAGTTAATGAGATGAGTGACGAATGGGAGAATGAATGGAGTGCACAAGTGTATTACGTATATACCGATGCCATCAACGCCACAGGCTTTAGATTTTATCTGAGAAATAATTTTAAGCACCTCAATTTCCGATACCGTGCTGAATTTGAGGAAAGAGGTCAACGATTCTTTCGTGTTTTGCGAGTAGTACCTACTTGATAGTATCTTCTGAATCATTTAGAGTTTGTGGTACTGAGGAAATGAATGAACGGTTTATCTCATCAGGGTTTTTTAAGTTGTCCAGTATCTGTGTTGAAACATCTTCGAAATGTCCACTGTAATATTTCAGATTCTGCCAGAAATTATGGGCAGTTGAGAATTTCCCACGAAGAAAAGATTTCTTTTCACGTTCAATTGTCGAAGATGTCAAATTCCTCAGTGATTTATAATAAGCTCGATTTTCGTCAGTTCGATGTTTTTTATATTTACTCAATGCGCTATCTCGCAATTTCATTAGTTGTTTTACATTTTCTAGCCAAGGTTGTTTTTTCTGTTTGGACAATCTGATAGTTCTTTTTGGTGAGTGTAAATCAAGCAAAGTATTGAGATTTTCGTTAATGAAGTCAACCTTACCGTCAGCATTATCTATATCATAGATATTCCGCCAGGGAATTGACCGCAAGTCTTGATCAAATTGATGTACATCAATATCACGCCAGTTCATGCACTCCCTATACTAGCTAGGATTTCATCGAAGTCTGTTAAAAAATTAGATTGATGGTAGTGGGGAGGTTTATAGATACATCCCATAATAATATCTATTTTATTGAGATGAATTCGTATCCATATTTGTTCAAAATTTATGTTGTTAGTATGCTCATTCTCAATGCGCGAATACCTAAAGCCCTCCCTCACGAACAGACCCACGCCCCCACCCCTTCCATGCTTATTGTGAAAAATACCCTCAAATCCATCAACCTTAACACTCTCGCATACAGCATCGTCATTTAGCCAGGTTTCCGACACACCCACAAAATCGAGTTCGTTCGAGCTAATGAACTGCCTAAAGTTTTCAAGATCTGGAATTAAGGATCTTATATTTATATGACCTATCTTTGAACTACAAATAGACATCGATGCGAACAGAACAAATCCCGTTTATTATTCAATAATAACAATCAGTAACAATGTGATGGTATGAACAAAAATCGTTCGGAAATTGTCAGAACTATGGTAGGTATACGAACGCAAAAATGTGATTACGATTATGAACTGAGAAAGGAAATTGGTGAACACAGACGCAAATTATAGTTAATCCCTTTAGTAAAATAAAATATTCATGTATACAATATTTGCCCACTGGCAGATACAGGATGTTTTGCTCATGGCATGTTGATCGAGCATGGCAAAGCAATTTAACCAAAATTTCGGACAGAGGGAAGCGTACAGAAATTTACAAGATTTTATTTACAACCATATATGTAATGCTGTCATTATTAACGTCATTGAAGGTTGGGAAATGTCACATTACACACCTCTACTTCCCAACCTCACTTCCTGCCCTCACTTCCCGCCCTCATTTCCCGCCCTCATTTCCCACCCCCATTTCATTTATTCTACATGAATATTTTTCATTCTTTGGAGCTTTATTTAAAAAATCCTCTATATTCTTTCTCGAAAATACGTTCGATTTCTTGGGCCTAAAGCCAACATTTTGTCGTTTTAGGAAGGCTAGCAGTTTCCCATGTTTCGAGATATCAGTTTTTTCTTCAATCTAGCTTCGTTCGTATCATACTGTACGTTGCCCACAAAGTAGACGGCTTCTTCTGTCTGCTATGTTCCCCAAAATATGCCAAGGGTACACTTTCGGAAGCGATATGTTTAACCTTTAACCTTTTTTTCTTCGCACCATTTCCTATATAATTCGAAGGCTTTTAGATACCTATGCAGCCTATGCTTACTTTTCTCTGGCACCGAACCCTGAACTGCTGCGTGAGCAGCCTGCAGAACTTCTCTTCTGGGGTACAATCCATAAATTCATCGTCGGAAGACATGATTTTCAATTTATTATTCGACTTTATCTGACATTTATTTATATTGGTGACATAGATGCATAGAAATACCTGGTGTTGGCAGTGATTAGATTTTGTTTGAGACTTTCTTGTCGATCGAAAACGTGATATTTTGTACAGCTTTTCATTTCTCCCGAAAGGGGTCGCGCTATTTGTCGTTGCCGCAGTAGCGCCACGACCGATAAATATTGCGGATTTATTCCGGAACTAGTCCAAAATCTGAAATCTAGGATGCCGTAACAATATAGATCTACTTGATTATTCTGTGATCACCGCGTTCTTGGTGATTTGTCGTTAAGGTCGGCGTTTAAACCGAGTAGGAAAGATCAGCCGATAGAGGCGCCACCGTCCATTTTAAGAAATATCTCCATAGAACTTTCATTATCACAATAAGATCTATGAGTATCTCTCTAATCATGAATGAAATGTACAATGGCGCTCTCTATCCGAAAATCGCCGAACTATGAAATATGTGAATTTGTGGGTAAAGCAGGAATTTTTTCCCGCCAAAATTTGAATTTGGCCATTTTCTGCCAATTCCGTATTTCAAGTTGATCTTCTGAACGAAATTATCTGCAGATTCACTTTTAATCGGAAGTTGAACTATTTTCATGGGTCTTTCTGTTGAAATAAGACAGAAGCATGGGTTGGCTCATTTTCTTCTATTTTTGAAAGAAAAAAAATTAACTGTCGGAATGAAATCGATCAAAATTATTTCAACAAGAACCCTAATCCTTTCTGAGTTCACCCACAAAATTTCAGTTCTCAAAGTGAAACCGTTTTCGAAATCAACTTGAAATAAAAACACACTACATTGAACGCCCACCTTAAACACAAATTTACTTATTTTAATTGAAACATGATGGTTATAAATAAAATAGTATACAAACCTTGGTAGGAAGTTTCATTCCTGTCTCGAGATCATAGCTAACCTCGATACGCTTCGCGTCTCGGTTAACTAACTAATCTCACGACAGGAATGAATCTCTTCCCACCTCGGTGTGTAATATACTATTAAAAATTCTGCAGCAAGAAACACCTTTGACACAGTTCACTTCTGCTATGACTAATGCTCTGGCTTACATGTGCAACAACGAAAACACTAGAAGTTTTGGAGAATATTTCAAAAATAATTATAGTCACAATTTCAAGAAATGGGCATACTGTTACAGAGCAGAAGCAGGAATTAATACAAATATGCACTTGGAGTCAATGCATAAGGTCATTAAATATTTCAACTTAGAAAGGAACACTGTAAAACGGCTTGACAAAGGATTGAATGCAGTGTTGAAGTATGAAAGAGACAAAAGTGTAGAAAGAATTATTAGATTAAGTAAAGGTGAACATACAAAACAAACAAAATTAATGTCTCAAAATCATATGGAAGCGCTCAGACATACCGATGATTATATTATCACAAGCAATAATTATAATGGAAGTTGGAATGCTTCAAAAAATCAACAGACATATACTATTCTTCGATCATTGGATATGAAGTGCTGTCAGCAAATTTGCTCGTTTTGCGAAGTATGTGCTCACATGTTTTCATGTAAATGTAAATTTTATTTGGAAAAAATGACAATATGTAAACACATTCAGTTAGTATTACCTAATGCAAATTCCAAAACAAGTGAAACCTGCAGTTAACTCGATTGTGAAAAATACAGGGTTTCATTAGACGTATTCGAGAAAGGAATTGCGATACAGATTCAAAATTTTGTATTTTTGTTTTAGAATTGATGAACTCAATTTGTAAAATATTTTCAAGCGAAATCTACTTCCGGTTCTACCGGAAACGAATGTGAACTTCGTTATTTCAAATGCAACACCCTGTAAATTTTTACATATTTGAATTCTTCGTTTAATTCTGCAATGACTTGATGTATGATATGCGCAACCTGATCAAGCGATTGTTGTGTTAAAGCCCGATTTCCAATTTTTTTGACAGAAAGATTGTCACAAATTAGTGTTTATATCTCCAAAATCTCTCATTGTAAGAAATTTTTTTCGCGACAGTGGAACAAAAGAAAGTACGCTGGTGTCGCTGGTACTGCTTCTTGTATAAATTATGAGGAAATATTATACAGGGTGTGTCTGAAACAGGGCTTCAAAATTAGCCTCAACGAAACTATGATATCTCATTATTTTCAAATGGGAACCATATAATTTTATAATTCCGATCGATTGCTCGTCAAAAACTAGTAAGAGTGTGCCAAACTTTTCATGTCTTTAAAATCAGTAGTTTCGCCGTTATCGAATAAAATTCGAATTTCACGACTAAATCCAGGTTTCTTTGACTAATTATCAGGTTTATTAAGATAATTTTCAAGTAGGCTATGTCAATAGTAAGACGATGTCAGTTTTAGACTAAGATTTTTTTTATTTAGTCATCATTCATCACCTGCTTTGTTTATTTTTAACATTCACCGCAAATAAAGAACAGACTTTCGATATATCATTCTAGTGTACCTTATTATTGCTCGTGTTGCATAGTGCTTGATGAATAAAAATAAATAAGAATGACAATTCCCAACATAGCCTACTTTGAAAGAGACGAGCATCGGAGCATACCACTGAATTTGACTGAGCCAAACCTGGATTCAGTCGTGAAATTCGAATTTTATTCGATAACAGCAAAACTACTGATTTTAAAGACATGAAATGTTTGGAACACTCTAACTAGTTTTTGACGAGCAATCGATCGGAATTATAAAATTATATGGTTTCCATTTGAAAATAATGAGATATCATAGTTTCGTTGAGGCTAATTTTGAAGCCCTGTTTCAGACACCCTGTACACGGAAAGAAATCTATCCTCAAATCAAGAATCCCAATATTCTTGAAATATTAGAGTTGTTTCAAGTATATATAGAATCAAAACAAGTAAAAAGGGAAATTTTGTATACTTGGAATGAATTTATTTTACTCAAAAAGCATATACTTGATTGAAGAATGAAATTCTCCATCGGAGTAAATTATTTATTCAATCCAAACTATTCACTTTTATCAATTCGAGAGTACTTCTATATTTCAGGTAACTATATGATATCTTGACTTCGAAAATATAATATTCTCAGTTCGAGAATTGGAATATCCTCATTCCATGTGTTATATTCAAGAAATTGGTTTTCTTGAAATAATAATTTCGATTGACATGAAATAATGAATTGACATAAAATTATGAATTGAATAATTAATTAATCAATCAATATAATGATTCGAGAATATTTCGCCAAATGGAATAAAATCGAAAATAAAATATTGCTAGGATAACGTTCAGATTTTAGATTATGTATATGTATACGATAAGTTAGAAATCTGAAAAAAGTTACCATTGAGATAGATAGACTCTCCTTTCAAAATACATATATACATTGTATGGATTGAAATATGAAGTTGAAATCATAAAAAAATTGTGAAAATATAATTTGAAAGAAATTTTCAATTAGGTACTTTTCACAAATCTATATTTATAATAAAATTATGTGATGAAACATTGTAGAAAAAAAAATTACCAAATCTATTACACTCTGTAAAACATTTCTCTTAGTGTAATGTAATTCATCGTATTTGTAAATTTGAGTGAAATGACATGCATTCACTCGATCCAAGTGTAATTTTCAGAATATACTAAGATGCCAATTCTTCTTCCGGTAGTTAGGCAACATGCATGAATAAGAGGAACCGTGATCCGTTTGCGAGCAGTTTCATCGTAATCCAAGTATATAAATTTTTCCATCCACTAGATCCAAGTGAATTATTCGACAATATACGGTCTTTGGGTTAACAATGCCAAACCTCTTTACTTCTGTATTTATGCAAATAAAGTATTGGTGTTGAATGTGGTGTCGAAATCGTTCGAGGATGTTACAACCCCAGAAAGGGCCTAGTATTAATAAGGGCTCTATAGCACCCTTACTTGTTGATTTTGACTTCGATTTCATTATATAGGCATTAAACTTGAGACTGTGAATTATCTCAAAAACTATCAACTTTAGAAGAATATGTTTCAAGTGAAAATTGTTAGATATCACATCTTGTTTTCACCTTAACCATTTCAAGGTTATTTCAGAGCCAACTTGATTTTTAATGAATATTTATTGAAGAGAATGTATCTAATTTTTCCATATTCTTCTACATATAAGTATGTAGTATGAAATATTTCGTTTAGAGTAAATTTTCATAAGGGTAAATATCAAAGTATCCTAAAAATGTTTCTTGAAAGATGTAAACAGAAATCATCAAATCTGGAACATTCAGAAAATCCAAAATTTTGAAAAAAAAGTAGAACAATTCTATATAACTAAAAATTCAAGTGAAACTATATATTACTAATCTTGACAAAATTTTCATTCACTTGGTCCGAGTAAGATATTCAGCGATAAACTATAATACGCCAATTCTCCTTCCGGTAGTTAGGTTTTATCGTAATCCAAGTATATGAATTTATCAATCCACTAGATCCAAGTAAATTATTCAACAATATACTAAAAAGCGCCCTCTATTCAGTGCCCAAAAGGGGATATCACTCTCGATCTTGATTCGACTTGTTCATATCGCGTCTTTCGTCCAAGTTCAGTGTGTTGAAGAAAGTTTACCAATTTTTAGTGAAATGTGGAAAAATTATTGGGACAATAGGAATGCTCGGGCAGTGTTAGCAAGCTATTTCAAGGTAAGATATGTTAGCTATGTATTGATTTAAATTTATATTGAGATTAAAAAAAAACATAATTTCTTCTTTGAATCTTATACGTTTTGAATCACCAAGCTGTTTTCTATTTCGATAAATTTAATATTTGAAATACTCTAAGTGCGCATCTCTTACATTTCTAAGAACATTCATTTTCAAAAATCCTATTACATTGGGATTATCAATTTTTCAGAACAAGATATTTCCTTAGAGCTCTTAAAAAATCTCAATGATCATGATCTCATACCTACCTTAGGAATGAAAACTGATTTCAAGGAAAATTAAAGAGATGAATTCTGAAGCAAGTGAAATATTTTTATTTTCATCAAATGAATTCGCTTTTACTACTTCTAAAAATGATTTTTCGAATTACACAATACTGTACTAGCATCGTTGAATAAAAAAAGAGCGATAATCAACCAGTTATACCATATTTTCTTATGTAACTCACGAATTTTGAATTATTAGATTGAAATGGTCTCGTACAGTACGTACTGTTGTATCTTTTTTGGGGGGAATAGCTCATCATATCACTCATTATAGAATGCGGATAATAATTCAGAGGATACATAATTTATAAGCATTTTTCTTGCAGAGGTTTGGAGATATGGAAAATATTATCCAAGAGCAGAGGCAGAAAACAATACAATGGAAAGGAACGGTGCCGCCCTATTTGTTGGTTTTGGGACAGTTTCTATTAGAACCGAAAAGCTTTTTGATTATTGTTGAAAACCTCTACCATCAGTTCTCCTCTGCACGTAAGGCATTCAAAATTATTTTCAAATTGTTTCACGTTTTGAATGTTAATTATCCCTTTCAGTGCCAGTACCTTTATGTGATTATACTGCGATGTGTACATATATAATTTTCTTATTTGTGGTTCTGCTGATATTTCTTCTGTTCTTGATTGTATACTTATTTATATGTGATAATATTTTTAGGATTATGATTTGTCTTATAGGATAGAGTTTTTATTTGTGGTAGGTACTTATTTTTTCACATCAGTTATTGTTGGGTTTATCTGTACCTAGTACAGTTGATTATATGTTGAATTTAGCATTTTCTCTATTTGTTTTCAGTGACCACTTTTATACTTTTGTTTGTTTATAATTATTTCAGAAGTATAATAAATTTGTTTTCAATTTTTATAAGCCTCGTTTTTTATGAATATAATCCTCATCCTGAAATCACAGCAATTTTAAACGATTATCGTATTTCAAATAATTTCACTATTTGTCAAAACAAGCATAAAATAAATCTCATTATTCATCCTGAGAATATAATATACTGAAACTGAATATTCAGAATTCTCATTGGTTCAGATTGAGAATATAAATGGTTTTGACCAAACAGGTATTTACTTCTTGTAAGTAGACCGAAAACTAAATCTGAAGTTAATATTCACTCAAAACCATTATTGAATGAAATTTGATTTGAAAATATGATATACTCAATTTAACAATTTTCTGATGTTGGATTGAGTGAAATTATTGAGTTCATTCAAGTATTTGGTATCTTTGCTTCGAACGAAGAAACTACTGAGATTAAGATGTACAATAATTCCATTTGAGATTATGTTTCTCTTAGATGAAATATTTCGAATACTCATTTCAAAATTCTCATTTTACTCACAAGGAATATATGAATATTCTTGAATCAATAATACGTGATTTATTAAATTCAAGTATATGATATACTTAGTCGAAAGAATTATTTTATTTGAATTCGGAGAATAAGGTAGGTATACTTGAATCGACTAAATCTTATTCTTGCTCATATATGAATCTATCATTTACTTCAATCAAATATTATCCACTTGGTACGAGAATAGATTTATTTCCGTGATATAATATTTCCTCATAATTTATACAAGAAGCAGTACCAGCGTACATTCTTTTGTTCCACTGTCGCGAAAAAAATTTCTTACAATGAGAGATTTTGGAGATATAAACACTAATTTGTGACAATATTTCTGTCAAAAAAATTGGAAATCGGGCTTTAACTCAATATTTGAACAACCTAATGATAGCAAGAAATTTAACACATTGTTCGGAGTTTTCTAATAACAAATTTCAGTCAACAAATGCATCCAAAAAAAGATTGATAGAACCCCAAATGAGACTTACTTCTACAAAAAAAAATATGTGAAATCAAAAACTGATCTGAAAAGAGCAACAATACAGGAAGCTATTAACATAGAAGAAAACTTGAGTCATGCATGTGAAGATTCATTCCTTCATATATCTGCTGAGCCTGAGCCTCTGAATGATCATCAATATTGTTGAAGTTATTTTGTAAGATTGTTGTATACTTCTTCAGTTCGCTTGTTCTATGCTAAAATGTGCCATCACTTTGCTTAATGTGCGTAGTTTTCGACTTTCAAGCCAAAAATGGTCGAAAATGATTGGATATCAATCCCTGGAAAATAATTCCAGGTTCCATAATTTGCCGGTTTTCGGCCGGCCGTCCGTCAGTCCGTATATTCACTAAATTTTTTGTAGAAAATAAGAGGGGGGTTTTAAATTTTTTCCCATGGAAAATTTTGGGCATCTCAGTTGAGTTCCTTAAAATAAGCAGAATGATTGTGGTGGTTCCGGAATTATTGGTAATTGAAATTAATCTTTTCCTGTACTTTCAAAACTAGAAATCCTTTTGATTTGAAATGTAATATTTAGGAGTAGAATAACAATGCGCACGTACGTGTGCAATATTGAAAGATTTTTATTTGTCACATTATGTTTTAAAAAAAAAAAGTCGCTCTGTAAATCACCCTTGTATCTATATTGAGGAGAGCACTTTTAAATCTGGATGGTCGACTAGATATAGTCTTAAAAATTTAAAACATATACAGCGAATGAACAAGCTCGCAAAAGCATTTCAAGGTGAATAATAAAGTATAATGTTATATCATTTAGAAAATGGACATGATGTTTTTTTATCCTTAAGTAAGGTACCATTTATTCAGTTCGATCCATAACGCGAATTTAACACAAACCTGAAAAAAACTACATTCAATGTCCTTTTATTAACTTTTGAAAAATATGAAAATATGAAAACTACATTCAAAGTCCTTTTATTAACCTTTGAAAAATATGAAAATTCAATATGACCAAAAATTGTCTGATTCCAGTGGCGCACCCAAGGGGGGACTTTGGGGCTGCGGACCCCCCCAAAAACCCAAAGATACCAACATTTTCAATTTTTCTCAGTTCATTTTCGAACGTCAAACATTATCAAACAGTCTTTTTTGGTTGATTTTAAACTCTTAATTTTTGAAGTATTTCATATTCACTTCCCCAATACATAATACACAAAAGACGGTTGTCTGAGTCTGGCCATTACTCTGAAATGGGGTAGAGCTCAATCTTGCTGAAAATGCATTCTTGCAATTGCAATTGTTAAATTTATATTCTAACCACGGAGACTTTCGTGCAAAACACAGTGGTGGACAACACAAGCCTTTTTTATTCAGTTCAAGTATATAATCGATTTTACTATCAACTGTATCCACAGAAAAATGTATACAAAGTATTCCAAAGAAAACGTACGTAATTTTGAAAAATTCAACATTTCCTCCCAAAATTAACGTATAATAGTTCATTACAAGTGAACTACTCCTAACATTTTTCTCATTTCCGCAAACTTCGGAGAAGAAATAGGTTTCGTCATCACATCTGCAACTTGATTGCTGCTTCCAATGTGCTGAATCTGCATAACACCCTGGTGGTATTTTTCTCGAACAAAATGAAACCTTATTTCTATATGTTTCGATCTTTTATGAAATTCTGGATTTTTGACCAACTTGATGGCACTAGCATTATCCACAAACAAAATCGGGAACACGTCTACACCCAGTAATTCCTCCAAAAGTCGTTTTATCCATATAAGCTCCTTCGTTGCCTCACTAGACGCAATATACTCCGCTTCAGTGGTCGAAAGAACAATACTATTCTGTTTCTGGCTAAACCAAGTGATTGCAGAATCAGAAAATTTGCTGACAACACCTGATCGTGAACGTCTTTTTTCTGGATCACCCGCGTAATCAGCGTCACTGAATACTTCCAAATTATAACTCTCAAAATTTGCCCTGTATAGTAGTTCATTAAAAGTGAACTACTCCTAACATTTTTCTCATTTTTTCGAGGATGATTTTCTCGGGATTTGAATGGTGACGAATATACAACCTTCGCAGAAATTGTCATCATTCTCCATGACTATATCTTTTCCATGACGTTTCAAAATATCTCTGACATGTTTTTTATTCTGATGGCACATTCTTTCATGCCACAATTGAATACTTTCTGCGATACATACCTACCTACTTCGGCAGAAGTTTCAGGAATGCAAACGTTCATATCTAGCACATAGAGACCTCTTGATGTTCGCTTTCCTTTCATTTTCATGACACCATTTTTAGTGAAACAACAAGAATTTTTATCAGCTTTGAATTCGAAGCCCTTTGCAATGGTTTGCCCAACAGAAAACAAATTTTTGTTTGCTTCAGGTACGTACCACACGTTCTCAAAATGGTTTTTAAACCATTTGTCGTCAATCCTCATTTTAACATTGATAAATCCTTGACCGTATGCCAAAATGACTGACCCATTTCCAACTTGGATTTCTTTTGGATAAGAGAATGACTCATAAGTAACAAAGTACTTTTTACTACTCGTGTTGTAACTCACCGCTCCATCTAAAGTTCAGTACTCGAACTATCGAGTACTGAAACTAGAAACCTGTAATCAACATAGAGTTGATTACAGTTATTAGGTCAGTAGATCTATGGTTTTAGTATGCTTTTTATGTTGGAAAATTCATAGATCCAAGATAGTAATAATCAAAGATTATTATAATCTTTGGTAATAATGTCAATGAAAAAAAAAAGAACAGTTGAATAGTTTTTAATAAAAGAGCGAATTGTATTGCATCTTGCAGCGGTGTACAAAAGAAGTGAATAAAATACTTGGAAGTGTTGATGATTGTTTCTTTATAACGAACCAGCCTAGCCTGAACTAACCGGTGTGTTAGTCTTCGGCGGGTTTCCACATTTTCTGGCGACCGTGACAGGACTTACATCATTTTCACTTCGCAATACAGTACGGACTTAGTGGATTTTTGTCGCTGCGAAATGGCTGACACAATTGAAGTCAAAAGGAAAAGACGCAAGGTGCTAAGGTGTAGTTTCTCAAAATCGGCAAGTGAACTGGAAAATTTGATAAAAGGAGTGCCGGTGCAACTTTACCAAGTGACTGTGCTATGGGAGCTTTTCAAACGGAAATATGAAGAGATGCATGCAGGGGAATGTTCCGTCTATGATCATTTATTGGAATCGGACGCTGAAGAGGAGGAACTTCTCGCCGAGATGGAACAGAAGGATGGTTACAGCAAGAGATTCTACGAACTGATGAAGTTTCAAGTCGAGAAGTTATTGGATCAACCACCTGATTCGGCGGAGCTTCGTCGTCCTAGAGATGGGAATAGGGGTGAGCTGGAGAATATTACTAAAATTAAGCACAAGTTCCAACTACCCACCATACAATTTAAATTATACGATAGAAACATCCGAGATTGGCTGGGGTTTTGGTCACAATTTAGCAAGATTCATGAGGATACAGACATGGACGCGTGTGACAAAATCGAATATTTAATTCAAGCAACGGTTAGTGGCAGTCGCGCACGAAAAATCGTGGAAAGCTTTCCTTCCATCGGCGAAAATTATGAGAAAATTATTGATTGTTTGAAGTCTAGATTCGGCCGGGAAGATCTGCAAATTGAGGTTTATGTGCGTGAATTGCTCAAACTGGTCCTCAACAACGCTCTTTTACAGGGTAAATATGACTTGGCTCAATTATACGATCGGATCGAAACACAATTGCGGGCTCTAGATACTCTCGGGATCACAAGTGATAAATACGCGGCTCTATTATTTCCTCTGATTGAGTCATGCTTGCCTCAAGATCTTCTGAGAATTTGGCAGCGATCTACATTCAATACATGCCAGGACATGCAAATATCAGGATCAAATTCGAATTTAACTAATTCACAGTGTGACGAATTTTCCTTAGAGGTTCGATTGAAAAATTTGATGCGTTTCTTGGGCACTGAAGTGGAAAATGAACTGCGAGTAGATTTGGCAAGCGAAGGTTTCGGTTTACCAAATAATATGGGGAAACAACCAATTTCTGAAAAGAAAAATGTACGCAATTCAGAAACGAAAAAGACTGCAGCTGTACTTCTGAACGGAGATATTCAAAAATGTATTTTTTGTGCTGGAAGTCATGAAAGTGGCTCTTGTTTTAAGGCGCAGAAAATGACTATCGAAGAAAGAAAACGTACTCTTTCAGAGAAAAAAGCGTGCTTTAAATGCCTAAAGATCGGTCATGTTTCACGTAAATGTAGAATGCGATTGAAGTGTATTGTTTGTGGATATTCGCATGTACCTCTCATGTGCCAAGACATCCCCAATAAACATCAGGAAAGAAAATCACCTGATGCAAAAGTTGAGCAGAAGAATGATCATATCCTGTCGAATCAAAGTTTCAGTAATCATGTCTTCCTTCAAACTTTGAGAATGCCTTTAAAGGGTAACAAAGGTTTTAGATCCGTGAGAGGGTTAATCGATTCAGGGTCTGAAAGGAGTTACATTCTGAGGTCCACTGCTGCTGAACTCAATTTGAAACCCAAAAAGAGTGAGAAAATAACCCACTGTCTCTTTGGAGGTACGGTAGAGCGGTGTGGCTTTGCCAACGAAGGTGACTTTGCCAAACTACCTGATGTTTTATGTTTCATTTTATTTTGGTAAAGTCGGTAACTTCTCAACGACAGCACGGAACCTAAGAGACACTAGGTATATCCCCAATCGTTTCAACAGTCGCAGTCCTTTGGCTTGGATTCGAATGGTGTGCTATGCTGTGTTGTGTGAGCAGGTAAGTTTTAACGTGTTTATAAATGCGAAATACTAAGGGTTGTGTAGAAAACATGACAAATGGTACATCAAAATAAATTCAGCAGCTTAGTTCACACGTATTTAGGTCGCGTATAAAAAAAACTGAGAGCATTTGGTTGGGCGGGTCTCGAAATTTTAGGCAATTATTCTATTGTTGCACTTGGGAGGGGGACTTTGCCAAATAACAAAATTTGCAGATATATGCAGACAAACCATCTACGTCTGGAAGAGGAAAAAACAGTTCTGCGGTTTTGAAAAATGAGTTATTATTATTATTATTATAGATTGTTCATTTACAAAGAGACTGATTTTATGTATTTTATGAAGAATAATAGATTTTATTTCCAAACGTACGATAACAACGTCAGTTCTCGACTGACAGGATCATCGAAAAGTTCTATTTCTCCGCCTAGGCGGAGAAATATTTACTTTTCCCTCCGGCGGCAGGAAAAGTGTTGCTACGAAAAAGATTACTTGGTTACCATGAACAATTTGAACATAGATGCATAGAATACGAAAACTTCCAATTCAAACGTCATTTTCATTTGATAAAGTTACAATATAAATGTACAATTTTCATGATTTGAAAACGTTTGGAAATAAAATAGCATATTTCATTCGGAGAAGAAGTGACTTTTCGTGGCTCGCTTTCAATTATCCGCCTCACTCCGTTCGGCGGATAAACTCAAGCTCGCCACGAAAAGTGACACTTCTCCTCCTAATGAAATAATATACTATTATTTCCAAACGTACGATAACAACGTCAGTTCTCGACTGACAGGATCATCGAAAAGTTCTATTTCTCCGCCTAGGCGGAGGAATATTTACTTTTCCCTCCGGCGCGGCGGCAGGAAAAGTGTTGCTACGAAAAAGTTTACTTGGTTACCATGAACATAGATGCATAGAATACAAAAACTTCCAATACAAACGTCATTTTTATTTGATGAAGTTACATTAAATGTACAATTATCATGAATTTGAAAATAAAATAGCATATTTCATTCGGAGAAGAAGTGATAAACTCAAGCTCGCCACGAAATGTTACACTTCTCCTAATGAAATAATATACTATTATTTTCTTATAATTTGTTGTTTTATTCGCGACTAGTACCTAGCTAGTACCTAGCCTAGTTAAAGAAAAACATTTTCGTGGCAAAAATACCACCTGCACTTGATTAAATTGCCTACAAAAGCATTTTGATGCAAGTGGCAAATTCGCACCGATGTGCGGGTGACTTTGCCAAATTTTTAAAATGGAAAAAAAAATTGTTGCGCACTTTTTCTTGCATTTCTAGTAACAGCAATCGATAGCTAGATTGTTGAAATTAAACATAATTCAAACACAACTCATTTTACGGAAAAACGAGAAAGTTACATCAAGAATACTCCAAAAAGTGGTGCAAAGTCACACCGCTCTACGGTACACTAATTAACAGCACTCACTTCTGTTATGACATTCCTGTTGGCAGCGGCAACCATAGTCTCACGTTTGAGGTTCTGGATCAACTATGTATTTGTAACGACGTGTCGACAGTATTTTATGGTCCTTGGATACAGGAATTGAAGCTCGCCAATTTCGATATCTCGGATGTAGGTGATGCAGGTCCGATTGAGGTGTTGATCGGAGCAGACGTGGCTGGGTTTTTTTATACTGGTAGGAGCCACAAGCTGAAGAGTGGACTCGTGGCTTATGAGACCCATTTTGGCTGGACGGTAGAAGGCAAGGTACCATCTTCAGGTTCTCTAAGTATGTTGACAACGGTTTCCATGCTGTCGAACCCCACGATTACTGAACTTTGGCAGCTAGATATCCTGGGTATTTCCGACCCAAAAGAGAGAAAATCCAAAGAGGAACTTGCTATTGCAGCTAGGAAGATGTTCGATGAGACTGTGAAATTTAATGAAGATGGGCGATATGAAGTGAGATTACCGTGGCTGGAGGATCATCCTGTACTTCCTAGCAACTATGACATTGCTAAAAAACGACTCACAGGTACTTTGTGAAAATTAGAAAAGGATCAGCTTACTTCCAGGTATAATGAGGTCTTCAAAGAATGGGAATCTGACGACATTATACAAAAGGCTGGTGCGGATGGTCAACGGGGGCATTTCCGTCCTCATAGACCAGTAGTCAAAGAGGGATCAACGACTGCAGTTCGTCCAGTATTCGACGCCTCAGCGCGAGACAAAACTAATCCTTCACTTAATCATTGTTTGGAAAAAGGGCAGAATTTAATTGAACTCATACCATCACTTCTCATTAGATTTCGAGAAAATAAGTTTGGTGTTATTTCCGACATAAAAAAGGCATTTTTGCAAGTCAGCGTCAACAGTCGAGACCGCCATTTTCTGAAATTCCTATGGGTTGATGAACAGGGACGAGAAATAGTGTACCAACACAACAGGGTTGTGTTTGGGGTCAACTGCAGCCCTTTCTTACTTGGAGCTACAATAGAGTATCATTTGTCAAAATATTTAAATATGTGCTCTGAGAGAGGGACCTACTATTCAAAAGAAAATATAGGAAGGCTCAAAAACAGTTTTTACGTGGACAACTGTGTAACCAGCGTGCCAGATGAGGAAGTCTTGAACCATTTCATAACACAATCGATAAATGTGATGGCCGAGGCAGGTTTCGAGCTCCGAGGGTGGGAGTTTTCTGGAAATGGAGCTTCTCATACGAGTGGAGTACCAGTCCTTGGGCTTAGATGGTATCCGACGAAGGACGTGTTGACACTCAATGAAGATTTGTTGAACATAGAAACCGAAGATATAAGTGTCACGAAAAGGAAGTTGTTATCAGTAGCTCAGAAGATTTTCGACCCGATTGGATTCACTTGCCCTGCTACACTCCGACCAAAACTATGGTTACAAGAATTGTGGTCAAGAAACATAAGTTGGGACACTTCATTGGATGATGATGATATGGCTATTTTGTTCAAGGAGTGGACGAGGGAAATTCCGAGTTTGTTACAAATCGAATTACCTCGGTGGACGAAGATTGGTGGAAAGAACTTAGAAGAAGTCAGTCTTCATGTCTTTGTTGATGCTTAGTATGCATATGCGACAGCAATATTCTGTAGAGTTCAGGAGGTCGACCAAGTGTCAGTTTACTTAATGGCAGCAAAATCCAGGATAGCACCAATAGAAAAGACAAGTAAAACTTTAACAATACCCCGTTTAGAATTGCTTGCTGCCACGATAGGATCCAGACTGTATTCTCAGGTGGCTAAGAATTTGTCACAACGATATGAAACTTATTTTTGGAGCGACTCCACGACGGTCATATCGTGGATTCAACGGAATGAGCACTGGGGTACTTTTGTACCCCAATAGAGTAGAGGAAATAAGAAAATTGACATCAGCAGACAGTTGGCATCACATACCAGGTAACAGAAACCCGGCTGACCTGCCTTCACGTGGGTGTTCTCCTGCTCATCTACTGAGGTCAAAATGGTGGGAGGGCCCTGACTGGTTACATCAACAGAAAAAGGATTGGCCTGTTACGAAACAGATGACCATCGATGAAAGAGAAATTATTAGGGAAAAGAGGAAGACAGTGAAGATACTGCTAGATAAAGAGGTGTGCGATGCTGATTTCCATCTTGATTATTTTAGTGATTACCCAAAGACGGTAAGGATGATGGCTTGGATCTTCCGATTTGGCAACAATATCAATTGCTCGAAACAACGAAGAATTGGAGATATGTCAGTCCAAGAAATGGATACAGCAGAAAAATTCATTTTAAAGTTGATACAAAAAACCAGCTCTCCTAGTCCAGGAGATATGAAGTATCTGAAACCTTTCTATGGTGAAGACGGTCTATTAAGGTTGAAGACCAGTGTGGCAAACAGGAATGATACGGAAAACTTTAGATATCCAGTCATCCTATCGGCTAAACATCCTGTAGTAAGAAATCTTATAATGTGCACGCACAAGAAGTCGTGTCTTGAAGGTGTTCAGGGACTCATGTCAATGCTCAGAGAAAATTACTGGATCATTGGAGGCCGCCGTGCAATCAGATCCATTGTGAGAAGCTGCGTAATTTGCAGAAGGTTTAGTGCAAGACCACTTGTGGTAGAAACACCGCCTCTACCTGTCGACAGAGTCAGAGATGCGATGTGCTTCGAAGTGACTGGGGTTGATTTCGCGGGGCCGCTATATTTGAAGACAGGTGAGAAGGTATGGGTGTGCCTTTTTACATGTGCAGTATACAGGGCGGTACATTTGGAATTAGCATCAAGCCTTTCCACAAAAGGATTCTTACAAGTTTTCCGGCGTTTTGTTGCGAGAAGAGGCCGACCAAAGATCATCTACAGTGATAATGGAACAAACTTCCGTGGTACAAACAATCTATTCGAAAATTTAGATTGGGAGAAAATAACTCGAGAAGCGGCAATACAGAGAATACAGTGGCGCTTCAATCCCCCTACGGCCTCTTGGTGGGGAGGATTTTTCGAAAGACTCATTGGCGTAGTGAAAGGGTTACTCAGAAGGGTCTTGGGGCCGGCATGTCTCAATTATGAGGAGTTATTGACTGTAATTTTCGATTGTGAGGCGACGGTTAACGCCAGACCACTAACATACGTGTCGTGCGATTCTGAAGACGTATCGGCGTTGACACCTGCAATGTTTTTGCGAGAGCAGGTGGAAACTCTCTTACCTGATTGTGACGTCATCGAAAGGGTGTGTTTGTCGCGAAGTGTCCGCAATAGACAAAAACTAAGGGATGATTTGCGTAAAAGATTTCGTTTAGAGTATCTAGGACAGTTAAAGTTACTGTGTGACCGAAAACGAAGTGCGTCGATAAAACTAGGACAAGTAGTGCTCGTCGGGAACGACCACAGTAAACGAATAGATTGGCCTCTCGGTCGTGTGATTGAGGTAATCCGCGGAAAGGATGGACTTGCAAGACTAGCTCGGGTAAGAACGGGTTGCGGTGAACTACTTCGACCGGTGCGACGGTTATACCCTCTAGAATGCGAAGGAGAAGTTGCTGCAACTCTGGAAGGCGTCGGAGCAGCGGAGGATGCTGAGCTTGCCTTGGATTCGCAGCCTGACGACGGATACCAAGAACAGTGCGAGTCGGGTGGTGCGGGAGTGTCTAAAAGCAGAGTACCCGAAATTGAACCCGATGTTCTAAGAATTTCGCGTAGTGGACGAAAGATAAAAGTTCCTCAAAGACTTCTAGAATAAGACGATTGAATTTCTTATGTTTTGTTTGAATACGAGAAATTTCTTTTTTGTTTTGTAAAATTCATTTCTCGAGTGGGAGAATGTTGTAACTCACCGCTCCATCTAAATTTCAGTACTCGAACTATCGAGTACTGAAACTAGAAACCTGTAATCAACATAGAGTTGATTACAGTTATTAGGTCAGTAGATCTATGGTTTTAGTATGCTTTCTATGTTGGAAAATTCATGGATCCAAAATAGTAATAATGTCAATGAAAAAAAAAAAGAACAGTTGAATAGTTTTTAATAAAAAAGCGAATTGTATTGCATCTTGCAGCGGTGTACAAAAGAAGTGAATAAAATACTTGGAAGTGTTGATGATTGTTTCTTTATAACGAACCAGCCTAGCCTGAACTAACCGGTGTGTTAGTCTTCGGCGGGTTTCCACAACTCGTCATATGTACAGAAGCTCCTGTGTCAGCTATCCATTCATCATTTTCTGCAAAATAACTTATTTCATCTTTATCTATACACGGAAAAGCATCTCCTTCAATTTTGTTCAACTTCCTTGGAGCTCCTTCTCTTTCTTGCAGTCGCCTCGGACAGTTTTTGGCGAAATGTCCAACTTCATGGCATTTGAAACACTTTCTGATAGGTTTAAATCTCTGCCAACCTTTTTTATATTTACATTTTTCGAGGATGATTTTGCAACGAATGCAGTCGATTCCTTTTCCGACGATTTCGTAGGTAATCGCATTTCAATCAGACGCAAACGTTCGGTGAGTTTATTGATAGTCCTTTCGTCAACAGGGACTGATTCCCATACACTTTTGAATTCGAAATACTCCTTTGGAAGTGTAGACATGATTCTACTCATGAGCAACAGATCTGGCAGTTCCGTATCTATGAACCAGTCTCTTCAACTCATCGTTTAATTGACGAAAATTTCTTTGAAGGCGAGCTATATGTGTTGCTATATCTTCGCTGGAATCATATTGGCCACTAAAGAATTACTCCATGAGTCTATCGACACGTTGTCCAGAACTTTGTTCATAGACTGATAAAAGTTTTTTCCATGTAGCATGTGCGTTATCACATGTTGCTGTCAACTCCACATTCACATCATTCATACTTCCAACTAGTATCAAATGAGCAAGGGCATCACTTTTCTTGAACTTCCTCATCCCGGTTTCATAACCAGCTCGGACTTCTGCAGATGCAGTTTCAGTTGGCTTTTCAGGCATCTTGCTTTCACCAATCACAATATCGAGAATCTCATGATGACACAAAAGCAATTCAATTTGTCTTCGCCACTTCATCCAATTCGAAGCTCCTTCCAGTTTTTCAATCTGGGGTTTAAATTCCATTTTGAAATACGTTTTGAACTGATTGAACTATTCAACAAGGCTCTTCACTCCGTTCAGTTATCTTCCTCAGCACTCAGCAATGTCTGGGCCCATAACCTGTTAAATTTATATTCTAACCACGGAGACTTTCGTGCAAAATACAGTGGTGGACAACACAAGCCTTTTTTATTCAGTTCAAGTATATAATCGATTTTACATATAATTATTTTGTTCCTCTCTTAAATCACTTTTAAAAAAAAACAAAGGAATCTTTGAAGCAAGTTTATTCTTTCGAAGTCTAGTTAACAATGAATTGAATTATTATTCTAATGCGAAGCGAACTGTCCATCTAATGAGTGCCCTTGGCTCAGTGGTAGAGCGTTGGAATTCGGACCCACGAAGTTCAATCCCGAGCTAGGAAAGAAATTTTCTAGTCTCGGTAGGGGCCACCATTCACTGTTGGGTCAAAAATTAACAGTGCTGTGCCTAAGGTGGCGTAAGGACACAGTAACAAAGCCTACACAGAACACAACTGCTTACTCCGAACTCGGCACAAGTTACAAGCTTCGAAGCTTGTAGTTTCAGAGGGGTCTCCACAGGCGACCTAGGAGTAGTCAGGATAAACAATATATCATCATCAATGGAAAATGCTGACTAAAAGCTATATCGTATTTCTATTAAGGAATGCTACCTTAACTATTGCGTAATACCTCCCCCTTTTAAAGAAATGAGTTCAGCGTTTGGGGCTGAATTATTTTTATGTTTTTCCACAATTTTGGAAAATCTGAACAAAAAAGTTTTATATAATGCAAAGATTACTATGAGAATCAATACAATGGTTTTTATGAAATAAATCGATGAAATATGGTTTGGATGCATTTTCCAATTGAAAATTAATTCTTGTGTAGTAAAATTATCAAATGATAAATTAGGCATTGTTAAATTATCAATATTTTCGGTCTTCATATTTGGAAGCATCACATGGTAAAATATCGTCGAAATCTTATCGTTATAAAAATACTTAAAACTATTAGTTATATTACAGGGTGTTTCAATATAATATATCCCTGTTAGTTTATAATACTCAGTATGTTCACTGCACATTTCACTTATTTCGACATTGTTCACTGATAAAAACTTTCCTGGTGATAACATCAGGAGATCGTCACTGGTTTGGGTATGTTTTCTCGGGCAGTTCTCGTACTTGTGGGAAATGAGGTTTTTCATACAAACAGGAACTGGTCGTAGAGCATTCTGAGGACAAATCCACCAATCCTCGATTTTTGGACATCCTTTTGTTATGGACCATCGGGCATGTTCATTTTCAGTCAACAGATATGGAGACTTCTCGATTAGGGTCACATTTTTATAGGGGATACTAGCTGGCCCGGCGAACTTTGTTACGCCTAAATGATACGATGAATTTCACAAATCGTAATCACCGGTGATCGGAGATCAACGGCTTGGTTCGCTGATTTTTGAATTGTCAAATCGAGTTGATGCTAGATGAAACTAAGATCACCCCCCAAGAGTATCGAAGTCCTTAGAAAAAGTTACACAATGTGGTGCACATAAAATATTTCATACATTGTGTACCTGATTTTCTATCGTTATTACCCCCCCCCCATGAAAAAAAGCTATATCCGCCCTTGGGCGAGATTTCCATGTTTCCATGGATATGAGCTGTCACACAGAACAGAAACACAAATATAATAATGTCAATTACTAATGTACAATTATGGCTATTTTGGATTCAGTTATTTCCGCAAATATATTTATTACCCAAACAGAAATTCAAAAACATTTCAAAAATCATGAGAAAAGATGAGAATAATGGACAACTCAGGATTGAAACTGATCTACAAAATGCGATTTACTTGAAATTTCGATAAAAATTCACTGTGATAGAATTCTATGCAAATTATACAGTAATTGATGATAACACATTCACGATTACGTTATTTTGAATAAATAAAGATGTGAAAAAAACTAATAATAATCAGTCATAATGTCTGAATAGCGCCACCTGAAGTGGTAAGAACGAAACTACTCTCATATCAGACATATCTCAACGAAATCTCATCATTTTAGAAATCTGTAATCTAACGCTAAGACATTTCGGCTTTGGTCAACAGCGCAGAGTTGGAGGCAACCCAAATTAAACACTATATGTTTACATCGCTGTCTAACTGTAGCGACACCTAGTGGCCCTACTCGAAAGAAGGAAAAGCATTTCCTGTACCTATAAGTAAAATTTTCATCGATTTTTTCAGAGTTTTATTGTATTTTATAATAACCAGACCGTAGCCGAATCCATATATGAAGTTTCATAACAAACAGTCCATCCGATCTCGAGTTATAAATGGTGTAACCAACATCTTTCTTTTATATATATAGATAATGAAGATGGTAGGTATCTAGCGGGTTTGGAGAAATGATAGGTATTTCAATGATGAAAATCACATTTCCGTTATGAAATTTTGTCGAAGTATAACAGATAGAATAGAAATCTTTTAAAAATTGTAAATGATTCATAATATCTACTGATTTCACAAATTCTTGGAATGTCTTCATAGGAAGAATACTTTCATGTAAAACATGTAATCTGGCAAAGGTAACTGCCGTATTTATTTCACTTAAGATTCGATTAATGGTGATTTGTTCAAATTGAATTAAAATTATTCGATTGATATCATTTTGCACTAATCGATATTGATTGTAATTCTTAATGATCTGATGGTCATGGATCTGATAATATTAATTACTTTGTCTTGATTGGTTTTCATAATTTGAAGATCTTTCTGAATGGTTTGAAAGTAGTTCAAATAAAGGGATTCATCTTCACTATCTAAAGTGCCAAATAATACTTTTGCTACATGTCCACCTACGTTAATTAAACCTCTTTGACTTCTAGTAACTGACAGGTTATCCAAAATTATATGATTTTGCTGAAGTTGATGCTTTACATTTTCCACATAAGTTTTCAAAATATTACTTGACCTGACTGCATTTATCTGGTCAATTAGAACCGAATGAACTTGTAATATTTCTCTGAAATTTGTTAAGTTATAATGATACATCAACATATGCTTCGATTGGCTTATATACGTTTTTCCTACGTAAAATGGAAGAATATTATGTTTGATTTCCATGAATTTCAATTGAACGGAAGAATGAATAAATAACATTGATAGTATTATTAGAATTGGAAGACAAGGTCGCATTTTCCTGCAAGAGAAAAGAAGAATTTATTACTTTCTCTGTTTTATTTTGTTCTTATGATAAACCTTTCCTGTATCAGGATTTTTGACCAAAACGTTATCAATGATTTTAATCTGGGTTTTCTTGAATTTTGGGTTAAGTTTTGCTCCTTTAGGAATAGCCACACTGAGAGAACAGTTTATTTATATATAATGAAGTTTATTCATATTGAATAATCCCCTGATTCGAATATGGCGTAATGAATATTTATTTGTCATAAATAATGGATTTATTTGAGTTTCATGGATATATTGTTATTATTTGTAAATAAATTTTATTCATGTCAAATAAATTATTGATTCATCGCTAAAAAAGATTTTTTACTATATAAATTGATATATTTTCATTCCATAATGTATTATTTTTTAAAGGATAATTGTTATTTATGAGAAGAATATTTTTTTTTCTTATAAGTAATGCTAGTTAACGAATAACAAAGATATATTGATATCTAATAAAAGGAACGAGACAAAAATTTTATATATTTGTATCAATTAACAAGTTTATTAGTTGTGAAGAAATATAGTTTTCATCAAATAATAAATTATTAACATTCGTTCACAATGAACAAATGAATATTTATATTTCATGAATTTTTCAATATTGAATTATTGGCAACAAATCATGTTATTCATGATTTTTTCTATGAATGATATAGCTTTTTCAATTGGGTCATTTCATTTCAATAAATATGATCATATGAACAGGAACTGAAGTAATTAGGTTTTCATATTGAAAAAATGCTGATTATAGATTATAATATGAAATCATAATATCATCAAATCAGTCTAACTGTTATAGTTTTTTGAGGCACATATACAATAGTCCCTGAAGAGGTGGAGCATTTGCTCAAAAATAAATAATAGGAATAACTTGGAACGTAACATTTATTTCAAGCGATAATAGAATAGGAATTATCAGTTTTTGTACTAAAAAAAGCGATCTCAGTAGAGGTCGTCGCTTTATGTTCCTAATTTTACAATATTACCATATTCTGAGTATAGATTGATTGTGAGTGAAACTATCAATCATGGTTCTGGTTAGTAATATTTATTTTCCAAATGCTGCAGCATTACATAAAATCGTTTCACTCACAATTAATCTACTCAGGATATGTTATATGATATAATCCTGATGCAAACAGCCTATAGTCATATAAATATTTTTTACATTGTTGTACCAAGAACAAACAAACCTCCCATATAATAAGAAACTAAGTTATCTTTTTCAACAATAGTATTTAAACATTATTTGATTTTACAAAAAATATATAGCAATATTAGAATAACCAGTTTGATCAACACCATCAAACCATGAAGAAACATTTACATTCTAGTGCAAATTCAACAATAATAAACAAAAGTTGAACTTTTGCAATTCAATAAATTTATCGAAAGAATTAGTCCTCAGAAATTCTTCAAGTAATTCCACACAATCAATACCATTCTCTGAAACAATAGAAGCGTCATCTTATTCTGATCTCACGAACGGAAAATTCATGATGTAAAAAATACTGAAAGGGAAATAATATACAGAGTGAGTGGAAAGTAACGCACAAAATTCGTAACAAAACATACCATTAGTAATAACGATTTATGTATTTCTGTGGTGAAAGAGTATATGAGTGTGAAAAAAGCTAATATTCTTCGTATTTCAATCAAAAAGCATAATAGTCGGAGAGAGCCAATTTTACTTTAAATAATCATCATAAATAATTTAGACCTTACCTTCAAAAACACCAGCCAAGTGGTTCAAACCATTTTCATTCAGAAAATTTTGGAAATCCATTGTTTAGTTCACTCACCTATAGTTTCGTAATCACGAATTTCGTAATCACAAACGCAATAACCAACGAAGAATAATAATACACAAGAATAAGAATGAACGAGCCTACGTGCAGATTTCGCTTCGCAGCCTAAAGGGGGTTGACGAGGAAGAGGGGGCAATTGACAAGTCTCGTCATGTTGTCGGATTCGTGGTAAAACAAAGATCCGAGCATTAATATACACTTATTGGTGTCCAACCAATATTTATCAATAATTAATAAATTTTATATAATTCATAATTCAATACGCATTTGTTTGACATAAATAATTGCACTTCGAATTTCCAAAAAGATTTGTTTGGTGGAAATAATTTTTTTTTATAGCTAACAATTTTTTCGAACATTATTTCTCGATGCAACATTTATTTTTCAGTAATAAACGTTTCTTATTATAAATAAATATTGCCGAAATAAATAGAATGTTTCTCAGAAATAAATTCAGAATCCAGAGTTACTAAATATGAATAACGTTTTCGAATAATTAATAAATTTTATTAATTATCAATAAAACTGTTGCAAATAAGGAAATCTTAATTATTAACACTTGCATTTCTCTCAGTGCAAATAAGCTGCTTTTGATTCGTCTAATTCCTTATCGGGTTCTCTATTCTGATTAATTTTGTCAAGTTTTTCTTCCTGTTTCTTTTTCTGTGAGCCTAGGTGCTCTGAAATTTCCTTCATATTTTCACGGTATTGCTGAATGTAATTTGAAATCTTTTCTTGAGTGGTGCGTTCGACTGGGACACTATAATTTATATCTGATTTAATAATTTGTAATGGGGTAAATGAAGTCGATGAATGTATAGAATTATTGTAGCTCAGGAGAGCTCTATTTAATTTTTCTCCCAAAGAAATATTCTGGTCAACTATTACTCTTATTTGCTCAATTAAAGTTGATTGAAATCTTTCAACTAATGCGTTAGATGTGGGGTTATAATTTGTTATATAATGAAGGGCAATTTTGTGGGTTTCTCCCAAATCTTGAATAATTTGATTTTTGAATTCTGTGCCGTTATCAAACGTTATTTTTTCTGGGATTCCATGATTTGAAAAATACTGAGTTAGTTGATTCGCAATTTCTATGGCAGTTTTTGTTTTCAAAACATAACATTGACCGTGTCTAGAGAAAGAATCTATGATTGTTAAGCAAGGTGTTCTTTCCATAACGATTGTATCGATGTATAAATGTTCGCCAACCGGGTTACTTTTGAAAATGAGTTTGTTCGGTTGTCTTTCGTATTTTTGTGTCTGACATATTTCGCACGAATTTATGTATGCTTGTACATCTTTGTCCATTTTTGGCCAATAAAACCTTTTCTTCAAGCTTTCTATATTTTCGTGGAAACCTCGGTGTTTCGTTTTAGTTTCATGAAAGAGTTTGATCTTTTCTTGTTGATCTTCCTCTGCTTCTATATCTTCTACGAATATATTATGAATTTTGAATAAAAACGCTTTAGCTCTGAACAAATTTTGCGCGAACGTTATAAATGGTGACTCTAATTCTTTTTGTTTAAAATGGATACCGTATTGACATTTCGGTTTGATGTATTCTTTCAGGAATTTGGAAAAATCTTCCGGGTCGTTGATTGAAACAATAATTCTCAAACGACTGTTTTTATGTAGTTTCAATCTTTCTATACTTTGAAATTGTTGGCTTTTTGAAAAACGATTCGATCTGGTAAACATGATTGAGTTAAATCTTCAAGTTCTTTTTGGGTTAATTCCAGCTCTTCATGTGATATTTGTGGTATGATTGATTGTAAATCGTCGTCGGAATCTTCGTTTATACTTAATTCTTCTAATTTAATTCGTGATATAGCATCCGCATTGTTATTTGCGCCTTTTCTGTATTTAATTTCGAAATTGAATTCTTCTAATTTAATTCTCCATCGCATGAGACGTGATGATGCATCTTTTAATGAGAAAAGCCATGTAAGAGGTCTATGGTCTGTGAAAATTGTAAATTTTCTACCAAACAAATAAGGCCTAAAATGTTTCGTAGCCCACACTACTGCGAGTAACTCTTTTTCGATTGTAGAATATTTTATTTCTGCCTCTGACAATGTTCTGCTTGCGTATGCTATTGGCAGGTCATTAGGGGGTGTTCCTTGTGATAATATTGCTCCTATAGCGTATTGAGAAGCATCTGTCGTTAATACAAATGGTTTTTCGAAGTCAGGATATTGTAATATTGGATAATCAATTAACATATTTTTGGTGCAATTAATTGCCTCAATATATTCCGTATCATTAATATCTAATTTGTTGTCCTTTTTCAAATATTTAGTCATTGGTTTTGTTAATTTGGAAAAGTTTTGTATGAATTTTCGGTAATATCCGATCATACCTAAATATGACTTAATTTCTTTGACTGATTTTGGAAGAGGAAAATTTTTGATTACGTCAATTTTTTCGGGATTCGGTTCTACACCTCTTTCCGATATTTTGAATCCTAAGAACACGACTTCTGTCTTGAAAAAGTATGACTTATCTAATTGAATCTTCAAGTTTTCCTTTCTCAAAAGCTGTAAAACGGTTTGAATATCTGCAAGATGTTTTTCGGGTGTGTCTGAAAAAATTAAAATATCATCAATGTACACAACGCAAATTCTGTTTATTACTGGTCTGAGAATTTGGTTCATTACCCGTTGGAAAGTCGACGGAGCGTTTTTCAGTCCGAACGGCATTCTTAGAAATTCGAAATGACCTTCGTCTGTTGCGAATGCTGTCTTTTCGATTGAATCTTGGTCTAACCACAGACCAACAAGACAATCCACTTACCCAATCCCGCCAAATCAGCGACAATGTCCTTGAGAAATTGTGGGGTCTTGGTGGGAGAAAATCATACGAAGCGCGAAATTCAAATCGAAATAACATAACCCCTAACTGTCATTGGGAAACGATTCTTGTTTCTGTTTATCCGAATTAACTTATTTTTGAAGTATTGATAACTGGCAATCAGATGGATTTGAATAATATTGTGCTCGAATACATAATGAAAATGGATTTAATGATCTAGGAGTTTATGTTAATTAAAACCTTTAATTCTGATGGGTTCTAACTTTAACTAAATTTTCGAAACAGCTGACCTTAAATCAAGATAATTGTACATTCCAGGTGAATGAGAAGATATTTCACATCCTTAATACACCTCACCTAATGAGGAATATGATAATGACTCCTGAAGTGGAATTTGAGACCTAAAAATTGCTACTAAGCTGTCAGATGCTCATATATACCGAACTGCATTTCAGAAGATGAAAGTTTAATATGCTACACAAATATTCAGTTCAACGGTGGTCTTTTGTATATGTTCGCAAATGTTAAGAATAATGTGTGGAAATACTAATCTTGCATTCAAAATATGGTCGGTTCTGCAATCACAACTTTCCAAACCGAAAGTATTCCTTGACCTTGACAATCCCTGAAAAGCTGTACAAGACCGAGGACGAGTCGAAAATTAAGAATCGAAGATAATTGTATGGATTCTCAACAAAAAAATCCTCCATTCGAGAATTTTCATTAGCAAAATATGAAAACAAAACATTGATATGACGTTTCACGTAATCATTGACCTAGAATATCTAGACTGGGCCTCCAATTATCTCAGTTCTGAGCGTTCTGTTCCCAGATATAGAAAGAGAGGGGCATAGATTAAAGCGAGAGGAGAATATGCTTTGGTAGGCTTTGGTAGGCAAGGTCATTATTGGAAGACATCAGTGTTGCCGTTGCAATGGAAATATCTGCAAATCTGCCGACTTCGACTGGTAGGCGGTAGGCTCTTTTCATTTCTGGATTGCTCTCAGAAGAACTGAATGAATAATTTCGCACAAAACTTTCGCTTGGAATCTTGGAAAGCTTCTTGAATATTTCTTCATCACAGGATAAAGCCTCTTGAACTTGAAAATATTCGTGTCTCCGAAAGTCGGTTAATTTCTTGGAAAAGGCGGCAACATTGATGTCAATCATATGATAATCATTTCGTCACAATCGTTTCATCTCTTTCTATATCTGAGACCCGATGATTTTTCCCTATGCTCCATCTACGGATTCTACATCAATGCACGTAATTGACATTTCATTTATTTCAATCTCGCATGGACACGAGAACTCATCGGTCTTATTCGGTTTTGTCTGCGCTCTGATTGGCCGCCTCCCGTTTTAATCGTTTTCCAAAGCAATCTAATGTAAAATCTGGCGGCTGAGACAAGGACAGAAAACACAACAAGGTTACAAAACACGCGACCAATAGCTGGGAACTAAATTGACAGAGTACCAAGTTTTGTTGGTCTGTGGTCTAACTCTATCTGATGGAAACCGCTGGCTAAATCTAATGCACTGAAATATTTCGCGTTTTTTAATTGATCTAAAAGTTCATCGATATTTGGTATCGGAAATTTGTCATCAATGGTTTTTTCATTTAATTTTCGAAAGTCAATGGCCATTCGCCATTTTTGTTTTCCAGATTGATCTGATTTTTTGGGAACCATAACTATTGGATAAGACCATGGAGAGTTACTAGGTCTTATGATATTTTTGTTCAATAAATCTTGCACTTGATTTTTCACCTCTTGTTTATGAACCTCTGGATATCTGTAACGTCTGACATATACAGGGTTATCGTCCATTGTTCTGATATTATGTTTGATTCTATTCGTGAAATTTAAGGGTTGATCTGGAAGTTGTAAAGCCTCTTTATTACTTTGTAAAATTTTAGTGAGTTGATTTTTAAGATTCTGGTCAAGATGATCTAACTTGACGGGAAGTTTTACATTAGGATGAGTTTGTTGAAAATAAAATTTCTGAGTTTTGACATTGTTACTCAATTCCTGATTTTGCCAATCAAAATTTAGCTCTAAGTCTTTCAACAAATTTGCGCCTATAACACCATCGTACTGAGTGTGAAATTTATAGATTACAAATGGATAGGTGTTATCAAATCCGAAAGATGTAAGGGGAAATTCTACCTTATATCGGCTGAAATCTTTTCCGATAGCTGTCTTGAAATCTGTTCGTTCTTCATAAATGTTTTCGGGAAATAAATTGAAAGCTACTGCTGGATCGATAATGCACATGGAACTTCCGGAATCTATCAATAATTTTATAGGAGGGTCATTTAATTCTAAATATGGTAAAGTGGCTAAATGATATATATTGAAATTTAGGTCTTGTAATTTTGAAGGGCTTCTGTTGGAAAATTTTCCGTTTCATTCTCAAATGGGCTAAAATCTTCATTTTCTGGGTCTTCGCTATAATTAAATTCAAATTCCTCATTCTGTTCATCATGTTCAACTTGAACTTCTTCCGTGTTTGTAAGTTCTTCTGAATAAAAATCAGGGGGACCTGTTCTTTTGAAAAAATGCCGATTGTTCGGCGGTTCCTGTCTAAATTGGGTACTTGCAGGTCTTTTAACCGGATAATTTCTAGTTCTTATTGACATTGGTTCGGGTTTTGGGTAATTAATTTGCGCATTGGGCCTTGGCTTGAAAACATCTTTTGGTTTACCAAACACTTGACTATTGGTAGTGAATTTTGTTTCCTGCTTTTTGGGATTGAATTTTAATTGAATAGGTTGTGACGTAAAATTATTGATTTGACTGGTAGAGGGCATTTCATTTTTAGTAAACGTATGTGGTATATTATTTTGAATTTGAATTGTAGGTGTTATACTCGGAAATGGCTGCAAATATAATTGCTGTCTCTTAATTTCGCGATTTTCTAATAATTTACATGTTTCGTCAAACGGTTGGGGTTGTAAATCCAAGATATTTCGAGAATTTTCATCAACATTATTATATAAGACCGTGTTACCGATTTTATCTGATAAATCTCTGTAAACTCTTAATTCTGTGGGACTCAGTCCTATCAGTTGAATTTGGTAATCGTATTGTAATTTGGTCTGTTTAACTCTGTCAATAAATTCAGATAACGATTCTTTAGCACGTTTTCTCATATATTGATATTCGCTTTGCAATACATCAAAATTAATTTTGAAACCAAATTTATTATTCAATAATTGTTTTAAATCAGTCCAATTACTGCAACTTGGTCCAGAATATACAACGGTTCTTGCATGATCTATTAATTTTGATTTTACCATGACGAAGCAATATTGATTTATCAATACTTATACATTATTTGTACTTCCGAATTGGTTCATGAAAGTATCAACTTCTATTAAAAAGGTCTGTAATTCATGAGAATTACCGTTAAATCTAGGGAGTAATTCTCCAAAATACTTTACTGTATTCAAATCTACAATTATTGTGTTAGAATTTGATGAATTACCTTGGGTTGAATTTGAATTACCTTGGGTTGCCATTTTCTTTGACTTTTGCGGGAAATCGATTTTCAAAGAATCGAATTTATTTATTAAGGAATCAAATTTTCTTTAAAATTGAAAAAGAATTAATTTAAATTTAATTTTTAAATTTTTTTTTTTGTGATTTTCACTTCTTTCTCTATCTTTTGAGCCAGGGATAGGAAAAACTGGGATTGTTAAACGAGATTCTCCACTTACTCTGTTTTTTTTGACCTTTTGTTTGAACTTGGTGCTTGGGGTGCTACGTCCAAACTCCACAGGGTGATTCGTGAGGGGATGCTCGCGTCGCTCCAGTCGGGGTTGGTCCTCTACCTCTTCGGTCTGGGATTCAACAACTCTTCTTGGCTGGTCGATCACTGCACTTGTTTGAATCGGGTGCTCGGTGTTTCCTTTGGTTCACGTCGTACCTGTGCTTCTCTTCTTCGGTTGTTGCTCAAAGGAATGAATTCCACGTGTGCCTCTTGGATCTGGATCGGTTTTTTCTTCTTAAGAATTTAACGTATTTCTGATCTTGCCTTAACACACTAGCAACATCCCATCCTCGTCGCCAATTATTTTGTTCCTCTCTTAAATCACTTTTTTAAAAAAACAAAGGAATCTTTGAAGCAAGTTTATTCTTTCGAAGTCTAGTTAACAATGAATTGAATTATTATTCTAATGCGAAGCGAACTGTCCATCTAATGGAAAATGCTGACTAAAAGCTATATCGTATTTCTATTAAGGAATGCTACCTTAACTATTGCGTAATAATATATATCTATCAAAACTGACAACTATCAACTGTATCCACAGAAAAATGTATACAAAGTATTCCAACGAAAACGTACGTAATTTTGAAAAATTCAACAGCAATGTCCGTACCTACCTTCGAGTAAAACAGGAAGATGATTATGGAGGAAATCTAAGTAAAGATCAGTGACAAGCCGTACCTTGGCAGGGCGTGTGGTCCAATCAATCGAATTTTATAAACGCCACACCATAAGTACGGACATTGCAGGAATGCATTCTCAGCATGATGGAGCTCCACCCCAATTCTTGGATCGGAAGTTTCGAAATAATATGTGAATTGGCAGAGGTGCACCGCATGCCTGGCCCGCTGGATCACCAGATTTCAATCCTGTTGATGATTTCATTTGGGGTGATTTGAATTGTTCAGTATATTCATCTTAAATAGAAAGTGAGGAGATCCTCAAGTAACGTATCGAAGTCGCTTGCAATAAGATACCTACGTAATAATCCAGACATGATAAAAAAAGTTTCAGACATACTTTGAAGAGGGCAAGAATGTGTATTGAGCAAAATTGTGGTACTTTCGAGCACCTTGTTCTCTAATTCACGTTAGGTTTTTGTTGAGAATATATATTTTGTAGGAAAAAGACTCATCAACTTCTATGACACACAACAAACCCCGCTCTCTATGGGTTTAGTTGTAGAGGTTAGGCTCTCTTGCTCTTCAAGCGCAGTATGTAGTACTCATAAATGATTATTGTGTGTGATCACCAAAGTTCTTTTCTTTTCTTATAATAAATAATTCAGACTTGTTCCGACTATTTCGTTGTGTTTAATCCACAAACCTTATCAGGTTATGGGCCCAGATTTACGTAGAACACTGTGAAGAGAAATATAGGACAAGTTTGCCGTTTAACTCGACAAAAGGACTCAGACTGGTGAAAACAAAATGGATGCCGGTAACAGTTTTGTACAACAAATTAGCAAATTTAACGGCGACAACTACCTTCAATGGAAGTTCCAAGTGAAGTGTGCCCTCCGAGCCAAAGGCATTCTCGATATTGCTACCGGAAAGAAGCCAATACCTACAACTGATGACGACAAAATCGCGAAATGGAACCAGAAGGACGCCGCCGCCATGTGCATGATGACCAGTGCAATGGAATTATCACAGATTTGTTTAATAGAAAACTGCACAACATCCAAAGATCTACTGGACAAGTTAGATTCAATTTTCGACAGGAAATCCGAAACCAACAAAATGTTAGTGCATGAAACATTTTATCAGTGCACTGTGAATCCAGCAGAATCAATTTCACAGTTCATTGCAAGAGTGGAGAGCCTTGCCCAACAAATCAAGGACTCCGGAGACACTGTCAGTGAAACAGCTGTTATCACAAAAATATTAAGTTCACTGCCTAATAAGTTTGGAACCTTCAGACAGGCATGGCTTTCGCTGGATGAGTCAAAACAGACGGTGAAACACCTCACTGCAAGATTAATAGATGAAGAAGCAAGCATCTCCAAAAGTGAGGTTCAACAAACTGCTCTGTTGAGCACAAAAGGAAAAAATCCAAAGAACTCGAAAGTCAGGTGTTATAACTGTAATAAAACTGGACACTTTGCCAGAGAATGTCGAGCACCCAAAAGAAACAAAGAAAAAGGTGAAAACCCAGCAAGACAAAGTGGCAGTGCTTTCAACGTCGAAAAGGAGGAAGTGGAGGAAGAACCCTTAGAAGCCTTGCTAGTTGACATTGATTCGACATGGATACTAGACAGTGGGGCTTCACAACACATGACCTCAAACAGAAGCTTCTTCAAAACCTTTGAGGAATTCCAGGAGTCAGTAAAACTTGGGAACAATGACCAGTTACTAGTCAAAGGAATTGGAACGATCGAAATAGAAAAATGGATTAACGGAAGCTGGCATCCTGGATCAATTGAAAAGGTTTGGTACGTTCCTGGCCTCAGAAGAAACCTTTTCTCCGAAGGAGCTATAACCAAGAAAGGTTTTGCCATAAATAAAAGTGAGCACAAGGCAATCATAATGGAATCCGGTAAAACGGTAGGAATCGCGATTCGTGACAAAAATAACCTCTACAAGTTGTTGTGCCGCACAAAAACAGACAGTTCCGAAGTTAATTCAGTGACATCTGGTACATTAAAACAGTGGCACGAAAGACTAGGGCATATAAACATAAAATCACTCAAAGAAATATTCGCGAATAATCCCGATGGCATCAAATTGAGTGGAAGTGAAGAATTTTTCTGTGAAGCTTGTGCCTATGGTAAACAACACAAATTGAAATTCGCGCCAGTGCAACATCGGAACACAAAACCGGGAGAATTGTGTCACACTGACGTTTGCGGTCCGATGGACACAGAATCTGTAGGTGGTGCGCGATTCTATGTTCTGTTCAAGGATGACAGTTCTAAATACTGTGAGGTTAGGTTTATCAAAAACAAATCGGACGTTTATGAATGTTTCCGGGAATATATAAACATGACTCGTGCTAAGTTCGGTCGCTATGTACAACGCGTTAGATGTGACAATGGTACCGAATTTTGAATAAAAATATGATGGAACTATTTCGCACTAATGGTATTGTTTTGGAGCATACAGGTATTTACACCCCAGAACAAAATGGAAGCAGCGAAAGGGAGAATCGAACCTTAGTGGAACACGCTAGAGCCATGCTTTATAATAAAGATCTGCCTAAGGAATTATGGGCTGAAGCCATAAATACAGCAGTCTACATCATGAATCGAACCAGAAATGTTGGAGGCAAATCTCCGTTGGAAATGTGGAGTGGAAAGACTCAGACGTTAAATCACTTGAGAGTTTTTGGTTGCGAAGCTTTTCTACTAACAGATAAAAACCTACAAAAGAAGCTAGACAAGAAAAGTGAAAAGTACATTCTGGTGGGATATGAAGGAAATTCCAAAAATTATAGACTGTTCAATCCTGCTAATAAACACATTAAGATTTCTCGTCATGTAATTTTTAATGAAAACAACCTTGTTTCAGTTAGAAAGAATACAGTGGAATTGAATATCGATGCCAAGGAACAGGAATATTCTCATGATGGTATCCCAGACTCGCCCATTAGAGATCCAGGTAACTCTCTTGAAGAAGTTGAAGGAGAAGATCAAACTGGTACTGCAGACAGCAGGTGCAAATACGATCTGAGAAAAAGGACATCCATTCAAAAACCAAGAAAACTCCTTGATTACGAAATCCAAAATGAAGCCAATCTTATGGAAATCATCGAGCCGCTTACATACGAAGAAGCCCTCATGAGTGCAGAGAGAAAGCATTGGCAAGTTGCAATCAAAGAAGAACTGGATTCTTTAGATTCCAACAATACATGGGAGTGTACAAAATTACCAGAAGGAAAGAAGAAAATCGGATGTAGGTGGGTGTTCAAATTGAAAACTCCGCCTGATGGATCTATAAAGTTTAAGGCAAGACTGTGCGCCAAAGGATATTCACAGGTAAAAGGTGTAGATTACAAAGAGACATTCGCCCCTACTACTCGCTATGATAGCATACGAACAATTTTAGCTATTGCAGCTCAAAACCAGATGGAGATCATACAATTCGATGTGAAAACTGCCTTCTTACATGGAGAGATTGATGAGGAAATCTATATGGACCCACCGCCAGGAGTCCAGATGGAAGAAGGATATGTCTGTAAGTTGAGAAAATCTTTGTATGGGTTGAAACAATCTCCACGGTGATGGAATGCAAAGTTTACCAAGTATGCCAATGAAATGGGTCTAAACCAATGCAAGAGTGATCCATGTATTTTCAAGGGACACATTAAAGAAGAAATTGTTTTGCTCCTCCTTTACGTGGACGATGGACTGATATTCTGTAAGAACAGAGGAATCTTGATGGAAATGGTAGACTTACTTGAGGAAAAATTCAACATCATGTATCATGAACCAAGTATTTTTGTTGGAATGGAAATAAAACCAAGTAAGGATTACTCATCTATTTCCATCGGTATTAGAATAGAATAGAATACTTTATTTAGACTATACAATAACCAAGTCAAAAACATACAACAAATATCTTAGCTTCCTACAGTAGAATAAAAATCTTCAAAACTGTAGGGAGGATTTTGAATTAGGTGACTTCTTAGGGTTTTTTTCATTGCTTTCTGGTTTAGGCCTTTCCAGTTTCTTGGTAATTTGTTGTAGAGTGTGGCTCCGAGAGTTCTTCTTGAGTTGACCTGCAGCCTTGTTTTTGGGATATTTAGATTGTCATTGGTCCTAAGGTTATATGGTTGACTTTCTGATCTTGTGATGAACTGCTCTGGGTGGTTTACTGCCTCAAGTATCATTTTGATTATTACTTCGGCTGTTATGGTGAGTATTTGGTTCTTTGTAAACAGAGGTTTGCAGTGGGTTCTAGAATTAACACCTTCCAGGGCTCTGACAGCTGCCTTCTGCGCAAGTAGCACTTCCTGACTGTGAGCAGAGGTTCCCCACATCTCCAGACCATACAGCATCCTTGAGTGAAATAGTGCATGATAAGCCTGCAGAGCCGCTTTTTGAGTGATGATTTGTCGAATTCTACGTATTGCATATATGGCACTGGAGAGTCTACCTCTCAGGTTGAGAGAGTGCTCACCCCATAGTAGTTTGCTATCTATGTGGATACCCAGAAACTTAGCTGAAGCAGACGGTATTCTCCTGGAGGCAGTGAAAAGGACTGTTTGGGCTTTATCTTTGTTTACAAATAATTTATTGGCGTTGAACCAACCAATTGCGAGTTCCTCAGCTTCACTTGTCTTCACCCTTAAGGTTTCTAAATTTGCGTCTTTAATCGCTATTGTTGTGTCATCAGCATACATAATTGTGTGGCACTGCATATTCTTAGGCAGGTCGTTCATATATAGTATGAACAAGAGGGGGCCGAGTATTGAGCCCTGGGGGACACCCTGCTTGACATCCAGAATAGAACTTGTTTGGCCATTTTGAAATACCATCTGCTTTCTGCCAGTTAAATAGGAATGAAACAGATCCAGTGCGACACCTCGCACTCCGTAGTGTTCGAGTTTTTCCAAACATATGCTGTGGTGCATACAGTCGAATGCTTTTGATAAGTCTAAGAATTTAGCAGATGTTGTTAAATGTTCTTCAAATCCGTCTAAGATGAAGTTGCATAGTGACCTAATACCGTGGATAGTTGATTTGTTTTTCCTGAAACCGTATTGATGTTCGGATATGTAATTATTTTTGGTCATAAATGATTCGAGTTGGTCAACCATCACCATCTCGAGTAATTTCGAGAATATTGGCAGAGCTGCTATAGGCCTGTAGTTGTCAGGATCCTCTTCATTACCTTTCTTGAATATGGGGCATATCTTAGCAATCTTCATTCTTTCTGGGAATATTCTTTGTTCAAGACATGTGTTGACCAAATGAGTCAGTGGGTGTGTAATTTCATAGGCCAGCTTTTTCACTACTTGAGCGTTGATGCCATAGATGTCCATTGTTGTTTTATTTTTGAGTCTATTGATGTAGGTCAACATTTCATATTCATTAATTGCCCTCAAGTACATAGAGCATGATGTTTTGATTGGAATTTGCTTCAAGTAGTCAGAGGGGTTTACTGTAGAGGTGCCAACTTTCTCAGTTATGTTAGGACCAACATTTGCAAAAAAAATATTGAAATTCTCAGCGCTGATGTGGTTTTCTGGGTTTTTTTTGCTGGATCTTCCTGTTTCGGTGTTAATTATTTGCCATGTTATCTTTTGTTTATTATCGGCATTGTAAATTCGATGCTCATTGTTGTATTTTCTATGTTTGAGTGCAGTTTCAAGGTACAGCTTCTTGTATTCACAGAATTTTCTGTATGTATTATCGTTTCGATTTAATTCATATACTTCTCGAATTAGATCTAGCGTTTCCTTCATATGGTCCAATTCTTGTGACGGCTTGTTTCTTCTTTGAGTGTTATTACATACCATGGGGAGATGCTTGTCGAGGTAAAGACAGAAGGTGCTCAAGAACACGTTGAATTTTTCATTAGCATCTTTCACACCGTATACTAGACTCCAGTTCTCATCTTTCAAGTCTTCTTTTAAGTTTTCTAATCTTTGTGGTGTGATCATTCTTTTTTTTAAAATAGTGGTTTTTTTATTCTGATATTTCACTTCTATTATCTGAGCCATTTGATGATCGGATATGTTGGCTTTGTAAGTTTTTGACTGGGAGTTTATGATGTTGGTAAAAATGTTATCTACGCAGGTTCTCGTGCCATTGTAATGTTCTCTTCAAGATTCATATCAAGAATTTGTGAAAGGTTTGGACTGACAGACTCACATGAATTAAAGATACCAGCCGACCCAAACATATGCCTGACTACAAAAGATTACGTTCCTGAACCAGAGGATGTTCCATATAGAGAAATAGTTGGCTCTTTAATTTTTGCTACAACGACATGTAGACCAGATATTGCATATATCACCAATATCCTGAGCAGACACATGAATGATTTTGGCAAAACTCATTGGAATGCAGCCAAAAGGGTAGTCAAATACTTGAAAGGAACTATAAATCATGGTATTATATATAACCGATCCCAAGACTTGACATTGGTTGGGTATTCTGATGCAGACTTTGCTAACGATGTAGAAACCCGACGTTCAACCACTGGATATGTTTTCCTGTTTAACAACAGTGCAATAACTTGGAGGTCACAGCGACAACCGATCGTTACAACTTCAACGACAGAGGCTGAATATGTGGCTGCTTCTGAAGCCTGCAAAGAAGCAATATGGCTGAAACAACTATTCAGTGAAGTGTTGGAAAGTGATGTGTTAAAGACTATATTAAGAGTTGACAATCAAAGTGCCTTAAAGTTAATTCAAAACCCGGTATATCATCACCGTTCCAAACACATAGACATTAAGTATCACTTTATTCGTGAAATTGTTGCTGCTGATGTAGTTTCCATTGAATATGTACAAAGCAAACTACAGATAGCTGACATATGTACTAAAGCCTTACCACTTGTCTCTCATGCAAATCTAAAGGAAATGATGAATTTCAAAAACCTTGATAATGTTTGAATATGACTTATAATGATGTTTTTGTTTGTTGAATCTGTTCAAAGTTGAATGTGTCTTTTCATGGGAGTGTTGAGAATATATATTTTGTAGGAAAAAGACTCATCAACTTCTATGACACACAACAAACCCCGCTCTCTATGGGTTTAGTTGTAGAGGTTAGGCTCTCTTGCTCTTCAAGCGCAGTATGTAGTACTCATAAATGATTATTGTGTGTGATCACCATGATCACCATTCTTTTCTTTTCTTATAATAAATAATTCAGACTTGTTCCGACTATTTCGTTGTGTTTAATCCACAAACCTTATCAGTTTTTATGTTTCTTTATTTATTTATTAATCTTTGTTGACTTCAAATGAATTTTTCTCAATCAATAATGTTTTTCCGGAAATAATTTGAAATGATTCCTCAGAATACTATGAAATTCGAATGTGCAATGAGTGGGACAAAAAAAATTCAATTTGATAAGAATGTACGATTCTTCTGAGAATAAGTAGAATTCCAACATTCAATGGGATCTTTCCCTGAAGCTTCCTTTGAGCAAAATGACAAGCGGAACAATAATCTACTGAACCTTAATGAAAATTTTCTACTCTCTTCAAATATCTCAATAAAATCCCAAAATTTTAATATACAGGGTGTTGAATCTCAGCTTGGAAAAAGTCCCATATTTTTCATATACGGATCTGAAATTTTTGGGAAATTCAAAAGCAAATCGATCGATACCTATGTGGAAGTGGATCATACGTTCCAAATATCAACCGTCTATACTGGTTGGTTCAAAAGTTATGGAGAAATTTTAATTTTTGCTGAATACATAAACCATCCTCGGTTTTGGATTTGATTAGACCTATCATATATCGGTTTTTCCGTTTTTGGATTCGTCTAGGGTTGCTCTATCTCAGGTTACTGTATGTTCATTTACTAATGAACCTCCCTATATATAGCAAGAAAAATTATTCAGTTCAATTCAGCCCCCCCATAAGTAAATCCTGGGTGCGCCACTGTCAGATTCTGACGTATTTTGGTACGACTTAACGTTTTGTGTCTTTCAGCGTCTGAAAATACAACAGTATCATGAGAAAGAGCGAGCTTTCTTGTACTATTTGAGAGAAAAATTATTATTCGGAGATTTAATAATACTTGTACTCATGAGTTTTTTGCTTGAAGTGGAATTATTGCGTTGAAGAAACTAGGAAAAATATCAATTTGCACATAAAAAGCATTTTAGTATAGATAATATAGAATATCACTGGTTACAATAATATTCAAATAGCGGCAAATTCAAAATGTCCATATTTTGCGCCCTAACATACTTGACAGAAGCACGTGGTCTTCTGAAGTAGGCCATGACGTCAATTTTTTTCCAAAAGTTTTGCGCAATTACTCGTAGATCTAGATGGCGCTTTTTGATGAACCAAATATCGACGGCGAGTTGCCTAACTATAGATATAGTATAGGAGAAGTAATTCCGTGGCCAAAAACTGATCCAAACTAGGAGGCGCTGGTGTCGCAGAAGGGTGAAAATTGACATAGACACAAATATCATGTCATCTTCAATTCGTTCAGTTCGTCCGTGATTTCTACACTCTTGCGCCACTCTAGCGCCACTCTATTTCTTCCACTCCGCTGGACACTTTTCGATCAGTTGCGCGCTTGCGCCATAAGAGACACGGATACTCAAACATTGTGTTTGAGCACAACCTTCTATAGAGCGGAGGTTACGGTTTGAGTATCCGTGCATAAGAGATTGTTCTCTTTCCCTCTACCCTCCATACGTGATACGACATGTCTATTCATAAATGTACGCTAGCAGTTATATAAGTTGCAATACAATTGTGTTTTCTAACGATAATCCCATATATCTAATAACATCAATATGGATTATACCCCTGCTTTTCACAGTCTCAAAGTGAAGCCAAATCTTTGGTAACGATTGAGTTGTACGCTTGCGTCAACTGGAAATGCAAAAATTGCGAGAAATTTAGAGGTTATGTTTATTCTGAAATACAACAAGAAAATATAGATATCGAGAATGAAAATATGTCACTTAAATACTTTCAGTACAATTTTAGAATATGAATAGGAGTTAACAATGATAAGAGAGAATGATTATCGGTATTCAGACGGATTTTTTTCGAACTCCGGAAAAAGTTTTCACTTCAGGCGGTAGTTGAACCCGCGTCCTCGAATTTCCGGTCCAAGATGCTAACCAGCTGCACCACCGAAGTTACTTATCTTTCCGGAATTCGATGTTAATGATACCAGAGATAACCTCTTGGTTGTCTCTGATGATACCACAGTACCACACACAGAGCAAGATGTCTGCGCGGTGAGAGAGAAAGTTAATGGGGGGGGGGGGTAAATCTCCGTCTGAATACCGATAATCATTCTCTCTTATATTTTCACAGACGTTAATTTCCCAACTAATGTTAACAATGATATTCAGGACTTGAAGAAAACGGAATGAAGCGATTGAAACATTTCACATGAAATTGTGTGGTTATGATCGAAACTATTCACATGAAGTTAAGAATGACACACGGATACTCAAACAGTGTATCCGTGAGAATGACATACGTTTCACGACATAATACAATGTGTCGGAGAGAGACGGAATTAAAAAATTATTTTTATTCTCAATATTGCCGCACAAGCGCAGATCTGGATTGTTACCAAAGCCCAGCTTCAGTTTTGATTAGCTCATGGCCCATATAGGAATTATAAGATATATGGATAATCCATATTGATGTTATCAGATAGGTATATGGAATTATAGATGCATAGAATACCTGGTGTATGGTGTATCGACTCCTTACTGAAAATCGTAACCAAAATTTGTAGATCAAAACGGCATTCTAGATTTCAGATTTTGGTCTAGTTCCAGAATAAATCCGCAATATTTATCGGTCGTGGCGCTACTGCGGCAACGATAAATAGCGTGACCCCTTTCGGGAGAACTGAAAAGCATAACAAATTCTCGGATTTTCGATCGACAAGAAAGTCTTAAACAAAATTTAATCAGTGCCAACACCAGGTATTTTATGCATCTATATGGAATTATTAGGATTACCCACATGTCATTCGTGTTGCCATCGTTTTGAACCGCGTTTGCACTTCTCTTATATCACAGACCATCTGTGTTGTTCTGTGATACCCAAGATGTATTGTCTTCTGTGACTATTTTTTATTGGATTGTGTGCTCCGTGATAAATAGGTTATGTTTAATCGTGGTTTAATATAACATAACCTCGATATTTCTCAGTTTGAGAGGTTTACTTTGAAGAGTTTTTCACAGTATTTATCCTCAGAAAAGATTACATTTCAGTTATAAGCAAGTTATCATTTGAAAATGGATATTGTGGGTGAAATTGAAGCCGATATGAAAACCGGTAAACACAAAAATCTTGATGGATCACCTGTTCCTGAAAAAAAGTTGAGGAAATTCTCACATAAAGATTTTAGGAAGCAATTGATGTCCAATGAAAAATTTAAAGGTGAGGAAAAATTAATTTATACTATATTTCTGCAATTTAATTTTTCTCCAATTTTTTTTAGCTCTACAGGAATTCTTACAAACGTTAAAAGAAAATGGTTCAGAAGATGTTGCCCTTGAATATCTACAACATGGTGGAAGTATTCATGAATTATTACAATGTTTGAAAGAAGACGATTCATTGCCACCAGTCTTAGTGATAGAGATAGTTAATACCTTATTATTAAAAATTATCAAGTGTAAAATGGAATGCGAAGATGAGGCATTCCAATCTTGTCGCTACTTTCTACAGAATTTTTCATTGATTGCTGATAAAATGCTGGGCCTTACATCTTCTGCACAAGAACGCATTGTCATCTTGAAGTTTTTAACAAGCATGGCCACAAATTCCTCACATCTATCAAAGGATATTTTGACTCATATCAATTTTAATTTGACTAGGATTGAGTTCTTGAGTATAAGTAGAGTGGAAAATCAAGCTGTCAGAAAACACTTTGTTTATTTTTTGACGGCTATATTGATTGATATTGATTATCCAGTATTAACTTTGTTTTTGAGCAAAAAAAATTTGCTGACGAGCATAATTAATGGGTTGCTCTATGATGATGCAGATACTGTTTGTTTCATGTTGACTGCAATGAAACACAATATTTTAGAAAACCCTTCTGTATCGAAAACTTTGAAGATGAAGACATTCAACACAATTGTGGTGAAGAATATAGTAAATCTGTATAATTGGAAAGGACCTAGCAATTTGAAACTTTCTAAAGGGAACACTCAGATAATAGAGGTAAGTCCATCAGAATAATATATTCATTACCTCTGAGTCACTTAGGAAATAAACTTGTGGTAATTGATATTTTATATTTAGAAATTCTATTGAGAGCAAGCTCTCCACCATGGTATTAGTAAGTTTATTTCTACAGGTTGTGTACTTGATTGATTTTTTGGGGTCACACTCACGAGATATATATTGAATGGGGTAAATACAGCTACTTAAGTGTAGGTTTATTGAGTAGTTATAGGCTCATGCATGACAATAAATCTTTTAAGTTCATTGCTGGTGTCTAGTAGTCTTGAAGTGAAGGATTGGGTGCATTCATCCGACTCAACAGTTGGCCAACTGATGGGTAAAAGTTGGATGAACTGCTATACTATTATTGTGCCACCTGTGGAGTGATCGCTATTTTTAAGAGCGGACAATTCTTATGCTACAATTCAGGAACGTGTTGAGCTATCTGTCAAAAGCGTAAAGTTTGTTTTTATCAGAAGTGTCAAATTTTTAAAATGAAGATTAGATGAAGAATAATCTAAGAGTAGATACTTTTACTTTTGGAATAACTTCGTCATTGGGTGGTATACCAGAAATCAGGAATCAATATTTAAAAAATTATTAATAAATAGTTGATAATAATTATTTGTGGCTTCCAATCAGCTACATTGATGTCAACAATTCCAATATTCACATCATGCAGGGGCTTTTCAAATTTTTATTTTACCTGAAGGAATGTGCATTTTGTTATATTCCTTGTCTTAATTTTCATCATCAATAATTCACATGCCTCAAAACAAGTACATACAAATAAATATTTATTCTTCATTGATATATGAGATATTTGAGCAGTATTTTCATCATTTTTCGTAAACACACATTTGAAAATGTGGTAAACCGTAGTGTTACATTTGATGCATTTGAAGAAGAGTTTCCGGTCTTTTGGCATGCTTAAGAATTAAGGTGGATAATCAACATGCTAAACAGGAAATGAAAGTATTAGTGAGGGTATATAATAATAAATATTATAAAGATAGTGTGTTTTATTATATACCCTCACTAATATGAACATGAGCACACCTATGGAGAAATTCATCACCTATATAGGAAATGAAAGATATTCGGTATTTTCAAAATATACAGGGTGTCCCACTAGTGCCGCAGCGGACGATATAAGCGTAACGGTCTGAGTTTTCATGCAAACTGGATATACCCCAAGAATAGCACCACCTAAAAATATTTTCGAATATATCGGGTGTCCCACAAAAGAGGAATACAGGGTGACTTCGATTTTTCAAATGGGACACCCTATATTCAGTAGTGTTTTTCAATTCTCTGAAATTCCTGCATGCTTTCGTATACTTTTCACATATTTTTATACAACAGTTATCGAAATCAAGAATATAATTGGTGGTATAAGGATGGACTAGCAGGATAATGACACACTGTCAGTTCGCCGACGTTTCGGAAATATATTTTTCCATTTTCAGGGCTCTAAAAAGTTAGAGAACATCATGAAACAAAATATCCACAATAATCTTATACAAACAGGGAAATTACGAGCTACTCCTTAAAATATTGACTAGAAAAAGACTACAAACACAGTATGATGTAAATAGAAATACATACAGAGACATAAAAACATTGTTAAAATATTGAAATGTGAAACAATATATAATATATACAAGCACTTACATACTAGACATAGACAAAAGTGTCTTCCCAAAATCATCTCATGAATATTCGGAGGTAATATCACAAGACTATGACAAATAGCCGACTATTATTTTCGACCTAATTCTATGGAGAGCGTCTTGTATTTCGACAATTTGATAAGATCATTTGAACATTGATAATCTGAATAAATCCCGAGAGCTTTAGCTCGAGGGAGTTATTCTTTGATTATTAATGTTCATTTGGCCGAATTGAATTGTCGAAATACAAGTTGCTCGAGATGAATTAAAGAAAATAATAGTCGCTTTTTGCAAAGTCGAGTGATATTCAGGAAGATTATTTCATGAACACGCCCCGTACGCTCGAATCCGCGTCTTCTGTATTTTAGACCGAGCGGTCGGACTTAATTATTTTGCAAAAAAATTGCTACCCCAACCAAGTTTTGAACTCGGGACCCTCCGAACATTTTCAATTCTGAATGAATATTATGCCAAATTTTGACACTTTAAAATAGCCGCTGATATTTCTTTGTTTACCTAAATAGTCGATAATATTGCATATCGTGTGACTGAATTCGTGACTTTTCATTGGCGGAGCCATGTGTGAATGAAATTATCAAATCAATCATCCAATAATTAGCTCTAAAAGAAAGCATAACCGATTAAAAGCAGGGACAACAATGCGACCGATGCAGAAACAACATGCAGGCAGACGTGGGTGAAGTCAAAGAAACGACGAACTGGAACAATATAGGGTAAAAAACATAGACGTACGTGTGTGGCTTGTTGATAGATCAACAATAAAACGTGAAATTGAAAGGGGGCCAAATTCTTACTTAATTTTAAGTTTCTAAGCTGTTTGTTCGTTTTTTCAATAAAGGATAATAAAATCGGCTGAGTTGTTGAATATCTGACCTAGAATTTACTGAGTCTTGCACAGTTATTTGTAACATCTCAAACATCAACCGATTACCTAAGTATGGCTCCCTATTCAGTATTTGAACGTCTTCAAAATCGAAGCTATGACTTGTGCTCACACAATGTTCAGCCAAAGCTGTTTTGGGGTTAGTGATAGGAAAACGAACGGACCTTACATGTTCCTGTATTCTGGACTTCAAATATCGACCTGTCTGTCCTATATAAACTCGGGAACAATTCGAACAATTGATTTTGTACACTAAGTTTGAGTTCAAAAAAGTTGGTGTCCTGTACTTGATAACATAAAAAAAAGTCTTCCTAGTGTGTTCGAACTCTTAAAGGACACTCTCACGTCCTCGTTTTGAATAATTCTGGAGAGTCTTTCTGAGAGACCTCTAATGTACACAAGTTTATGGTAACGTAGAACCGTGTTTGTCGACCCTTCAGATGCAGAGATCTGTGGTTGAGAGGGTTTAGGAGATTCCCTCAATATTTTATTGATTAAAGAGACTATTGCTCAGAAGAATTGTTTTGATGTACTTGAGGTTCTTTTCATGAAACTTTATGTCAGACAAATTAAGAGCTCGGAACTTCAAATTGCGTATAATGTTGACTTTATGTATCTTGGTATGATGGGAGTGAAAATCTATATATCTCCCAGAAAAAGTGGGCTTATGATACCAATCGACATACAAGACATCTCCATCAACCTGCTCAACTCTCATGTCAAGGAAATTCAATGCGTTGTTCAGCTCTAACTCCACGGTGAACTGAAATCTAGGATGGAAAGAATTGAAAGTGTCTAACACTAGTTGTTCAGAGCCGTCGGGTATCGAAATGAAAATGTCATCAACAAAACGCTTATAAATGGGCATGATACTGTGTTTGTAGTCTTTTTCTAGTCAGTAGTTTAAGGAGTAGCTCGTAATTTACCTGTTTGTATAAGATTATTGTAGATATTTTGTTTCATGATGTTCTCTAACTTTTTAGAGCCCTGAAGATGGAAAAATATATTTCCGAAACGTCGGCGAACTGACAGTGTGTCATTTTCCTGCTAGTTGATCCTTTTACCACCGATTATATTCTTGATATAATTCTTGGATCACCAATTCAAAATTTGTTATCGAAATATTGCTCATTTTGACAAAAAATGATGCTTGTAGTGGCTATGTTATCCAATTACACGAACCATTGCACATAACAATAACATATGCATATTTTTAACAGAATAGGATTTTCAAGAGCTTTTTCGAAATGTTTCCCTGAAATTCACATCAATTACTTAGCAGATTTGACTTTTCTGTTGCTATTGAGAACTGTCAAATTATTCTACTAAGAATTAACATCATTGTAGCTTCAATTCATATCATCATATTATAGCGAAACGAGGAACTAAAAAATTTTGGTGTATCTACTCAAAAATGTGAAGAAATCTGTTACTGAAGACCCATTTTTCAAGATACATTATTGATAATTTTCTATGTTTTCTACTTGAAGATTCGAATCTTACAAAAATTTCAAACAAGCTTCAAGCTTGGCAGCTTGAAGATCTGCATGCGTGCCGGTGAAACTTATGAATATCATTTTTTCGAAGAAACTTGTATAAGGATAAGAGCGGGCACTTTTTTGTACCCTAAAGTTTCGAAACTCGTTCTTTTTTGTAGCATTCATAACTTGTATTTTCGAACTCATTGGTATTTTTTGAATTTTTACTTCATTGTATGAGTATTCATCCAATCCGTAAAAACTATGATAATGTGAATTGAAGCAACAATAATGTTAATTCTGAATAGAATAATTTGACAGTTCTCAATAACCATAGAAAAGCCAAATCTGCTTTTTGAATTCGAAAGTGAATGTGGATTTCAGGGAAACACTCTAAAAAGTCCTATTCTGTTAAAAATATGCATATCATGTATCTGACAAAAAATGAAGTAAAATGCAAAATGATTAAAATGACTAAAAAAAATTATATGCGTTGCATTTGAAAAAACGAAGAAAAATCGATTTGAAATTCGTCATGTTGATAGTCTTTTTGTTGACACTCCATACGCTGGAGATGCTCTATTATAGCTGGCCAGGATACTTTGAAGTCTTGTCTTTCAATCCATATAAAGCTGTTATTGGTATGTGCAAGGGTTCGTGAAATATAATTGGATAACATAGCCTCTACAAATATCAATTTTTTGTCACAATGACAAATATTCCGAAAACTGTTGAATAAAAATATGTGAAAAGTATACGAAAGCATGCAGGAAGTATCAGAGAATTGAAAAGCGCTACTGAATATAGGGTGTCCCATTTGAAAAATCAAACTCACCCTGTATTACTCTTTTGTGCGACACCCGATATATTCGAAAATATCTTTAGGTAGTTCTATTCTTGAAGTATATCAAAAAATTTTGACAAACTCGGACGGTTATGCTTATATCGAGCGCTGCGGCACTAGTGGGACACCTATAATGTTTTATTTGGTTGATCTTGGACATAGACAAATAATACTAATCTTGGACCATCTTTTATAGGTTGAAATAATAGACGAATTGTTTCTCTGTAAATAACAACGTACATATTTATTATTTTATACAAAAACCACAATTGCATACAATAATGTTGTTCTTACCTGTAAATAAGAAAGAAACAGCATTCAATGTTATTATTCACAAGGTGTATTTTCAGATGACATTCTAGAATTTGGGTTATCTCAATTAATGGTCAACGAAGTCAACTGCCACATGCCCATTCATATGTGCATATTCAATCTGAGCGTACATTCGTGAATCTGAACTAATTGAGCGCGCAATACAATTGAACTATGGATATACATATTCTTTACATATTTTTAACTAGCGACCCGCCCCGGCATCGCACGGATGCAATGCTGATACTAAATACCTACTACAGAATATCCTTATAAACAACGTTTACAGCTTTTTTGTCATTAGACAATACAAACATATTTTGTTTAGAAGTTACTACTGAGAGAGCGACATATAATTGACCATGAGAAAAACACTCAAAGCTCAAAACTAAGCCCGCAACGTTGAAAGTTTGACGCTGCGATTTATTAATGGTCATTGCAAAAGATGTCGGATCGGTATTGCCGGCGCCGCACCGATATGTCCCTGCATTTTTAATCTGTAATATCTTCGGAAATATTCATTTTAATTACATTTTAATCTATATTGAATGGACAATGTATTTAAGGTACTTAATTGGATAAGGATTAATGCTGTATTGCTTGAAATAACTTCCTAAATAAGCCATTTTTTCCCGTAAAATGTGAAGGATAAGAAATGGTTATTGTGGGTTATCCTTAAGAGATGGACATATACCATCGCGAACTTTTTTGTTGAGCTTTTTTAGGTGTACAACACCGAGTACACATAATTTTGATTTATCTCGTGGGGTTCAGTTAGCGTTTGCAATATAAGCGCAAATAAATTGAAAGCAAAAAAAACTTTTTGTGAAAAGCTTTTATTGATTTTTGATGCTCTGGAAAAAAGAAATTAAAATTTTCCTTTAAAATTTCAACTATCAACTTATAACCTTATTGTACAGGGTGGCGGGATTTTGATGGTTTAGTACTCTCTTAAACTATAAGAGATAGAGAAAAAGTAGTATACATGTCATGTTCTCTTTTTTCGAGAAACATAAAATGCTGAAAACCCCAAGTTGCTACGGCGTTTCAGAGCTTCAGGGCGATTTTGGTATTTGGTCCATTTTTATAATTGACCAGCTTCGCCCGAGAGAAATTTGTTTCACCCGGCGGTTTCATCTTCAAAACTTCAACCTGCCATATCTTTTGATGTACTCGTTGTAATTGTATGATGTGAAGGGCAATTTTGTTCTAAATTAAATACTGGGGATAAATAACGTATTAGGTTGGATTAGGATCAATACCCAATTCATAAAAACACACTCCCAAATATGCATAATTTTGGAAAACATCTGATTACCATAAACAGGTAATAGCAAGTCAATCTTGAGAGATAGATACATGCTATCGCGGACTTTTTTGTAGAATTATTCAAGAGGTACATTTCCTTCATACATTGTATCCACGTAAGTCCTACGGTTTTTGCAGCGCACGTGAAAATAGCTGATTTTGGCTGATTTTTTTGTAATTATTGAAGTTATAGTAGGTATCCTAAATTTTTTCGGGTGAAAAGTATAGCCTATGTCACTCAGGGATAATGTAGCTTTCAAAGGGTGAAAGAATTTTTGTAATCGGTCCAGTAGTTTCTGAGCCTATTCGTATCAAACAAACAAAAATACAAATCTTTCCTCTTTATAATACTAGTATAGATTATAACTTCCGTATTATAGGATTTACGCTCTCGACATGAACACATCTTCTGGCAATTTTTTTTACTGCTTTTCATCGGTGCTATTGAATTTTTTGTATCTGCTCAAATTTCGGAGCTATAACAAAAAAAATTTTTTTGAATGGAAATGGGAAAAGATATTTCCAAACTGATCTTCCTTCAACGATTTCAAAAAAATCCATCATGATATACTTCCGAGTTCACTATATTTCGAAAAAACACTTTTCATTCAACAAAATCCAAGCAGGCTTTGATTCACTTTCTTCTAAACTGAGGCGGTCATAGAATTTCATATCTTATTTATTTTCACTTGTCACATTCAATTCAGTTTCATCATTGTTGTATCGTCTGGAGATAGATGCATAGAATACCTAGTGTAACGACTCCTTACTAAAAATCGTGACCAAAATTAGTAGATCAAAACGGCACTCTAGATTTCAGTACTGGTGTTACTTCCGGAATCATCCGCAATATTTTGCGGTCTTGGCGCTATTGCGGCAATGGAAAATAGCGCAAATAGCGAAACAGGTACTTTCGGGAGAAATGAAAAGCAGGACAAATACTCAGATTTTCGATCGACAAGAAAGTCTTGAACAAAATCTAATCAGTGCCAAGACCAGGTATTCTATGCATCCATGTCTGGCGCTTCTAAAATTCTTATTTATACCACATCATGCCTTACGAGAATTATGAAAAATATAGTATGCTAGAATGTTTTATACAAGCAAATAATGACGCTGATAACGCATCTCAAATATGTTTCGAGAGATATCCTGAAAGAACTAAGCTAATAATATTTCCTAAATCAATCTGGCACAATATTTGTGACATGTCGAATTCTATGACCTTATATGAACTTTAGAAGCGCCGGACGATACAACAATGATGAAACTGAATTGAATTTGACAAGTGAAAATAAATAAGACATGAAATTCTATGACCGCCCCAGTTTTGAAGGAAGCGAATCAAAGCCTGCTTGGATTTTGTTGAATTAAAAGTGTTTTTTCCAAATTTTCGATGTAAAGTGAACTCGGAAGTATATCATGATATATATTTTTGAAATCGTTGAAGGAAGATCAATTTGTAAATATCATTTCCGATTATGGTTTCCATTTGAAAAGATTTTTTTTTGTAATAGCTCCGAAAATTGAGCATATACAAAAAACCAATACCACCGCTACAAAGCAGTGAAAAAATCGCCCCGAAGATGTGTTCATTTCGAGAGCGTAGGTCCTATAATACGGATGTTATAGTCAATTATAATAATGGACCAAATAACAAAATCGCCCTGTAGCTCGGAAACTAGACGCCGTAGCAACTTGTGGTTTTCAGCAATTTCTGTTTCTCGAAAAAAGAGAACATGGCGGGTATATTACTTTTTCTCTATCTTTTATAGTTTAGGAGTTGTTGTACTAAATCATCGAAATCTGGCCACCCTGTACACAATTGATACGATCATAAAAGCTTTTCGCGAGGTCTGCGTAAGTACCTATAAGTATTTAATTGAACTGAAATTTGATACATAAGTAAATCGCGCGACAAGCTTTTATGATTATACTAGCTGGCCCGGCGAACTATGTTACGCCTAAATGATACTTACGGTGAATTTCACAAATTGTAACCGGTAATCGGACATAAACGGCTTGGTTCTCTGATTTTTGAACTGTCAAATGAGTTGATGCTAGATCAAGCTCCGATCACCGGTGATCACGCTTTTTGAAACCTACCGTCGAAGTTGTAATAATAATAATAATAATAATTCTTTATTTGCTTAAATAACGATTACACGTTTTAGCATCGTCAAAAAAATATTGAAAAAATTAACTAACCCTGATTCACCATAAAAAAAAACAAAAATAGAGATTGAAAATCGAAAAAAAGATGTGACGTTCCAATTCCAGTACATTGAAGAAGCGAAATTAAGTTAGAGAACACCTCAAAAATTCCTCAAGATCATACGGGCACATTGAGATAAGGATATTCTTCATTTCTTTTTGAAATCTAAGATAAGACATCTGTTTAATTCTGTCAGGAACAGAATTATATAACTTAATTGCTACTGTTGTGTAATTCCGGTGTGTAAGTGTGAGTCTGTGTTGGGGAGTAATCAGCCAATCTTTGTTTCGTGTATTGTATGAATGCGTTTCCTGATGGGTTCTGTACTCCGCAGAGTGAGCTTTTATCATTAATAAGCAGCGAAGAATGTACAATGCTGGAAATGTTAAAATATTTAGTTTTTTGAAGTATTCTCTACAAGAATCACGACTTTGTAAGTGGGAAATTATCCTGATTGCTGTTTTCTGCCGCCTGAATATTACAAGCCAATCTGTAGAGTTACCCCAAAGCACAATTCCATAAAGAAGCTGACTCTGGAACAAACCCATATAAGCCAGTCTTGTAACCTCCTCTGAGGCTCTATATGATATGTTTCGGAGTAAATAATTGATGCTAGCTAGTTTTTTGCTTAATAGTTCAATGTGGTCCCTGAATGAAAGGCATGAGTCAAATGTGACTCCCAAAAATTTTACTGATTGTGATTCACAATTTTTTAAAGAAAATTTGATGAATGAGGTTTTTTCTATGTTCAGTGAAAGATGATTATGATTGAACCAAAGTGTGGCCTTATTAACTTCTAGTTTCATATCTGTTCTGGGATTAACTGAATAAATCACTGTGTCATCAGCGTACTTGATGGTCTTTACTGATTCCGACATGTTGTGAGAAAAGTCATTCATATAAATAATAAAAAGAATGGGCCCCAGGATAGAACCCTGCGGAACCCCAATTTCCACTGGTGCTGCCGACGATCTCCTACCCGCATATTCGACTATTTGGTGTCTCCCAGTCAAATAGGATCTCACGAACTCAAGCGGTGGTCCCCTTACTCCATAGCAACTCAACTTGCTCATAAGGATATCGTGCCGGACGCAATCAAATGCCTTACTGAGATCACAGAAAGCTGCATTAAGCTCCATACCCCCCTCGAAAGCCTCAACAACGTCCGCCACGAGACTCAACAAGGCATCAACTGTGGATAATCCCTTCCTATACCCAAACTGACAGGAAGCCAGTAACTTATTTCTATTCAAGAACTCCATCAATCTGACTCCGAAAGCCAGTTCAATTATTTTACCCAAAGTAGGAACCAGGGAAATAGGTCTCCAATTGTCCAGATCCCCCTCCACACCTTTTTTGAAAATTGGACATACTTTAGAAGTCTTAAAGCGATCCGGAAACACGCCGTTAGAAAAACAACCGTTTATTAATAATGTCATCGGTTCCACCAACCCAGATTTTAAAGTTTTTACAAATCGATTACTCAAACCATAAACATCATGCGAATTACTATTCGATAACCTCGTTATAACCGAAAAAACGTCATGTTCAGTACACGGTTCCAAAAACATAGACTTGCAAGAGGCAAAATGTGCCAAAGTATATGTATCTGAAGGATTCTTTGGCAACTTTTTAGCCATTTCGCGAGGGATGTTTGAAAAATGAGCATTAAATTGTTCAGCCTTAATTTCAGATTTTGTGGTGCCTGCTGAAGGTTTAAATTCGTTTATAATCTGCCACATCTTTCTAGGTTTATTTTCAGCATGCAATACCGTCCTTTGAACATGCTCCCTTTTTGCCATATTCATTTTTGACCTATAAAGTCTTCTAGCCGAGGCTATGCTTTCTTTGATTTGTAAATGTGGATAAGTATTAGATAATTCGATCATGAATTTTATGTTCTTTCGAATAGTCTCGAGTTCTCGGTTAAACCAATGATTTTGTTTATTTTTCGAGTGAACTGTTTTTGTTCTATATGGAAAGTGTGTGTCAATAAGCGGAAATAAAATGTTCAAAAAATCTGACGTACACCTATTTGTGTCCTCAGCATTGAAAAAAATTGAACTCCAACAAACAGACTGCACAGCTGACAGGAAACCAGCCACCGACTGCGTTGAGATAGGCCTGAACTTGACAATCGCAGTAAAATTAAAAATTCCTGTTTTTAATGCTTCTGTCTCCAAAATGCCAATGACACCCCTATGATCAGAGAGATGAAAATCATTAGAAGAAGTATCACATCTGATCTTCATATTTGAAATACAATTGTCAATACATGTTTCACTATTATTCACAGTTCTAGTAGGTTCTTCAAGAAGTAGCTTACAATTGAAAGATTTTATTAAATCGAGAAATTCTTTGGATTCATTGCTCTTCCTGAGTGTATTTATGTTAAAGTCTCCATAAATATAAAAAGGCTTATCTCGTCTCACCAGAAAGGACATGATATCTTGTAAAGTTGAGATAAAAACATTAAAATTACCTAAAGGTGAGCGATAAATACACACTATCACAACATTGAGTTCACTTACAACAATGAATTTCTTTAGATAGATCATCCAGTTGAGGAATTTTTTTTGTTTGAAAATTTTCTGTCACATAGATCATAACTCCTCCATGCTGGTGTAATGAGCGGCAGAAACAATTAGCAAGTTTATAACCCAATACCTGCACATGCTGAACTTCTGCGATTTTAAGCCAGTGTTCGCTTAAGCAGACAACATGGTATCCATTATCAGTGATTATTTCGGTTAACTCATCAATCTTGCTCCGTATATTTCTTATATTCTGATAGAATATTTTTAGTGTCCTCTTTTCTTCCTGAGAACAGCTATTTATGTGGGGACCAGCTTTGGGTTGGCCCCCTTCTTCTCTAAAAAACGAGACACCAAAGCACCATTTGGCCAAATTTCACTGTTCCATGCTTTTTTGAAATTACTTTGTTGAATTATCACCTTCATTGAAAACTAATCATTGCTATTTTTTCAAGCAGGAGATACATCAAGCAAAATATACGAAATTTTAATAGCATTGTTATTCGCACGAACAGAATTATCCTTATTCAAGCGGTATCTAATTGTTGAATATATAACTTTTTGTTTTAAAAATGCTTTACAGTTCTCTCATTGCAGTACCTATCTTGTGATGAACGACACCACGAATGCAAATACGAATCACGATGGAATTATATGGATGAGACATAGTTCCAATGATGAATTACCTTTGATCACTCGATCACTGTATAAGCTACTTTAGTTCTATATTTAAGAATCGAACTCAAAATATGTAAGAAACATATTTTCATCCTCGATATCTATTTTCTTGTCTATTTTCTTTCGGAATATACATACCCTCTACATATCTCGCCCTTTTTGAATTTCCAGTTGACGCAATTCTTACCAAAAACTTGACTCTGCTTTGTTATTGTTAATAGCAGTATAAGCCATATGATGCCCCTCAGAACTAATATGAATCCAAATGTCAAGAATATGAACACAAATTATTGCTAGAAAGAACTATCGACTATTAACACAACCCGTTCACCAGAATGAATTCAAATATTTGAAATAACTAGAAAAAATTAGAACTTGTTTTGTGAATGGCGCTTTCTGAAGTGGAAAAAAAGAAACTTTTCTAATATTCTCAATGTTGGCTAATCAAAATCTTATTAGTGCTCACACCATAAACATCTTAGCCTTTTGGTGCTAAGCTTAAAATAATTGGTAGACATCTCAGTTGGTGGAGCAGCGAGATTGCCACGATTCCATGGATATGCGCTGTCACACAGAACAGAAACACAAAAATAATATGTCAATTACTATTTATGGCAATTTTGGATTCAGTTGTTTCCGCAAATATATTTATTACCCAAACAGAAATACAAAAACATTTCAAAAATTATGAGAAAAAATAAGAATGGACAACTGATCGCCAAAATCCCATTTACTTGAACTTTCGATAAAAATTCGCTGTCATATTCACCCGCTTCTTGATCTGGTAATAACCTTTCATGGTACTAGTTCTATACAAATTATACAGTAATTGTATATACATCGCCATCTAAAGGTGATAATATCAAATATAGTACCTTCACGATTACGTTTTTTTGAATGAATAAAACTGTAAAAATAACTAATAATAATCAGTCATAATGTGTGAAAAGAACCACCTGAAGTGGTTAGAACGAAACTATTCTCATATCTCAACGAAATCTAATCATTTTAGAGTTCTGTGGGTACTCCTACGCTAAGACATTTTGGTTTTGGTCAACAGCGCAGAGTTTGAGGCAACCCAAATTACACACTATATGTTTACATCGCCGTCTAACGGGGAGAATATCGAATAAAGTACATACGAATCAGCTGTAGCGTAACTGTAGCGACACCTAGTGGCCTTACTCAGAAGAAGGAAAATCATTTCCTGTATAATTAAAATTTTCATCGATTTTTTCAGAGTTTTAACCAACATATATATATATATATATATATATATATATATATATATATATATATATATATATATATATATATATAATTAGTTGAATTTATTTGGGTTCGCAGTCGGAAATAAAAGAAACTCTCTTTTTTCCTTTTTTCTCAAGCTTTCGGCTTTATTTAAGCCTTCTTCAGGAGACGCTACAATATGTTAATAATCAGGAATTTAGAATGAAATTAATATGTATACAACTTACGAAGTTGAGATAATATAAGTTGTATACATATTAATTTCATTCTAAATTCCTGATTATTAACATATTGTAGCGTCTCCTGAAGAAGGCTTGAATAAAGCCGAAAGCTTGAGAAAAAAGGAAAAAAGAGAGTTTCTTTTATTTCCGACTGCGAACCCAAATAAATTCAACTAATTTTGAATATACACAGTCGCTAAATCTTGAATTATATATATATATATATATATATATATATATACAGGGTGTTTGGAGGGTGAGTAGCCATAAGTAAATGGTGGATAGGTGATGCTCTTGGCTACTTGTTGCGCCTACTAAAATAACGTTTTGCCCAAAGTTCAAGGTGTTATAATTTTTTTACCATTTTTCTAGAAATTTCCCATTTTTCTCATTAAAACCTTAAATTTTTTCAAATTTAATGCTCGAGGTGCCTGAAAAATGATTTATTTCCTTAGTCTAGTCTTGTCTTATTCAGATTGAATCAAAATTTCATACAAACGTCTTCAAAAAACCTGACAGCGTCGTATCAAACTTCAAAATGAAAAAAAAAAATAATGTTGTGTCCACTTTACAAAGTGAAATAAAAAAAAATTTACATAGTGTTGGGTTTTAAAATGGCTTTAAAAACTTCTCTAGTTAATACTCTTTGCAATGGTATGTAACATGTACCATTAATAATCAGATAACTCAACAAAAAACCGTTTTGTCTTCAAGGATGCCTTGAAAGGATGACGACAAAACTATTCCATTGAGCAGGCAAAATCTTTTCTCTCATTCTACCACAGCTAAAAATAGCGTGCTCTCTCTATCATCGGCTAACAATACTCCCAAGGGCGTCGCCAGGGAGGGGGCAGCTGCCCCCGTGACCCCCCCCCAATTAGAATAGAAAAAATTAACTGATTTTCGTATATTATGCTATTATTTCATAAGTTTTTAAGGGATTTTTGAGCTCTTAGGGGGGGGGGGGCAGCTGCCCCCCGTGCCCCCCCCCCAGCTCAAAAGCTGTGGGGTAATTACTACATTTGCAAGTCATTTCATAGGCCTGCAGTAAAGGTGCAGTAATGCAGTTTTGAGTTCACTCAACATTTCGGTGGTTCATCAACATATTCTGTAGAAAACTAAAGATAGAGAACTTCAAATCATTTATTTTAAATCTTGTTCAAATTTTTTGCCATTGACACAAGAGCGCAATTAATAGAAAAAATAGATAATGCATTTGTGATAATGAAGCAAGAAATTGGACTAAGCTATACCACAACGGAAATAAGAAAGAGATGTTACGCATGTATTAGAAATAATGGCCAACAATTTGAACAAGATTTAAAATAAATGATTTGAAGTTGTCTATCTTTAGTTTTCTACAGAATATGTTGATGAACCACCGAAATGCTGAGTGAACTCAAAACAGCATTACTGCAGGCCTATGAAATGACTTGCATATGTAGTAATTACCCCCCAGCTTTTGAGCTGGGGGGGCACGGGGGGCTGCTGCCCCCCACCCTAGAGCTCAAAAATCCCTTAAAAACTTATGAAATAATAGCATAATATACGAAAATCAGTTCATTTTTTCTATTCTAATTGGGGGGGGGGGCACGAGGGGCAGCTGCCCCCTCCCTGGCGACGCCCTTGGGAGTATTTTCAGCCGATGATAGAGAGAGCACGCTATTTTTAGCTGTGGTAGAATGAGAGAAAAGATTTTACCTTCTCAATGGAATAGTTTTGTCGTCATCCTTTCAAGGCATCCTTGAAGACAAAACGGTTTTTTGTTGAGTTATCTGATTATTAATGGTACATGTTACATACCATTGCAAAGAGTATTAACTAGAGAAGTTTTTAAAGCCATTTTAAAACCCAACACTATGTAAATTTTTTTTTATTTCACTTTGTAAAGTGGACACAACATTATTTTTTTTTTCATTTTGAAGTTTGATACGACGCTGTCAGGTTTTTTGAAGACGTTTGTATGAAATTTTGATTCAATCTGAATAAGACAAGACTAGACTAAGGAAATAAATCATTTTATAGGCACCTTGAGCATTAAATTTGAAAAAATTCAAGGTTTTAATGAGAAAAATGGGAAATTTCTAGAAAAATGGTAAAAAAATTATAACACCTTGAACTTTGGGCAGAATGTTATTTTATTAGGCGCAACAAGTAGCCAAGAGCATCACCTATCCACCATTTACCTATGGCTACTCACCCTCCAAACACCCTGTATATATATATATATATATATATATATATATATGGGATAAGGGTATTATCGACTCATTAAAGCAAACTCGTGTTACTCTTTTTTCTCAGCCAAGCTTTCGCAATCAGTTTATTGCTTCATCAGGGCTTCTACAATATAAAAAGTGTCACAAAAGCAACTTAGAATGGCATAAAACAATCTTCTTACCAAAGTTGAGATTGAAGTGAAACCATGAACAGCTACTACAGAACATTAAAACATCAATAAAAATTGGAATTGAATTTACAATAATTTAAAATTTGAAATAAAAATATCAACTTATAATTCCAAAACGGTTAATAAATTATATTCCAAGCTCAAAGATCCAATCCCTATAAGATTGCAAAGTGATGTAGTTTACCAAGTAAGATGTTTGGACTGCAGAGAGAATTATATAGGCCATACGTCTCAATGGCTAAAAAGCAGATTAGCCATTCACAAAAGTGATGTCAAAACGAATAAAGAAAGATGTGCACTTGCAATACATGCCAACCAGAATGATCATCGAATAGATTTTGAAAACACTGAAATTTTAAAGAAAGAAGGAAATTACCATAAAAGAATCATACAGGAAATGATCCAAATTCATAAATTTGAAGCTTCAATTAATAAGAGAACGGATGTACAAAAATTAAGTAATATATATTCATACCTCTTAACGAAAATCAAGAATAACAATACGGATAATAGGTAGATAGAGTGGAAAAGAAATTACCGAGACCATTTCCAGTGATATTTATTATTGATTAATAGTGACATACGTCTAATTTGTTTATAAAAATGTCTGAATTTGATACACTAGAACATTTCAAATTTTAAATTATTGTAAATTTAATTCCAATTTTTATTGATGTTTTAATGTTCTGTAGTAGCTGTTCATGGTTTCACTTCAATCTCAACTTTGGTAAGAAGATTGTTTTATGCCATTCTAAGTTGCTTTTGTGACACTTTTTATATTGTAGAAGCCCTGATGAAGCAATAAACTGATTGCGAAAGCTTGGCTGAGAAAAAAGAGTAACACGAGTTTGCTTTAATGAGTCGATAATACCCTTATCCCATATAGTTAATTGTACTACGATTCTGATTATTCTTCTATATATATTGTAATATTTCACCCCCGAGTGGGCAAATATTATTTTGAAGGGGAAGATAAATGGGGCAAGACATCCCTGTATTAAAATTGTAGAAGGAGAGGAAATAGAATAGAGAGGTACTGCTCCTTGAATCATAGAAACCTTTCCTTTTCTTTGGGTGGCCGATCCCTCCTCTTGATAGCTTACCAAGCAGGAACACTTACGATCGGATGACCTTTGACTTACATACTCTACCTTAACGTTGGGCCAGGCTGTGATCTTCTAGTTGGTTAGGATCCTACGTTGTGTGATTGTAGTGAACCAAGTTCAGGATAACTCGTTACTTATGAGACTAGGATAGGAAATCATGAATGAGAACAAAAGAACTAAATAAAACACTTGATTGGACAGAAAGGGGAACAGGCCTTTATTGGTCCAGGTGGCAGGAGTTTTCGAGCCACTTAAAGAGGGAAAACGAAAAGAAGAACCCAACAGTTCTTCTAAAAGCAAAAACCCTCAGCTTTACAGTTGGATATTACACAAAACATATATGGGATGTCAGTACATCAATAATAACAGTTGCAGATGATTGTATAAATATCACATTTACATGGCTTTGATTCAGACAGATAGATAGGTACTTCAATTCCAGTAGAAAGTACATAATGCACAGATCAAGACAAGTGTGAACTAACAGTTGCAATAACTACAGTAGTTACGTGTACAGTTATATCTTTGGACATGGCACAGTTGTCAATCAATGCAAAGAACTCTTATCTAACTAGATAGAGTGTATCAAATGTAAAGAACATGATTGAATGTATCTCCTTTATGGTTCTCTGGTATTATGAATACAAGATTAGTTGAGCATAATAATTTCAATGTAACGTTAAAACAATCAACACGATGGAAAGAAATGATCTTCCAAATTCAGGCCGCTGAAAGGGAAAGTTATGGCAGTGTTCATATATCAATATTATCAATTCAGTTGTGCATAGGTTCATGTGTGGGGGAATATTCGCCCTGGAGGTAACTTGTTTGCAGAGGTTACAGTCCATAATAAATAAATAAATAGTCATCAGATAAATAAGGGTGGCCTGGATCTGTATAAATCATTCAATCCAATTTCATAGAATACATTCACATACGAGGATATTTAAAGCAACATAAAAATAACAGGATGATAAATTCAATAATCTCAAATGCTCTCACTTGGTTCTGAATATAAGTAATTGTACAGTAATCACCGTAACCATGTTTCTGCTCGTTCGAAAGATGTTTCATCAAAAGAATATAGAAATGAGTATGGCTTTCAGTGATTGGATACAATGAGGTGTATTAATCGATAGAATAGACCAGTCAGATGAAATAAACATTTCCATTGGATATAACTTTCATTCACCAGATTGGCGAGTTCAGAAATTACATGATGCTGGAACAAAATGAGTGAATTCATATCTAGTCATCAAATAGCAGTGATTCGTGAACCAATCGACATCATCAAACAGAATAAATGGGAAACCATTGCTTAGTTCTGAAAGCACCAATAGAAGATATCAAATAGAAGCGATAATAATGATCAAACTTACGATTGGACACAGAACACTTTTGGTAGACAAAATGGCGACTAAAAGAAGATATTTTCTCAAGAAACAACCATTCTAGGAACTGTATTTGAAGCTCGTCTTTTTAGAGCCAAAATTCCCAGAGAAGAGCACCCTTTCTGTCCGTCCATCATAACCTCTTTTTAACACCATCGAATATTCAAAATAAACAATAACCATAGATCGCTAGTTATCTGTTATAAGATAAAGACATTGTTGTTAAATTATAATGCTATCCATGATATGAATTGCTCCAACGGCATAATAGAATTTCCTTTATAATCGAATAAGATTATAATAGAAAGGGCAACCATTTTGGGAAGCGACGTAGCCGATGTTGAAGAGAGTGGCAACGCAGTATTGTATTATCCTAGAGAGGGTCGAGTTCATGGCTTGTGAGGCAGGACCGCCTTGAGCTATTAGTAGATATTCCAATGAATTATTTGTGCCTAGAAATTCTGGATCATTACAATATATATATATATATATATATATATATATATATATATATATATAATTCAAGACGCAGGGTGGTGCATTGTGCCATCGGGGAGTGACGCCCCCGCGTACCCGAGTCACCACAGTTCACTTGAGGTTAGCATCCTCTGTGAGCTTGAATTAATTCGCTCCTGTTACGAGAAGGAATGGAAATCAGGGCGGCGGGGAGTCTCAGGTTGGCTCCTCTCGGAACCGTCCGGAGGTACGACCTGTTGGGGTTAGATGTGGAGCGAGCGGCGCATCCCCCCGAGACGGCACCGCAAGGCCAAGCCTCGTCACTCCGCGAAGAGTGAGCTTTGGAAACTTGAGCGAGCAAAATGCTCACTCCGTTACAAGCAGAACACGAGATAGGCGCACACGCTGGACATACGAACAAAATTGTATTTTGATGCGTGCGCATTACATTGCACAGGACCTTGCTGAACGATCCGACAAAACATACAGACAGCTTTTAGTTGAAATATGGGAGGAGATGTACCCTAGCAGACCCTCATACGCTCAACTGTTATCAAATAGAGTGAGATGGATGATGAAGGGTGAAAAATTATCTAGAGCTGAGCTGAGCAACATCAAAGCAAGCTGTTATCCTCTCGAAGCGATACCAAATATAGACGCAGATATAGAAGAAACCAGTCCGCGTAGGTCAACGCTGAGAGTGAGGCGTAGTGGATTATATCTGAGAGATGACGTTCAAGCGAATAAGATCGACAAAGAGTTTGTTGGAAATTTGATGAAGTTTTCGGGCATAACAGCAGAAAACCGGCCGAGCATACCACGGATGCAGCACAATAAGGGACTGTTGGAGACGGTAAAGTTGTTAAACTCAGTGCTACCAAAACACCTCACTGGAACTGAGACACTATCCGAACTTGTAGACGTAGTGTATGCTGGGGCAGTGACTGTCTCCGAGGCTCAGGGATATCAAGTGGGTGCAAACAACTTCCGAAGGCTGACTTCATCACCCCCATGGAAAAGACGGCTAGAAAATAAGGTCATTCAGTTTAGAAAAAAAATAGGAATATTTCATACTTACCTCAATACTCCGAATCCTTCGACGAAAGTAATGAAAAATGTTAGAAAACTTGCATCAGAGTTCAGGATAAAACGGAGAGATCCTCTATTCAAAGACCGAATATCACTTCTGAATGACACCCTGAAACAGAAAATCAGAGCTTTAGGAAACCGCATACGACGTTACAATGAGAAGGAAAAAAGACACCGAAATAACAGGATGTTTCACCAGAATCAGAAAAAGTTTTTCCGAGGTCTTGAGGAGGAGAACATCAACCAAGAGGTTAACCTTGAACCCAAGATTGCTGAGGAATATTGGGGCAGTATCTGGTCAGAGGACGCTGAGCCCAACCAACAGATGTCATGGTTAGAGGAAGCTAAATCCAGAATACCGCAGGTCCAAATGGATGAAATTGACATCACCGAATCCGATATAGAAGAGGCTACAAGGGGAACAAATAACTGGGCAACCCCAGGTTGTGATAAACTACACAATTACTGGTGGAAATACTTCACCAATGTTCATAAAATACTGTCTCTGATTTTCAGGAAGTCCTTAACAGACCCCCATTCACTTCCTCCCTACCTCACTCAGGGACTTACGTACCTAATTCCGAAGACTGGAAACCCTGAAGATCCTAACAACTATCGCCCCATAACTTGCCTCCCTACTGTTTATAAAATCCTTACAGCTGTGATCACTAAACACATAAACAAACATCTCCGAGCGAATAACATAATGGCACCAGAACAAGGTGGTGGCCGTATAAGAACCAAAGGCTCTAAAGAACTGCTGATCGTTGACTTCATCGTGACGAAGCAAGCCCGAAAAAAGCTCCGAAATATCTCAGTAGCATGGATTGATTATCGAAAGGCCTTCGACTCTGTACCCCACTCTTGGTTGTTGAGAGTCCTTAGAATGCACGGAATTCACGAGAGAATCATCAACCTCCTACAAGTACTCATGCAAACCTGGAGGACATCTCTTCTCATTCACTCCGGAGATGGAATAAAAAATTCCAAGAATATTAAAATCAGACGAGGAGTTTTTCAAGGTGACACACTTAGTGCAATATGGTTTTGTATGGCGATCAATCCCTTGAGTATGCTGCTGAGAAACACAGAATATGGATATGTTATTGACAAACAAAGGAATATTCGAGTGAATCACAGTCTATACATAGATGACCTTAAGCTGTATGGTGCCAACTCTGAGCAGATAAGAAGACTCTTAGAAATAGTATCGCTTTTCAGCGACTCCATCGGCATGAGTTTTGGGGTGGACAAATGTGCAACCCTGGAAGTGAGAAGAGGGAAAATTCAAAACAATAGTCTCGGAACAACACTAATGAATCAGACCAACATACCATCCTTACAAGTGGATGATTCATATAAATATCTCGGAATTAAACAGGCATTGGACATTAAAACCTCAGAGATGAAGAAACTATATCGGGAAAAGCTACTCAAAAGAGTCACCATCCTCTTGAAATCAAAGCGGAACTCTAGATCTCTGTTCACTGCCATCAACATCTGGGCTATACCAACGATAGCTTATTCTTTCGGCATTATAACATGGTCGAAAACTGACCTGCAAGAAATGGACAGAGCACTAAGGGGTATACTAACAAAGCATGGAGTTCACCATCCCCATTCATCGACGGTGAGACTATATCTCCCACGTCACCAGGGCGGTCGAGGGCTATTGAACTTAGAGAGAATCCACCAAGAGAATATCACTTCACTGAGAAATTACTTCCTGGAAAAGAACTCACCTTTCTTTCGGGCGATTCGAGAAGCGGATCAGGATATCTCGGCCTTGCAACTTTCGAGGTCAGATTCCCCACAGAATGATCGTACGATAGAAGAACTCACTGAAGAGTGGAGCTCCAAAGCCTTACACGGAAGATACCCTAGTTGCCTGAAAAAAGGAAATATAAATAAAAAAGAGTCGTTAACTTACCTGACTGCTGGGTATCTCTTTCCGGAGACAGAAGGTCGGCTCCTGGCGATACAGGACCAGGTGATGCCCACGAGGGCGTACCAGAAAAATATTGCCAAACTCGACATACCATCTGATCGCTGTCGCAAATGTTCTCAAGCACCTGAAACAATACAACACATGACATCATCTTGTTCTATACTAGCTCCAAGAGATTACCTGGAAAGACATAACTCCATGGCGAAGATCTACCATCAACAAGTTGCGCTGAAGCTAGGTTTGCTCCGAGAGGAACTACCTAATCACATTTATGACCCGAAAACTCTCATACAGGATGCCCGATACAGGCTCTATTGGGACTTCCCTTTAATAACAGACAGGGGGGTGATGCATAACAGACCTGACATAGCGCTGTTCGACAATGAACTTAAAACATGTATGCTCATAGAATTCACGATCCCGGCAGACGATAACATCACGAACGCTTATACGACAAAGATAACTAAGTACGGAGACCTGGCATTTCAACTGCGCGAGCTGTATGAGCTGAAGTCGATAAGTATTCTTCCGATGATCATATCGGTTAATGGTCTGGTGGAATCGCACTTGCCGGAGAATACTAGGAGATTGTGTCTGGACCTTGGTGTCATCTCTGCTTCCCAAAAACAGGTCATCCTGTGTACCACGCGGATAGTTAGAAAGTTCCTGCAAGGATTCTGAGCACACGATTTTGATCTTGACAACTTGTTTGACCGATCAAAGTTGAACTAAACCCTAATAGAAGGTGTTAAAAAAAAAAAAAAAAAAAAATTCAAGATTTAGCGATTGTGTATATTCAAAATTGGTTAAATTTATTTGGGTTGGCAGTCGGAAATAAAAGAAACTCTCTTTTTTCCTCTTTTCTCGAGCTTTCGGCTTTATTTAAGCCTTCTTCAGGAGACGCTACAATATGTTAATAATCAGGAATTTAGAATGAAATTAATATGTATACAACTTACGAAGTTGAGATAATCTACATAAAGTTGAAACATTCTAAATAATAAGGCAAACAAAGGTACAATTTCTTTTTTTAAATTCTGAAAGAGCAGTCAAACGTTTTGAAATTGTCAATAATTTTTCATGACATATAGTAATATAAATGGAGAATCTATGAATGCTCTTCCTCTTCACAAGTTGGTATAAAATGATTAGGTAAGTATATAAAATTTTGTGATTACTGAACGAATGCCATTCCAGAAGGTATTTCAATTTTGAAGTTGAAAACGGTGATTTTGTTTATTATTTTTGTCCATATCGATCAAAAGGGCATATACATTGCTCAGGGAATCAATGTCTTTTTTTGAATTCATATTCTGTTCATTTTGTGAAATTCTTATCATTTCTAAAAGGGTCCTTTTTCTAAGATTTGATTCCCGATCCAACAACTCAGTATCTTCAAATGATGGAATGTGGCCTGTTTCGATACAGTGTTTGGCTAACGCACAATGATCTTTTCTCAGTTTAATATTACTCTTATGGAGAGTGATGCGTTGTTATAAAGTTGTGGACGTTTGCCCTATGTATTTCAACTCACAATGGGAACAGGGAATTTTGTAAATAACATCACTATTCCTGAATAATGGTGTTTCATCTTTTAATTTACTGTATAATTTTTTCAGGGGTTTAACATTCTTGATCGCGAATTTAAGTTTTTCTTTTGGTAAAATATCTTTGAGTCTATTTGTTAATGGTTCTATATTTGGAAGGGTAATATAAATTTTGTTTGCCCCATTTTCTGGTGGATTCTCTTCTATTTCAATCTCTGTTAATCTATCAGGGTTGTTATACAGAATTCTTCTGATAAAGGTTTTGGGATATCCATTTTCTAATAATATGTTTTCCAGTCTTGTGAGATTCTTATTCCTAAATGACATATGGGATAATTTATTCACTCTTGTTTTTAGGTTTTTAATTATATTGATCTTCATTTGCATTGGATGATACGAAAGGTAGTGTACATATCTTTGAGATGCCATGGGTTTGATATACCAGTCAGTGATTATTCTATTTACAGAAGTTCTCATCAATTTCATATCTAAGAAGGCAACCGATCTATCTGTTTCATTCTCGATCGTGAACTGGATTTTGGGATTCACTTCGTTTATTAAATCCAAAACCCGGGGAGTCCATTCTTCTGGCACTGCTGTCACAACATCATCCATGAATTTTTTGCAAAATGGAAGTTCAAATGGTAATTTTTCTTTTATTTTCTCTAATTTATCATCCACTACAAATTGTGCTATTATAGGAGACGCTATTGAACCCATGGGAGCTCCTTGTAATTGTTTGTAGTATTGATTGTTGAATGAGAAAACTGTAGTATAAAACCACATATCTATAAGGAGGCAAAATGTTTCTACTGTAACAGAACAATTTGGTTGAATGTCATTCCATTTTCTTCTGATAATATCTATGGTCAGCGATACCGTGATGTTTGTGAATAGAGATACTACGTCCCAACTCTGCAAAATATAATTTGTAGGCAACTGAAAATCACATATGAATTCGGAAAACTCGAAAGAATCTCTTATGTTAAACATATTCGAGAAGTTATAAGATTTCGTTAAAACATCTCTTATGAATTCAGCAATATTGTAATTAGGACAATTAATGGATGCTATTATAGGTCTCAAACTTAATTCTTCTTTGTGAATCTTTGGGAGTCCGTAAAATTTAGATGCCGTACCTTTGTAATACATAAGTTTGTGAGCCAATTCTTTTGAAACCTTATTATCCTTTTTTAGTTTGGTAATTAAGGAATTAATTCTCTGTTGGTATGAACTACTTGGATCCCTTGGCAATGCTAAGTAATTGTCTTCATCAGACAATAAGTTATTTGATAATTCTATATATTTCGTTCTGTCCATCACAGTAGTAACATTACCCTTGTCTGACTGTAGGACTAGTACTTCTGGGTGATCTCTTAAAAGCCTTGCAGATCTATTAAACATTTTGTTGATTGGGTGGAATGATATGGAATCCTTATGGCAGAAATTTGTGATTATGTTAGTAATTCTAGATGTTAAAATCTGTTTTTCTCTATTATCTTCAATCATAGAAACCACTTTATCTAATTCTGATATTAAATGTGCAATAGAAATATCTTTTCCTGAAGGCGGTAAACAAAATTTTGGACCCAGTGATAAAGTTGTCGCTACATCATCTGGGAGTGCTATTGATGAAATATTTTTAATCCATTTATTTTGAGTTCTTATAATTAATTTCTGTTCTTCTTGAAGTTTTTTAAATTTTCTTACGTTTACTGCCTTGACTTTGTTGAATATCCCACTGCATTTTGTTTTAATTTTGTGAGCGAATTGTAACCAAATATGTTCATTCAAAACCCGCCTAAAATTATCACATAATTCCTTATTTCTCCGTTCCAAAAATCCGATGTTTTTATGAGAAATGTCCAATTCTAAATTAATCATTTTTTGCCCTAACTTGTTGGTGAAATTATGGATCTTCTGTCCTGTTTTTGCATCTTTATACTCGAAATTGTACCTAACGTTCTTCAGACTGTTGTTCACGTGTCTAGGGATAATACCATTGGACCTGCATTTCAATAGGAAGATCTTCCTGTTTATTAGGTTTGATAGTTTCCTGTTATTGTTGGAATACTCCTTCATTTGCCTTACCATTTCTGTACCATATTGTGTTCTGATGATGTTGAAAAAACCCATTTTGTATTGATAATTCAAGATTTAGCGACTGTGTATATTCAAAATTGGTTAAATTTATTTGGGTTGGCAGTCGGAAATAAAAGAAACTCTCTTTTTTCGTCTTTTCTCGAGCTTTCGGCTCTATTTAAGCCTTCTTCAGGAGACGCTACAATATGTTAATAATCAGGAATTTAGAATGAAATTAATATGTATACAACTTACGAAGTTGAGATTATCTACATAAAGTTGAAACATTCTAAATAATAAGGCAAACAAAGGTACAATTTCTTTTTTTAAATTCTGAAAGAGCAGTCAAACGTTTTGAAATTGTCAATAATTTTTCATTCATAGATTCTCCATTTATATTACTATATGTCATGAAAAATTATTGACAATTTCAAAACGTTTGACTGCTCTTTCAGAATTTAAAAAAAGAAATTGTACCTTTGTTTGCCTTATTATTTAGAATGTTTAGGCTTTATTTAAGCCTTCTTCAGGAGACGCTACAATATGTTAATAATCAGGAATTTAGAATGAAATTAATATGTATACAACTTACGAAGTTGAGATTATCTACATAAAGTTGAAACATTCTAAATAATAAGGCAAACAAAGGTACAATTTCTTTTTTTAAATTCTGAAAGAGCAGTCAAACGTTTTGAAATTGTCAATAATTTTTCATTCATAGATTCTCCATTTATATTACTATATGTCATGAAAAATTATTGACAATTTCAAAACGTTTGATCGGGAATCAAATCTTAGAAAAAGGACCCTTTTAGAAATGATAAGAATTTCACAAAATGAACAGAATATGAATTCAAAAAAAGACATTGATTCCCTGAGCAATGTATATGCCCTTTTGATCGATATGGACAAAAATAATAAACAAAATCACCGTTTTCAACTTCAAAATTGAAATACCTTCTGGAATGGCATTTGTTCAGTAATCACAAAATTTTATATACTTACCTAATCATTTTATACCAACTTGTGAAGAGGAAGAGCATTCATAGATTCTCCATTTATATTACTATATGTCATGAAAAATTATTGACAATTTCAAAACGTTTGACTGCTCTTTCAGAATTTAAAAAAAGAAATTGTACCTTTGTTTGCCTTATTATTTAGAATGTTTCAACTTTATGTAGATTATCTCAACTTCGTAAGTTGTATACATATTAATTTCATTCTAAATTCCTGATTATTAACATATTGTAGCGTCTCCTGAAGAAGGCTTAAATAAAGCCGAAAGCTCGAGAAAAGAGGAAAAAAGAGAGTTTCTTTTATTTCCGACTGCCAACCCAAATAAATTTAACCAATTTTATATAATATATATATATATATATATATATATAGTATACAATTAACGGTCGTAGTATCAAATGAAATAGGTTAAGGGATGTCGACCAAGTATTAAAAGAATTAGATGTTTACTCTTTAATCATAGCCTAGCTTTCGAAACTTTCTGTTTCTTCTTCAGGGCAACTGGAATAGCAAATATCAACAAAATAAAAACAATATCAGAATGAACTTCGTGAACTTACTGAAATTCGAGGTTAAAATAAACACAAAATAATCATGACCAACTAGTAGATGTCTTCTCTAAATGGCAACAGTTTATGCTATTCTAATTCTACAAGTCGAATTTTCTTTCTAAACAAAAATTATTATCACACTAAATTACAGTAATTACACAATCTACGGTTAAAAGTCAAAATCTTCAATAAGTCAATTTTCCAGAAACGTCAGACCACAGAACAATCACCTCAACTTGACAAACGACGTTTCACGAGAACTTCATCCATCCACAGGACCGTCAAAAAATGGTATACCGGAGTATTCCAATAAGTAGGCATATATTGGACTTAGGTTTTGTGTGTCCGTTTTTTTATTAATTGAATTGTCTTGATTATTTTTTATATGGATCATTTCCAAAATGCATCGCTTCCTGTAGTTGTTGTTCATGTCTAAAATTCTTGCATTTTCTAGGTCTGCAGTATGTGAATATCGATTGGCGTGAACAGACAATGCACATCTGGGGATGTTCTTTTTTATATCACTCTTGTGAAGTGCTAATCTTTGTTTCAAGTGCTGGGATGTCTGACCAATGTATGTCTGGTGGCAGTCTGAACACTCTATTTCATATATGACATTTGATTTTAGATAATTTGGTATAGGGTCTTTTAATTTCGAGTAGAGTGCTGAAACTTTCTTTTTTGACTGGGGTACAATCTTTATGGAATTCAAACCCAGAAAACACTTCTTTATTTTACCAGTTAGATGTTGAATGTTGGGTAGGCTACGATATCGAATTGGTTCATTGTTATCTAAGATTCCCAAATCAGTATTTCTGGTTGGTGTTTCTCTTTCAGATGACGAAAAGAGTAATTTGTTCAACATTGCTTTGGGATACGAGTTGTCTGATAGAAGTCTGAATAGTTTTTTCAGGTTGGTATCAAGGAACATAGGATCACATATTCTCTCTATTCTGTTTTTCTGCTCTCTAATGAAATTTATTTTTGTGTTTATCGAGTGGTCTGATAAGAAGTGTATAAATCTACCTGATGAGGTTTCCTTCCTATACCAATCAAGCTTAACTCTGTTTCCCACCCTGCACACTCTTGTGTCGAGAAATGGGACGGAGTTGTTGTCATCCTCCATCTCGACAGTAAACTTTAGATTTTGATCAAAGTCATTAAATACTTCTAGAATTTCATTTATCCCTGATGAAGGTAGGGATATGATCAGATCATCCACAAATTTCTTGATGAAGCCTAGTATAAAGGTCAATTTCGGTATACACTTCGTAAGTAGGTAATCCATAACATACAGTGATAAAATTGGGCTGAGTCTGGAACCCATAATGCATCCAAACATTTGAAGGTAATACTTTCCATCGAACATGAAATATCCCGAATCTATAAGAAATGTAATTATCTGTTTGAATTTTTCCTGTGGTATCGTGCAGTGTTCACTTATTTTATCCCAGCTATCATCCAATGCAGCAAGAACGAGTTCCCTAGAAATATTCCCAAATAAATTGACAACATCTAGAGAGATCAAAACATAATCCGGTGGTAGTTCAAAGTCATTAATCTTGGCTGAAAAGTCAAAGGAATCCTTGACATAGTAACTGTTGGTGTCATCATAGGCTGATGTCAGAACTTGAGCTATATACTCAGACAGTTTGCAAGTTGGACCTTGTACATCCGAAACTATTGGTCGCATTGGAATATTTTCTTTATGGATTTTTGGGTTACCATACATTCTTGGACTAGTCGAATTATATGACTTCATTTGCTTGGCTTGGCTGCTGCTTATTATCCCTTCAGTTTCCAGTGTGCTGATGATTTTGTTTGTCTTGGTCTGGATTGTGGATGTTGGATCTCTGGGTACCTCTCTAAAGTTGTCTGTGTTGACAATTTCATACATTTTGGCAAAGTAATCTGTTCTGTCCATGAGTACCGTCACTGAACCCTTGTCGCTGTCAAGCACTAACAGTTGGTCGTTTGTTTTGAGAAAAGATTTTGTTATATTGTATAGTCTCCCTATGTAGTGGTTATTGTTTCTATTCATGTGTAGTTCACTGGTGATTATACTAGTAACCTTGGCCCTGAGGGTGTTTCTCCTGTCTTCTTCAACCAAATCCAATATGCTCTCTACATCGGCTATCAGATCTTTTACTTTCACCTCCTTGAGGTTGACAGGTATGTTGAATTTTGAACCAAGTGACAATGTGATTTTAACTTCTGGTGGTATCTCAGTTTCAGTTAAATTTTTGAACCACCTATCCTGCACTCTAAAGTCAACATTAAAGGATTTTTCTTGGAGATTTCTTATTTTGTTAAGGTTTTTTGTTTTGACCTGATGGAAAGTTCTATTGAACAAAATTTGTTGACGTCTGGAAAATTCCTGTAGGGTAGCCGATGGTATTATATTCTTCAGTTTTTCATTTATTTTGAGGTTTCTCTTGTTCATGTGTGTAATCCTCAATTGTGTGTGCTCGATCTCTAGAGAGAGTAGTTTCCGTGTCAAATTCGTGTTGAAATTCTCAATTTTTCGGTTGAATTTACCTCGATTATGAAACTCAAACAGGTTGAGGACGTTCTTAACTCCAGCTCCTATATGGTTGGGTATTAATCGTTGTCTCTTGCATTCCAACAAGAATATTCTTCTGTTCAGCAAATTCGCAAGTCTTCTGTCGTTGCCACTCCACTCCTTCATTAACTTCGATGTTTCTCTGCCATAAAGTGATGACATCTCTTGAAAGAATCCCATGTTGATAAGTAGTATACAATTAACGGTCGTAGTATCAAATGAAATAGGTTAAGGGATGTCGACCAAGTATTAAAAGAATTAGATGTTTACTCTTTAATCATAGCCTAGCTTTCGAAACTTTCTGTTTCTTCTTCAGGGCAACTGGAATAGCAAATATCAACAAAATAAAAACAATATCAGAATGAACTTCGTGAACTTACTGAAATTCGAGGTTAAAATAAACACAAAATAATCATGACCAACTAGTAGATGTCTTCTCTAAATGGCAACAGTTTATGCTATTCTAATTCTACAAGTCGAATTTTCTTTCTAAACAAAAATTATTATCACACTAAATTACAGTAATTACACAATCTACGGTTAAAAGTCAAAATCTTCAATAAGTCAATTTTCCAGAAACGTCAGACCACAGAACAATCACCTCAACTTGACAAACGACGTTTCACGAGAACTTCATCCATCCACAGGACCGTCAAAAAATGGTATACCGGAGTATTCCAATAAGTAGGCATATATTGGACTTAGGTTTTGTGTGTCCGTTTTTTTATTAATTGAATTGTCTTGATTATTTTTTATATGGATCATTTCCAAAATGCATCGCTTCCTGTAGTTGTTGTTCATGTCTAAAATTCTTGCATTTTCTAGGTCTGCAGTATGTGAATATCGATTGGCGTGAACAGACAATGCACATCTGGGGATGTTCTTTTTTATATCACTCTTGTGATGTGCTAATCTTTGTTTCAAGTGCTGGGATGTCTGACCAATGTATGTCTGGTGGCAGTCTGAACACTCTATTTCATATATGACATTTGATTTTAGATAATTTGGTATAGGGTCTTTTAATTTCGAGTAGAGTGCTGAAACTTTCTTTTTTGACTGGGGTACAATCTTTATGGAATTCAAACCCAGAAAACACTTCTTTATTTTACCAGTTAGATGTTGAATGTTGGGTAGGCTACGATATCGAATTGGTTCATTGTTATCTAAGATTCCCAAATCAGTATTTCTGGTTGGTGTTTCTCTTTCAGATGACGAAAAGAGTAATTTGTTCAACATTGCTTTGGGATACGAGTTGTCTGATAGAAGTCTGAATAGTTTTTTCAGGTTGGTATCAAGGAACATAGGATCACATATTCTCTCTATTCTGTTTTTCTGCTCTCTAATGAAATTTATTTTTGTGTTTATCGAGTGGTCTGATAAGAAGTGTATAAATCTACCTGATGAGGTTTCCTTCCTATACCAATCAAGCTTAACTCTGTTTCCCACCCTGCACACTCTTGTGTCGAGAAATGGGACGGAGTTGTTGTCATCCTCCATCTCGACAGTAAACTTTAGATTTTGATCAAAGTCATTAAATACTTCTAGAATTTCATTTATCCCTGATGAAGGTAGGGATATGATCAGATCATCCACAAATTTCTTGATGAAGCCTAGTATAAAGGTCAATTTCGGTATACACTTCGTAAGTAGGTAATCCATAACATACAGTGATAAAATTGGGCTGAGTCTGGAACCCATAATGCATCCAAACATTTGAAGGTAATACTTTCCATCGAACATGAAATATCCCGAATCTATAAGAAATGTAATTATCTGTTTGAATTTTTCCTGTGGTATCGTGCAGTGTTCACTTATTTTATCCCAGCTATCATCCAATGCAGCAAGAACGAGTTCCCTAGAAATATTCCCAAATAAATTGACAACATCTAGAGAGATCAAAACATAATCCGGTGGTAGTTCAAAGTCATTAATCTTGGCTGAAAAGTCAAAGGAATCCTTGACATAGTAACTGTTGGTGTCATCATAGGCTGATGTCAGAACTTGAGCTATATACTCAGACAGTTTGCAAGTTGGACCTTGTACATCCGAAACTATTGGTCGCATTGGAATATTTTCTTTATGGATTTTTGGGTTACCATACATTCTTGGACTAGTCGAATTATATGACTTCATTTGCTTGGCTTGGCTGCTGCTTATTATCCCTTCAGTTTCCAGTGTGCTGATGATTTTGTTTGTCTTGGTCTGGATTGTGGATGTTGGATCTCTGGGTACCTCTCTAAAGTTGTCTGTGTTGACAATTTCATACATTTTGGCAAAGTAATCTGTTCTGTCCATGAGTACCGTCACTGAACCCTTGTCGCTGTCAAGCACTAACAGTTGGTCGTTTGTTTTGAGAAAAGATTTTGTTATATTGTATAGTCTCCCTATGTAGTGGTTATTGTTTCTATTCATGTGTAGTTCACTGGTGATTATACTAGTAACCTTGGCCCTGAGGGTGTTTCTCCTGTCTTCTTCAACCAAATCCAATATGCTCTCTACATCGGCTATCAGATCTTTTACTTTCACCTCCTTGAGGTTGACAGGTATGTTGAATTTTGAACCAAGTGACAATGTGATTTTAACTTCTGGTGGTATCTCAGTTTCAGTTAAATTTTTGAACCACCTATCCTGCACTCTAAAGTCAACATTAAAGGATTTTTCTTGGAGATTTCTTATTTTGTTAAGGTTTTTTGTTTTGACCTGATGGAAAGTTCTATTGAACAAAATTTGTTGACGTCTGGAAAATTCCTGTAGGGTAGCCGATGGTATTATATTCTTCAGTTTTTCATTTATTTTGAGGTTTCTCTTGTTCATGTGTGTAATCCTCAATTGTGTGTGCTCGATCTCTAGAGAGAGTAGTTTCCGTGTCAAATTCGTGTTGAAATTCTCAATTTTTCGGTTGAATTTACCTCGATTATGAAACTCAAACAGGTTGAGGACGTTCTTAACTCCAGCTCCTATATGGTTGGGTATTAATCGTTGTCTCTTGCATTCCAACAAGAATATTCTTCTGTTCAGCAAATTCGCAAGTCTTCTGTCGTTGCCACTCCACTCCTTCATTAACTTCGATGTTTCTCTGCCATAAAGTGATGACATCTCTTGAAAGAATCCCATGTTGATAAGTAGTATACAATTAACGGTCGTAGTATCAAATGAAATAGGTTAAGGGATGTCGACCAAGTATTAAAAGAATTAGATGTTTACTCTTTAATCATAGCCTAGCTTTCGAAACTTTCTGTTTCTTCTTCAGGGCAACTGGAATAGCAAATATCAACAAAATAAAAACAATATCAGAATGAACTTCGTGAACTTACTGAAATTCGAGGTTAAAATAAACACAAAATAATCATGACCAACTAGTAGATGTCTTCTCTAAATGGCAACAGTTTATGCTATTCTAATTCTACGAGTCGAATTTTCTTTCTAAACAAAAATTATTATCACACCAAACTACAGTAATTACACAATCCACGGTTAAAAGTCAAAATCTCAATAAGTCAATTTTCCAGAAACGTCAGACCACAGAACAATCACCTCAACTTGACAAACGACGTTTCACGAGAACTTCATCCATCCACAGGACCGTCAAAAAATGGTATACCGGAGTATTCCAATAAGTAGGCATATATTGGACTTAGGTTTTGTGTGTCCGTTTTTTTATTAATTGAATTGTCTTGATTATTTTTTATATGGATCATTTCCAAAATGCATCGCTTCCTGTAGTTGTTGTTCATGTCTAAAATTCTTGCATTTTCTAGGTCTGCAGTATGTGAATATCGATTGGCGTGAACAGACAATGCACATCTGGGGATGTTCTTTTTTATATCACTCTTGTGAAGTGCTAATCTTTGTTTCAAGTGCTGGGATGTCTGACCAATGTATGTCTGGTGGCAGTCTGAACACTCTATTTCATATATGACATTTGATTTTAGATAATTTGGTATAGGGTCTTTTAATTTCGAGTAGAGTGCTGAAACTTTCTTTTTTGACTGGGGTACAATCTTTATGGAATTCAAACCCAGAAAACACTTCTTTATTTTACCAGTTAGATGTTGAATGTTGGGTAGGCTACGATATCGAATTGGTTCATTGTTATCTAAGATTCCCAAATCAGTATTTCTGGTTGGTGTTTCTCTTTCAGATGACGAAAAGAGTAATTTGTCTTGCGAATTTGCTGAACAGAAGAATATTCTTGTTGGAATGCAAGAGACAACGATTAATACCCAACCATATAGGAGCTGGAGTTAAGAACGTCCTCAACCTGTTTGAGTTTCATAATCGAGGTAAATTCAACCGAAAAATTGAGAATTTCAACACGAATTTGACACGGAAACTACTCTCTCTAGAGATCGAGCACACACAATTGAGGATTACACACATGAACAAGAGAAACCTCAAAATAAATGAAAAACTGAAGAATATAATACCATCGGCTACCCTACAGGAATTTTCCAGACGTCAACAAATTTTGTTCAATAGAACTTTCCATCAGGTCAAAACAAAAAACCTTAACAAAATAAGAAATCTCCAAGAAAAATCCTTTAATGTTGACTTTAGAGTGCAGGATAGGTGGTTCAAAAATTTAACTGAAACTGAGATACCACCAGAAGTTAAAATCACATTGTCACTTGGTTCAAAATTCAACATACCTGTCAACCTCAAGGAGGTGAAAGTAAAAGATCTGATAGCCGATGTAGAGAGCATATTGGATTTGGTTGAAGAAGACAGGAGAAACACCCTCAGGGCCAAGGTTACTAGTATAATCACCAGTGAACTACACATGAATAGAAACAATAACCACTACATAGGGAGACTATACAATATAACAAAATCTTTTCTCAAAACAAACGACCAACTGTTAGTGCTTGACAGCGACAAGGGTTCAGTGACGGTACTCATGGACAGAACAGATTACTTTGCCAAAATGTATGAAATTGTCAACACAGACAACTTTAGAGAGGTACCCAGAGATCCAACATCCACAATCCAGACCAAGACAAACAAAATCATCAGCACACTGGAAACTGAAGGGATAATAAGCAGCAGCCAAGCCAAGCAAATGAAGTCATATAATTCGACTAGTCCAAGAATGTATGGTAACCCAAAAATCCATAAAGAAAATATTCCAATGCGACCAATAGTTTCGGATGTACAAGGTCCAACTTGCAAACTGTCTGAGTATATAGCTCAAGTTCTGACATCAGCCTATGATGACACCAACAGTTACTATGTCAAGGATTCCTTTGACTTTTCAGCCAAGATTAATGACTTTGAACTACCACCGGATTATGTTTTGATCTCTCTAGATGTTGTCAATTTATTTGGGAATATTTCTAGGGAACTCGTTCTTGCTGCATTGGATGATAGCTGGGATAAAATAAGTGAACACTGCACGATACCACAGGAAAAATTCAAACAGATAATTACATTTCTTATAGATTCGGGATATTTCATGTTCGATGGAAAGTATTACCTTCAAATGTTTGGATGCATTATGGGTTCCAGACTCAGCCCAATTTTATCACTGTATGTTATGGATTACCTACTTACGAAGTGTATACCGAAATTGACCTTTATACTAGGCTTCATCAAGAAATTTGTGGATGATCTGATCATATCCCTACCTTCATCAGGGATAAATGAAATTCTAGAAGTATTTAATGACTTTGATCAAAATCTAAAGTTTACTGTCGAGATGGAGGATGACAACAACTCCGTCCCATTTCTCGACACAAGAGTGTGCAGGGTGGGAAACAGAGTTAAGCTTGATTGGTATAGGAAGGAAACCTCATCAGGTAGATTTATACACTTCTTATCAGACCACTCGATAAACACAAAAATAAATTTCATTAGAGAGCAGAAAAACAGAATAGAGAGAATATGTGATCCTATGTTCCTTGATACCAACCTGAAAAAACTATTCAGACTTCTATCAGACAACTCGTATCCCAAAGCAATGTTGAACAAATTACTCTTTTCGTCATCTGAAAGAGAAACACCAACCAGAAATACTGATTTGGGAATCTTAGATAACAATGAACCAATTCGATATCGTAGCCTACCCAACATTCAACATCTAACTGGTAAAATAAAGAAGTGTTTTCTGGGTTTGAATTCCATAAAGATTGTACCCCAGTCAAAAAAGAAAGTTTCAGCACTCTACTCGAAATTAAAAGACCCTATACCAAATTATCTAAAATCAAATGTCATATATGAAATAGAGTGTTCAGACTGCCACCAGACATACATTGGTCAGACATCCCAGCACTTGAAACAAAGATTAGCACTTCACAAGAGTGATATAAAAAAGAACATCCCCAGATGTGCATTGTCTGTTCACGCCAATCGATATTCACATACTGCAGACCTAGAAAATGCAAGAATTTTAGACATGAACAACAACTACAGGAAGCGATGCATTTTGGAAATGATCCATATAAAAAATAATCAAGACAATTCAATTAATAAAAAAACGGACACACAAAACCTAAGTCCAATATATGCCTACTTATTGGAATACTCCGGTATACCATTTTTTGACGGTCCTGTGGATGGATGAAGTTCTCGTGAAACGTCGTTTGTCAAGTTGAGGTGATTGTTCTGTGGTCTGACGTTTCTGGAAAATTGACTTATTGAAGATTTTGACTTTTAACCGTAGATTGTGTAATTACTGTAATTTAGTGTGATAATAATTTTTGTTTAGAAAGAAAATTCGACTTGTAGAATTAGAATAGCATAAACTGTTGCCATTTAGAGAAGACATCTACTAGTTGGTCATGATTATTTTGTGTTTATTTTAACCTCGAATTTCAGTAAGTTCACGAAGTTCATTCTGATATTGTTTTTATTTTGTTGATATTTGCTATTCCAGTTGCCCTGAAGAAGAAACAGAAAGTTTCGAAAGCTAGGCTATGATTAAAGAGTAAACATCTAATTCTTTTAATACTTGGTCGACATCCCTTAACCTATTTCATCACATATATATATATATATATATATAGAGACAAATTCATCGCCGAGAAATGATAATTCAGCAAAATAAGGGTATGCGGCGTATGGCAAATGGTAATTGAAAGACCTTTTTAGCGAATACCTATATTTCGACACCAATTTGTGTCATCCTCAGGGTCTGAAAAGACAGATTGTCAGTGGAACAAAATTATACAAACATAGCAAAACAATAGAACACTCACAGCCAATGGTCATAAAAAATAAGCTATAGTCATCAGCAAGATCAAGTAGAATCTCCTAAATGCAAAAATTTTTTACTATATACTTCTTAGAGTTGAAATGTCATATAAAAATTAACATTACTATTTTTTTTAGGTTAGATATGAAATGTCATCGATGTACTTTCTTCTTCTTGATTCTTGAGATGCGTTGTTTGATCTTGCTGTTTGATGCTTAGTATAGATATAATAGAGAGGAAAATTATGTGTAGATAATGTGTATTTGTTATTCTTGCATTTTTACAGTTCTGTAGTTCATGATAGATAAAATTTGTTTTGCAGTGTATGTAGACTTTGTTTGTTGGTATATTTTGTGTTGGTCTGAAAGCTGAAAGAAGAAGAAAGTACATCGATGACATTTCATATCTAACCTAAAAAATAGTAATGTTAATTTTTATATGACATTTCAACTCTAAGAAGTATATAGTAAAAAATTTTTGCATTTAGGAGATTCTACTTGATCTTGCTGATGACTATAGCTTATTTTTTATGACCATTGGCTGTGAGTGTTCTATTGTTTTGCTATGTTTGTATAATTTTGTTCCACTGACAATCTGTCTTTTCAGACCCTGAGGATGACACAAATTGGTGTCGAAATATAGGTATTCGCTAAAAAGGTCTTTCAATTACCATTTGCCATACGCCGCATACCCTTATTTTGCTGAATTATATATATATATATATATATATTCTTGGATTAGACAGCTAGAGGAGGATTCTGATAGGTATTATATGGAGGAAATTAAGGTCACCACTGAGGATGTATGGTGTGTGCTGAAAAAAACGAGTAACTGGTCGGCGCCAGGAGTTGACAAGATACATAACTACTGGTGGAAGTATTTCCCTGCCACACACAATAGTCTCGCAAGATTATTCCAGGACGCTCTCCGTGACCCCACTACTATCCCAGACTACTTCACATTGGGGATAACGCATATGCTGCCGAAGGAAGGGATTACACCTAACCCCGGAAAATATCGACCGATAACATGCCTCCCGACAGTCTACAAAACACTCACGGGTGTGCTGACACGACACATATGGAAACATATAAACAAAAATTCTATCTTAGCACGAGAACAGAACGGATGCCGCAGAGACGCCAGAGGATGCCAGGAACTTCTCATCACTGATTTTATATTAACGAAACAAGTAAAGAAAAAACAGCGAAACATATCCCTTGCTTGGATAGACTATAAAAAAGCCTTCGACTCGGTGCCGCACTCATGGCTTAAAAAAACACTGCACATCTATGGGATCTCGAATCAGATCATCAAATTATTAGAACATATGATGAACTCATGGCGTACAACCCTCACGGTAGAAACAAAAAATGGGTCTTATCGGACATCGGAGATCAAGATCAAAAGAGGTATTTTCCAGGGTGATACCCTCAGCCCGCTTTGGTTCTGTTTGGCACTGAACCCGTTAAGTAAACTCCTAAATAGTCAAAAATATGGATATATAATTGATAAGAACAGAAACATAAGCATTAGCCACCAATTGTACATGGATGATCTGAAACTGTATGCCGCCAGTGAAGATCAAATGAAAAGACAACTTACCGTGGTCGCATCCTTCACGGAATCAATTGGAATGGAAATGGGCTTGGATAAATGCGCGGTTGTACACGTGAAGAGAGGTCAGCTGACATGGGGAGGTGGCATGAGGGTAATGGAAGATCTGGTGATACCCGGACTCGAGCCTCAGGGATCCTACAAATACTTGGGCGTACAGCAAGCGCTGGATATAAAAACGAAAGAGATGAAGGCCATTCTTGAAGAAAAGTTCCTTGGCAGGCTGAAAAAAATACTCCAAAGCAAACTGAACTCTAAAGCGATGTTCGTGTCTATAAATGCATGGGTTCTACCATGCATTACGTATTCGTTCGGAGTGATTCGATGGACAACAGCAGAATTGAAAAATTTGGACATTAAGGTAAGATCGCTACTAACACGATACGGTATCCACCACCCGCATGCGTCGGTAAATAGACTCTACATACCGAGACAGGAAGGAGGTAGGGGAATGCAAAGTGTTGAGATCATGCATGGTAAAACGGTTGCGAACATAAAGAAGTACTTCCAATCAGGACACTCACCTTTCTTCCAAGCACTATGCCGGGCGGACGAAAATTTTTCAGCCTTGAACCTGTCCTGCCGATCAGAGACGACAAAAAATATGACAGCCGAAGATCTAGCTGCGGAATGGCACAGCAAAGTACTCCATGGGAGATACCCAGGTAACCTGAAACAGAAAAACATTAACAAAAAGGAATCACTTACTTACCTTACCTCAGGATACCTGTTCCCCGAAACTGAAGGCAGAATCATTGCCATTCAGGATCAGGTGGTGCCTACGAGATCTTATATGAAGAATATCACGGGCAGAAATATACCTACCGATAGATGCCGAAGATGCGCCCAGGCGGCTGAGTCAGTGCAGCATATCACGTCCTCGTGTCCTATTTTGGCTCCTAGAGACTACACCGAGCGGCATAATGCAATGGCTAGAATATACCATCAAGCCATAGCAAAAAAGAATGGGCTCATTCGAACTGAGACAAGATCCTACGAGTACCGACCGAACAGTGTACTTGAAAATGATGATTTCAAGATGTATTGGGACACTGCACTTTTAACTGATCGTCCAGTCCCACATAACAGGCCTGATATAGTTGTACTTGATAAAACACAAAAGACAGCAACAATTTTAGACATAACCATCCCAGCTGATGATAACATAAGTAAGGCGTATACGGAGAAAATATCGAAATATCAAGATCTAGCGTTCGAAATGAGGGAAATTTACAGCCTGAAAACAGTTGAGATTCTGCCGTTGATCATATCAACAAATGGCCTGGTGGAATGTCACCTTGTGGACAACACTATAGCACTAGGAATTGATAGGGCAGTAGTGAGTAATGCGCAGAAAGAGGTCATCCTAGCGACAACCAGAATAGTGCGGAAAGTTCTAACGACCTCCTGAAGATACCTTGGCTGATTAAGCCCGGTATATTTGGTGTGCCAACCCCCATGATGGTGATTATTAAAAAAAAAAAAATATATATATATAAATATATTTTTACAACTCGAAAAACCGTTTAAAAAAAAAAAACACGGAAAGACTTAATACGAACTTTATTCAGATGTATCTACCAACCTAACTGTCATACAGTTCTACAAGCTTTTATAAACTCATGAATAATGTCTACTAAGCATACTGGCGTTCATTGCCACTACTTCGAGGAGTTACTTGGGATATGGTTACATATTATCTCCCCCTTTTAATGAACTGAGTTCAATCTTATTGTTTGAACTCCGTTTATCAATGATCATTTGAAATTTCATTATGAAAATTTTATACATTACATAGAAAATTATGATTAAACATATAATTATAAAAATGCAGTACAGGGTTGAAAGATGGTTTGGATGTAAATTCCATTCGTACAATTTTAAATCCGAAATATTTGTTACATTCAGAGGTTCTACAGTTAAATCTTGAATCTGTGAGATGTTCAAATCATTAAGTTGGAATACATGGTATAAATTATCAATATTGGATAATTCAAATGTTTTTTGTCCATTAGATATGATGCAGTTGCTTTCAGTCATTAAAATCTTGTTGGGTTCATGTTCGTATGTTAAATGTCCTGAACAGTTTTCACTTATAATGCTATTGAATAATGATAAATATTCTCCATTGGGTAATAGTTGTAAGTCTTCAAAACTTTTTATCGGTTTTCTCGAACAGTTTTCATGTTTTTCACGCACAAATTCACTCAAACACGTAGGTGGTTTCACTAGTCTGTTCTGTGGGCACAACATCCATTTTTCCACATGCTGACATTCTTCGTAAAGGGACCATATGATTTCTTCTTCTTCGATGAGCAAATACTTTGGCTGATCTATTATATTGGTATTTAAGAAGGGAACGAAATTCAACTCCAAAGTACTATAAGGAATATCATTTACCAAAGGCACTTTTATAGTAAATGTAATCTGCGATTTCTCAATTTTAACTGATGTGAAACAGACTGAGTAAAAATCCTTCAAGTAGACTAATTTTTTCAATAAATTATCATCTCGAATATAATTCGTGAAATAACTCAATGACAATATTGACTCATGTAGAAGGTGAAGCCTAGCAAAACTAATGGCAGTATTTATTTCTGAAAGAATTCTGGATATTTTATTCTGTTCAAATTGCAAAAGGAAAACTTTATCTAAGATTTGCTGCAATTTCATGAATTTATCAATTTGTTTTATCATAATATTGGTTCGATTCTGAAATCTATCAGATATCGATTTCACTATACTTATAACTCGATTTTGATTTATCTTTATGGTATCTGCATCATTTCTCAATGATCGAAAATATTCTTGATAAAGAGTTTCGTCTTCATCGTCTAAAGTGCCAAAGAGAAATTTGGAAATTCTTCCTCCAATATTAACAAGGCCTCTTTTCTTCCTTGATGGCATTAATTCATGCAAAATTTGTTTATTTGTAATTATTTGATTTGATGTCAACTCATACAAGTATTTCTTTGCTTCATCCCTTGGTTCATTTTTCTTAATTACATCATTTAAAATTTCTTCATGTTTGTTGAGGATTGAACCTATTCGTGACAGGTCATAATGGTACATAAGAACATGGTCTTTTTGAATTATGAATGTTTTAGGACCATTGAATGCAATTATATTATTTCGGACTTCTTTCGTTTTTAGGCAAAATAGTGTTTCAAGAAAAAGTAGAATTATTGTCATGTAGAAAGGGGCCATCCTGAAACAGATGATTATTATTTTTTTCTTTGTTTGATTTTACTTTTATGATAAACATGTCCTTTATTTGCTTCCTTTACGAGGACATTATCTAAAATTTTGATGTTTACTTCTTTGAATCGAGGTTTCAATTTAGCGTCTGCCGGTAATTTGAAAAATGTTTTTTTGATTATCATCTAAAATAACATCTTCCGATCTGTTTTCATTTTCCTTCTGTCGTCTTTTTTCGTTTTTCTTGTTGTTTTCCGTCAATACTTTAGAAATTTCCATAAGATTCTGATTATATTGTTCAATATAATTGGATACTTTTTCATTATCCGTGTATTCATCGGGAAGGCTATAATTCAAATCAGATTTTATGATCTGTAGAGGACTATATTTAAGGGTGGAATGTATAGAATTTATTATAACTAAGAAGGGCTCTATTTAATTTCTCTCCCAAACTCAGATTTTTATCTTCGATTACCCTTATTTGTTCGGTCAAGGTTGAATGAAATCTCTCAACAATGGCATTCGATGTTGGATTATAATTTGTCACGTAATGTATCTCTATATTATGTGTGGAAGCGAATTCTTGAATTATCGCGTTCTTAAATTCCGTTCCATTGTCGGTTGTTATTTTCCTAGGCGTTCCATGATTCGAGAAATAGCGAATAAGTGATTCTACAATTTCTACTGACGTTTTACTTTTAAGAATGAAACATTGCCCGTGTCTTGAGAATGAATCTACTAATGTGAGACAGGGTGTTTTCGAAATATTTATTGTATCGGCATATAAATGTTCGAAAGGTTTTTCACCGATTGGATTTTGTTTGAATATTAATTTATTGGGTTGTCTTTCATATTTTTGACGTTGGCATATATCACAACTATTCACATAACGCTGGACTTTGAATGACATTTTTGGAAAATAGAATTTTTTCTTAATGCTTTACACATTCTCTTGGATACCTCTATGAGTAGTTTTAGTCTCATGATACATTTTGATTTTTTCAATTTGTTCTTCTTCATCTTCTATATCTTCCAATAAGATATTTGAAATTTTGAATTTGAAACTTCCTGAATTGAAAAGTTTATGTGCATATTGTATAAATGGCGTTTCGATATTTTTATCTTGGAAGAATATTCCATATGTTTTGTCTGGGGAAATGAATTCTTTCAAAAATTTGGTAAATTGATTTTCTTCTGAAATAGATAAAATTAATCTGAATTTTGATTGATTATGTAATTTTATTTTACTAACATTGAACTTATTGCTCTTTTTGATAATGATTTGGTATTGAAAAACATTAATGGCTCGTTCAGTGTGAGGAATTTCTAGAATAGGGTCTTCTTGGTTCGAATGTATTGTTTCATTATCTGAGTTATCATCTGCATCTATTGACATTAATTCATCAAATTCTTCTGGTCTTAATTCTAAATCTTTATGTGATATTTGAGGAATAATTGAATCGAGATCCGATAATAATTGTTCTTTCTCAGTAAAATTAAATTCATCATTTTTAATTCTAGATAGAGCATCTGAGTTGTTATTCGCATCTTTCCGATACTTTATTTCAAAATTGAATTCATCGAGTTTTATTCTCCAACGCATCAATCTTGAAGAGGCTTCTTTTAGTGAAAATAACCAAGTAAGAGGTCGATGATCAGTGTAAATAATAAATTTTCTTCCAAATAAATAAGGTCGAAAATGTTTGGTCGCCCAAACGATAGACAGTAATTCCTTTTCAATAGTTGAGTAGTTTATTTCTGCTTTATTAAGAGTACGGCTAGCATACGCTATGGGCAAGTCGTTCGGTGGATTTCCCTGCGATAAAATAGCACCAACTGCATATTTAGAGGCATCTGTTGTTAGAATGAAAGGTTGATTAAAATCTGGGAATTGAAGAATAGGATGATTTATCAACATGTTTCTACTAATATTGAAAGATTCCAGATATTCTTGATTTTCTAAGTTTATCTTTGCATCTTTTTTCAGACATTGTGTCAAAGGTTTAGTAAGCTTTGAAAAATTTGGAATAAACTTTCGGTAATAACCAATCATGCCTAAATAGGATTTTATTTCTTTAGGATTTTTTGGAATTGGAAAATTCTTAATAGCTTCTATTTTTTCTGGGTTAGGCTCGACTCCTTTATCTGAAATTTTGAATCCTAAAAACATTACTTCATTTCTGAAAAAATATGATTTATCTAATTGAATTTTGAACCTTTCTTGTTTAAGTACTTCCAGTACAGTTTGAATATCTGCTAAATGTTTATCAGGATCTTTAGAGAATATTAATATATCGTCCATGTATACTACACAAATTTTTCCTAATAGGGGTCTTAAAACTTCATTCATTACTCTCTGAAATGTGGATGGGGCATTTTTGAGACCAAAAGGCATTCGCAAAAACTCAAAATGTCCATTATCCGTAGCAAAAGCAGTCTTTTCTATGGATTCTTCGTCGAGTTCAATTTGGTGATATCCTGATGCTAAATCTATAGTGCTGAAATATCTTGCACCTTTCAAATTATCTAACATTTCATCGATATTTGGAATTGGGAATTTGTCATCGATTGTTTTTTCGTTCAGTTTTCTATAATCGATTGCAATTCGCCACTTTTGTACGCCTGATTTATCCGCTTTTTTGGGAACGACTACAATAGGAAAAGACCAGGGTGAAATACTCGGTCTAATTATATTTTTATTTAAAAGATCTTTGATTTGATTTCGGACTTCTTCTTTGTGAATTTCCGGGTATCTATATCGTTCAACATAGACTGGGTTATCATCAACTGTTCTGATATTGTGTTTGATCTTGTAAAATTTAGTGGTTCTCCGGGAAATTCCAAAACTGATTTATTACTCTGCAAAATTTTCGTTAATTGATTTTTCAAATTTTTATCTAGGTGATTCAAATCTAAAGATAATTCTTCTCTTGGTTTCACCTGTTGTAAATGAAGGTTATGGGAAACGATTCCATTAGTTAAAACATTATTTTTCATATCCACAGTAAGTTGTAGATCTTTCATTAAATTATAACCGATTACACCGTCATATTGAGGATGAAATTTATAAACAACAAATGGGTAGGATGTATCATAGCCAAATATGTCCAGAGGGAATAGCATTTTATTGTTACAAGAATCTTTTCCTGTAGCTGTTGTAAAATATGTGCTTTCTTCATAAATTGAATTTGGAAAATAATTATAAGCAATTATTGGATCGATAATTGAAATTGAACTGCCTGAATCGACTAGTAATTTACAAGGAGGATTCTGCAATTTGATATAGGGAAGACTTGCTATTCTTTCATCATTAAAATTTAAGTCATGGGTGCTTGATAAGGACTTTCCTGAAAATTTTCGTTCTCGATCTCTGGAGATTGGAACTCATTTGAACTTAGGTATTTCGATTCATAACTTTCATCGTAATTTTCATCATAATTTTCGAGAAATTGTTCTTCTGGTGGAAATTCATTTTGCTCTTCCGTATTCGTTAATTCTTCCGATATAAAGTTTGGAGGTGCTCTTGGTCTAAAATAGTTTTCTCTAGGCTGATAATTTGGTTTGGGTTGACGTATACTTGATGATTCATTAGGACGTTTTTGAGGTAAAATTCTCGTTCTTATTGACATTGGTTCTGGTTTATTGGTGGGTCTATAATTAGGATTGGGTTTGAAAACGTTTTGAGGTTTTCCAAATACTTGCTCATTAGTGAAATATTTTGTTTGACTTGAATGTTGAATTGGTTGCATACGTATTGGTTGACTTGGGAAATTCTGATTCGGAATAAAATTGATATGTGGACGCGTATTCTGTTTGAAGTAATTTTGATTATTAGTGGAAAGATAAGAGGAATTGTTAATTTTCTCTCTACTAGTATGAGGAGTTGAAAATGAATTTAAATTTGGAATGAAATTTAGTTGTTGTCTCTTTATCTCTCTATTTTCTAACATTTTGCATGTTTCATCGAACTTTCGTTCATTATTATCTAATAAATTTCTAACATTTTCATCAACATTATTATAAATTACTATTTGTCCAATTCTTTCAGAAATATTCCTGTAAATCACAAGTTCGTTCTGATTGAATCCTTGCATTTGCAATTGATAATCGAAATGCAATTTAGTTTGTTTAATTCTCTCCAAGAAATTTAAAAGAGGTTCCTTATAGGCTCTACGCATATTTTGATATTCGTCCTGTAAAACATCAAAATTGATTCTAAATCCAAACTTATCAATTAAAATTTGTTTCAATTGTAGCCAATTATTTGGAATGGGGCCTGAATTCATAATTATTCTTGCTTCATCAATTATTCTAGATTTTATCATAGCAAAGCAATAATGAATAATTCGAGCATTGCTCGTGCCTCCGAATTTTGAAATAGAATTTTCTATTTCTACAATAAATGATTGGAGTTCGTTTGAATTACCATTGAATTTTGGTAACAAATCTCCTAATAACTTTAAATCGTTAATATCTACTGTGTCGTTTTGACTTCCTGAAGCCTGAGTCATTTTGGTATCAAGATTTTTGAATTTTTCAATTAAATCGTCTATTTTGATTTCGGGTATTTTACCAGTTTGTTTCTCACAATTACTTCTTAAAAATTAAAAAAAAACAAGTATTCCTTTGGTCTAGAGAATAGAAAAACTAGGAGGTTAACAGATCAACCAACTCACTGTATTGCTTTCTGTCCTGGTTTGAGGGGCGCTACTCGATCAATCCTCAGGGGTGTTTTCAGACGTTGAAAAGCTCACAAGCAGACCAGAGAGGGTTCACCTTACACTTCTTCAGGGATTCAGCCTCTCGTCGTGGACTCCTGCTCACTCTTGGGTTTGTTGCTACTTTTGATCGGTTTCACACTCGATTGACGTCACAAACTTTCACAACTGCAGTTCTTTGTATATTGCTCAAAGAAATTGATTTCACGTATTCTTTTTCCGGAATACTAGCAATATCCCATCCTCGTCGCCAAATATATTTTTACAACTCGAAAAACCGTTTAAAAAAAAAAACACGGAAAGACTTAATACGAGCTTTATTCAGATGTATCTACCAACCTAACTGTCATACAGTTCTACAAGCTTTTATAAACTTATGAATAATGTCTACTAAGCATACTGGCGTTCATTGCCACTACTTCGAGGAGTTACTTGGGATATGGTTACATATATACCTACCGATAGATGCCGAAGATGCGCCCAGGCGGCTGAGTCAGTGCAGCATATCACGTCCTCGTGTCCTATTTTGGCTCCTAGAGACTACACCGAGCGGCATAATGCAATGGCTAGAATATACCATCAAGCCATAGCAAAAAAGAATGGGCTCATTCCAGTGGCGGCTCGTCAGGGACGGCAGGGTCGGCAGTGCCGACCCTATATATTTTATGTCCAGCCAAAATTTGAATTACTCTTTCTTCTGTTTGATTACCAAATTTATTATAATTATTGTATTTCCAAGACCTGTGTGAATAAAATTCTATAAATCATATTTGTATATCACTGATATATTTCAACTTCTTGGAAATACGCTCTTCCAATCTCAACGCAGCGCCGTTTCGTCAACCCAAATCAGTCCGAGAATTGAAATGTGTGTAACTGCGCGAAGACGAGAGCGCCAACTGCCAAGCATCGAACGGTTTCTGGGGACCGACCAGGTACGGCATGCCGTACCTGGCCGTACTGCATCAATGAAAGGCGAATACGAATGAGGCGAAACAATTTTAACTCGACTGTTTTCTGTTGCAATTTCATTCAGATAATGATAATTATTATATTCGCCTTTTAGTTAATGCTTTTTCAAAATCGAAAATGCGATGTTTTCGTTCCACCTCACCAATTTTAAGAGACCAATGTTGCTCAAAACGAATTTTTGTCGTATTTCGTACTTTTATAGACGAGGATTCTGAACATGATAGTACTCATACGAATGCCTGCCCATTTCCACTATTTCCAGAAATTTTTAGCCGAGAAAAAAAATGCTGAACAGTAGCCGCTAAACTCATATAGCAGGCTCAATATATCGCAGGGTCGGCAAATGGGATTATGCCGTACTAGAAATGCCTCGACTCGTATACACGAGGAACCATCGGATCGGGGTGCCTCGATTGTTTTCGTTCGGGATGCGGCCCGCTAAGGAGCCTTCAGTTCAGTGTTAGTTTGTTTGGTTTTGGTTCTTAAAAGGGGGAGTGGTTGGATCGTTTCTTCCAGGAAATTAATTATTTTACGCGAACAAAATGGCCAATAATCAGGTTAGATAATTTGTAGCTTCTTGTGAACATCCAGACGTCGTAAATTTTATAGTTGATGCGATGAAAAATTTATCTCACGATGATAGGATATTTTTGAAGAACATGCCAAGACCCTGCCCGAAGATGAGTAGTTTGGTTCAAACGGGATCGCGAAATCAATCGAATAGGTCATTTAATGAAATTTGGTTTTCTAAATTTGGATGGTTAACTGGCAGTACAACTAGAAATAAAAAAAAAAATATATATATATATATATCTGCCGACCCAAGATAAAATTTTACGAGCCGCCACTGGCTCATTCGAACTGAGACAAGATCCTACGAGTACCGACCGAACAGTGTACTTGAGAATGATGATTTCAAGATGTATTGGGACACTGCACTTTTAACTGATCGTCCAGTCCCACATAACAGGCCTGATATAGTTGTACTTGATAAAACACAAAAGACAGCAACAATTTTAGACATAACCATCCCAGCTGATGATAACATAAGTAAGGCGTATACGGAGAAAATATCGAAATATCAAGATCTAGCGTTCGAAATGAGGGAAATTTACAGCCTGAAAACAGTTGAGATTCTGCCGTTGATCATATCAACAAATGGCCTGGTGGAATGTCACCTTGTGGACAACACTATAGCACTAGGAATTGATAGGGCAGTAGTGAGTAATGCGCAGAAAGAGGTCATCCTAGCGACAACCAGAATAGTGCGGAAAGTTCTAACGACCTCCTGAAGATACCTTGGCTGATTAAGCCCGGTATATTTGGTGTGCCAACCCCCATGATGGTGATTATTTAAAAAAAAAAAAATATATATATATATAAATATATTTTTACAACTCGAAAAACCGTTAAAAAAAAAAAACACGGAAAGACTTAATACGAGCTTTATTCAGATGTATCTACCAACCTAACTGTCATACAGTTCTACAAGCTTTTATAAACTCATGAATAATGTCTACTAAGCATACTGGCGTTCATTGCCACTACTTCGAGGAGTTACTTGGGATATGGTTACATATTAATATATATATATATATATATATATATATATATATAGCTGCAGCGTTTGCCTTGACAGGTTTTGTCCGGCAGGCGACTGAGTTTCAACCCTTGAAAAAAAAGGTGATATTAAAAAAAAAATATATATATATATAGTTAGGAAATAAGGGATTTCAACCAATATATAAAACGTTTCCTAACTATTTCAAATAAAGGCGACCATTACTTTAGAAATATATATATATATATATATATATATATATATATATACAGTGCTAGTCAAAAGTCCCCTCCCCCCCTCGTATCTTTTGAACGGGTAAATTTATAATAATGAAATTTGGAGGGTGAAAATAAACGGATGTTGTTCGGGACATAATGGGTAGAAGTTTTGGAAATTTACCTCAGCCCCCACGGACTTTGGCGGCTCTTATAATTTTCGTATTTCTTAAATTTATCAATCAAAATCAGCCGAAACCCAAACAAAATTGGTATGACTGAATAGGTATTTTCAATACCTTTCAAACGAGCTGTCACTTGCCATAGGGTCCCATGTAAAATTATTGGTCACAGTGGCCTTGTGACGTCATTTATGACTATTGCGTAACCTGTTATGACCAGTTGAGAAGCCTACATCCGTTTATTTCCACCCTCCAAATTTCATTATTATAAGTATACCCGTTCAAAAGATACGAGGGGGGAGGGGACTTTTGACTAGCACTGTATATACAGGGTGTTTGGAGGGTGAGTAGCCATAGGTAAATGGTGGACAGGTGATGCTCTTGGCTACTTGTTGCGCCTAATAAAATAACATTTTGCCCAAAGTTCAAAGTGTTATAATTTTTTTACCATTTTTCTAGAAATTTCCCATTTTTCTCATTAAAACCTTGAATTTTTTCAAATTTGAGGCTCGATGTGCCAATAAAATGATTTATTTCCTTAGTCTAGTCTTGTCTTATTCAGATTGAATCAAAATTTCATACAAACGTCTTCAAAAAACCTGACAGCGTCGTATCAAACTTCAAAATGAAAAAAAAATAATGTTGTGTCCACTTCACAAAGTGAAATAATAAAAAAAAGTTTACATAGGGTTGGGTTTTAAAATGGCTTTAAAAACTTCTCTAGTTAATACTCTTTGCAATGGTATGTAACATGTACCATTAATAATCAGATAACTCAACAAAAAACCGTTTTGTCGGATGACGACAAAACTATTCCATTGAGCAGGCAAAATCTTTTCTCTCATTCTACCACAGCTAAAAATAGCGTGCTCTCTCTATCGTCGGCTAACAATACTCCCAAGGGCGTCGCCAGGGAGGGGGCAGCTCCCCCCGTGCCCCCCCCCAATTAGAATAGAAAAAATGAACTGATTTTCTTATATTATGCTATTATTTCATGAGTTTTTAAGGGATTTTTGAGCTCTAGGGGGGGGGGGGGCAGCTGCCCCCCGTGCCCCCACGCTCAGAAGCAAGTCATTTCATAGGCCTGCAGTAAAGGTGCAGTAATGCAGTTTCGAGTTCACTCAACATTTCGGTGATTCATCAACATATTCTGTAGAAAACTAAAGATAGAGAACTTCAAATCATTTATTTTAAATCTTGTTCAAATTGTTGGCCATTATTTCTAATACATGCGTAACATCTCTTTTTTATTTCCGTTGTGGTATAGCTTAGTCCAATTTCTTGCTTCATTATCACAAATGCATTATCTATTTTTTTTATTAATTGCTCTCTTGTGTCAATGGCCAACAATTTGAACAAGATTTAAAATAAATGATTTCTATCTGATTTGAAGTTCTCTATCTTTAGTTTTCTACAAATTATGTTGATGAACCACCGAAATGTTGAGTGAACTCAAAACTGCATTACAGCACCTTTACTGCAGGCCTATGAAATGACTTGCTTTTGAGCTTGGGGGGGGGGCAGCTGCCCCCAGGCACTGGGGAAAACTAAAGATAGAGAACTTCAAATCACTAGGGGCAGCTGCCCCCCTAGAGCTCAAAAATCCCTTAAAAACTCATGAAATAATAGCATAATATACGAAAATCAGTTTATTTTTTCTATTCTAATTGGGGGGGGGCACGGGGGGCAGCTGCCCCCTCCCTAGCGACGCCCTTGGGAGTATTGTTAGCCGACGATAGAGAGAGCCCGCTATTTTTAGCTGTGGTAGAATGAGAGAAAAGATTTTGCCTGCTCAATGGAATAGTTTTGTCGTCATCCTTTCAAGGCATCCTTGAAGACAAAACGGTTTTTTGTTGAGTTATCTGATTATTAATGGTACATGTTACATACCATTGCAAAGAGTATTAACTAGAGAAGTTTTTAAAGCCATTTTAAAACCCAACCCTATGTAAATTTTTTTTTATTTCACTTTGTAATGTGGACACAACATTATTTTTTTTTTATTTTGAAGTTTGATACGACGCTGTCAGGTTTTTTGAAGACGTTTGTATGAAATTTTGATTCAATCTGAATAAGACAAGACTAGACTAAGGAAATAAATCATTTAATAGGCACCTCGATCATTAAATTTGAAAAAATTCAAGGTTTTAATGAGAAAAATGGGAAATTTCTAGAAAAATGGTATAAAAATTATAACACTTTGAACTTTGGGCAAAATGTTATTTCATTAGGCGCAACAAGTAGCCAAAAGCATCACCTATCCACCATTTACTCATGGCTACTCACCCTCCAAACACCCTGTATACTCCATTCACAATTATAAAATCACAACTCTGGCCTTGGAAATTTGACACATTCCACTCTGTATCGAAGTTATGACGTTTTTCAAAATATTTTTATGTTCCAAGTAAACACTTTGCCCTTTCTACATTCTTAGCGTATTTCTCAGAATGTGAATTTATTCGGAAAATGAATGAATTGGAAAATATGTGTTTTGGACGAAAATAATTAACGTTTATATGAATTGATAGAAAGGATTCCTTTTCTAGTTATTTGCAGGAAAAATACAAGAGATCACTGTTGAAATATATTATTTTTCGCCATGGAGGAAAATTGCATTGATTTCACATAATTTTCATATCCATGCTTGTGAAGATTTAATGTTTATTATCCTCTTGAACTGAAAGTTCAAGACTTGACGACATCAATTGTTGAATCAAGAGTAATGGAACATTATATCCCTCTATTGGAATCCAAATAATTGAAGGGAGTTCTTATGCAAGAGGAACTTTTTCTTGGAGCATAACCTTAATAGCTAACTTAATAAAAATAAGAGTAGAAGATATACCATTTCATTTATTTGATCTTATGAACAAGGAGTGAAATATTCTGACTGTATAGTAATTTATTAGTTTAAAAAATATTCATACATTACAACCACAGTAGGTTTGTACAAATAGAATGGAATAGGCTTCACATTTATCATTCACCTGTTCTGAAATAAGACACAAACTCCTCCACAGCATTAAAAGCTTGTGTCTCTTTTGAAAGAAGTAGCACTAGATATAATATATTCTTTCGATTAAGAGCAAATACCTACCGTTGAATGTTACATACACAAATTTCTTCAAAATGGGCTTATACGAAGTGTTTTTTTTTCTGAAACGTGAAAACGATCAACAATAATCATTTGGGGACCGATGATGGCCATCCAAAACACGTTTACTTACGAAAATCGTGCAATTTTATTCTGCAAGTTCTTTCCTCATAATTCCTCGAAAATCCTACCTGAACCATATTATTCGGTCGCTTTCGTGAGAAGATCGTATAAGGAAGCCTTTTTGTCCATTTACACATTGCAAATAAATTTTGAGCACCAAAAACGATACCGAAACTAACCAAACTTCTGGGGGACCGGAATTTCGTTTAACATCTTTCCAAACGGCCAGATACCTAAAAAAACTTCGTTATCAAGTGTAAAAAAGGCGATTAGTACTTACTTTTGCTTTATTTAGGCTTATAAATCGATTTTTGGTCCAATTCAAATTTGCCGTTTGTACCCATGCCAAAATATCTTTGATACTTTTACTTTGATGTAAACAAAGAAACTGGCAACGTCGTTTTGTCATTAACGATATTCTATGTACGCGCACAGATTTTTTTATCAGGGGCACCAACTCCTGAAAACGAAACCATGACCTCCTATGTGATTAAATAAAAGTGAATCTTATATATTAAATCAGTTCACCTAGAACAACTACAAGAAACTTCGACTTAACTTTTTATACCATGCAGATAATATTATATTGTAGATTTGTGGATAAAACTGTTTTTTTAATACAGTCAAATTAAAATGATCCTAAATTAAATTATATACATAAAATACTGAATCGAATCAGATAATTATTGTAAATATTTCCTGGCTGCAGGACTGATATGTCGATGGCCGATTGGCCTTTGGTCAAAAAATAGCTTTTATTATTATTATATTATATTTGTTTGCTGAATATTTGAGTTAGTTTTCCTATTGTTCAGTGAAAATGTAAAAAAATTTTTTTCTTACATGTTTGCAGGTGGATGAATTTCAAAAAGCGAAAGTCAGTCAATGCGTTCATGAGTTTCTTATGATTCTGTGCACCTCCCATAGGTATGGAGTTATTTTTCGAGATCCTTTGGTTGGATTGGGCAAAAAGACGCAAAATTCACTGATATATACAATTGTAGAAAGCATGGATTCACCTTGGGAACATTCCTATGCTTCTGAATTGATAATCAAAATATGTTATGCATGCCCGGACATCACAAAATACATTTGGAACAACATCAAATCTTTGCTTGAACCAAGACTTTCATCGAAGTGGTTAAAAGTTGTGGATTTTATGAAGAGATTACTAGATGAGCTGAAACCATCATGTTTGGGGCCATATATAACAAAATTAAGTCCTATTCAGGTAAGTGTCTACATGATAAAGAAATGGACTAATTTATAGCCAATACGTTTTCCATAAGGAGTTAATTCATTATAACAAGAGGAAGATACTATTTCATATTCATTCAATTCTTTAAGCAATACTGGGATAACATGAAAATGTTTTTGATAGCTGTCAAAAAATGGACAGCAGTCATTATAGAAACATAGAACTTGTAGTAACAGTACTATAGGTTCTTTGTATATATATATATATATATATATATATATATATATATATATTCTTTTTAAAGAGAGAATTACATACTGTTTTGTAATATCAAGCAATATATGGCATATGGCACGTGTGAAGAAATGGCGACAAGGAACAGATTGTATAAAAGAATAAAATCTGTTTCTCGCTCCAAATCTGAGTGTTAGCAGAGGGAATGTAAACGGGGTACCATACAATTCTGCTTATGATACACGAGAACAAATCATCGATGATCCCGAATATGTTGTTTCAGAAATAGGCATCTGAACATAAGCGCTACGCCACCTGGTGACAATCAAAGTCCCTAAAAATCTTGACATAGTTCGTGCATTGGGCTTTGTGTTGATGTGAATTTCTACAAATATTTATATTTTGAAATTATTCTAATAGTTATGAGTCGTTCGAATCAAATTTTTATAACGAAAATATACACTCAGAACTAACACAACACAACAATCTAATGTCAATAACTGTAGTTCCACTACTGCCCACTTTGGCGATGCATTCTTATTTTCAGATGCCTATTGAAGGAATATTTTTCGATAATTCATTCGAATTTTCTATGAAATTTTGCATTCCGACGAAGAATGACATAGCCATTCTGCACACCGACCATATCGTCTGTGTGCGTTAAAGAGTCGTCCTGCAGCGATGATTTCTTCACGCCATTGAAACTGCACAAGGGGCGTACATAAAACGCACGAATATCATTTGAAATTCTAATTCAATTGCAGTTGAAGTAACTATACAGGATGAGTCTTTGACTTGTACATATATTTTGACTGTAGATTCCTGTCATCAAACGAAACACTTTTTTTCTATACCATTTCTCAAAATTCGGTTCCGTTTGAAAGATACAGGGTGTCGAAAATCCATGAAAAAAACACTTTTCTGTTCATATCTTCGGAACCGTTATTTCGAATGAACTGAATTTTGGTTAAGTTTTTACTCTATTCATGGTGCATATTCCTCATTCGAAACCTATTCAATATTCCTCCCGGTATGGAAGTTACAGCGTAGCCAACTTATAAATCCACATAAAAATACTATGAAACCACGCGAAAAAGAAGAATGGTTCCTATTTTCGAAAAAAGCAATAGGTTTAGAACATAAAATTATTCCTAAGTTTTTTCAATAAAACGCGTCGTTTTCAAGTTATTCCTAATTAAATCCCATTAAATTTGACGAGAAAATCATAAATCTCGAGAATTACCTGAATACCCCACTGCATTCTAAAGATCACCGAATCGGAGATGTATTAATATTCTGTAATCGAATTAAATGTTAACAATGTTGCCGGAATGTTTGTCGAATTTTCATTTGGAAATGACTGACCTGAAAACTACTTAAATCTCTATGATGGGAAAACGTTGGATTTAGAGATGTGTCATGATGACATTCCACAAATTTTGTAGACAAAATTGAATAGAATGTAACTGCCGACTCAGTTAATTGATACTAGGTAATATATCATATGTATTTTCATGAATAGATAAAATTGAGTTCTAAATAGCAGGAAGTTCCTCAAAGATCCTTATTGAAGTTCACCTCACGCCACACAACAGATTTTTTTTCGAAATTATACGTCCAGTAATTTATTTGTTTGTCCAACCTTCGAGAAAATATTGAAAATGAATGATATGATATGATATAGTACAACCCACGTACTAAATTGAAATAAATGAAAAATTAAATATACTTAGCGATTTTTCTGTCTGAATAATATCCTCTGCCATAATTCGCAAAAATCCTAACTGAAACAGTAAAACTAGAACCAACTAGGCTGAATTTTCCAGCCATTTCACACAAAACATCACTAGAAAGAATGCACTTCAAAACAGCCTACAGATGTTATTTTAAGTTCGTGCCAAATTAAAAAAAGTTAAAAATCGTATCGTGTAATACATACACCACCCAAATTAATAGTCAATTAACTGACCGAATCAGTTCATGAGTTCATGTTCATAGCCAATTTTCGCGGGAAATGATGACTTAACGAAGCCATAGAATATGCGCTATACGCATGCGTCGTTCACATGTCATTATGTATCTATGGTTACCTAATTTGGCATTTTATATCGTGCCGAACCATAGCCTGCGCAAAGGAAGCATTACGTCGCGTCCCCTATCGTTAACGAATGAACTAACGCAAGGGTTCTTTCATTCGGAATCCTTCTATTGGGATACTGAATGCTATGTTTCTTGAGAAAAATTGAAGTTCATTCGATTCTCTTCCGAGATACGGGCGTAGTAAAAGTGGGTAATTTTCAACTTCAACGCCCTGTATCTCAAAAACTAGTCATAGGATTAAGTGGAGGCCATGGACACTTTTCATCAGTAGGTCGAGTACTAGGTACATTATACCAAAATTTCAGAACATTTGACGGAACGTCATTTCCCATAAGGAAAGTGTGGGGTCCTTTCTTATTTCAGTCGTATCGTTTGCTGTGTCAATTAGGCCAAACCCTTCAAATTTCAATGAAAAATAATACATTTCTATCTCCACAAATGAAATAAAAAATGAGTGTATATGAATAAATTCGAAATAAATGCATGCCAGTAAAAAATTGCCAACATAATTGCATGCGTCTTAAAAACATGAGAAGGCTGTGCTGCACAGCGTACGTAGAACTACTTTCTATGAAGTTACACGCCCCTGATGCTAGACTAGAAGCGGGCTCCGTAGTCTCGTAATGATTGCCTCGTGTGTGGGGACTCTTGCAAACGCTTGGAGTCCGACATTGGGCCCGAACAGTCGGAACGCAGTATGATCCACATGTTTCATTACATTCCACGTTACAATTACGATGTCTGTACTTGACATCACATAATACATTACAGTATATTAAATTATTTCTGTCTGTAAAGGGCATAACAACTCACCTTGGCAAGAAAACTAATAGATTGTTACCTTAATAATCATTTTCTTATTTTTTCAGATAAGCCAAATAATCACAAATCTAGCCGCACCTATTTCAGTGCTGAAGGTAATTTTTCCTGAAAATTGCACTTATGATTCACAATCTGTGAAGTTTCATGCTTTCTCACTTGTATCTTCAATGTTGAATTCAATAGATGAGTTCATTTCAGACTATAGGAATAAGGCGAATGCAGAACAATATAATAAATTGAAAATGCATTTAGGAAATTACATTGAAAATAATTTTCCAATGGGTGATATATTTCTTCAAAATTGGAATGTTGAGTCAAAGGTTGAGGACAACTCGTTCAACTTGCTCAAGTATCTGTCTACGATTTTCGATATTTTTCGGCATTACATAAAGTTGTGTCCAGACTTAATGGGATCTCTATGTTTTTCACATGATGAGTTGAAGATATTTCTTGAAACTGTAATTTGTTTAGGAGGTAATGATGTTGAAAAGGAAAAAAAAAAACTTGAAATCAACATCATTGATGTGTTTCTCACTAATAATAGCTCTTTGTTCTCATTGGACTCAGATTCTTTCGAATTTTTTCTGTGTCATTTATTCAAAACCTGTTACGAAAATGTGGGAGATAAGAACCTCGACTGTTATTCTCTTCTGAGAAAACTTTTGAAAAGTACCGCAATATTTGATTATGGGTCAGATAGAGAAGTTGATATTTGGATCAGAGGTATATTTAGTCTCAAGTCTTACAAAGATACTGTACCTCAGTTCATAACAGCTTCCATAAAGCTTGCCAGTCTCAAGCTTGTAGAGTATTTAAAGGTAACCTCTCAAATTCAGGAATCTATTAAAGATGATTATTATTCACCTAATGGACTTAGCCCGATGATATTTAGCGTTTTAGAAACTTTGGATACTTTCAATTCGGAAAAAGTTATATTGTCATATATAAATTTTGTCGTTCCGAATTTGATTTATATTCAGGATGATTGTCGTATTATTTCGGAGATTTTTAAAAGAAGTCAATCATTGAGGAGTCCTCTTCTGGAATATGTCAATTCAATTTTATTCGAAGGAATAGTTTCATTTGAGATTCCCAGAATTTTGAGAATATTCAATAAAAATGATGTCTTCAACTCTTTCAATTTGTCACTCGCCAATGATTCGCTCGAATGTTTTTTGAATGAACATGAAAAAGAATTGTACCCAAATCTAAATTTAGATTTACTCCAAATGGGTATATTTTATTTTTCTAAATTATTGAACTCAGACAATTCTCAGAAGGTAACCTACTCCAAAAATCTCAAATTATACATACATTATCTGCTAGATAGAAGTAATTTTTATCCTGATATCATTTGCAATAATTTCTTGTTCATACATAATTTTTCTATTTTGGACATAAGTAATGGGGAATTCAATTGTTGCACAAATTTTATTATAGATTTTCTTGATTGCTATATGAAAAAATTCGATCTAACTGAGAAGCATATGCGTTGTTTCAACAATAAACTTTTGAAAATGGTATTCAAAATTTTCAAAAATCCAAAAAAATATTCGAATGTTGAGGTACTTCGAGTCATGGACCATTTTACAATGAATTATGAGACGTATTCGAACATTTTACTCAAAATTTCTAATTGTATAAATGAAAATTTTGAAAAATGTAGATTTAGGGTCTTCTACTCAGTTTTGGTACACTCCTTGGAAAGGTATTGCCAGTCCAACCCAGAAAAAGGTCTGTCTGAATATATTTTGAACAACTTACTCTCTTTCTATACATCATTGAATCAAGGGGGTGATTTCAAAACAGTTGAGTTGTCCAAACAATTTGTATCTTATTTCACCAAATTTCCGGAATACATAGAGGCTATTGAATCAAATGTTGTAAATTCCGTTTTAACGTTGAAAGAATATAACAAAGCGTACACTGATTTCATTATTTTTATACTTGGGAGGAGACATGATTTATTTATTTGCATTGATGAAAAACTAGAGGACCTGATTTTTGTAAAAGGTTTGTTTTATCCAGTTTTACAATTATTGAGTGAAGTCTACACCATTGTTGAAGAAGAAAAGAAGAATTGGATACAGAAACTATTTCATAGAATTTATTCCAATTTTGAAGACGTCCTTCACAAAACGTTGAAGAAACCTCAGAAAGCAAGCCAACATATTGATGAAAATTATCAGGGTGTTTGTCTTTTGATTGATCTCAATTTTCACAAAGAAAAATACCAGGAATACGTCTCTAAAATTCTAAAATTTGAAGTGACCAAAATATTTCATATTCATCTTTTGAATACTATCTTCAGAAAATTTATAGTCATTGGTCTAGATACTAATACTGCCAATAATACAATTTTAACATTTGTTCATTCCCTTCTCAATGTTCTGAAGAGGATTCCAAAAAAGGAGGAGAATATTGCAGAAATTCTTGATACTGTTTCTGATTCTTTCCTTCTTTATTTGGAAGAGTTGATTATACACCAAGACATGTTGGATTTTAAAATTTTACAGAATAATGAATCCTTCAAAACGATGTTGAAATTAGTATTAAAGTATGGTGTATCTGAGAGCGAAAAACTGTTACAATTACTGAAGAGTTTCATATCATTAATTGGAAAGAACTTTGATGACTATCAAATCGAATTGATCATGGACATGTTAATTTCACATTCTGAATTCATAGATGTACTTCTGAGTGAAAATCATAAGTGCAAAAAAGGAATATTATCTTTAATGTTAGTTATTTGTGAAAGCTGGCCCCAAGTTATGGCAAGGAGCCATATCCCAAAATTACTAGCTGCATATAGAGCTACCGTTTCAGAGACTGATAGGATGATATTCAAATTAATCAAGATGTAAGTACTTTTTAAAAGCTTTTATTTAACTTGCAATGTATGTATGGTATGTATGTATGTATGTTCGGAACAATACACGATAAACTTTATGACCTCAATTTCAATCGAAAAATATGAACTTTGAAGTGTTTGCAGAGAATAATATCAGGCACGCATTTAGCCCGATTGATTTTTTCGAAAGGCTATATCTCTTTAACAGAGCCGAATTCGGAAAAATGGAAAATGAAAAAAGGTTTCCTTTGGCCTCAAGAATCTACAGTTAAAATATATGTACAAGTCAAAGACTCACCCTGTATATTGTTACGATTTTTCGGGGTTCACGTAGTTTCATGTAAAATACCCAACAAGAAACAATAATCATTCATCCTTCAACTACAATATTCACTACTCTTCCAAAAATTGTCTATGTAATGACTTTTCTTATTGAAAACTCGATCATCCTATCTGGGCCCGTATTCTCGGCGAGTAATCTTTCGGTGCGTATACTTTTGCCATACATAATAACACAGAAAACGTATACGCACCGAAAGATCACTCGCCGAGAATACGGGCCCAGTTCTCTTTTCATCCATCGAACCTTCTTCCACTTCATGTCACTTTCCAAATACTGAAAGATGTCTAAAAAAATGGTGTATGCATTCGTGAATTTTTGAATGAATCCGACCAAATCGAAAAAATTCGAAATGTTTCGTGGCCGTAATGTCATACTTTTCATTTTGGTCTTTTTCCCCTTATAGATGCATAGAATACCTGGTGTTGGCACTGATTAGATTTTGTTTAAGACTTTCTTGTCGATCGAAAATCTGAGATTTTGTGCGGCTTTTCATTTCTCCCGAAAGGGGTCGCGCTATTATTCCATTGCCGCAGTAGCGCTAGGACTATGAATTATTGCGGATTATTCCGGAACTAGATCAAAATCTGGAATCTAGAATGCCGTTTTGATCTACAAATTTTGGTCACGATTTTTAGTAAGGAATCGTTAGACCAGGTATTCTATGCATCTATTTCCCCTTGATCAATATGATCGATGTAGTAACATCTGATGAGCCAATGTCAATTATGACATGACCTCAGATTGACATTTTTATGTAATGAAAGTCTTAAGGTGAACACAGACTATTCTGACGTGACATGGTTACACGTTTGACGTGATCCCAAGGTGCCTGACGTGACGTGAAATCACGTCACGTCAGAATAGTCTGTATTCACCTTCAGGCTACGTCCGCGTAGGCAGGAGGCTTGCTTGGCGCCTAGAGGTTTTACTTAGCGCCTAGAGGCTTGCTTAACGGCAGGCAATCTGGCTACTTGCTAGGAGAACTCTTTCTTTAGTTTATTCTTCATGATATTCCAAAACTGTAATGTTAGATCAACTGCAGTCTTCATTGTGCATACTTGTGTACATTTTATAACGTTCGTTTCACTAAGCTACTCGCTTGGTGACTCGCCAGGTGACTAGCTAAGCTCTAGGCGCTAAGCTAGCCTCCTGCCTATGCGGACGTAGCCTTATACCTTTTCTCAGGTCATAGATGCATAGAATACCTGGTGTAACGACTCCTTATTAAAAATCGTGACCAAAATTTGTAGATTAAAACGGCAAACTAAAAAGATGCCAGATGTTTTCATTGTGTCATAAATTCCATCAAAACATGGATTAATTCCGGATATCATATAAGATTATGGTTATGGAAGCGCGACCCCTTTCGGGAGAAATGAAAGGAAGGACAAACACTCAGATTTTCGATCGACAAGATAGTCTTAGACAAAATCTAATCAGTTCCAACACCAGGCATTCTATGCATCTATCTTTAGTCAGTAATCAGAGTTGATTTAATCAGAATTACAGTCAAAATTGTTGCTTTTGAATATCAAACTGTAGGGTTTTGCTGGAACCAAATCCCTAGTTACCATGTAAATAAGTACACTCACATGTTATTTTTAAATTGGATTTCGTCTTTTTGAAGCATTGAATTGTGTGAAAATGAAGTTTTTACATAATCATGATAAAAATTTTGTTCGTGCATTCTGCCAAAAATGGAATTTGAAGATTTAAGATGGGGAATGAATTAGCCTTCACCTTCAAGATAATTATTTTATTTCTACTACATATTTTTTTTATTATTACTCAGGTATGAATCTGTACGTGATGACGTATCCTTCCAAGACTTCAGACCGTACTTATGGGGAAATGCTGGAGTCATCCATTATTCCGTGAGAATTGATATTGGTGATGCTATTTTGAAACAACCAAAAATAAAAGATGTCCTCAATCTTCTGCAAGAGAATATGATTCTATCAACTATAAAATATTATCATTTGTACAAAAATGGTATTAATTTGGATGTCATAGATGCGAATACTATTTATGACTTAGAATTCTTGCTCCCGCTATTCATACATCTACTTTCTCCCGAAAATGTGGTACAAACTTACCATTTTGCCAGGAGTGGAGCCTTGTCAATATCCCTTTTAGGCCTCAGCTGCACTGAAGAGAATATGAGAGCTGCTACGTGTGATGTAATGTCGAGATTTTATTTTCATTTGGAAGGAAAACAAGGAGGAAAGGAAAATATTCTATACATGAAACTTATAACAGGAATTTGCATGTGGATGTCAGATTCTCAAAACGCAATGAACAATTTTGCATCAATATTTCTGGCCAGAACTGCTTTGATATTGTCCAAGTCATCTTATAGTCACGTCATGTTGCATCAGTTATCCCAATATATTGTTGTGAAGGAAATCCTAGATTTATCAACAATACCAGAATTATATACTTTTCTCCATAGTTCCGATGTCAACTATTTAGATTATCGACAGTTTATATTTGAAATTCTGACAGATGGTTTGATTATTGAAAATGATTACAAGATTTTTTCGAGGTCTATGGCGCTCAAGTTTATAACTGAAATGTACTCCGCTAGTACTTGTGATGTAAGTACTAAATTGTCAATTTTAGATATTCTGATTGCTGTTTGTAGATTAGGTTTAGGTGTCAAATTAATATGCACACATTCTAGTTTACTTAGTTTCCTAATTATAGACGTGGAGGAAAACTCAACTTCAAAAGATTCTAATCACCTCTTATTATCCAAAATAAAAGAAATAATAACCAGGATTCATCCATTTATGGATGACCTAAAAGAGACTGAGCAGAAAATCATAACAATGATTTCTGAAAAAATCGAAAAGTCATGTTGAATATTTTGTTCAGTTCGAATTATTGTGATAAAAGGAACCGAATGTTGTAAATATCATTGTAAATTAATGTATAAATAGTGGTTTGACTTCTCACGTTTTATATTGAAATTTGTAGTTTTGTAAATCTTATTTTATGGTTGATATAATAAATACATGCAAATAACAAAATTATTTATACTCTACATCCTACATCTGAAAATCTTAAAAAATGTGACAAAGTGTTCCCCTTCAAATCGGTTAAACAAATTTCAGTGAAATCTGTAACGTTACAATTGCCCATTTGAATGACGATTGGCGATCAGAGACTCTACGATTAGTTTTCTAAAGGTGGTGGTAGTGCTATTCTTGCAACAAAAATCCTACTCAGCGTTTCACAATTTATTGAAATAATTGAACATTACAAGCTCGACCCTCTCAATGTACAGTGTTGGGAGAAAGTATTGAACCAAGTGAATATCTTTTGGTCGAAGAAAACAATATTTATGAAATTTTGCAGGTGAGTGCAATGGTGAACACTGCTAGGGTAGGTTCGTTCAATCGTTTTTACAGTAGAGGGATGGCGAATAATACTCTTCAGACTCATGAAAGGCTTCTCAAGCCGTACTGAACGGATCACAGATGATAACCCACATTCAGGATTCAGATAGAATCGGCACTTGTATGATGTGATTCTTTAAGGAATAATACTGGTGAATGAAGTCTCCCTAGCCAATTGTTATACAGGGTGGCCATTTGAAAACGAAACAGACGAGATTACAGACGAAATAAATTTTTTCGATAGAAATGCTCGGACAGGTCGATTTCTGTTTCGAGGGGGACAACTTAAGATGTAGGTTACGGACGCATAGCGCTTCAACCCTTGCTGCTACAACCCCGATTTTTGAATAGGGAAGATGGGGTGAGTGATACCTCAATTCAAAGGTATTTTTATACTGATTTCAGCACAGTAATTGTTTTTTCATTTTATGCATTAGTTCTCGAAATATTCTTAACTAAGTATTTGAAAATGAAGTAGTGTTTTTTTGTGAAAAATCGACATCTTGATTAAAGATTTCTATGTCAGTGGATTGGAGGAAGGAAGCCACAGTCATGGTTGTTTTGAAGCTCAAAATGTCGATTTTTCACAAAAAAACACTACGAGTGCCATGAAAACACCACTTCATTTTCAAATACTTAGTTAAGAATATTTCGAGAACTAATGCATAAAATGAAAAAACAATTACTGTGCTGAAATCAGTATAAAAATACCTTTTATCACTCACCCCATCTTCCCTATTCAAAAATTGGGGGTGAGGGTTGTAGTAGCAAGGGTTGAAGCGCTATGCGTCCGTAACCTACATCTTAAGTTGTCCCCCTCGAAACAGAAATCGACCTGTCCGAGCATTTCTATCGAAAAATTTATTTCGTCTGTAATCTCGTCTGTTTCGTTTTCAAATGGCCATTTGTTACTTGTTACATATTCTTTACTGAGAGAAATGGACTAGTAGAGATCTAATTTCCAACGTATACCACAGGGCGGCACCACCGCAGCAGGATAACGACATACAGGTTTCTGGCTTGTTAGCCGTCATCAGCGCAAGTAGTATAGCAAGCGGGGTCCTGCGGCACTTCAAGGTCATATCCATCGAGAGGTCAATGACCGGAAGAAGTAGTAGACGTGAAGATGTCGCCAGAACTAAAGAATTGGTCAATGACCAGAAGGGGTTGTAGGAGATGTCACCTAAAAGTGATGACCTGAAGGACCCATTGTCACCTGTCATGCTGATGTCACGTGATGGACCTGTCAAATACCTGTCGGATATGTCTCAATTTACCTGTCAAGCCGTGTCAAATTTGGCCCTTCAAGACTTCCCAGATTTATCAAATCTATCAATCAAGACTTGTCACACCCTATGATGATGATGACCACACCCAATACGAATATGAAGCGAGATCGGTGGGATTCGAACCCAGCTACCGATAATCAAAATCTATAATCCAATGAAAGTGACCGCTAGACCATCCAAGCTTATTACAATCTAGACGGAATAATTGGTATAGATACAGCAGTGTGTGTTTCGAACTAATTTTCCTTACTGTAAAGGCCGCAAAGGACGACGAGCGATAATATAATATACAGGGTGACTGGTGACGTGAGGGACAACGGCTAAGTGGAGATCGAGGACCTCAAACTGAATGAGAATTTGGATTTCAAATGTCTCATAAGGGTATTCGTTTCGGAGATATAGGGTGATTTATGAAAAAATGCTAAATCTATGAACTCCCATATCTTCGTTAATATGATATGTTTTTCGCTGATATTTTACATGTTTGTTCATACAGGCATTCTCTGTCAGCATAAGAAAAAAAAAATTGAAAAAATTGCTGGCCCGTACTCAAAAATTTCAATTTACATGTCAAGTGAGAAATATCACACGGTATATGAGATAAAATAAAATCAAATAGAAATTTGGAAAGATGGAAAAAACTGATGAAATATCTGTTTTTTGTTTGAATGGCACACATTTTCTTTCGTTTCTATGATATGTTGAAGTAAGAATATTACAATATTTTTATATTCAAATCATGAAAATTAGTACTACTGATAGAAAAAACCTTGAATTCGAAGCGCTAGAATGAGCCTGGCATCAAAATATTCCTTGAAATCTTGGAATCTATTTTTATCAATTAATATTTCGATGCCATATAAAATTTCAAAATGAAATTTGTTGTAGATGGGGTGATGAAAGAGTTGGATACTCAAACACATAAATAGAAAAAGTCGCAAGATTTCAAGATTTCAAGGAATATTTTGATGCCAGGCTCATTCTAGCGCCTCGAATGCAAGGTTTTTTCTATCAGTAGTACTAATTTTCATGATTTGAATATAAAAATATTGTAATATTCTTACTTCAACATATCATAGAAACGAAAGAAAATTTGTGCCATTCAAACAAAAAACAGATATTTCATCAGTTTTTTTCCCTCTTTCCAAATTTCTATTTGATTTTATTTTATCTCATATACCGTGTGATATTTCTCACTTGACATGTAAATTGAAATTTTTGAGTACGGGCCAGCAATTTTTCCAATTTTTTTCTTCTTATGCTGACAGAGAATGCCTGTATGAACAAACATGTAAAATATCAGCGAAAAACATATCATATTAACGAAGATATGGGAGTTCATAGATTTAGCATTTTTTCATAAATCACCCTATATCTCCGAAACGAATACCATTATGGGACATTTGAAACCCAAATTCTCATTCAGTTTGAGGTCCTCTATCTCCACTTAGCCGTTGTCCTTTACGTCACCAGTCACCCTGTATATTATATCTCATATATTACACCAATATCGCTCCTTAGGAAAATGAACCAAGGCCCGCGGACGATGCTATAATATATATTTTCATCCAAGCGATATATTACGATATTTTGCTATAATAAAATGACATATGTCAATGCAAAGCTATGATATAGGGGAAACCCGGGCAAGATGCATAGTGTGGGTAAGACGAATACTCGTTTTATTCAAAAGCCCACAATAGATGGCTTTACTGGACGAGCACGGGTCGGTAAAATAGCAATTCGTTCGCGCCATGACAGTTCAACCAGAACGATAGATGCGTGCACTTGTTGTAAAAATAAGCATAACAGTTTTATACTCTGTTTCCTTACGATTTTTGGCAAGGTATGTGTATTGATTTGTACTATGTATTGAGTGTTAACGAATAGACTCTGTTTAATCGATTGCATGTTCATTGAAGTTTGATTTGTGTTTGTAACTTTTCATTCGTCAGAAGAAATTTTACCGTAGCCGAATACAACTTTTGAATATCAGTACTTTGGGAAAGAAGGATATGGGCAAAACGGATAGCTATCGGGGCAAGACGCATAGCTATCCGTTTTGCCCGGTTAGTTCGATAAAAAGTTCCTGTCGGGATAAAACACATTTTTAATTGAGTCTATTAACATATAGGTATAGTAGTAGGTATGTAAGTAATAAGTGCCTGAAATCAATATCCTGCAGGAAATAAAATCAGTAAGCTCACCAGCTGCCAACATTTCATTACAAGTAGTGAAACAGAGTCTCACACCATTTCAAATCAGACCCATACCAACAATGGCTGCTCCAAAAACAAATCGCATACACAGGAGGGCAAAAATCAGAATTGTTGACCTCTACTCCTGTCAAAGAAGAGCAAGCTAAAAAATTTAAAAAAGCTAACGAAAAAAAACTAGGTTAGCAGGTCTAGGAAATTCCACCGCAAAAAAAGCTAATTCATCCAAAAATCGGAAGGATGAAATGTTAATGTTTAGTATGCTCAGAAATTTATATTGAACCGCCTTCCGAAGATTGGATAGAATGCAACCATAGACTTGTCAAATGGATAATATGTCTATGAATGCAACCAATGCAAGAAGTGGGCACACGAGAACTGTAGGTACTTCTTATTTAGGGGTAGGCAGCTACTACTGTGATGAGTGCCAAGATTAAAACACTAAGTCAAGCATATCCTTTTTACCCTGGAGGTGTATCCGTTTTACCCGGGGGGTGCGGGCAAAACGGATAATGGGCACTTTTTTTGTTGTCAATAATAAATGTAGAAGTTGTTTAAGTTTCAAAGTTTTCACTTATTTTTTCCAAAGATGATTAGCCAAAGTTGAAATTAATAATAATGAAGCGTGTTGCTTTTAATTGTGAATCGGGATGGGGCTACGTTTCGTCCCAGCCTCGCTTACGATGGACTCATCAGATTGGCTAATGTAAGCGAGGCCTGCCAATGACGTAGATGTTACAGCTGCCCTGCTCGAGACGAGCGTGGGTACTGGGTAGAAGACCTGGTCGGTCTATAAAGAATATGGTACCGCAGTAATCCACGCTGCCTAGGAGGAGGTGCCCTCTGTGCGGGCGGCGTGCGAAGCGCGGTCGCAGACTTCTGCACGCCGGTGGCAAGTCGCCACATGACTCTCCCCCAGTGAACAGGACAACTGGTCATGATACAGTGGACGATGCCTGGAGACCTGAGAGGGCTGCAGCCGGTGCTTTGTGTTGTCCGACACTGGGATGGACGTGTGCCATCGCCAGCGAGGGACGGTTGCACACCTTGTTGCGCTTGCAGCCAGAATTGCCTCGAAGGTTGATCCAGACATCGTATGTGGGGACGAAAGTTTTGCTGTTATTTCCCCATGCCCGATCACGTCGGGGTCACCAATTTGAAGCGTGTTGCTTTTAATTGTGAATCGGGATGGGGCTACGTTTCGTCCCAGCCTCGCTTACGATGGACTCATCAGATTGGCTAATGTAAGCGAGGCCTGCCAATGACGTAGATGTTACAGCTGCCGTGCTCGAGACGAGCGTGGGTACTGGGTAGAAGACCTGGTCGGTCTATAAAGAATATGGTACCGCAGTAACCCACGCTGCCTAGGAGGAGGTGCCCTCTGTGCGGGCGGCGTGCGAAGCGCGGTCGCAGACTTCTGCACGCCGGTGGCAAGTCGTCACAATAAAAATACCTACTGTTGTTTTCTAGAAATTTGAGTGTTTTTTTCAGCCTTTTCCTTAACATATTCGTCTTACCTGGGCTTCCCCTATATTATATTATCGCTCGTCGTCCGTTGCGGCCTTAAGGAAATGATATTTCCTTAGGCTACGTCCGCATAGGCAGGAGGCTTGCTTAGAGCCTAGCGATTCACCTAGTGAGTCACCTAGCAAGTAGCTTAGTGAAACGAACATTTTAGAATGTGCACAAGTATGCACTATGAAGACTGCAGTTGATAGTTGATCTAACATTACAGTTATGGATTAAAATGAAGGATACACTAAAGGAAGAGTTTTCTTTGGAAGTCATAATGTGAACTGTATTGTATCAGAATGAATGTGATTCTCAAATCCTCAGAATTAACAACGTAACACATGTCGATGTATTTACTACATCGAAATGTTTCGAGATTATGTAGTAAATTCTCCAACTATTCTTGGAGAATGAAGCAACCCCTTTTTTCAACTGTATGAATTCGCCTATAGTTCTTTTACTACAGTTTATTCTTTCAATTGCTCGCTCGTTCGACGGTCTCTGCGCGCCCTTACCTCTTGTGTCCGTCGACGTCGATGGTTTCGATTGGTCCTGATTGGGACCAGCTCGAGAGGTCGAAGATTTAGGGTAATTTGTTCTTGCCCTCTTCTGAGAGCTTTTAAGCGGGTCAGGTCTGAGGAGTCAACTCCATCCTCAGACCTGACCCGCTTAAAAGCAGGAGCAGGTTGTAGAGCCTTCCTTTCTTTGATGGTGATCTTACAGAGTCTATACGCCTCTTCGTGCGTATTTCCCTGGCTCATCAACCATTTATACCTTTTCCTCTCAGACTTCCCCAGACGATGCCTGTTGGACTGCCCTTGAGGCTGAGCCCGCACAGACCCGTCCGAAGAAGTGCTGGCGAGGAGTCGGTCTTCTTCTGTTGAGGTTAGAACTGTAGGGTTCTGCACTTCAGGTGTTTTTTCAGTTTGGCGTTCAATAGCCTGAACCGTTTCTATCTCCGTGGGGATCGAAGGCACAGTAGATGCGCCTAGCGATTCCCCTGGTGATACTTCCTCCTCCTTCTTTTTTGTTTGTGAATCTTCCATGCGATTGTTTATTTATGAGTCCACTACCTCAGAGCCTCTTGATGTAGGAAGGTGTTATATCGTCATACTCATCCTTCACTAAATGAGGATTTATAGTAATTTTGAAGTTACCGCAAATTCTAATTTTACCATTCTTTTTCATAACTGGAATGATTGGGGTAGCCCAATCAGAAAAATCTACAGGTGTTATGACACCTAAAGAAACAAGACGATCAAGCTCTTCCTCAATCTTAATTCTTAATGCGTAAGGTACAGACCAAGCTCGCATAAATTTTGGTTGAACTGATTCTGGAGTTTTCAGTAATAGTTTAGCTTTTGCTTTATTGAACGTTCCAAGACCTTCTTCGAAAAGCTTTGGGAATTCCCTATACAAGTTAATTTCAATATTATTGATATTTATAATTTCAGTATTTATCTTGATATTGAATTTTGAAACAAAATCTCTGCCTAAGATTGGGGGACCTCCATTTTCTATAACATAAATATTCATTTTATCGCTCCTATTATTATAAAAAACTTCCGATTCAAAATAACCGAAAGGTGTTACTGTCATTCCATTGTAAACATGTAATGTTAAGGTAGAAGTTTTTAAATCAAAATTTTGAAAATATTTTTCATAAAAAAATTTAGATACAGCTGTTATACTGGAACCAGTATCAAGTTGAAATGCAAACTGTTCACCTTTTATAATTAAATTTACCATTATGGGTTTAAATTCAATTTTAGTATCTAAAGAATATAAAGTGTTGAATTCTTCTTCCAAAAAATTATGTGAATTTTCACTCTTACGATTTTGTGAGTTGTAATTTCGGCAAACTGGAGCCATATGACCTTTTTTCTTGCAGATGTGGCATGAATTCTCCTTGAATCTGCATTCCGAGGTTAGGTGATTCTTCCTACCACATACCTTACATGCTGTGGGAAATGTCCTAGACTTCTTCGTTGACTTCCCACACAGCACATGTACGTACAATGGATGAACAATGGATGTTGATTATGGATGTTCGAAACATCCATTGGATGTCCAGAATTGGTACATAGTACATCCAATGAACATTCATAGGACGTCCAGGACACCACTTTGGACGTACAATTCAAGCCCAGATAACGTCCAATGGATGTACATTGTGCCTTTCTTGGACATCCATTGTACGTACATTGGATGCACATGTATGTACATTGGATGAACAATGGACGTTTATCATGGATGTTCGAAACATCCATTGGGTATCCAGAATTGGTACATAGTACATCCAATTGACGTTCATGGGACGTCCAGGACACCACTTTGGACGTACAATTCAAGTCCAGATAACGTCCAATGGATGTACATTGTGCCTATCTTGGACATCCATTGTATGTCATATGTACCTACATTGTATGAACAATGTATGTTTATTGTGCGTAACCTGCAAATATCGGTCTATGCTTCACTTTCAAAAACTGTTAATATCATCCACCACAAGATGAGGAATTCATTATTATTTATAATATAAACAAATATTCAACGTAATTTAAATTCAGGAAATTATTTAGTAACACTGAAATTAATCAGATACGGCGTTACTAGATATACCTATAACATCATCACACGCCGTGGGATCTGACTCAAACTAGGTAGTCCAGCTTGCCACACATCATCATCCAAGGTCCAAGCAAAGGTTCCAAACACATCTATTCAAGATCTTGTACGGATCTCTGCAGTAACTCATATCACTGGAACGGAACGAAGGTCCTCTTAAAACAAAACGGAAGATCGTTCTGGGGAAAGACTACCACATGGCGACATCTAGTTAAGAATTAGACAAACAATTCGCTCTCGAAGTTACGCAGACGAAGATAGATGGCATATCTCTCGTTTTCTCCTTACAGTGACTATACGGTAACATAGTCACTGTATAGCAAGCAAGACTGTGAGTTTTCACATAATATCAAACATGCAATCCGGGTGCGTGAGAATCGTCCATAGTTATCGTCATGTCCGAAAATAATAATTATCCAACGAAAGTTGATTCTATAAGGAATTATTCAGTAAAACTGAGACTAATCAGATATATCAGTTGTTGATATTTATATCAATGCACGCATCTCATTTATTTTTTTTTAATAATTTTTTCTGGAATCAACTTCCGTTTCGGACTGAAACATGGCCGATATGGCGCTCATCTGCGAATCGTCTATAATGTATCTGAATTGGACGTACAATGAATGTTCACTGTTGGATGTACAATGGACGTCCAGAAATGTACATTAACTGGACCAACAAAATATGCACCATTAAAAATGTATCTGAATTGGAAGTACAATGAATGTTCACTGTTGGATGTACAATGGACGTCCAGAAATGTACATTAACTGGACCAACAAAATATGCACCATTAATAATGTATCTCAATTGGACGTACAATGAATGTTCACTGTTGGATGTACAATGGACGTCCAGAAATGTACATTAACTGGACCAACAAAATATGCACCTTTAATAATGTATCTCCATTGGACGTACAATGAATGTTCACTGTTGGTTGTACAAGGGACGTCCAGAAATGTACATTAACTGGACGAACAAAATGCACCATTCATCAAATTTTATTTGAAGATTGTGTTTGGAAATACTATTGATTTTCATTTGGAACAGAGAAAATAGATTAGATTCAAACAGAAAATTCATATATATTTTTGGACATTATATGTATGTACGATGGACGTACGTTCGTAACAACCAATGGACGTCAACAATTGTAAGTACAATGGACATCCATTCAACGTCCATGGATGTTTGGACTTGATATGGTCGTAAAATGGACGTCCAATGGATGTCGTGTGCTGTATGGGTTGGTGGCTGATGATTTATGAGATGAGGCACTTGATGACGTAGTCCTATCAGCTGGTGAGTACTTGCGCATTTGATACACCTCATTCTTACATGCAAATGGCGGAATCGGCTCTCCATGTTTGACGGATGATGCTTGTTTTATGAGTGCTATTCTCACAGCATCCTCAAATGAAATATTGTTGGATTCTTCAAATAATCGATCCCTTATTGATCCTTTTTCCAATCCCATTATGAATCGATCTCTGAGAACCACTTGTAGCTCTTCACCAAACTCACAATGAACTGCAAGGCTTCTGACACGTGCGGCCCATTCTTGCAAATTTTCAGAAGTTTGCTTGTAAGAATTATAGAATTTACTCCTTTCTGCGAATATGCACTTCTGAGATCCAAAATGTCTATTAAATATGTCGATTAGCTCTTTGAACCTTTGTGACTCCGGTGTCTTCGGCATGCACAAATTGAACAAAAGACGATAGGAATCTTCTGATAAAATATTCAGGAACACTGACCTTTTTCTTTCTTCATTTGTGATGGAATTTGCCTCGAAGAAATTAGTCAATCTTGGTTTGAATATGGACCAATCGTTTTGATGTATGTCGAACTCTCGGAGATGTCCAATCAACGTATTCTGCGTTGAACCACTGCTTGATTCCATGTTATTCTGCTTTGAACCAGTACTAGATCCCATCCTCGTCGCCAATTGTTAAATATTTGAATAATTTTAAAGAAGTGTTGCATTCAGTTTGGAAGCATTTATTAGAATGTTCTTTGTACAAGGAATTAATTCAATATGAAATATAACATATGTAGCGTACGTCGATAATACGATAACATAGGTAGATAAATAAGTATCACATATTCAGGATGCATATAACCATACATATAAGATAATCAGGATGAGTATGACGATATAACAGAAGGGTATTGAAACCTGGGGTCCCCCGGTGCCAGGAGTCCACATATTAGCGACCAGCCTCCCCGCTGGCCACGCACCCTTGGCATATGTTGTTCCACCGTTGGCTTGGGGGGGGGGTTGTTGAGAGCAAACCATAGCAGCTACTCGGGCGGATCCCCACCGCCCCAGCACTCCCTGCAGAGACATGACCTAACAGGGAGGATTATGGATCAGTCTTAGTTTTCACCGCTCATCTTGGACCTTATCGACATGGGAGCCCCTGCCGGAACTGCGTTCCGTCGACATCGCTCCAAGAGTCCTTGCAGCTACTTAAGCCCTCACACCAGCGACAAGGTGCCAATCCCAGTGAGGGAGTGAGGGATTAAGCTCGAAGAAATCCCCATTCGTCGTGGGATCTTTCAAGGAGACTCCTTGAGCCCATTAAGGTTCTGTTTGGCAATGAACCCTTCATCATCGATGCTCCAAGAAACGAAATGTGGATTTAAGATCAAGACAGCGCGGGAAGAACATACTATTTCCCACCTACTCTACATGGACGACATCAAACTATATGCTGCAAACAAGAAGCAATTGAATGAGCTTCTGAAAACCGTCAGTTCTTTTTCAAGTGATGTTCGAATGGAATTCGGCATTGAAAAATGTAGAACCCTGAACATCCATAGAGGAAAAGTCGTGGACGGTGAATCACAACTACCGAATGGAGATATACTTCAAGCCATGAGGGATGGGGAAACTTATAAATATCTGGGATATCAACAGGCTAGATGTTTGGAGCAAAAGCAGTCGAAGGCAAAAATCCGGGAGGTGTATACTGGCCGACTGAGAACGGTGATGAAGTCACTGTTGACTTCTGGAAATCTCATCAAAGCCATCAACAGCTACGCAATCCCAGTGCTGGTTTATTCATTTGGAGTTATCAAGTGGACCAGGACAGATCTGGAGGACATTCAAAGGCAAACTAGAACGATGCTGACGAAACAGAGAGGTCATCACCCAAGGTCGTCAGTATTAAGAACCACTTTACCACGTAAGGAAGGAGGACGGGGACTTGCGGATATTGTCAACCTTCACACTCGCCAGATTAAAAACCTCAGGGAATTCTTCTTTGAGAAGGCGAATAATTCCAATCTACACAGAGTTGTTACTTTGGTTGATAAGAAGTTCACACCTTTAACTTTGGCTACTGCAGATGAATTGCTGGATCTGCCATCTTTCTGAAACTGACAAGCTAGAACAATGGTCAAAAAAAGAACTCCATGGACGGCATCACCATGAATTAAATCAGCCACATATTGACAAAACCTCATCCAACAAATGGTTGTCGAAGGGTGAACTGTTTCCTGAGACGGAAGGTTTTATGATGGCTATACAAGATCAAATCATCTCCACCAACAACTACAAGAAATACATCATGAAGGACCGTACAGTGCCAACAGATATGTGTAGGAAGTGTCATAAAAAATCTGAAACAATTCAGCATGTAACTTCTGGCTGCGAACAACTGGCCAACACTGATTACCTCCACCGACATAACCAAGTGTGCAACATCATACACCAGAAATTGGCGCTCAAGTTCGGACTTCTCAACTCCTACAAGCCGTATTATAAGTATCAGCCGCTGCCTGTGTTAGAAAATGACTCTTTTAGACTATACTACGATAGGCCTATTATCACTGACAGAACGGTGACGAATAACAGGCCGGATATAGTGGTTTACGACAAGAGGGTTAGAAAGGCAATTATGGTGGAAGTAGCTGTGCCCAACAACAACAACATGTTGAATATGTACCAGGAGAAGATAAGCAAGTACACAGACCTGGCTTTCGAGATCAAGGAAATGTGGCACCTAGAGAAGGTTGATATCGTTCCAGTGATCATCTCGTCGACTGAATTGATACCCAAGAGCTTACACAATAGTCTAACAAATTAGAATTAAATGTAAACAGATACATTGAAATGCAAAAAGCTGTTATTCTCAATACCTGTAGAATTGTTCGTAAATTTTTGTCAAGTGTATCGTGATCGAGCCTATTCCCTTTGATTCAGCGGCGGCTCGTGAGGTTTGGATGTGGTAAGGCGACATCATAGATTTTGAAAGACCGTGAAAATTTCAAATCTAGAGTATTTCAGGGATTTTATAAGATAAAGAGATAATGTCGGACGGCGAATTGAAACAATTTCTTTTCGAATTTTATAGTTCAATTGCGAAAAAGGAGTTTTTCGGCAACCGTCCGGGAAGTACCCACTTCCCGGACGCTATTTCTTGGAGAAAGTGACATTTCCCGGCCTAGTTCGGAAAGTACGCAAAATATAAAAACAGGGTAACCAAAGTGCTCAACACCAAGCTGTCTGCTAAAAACCAATATCTTATGAGTACATGGAGAACGAATATTCTTATAAACAACATCAATGCTGGAACCGTAAAAATATCGAGGGGCATATTTCAGGGAGATGCCCTGTCACCGATGTGGTTTTTTATGGCACTGAAATCTCTGTCTACTCTTTTGAAGAACACTAACATAGGGTACAGACCAGCAATGAGGAATCCGCGAAAACTGTCCCATTTATTGTATACAGGGTCTTTCACGAGGAACCTCACCCATATTTATACGGGAAACTACTGAACGTATTTTCATGAAATTCAGCACTTATAAGTATTTCACGATGCTGATGAAATCTAAAATATTTTCAAGGCATGAGCACCTCCGGTTTTTCCGGAAATGACGTCAACTTCCGTTTTTCAAATTAGAACACCATTTTTTTATTGCAGAAATAGATTCCTTAGGAAATTTCAAGTTATTTTGATGTAACATTTTTCAGTTTTGGTTGGAAAATTCTCTCTGAGCGGGAAAATTCGAAAAAAAAATAGAAAATAGAGCTCCGCTGAAACAAGAATAACTTCGAGGTTTTTGGATGGAAAATTTTCATTTTTGGGATTTTTCAAGATGTAAGATTGATGTATCCACTTTAAAAATCGGAATCGCGATTCATGATACAGGGGGTGAAAAAATCGCTTTCAAAGTTAGGGATGACAAAATCGTGAAAAATCAATTTTTTCAAATTAGAACCCCATTTTTTTATGGCAGATATGGAATCTACGTTAAATAATGTGAGTGTATGCATCACACCCTTGCCCTAAAATGGATATTTTCTGAGTTATTCACAAAAAACTGTTTTTCGTCTTGAATTTTCAGCTATTTCTTTTCCCTTCACGCCAAAAAGATGAAATTTTCAGGAACTGTTATTTGAACCATGCTGTAGATTTTTCATCCCTTCTTCAAACCGACTTCAAGTTACTATTAGGAGAACCATGGCAAACTCTCGCAGTTATAACTAGAGAAGATGCTCAAAGTTTTGACCGTTAATTTCTAGACATTTATTTATACGTCTCAGGAATGCTTCGTGCGTTGCTCTTCTTATTTCATCGGGAGGAAGAGATCTGCAAAAGTGTTTAAAAACCAAATTGAGTTTCAAAACTATGAATCTAAAAATCTAAACAAACCTGAACGCATTTCTGACTCGTTCTATGCAGTCCTCGTTATCAGTCAGGGGAGTTGAGTAGACAATATTTTTTATCCTACCCCAAACATAATAGTCTAAAGGAGTTAAATCGGGAGAACGTGGTGGCCATAGATGTGGACCATTGTTCGCCAACCATCGATCTTCAAATAGCCTGTATAGGATATTTGACACATTGAGTGAATTGTGTGGAGGCGCGCCATCTTGTTGATACCATAAGTCATTATGGTTCTGTACTAGCGGCTCAATTATTTGAGTCAATATGTCAGAATATCTATCTCCTAAGGGAGAACATTCTTTAAATAATGCAAACATGTGTAGTGTTCTATCTTACCAGTTAAAGTCCCATCATAAATGTGAACATCGAGAATTGCATTATTTTTGATGGCGCAAAAAACATTGAAACTCCAGGTCTCTTGAAAGTTCCATTGTCTGAAGTGGTGGTTGTTCTCTTCATCCCAATAATGACTGTTATGCCTATTGAAAGAACCATTCTTTGTGAATTTAGATTCATCCGTCCAAATTATACAGTCCAAAAAGTTTTCATTCTCTTGAAATCGAATCATCATAGCTTCGCAAAACTCTGTTCTCCTGACGAAATCAGTTTCCTTCAAATGCTGTACCCTATTGAATTTATATGGGTGCATTTTATGTTTTTTTAATATTCTCCAAACACTCGATTGAGATAATCCCAGATCAATCTCGGCATCTTTGAGAGAATTTTGAGGATTCACACGAAAATATGCAAGAACTGTAATTTCGTTGTTCTCATCTTCTACTACACTTTTTTCTCTGTGTATAGTTTTCTTAACGAAAGATCTATCATTTCTCAAGTTTGTCATGGTTCTGTTAATGGTATCTCTCGTTGGTCTGGGTCGGTCAGGAAACCTCTCAATGAACAGTCAAATCTTTCGATCTACAACTTTATTACATTCTCCATGAAGTAGAATGAGATTTAAATAATCTTCATTGGTAAAATTAGGCATAGTGATCGATTTTATAACTTAATACGAATTATCACCAAATTAATAGTAAACACAAAATGTTACTGAATAAAGAGGAATTTGGCAGATGTAATCAATGATATCTATCATTAAAAAAAAAGAATGTAAAACATGGTAAGTTTCTGCATATGGTTCATAAGGAATTATTTATTTATCACTGGAGAGAAAACCGATGGCCGATTAGTTGAAATAAAGAGGTTTCCGATACAAATTCGAATCCAAATTCGCCATCTATTTAGGAACAACCTGTAACTTTTTCTCTTGCATATTAAGGTAGTAAAATCTAAAACATGGTAATAGAGCTGAAGAATATGTGGCAATTAGTCACTATTATACCGCTGGTGATTTCGGCTGAGGGAGTCATGTCCAAATCATTTAAGGAAAATCTTCAAAAGATATCCCAGAGGATCGCGGGATATGCACAACAGGCTGTAGCTTTGCAAACCTGTCACATCGTGCGGAAATTCCTGAAGTAGTGGGAGGAACTGAAATGTTTTTTCACTGGTTCATAGAAGAAATACCAGCTCAAGCTGAGACCGGGAGACCGATGATGACGTATAATAATAATAATATATTTATTAGTTTCAAGACTGGGTGCCAGGTCACAAGGGAATAGCAGGCAACGAAAAAGCAGACCAGTTAGCAAGACAAGCATCTGAAACGCCATTCACAGGGCCAGAACCTGTGCTTGGAATCAGCAAAAACCGATGCAGGACCCTGATTGAGGAGTGGATAAAACAAAGACACCGACAACACTGGGAACAGAGCGACGGGCAAACACACAGCAAAGCCATGGTAGGACGCACAAGCCAAACCTTGACAGCTGACTTTTTGAATCTAAACAGAACAAAGGCACGCATAATAGTAGGTCTACTGACGGGACACTGCGGCCTCAGAAAACATCTGAACACCATAGGAATACTTGAAGAACCCGTGGATTGCAGACTCTGCGGCGAAGAGGAAGAAACAGCCTCTCACATAATCTTTGAATGCGACGCCTTGGGAAGAAGGCGCCACAGAATCTTTGGTGAAATCAATCCGGAAACGGGAATGAATCCGAAACACCTCATAAAAAGGCTACTGAACCTGATAAAGGATACAAACCTATTCTCGTGAGGAACCACTGACGAAAGAGTGATACAATAGACCCAAGTTGGTCGCAGTGTCACAGGGAGGCCAAGCGCTAACCCGGTCTCTTGTTTGTCAGTTTATAAATCAATCAATCAATCAAAAGTTTCAAGACTTATCCAGTTTGTAAGTTTGTGACAGATAAACAAGATAAAATAGAAACAAGTCAACTTCATCTTCGAGACGAGCATGAATTGTAAAACTCTGCCAAATTGTATGGTTTACATTCAATAATGAACAGAGTTATCCGTCTCTCATAGAGGCTAGGGCTGCTGATGCCATGAAATTCTCTAGGTAGAGCAATTGTCGAAAGTCACTATTATTCCATTGGTGATCTCGGCTGAGGGAGTCATGTCCAAATGATTTAAAAAAAACCTTCAAAAGATCGAGATATCCCAGAGGATCGCGGGATATGCACAGCAGGCTGTAGCTTTGCAAACCTGTCACATCGTGCGGAAATTTCTGAACTAGTGGGAGGAACTGAAATGTTTTTTCACTGGTTCGTAGAAGTAATACCAGCTCGAGCTGAGACCGGGAGACCGATGATGAAGAATAATAATAAAACCGCACGGGTGTGGTTTGGTTTCTGCCACGTCACATGGGGGGTGACGTCCCCACGGCCCGAGTTACCTCCAAGGGTAAATGGTGGCAAACCCATGAACGAGAAGTGGAAACCGATATCATGGCAGAAGATCGAGATGCCACTACAACACCTGCTGGCTCGACCACCGTGAGGAGGACTGCCCGCAGGGGAGCTCACAACGTACGTATCCAGTGGAGCCGCGAAATGAATATTGAAGTAATGCGAGCTTTTCATTACGTGAACAATTGCGAGGACAAACCATTTCCTGGATGGAGATACTCCCTCTATACCGAGTACACCGGGAGGCATCCGGAACTTCAGAAGACGGAAGGGAATAATTCAAGAGAAATCTTCAAGGGATCGAATTATCCCAGAAGATCGCGGGATGTGCACAGCAGGTTGTGGATTTGCAGACCTATCACATCGTGCGGAAATTTCTGAACTAGTGGGAGGAACTGAAATGTTTTTTCACTGGTTCATAGAGGAATTACCAGCTCAAGCTGAGAACGGGAGACCGATGAATAATAATAATAATAATGTTTATTTTCTCGCCAAAAAAATAATACATTACAAATATTTGAAATAATAGAATTCTATATTGAAAAACAAACATTCTGTTCCCCACAAAAGTTCGAAAACCTGTACGTGGGCTGTACGTATAAAACAAAAAAGTTTTTCACAATAGCGTGTATACAAAGAGGAAAGAAAACACAAAAAAAACATTATAATGTCCAATCAAATCAATCTTCAGACACAGCCAATACTAAATGAAATTGTTTCTATTTGTGAACATGTACCAGAATGATGCAGGCTTACTTCGGATCCACTTTTTTACCGTGTTATTGAACGTTGGTTTTGTCCCAGTTTCCCTGATATCCATTGGAAGTGTATTATAAAGTAAAGGTGCCAGGTAGGTATACGATTTTAATCCAATAATCTTCTTAGGCATAGGTAAAGGTATCTTTGGAGATCTCATATCTTTTCCATTTTTTGTAGGTACATGTAGCAGATGCTGGTACATGTAGCAGATGCTGGTACATGAGAAGGGCACAGGCGTATAGTTGACGCACAGTAAACATGTTTGACAACTCGTAGAGACTTTCTGTTGGGTAAGTAATAGGCTTATGATACATAATTTTTAACACCCATTTTTGTGCTACTTCTATTCCTTTATAATACGAGTTTGCTATCCCTCCCCATGATAGTATAGCATAATTTAAATGCGGTTCTACCAGTGCTTTACATACCTTCGTCAGTTCATCTTGTTCACATATTTCTCTCAAAGTTTTGAATTTACCAAGAAGCGATCTTATTTTCTTGATTACAAGATATGCATGTTCATTCCATCGTAGGTGACAGTCCATCATTATTCCTAAATATTTAATACATTCTGTACTTTGTATTTGAAATGAATATCCCTTTGTTTTTATGCATAGCGTATCAAATTCAGGTTTTCCAGTTCTCAGACTAGTAAATTTAGTTTTATCCATATTAACTGCTAACTTTTTTCTTTCAAAAAATTCCACTATCTCAGCAAATTTTCAGTTTTTAGTTTTAACTGATTCCATGTCGGCGCGGTAAAGAAGACTACTGGGTCATCAGCGAAACTTATGATTTCATTCTCTTTATTCAAGGCGAATAATTCATTCACATAAAGCAGAGAAAGGATAGGGCCCAAAATTGTCCCCTGAGGGACTCCACATGTAACTGATTCTTCTTCACTTAAAACTTTCCCTATTTTGACTCTCTGTGTTCGTCCCTTCAGATAGCTCTTGATTAAATTAAATGCTACTCCTCTCCACCCCATATTTTCTAATGCCTGCAACAGTATTTCGTGATTGACAGTATCAAATGCCTTCTTCAAGTCAACGTATGTGCATACTGCTGGTACCTTATTATCCATGGCCTCAGTGATTAATTCTACTAGAGCATTTATTGCATCCTGTGCTGATCTATTTTTTTGGAACCCATATTGATTCTTAGCCAATATCTTGAATTTTTCTTTAAAGGAAATTGTACGTTTGTACAGAATTTTTTCGAATTTTTTCGCAATTGATGATATCAAGGATATAGGTCTATAATTTTTTAGTTCTGTTCGTTCTGAAGATTTATAGGTATAATGGTACTATCACGGCGGTTTTCAGGATTTCCGGGAACATTCCTTTTTCGATACTCTTATTGATTAGGTAGGTTAATGGTTTCTCGATGTGGGTGGATATGTATTTTAAGGTTTCTGCTTTGATATTGTCCAGTCCGGGTGCTTTATTATTTTTCAATTCTTTAATTACCTTTCCCACTTCTGATTCGTCCGTGTCAAAATAAACAATGGAGTTGCAATATTTAGGGGTTGTTCGCAGTATGTGATCTTCATGTGGAGCGAATTTCTCCGCCAGTCTCGTCGCAACGTTTGCAAAATATTTATTAAATTCCTCTGCTATCTCTCTGTCTCCCTCCAATATTTCTTCATTTTCATTCTCAATTTTTGCAATCTGATTTTCTTGCTTTTTATTATTTACTATTTTCCAGAGGCCTCTTGAATAGTTTTGATTTTTTTCTGTTTATTTTCTATAATAATTTCTTTTTGCGTATTTCAGTAGTGCTTCCAACTAATTTTTGTGTGCTTTGAATTTTCTTAAAAATTCAGGGTTCTGGGGGTTAGATACGGCATTTTTATACAATTGGTCTTTAGTTTTTGATGTATTATTTTTATTATAACAGGCCGTTTAAATCAGAATACTGAGTTTTATTTTAAATCGTTTTATTGAGAAACACTACCACTAGTACATTTTTATTTTACAGCTTCTTACTTCTACTTCCCGCCAAACTATCTGTCATCTGTACAAAACCGACGCTTTTGCCAAACCACAGATATTGAACTATAGAACTATGACATAAGTCAAGTCGCCAGTGGCGCTTCCGTGGTTACGGTTGTAACTGCCGTTGTAAGTAAACAAACTAAACAACACTCCCCCTCAATGGCAGGTTACTACTAATTAAACAATCTTATACTAGGTTACATTTTGAAATTAAATTTTCGAATTTTGATTGTGATAGCGGTTTGGTGAACATATCCGCTATCTGCAAATCTGTGGAGGTGTATCTTATCGATACTGTATTATTATTCACTTTCTCTCTTATGAAATGAAATCGAATATCGATATGTTTAAGTCTCTTGTGGAATTCTGGGTTTTTACATACTTTGATCGCTGATTGATTGTCTTCGTAAATTACAGCAATTAAACTATTACTATTACATATCTTAAGGTCAAAAATCAAACTTCTAAGCCAACAGGCTTCACTTATAGCTAAACTTAATGCGATATATTCTGACTCAGTTGAAGACAGAGCAACAGAAGACCGTTTCTTAGAGCACCAGCTAACAGTACATCCAAAAATCTTAAACAAGTAACCAGAAGTTGATCTTCTGTCAGTTCTATCCCCAGCCCAATCTGCGTCAGCATAACCTTCAATAATGTTTTGAGTATTATTTTTTCTAAAAATTAGACTTTTGTTCAAAGTTCCTTGTATGTACCTAAAAACTCTTTTAATGGCTTTCCAAAGTTCTGAACTGGCGCTGCATTGATACCTGCTTAAAATACTTATTGAAATACATAAATCTGGTCGAGAACATAGCATTGCATACATTAATGAACCTATTGCTTTTCTACACTTTTCTTCTATTTCTCTACTTTCAGATTCTTTTCGTTTTAGTTCATCATGTTTGAAATTTACTTCCATGGGCGTTTTACATGGTTTACAATCTGCCATTTTGAAAGTTTTCAATACATTTTTTAGATAAAATGTTTGGTTAATTTTAATTTCGTTTTCAGCTAAGTTCTGAGTAATATTTATTCCTAGAAATTTGTTTATGCCACCCAAATCTTTCATTTTGAAATTTCTGTTCAAAGTTTTCTTAAGGTTATCAATTTCGTTCTCGTTAGATCCTGCTATCAACAAATCGTCAACATAAATTAGGATGAAAATCCTGGAAGTACTTGTTATTTTAAAATAGATACAATACTCATTTTGAGACCTTTCAAATTTTAAAGTTATAAGTAAATCGTTAAACCTTTTGTACCAACTCTTTGGAGAGGTTTTCAACCCATATAATGATCTTTTCAGCTTTGCAAATTTTCCAGTTTCATTATCAAAACCTTTAGGCAATGTTATGAATACCTCATCCTCAATTATTTCATTCAGAAAAGCACTGCATACATCTAGTTGATGAATTTTGAAATTATAATTATTGCACAAAGCTAAAAAGAACCTTACTGAGGGTAATTTAGCTACTGGGCTATAAATGTCATGATTTGTCAAAAATTGTTGGAAACCTTTGGCTACAAGCCTTGCTTTAAATTTGACAACATTATTTAGTTCGTCTTTCTTCTTTTTGTACACCCACTTGCACTCTACAGGCCTTTTAACAACACTAGCACTCACTAACTCGTAACAGTCGTTTTCTTCTAACGCTTTCCTTTCTTCTTTCATAGCTTCCTTCCATTTTTCAGCTTCGTTGCTTGTCACTGATTCTTCATAGTTGGCTGGTTCCCCATCATTGCACTCTGTTATCAACACTGTGTCAACGTCCATTTCGAAATCATTGTATCTTGGGTTTTTTCGTGTATTTCTTCTCAGGTTGTATCTTCCAACTTCCATTTCTTCATTCTCTTCTGGATCCTCTTCACTTATGGAATGGTCTTCATGGTGTTCACCAAGTTCAGGCAACATATTGTCTATTTCTTCTTCTTGTGTTTCTTCTGTCTCTGAAGTTTCTTCGAAGTTCTGGATTTCTGCTGTTTTGTTAGTTGTTTGAACTTGATCTGGAAGGAATATTATATCTCTTTGGATTTCAACTTTTTTTTTTCGTGGTATGTAGACTCTGAAACCTTTTACATCTTCTCCATATCCCATAAAATATCCCTGTTCATTTTTGGCATCCCATTTTACTCTTCGTTCTTTGGGTACTAATATAGAAACTCTGCTTCCAAATATGTTCAGGGTTTCCACCTTATATTTCATTCCATGCCATAACTCATATGGGGTTTTGCCTCGTTCAGGACTTGGGCCTGTTCGGTTTATAATATATGAAGCAGTATTTATGGCTTCAGCCCAAAAGATCTTTCCTAAGCTTTCGTTCAAATTGACCATAGTCCTGGCTGCTTCCACTAGCGTTCTATTTTCCCTTTCAGCTCTTCCATTTTGTTGAGGATTATATACCACTGTTCGTTGGTGTCGTATGCCTCTGCTCTCCAGAAGTTGTTTTACTTCGTTATTCACAAACTCTAAGCCATTGTCAGTTCTCAAAGTTTTCATTTTTGCTCCTGTTTGTCTCTCACTCGTAACTATAAATTTCTTGATTATATTAGGTACTTCAGATTTCTGCTTAGCAAAATAAACGTGTCTATAAGAAGAAAAATCATCCTTAAACAATATAAAATATCGAGATCCACCTAATGAAACTGTTTCCATTGGTCCACAAACGTCTGCATGCACAATTTCTAGTGGTGCTTTAGCTCTTGACTCACTGGTAGTAAATTTAAATTTATGTTGCTTTCCAGCTAAGCACTGTTCGCAAGTGAATTCATTGTCTATGTATTCTATATTATTATTCTTCAGAAAACTTCTGACATATTCAATATTTTGATGAACTAATTTGTGATGCCAAGTTTCGAGACTTTCAATTTTCTTTGATATCATGCATTCTGAAATTTGGTTTCCTTTCGGGTCTTGTTTGAACATCATTTTATAGAGTTTATTTTTCCTTTCTGCCATTGCCCTTACTTTATCTGATTTGTCAATCAATCTACATATTGAATTATCTGATTTCAATAAATATCCTTTATCTAAGGCACATCCAACCGAAAATAAATTGAACTTAAGATCTGGCACGTAAAGTACATTGGACAATGTGGTTTCAATAAATTTTGAGCCATCATAAGCATACAATTTTATGGTTCCATATCCTCTTACCTCCAGCTTCTGTCCACTTCCCACTCTTACTGTTTTAAGGGTCCCATTTTCATCAATTCTCTCGAACATTTCTTTATTCCATGACATGTGCTCAGTAGCCCCTGAGTCTAGGTACCATTCATTTGTTTTTTCATTGTTTGTATACACCATGAATGCATTGGTCTCATGCTCTTCCTTGTCTTGACTTGATTTTCCTTCTTTATTCTTCTTGAACCAGCAGTTTTGTAGTTCATGTCCCTGTTTTCGGCAGTTTGTACAAAATTTACTTCCTGTTCTACTTTCTCCATTTTTGACTTTCTTGTTTCTGAAGTAGCAATTTTTGGCTATGTGTCCAGTTTTATTACATATATAGCATTTCTTGACTTGGTTGTTAGGGGAATATTTAGTTTTGGTCATCAGGGCTGTTGTCGACTCTTCTGATTTGCATCGTTCTTCTTCCAGAAGTAATCTTGACGTTAATTCTTCCATGGTTTGATTTTCAACTGGTACTGACTCCCAGGCTGATCTGAAGTGTTTAAAATTTTCTGGAAGAGTCATAAGAATCTTTGTAATGATCATTTTCTCTGACAGAGTTTCACCTGCTGATTTTAGTTTTGTTCTTATTTCTTCGATTTTTGAGATGAAATTACTTACTGTGGATTCAAAGCCGAGCATGAAAAATCTCTGTTGTAACAGATGAACACTTACGACTGATTCCTTATCATACACACTTTTCAATTTGGTCCACATTTCTCCTGCTGTCTCACAGGACAATAAATGTGTCAGTGGTCCTTCCTCCATTCTGGTTACCAATATTTCCTGAGTCCTTGCGTCGTCCTTCAACCATTTTTCCATTTCATCTCCAGCATTTGGTTTAATCTTTGTTCCATCAGCCATCCCAAGAAGTCCTCTTCCTTTCAATAAAATTGTCGTCCGGAACTTCCATACCGACCAGTTTTCTCCGGTTAATTTTATGGTGGTTGTAGATTCTCCCATTTTTGCCATTTTTCCTTATGCACTTTTTATTACCTCGTGGTCCTTTGATTTTAATTTTTCACTTACACTCAGTTTCCAGCGTAGGTCTGGGCCATAACCTGATGTATTATTTTTATTATAACAGGCCGTTTGAATCAGAATACTGAGTTTTATTTTAAATCGTTTTATTGAGAAACACTACCACTAGTACATTTTTATTTTACAGCTTCTTACTTCTACTTCCCGCCAAACTATCTGTCATCTGTACAAAACCGACGCTTTTGCCAAACCACAGATATTGAACTATAGAACTATGACATAAGTCAAGTCGCCAGTGGCGCTTCCGTGGTTACGGTTGTAACTGCCGTTGTAAGTAAACAAACTAAACAACAGTTTTGATAGCTTTAATGAGTCCGTTTGTGATCCAGGGTTTCCTCTTTCTGTCGCAGCGTTTTATTTCCACTACCTTTGAGCAACTCTCAATAATTTCTTGTAATTTTTCTACAAATAGTTGCCACGACTGATCTACGTCACTGGTTTCATATACTTTTTCCCATTTTTGCACTTCAAGTATTTTCATCATCTGGTTAAAGTTAATGTATTTTTTTTCGCAAGTTGATCCATTTGAATTTGTTTTTACTTTTTTACAGATGTTTCTGAGGAAAACTCCATGAAAGTTGAATAATGGTCGGTCACAGTTGTATGCAGTATATCAGGTAAGTATACGTTTCCATGTCATAATATCTCAATCAATAATAATGGCAATTTTGGATTCGGTTATTTCCGCAAATATATTTATTACCCAGACAGAAATTCAAAATCATTTTAAAATTTATGAGAAAAGATGAGAATGGACATCTCACGATTGGAACTCATCGCCAAAATCCGATTTACTTGACATTTCGATAAAAATTCACTTCTGGATCTGTTAATAGCCTTTCATGGTACTATAAGCGCTATGTAAATTACACAGTAATTGATGTCATATGTTCTTTTTTCGACCATTTCAAACCTCGACGGCCGAAATGCTCGAAAAAAGAACAGATGACATCAATCGATGGCCGCGAAAGCCTCAACAAATTCATCGCCATTTAATTGTGATAATGTCAAACATAGTACCTTCACGATCACGTTATTTGGAATAAATCTATATATATAAAAGAAAGATGTGGGTTACACCATTTATAACTCGAGATCGGATGGAGTGTTTGTTATGAAACTTAATATATGGATTCGTCTACGGTCTGGTTATTATAAAATGTAATAAAACTTCGAAAAAATCGATGAAAATTTCACTTCTACAGGAAATGCTTTTCCTCCTTTTGAGCGAGGCCACTAGGTGTCGCTACAGTTACAGTTACGCTACCGCTTATTCGTAGGTACTTGATTTCATATTCTCTCCGTTAGATGGGGTGTACAGTGACTATTACCTACAGTGACTATATGTGGTTATATATTCACTGTACTATTACCACTATAGTCACTGTAATAGTGCGTAATTTGAGTTGCCTACAACTTTGCGCCGTTGGCCAACACCAAAAAGTCTTAGCGTAGATGTCTAAAATGATTAGATTTCGTACCACTTCAGATGGCGCTATTCACACATTATGACTGATTATTAGTTATTTTTATAGTTTTATTTATTCAAAATAACGTAATTGTGAAGTAGTATGTCTAGAATAATGGTGTAGGCACTGATTAGATTTTGTTGTGACCAAATTGATTATATTAGCAATGTTTCGTTCTTTCCACTTCAGGTGGCGCTATTCACAAATTATGACTGATTTTTATCAGTTATTTCAAATACTTGAATTTATTCTGGCGAACGTGGCGTGTTAATGGTAGATAATTCTGTCAATCAATAATGTGTGTTTATATTCCTGACATTCTGATGTATATTAGTTCTTAGGAAAAGTAGAAAACTTTCATTATAAAAAGATGCCATTCTGCTGTCATGTCATAATTGACTTTAGCAAATCAGCTGTTGATACATCCATCAAATTGACAACGGAAAATACACTGAAATGATATTGCGGCGCCGCCACGTTGCTAATATTTTCGATTTGGTCGAACGTCATTCCATTCAAAAATTGACGGGTGCCTACACAGGCCCGCCGCTAGCTGTCTGAGCGCCAGCGTGCCAATATTGTTATGCCGCCCCCAATAGGGCGCTACATCAAGGGCGTATCCAGAGAGCAATTCGGGGGGGGGGTCGTGGCAAAGTTTAGCGAGGGACCTGAACTGATCTTGAGTGAAAAGGGGGGGGTTAGATCGTTTCCATTCGAAAAGATTTAGTGTGAATTAATTACCCCCAGTACACCCCCCCCCCGTAAATACTTCCCTGCGCTAAATATGCTGAGTCTTCTCTAGAAAGGGTTCCCTCATTATGGTGGGAAAAAAATAAAAAACCTATTGAATTATTGTTATATATACAGGGTGATTCACGGTGGATGGCACATTAGACGTTTCTGGAGAACCAGACTTCAGATCGGTCTGAAAATTTAATGGAATGCATTATCGGAACTGTTCTACCCAACTAAAATATTTTCGTCAATGCGGTGTTGCCACTTCTATTAGAAAGTAGTAGCAACTTTGCTTTTTCAAATGGAACACCCGGTATATTATATTATTTTTGGAATCTCCAACAACTTCTCGACAACTTTTATTTACGTTTCTCTATACCTATCTGTTGCCGTTTTCGAAATATAAATCAATTTCAATTCTCTTCACCAGAAAACATGCCCTCTAAAAATGCTGATAACTTCGGGGTGAGAAACACTATGGCATTGAAATTTGGTTTGGAGTTAGGTGATACATAAATGCTTCCAACACTTCAGCCTGATTTACGTTACTTCAATACAGGGTGATAAAAAAATACAGTATTTTCGGTTGCCTGAAAAAGTGACTGAAAGTTGTTTATTTCAAATGGAATGCCCTGTATATTATTGGAAATTCGGAAAACTGATGAAATTCGCTTTAATTCTATGTATATCATGCAAATACCTAACTAGTCAAATTTCGGACTGAGCATTTATTTGTGAAAATGTCCCTTCAGAATAGCATTTCCATTCAGTATTTGGTAGGCAGGCCATGATTACTACTTGATAATACCTTGTGACATTCTCCTTATAATAAAGGCACCAAGAAACTTGAGAAACAAACTATTTATATGAATTATTATCAAAAAGTAGAACAATCATGTCGAATACTTCAAAGTATGTTCGAATCGCTGGCCGTTCACTTCCAAGCACTTCAAAATGCGGGTGTTGACTGCTTTCGTCGTGGCAGATCGTATTTCTTTGAAATCCAAATCTTCAAATGCTTGGGCAATCCTCTCCGACAATTCATCTCTCGAATGCACGGGTGTTTTGTAAACTTTTTATTTCAACATTCCCCACAGATAAAAATCTAACGGACTAAGATCAGGTATTCTTGCTGGCCAATTCAATGGTCCCTCCCAAGCGCCTTATCCACCGATCTTCAAAAAGTCTCTCCAGGTAATAATAATGAACAAATTCATGAGCACTTCGTTTGAATAGTTTTCTTCCATCGTTTTGAGGGCATTTGCAACTTCTGGAATGAAGAAAATGTCGAAATTCAAGCTTCTTGGCGCCTTTATTATTAGGAGAATGTCAAATAGTAATCATGGCATGCCTACCCAATACCGAATGGAAATACCATTCTGAAGGGACATTTTGACAAATAAATGCTCATAAGTCCGAAATTTGACTAGTTAGGCATGGGCATGATACATAGAATGAAAGCGAATTTCATCAGTTTTCCGAATTTCCAATAATATACAGGGCGTTCCATTTGAAATAAACAACTTTCAGTCACTTTTTCAAGCAACCGAAAAGACTGTATTTTTTTATCACCCTGTATTGAAGTAACGTAAATCAGGCTGGAGTGTTGGGAGCATTTATGTATCACCTAACTCCAAACCAAATTTCAATGCCATTGTGTTTTTCAACCCGAAGTTATCAGCATTTTTAGAAGTCATGGTTTTCCGTTGAAGAAAATTGAAATTAATTTAAATTTCGAAAACGGCAACAGATAGGTATGGAAAAATGTCAATAAAAGTTGTCGAGAAGTTGTTGAAGATTCCAAAAATAATATAATATACCGGGTGTTCCATTCGAAAAAGCAACGTTGCTACTAATTTCTAATAGAAGTGGCAACACCGCATTGGCAAAAATATTTTAGTTGGGTAGAACAGGTCCGATAATGCATTCCATAAAATTTTCAAACCGATCTGAAGTCTGGTTCTCCAGAAACGTCTAATGTGCCATCCACCGTGAATCACCCTGTATAATTATATTATTGTTATTTCTATTCGTAAAATTGAAAAATCATATAGATACACACTCAAATATTTATCTAAAAAAATTTCACTCTTCTCGCTTTTATATTTGCGAAATCTTCTATAATCTTAGTCATATCCAATCTATCCAAAATTTGGTGTTCAATTGAAATTATAGCTAAATTACTTAATCTGTGTTGGAGCATAGTGGATCTTAAATAATTCTTGATAATTTTTAATTTTGAAAAAGATCTTTCTCCAGATGCAACTGAATCCGGCAACTGCGGAACTTCGGGGGGCGGCAGTGCCCCTCCCGGAAATATACCTGAAAGAAACACTGCAGTGAATTCACTGAATTCCGTGGATATACGGAAATTATCGATGTTGGCCGCCTGTCCTCCCGATCCTTCAGAGAAAAAGTCTCTCTGAGGGGGATGGGAGGATGGGGAGACCTTGCCGCCCTCAATGTTGAACGGAGTTGGAGAAATTTCAAAGCAGTTGGCAAAGTTTCGATCGCATATAGCAAAATTTCTATGTTTCTATGACAGTTGGCAAAATTTTAAAGCAGTTGGAGTTGGACAACCACCCCCCTTTTTTCTCCCCCCCCCCCGCTTACCACGTTGTTTGTCCCCTCCAAAAAAAATTTCAATTTCACTGGATTTGCCGCCCCCCTGGACTTGCCGCCCTTGTGCCGAGCACGCCCGCTTACGGCGGGCCTGTGCCTACACCCTTATTATAGACATCTTATCGTGAAGGTACCATATTTGACATCAGCACCATTAGATGGCGAGGAATTTGTTGAGGCTTTCGCGACCATCAATTTATGTCATCTGTTTTTTTTTTCGAGAATTTCGGTCGTCGTTGTTTGAAATGGTCGAATAAAGAACATATGACATCAATTACTGTGTAATTTGCATAGGACTTATAGTACCATGAAGGTCTATTAACAGATACAGAAGCGCGTGAATATCACAGTGAATTTTTATCGAAATGTCAAGTATAAACGATTTTGGCGATCAGTTTCGATCGTGATATGTCCATTCTCATCTTTTCTCATAATTTTCAAAATGTTTTTGAATTTCTGTTTGGGTAATAAATATGTTTGCGGAAATCACTAAATCCAAAATTGCTATAATTGGTAATTGACATATTATTTTTATGTATCTGTTCTGTGTGACAGCTCATATCCATCGAAACATTTGACAGTTCAAAAATCAGAGAACCAAACTGTTGATCTCCGATCACCGGTGATTACGATTTGTGAAATCCACCGTAAGTATCATTTAGGCGGAACAAAGTTCGCCGGGCCAGCTAGTAAAACTATAAAAATAACTGATAATCATCAGTCATAATGTGTGAATAGCGCCATCTGAAGTGGTAAGAACGAAACTTCTCTCATATCTCAACGAAATCTAATCATTTTAGAGATCTGTACTCAGTTATTTCCGCAAATATATTTATAACCCAAACAGAAATTCAAAAATATTTCAAAAATTATGAGAAAAGATGAGAATGGACATCTCACGATTGAAACTGATCGTCAAAATCCGATTTACTTGACATTTCGATAAAAATTAAATGTGATATTCACCCGCTTCTTGATCTGGTAATAGCCTTTCATGGCTAAGTCATTTTGAATAAATAAAACTGTGAAAATAACTAATAATAATCAGTCATAATGTGTGAATAGCGCCATCTGAAGTGGTAAGAACGAAACTTTTCTCATATCTCAAAGAAATCTGATCATTTTAGACATCTGTTTTCCTACGCTAAGACACTTTGGTTTTGCCCAACATCGCAGAGTTGTAGGCAACTCAAATTACACACTATTACAGTGACTATAGAGGGAATATAGTCACTGTACACACTATTTGTTTATATCGCCATCTAACGCGGAGAATATCAATTGAACTACCTACGAATATGCGGTAGTGAAACTTTAACGATATCTACAGGCCTTACTCGAAAGAAGGAAAAGCATTTCCTGTATAAGTAAAATTTTCATCGATTTTTTCAAAGTTTTATTGTATTTTATAATAACCAGACCGTAGACGAATCCATATATGAAGTTTCATAACAAACAGTCCATCCGATCTCGAGTTATAAATGGTGTAACCAACATCTTTCCTTTATATATATATATAATATATTATATATATATATATATATATATATATATATATATATATATATATATATATATATATATAATATATATATAGAAGAATAATCAGAATCGTAGTACAATTAACTATATGGGATAAGGGTATTATCGACTCATTAAAGCAAACTCGTGTTACTCTTTTTTCTAAGTTGCTTTTGTGACACTTTTTATATTGTAGAAGCCCTGATGAAGCAATAAACTGATTGCGAAAGCTTGGCTGAGAAAAAAGAGTAACACGAGTTTGCTTTAATGAGTCGATAATACCCTTATCCCATATAGTTATATATATATATATATATATATATATATGTAAAAATGAACAGTATCATTTTATTTAAGAAACCACATTCTATTTCCTTTTCTATGTTTCATTTAATTTTAACTTAGAGAATGCTTTGTTTTGTCAATTGTTTATTAACGTCATTTTAGATTTCAAATATTGTAAATTGAGACCTTAAGAAATAGCATTGTTTTTGATTTCTTTCAGGTTCGTAAGTTATTCCTTTTAGCTAGAAGAGTTTGTTTGTATTATTTTCAACTAAAGAAAATAAATCTTTCAGATTGAGACATCAAATCATCTATTTCTTTGAATAGAAAATAAGGATTGAATTAAATTCTTATAAATCAAAAACGTAAGCTATCTGGTTGATATTCGAAGGACTGCACTGAGATTTCGAGCTAGAATGACCACATCCATGAAAATTTGCATAGCTTTTGAAACATCGAATACTGATACGAGGAAAAATGTATTTAAATTCAAGTGGATTCAAACTACAGAAACAGAAGAATATTATGAAATACCAGAAGACAAACAGAATCCTTATGACCACCAGGAACTTTTTGCTGTACCGAAGATGAAAAATATTATGAGATCAATGAAAACAAGAGGTTCATTTCGTACGTGCGTTATTTCTCTAACTCCGGAATTGAAAGAAATATATTTTGATGCTGAAGAAGATGTAATGTTTAGGGATGAGTATCTGCAAATTACTTATTCACCTGCATATGTGAGAACAGAGTTTGGACGAGAACTAGTAGAATCACAAAATACAAGAGAACTGTCAGGCAAGTCCAAGGAGAATAAAAGGGATTTCAAGAAGATAAAGGACGATTTTGTGCTGAATAATTTTGATGGGAAGAATGTTTCCGTGACTTTATGGTTAGAAAAATTTGAGACGGAATGCACGCGTTGTGGAGTTGAAGAAGATAGAGACAAAATTTTAATTTTACGTTTATTTCTGGATGGAATAGCGAAAGACTGGTTTGATTCTAAATTAATAATATTAGGTTTGGACAATGATTTTCAAATATGGAAAAATAACTGCTTAGATAGTTTTTGTGAAACGAGCTGGCATAAGTATAGAGAGGCATATTCGTTTAGGTACATAGGAGGAAGTTTAGTTGATTACGCTTTCAGGAAAGAAAATTTGTTGTTGAATCTCCGAAATAATTTTCCAACTGACATTTTAATTGACTTAGTTGTGACAAGTTTGCCAAAATTTTTACAAGATAGAGTTGATAGATCAAATGTAACAACTTTTGAGAAATTATTAGGTGAGTTACGAAAGTTAGAAGGTCTAACAAAATCTGATAACAGTCGAACTATCAAAAATGGTAAAACGAATAAAACTGCCGAACAAATTTCTTCACCAACAACTAGAAAAATAGATAAGAAGGAACCATGCTCAATTTGTGATCCTAATGGTTTCCCAGGGAGATTTCATCCAGAGGCTCTATGTCGGCTAAAGAATAGGAGATTCAATAATTTCATGCAAGAGAACGTATATGGTAACATAAGAACGGTGAACAATGTTGGGGTACAGGATGAATTAAATGAGGCCATTCCCAATCAAAAAAACTAGTTTTGTTGCCATTGATTAAATTGAGAGTGTTCGTAAATGATAATGAATTATGTGGAATTTATGATTCAGGTTCAAATGTTACTCTTATGAATTCTAAGGTGGCAGATGAGTTACGTCTACACATTCAAGAAGATAGGAACACATTCAAAACAGTCAATGGCAGGGCAAATTTTTCAGGAAAAATATCTACAAATATGAGAATCAATGATATTGAAAAAGAAGTTGTATTTTTTGTAATTAATGATAATAATTTCGAGTATGATATTCTACTCGGATTAGATTCTATTTTCAATTTCCAATTGAAACAAGATTTCGATTTGAATATTTATCAAAGATTAGATGTGAATGAAGAGAGAAAGATCGATTTTTTTTGTAGTAATATTGATAAAAATGATTACAATATCAATTTCAATGAAGGAATACCAATAGAACTTTTCGAAGCAAAATTAGAACATTTGACAACAAATCAGAGGAATAAGATTGAAATTATAATAAATAAATATGACAATATTTTTGCAAAACACAAATTCGATATTGGTCAGGTGCAGAATAACGAAGCACATATAAAACTGTTGGAACATAAATTTGTAGCTAAAAGACCATACAGATGTTCAATGGAGGATCAAAAAGAGATAGAATTCCAAATAGGAAAATTGTTGAAAGCGAATCTGATAGAAGAATCTTCCTCACCTTTTGCAGCACCAGTCACTTTGGCATATAAAAGGGATGAGGGAGCTAAGACCAGATTATGTGTTGATTTCCGTGAACTTAATAAATTAATTGTTCCCGAACCACAGCCTTTCCCATTGATTGATGAAATCTTAGCCAAGACACGAAATGCAAAATTCTTTACTACATTAGATGTAAATTCTGCCTTTTGGTCGATTCCTGTTCGTATCAAAGATAGATATAAGACTGCTTTTGTGACGCAAAATGGTCATTGGCAATGGAAATGTTTACCTTTTGGACTTAAAACATCTCCAGCGATATTTCAACGTATTTTGAATAATATTATCAGAAAATATAACTTAAATTCATTCTGCCTAAATTATATAGATGATATTCTAATATTTTCTTCAACATTTGAACAACATATAGAACATTTGGAGGAACTCTTGAAAGCAATATGTGAGGAAGGATTCAGACTTAAATTTATCAAATGTAATTTTGCCAAAGAAGAAGTCAAATATTTAGGACATATTGTGGGAAATAATACAGTACGACCCATAAATGACAATTTGATTTCCATTAGGAACTTTCCTCCACCAGATAATCGGAAGAAGATAAGGCAATTCTTGGGTAAGGTAAATTTTTATCATAAATATATAAAAGATTCGGCTAGATTATTAGAACCGTTGCATAATTTACTGAGGAAAGATGTAAAATTCAACTGGTCCTTGGATTGTCAGGAGGCTTTCATTGAGGTTAAGGACATCCTTTGTTCTGAACCAGTTCTTGCAATTTTCGACCCAAATGCGTATATTACTATATATACTGATGCCAGTATTCTAGGAGTAGGAGCTGTTCTTAAACAAAAACAGATTGATGGTGAAATGAAACCCGTGGCATATTTTTCTAAAAAACTGAATAAATATCAGAAGAATAAAAAAGCAATATTCCTGGAATGTCTGGCAATTAAAGAGGCATTAAAATTTTGGAAATATTGGCTGATAGGAAAAGAATTCGCTGTTGTTACTGATCATAAGCCATTAGAAGGAAAAGAATTTCGCACAAGACCAGATGAAGAGTTGGGTGACATGATGAATTATTTATCACAATTCAATTTTGAGATTAGATATGAACCAGGAAAAAAAAATGTAGAAGCAGATTGCCTTTCTAGAAACCCAGTTCTGGAAGAAACGGAAAATATGGACGAATGTATAAGAACAGTAAATTTGGTGGCATTGAATGAAATAAAAACCGATCAAAAGAATAATTTACTAATGATAAATAATATGGGAAGAACTGTTGTAGAGAAAGATATATTTTACAAATTGCAAAAGAGTAACAAAAAAATAATTTTATCAAATGATTTCGGAAAAGATTTGATCAGAAAATTGCACAAGCATTATGGCCACATTTGTGCTAGTAAGATAAATAAAAAAATCAGAAAGTTTTATTTCATTCAAAATATAGATTCGCTGGCGAGAGAAGTTTGTGGTTCATGTGACATATGTTGTAAAAATAAAACGAGAGTGGGTAAAAAGTATGGTCTTCTTTCACAACTGGGCCCAGCAAAAGAACCATTTGAGATAATGTCATTAGACACAATTGGAGGCTTTGCTGGAAATCGCTCTTCAAAGAGATACCTTCATCTCTTAGTTGACCATTTTACTCGATATGCATTTGCGTGTACTTCTAAACACCAAACAACCGAAGACTTCATCAAATTAATAAATAAAATTCAAGATAAACGACCAATCAAAACATTATTAACAGATCAATACCCAGGAATAAATTCGGAAAAATTCAGACAGCACATAAAAAATTTGAATATACAATTGATTTTTACAGCAGTAGATTGTCCCTTTTCAAATGGTTTGAATGAACGATTAAATCAGACATTAGTGAACAGAATAAGATGCAAACAAAATGAGAAAAAAAATAGAGCTTGGACGAAAATTGCCGATGAATGTATTGAAGAATACAATAGGACAGACCATTCTGTAACTGGATATAGCCCAGAATATTTACTTTATGGAAAAAATGATCCCATTGCTCCAGAAGAACTTATTGAAAAAAGTAATTTATCAAGAGATATGGAAACAGCTTATAAAAATTCTTTACGTTGTCACGAATATAATAAAAAACTAGTCGACAAGGATAGGAAACATTATAATTTTAAAATTGGAGATTATGTTTATGTTGAACATAAATCTAAATTGAACAGAAAAAAACTTGATGAAATAAGAATAGGACCTTTTCCAATAGTGAAGAAAATTTCCGACACTATCTATGAGATAGACATTGGACAAAGGAAAAAGGACAATAATTATTTCCATGTAACAAAGTTGCTCCCATATGACAACGCCAACATATAGTGGTTGTTGCATACCTTGTGTGGGGGGATGTAAAAATGAACAGTATCATTTTATTTAAGAAACCACATTCTATTTCCTTTTCTATGTTTCATTTAATTTTAACTTAGAGAATGCTTTGTTTTGTCAATTGTTTATTAACGTCATTTTAGATTTCAAATATTGTAAATTGAGACCTTAAGAAATAGCATTGTTTTTGATTTCTTTCAGGTTCGTAAGTTATTCCTTTTAGCTAGAAGAGTTTGTTTGTATTATTTTCAACTAAAGAAAATAAATCTTTCAGATTGAGACATCAAATCATCTATTTCTTTGAATAGAAAATAAGGATTGAATTAAATTCTTATATATATATACAGGGTGACTGGTGACGTAAGGGACAACGGCTAAGTGGAGATAGAGGACCCCAAACTGAATGAGATTTTGGGTTTCAAATGTCCCATAAGGGTATTCGTTTCGGAGATATAGGGTGATTTATGAAAAAATGCTAAATCTATGAACTACCATATCTTCGTTAATATGATATGTTTTTCGCTGATATTTTACATGTTTGTTCTGTAACGATTTTAAATTCCACTGCTTATTTCAAAAATATTTCATTACAATTCACAATCTTCCTCTTTACATCCTAGGTCCATCTACATGATTTAATAAGAGTTAAATAAATTTAAAAAGAAATAAAATCTCGTAGTTTCGTTGTGATACATATTCAACACAGGTGGCGGTCGGTGTCCAAGAATCTTGATGTTTCGTTTTTCATATGTAAATCGGGTGTTAGATAAGGTCATTTCGGATTATTCGATTCCACGCATAACTGCCGACCTGAAAAGGGATTTGCTGACTATTAATATTACGTCTTAACGAATATATTGAATATTACCGAAGAATTTACCTTCTTGTCGAAGTTTATGAAAGCCCTTTTGTTGATAAAAGGTGAGTGTTTGCCTTCGCTTTATTCTGTCTTAAACAATTGTTTCATTTCGTCGGTTTCATAAATGTTGACTTTTAGGGTTTTTCTCTATACCGGAGATTTGATGCACATTTCATGTACATAGAAGTACATTGTCAGATTTGTTGGTGTTCCTACAAGGGAATTAACGAATTATCGACGTCAATCACAACATATCTACATACACACCTACCTTGTAGAAGATTCCGACCTGCTGCTGCCATTTTGAAATCTGCTGACTCACCAGGTTTCCTAACATCAAGGCCAGTATCGATTAAATTATTGATTTAGTCCAATTCATTCCTTAACATAAAGGAAAAGTTTGGTGTACTGTTGTAAATTGTAGACATTGCGTTGTATTATCCTTCTTTGCTGTTATTTCGAAACATTACTAACCCCTTTATTGAGCATTATAATCTGCACACAATTACCTATTATAAAATCTTCGCAAGTAATTATATTATTTCATTCGCTGTCACCTAGACGAAGAATAGACTGATTGTTTCTTGATTTTCAATTAGTCAGCTCATATACATAATATTTTTAAATTAAATCAAGTGGCGCCCATTCCAATCAACTTTAATTATATATTGTAAATTATACAAATCCACGACCTAAATGTTCTCTGGCGAAAAGCTGTTGATCGCATTTGTAACTTTTCTAAAATAGGGGAAAAGTACGTTACAAAATTTGGCGTCCAAACGTGGGGCTAATGTATAATCAGCTAGGCGAGATATTGAATGATAATTTTTGAAATTTTCGATTTTTAAGGAATATTGTAATGTAATGGTTATTATTATTCGTTCATATATTTGCTTTTCAATTTCTTATTCTGCTATCTGTACTGCACCAAACTTTCCAATTTCTTTTTCCAATTTTTTTGGTTATTGTTGTGATTGATTATCGCGATATTGTGGACATATGTGCTGATCATTGAATCATTTACTTTTCGTAATTTTCTTTCGCGTTTTGAAAAATGGACAGCGAAATTAAACCGATTCATCTGTCTATAAATGAACTCAATTATGAATTACGAATTAGAGGCGTCATATCAAGTAGAGGACAGGATGAAAAGAGGAAAATTTTGCGTAGATTGTTGCAACGTCAGAACTCAGATATCCAGTTGGTTGATCCAACCTTTTCGTTCGTTACTGAACAAAGTGAAATAAATTCAACATTAGAATCAATAACACAACTTATAATTGAATTCGAAGGTAACAAAGAAGACTCGGTTTTTAAAAGAGTAAAGTCACGTCTGGCTCATGTGTTAGGTAGAATTTCACGTTTAACGATAAATGAAGGGGTAGAAGATGAAGAAGAACGTAAGTCATTCAAAAACGAAGCATTTGCGGCTGGCTTGAGTTTAGAAGCAGATTTATACGACAAGATTACGGAAGAACCAACTGCCACCAATAATAGTGCTGGCACCTCTTGTATACAGGGTGTCTCTAATTTTTCACAACCTGCACAGAATTCAACACAATTTAAATCAATACCTGTTTATAGGTGGGGAGAGTCATTTTCCGGGGACAAAAGTGCGTTGTCTTCATTTTTACAGAATATTGAAGAATTGAGAAAAGCCAGACATGTAAGCAAAGTCGAGTTATTTGATTCAGCTAGAGACCTCTTCACTGGTGATGCGAGATGTTGGTTCCGACAAATAATCGGCGATATTAAAGATTGGGATAGTTTAGTTGACGCGCTCAAACGAGATTTTAGGTCACCTTACCATGACGATGAACTCTGGGATAGAATAAAAGGGCGGACACAATTCAAAGACGAATCAGTAGTCATTTACTTTGCAAAGATGAACGAATTATTCAGTCAACTGACTAGAATTCCTGTAGAGACTACTAAATTAAGATATATTCGTAATGGTCTAATTCCAGAATATCGAAAGGCCGTAGCGATGGTCGAAATTTGTTCTGTTTCGGAACTTTATAAACTAGTTAAGCGTTTGGAAGATGAAAATTATTTAGACATTGATGATTCGGGTAAAGATCCTAGTCTCTATAAAGATCATAAAAAATATTCGCGTGAGAGTATTCCTGGGTTTAAAAAAAATGCAGCTGAAAAAAGTAATTCCAAGAATTATAACAATTCACCTAGATTGTTAACTTTAGATGAGCAGAATAACAATGGTTCGAATTATAGAACTAATCTTGAATGTTGGAATTGTCGTAAGAAAGGACACTTTTATACCGAGTGTAGATGCAAAAAATCAAAATTCTGTTACCGTTGTGGTTTACCTAATGTTACGGTCAATACTTGCTCGCGATGTTCAAAAAACTAAATTATGGGGCGCATTTAGAGGCCCATGAATCGTCCCAATTATTTATGCCCGCGGCCTCAACTTCGAAGATGAATTATTTCCGAAAAAACGGAAAATCCCGAATTCGTCCTGCCATCGTGACAGATAATAGACCTTTTATAGAAGTCAGACTATTAGACCATCCTTTAGTTGGGTTGTTGGATTCCGGGTCCAACGTTACTATTTTGGGTAAAGAAGGCGTTGAAATAGTGAAATCTTTCAATTTGAAAATTTTTCCACCAAGAACTAGATTTGTTCACACTGCGGACGACAATAAACAGCAAATAACTGGTATCGTACATTTGCCAATTGTTATTAATGATGAATGTCATATTATTGAAGCTTTAGTTGTTCCTAGCCTTATGCACGCTTTGATTTTCGGCAGCGATTTCTGTCAGAGATTTGCCATAAAGATAGATTACCTCGAGGGCTCTTGGTACGTCCAACAAAGAGATATTTCTCTTCTCTCTTCTAGTACGGCTGCAGAATTAAAAACTGAAGTTTGTAATTTAGAAAACTTATCGGCTGTTCAGAAAACTATGATAGACGATTTAATGATATCTTTCAATGAAGTTAGTAGCAAAACTCGTTTAGGAAGAACTGATAAAATTTCTCTCACAATTGACACAGGAGACGCTAAGCCTTTCCGTTTGAAGCAATACCCAATGTCACCCTATATGTTACAGAAATTGAATAGTGAACTTAATGAAATGTTGAGCTTGGGCGTTGTAGAACCTTCGAATTCTCCATGGTGTAGTCCCGTAATCCTAGTCAAGAAAAAAGGTGGAGAATATAGATTCTGTTTCGATGGACGTAAACTCAACGAAATAACACGGCATGATTCATATCCACTGCCACGAATAGACCGTATACTAAGAAGTCTCACAGGAGCTAAGTATATTAGTAGTATTGATTTGAGAAAATCTTTTTGGCAGATTCCATTAGAGCCACAGTCCAAAGAAAAAACTGCTTTTAGTATACCTGGAAGAGGGTTATTCCAATTTACAGTTACACCATTCGGCCTACGAAATAGCGCGCAAACACAACAGCGGTTTGTTGACAAACTCTTTGGCCCCGAATTTGAGTATAAAATTTTTGCTTACCTTGATGACATAATCATTATTTCGGATAATTTTGAAGAACATGTTTCTCTTCTGAAGGAGGTTCTAAGTCGCCTCAAAGACGCGAATCTAACCGTCAACTTGGACAAATGTCAATTCTTTCGTGAATCTTTAAAATATTTAGGCTATATAGTAGACGGTCATGGTTTAAGAACAGACCCAGATAAAGTTTCGTGTATGGTGAATTTTCCACGTCCTAATACTAGCACCGAAATCAAACGATTTATTGGGATGTGTTCGTGGTATCGAGCTTTTATTAAAAATTTCTCTACTTTACTCTCTCCTATAAATGATCTACTAAAAGGCAAGAAAAAACGTCAAACCATTTGTTGGAACGCTCAAGCTGAAGGAGCTTTTCTAAAAATTAAAGAGGCTCTTGTAGCTTCACCTATACTGACGTCTCCTAATTTCGATCTGCCTTTCACAATCCAAAGTGATGCTTCTGCTACTGGCGTGGGAGGTGTACTAACTCAGTGTCAAAACGGTGACGAAAAAGTAATAGCGTACGCTAGTCGCTCTCTTTCAAGATCGGAAAGAAATTATACCGTTACAGAACGCGAACTTCTTGCGTTGATATTTTGTTTGGAAAAATTCAGACCGTATGTTGAGGGTGTTAAATTTACCGTCATAACTGACCACTACTCGCTTCTATGGCTCACCAAACTTTCCAACCCTTCCGGCAGACTTTCTAGATGGGCGGTTCGTTTGAGACAATTCGATTTCGAGTTACTCCATCGAAAAGGTAAAAATAATGTAGTTCCCGACTTCCTGTCGCGTATTCCCGAATCCAAAGAGATCAGTTCAATATCGATTGACAAAAATGATTCCGATAAATGGTATGCGAGTATGTGTGATAAGATTCGACTGAACGAAGATGCATTTCCTCAGTGGAAACTAGATAATGACGTTCTTTATAAACTAGTCCCTTCGAATTTGCCTGTCGACTCAAATATTCCCGAATGGAAAATTGTAGTTCCGAAATCTCAGCGTCAAAAGATAATTAAGTCTTGTCATGACCCTCCAACTTGTGGCCATCTCGGCCAATTCAAGACATTTTCCCGTTTAAGTGAACTTTATTATTGGCCTAAAATGCGTGCAGATGTTTTTAAGTTTATAAGACTATGTAAGACATGTGGAGCTAATAAAATCTATAATCAACCAGGCTTGGGGTTGATGGGGAAAGAGAAAAATGTAAGTCGTCCTTGGCAAATAATAGCTGTAGATTTAGTGGGCCCCTTTCCCCGATCCAAACGCGGTAATACCTTTTTATTAGTAATATCTGATTGGTTTACTAAATACGTAATTTTACATCCTTTGCGTAAAGCTACCGCTGAGAATATTGTACAATTTTTGGAGTCGGATGTTTTTCTTAAATTCGGAGTCCCCCAATTCATCATATGTGATAACGGCACACAATTCGCTGGTCGTGTTATGAAAAATTTAGCGAAGGCGTATTCTGTACAAAAAATTTGGTTTACTCCAGTTTATTCGCCACAATGCAATTTTGTCGAAAGGTCGAATCAAACGGTTGGTACTACTATCCGTTGTTACATCAATGACCAAGATCATAGAGAATGGGATAAAGATCTGCAGAAGATCGCGTTCGCAATAAATACCGCCAAACATGACGTCACTGGTTTCTCACCAGTTTTCTTAAATTTTGGGAGATATGTACCGATTAGTGGAAATTACTACGGTCAGATAGAATCAACTGACGGTATTCAGTTGCTTCCTGAAAACAGGGATTTATATGCGACTGGTATCGGGCCACTGTCAAGTGTTTTTCCGAAAATTAGAAAGAAGCTTCATGAGGCCTATTGTAGGAATGTACGTACTTTCAATTTACGTAGAAGAAACCACAGTTTCGAGGTAGGAGAAAAGGTCTGGCGCCGCAATAAGGTGCTCTCGGATGCAACAAAAAATTTCTCAGCCAAACTAGTCCCGAAATATGTTCTGCGTAGAGTTCGTTGCAAAATTTCAGGGTTATGCTATAATTTAGAGGGTCTTGATGGCTCTAAAGACGGAAAATGGCACGTGAAGGATTTGAAGCCATATTTTGGTTCCAATTCAGATATTTCCGTATCGTAACTAACGATTTTTGACTTAAACTTTCGTTGAATTGGGTACACGTGTGTCCATCACATGAATTTTTATATTCATTCCTGAGTCAGGATTTGTTCCATGGTTGTATATAAAATTATACAGATAGGGATAGGTAGGTTAGGATAGTAGATTAAGATAGGTAGTTTAGACTACTTCATTAGGATAGGTTGAAATAGGTTAAGTTAGGATAGGTTTGCGGCCGCAAAACCATAAAATAGAAGATTTGAGATTAGATAGGTTGGAAATAAAATATCGGGGTTGGTAGCGCTCAATAATTTAAATGTATCTATGGCAAATTAATAACAAACCGATTATAAAAAATTATGTCTAATTTTTTGTTGGGAGAGGGGTAGTGTAACGATTTTAAATTCCACTGCTTATTTCAAAAATATTTCATTACAATTCACAATCTTCCTCTTTACATCCTAGGTCCATCTACATGATTTAATAAGAGTTAAATAAATTTAAAAAGAAATAAAATCTCGTAGTTTCGTTGTGATACATATTCAACACAGGTGGCGGTCGGTGTCCAAGAATCTTGATGTTTCGTTTTTCATATGTAAATCGGGTGTTAGATAAGGTCATTTCGGATTATTCGATTCCACGCATAACTGCCGACCTGAAAAGGGATTTGCTGATTATTAATATTACGTCTTAACGAATATATTGAATATTACCGAAGAATTTACCTTCTTGTCGAAGTTTATGAAAGCCCTTTTGTTGATAAAAGGTGAGTGTTTGCCTTCGCTTTATTCTGTCTTAAACAATTGTTTCATTTCGTCGGTTTCATAAATGTTGACTTTTAGGGTTTTTCTCTATACCGGAGATTTGATGCACATTTCATGTACATAGAAGTACATTGTCAGATTTGTTGGTGTTCCTACAAGGGAATTAACGAATTATCGACGTCAATCACAACATATCTACATACACACCTACCTTGTAGAAGATTCCGACCTGCTGCTGCCATTTTGAAATCTGCTGACTCACCAGGTTTCCTAACATCAAGGCCAGTATCGATTAAATTATTGATTTAGTCCAATTCATTCCTTAACATAAAGGAAAAGTTTGGTGTACTGTTGTAAATTGTAGACATTGCGTTGTATTATCCTTCTTTGCTGTTATTTCGAAACATTACTAACCCCTTTATTGAGCATTATAATCTGCACACAATTACCTATTATAAAATCTTCGCAAGTAATTATATTATTTCATTCGCTGTCACCTAGACGAAGAATAGACTGATTGTTTCTTGATTTTCAATTAGTCAGCTCATATACATAATATTTTTAAATTAAATCAAGTGGCGCCCATTCCAATCAACTTTAATTATATATTGTAAATTATACAAATCCACGACCTAAATGTTCTCTGGCGAAAAGCTGTTGATCGCATTTGTAACTTTTCTAAAATAGGGGAAAAGTACGTTACAGTTCATACAGGCATTCTCTGTCAGCATAAGAAAAAAAAATTGAAAAAATTGCTGGCCCGTACTCAAAAATTTCAATTTACATGTCAAGTGAGAAATATCACACGGTATATGAGATAAAATAAAATCAAATAGTAATTTGGAAAGAGGGAAAAAAACTGATGAAATATCTGTTTTTCGTTTGAATGGCACAAATTTTCTTTCGTTTCTATGATATGTTGAAGTAAAAATATTACAATATTTTTATATTTTTATATTCAAATCATGAAAATTAGTACTACTGATAGAAAAAAACCTTGAATTCGAGGCGCTAGAATGAGCCTGGCGTCAAAATATTCCTTCAAATCTTGAAATCTATTTTTATCAATTAATATTTCGATGCCATATAAAATTTCAAAATAAAATTTGTTGTAGATGGGGTGATTAAAGAGTTGGATACTCAAACACAAAAATAGAAAAAGTCGCAAATATAATTCTTAAAAAAATCAAGTAAGCATATGTTCTAAATGAGAGCCGTTCACATCCATACATTTATTGGCTCTCTTGAACAAATGAAGCACAGCTTTTCTAATCAGAGGAATATTTGTTTTAATTTCTTCGCATGCTTCAGTTATTCTGCTCTTCAAATGTTCACGGCTTGTTATTGTTTCTTCATACACCGTATCCTTAAGATGACCCCATAGGAAATAATACAGAGGAGTTAGATCGGGTGATCTAGCAGGCCAATTCCTAGAACCTCCCCGACCAATCCACCTGTCAGGAAACTCCCTATTCAGAAAATTCTTTACTTCATTTCCAAAATGAGGAGGTGCACCATCATGTTGAAAAATCATACCTCTCTGATTAATATTTTCTAAAAGACATTCTGTAAGAAATCCAAATAAACAGCCCCAGTTATTCTTGATTCAAAGAAATGTGGACCGATCAAATGTCCATCATAAATGCCACACCAAACGTGGACACTAAAACGTCTTTGATTGTTTCTTTCTCTTTTGAGATACGCTTACTTGATTTTTTATGAATTATATTTGCGACTTTTTCTATGTTTGTGTTTGAGTATCCTACTCTTTCATCACCCCATCTACAACAAATTTTATTTTGAAATTTTATATGGCATCGAAATATTAATTGATAAAAATAGATTTCAAGATTTGAAGGAATATTTTGATGCCAGGCTCATCCTAGCGCCTGGAATTCAAGGTTTTTTCTATCAGTAGTACTAATTTTCATGATTTGAATATAAAAATATTGTAATATTCTTACTTCAACATATCATAGAAACGAAAGAAAATTTGTGCCATTCAAACAAAAAACAGATATTTCATCAGTTTTTTTCCCTCTTTCCAAATTTCTATTTGATTTTATTTTATCTCATATACCGTGTGATATTTCTCACTTGACATGTAAATTGAAATTTTTGGGTGCGGGCCAGCAATTTTTTCAAATTTTTTTTTCTTATGCTGACAGAGAATGCCTGTATGAACAAACATATAAAATATCAGCGAAAAACATATCATATTAACGAAGATATGGGAGTTCATAGATTTAGCATTTTTTCATAAGTCACCCTATATCTCCGAAACGAATACCCTTATGGGACATTTGAAACCCAAATTCTCATTCAGTTTGGGGTCCTCTATCTCCACTTAGCCGTTGTCCCTTACGTCACCAGTCACCCAGTATATACAATATATATATACATATATATATATAATATATATAATGTATATATATATATATATATATATATATATATATATATATATATATATATATATATATATATATATATATATATATATATATATATATATAAATAACTATATGGGATAAGGGTATTATCGACTCATTAAAGCAAACTCGTGATACTCTTTTTTCTCATCAGTTAATCAGAAGATTAATAGACTCCGGAAACATAACTTGAAAATTATGCAAGATCTTAGTAATATCTTACCACAACATATACTCGAAGAATTCAAAAGGAGGCAAACCATTAGTTATAATAAGAAATTCCATCAAGTCAAAAAAATAAATCTAAACAAAATTGAGGCTTTAAAAAACAGTAGAAATCAATGTTTTACTACCCAAGAAAAGTGGTTGAAGAATATAAGCAATAAGTCTATTCCAGATAATGCAAAAACATTACTATCAATGGGATCTAAATTCAGCATTGGTATTACTCAAAGAAATCTAAAAATTGATGATTTAATTTCAGATATTGAATATATTTTGTTGGGTGTTCCAGATGATAGAAAAGATATACAACGAGCCAGAGCAACAAACATAATAACAAATTATATTCAGAAAACTGATTTGGTTCAGTCTCTCGTTAACAAAATGTACATTGAGACACGTAATTTTCTAATCAATAATGAGGATATCATAGTATTAAATAGTGACAAAGGAGGAGTAACGGTGGTTATGGATAGAGCAGAATACGTAAACAAGATAGAGGCAATTCTTAAGTCCACAGATTTCAAGACATTACCAAGAGATCCAACGCAGACCATTCAAACTAAATGCAATAAACTTATTTCTACACTGAATAATAAAAAATATATAACGAAAGAGCAAGCAGCTAAGATGAAGTCTTATAATTCAGTGAGTCCTAGAATCTATGGAAATCCGAAAGTACATAAACAAGGTAATCCATTGAGACCAATAATTTCCAGTATAAACAGTCCAACTGAATCACTTTGTAAGTTTTTAGCAGAAATCTTGAAGGCAGCATATGATGTTGAAAATCCTTATTATTTAAAAGATTCTTTTGAATTTGCTGGGAATACTAATGACTTTTTGTTACCAGCAGATTATGAGCTGGCATCTTTAGATGTTGTGAACTTATTTGGTAATCTTGTGAAAGATCAGATAATCCATGTTCTCAACCTTAGATGGGATACAATAAAACAACATACTCACATAAACAAGGATCTGTTTATGCAATTGATCAGCTTTGTACTAGATAACAATTATTGCACATTCATGGATAAATTTTATTTACAAGTATCAGGTTGTGCCATGGGCTCAAAATTAAGCCCAATATTAGCTCAGTATGTTATGGACCATCATTTGGACGTTTGCATTCCTAAATTATCTTTCATTATACAATTAATTCGAAAGTTTGTGGATGACCTAATTGTAGCTATACCAAAATCAGGTAGAGATGAACTATTAGAGTGTTTCAATGCCCAAAATATAAAAATCCAATTCACTATTGAAATAGAAGATGAAAATTGTTCAGTACCTTTCCTTGATTGTAGATTATATAGACAAAATCAAACTATTAAAATTGATTGGTACAGAAAACCGACATGCTCTGACAAATTTATTAACTACCATTCTAGTCATCCATTACACATGAAAGTGAACTTCATAAAAGGCATGAGAAATAGATTAGAAAGAATATGCCATAAAGAATATTTAAAAGGAAGTTTAGATAAATTATACAAAATGCTGATTGATAACTCGTATCCACCCTCTATGTTAAATAAATTACTGTTTTCCTCAACTTACAAAGATAATACGTTGCCTTCACCTGCAATAACTACCCAACCCAACGATCAAAACCAGGAACAGTGCATTCTTTATGGATCTCTTCCTCACATAGAAAATGTTACACCAAAACTTAAGAATATATTCAGAGGAGAGAATATAAAAATATCAACTTATAATTCCAAAACGGTTAATAAATTATATTCCAAGCTCAAAGATCCAATCCCTATAAGATTGCAAAGTGATGTAGTTTACCAAGTAAGATGTTTGGACTGCAGAGAGAATTATATAGGTCATACGTCTCAATGGCTAAAAAGCAGATTAGCCATTCACAAAAGTGATGTCAAAACGAATAAAGAAAGATGTGCACTTGCAATACATGCCAACCAGAATGATCATCGAAGAGATTTTGAAAACACTGAAATTTTAAAGAAAGAAGGAAATTACCATAAAAGAATCATACAGGAAATGATCCAAATTCATAAATTTGAAGCTTCAATTAATAAGAGAACGGATGTACAAAAATTAAGTAATATATATTCATACCTCTTAACGAAAATCAAGAATAACAATACGGATAATAGGTAGATAGAGTGGAAAAGAAATTACCGAGACCATTTCCAGTGATATTGATTTTTGATTAATAGTGACATACGTCTAATTTGTTTATAAAAATGTCTGAATTTGATACACTAGAACATTTCAAATTTTAAATTATTGTAAATTCAATTCCAATTTTTATTGATGTTTTAATGTTCTGTAGTAGCTGTTCATGGTTTCACTTCAATCTCAACTTTGGTAAGAAGATTGTTTTATGCCATTCTAAGTTGCTTTTGTGACACTTTTTATATTGTAGAAGCCCTGATGAAGCAATAAACTGATTGCGAAAGCTTGGCTGAGAAAAAAGAGTATCACGAGTTTGTTTTAATGAGTCGATAATACCCTTATCCCATATAGTTAATTGTACTACGATTCTGATTATTCTTCTATATATATATATATATATATATATATATATATATATATATATATATAATTCAAGATTTAGCGACTGTGTATATTCAAAATTAGTTGAATTTATTTGGGTTGGCAGTCGGAAATAAATTACTATATGTCATGAAAAATTATTGACAATTTCAAAACGTTTGACTGCTCTTTCAGAATTTAAAAAAAGAAATTGTACCTTTGTTTGTCTTATTAGTTAGAATGTTTCAACTTTATGTATATTATCTCAACTTCGTAAGTTGTATACATATTAATTTCATTCTAAATTCCTGATTATTAACATATTGTAGCGTCTCCTGAAGAAGGCCGAAAGCTTGAGAAAAAAGGAAAAAAGAGAGTTTCTTTTATTTCCGACTGCCAACCCAAATAAATTCAACTAATTTTATATATATATATATATTTATGTGCTTTCAGAGTCTATAATATGAATAATAGAAAAATTAAGGGTTTAACGACTCATTTAAAGAAAAGAACTACTCTTTTTTCTTGAACCAAGCTTTCGCAATTATTTTTATTGCTTCTTCAGGGTTTCTACAATATAAAATACATAGATCAATTTTAGTTTAAAAAACATTTCTTGCTGTAAAATTACCGAAAGTGAGGTTAAACGTTCCACCGACTTCAACAACACATAACATATCTCCACTGAGAACAGTACAGACAGAATTTTTATTTTTCATTTGTCTAACATATATTTGTTTTAGTTAAGTCAATTTCAATTTTATTTGTCCAAATTTCACCATTCAATATTCTCAGTCAATTTTGTCGTAATTAACAATCTTTAAACTTCAATGTCACAATCATAGATACATAAACCACAGAACACAGTCCACAACTTCTCTTCATCATCCAACGTCCACTTCCCGGCTCCTATCTGGTCTCATCTCCAGTAAGTAGCTGTACATATTACTTAAATTTTGAGTGTCGCTTTTTTTATTTATTGTATTTCCATTTTTCCTTATCTCAATCATTTCATGTATTAGTCGTTTTTGATAGTTATTTTCCGTTTTCAAAACTTTAACATTTTCGATATCAGCTTTATGATTCAGATTTTGGGCATGTATTGCCAGAGCACATCTATCCTTTTTAGTTTTTATGTCTGACTTATGTACAGATAATCTACTCTTTACCCACTGTGATGTTTGGCCGATATAAACCTTTTCACAATCGAGGCAACCTATTTGATATATGACGTTGCTTTTAACCAACAATGGAATCGGATCCTTGAGTCCACTGTACAACCTTCCAACTGTTTTCTTATTATACGTTGTTATTTGGATATTTTCATCTCTGAAAATATTTTTAATTTTTTTTGTTAGATCTTTTATGTTTGGCAAGGACGCAAATTTCATATCTGTTTTCTGTTCTTGCTGTTTGTTTTCGTTCATTGTCATATTTGATGCATATAATAGTTTTTTTATCATACCAGGTGGATACGAGTTCTGAACCAATATCTCATATAACTGTATCAAACCTTTTTTTTTGGAATGTGCTGTGACAGATCCTGATTACTCTATTTTTCATTTGTTTTATGAAGTTTATTTTTATGTTGATGTTGTGGTCTGAAAAATAGTTTATCAATTTATTGGCACATGTGTTTTTTCTGTACCAATCTAGTTTTATTAAATTTCCTTCTCTGTATACCTTTGTGTCCAGGAAAGGTACGCCACAGTCTATGTCCTCTTCTTCAACTGTAAATTTCAAATTAGCATGATATTCGTTAAAACATTTAAGTGTTTCGTCAATCTTATCGCCCGGCAGTAACATCAAAATATCATCCACAAATTTTTTTAAAATTGGAATAATGAACCCCAGTTTCAACAACGACTGAACCACCAAATCGTCCATAACATACTGTGCTACTATGGGACTTAATTCAGATCCCATCGCACAACCAACTATCTGAGCATAGAATTTTCCTCTGAAAGTACAATAGTTCTTCTCTAACAGATAGGATATTATCTCAAAAAATGTATCTTCATCAATTGATGTGTGCTGTTTTATGTCCTCCCATTTATTCTCCAGAACATTGATGATCAAATTCTTTTTTAAAGATCCAAACAGATTGACCACATCAAAAGACACTATTTTGTAATTATCTGGCAATATTGTATTATTAATCTGATCTGCAAACTGAAAACTATCCTTTATATAATAATCGTTATCTGTATTATAGGCTGCCTTTAAAATACCCGCCATAAACCGTGAAAGAGATGACATTGGACTATTGATACTAGAAATTATAGGTCTTATAGGATTACCTGGCTTGTGCACTTTGGGGTTTCCATATATTCGTGGAGCCACCGAGTTGTAGGTTTTCATTGATTTCGCTTGCTGCTCTGTAATATAATTTTTCTCTAAGAGCCTGTTTATAAATTTGTTACACTGAGTTTGCACAGTTTGTGTTGGGTCCCTGGGCAATAATTTGAAGTCATCTGAGTTTAGAAGTGTTTGCACTTTGTCTTCATATTCTGCTCTGTCCATAATCACTGTCACTGCTCCCTTGTCACTATCGAGCACTATAAGGTCTTCATTATTCTTCAAAAAAGCTTTCGTCTCGTGATACCATTTAGTCATGGGGGAGTTTGTTTCAATGTCCTTATATTACAGAGCAGCAAGCGAAATCAATGAAAACCTACAACTCGGTGGCTCCACGAATATATGGAAACCCCAAAGTGCACAAGCCAGGTAATCCTATAAGACCTATAATTTCTAGTATCAATAGTCCAATGTCATCTCTTTCACGGTTTATGGCGGGTATTTTAAAGGCAGCCTATAATACAGATAACGATTATTATATAAAGGATAGTTTTCAGTTTGCAGATCAGATTAATAATACAATATTGCCAGATAATTACAAAATAGTGTCTTTTGATGTGGTCAATCTGTTTGGATCTTTAAAAAAGAATTTGATCATCAATGTTCTGGAGAATAAATGGGAGGACATAAAACAGCACACATCAATTGATGAAGATACATTTTTTGAGATAATATCCTATCTGTTAGAGAAGAACTATTGTACTTTCAGAGGAAAATTCTATGCTCAGATAGTTGGTTGTGCGATGGGATCTGAATTAAGTCCCATAGTAGCACAGTATGTTATGGACGATTTGGTGGTTCAGTCGTTGTTGAAACTGGGGTTCATTATTCCAATTTTAAAAAAATTTGTGGATGATATTTTGATGTTACTGCCGGGCGATAAGATTGACGAAACACTTAAATGTTTTAACGAATATCATGCTAATTTGAAATTTACAGTTGAAGAAGAGGACATAGACTGTGGCGTACCTTTCCTGGACACAAAGGTATACAGAGAAGGAAATTTAATAAAACTAGATTGGTACAGAAAAAACACATGTGCCAATAAATTGATAAACTATTTTTCAGACCACAACATCAACATAAAAATAAACTTCATAAAACAAATGAAAAATAGAGTAATCAGGATCTGTCACAGCACATTCCAAAAAAAAGGTTTGATACAGTTATATGAGATATTGGTTCAGAACTCGTATCCACCTGGTATGATAAAAAAACTATTATATGCATCAAATATGACAATGAACGAAAACAAACAGCAAGAACAGAAAACAGATATGAAATTTGCGTCCTTGCCAAACATAAAAGATCTAACAAAAAAAATTAAAAATATTTTCAGAGATGAAAATATCCAAATAACAACGTATAATAAGAAAACAGTTGGAAGGTTGTACAGTGGACTCAAGGATCCGATTCCATTGTTGGTTAAAAGCAACGTCATATATCAAATAGGTTGCCTCGATTGTGAAAAGGTTTATATCGGCCAAACATCACAGTGGGTAAAGAGTAGATTATCTGTACATAAGTCAGACATAAAAACTAAAAAGGATAGATGTGCTCTGGCAATACATGCCCAAAATCTGAATCATAAAGCTGATATCGAAAATGTTAAAGTTTTGAAAACGGAAAATAACTATCAAAAACGACTAATACATGAAATGATTGAGATAAGGAAAAATGGAAATACAATAAATAAAAAAAGCGACACTCAAAATTTAAGTAATATGTACAGCTACTTACTGGAGATGAGACCAGATAGGAGCCGGGAAGTGGACGTTGGATGATGAAGAGAAGTTGTGGACTGTGTTCTGTGGTTTATGTATCTATGATTGTGACATTGAAGTTTAAAGATTGTTAATTACGACAAAATTGACTGAGAATATTGAATGGTGAAATTTGGACAAATAAAATTGAAATTGACTTAACTAAAACAAATATATGTTAGACAAATGAAAAATAAAAATTCTGTCTGTACTGTTCTCAGTGGAGATATGTTATGTGTTGTTGAAGTCGGTGGAACGTTTAACCTCACTTTCGGTAATTTTACAGCAAGAAATGTTTTTTAAACTAAAATTGATCTATGTATTTTATATTGTAGAAACCCTGAAGAAGCAATAAAAATAATTGCGAAAGCTTGGTTCAAGAAAAAAGAGTAGTTCTTTTCTTTAAATGAGTCGTTAAACCCTTAATTTTTCTATTATATATATATATATATATATATATATATATATATATATATATATATATATATATATATATATATATATATATATATATATATATATATATGATATATATGATATATATGATATATATATATACAGTGAAGAGGGATAGCAGCCCCTTCACTGTGAAGTACAGTTGCTTTCGACACAGTAAACGAAGCCTCGGATAACGCCCCCGGTGTAGGGATTGCACCTGGGGGAAGATTGACACAGTCCCTAGTAGAGGAAAGTGAAGCAAGTGGCGCTTCTCTACGAAATGGTACCACAAGGCCTCGCAGATCAGACAGGAATAGACAGGGGAATAGCTTGGACACGTCGAGTCGTGACACGTTCACACAAGACAATCCCGCTTCAACCCAAAGGCGAAGAAGGCAGCATTGGACGAGAGAGATGAACGTCAGATTACTCAATGCATATTTCGAAGCTACGGAGGGAGAAACGAACACCAAAAAATACGCGGCAAAGCTTGCTGAACTTTGGGCTGCACAATATCCGGAAAAGACATTCACAGGAAAACATCTTGTCGCCCAGATAAAAAACATTAAGACCCGGAAACTGCTCGCACCAGATGAAATCGAAAGGCTGAAATCAAACGCAATAAGATGCTCAACAGGCAGAACCATCCAGACAATAAGAAGAAGCATAAACAGAAGAAGCACAGCAGCATCACGAAGAGAACCAGATGAAGAACAGAATGATGAGGAACAGCAAATAATAGAACCGGAAACGGATGAACATACGACAGGAATAAGAACAATCTACGAACAAGAAAACCTAAAGTGGGAAGGAATACAGATGGATGCGAGGCCCAAAATAGCTAAAATCAAACTGAACAAAAATTCTAAAGAAATTATACAAGCCATTAACACCGCCCTACGACCAGCATTCAACAACGCAACAAACCTCGAAGAACTATGTCATGCAACATACTGTGCAGCTATTGTCGCAAACATAATTTTAAAAACACACACCGAAAACCCAGCCCAAGAAAGACAAGAACAACAAAGACCATGGGAAGAGAGAATAGAAAGGAAAATATCGAGTCTGAGGAAAGAAATAGGTATCCTACACGCTTACTTAAACACCACAAACCCGAGCCGAAAAGTTCAGAGGAAAGTAGACAAATACACCAACAAGATAAAAATGATTAAAAAAAGCAAGAAAACAGAATACAAGGAACAACTAAGAACATACACAGAAACCTTAAAACAGAAAATAGCAGCACTAGGAAACAGACTGAGAAGATACCATAAGCGGACACAACGACACAAAGATAATAACCTATTCTCCAACAATCAGCGACAGTTTTTCAGAAATCTGGAGAACGGGAAAGACGATGGAACAGCAAACCCTCCTCCTCCTATCGACATGCAACAATACTGGACTGCTGTGTGGGCGGATAAGGGCGAGCACAGGAGGACAGCAACATGGATAGACCGCGAAAAGTTAGAGCACACCAGCGTACGACAGATGACAGAAATCACAATAACCGAGGAAGATGTAAAAGAAACGATTAAAAGAATGAAGAACTGGACAACACCGGGAATTGACAACATTCAAAATTACTGGTGGAAAACGTTCACACACACCCACCACGCACTCGCCAGATTAATGAAAAAGGCTATTGAAAACCCTCGAACCATCCCAGAGTACTTCACGCGAGGCACCACCCTCATGCTCCCCAAAAAAGGTGATCTGACCCAGCCCAAGAACTATAGACCTATAACCTGTCTACCGTCAGCATATAAAATACTCACCTCAACTATAGGCCATAAAATCCGAGGCCACCTGATAAATAATAATATCATGGCATGGGAGCAAAATGGGTGCAGAAGGAGAGGACGCGGGAGTAAAGAACTTCTGGTTATCGACAAGATGCTCACGAAGCAGGCAAAAAGAAGGTTGAAAAACATATCGATGGCCTGGATCGATTACCAGAAGGCATACGATTCGATACCGCACTCTTGGCTTCTTGAAATCCTGGACGTATACAAGGTGAACGAAAAGATAATAGATCTCATCAAAAGTCTGATGTCCACATGGTGCACGACATTATCTGTTAAATCCCGAACAACCAGCTACAGGACAGAAGAAATAAAAATAAAGAACGGCATCTTCCAGGGAGACGGATTGAGTCCGCTGTTGTTCTGCCTCGCTTTAAACCCCCTCAGCAACATGCTGAATAGATCCACGTATGGATACGCAATTGATGATCGTACCAGAATAACCCACCTTTTCTACATGGATGATCTGAAGCTGTTTGCTAGGGGAAGTAAACAACTTGAGGGGGAACTGGAGCTGGTCAGAGGGTTTAGCGCAGACATAGGAATGTCATTCGGTCTGGACAAGTGTGCCACGGTGGAGGTAAGGAGAGGAAAGCTGGTGGAGACAGATAACATCACATTGTCAGATGGACGAGAGATAGCAAGACTGAGGACAGAGGACACATACAAATATCTGGGGATACAGCAAACGTACGAAATAAAACAAACAGAAAACAAGAACGTCGCAGAAACAGAACTCATCAGAAGGGTCAGGAAAGTAATCAACTCGCAACTGTCAGCTAAAAATAAAATTACAGCCATCAACATCTGGGCAATACCTACGTTTACATACACTGCTGCAATCCTCAATTGGTCCAAAACAGATCTGGAAAGACTGGACAGAAGAATACGAACAACATTCACAGAACACGGCATGCTGCATCCAAAATCGGCAATAGACAGGATATACTTACCACGGAAAGAGGGAGGACGTGGACTCGGCAACCTGGAGCATATCTGTCTGAAAGAAGAAGTAAATATAAAAGATTACTTTGCAAAGAACAACTCACCTGTCCATCGATGGATAGCCGCCCAGTACACAACAACAGACAAAGGAATCCACGGTGAAGAAGCAAGAGAAGACCTTCCTGGAAAATTAAATCGAAGCTGGAAAACCAAAGCCTTGCACGGGAGATTCTACGCTAGCTTACACCAACCAGAAGTAGATATTCAAAGCTCTAACACTTACCTGGTGCAGGGCTACCTCTATCCCCAAACGGAAGGAACACTCTTGGCCATCCAAGACCAGGTTGTTCCAACTAGAACATATGTGAAGCATATAATGGGACAACAGATAGACACAACGAAATGCAGGATGTGCCACACCGCCGAAGAAACTATCCAACACTTGTCCTCAGGCTGCTCGACAATTGCAGGCACGAAATATCTAGCCCGCCATAATAATATGGGTAAAGTTGTGCACCAGCTGCTGTGTCTACAAAAACAACTTGTCCAGCAATTCACACCTCACCACGTATATGCACCACAAACCATACTGGAAAACGAACAGTACAAGATCTACTGGGACCTAACAGTCATAACGGACAGAGGTGTGGAACACAATAGACCGGACATGGTAGTGTGGGATAAAGGAAAGAAGACCGCCTTGATTATTGACTTTGCTGTGCCACAAGACAACAACCTGGCGAAAAGTTATGCCGAAAAAATATCGAAATATGAGGCACTGGCACAGCAAATGAAAGACATGTGGAGGCTGAAAACAGTGACGATAATGCCCCTCATAATAAGCGTGAACGGCCTCGTACATCGAAGGACAACCCAACATCTGCGAGAACTGGACTTGCCGGAGAATGCCATCACGTGGATGCAGAAGGCAGTTCTACTAGGAACCGTCAGCATAATCCGGAAGATTATTTATCCCCATTAGCGCACGGAGTTACTCTTGGCGCACGCGCCCGGGTAACACGAACACCACGACAAGTGTGATATTAAAAAAAAAAAAAAAAATATATATATATATATATATATATATATATATATATTGTGCTGAAGTCGATCTAGGCAGCACACCTTACTAAGTAACCGTATGTGTGTCTGCCTGTAACGCCGCCCGGGTTGAATATTGTTTACCGGTTTTTTACTGAGTTTTCTTTTGTCGTGTGATTCGATCATTTATCGGACACATTTGAATAATCTAGAAGGAATAATACGTTGCTCAGTGGAAGGCTGGTGAACCAAAAGATTTTTGTTTGTTCGAATATCATTCTGCAAATATTCCGGACATTGGGATCGGTCACCTTTCTTTTTATAATAGAGCCATTGAACGTAAAGTGTTTCATTCATCCCTTTACTTGGTCAACCCCCCCGTATCAGTACATCTTGGCGCCCAACGTGGGGCCAATAAGGGAAGAAGAAAATATTCCAACACAGAATGAAATGTATAATTTAAGAAGTACGAAGAAGAAACAGGTGGAAAGTGAAGAGGAGGCCGGTGCTCTACCTGAGGTTTCCAATGAAGTGGAGGATGTTCAACCTCCAAAAGCCAGCAATATTGGGTTTGAAACTCCCAAAACGGAAAAAAGTAGGACAAATCACCCAGGTAACGTTCATTTCAATTTAAATAGAAGACAACATCATCAGTCTGGACCCGAAAATGTTCCTGATAACTTGGGGGCATATTCCCACTGGGCAAATATACCTCCTCCAAGATACAGCCAGCGGGAATGTGATAATAATAATATGTTTACTGAAGATCTTGCGAATGTAATTTCAAGTATTGTTGATAAATCTGTTAAAAATGCTTTTCGGAAACACTGTATACAAGGTGACCGAAACAACTTTACCGATAGTTATAATTTACATTCAAATGAAAACCATTCTCATAATATACAGGCTGGTCTTAATGATATACCGGAAAATTTTTCAAACTTGAACTTGAATGCTTCACTTTTCTCTTTGAGTGACTTCTGCAAGCTTCTCCCTGACTTTGACGGTGAGATTGGTCTCCAGGCACCTGAATTCTTAAAATTTTTAGAAAGTGGCGTTGCTGTCGCCCAAATTCCCTTTTGTAATTTGAAGATAATATTCAGAAACTGTTTTAAGAGTTCAGCCAAACTTTGGTGGGAGGCCTATTCTGATTATTTTGGAGATTATGCGCAATTTAAAAATGAATTTTTGTGTCATTTTTGGAGTAGGAAAAAACAAATTAAGATCAAAGATCAACTAGAAAGAACTGAATACAGAGAAGGTTTGTTGGTAGATCATTTTAATTACTGGGTTGCTGCTACTAAACACTTGGAACCACCGTATACAGTGAAAGAACTAATAGATGCAATCGCCCCTCATTTTCCACCAAACATCTCCTGTTCTTTACTCGGATGCTCAAGTCTATCAGATGCAGTCTCTCGTCTTCGACAAGCAGATGAGTATCTGAAAAATAAGCCAAGTCACCAAATCATTCAAAGAAAATTTCACCCAAATCAAAGGGATGATAACAATAAACCAAATACACAATATATGAACAAGTTTAAATTTAATGAGAGAAACCCAAATGTTAAGAGCATAAATGCTCTAGGTAGTCCAAGTAATGAAACTCTTCAACCCGATGATGATCAGGGAAACGGGGTCAACCCCCACTTCTAGATGTGGGGGAACAATTTAATTTTTTTCATAACAACAATCCGCTGAAAGACCTATTAACTGAGGAATGTGATTTTGATCATTCGTTTTCGGAGGATCACTGTCCATTAATATTAATTAACCTTTACAATTTTAAGTTTTTTGCACTGATCGATAGTGGCAGTAAGGTGACTGCTATTTCTGATGAAGTGTGGAATCAAATTCAGGGACTTGTTGACGTGATTCCATATTTTCCTTTAACGGGCATTCGTGTGGTTGGCGCATTTCATACAAAAGTTCAAAAGGTCACAGCTCAGGCACTGTTGACATTTAAGATAGATCAAATGGATTTTTCTTTTGAAGTTTTAGTCATACCGAACTTGATTCATCCAATAATATTGGGATGCGACTTTTTGAGGCATTTTGAGGTGGATATTTTGCTTTCTCGAAAGTGCATTATAATAAATCATAACAGCAAACAGGTATGTGTTCCTGAAGCGGAAGTGTTTCACAATGTTGCTCCTTCCCTATCTTTAGCAATAAGAACTATTCGTTTCGCATCTTCCCCAGCTTTAGCAAGTGCATGTCATCTTGAAAATGGTGACACTGGTTCGAAATGGAGTAAATTGTCTGACGGTCTGAATCTGGAAGAGAACCAAAAGAAAAATTTTCTCAATATTTTAGATGAATTTAAAGACATATTTTCGGACAAACCTGGTCGCACTTGTGAATATTATCACGAAATAAAGTTGGCGGATAAGTCAGAATTTTTTATAAAACCGTACCCAATTCCTGTTGCACATCGACCAGCTGTAGAACGTACCATCGAACAAATGGTTAAATGGGGTGTCATTGAACGGGCATCACCCAAATACATTTCGCCGATAATGACCACTGTGAAGAAGGATGGTTCAGTTCGCGTATGCTTAGATGCAAGACATCTGAATAAAGTGATGGAATCCCAGTTTGAGTTACCCAGGCCCATAAATGAAATAATAAAAATGATGTCTGGAAAAAAATTCATGTCAAGTTTAGATCTGACCCATGGGTATTGGCAGTGTCCATTGACACCAGAATCGAAAAAATATGCAGGCTTCATGGTAGGCACAAAAACATATCAATTCTGTGTGCTGCCGTTTGGAGTTAAAAATGCTACGAGCTCCTTCACTCGATGTGTTGATACAGTTCTGGGACCAGCTTTTCATGATTTCGTCGTTGCCTATGTTGATGACATACTAATTATGTCTGAATCATTTGAAGAACACATGGTGCACCTCAGGATGGTTTTCCAGCGTCTCCAAGATGCTGGTTTAACTCTAAAATTGGAGAAATGCATTTTCATCAGGGACCAAATTCCCTATTTGGGTTATATACTAACCTCGTCTGGGGTAACACCTGATCCAAGCAGAGTTCAGGCAATCGCGGATTATCGTTCACCCTGCAATGCCAAGGAGCTACAGAGGTTCCTTGGTCTGTGCCAATATGACCGAATATTCACTGCAAGATTTTCTGAGTTGTCAGCACCACTCACGAAACTCCTCCGGAAAAGATCTGCATGGAAGTGGACAGAGCCGGAAGAAACATCATTCAAATGTCTGAAGGAGGAATTGAAAAATGCTACGATGCTTTATCATCCTAATCCTAACCTGCAAATGCATGTTGAAACGGATGCAAGCGACGTTGGAGTTGCTGGAATACTGTTCCAGATTGTGGACGGGGAAAGGAGGCTTGTGTCCTGTGTATCACGAATATTACTTGATAGGGAGAGGCGGTACTGTGCCTATGAAAAGGAAGTACTTGCTGCTCTCTGGGTGCTCCAAAAGTGGAGGGTTTACCTGCTTGGTAATCACTTTATTTTATATACTGATTGCAGGGCATTAACATACCTGAAAACTTGCAGACTATTATCACCACGTATCACAAGATGGGCACTAGCACTGCAAGAGTTTTCTTTCGACCTCAAGCACATTTCTGGGAGCAAGAATGTTCTGGCTGACTCCTTTTCACGTTTTTCTGGTGTGGGAGTGCCCACATCTTCTGACAAATATTTTGTGGTTGGTGCCCTGAATCTATCTAGGGAATGTCTTGATTTACTTAAAAACATAGTCAAATATCAGGAGGGTGACCCCAAGCTTAGCTCAGTTAAAAAATGTTTGAAAAGTAACCTAAAGCTCCAATCCCAATTTTGCCTTCACAATGGTGTGTTGTATAAAAATGACAGTAACAGTGATCGTGTGCTGTTATGTTTGCCCTCTGAACTAGTCGATCGATGTATTATGGCTTACCATAATGCATTAGGGCATTTTGGCGTTTATAAAACGTGGGTACATATGAAGTCTGAGATATGGGTTAGCAATTTACATCGTAATGTAAAGCGGGTAGTCAAAGCTTGTCATATCTGTCAATATGCCAAGACGTCCGCTCTGTCTTCACCCCCTCAAAGTTGTATTTTACCGCTAAACAGGTCGGACATTGTCGCTGTGGACATATATGGGCCACTTATTCGATCTAGAGGAGGTGCGCAATATCTATTCGTCATACTAAATTTGTTTACCAAGCATGTGGCTCTTTTTCCTTTGAAAAAAGCCACTACTCGTTCTCTATTGACGCGCTTATTAAAGGATTACTTACCTAAATACGGTCCTATTTGCAGGATTCTGAGTGACAGGGGAACGCAGTTTACCTCTAATCTCTGGAAAAAGGCCCTAGAGGATCACAATATACAGGCTGTGTACTCATCTGTTAGGCACCCCCAAGCGAACCCTTCGGAGAGAGTGATGCGTGAGCTGGGACGATTGTTTAGGACGTTTTGTTCTGATAAACATTCGAAATGGGCTTTTGAGGTGTCTAACGTGCAGGATTTTCTGAACGAGATAATCCATGAATCGACTGGATACTCTCCAAATGAACTACAGTGTGGCACGGAACGGGTGAGATTGTTGCCAAAATCATTACATGTCACCAGTTGTTTTTCTAAAACTGAACCTCCTCTCGAAGTAAAACTCCGGCTTGCGGAGGCCACACTATCGAAAAGAGCTGAAAGAAGAACTTTCAGAAATCCTGGGGGCAAATTTGTATCGTTCATGGAGGGAGATCTGGTCTTGCTGAAGGCAAATAACACCTCTTCCTCAATTAAAGCTGAAATAAAGAAATTTTTATTATTGTTTGAAGGACCATATGTGATAAAGGCAAAAATTCGTGATCACACCTACCTTCTCTGTAACCCTGAAAATGATTCAGAAAGAGGGATTTTTCATGTATCCCATCTTAAGCCTTATAATAGGTAAACTTTTGATTCGGGTTGTTGAGTGCATGCTGATCATTGACTTTTCACATGGTATAATTAATTAATTGTTGAATTGTTTAGATTATTTTCTTCTGTCTGAAGGAATGGATATGGTACCTGATGATGGAGGTGTGGTTAGGGTTAGGTATATATTTGAAAGTTGAAATGTCCTCACTTTCCTGGCACTTCACTCTCACCTCTCAAAAGTTTAGGGGGCAAGTTGTGCTGAAGTCGATCTAGGCAGCACACCTTACTAAGTAACCGTATGTGTGTCTGCCTGTAACGCCGCCCGGGTTGAATATTGTTTACCGGTTTTTTACTGAGTTTTCTTTTGTCGTGTGATTCGATGATTTATCGGACACATTTGAATAATCTAGAAGGAATAATACGTTGCTCAGTGGAAGGCTGGTGAACCAAAAGATTTTTGTTTGTTCGAATATCATTCTGCAAATATTCCGGACATTGGGATCGGTCACCTTTCTTTTTATAATAGAGCCATTGAACGTAAAGTGTTTCATTCATCCCTTTACTTGGTCAACCCCCCCGTATCAGTACAATATATATATATATATATATATATATATATATATATATATATATATATATATATATATATATATAATACGCAGGGAGGCTTCGGCCTTCGGGGAGTGACGTCCCCGCGTACCCGAGTTGACCAGGCCCACAGGTTAGCACCCTAGGGCACTGAGAAGTTGAAGCTCCCATAACGAGAAGTAAGAATCAACAGGGCGGCGAGGGGCTACGGGCTGGCCCCTCTCGGAGTCGTCCAGAGGTTCAGCCCGATGGGGGAGACTGTGGTGCGAGCGGCGCAGACCCCCGAGATGGTACCGCAAGGCCCTTGCACGGAATGGAAGGAATCCTCAGCTTGGACGAGAGAGAGTCTCGTCCCGCTCAGGAACCGAAACGAGATGGGAGAGCGCGGTGGACGGAGGACGAAAACGTCCTAATTATACGCGCTCATTATATAGCTAAGCACTTGGAGCGGACATCGGAAAGAACATACCGACAACTACTGACAGAAATCTGGAACGAAATCGAACCAGATAAACAACTATACACGAATCTGCTAGCTAATCGAGTGAGATACTTACTAGAAAATGAAAACCTCTCAAGTGTCGAACTAACAGCAATCGAACACAGCATGTGGCCACAGACAGCGCTACCAGCAGAAGAACAAGAGCTTCACCAACAGGAAGAACAGCTAACAGAACAAACGGGAGAAGACCAAGACGACCCACTGACTCGAAAGATGAAGCAAGTCTTCAACCGAAATGCCCTCTTATACGCGGGTATAAACCCCGGAGTTAGGCCAAAAATCCCTAGGATGAAGGGCTCGCGCATCATGTTGGAAAGGGTAAATGTGGTAGATGCAGTAATTAAATCTCACATCTCAAGCACAACAACATTGAGAGACATCGTGGATCTGGTATACACGGGAGCAGCAACCGTTTGTGAGGAGATGGGAAAACGCCTAACGGAGCCGCACAGGAAACCAAAGAGAGAACAGCCTCCATGGAAAGCCCGTCTGGAAAGGAAAGTAATAAAAATTAGGAAAAACATCGGACTACTACATACTTACCTGAATAGCGAGGTCGTAACCAACAGAGTCAATAAGTCGGTCCGCAGGATAGCCTCTGAAGCCCGCATAAATCTAAGAGCACTTGACTCCCGGATGAAGCTTGAGACCCTCAATGATAACCTGAAACAAAAAATAAAAGCCCTGGGTAATCGTATAAAACGCTACACTGAAAAGACAATGAGGTACCAGAACAACCAGTTGTACTATAAAAACCAAAAGCAATTCTTCAGAAACCTGGAAGACAACAACGTAAGTAATGGCGAACCTCCCAAAACAGAGGACATGTACAACTACTGGCAGGCAATATGGGGTAAGAACAAGCAACACGATGATGCGGCTTGTTGGATCAGGGAGGCGGAGGCTGAGGGCTCCAGACACAATATGGAAGAGGTTAATATTACCAAACTGGATATTGAACAAGTGCTGAAGAAAACAAACAATTGGGCAGCGCCAGGACCGGACAAGATCCAGAATTATTGGTGGAAGCACTTCGCGAGCACCCATCAAGCACTTGCTGTGCTTTTTCAGCGAGCATTAACCAACCCAGCAGTTATCCCAGACTTCTTCACACTAGGAACCACTATAATGCTACCAAAGGGAAACACAACATCAGACCCAAAAAATTTTCGGCCAATAACATGTCTTCTTCTTCTTCTTGAAATTCCGCTCCTATCGGAGATTGGAAATCATCACCACTACTCGGACCTTATCAATCGCGCGTCTGAAGAGTTCTGCGGACGTGCAACCAAACCACTCCCTCAAGTTGCGTAGCCAAGAGATTCTTCTTCTGCCAATCGTTCTCTTGCCTTTTATTTTGCCTTGAATAATTAGCTTAAGGATGTTATATCTATCTCCTCTCAGAACATGTCCTAGATATTCTAATTTTCTCCCTTTTATGGTGTTACTGATTTCTTTGTCTTTATTCATTCGTCGTAGTACTTCGTCATTTGAAATCTTGTCAACCCATGGTATTCTCAGCATCCTCCTATAGCACCACATTTCAAATGCTTCTATGTTCTTGATGTTTTCTGACTTGAGTGTCCAAGCCTCCATTCCATACAATAGAATGGAGAATATATAGCATTTTAGTATTCTGGTTCTCAGTTCTAATGTTATATCTCGGCTGCAAAGTATTTTATTCATTTTTATGAAAGCACTGCGAGCTACTTCAATTCGACACTTGATTTCTTTTGTATGTTCTGCTGTTTCAGTTACCCATGTGCCAAGATATTTGTAGGAGGATACCCATTCCAGTTTGTTGTTATTAATATTTATAGACGGTCTATTGTGATTTGTGCTTGGGTTTTTTGAAGTTGTCATGACTTTGGTCTTTTTTAGGTTCATATCCAGGCCATATCTCTTGCAGGCAGTGTCTGTTACCTCGACCAGATGTTGTAGGTCTTCCAGACTGTCGGCGAAGATAACGGTATCATCTGCGTATCGCAAGTTGTTAATTCTTTCCCCGTTTATGACGATACCACCGGTTTCTTCTGATAGCGCCTCTTCAAAGATGCCCTCACTATATACATTGAATAAGAGAGGCGACAATACACAACCCTGTCTAACACCTCGACATATCTTAATCTCCTCACTCATATTTTCTCCGACTTTGACTCGTGCTGTTTGATGCCAATAGAGATTGGATATTATTCTTATGTTCTTACTATCGATGTTTTTTCTTTTTAGTATCTCTAGGAGTTTTGTGTGCTGGACTCTATCAAATGCCTTTTGAAAGTCGATAAAGCAGATGTACATATCATGATTCATATCTAGGCATCTTTGTCTAAGTACGTTTAGTCCGAAGAGCGCTTCTCTTGTTCCCACGCCCTTCCTAAAACCCATTTGAGTGTCACTGATGTCTTGTTCTAAATCCTTATAAATTCGGTTATGTATGATCTTTAAAAATATTTTCAAGGTGTGGCTCATTAGGGCAATGATTCTGTGGTCCGAACATTCTCTGGCTTTATTTTTCTTTGGCAGTGTTACGAATGTTGAGGCTAGCCAATCGCTAGGAATTCTGCCCGTCTCATAAATGTTGTTAAATAGTTTCAATAGAATATCTATGGAGTCTTCCCCTATAAGTTTTAGTAATTCAGCAGGCACTTTGTCAGGTCCTGCTGCCTTTCCGGATTTACAGTTTTTGATTGCTTGTTCGAGTTCCTCTCTTAATATTTCTGGGCCAGTATACTCCATGTCTGGGTTTTCCAGTTCTATCCGATTATCGTTAAAAAGTTCTTGTATATATTCGCTCCACCTTGCCAGTTTGTCTATCGGTTCTAAAATCAAGTCGCCATTCTTGTTTACCAACACATCTGGTTGTCGTCTCTTTATTCTCCCAGTCATCTCTTTTACCTTCTTGTGCATATTGAAAAAATCGTATCTGTCTTGATAGGCTTCAACCTCTCGACATTCATCAAGTAGCCACTTTTCCTTGGCCTGTCTTATTTTACTTCTGATCTCATTGTTTATGGTCTTATAGATTTGCATATCCTTGTTCTTATATTGACCTCGTATCACCATCAGGTCCAGTATCTCCTGTGTCATCCATTCTTTGTTCTTTCCTTTTATGGATTTCAAATCTGCATTTCCTACATCCTTCAGTACTTCAACATGTCTACCCACCATATATAAACTACTAACTGGCACCATCACAACGCATATATGGAAACACGTGAAGAAGGAACACATCTTGGCACGCGAACAGAATGGCTGCTGTAGGGACGCAAAAGGATGCAAGGAACTCCTTATAATCGACCAAATTATCACCGGGCAGGCGAAGGGTAAACTTCGAAATATATCTATAGCCTGGGTCGATTATAAAAAGGCGTTTGATTCGGTACCGCACTCCTGGCTGCTGAAAGTATTGAGGTTGTACGGAATATCAGATAAGGTGGTCAATCTGCTAGAACACCTCATGAACACCTGGCGTACAACATTAGTGATCGAAAGTGGAGGCGGAACAAGCGTGTCAAAGGAGGTGGCCATCAAATGCGGAATTTTCCAGGGCGACACTTTGAGTCCGCTCTGGTTTTGTCTGGCTCTGAATCTCCTCAGTAAGCTCCTCAATAAAAGCAAACATGGATACGTCATCAACAAGACCGGAAACGTAAAAATCAACCACCAACTTTATATGGATGATCTTAAATTGTTTGCAGCCAGTGAAGAACAGATGAGGAGATTACTGGAAATAGTGTCCTCCTTCAGCCAGACCATCGGCATGGAAATGGGTCTTGACAAATGCGCGGTCCTGAATGTCAAGAGGGGTAAAATCGTCGAAGGTCAGGGGATGAAACTGTGGGACGAGTCAAGGATATCATGTCTAAAGCAACAAGAAACATACAAGTACCTCGGTATACAGCAGGCCCTCAACATCAAAACGCCTGAAGTGAAAGATGATTTCAAGACTAAGTACTTCGCCAGGCTGAGGAGTCTTCTGAAAGCTAAATTAAATTCGAAGGAACTGTTCACTGCGATAAATATATGGGCCTTGCCCTGTATTACTTACTCATTCGGAGTAGTACGCTGGACAGCCGCAGAACTGCAAGCACTAGACATCCAAACCAGAAAGCTCCTCACTAGGTATGGAATCCATCACCCCCATTCCTCGGTGAATAGGTTGTACTTGGGCAGACATGAAGGTGGCAGAGGACTCCAAAACATCTTAATAACACACAATAAAATAGTATTACAGATGAGAGACTATTTCAGATCAAGAAACTTACCCCTTTTTAAGACCGTGTGCCAGGCAGATGAGTACTCGGCCCTACAGCTGACGAAGTCCTCGGTAAATCTCAGGGGACAATCACTGGAACAGCTTTCGGAGGAGTGGCACAGCAAAACTCTTCACGGCAGATACCCTGGAAATTTAAAATCTGATAGCATTATAAGAACTGAGTCATTAACTTACCTGAAGGCAGGGTACCTTTTCCCCGAGACCGAAGGAAGGATTGTAGCTATCCAGGACCAGGTGGTGCCAACTCGAGCCTATATAAAGAGAATAACTGGCCGCAACATCCCCTCCGACCTGTGTAGAAGGTGCTCCAAAGCCCTGGAGACAATACAGCACATCACGTCCTCGTGCCCTATACTGGCACCTAAAGACTATATGGAACGCCATAACGCCATGGCCAGAGTATACCATAGGGAAATCGCGACGAAGAGAGGCCTGCTGCAAAGTAAAGGCAACTTATATACTTACCAACCACGTGATGTGCTGGAGAATGACATCTACAAGCTGTTCTGGGACACAGCCTTGGTCACGGATAGGGCTATAGCACACAATCGCCCAGACATAGTGCTGTTCAATAAAACCGACAAGTCTGTACAAATAATAGACGTGACGGTCCCCGCTGACGACAACATCACCAGGGCGTACACAGAGAAGGTCAGCAAGTACCACGATCTCGCATTTGAGCTCAAGGAGATCTATGGCCTCAGGAAGACGTCTATACTGCCGCTTATAATATCGGTGAACGGCTTGGTGGAGGCCCACATGCTGGAGAATACAAGGAGGCTACAACTAGATACTTACTTGATTAGTCAAGCCCAGAAAGAGGTGATACTGGGCACCACGCGGATAGTGAGGAAGTTCTTGACTAGCTCCTGAGAACAATCTTGGCTGAAACACTCAGCCCGGTTGTCTCATGCACCAACCCGCTAGACGGGGAAAAAAAAAAATAGATATATATATATATATATATATATATATATATATATATATATATATATATATAGTTGAAAGGGAACGGAGTACTAGTCGTTAAGAACAATATTCTCACTAATTATTAAGTGTTTCTTTCATCTAACAAGAAAATGTCTCGCTTATTATGTTAAAAATTAAGAAGGGCGACCTTCCATAAGCCCTTTTTCTCCTCCGAATGAGGGTACGTTGCCTTTGTCTTTATATAAAAAATCTCACATCAGATTCTCTAGATTTTTCTACCAAATGAATTTTTCAATATGAGTCCCCTTTGAAAGATAATATCAAATGTAATATTTTGTAACAGCTCTTTCCTCATCAGTGCTCCGCACCTGACAGCGGTGGTTTTGTCGGCCGTTACGGTTGTTTTACTTTGCATCTCTTTCTATCGCCTTCAGCTGGCTGAAGTTTAAATCTGTATGTCCTTCTAAAGAAGAAGAAGAAAATTTTCATTCTGTGTAACTGTCAAGCAATGACAATTGACGGCGCACAAGACTACTGCGCATGCTCTCAAAAATGACGTTATTAGAAATGGCGGCAAGTAGATCACGCTATTCGTTTCAATGTAGATTTTAAAGTGGTTGTAATGTAATATTTAACGAAAGAATACTGTTTTGATGTACATGATTTTGGAGGTCTATTTAGATGTTTCCCTTCCAGTTTTAAGTCATAGTATCGTAAGTAATAAATGACCTCATGGCCTTTGTTTTTGGTTGTAACTTATTTTATATTATAGTTAGCTCCTGATGATGTCTGAAATGTTAGACGAAATATAGAGCCTTTAGTACAGTTTTGACTGGTTATTGGAGATGCCCTACCTTTAGTCGAATCGCCCTTAATAATTAGTGAGAATATATATATATATATATATATATATATATATATATATATATATATATATATATATATATATATATATATATATATATATATATATATATATATATATATATATATATATATATATATATATATATATATATATATATATAAATATATATATAGAAATATATTGGTTAAATTTATTTGGGTTGGCAGTCGGAAATAAAAGAAACTCTCTTTTTTCCTTTTTTCTCTAGCTTTCGGCTTTATTTAAGCCTTCTTCAGGAGACGCTACAATATGTTAATAATCAGGAATTTAGAATGAAATTAATATGTATACAACTTACGAAGTTGAGATAATCTGCATAAAGTTGAAACATTCTAACTAATAAGGCAAACAAAGGTACAATATCTTATTTTAAATTCTGAAAGAGCAGTCAAACGTTTTGAAATTGTCAATAATTTTTCATGACATATAGTAATATAAATATATATGTCATGAAAAATTATTGACAATTTCAAAACGTTTGACTGCTCTTTCAGAATTTAAAATAAGATATTGTACCTTTGTTTGCCTTATTAGTTAGAATGTTTCAACTTTATGCAGATTATCTCAACTTCGTAAGTTGTATACATATTAATTTCATTCTAAATTCCTGATTATTAACATATTGTAGCGTCTCCTGAAGAAGGCTTAAATAAAGCCGAAAGCTAGAGAAAAAAGGAAAAAAGAGAGTTTCTTTTATTTCCGACTGCCAACCCAAATAAATTTAACCAATTTTGAATATACACAGTCGCTAAATCTTGAATTATAGAAATATATATATATATATTATGCAGGGGGGCTTCGGCCTTCGGGGGGTGACGTCCCCGCGTACCTGAGTTGACCAACGCCTGGGGTCAGCAGCCCCTGCGTTGTGAAATAAATTGCTTTCGACGTTCGCAGCGAAGCCTCGGATACCGCCCCCGGTGTGGAGACTGCACCAAGGGGAAGACCGGCACAGTCTCTAGCAGATGTGAGTGGAGCAAGTGGCGCTCGTCTGCGAAGCGGAACCACAAGGCCACGCACCTCAATAATGACCAACCAGGGCAACGGCTTGGATACGTCAGGCGTTCAACACGCTCTAGGCGATCCCGCTGAAACCCGTAGAAGGGGAAGGCAGCATTGGACCAGGGATATGAACCGATGTCTAATCAATGCGTACTTCCGAGTTACAGAGGGAGAAACAAAAACGAAAAAGTACGCCGCCAATTTGGCAGAACGTTGGGCGGAAGCGCACCCGGACAAGCAGTTCACCGGAAAACACTTGGTGGCCCAGGTGAAAAACATCCGAGTCCGTGGACTGCTCGCCCCAGATGAGCTGGAGGCACTAAAACAGGACGCAATCAGAAATTCGCCAACCAACAGAACGGCTAACATCAGACGAAGTATCCATCGACTCAGCACACCAATGCAGCAAGACATTGAGGACGACATGGTGCAACAGGAGGAAGTGCTGATTGCAGATCAGGCTTGTTCGGATATCCTTGAGCTCTTTCAGGAGATAGACCTTAAGTGGAACGGAGTGGCAATGGAGTCCAGGCCAACAATCGGAAAACTCCAACACAACAAGGAGGCAAAGACCACAATGAGCACCATAAACACGGCGCTGGAGCAGATTGTCGTTGGCTCGACTGGTTTGGAGGAACTCTGCCATAGGGTGTACTGCGCCGCCACCATCGCTAATATTATACACGGAACAAAAACAGTGTCTCCTGATGAACAAAAAGAGAGAAAACCCCCATGGGAAGAAAGAATCGACGCAAAAATTACAACTTTTCGAAAAGAAATAGGCGTCCTCCATGCCTACCTTAGCACGCCCACTCCAAGCAAGAAGATTAAGAAAAAGATTCAACACTACGCACGCAAGCTCAAACTCAAGACCAGGGACCCACAGTATCACCAACAACTGCGAACACATGCAGAATCCCTCAAACAGAAAATCGCGGCTCTGGGAAACAGGCTCAGGAGATACCACAAGAGGACCCAGAGATACCGCCAGAATAATTTATTCAGGTCCAACCAAAAGGAATTTTTCAGAAGCCTTGAAGAAGAGCACGGAAAGTCCCATGTAAATCCACCGACCCCTGAAGAAATGAAGGAATACTGGTCTAACATCTGGTCCAATAACATCGATCACAACAAAGAGGCTTCATGGATAAGTACTGAAAGAGAAAACCATGACAGCATCGGAGAAATGAGTTCCATAATCATCTCTGAAGCGGACGTAGAAGCAACAATCAGACGGCTTAAAAACTGGACGGCCCCAGGAGTGGACGGCATACACAACTTCTGGTGGAAATCACTGAAATCTACCCACAGAGCATTAGCGCGACTATTTCAGGGGGCACTGAACAGCCCCAAAAAGATACCGGAATACTTTACCCGCGGCACGACGCACATGCTTCCAAAGATGGGAGACCTAACAAGACCACAAAATTACCGACCGATAACATGCCTGCCATCAGCATATAAAATACTGACATCAACCGTGGGATTCAAGATCAACAAGCACCTTAAAGAAAACAACATCTTAGCCTGGGAACAGAACGGATGCAGGCAAAAAGGCCGTGGAAGCAAAGAACTGCTGGTAGTCGACAATATGATCACTAAACAAGCAAAGAAAAAGCTGAAAAATATCTCCATGGCTTGGATCGACTACCAGAAGGCCTTCGATTCGGTTCCCCACTCCTGGCTACTACAAATTCTCGACATTTACAAGGTGAACCCGCAGGTAACAAGACTACTGCAGCACTTGATGTCCTCGTGGCGCACGTCGCTGACAATGAAAAGCAAAGCAGGCTCCTACACAACAGCAACAATAACCATCAAGAGAGGCATATTCCAGGGAGACGGTTGGAGCCCAGAGTGGTTTTGCTTAGCTCTCAACCCATTAAGCAACATGCTTAATAGATCAAAATATGGGTATATTATGAATGAAACCGCAAAACTCACGCATTTGTTTTATATAGATGACCTGAAGTTATATGCCAGGGGCAGAAAACAACTAGAGGGAGAATTGGAACTAGTGAGAAGCTTTAGTGGGGACATCAGGATGTCTCTGGGGTTGGGGAAGTGCGCTGCTGTTGAGGTGAAGAGGGGAAAGTTGTCGGAGGAAGGAAATATAGTGATGGTGGGAGGAGAAGAAATATCTGTCCTGGGAACGGAGGCTAGATATAGGTACCTCGGAATACAACAGACATACGAAGTCAAACAGCCGGAGAACAAGAAACACGCCGAGACCAAATTATTGGAAAGAGTGAACAAAATACTCCGAACGCAACTGTCTGCAAGAAACAAATTAGAGGCGCTTAACATCTGGGCCTTGCCAGCGTTCACTTACACTGCTGGGGTTATTGCATGGTCTAAAACTGACCTACAGAAAGTAGACAGGAGAGTTCGAACCACCCTCACACAATACGGGCTACTGCACCCAAAGTCGGCGACCGAGAGGCTGTATTTACCCCGTAGGGAAGGCGGGCGCGGGCTGATGAGCTTAGAGGAAGCATGTCTTAAGGAAGAAGAAAACATCAAAACCTTCTTCCAGCGCAAAACCAACCCTGTACATCAATGGGTCTACGAAGTACGTCACCCACCCAGTGCCTCCGCAGTGACCACCAATGAGTCAATGGCAGAAGAAGACAGACGTGAAAAGCTGAGACAGAACTGGCAAACGAAACCCCTACATGGAAGATTCCACGCCAGTCTGCATCAGGAGGAAGTAGACCTACTTGCATCGAACACCCATCTCATACAAGGTTACCTGTATCCCCAAACAGAGGGAACGCTCTTTGCGATACAGGACCAGGTGGTGCCCACACGCAACTACATAAAGCACATCACCAAGCAACCGATAGACTCCACAAGATGCAGATTGTGCAACGGCGCAGAAGAGACAGTGCAACATTTGGCTTCTGGCTGCTCAGCGATAGCGGGCACCAAATACCTTAACCGACATGACAACATGGGAAAGGTGGTGCACCAGTTGATATGCCTGCAAGAGGGTCTCCTGAAGAACTTTGTCCCATACCACCAATATACCCCTCTGGCATTAACAGAAAATCCAAATGTCAAAATCTACTGGGACCTGACGGTGATCACGGATCAGAGTGTCGGCCACAACAGACCTGACATGGTGGTATGGAGCAAGCGAGACAAAACAGCAGTGATTGTTGATTTTGCGGTGCCACAAGATAACAACTTATCGAAAAGCTACGGGGACAAAATTGCCAAATACGAGGCATTAGCACGACAGATCAGAGACATGTGGCAACTAAAGACCGTAAAAATAATGCCGCTTATAATAAGCGCCAATGGCCTGGTACACAAAAAGACACTTATACACCTGAAGGAATTGAATCTGCCTCCAAATGCCATCCTGTGGATGCAGAAAGCAGTGATATTGGGAACAGTAACTATCATTCGACAGATTCTCTATCCTCACTAGCTCGCGGCGGCTGTTCTTGATGCGTGCATCCGGACAGTCTCTGAATACCACATTCGTGTGTGAAGCAGGAAAAAAAAAAAAAATATAGAAATATATAGATATACAGATATGGATAATTTAGTTGGAAATACTGGGATTTCAGTACAAAATTCTAGCAGTCTTCTAGTCCAGTTGAACAGTGGAAGAATCAAAACCTCAGTGCGATCCGATATCGAATAAGCGGCTGGTCTGGTTTTATGGCAATTTGTAGTGGGGATGCCATAGCGCAACGATCTAGGATCTCGCATCGAAGAAGCAATCACATCAGTAACAGCCCCAACGCGCGAAGCGATGGGTTTTATCATGTCCGTTGAAAATGAATACGACAATTTTATTCCACTCTTATCGGAGGAATTAATTTGCCTCAATGAATGACACAAATAATTTTGGAAATAGCCGAACGTGAAGATATCGGCTTATCTTCAAAGGCAACAATAAACGAATTTATTGTCTCCGCAATTGATTGACCACCGAAATACCATTTTATTATTTGAATTCTCTCTCGAACAGTAAACATTTTTCTTCACGCGGAATCTAATTTATTTTCAAACAGTATGGTCTGTCACATCTAAGTTCGGATTACGACTGAATTCGATCTTCGATTCGCGAAGAGCAGCAGAGATCCAGGCATCCCCACTACTATCGAAACTGCCATTAAACTAGACCAGCCGCTTATTCGATATCGAATCGCACTGAGGTTTCCATTCTTCCACTGTCCAACTGGACTAGGAGACTGCTGGAATTTTGTACTGAAACCCCAGGGTTTCCAACTACATTATCTATATCTGTATATAATATACAACGGGGTTAAGGTCGCGCTTCACCCTTTCTCAATTCGCTGAAGGTTGACGGAAAAACGATAGACTTCGTCAAGTCGAGGGGTTCCATATATGTAATAGAACATCTTGTTCGGGCGTTGTTGGTTCACAGCCCTTCGCGGCCAATATTTTACCCCATTTAAGGATTTTTCCTCGTATTTTTATCTCTGTGGTGCCTTAATCTATGTATTTATAGCAAACTTTTAAAGATGGAGATCGGTGAGATTACAACGAGGACATGCTTCACTTATTCTCAATTCGCTGGATAAACGAGAGACTTCGTCTCAGTGAAGTCGACGGTTTAATTTCGACTGTCAAGAATAACATTGTTCTAACTCCCTTTTTTTCAGAATATTTTACTGGAACTGCTTGTTCGGACGTTGTTGGATCACAGCCGTGCCCGCCTTATATTTTATCCCACTTTTATTCGAAAATTTTGTCTCGTATTTTTTATTCCTCTGTGGTGCCTTAATCTTTGTATTTTTCAGCAACCTTCTGAAGATTGAGATCGGCGAGATCACAACGTGGTTACGGCCGCGCAGCATCCTTTCGTAATTCGCTGAAGGTTGACGGATATATGAGAGACTTCAAGTCTGGAGCTGTTTGTCTGGACGTTGTTGATTCACTGTCGTACCCGATTCCTATTTCACTCATTCGTATTTCACAGTGACGTCTTTGCGGGTTGATTGCGAATTGAACGCTAAGTAACTTGTGGAAGTTAGCAGAGTTTCTGTCAGGTAGGAATATCTTGATCTGGGCTTTTCCGAATTTTTATTCCGTATTCCGGACCGTTATTGTGTTTATTTTTGTGTAGAATTATTTTCCTGCTCGAACTAAGTGTTATTTCCATTTTTATTTGTAACATTCCCGTGAAAGAAAACCGGTTCTGCTTGAAGCTACGTCCGGGGCAGCGGTGCGTTGATGAGCGGTCGAGTGTCTCGATTCAAGGTCGCCCGGTTTTCGCCGCTCGCCCTCTCGGTCCTTGTGAAATTTTCGTGAATTTTGACTTGTCTATTCGCTTATTGGGAAGTGTTGTACCCCTTATTTCTTCAGCGCATTAGTATGATCGTACCCCTCGAGTCATTCTGGGGTGGATCACGGCCTGTGAGCTTGTGACTGGTCACGACATTTTGGCGGATGCGCCGCGCTGTTTTCTGGTTTCTCGTGAATTTTGGCTTGTCTATTCGCTTATTGGGAAGTGTTGTACCCCTTATTTCTTTGGCGCATTAGTCTGATCGTACCCCTCGAGGTGCGACACCCAGTCGGTGCGATTGGCTAATAGCTGTTGGAGTCATTCTGGGGTGGATCACGGCCTGTGAGCTTGTGACTGGTCACTACATTTTGGCGGATGCGCCGCGCTGTTTTCCGGTTTCCTGTGAATTTTGGCTTGTCTATTAGCTTATTGGGAAGTGTTGTACTCCTTATTTCTTCGGCGCATTATTTTGATCGTACCCCTCGAGGTGCGACACCCAGCCGTTGCGATTGGCTATAGCTGTTGGAGTCATTCTGGGGTGGATCACGGCCTGTGAGCTTGTGACTGGTCACGACGTTTTGGCGGATGTGCCAATCCCTCCGACCGATCGAATCCTCGGTGAGCCGTTCGACCGCTAATTAATTGTTCGAGTAGGAAATATTGTGGTGTTGTCTTTTCCCACAGGAATTCAGACATACAGTTGTGGTTCGGAAACAGTAGCCCATTTCATTTTTCCATACTATTTTTCGATTTACATGCTCACTGCTTTGCTCCTTCACGGCTGCTTTGAATGCTCTCATTGTTCATTTGTTATAATCAGACTGTCATTTTCTATCACCGCTTATTTTCTGTCTGTCTCACCTGCTCACCCCGTTAACCCGCAACCGTTTTCATCTCTTTTCGTAATATCAGTAAGGCTTTTGTAACTTTCATACTTGCATTTCAATTGCTTAATAGTTGATCTTTGGAAACAGTTTAGTTGTTTAATACTTTGATTTTGGTTGTTGCATACATTATTTAGTTGAGTTTACATTGTATTACATTTTAGTTTCACATTATAGTTGTTTAAGGTTTTACTTGTTTTATTAACCCAGCAACAGCTAGAAATATTTAATAAAGAACATACTTATCAATCGCTAACACCTTAGATTGAGCCGAACCCTTCTCCAACTGTCTAAAAGCTACCCAGGCAGGGGCTCGAAGTGAAACTTATTATTAAGGAGTCACAACCTTTTAAAACCTATTGTGGCTGGCGCCCGAGCGATTATATTTCCACCGGCAATAGCCAATAGGTAAAGAAAGCCCGTTACAAAGTAACTAGAGTAACCAGTCCGGAAAACAGAGAGACGCAGGTTCGATTCCTGCTCGGTGTGCAACATCCAATTCGCTAACCTCGCCCAACCGTCTCCGTTTTGTTATGGTATGAATGTGATAATCACTATATAATACTTGCTGATATTCAAGTTATTTTTCATTTCATATCTACTTTGTTAATTAAATCTGTTTCAGTCTTCATTCGTATTATGAATAGATTACTCCTCATTTTTCATTGGTTATTTATAGTGGGTACTATTGGAGGTCGTAAATTTCATAGAAATCATTTTGGCGATTGAAGTGAAATTTTTTTAGCAGCGTTAACGCTAACTTCGTTGATTAAGGTGGGCGTTCAATGTAGTGTGTTTTTATTTCAAGTTGATTTCGAAAACGGTTTCACTTTGAGACCTGAAATTTTGTGGGTGAACTCAGAAAGGATTAGGGTTTTTGTTGAAATATTTTCAATCGATTTCATTCCGAAAGTTAATTTTTTTTCTTTCAAAAATAGAAGAAAATGAGCCAACCCATGCTTCTGTTTTATTTCAACAGAAAGACCCATGAAAATAGTTCAACTTCAGATTAAAAGTGAATCTACTAATAATTTCGTTCAGAAGATCAACTTGAAATACGGAATTGGCAGAGAATGGCCAAATTCAAATTTTCGCGGGAAAAAATTCCTGCTTTACCCACAAATTAGCTTATTTCATAGTTCGGCGATTTTCGGATAGAGAGCGCCATTGTACATTTCATTCATGATTAGAGAGATACTCATAGAACTTATTGTGATAATGTAAGTTCTATGGAGATATTTCTTAAAATGGACGGTGGCGCCTCTATCGGCTGATCTTTCCTACTCGCTTTAAACGCCGACCTAAAGGTCGCCGATCACAACGAGTGGAAAACTAATCCGATAGAGGCGCCACCGTGCATTGTATGGACTATTCCATTAAATGGAAGTAATTATGAGTAAAATGTACAATGGGGCTCTCTATCCAAAAATCGCTGAACTATGAAATTAGTGAATATGTAGGTAGGTCAAGCAGGAACTATTTCTCGCTATTCATTTGAATTTGGCCATTCTCAGCCATTTCCGTATTTCAAGTTGACTTTCTGAACGAAATTATCTGCAGATTTACTTTTAATCGGAAGTTGAACTATTTTCATGGGTCTTTCGTGTGAAATAAAACAGAAGCATAAGTTGGCTCATTTTATTTTATTTTTGAAAGAAAAAATATCAACGTTTGAAATGAAATCGATTTCAATTATTTCAGTAAGAACTCCAATCCTTTCTGAATTTACCCACAAAATTTTAGGTCTCAAAGTGAAACCATTTTCAAATGCAACTTGAAATAAAAACACACTACATTGAACCCCACCTTAGCACGCGAGGTACAGGGATCTCACGTACCTATGCTTCGAAAACGGTTTATACGAATATGTCATCATAAGGCAAAAATGACTTTTTTCTACAAACATCAAAAAATGACAAGGTTCGCGCATAGACAACAATATGCGAAGTGACCCTTTTTTCATTTTCCTTCGTTACTATGACACCGTGCGCGAAGTAGTGTGCGAAATGCATACACTGCATGTAAACTATATAGGATTTTTATATTTTAACCTTTATGTTCCTCAATCAAGTAAAATTCCAAGAAATCATTTATTTATTAATGTATAACAATAATTGAGGCTTTCAAATTGTGAGAAAATTCAACACAATCTGATTTTATTTATTATTTACAATGTTAACATTAATGGTGCAGCCATTGACGTCTGAAGAAAAAATGTTGTTTGCATCTCATGCGCGAAATACTTTGGTGATCTCGACGATTTTTTTAACTTGGCTGCGCCTCGTTGAAAAAAATCAGGTCTCGATCACCAAAGTAGCATTTCGCGCACTAGATACAAAAATAACTATCTCGATATGCCATCTACACGGTTATACATCACTGTCCAGTTTATGTTGAAACTTTCTGTATATCCAATTTTGAAGATTTCTTTCTCGAATATAATATAAGCGGAAATGTAAATCGTGAATTTCCTTTCGAAGGTCTCCATATGTTTATCTACCTTAGAATAAAGATGTGGGGTTTGGAGATATAGTCCTGCCTGGCCAAAACAGCATTTTTGTTATTTTTAATACATATGCAATAGATATATCTATATTTCCTAAATATCCTGTTTTAGGATAAACATAATGAGATCTTTCAATTAAACATGAATATATTTTCCGTATGTTGTTATTTCAAATTTCCGCAGTGTGATTTTGAGTTGAATGGCTTCACTGGCTTGAAAAAAATATTATGGAAATCATATTGTGCACGGAAGAATTTTCCATTTTCGGGAAAATCGCTCAAATAAAAAAAAATGGCCAGGAATTATATTTACATAATACGATTCAATTTTGAGAACTAGACGAATTCGTAGTATTTTTGGTTTGTTGAAAACTTAATGAGGAAGAATATAGAAAGTAAACACTTTTGTTCTGGAATTACTCGTGAGATAAGGATAAGATTAAGTTTCTCCACTGTGAGTCATATATATTATCAGATAAAATTAGATACTCATAATTATTCGTGAATTTTATCGATTTTGTATCAATTCGCGAATTCTATTATTTCGTTCTAATAATTGCAATATAGTGATACCGGAAACATGTGTGTTTTGTAAAATAAAAGGAGAAACATGAAGAGGAACGAAGGATTTTATAACGATGGTGACACACAGCCCATTTATGAACCTAAGGAAAGATTGTAAGTATTTATTTAATCGATATGCTTTTATGTGAAATCATCACTAATCATACTTATTGCATTTCGTAATTTGTAATTCGATATGTATTTCTAAAATTTTGACATTTATGTATTTATATCTAGAATTCAGCGTCAGGCGGAGAAGATATGAAATTCTTATATGTCCCAACTCGATAATTGTTCAGAAAAGGATATAGTTTAATTTTTCTTCGTACTTATGCTATTTAATTGCCAGGAATTGTTGAACATGATTTCCATAAGATTTACTGATCTGAATTGGCCTATTACACTCAAGCAAGAATATACCTCTGTTTCTCGCTGCCGCCAGTTGTAATGCTCGTTCTTCGCGTATTTGATTGTGTTATTGCTTTTTTCCTAAGGTTTGCAGATAGCTTTCTGCAAGCATCTACGGAAAGCGTAATAATTTTGATATTTTTAAAAATCTGCTGGCACCCTTGCCTGCGAAAATCTGCTCAACATTGCTTCGTAGTCAGCAACATCACACCCGTCAATTACACTCACCCCACTTCCACGGCAGGAAGCAGGGAAGTGAGCAGGGAAATGGGCAGGGTGAGAATGTAATCACTTCACTTCTGCTGCCACTCGCGCTGCCGGTCACTCCCTAATTTCGCGGTTTTTCGTGCGGCAGTCAAGGACCGGAAGCGCAAGAGGCAGGGAGTGATCACATTCTGCCCAGTTACTGTCGTGCGAGCGTTGCGTACGTTGTCGTATCAATTGATTAAAAGTCGTTAATTGTTGCGAAAAATGTCGACGGAGTGGAGCAACGAGAAAATGATATCATTTCTAGAATACATCGAGGGTGAAAGGGTGATATGGGATTCTTCTGATGAGAGCCATAAACTTAATTACAAAGTGCACGATGGTTGGAAGAGAATCAGCCGGAATATGGAGGAAATTCCAATTGTGGAATTAAAGTCAAAAAATATATTTATATAAATGAAAGAGGCAGAGCGCTCAGGCTGCAATTTCGTCGTCCACCATTGCCAAAACTTGATCGCGAGAGAAATGATTGAGCAGAGTGTAAATACTCACTGCCTTTCCATACCGCCGCAGAAGTATTCCGGGAAATATTTCTGGTAGCGCGAGTAGCAGTGGAAGTGGCTGAGTGTAATAGAGACAAAAGATAAAGATTGGTGGTGGGATTGGCGTTTTACTTTCGCTTTATACAGGTTCGGAAATATGAGATGGAAACACGACAATTCAGTGTTGAACGAGTGAATGAATATTGTCCGGTGGACCATTAAAATAATCAAAACCCTCTAGGCGATGTGACAACGAATAAATGACTGTCCTCACTGAATGGCAGGGGAACGGCATCGAGACTCGAGAGAGTGATGGAAGCCCCCACTCTTCAATCTCCTACGTTATTGAGTGAGTTCATTCATTTATTCATTGTCGTATCGCGCCGAGAGTTGGGATTATATAAGTGGTCCACTGGACAATATTCATCCACTCGTTTAACGCTGAATTGGCTATGTTCCCAACTTAAATTTCCGAACCTGTATGTGATATGTGTTTATTTTCGTGATATTTTTGAGTCTTTTCTCACTATGTTTGGGGAACTTGTGACGGACTTTCTTTACCTATTGTCTATTGCCGGCGGAAATATAATCGCTCGGGCGCCAGCCACAATGGGTTCTAAAAGGTTGTGACTCCTTTATAAAATGTTTCACTTCGAGCCCCTGCCTGGGCAGCTTTTATACAGTTGGAGAAGGGTTCGGCTCAATCTGAGGTGTTAGCGATTGATAAGTATGTTCTTCATTAAATATTTCTAGCTGTTGCTGGGATAATGAAAGAAGTAAAACCTTGAACAACTAAAATGTGATACAATGTGAACTCAAACAAATAATGTATGCAACACCCAAAATCGAAGTATTAAACTATTTATAAAGATGAATGACTGAACAATTAAAATGCAAGTATGAAAGGTACAAAAGCTTTACTGGTATCATGAAAAGAGATTAAATCGGTTACGGGTTAGCGGAGTGAGCAGGTGAGACAGGCAGACAATAAGCGGTGTAAGTGAATGACAATCTGATTCGCAACAAATGAACAACGAGAGCATTCAAAGCAGCTGTGAAGGAGCAAAGCAATGAGTATGTAGATCGGAAAATAAAAAAGAAAAAAAAAATTAAATGGGCCACGCTTTCCGGACCACCTGTGTTTCCGGATACTCGTGGAAAAGACTCCACTACAATATTTCTACTCGAACAATTAATTAGCGGTTGAATAGATAGCCGAGAACTCGATCGGTTCGAGGGTTTAGCACATCCACCAAAACGTAATCTGATCCCTTGTCCCGCAGGACAACGCAGCGCATCCACCAAAATGTCGGAGACGAGTCACAAAGCTCACAGGCCGTGCAGCACCCCAGAATAACCCCCTCAGTCCCAGCTCGGCCGTATCTCTGGGTGTCCACCTCAAGGGGTACGACCAAACTGATGCGCCGAAGAAATAAGGGGTACAGCACTGCCCAATAAGCGACGAAACAAAAATAAAAATCTTGAAATTCTCAAGGGTTAAAAGACCGGGTCACCAGGACCGAGCGACCTCAAGTCGAGCCAATTGATCGCCTATAATATACAGGGTCTTTCACGAGGAACCTCACCCATATTTATACGGGAAACTACTGAACGTATTTTCATGAAATTCAGCACTTATAAGTATTTCACGATGCTGATGAAATCTAAAATATTTTCAAGGCATGAGCACCTCCGGTTTTTCCGGAAATGACGTCAACTTCCGTTTTTCAAATTAGAACACCATTTTTTTATTGCAGATATAGATTCCTTAGAAAATTTCAAGTTATTTTGATGTAACATTTTTCAGTTTTAGTTGGAAAATTCTCTCTGAGCGGGAAAATTCGAAAAAAAAATCGAAAATAGAGCTCCGCTGAAACAAGAATAACTTCGAGGTTTTTGGATGGAAAATTTTCATTTTTGGGATTTTTCAAGATGTAAGATTGATGTATCCACTTTAAAAATCGAAATCGCGATTCATGATACAGGGAGTGAAAAAATCGCTTTCAAAGTTAGGGATGACAAAATCGTGAAAAATCAATTTTTTCAAATTAGAACCCCATTTTTTCATGGCAGATATTGAATCTACGTTAAAAAATAATGTGAGTGTATGCATCACACCCTCGCCCTAAAGTGGATATTTTCTGAGTTATTCACAAAAAACTGTTTTTCGTCTTGAATTTTCAGCTTTTTCTTTTCCCTTCACGCCAAAAAGATGAAATTTTCAGGAACTGTTACTTAAACCATGTTTTAGATTTTACTACCCTAATAATAATAATAATAATAATATAATACCGCACGGGTGTGGTTTGGTTTCTGCCACGCCACATGGGGGGTGACGTCCCCACGGCCCGAGTTACCTGGGCCACCAAGGGTAAATGGTGGCAAACCCATGAACGAGAAGTGGAAACCGATATCATGGCAGAAGATCGAGATGCCACTCCACCTGCTGGCTCGACCACCGTGAGGAGGACTGCCCGCAGGGGAGCTCGCAACGCACGTATCCAGTGTAGCCGCGAAATGAATATTGAAGTAATGCGAGCTTTTCATTACGTGAACAATTGCGAGGACAAACCACTTCCTGGATGGAGAAGAGAAATCTTCAAGGGATCGAATTATCCCGGAATATCGCGGGATGTGCACAGCAGGCTGTGGATTTGCAAACCTGTTACATCGTGCGGAAATTTCTGAACTAGTGGGAGGAACTGAATTGTTTTTTCACTGGTTCATAGAAGAATAACCAGCTCGAGCTGAGAACGGGAGACCGATGAAGAATAATAATAACATTCTTTATTTCAAATCACTTCAAGTAACATAAATATATCACAAGAAAAGAAATGCAATAGTGTCAAAATTTTCTAACTAATAGTTTATTCCATAGTCTCTTAAAGAATATGGTTCCATGTTGATTAACAATTTATAAAGTTCCCTCTTGAATTGTTTGTGATTTTCTATCTTCTGTATATTCTCAGGTAATGTATTATAGAATTTTAGGCATCTATATTCAGTCTGTCTTTGTGTTGTTGTTAATCTGCATACAGGATAGTTGCAATTTTGATTCCTCGTCTCGTATCTGGTTTTCATGTTCTTGTACTCATCAAAAAGGTTTCTATTTTTATGGAAAAAGAGAAGACATTCTTGAATGTATATTGCGTAATATGCAAGAGAAAAAAAGTTACAGGTTGTTCCTAAATAGATGGCGAATTTGGATTCGAATTTGTATCGGAAACCACTTCATTTCAACTAATCGGCCATCGGTTTTCTCTCCAGTGATAAATAAATAATTCCTTATGAACCATATGCAAAAACTTACCATGTTTTACATTTTTTTTTTAATGATAGATATCATTAATTACATGCTACTGAATAAAGAGGAATTTGGCAGATGTAATTAATGATATCTATCATTAAAAAAAAAGAATGTAAAACATGGTAAGTTTTTGCATATGGTTCATAAGGAATTATTTATTTATCACAGGAGAGAAAACCGATGGCCGATTAGTTGGAATAAAGAGGCTTCCGATACAAATTCGAATCCAAATTCGCCATCTATTTAGGAACAACCTGTAACTTTTTTTCTCTTGCATATTAAGGTAGTTAAATCTAAAACATGGTTTAAGTAACAGCTCTGAAAATTTCATCTTTTTGGCGTGAAGGGAAAAGAAAAAGCTGAAAATTCAAGACGAAAAACAGTTTTTTGTGAATAACTCAGAAAATATCCACTTTAGGGCAAGGGTGTGATGCATACACTCACATTATTTTTTAACGTAGATTCAATATCTGCCATGAAAAAATGGGGTTCTAATTTGAAAAAATTGATTTTTCACGATTTTGTCATCCCTAACTTTGAAAGCGATTTTTTTACCCCCTGTATCATGAATCGCGATTTCGATTTTTAGTGGATACATCAATCTTACATCTTGAAAAATCCCAAAAATAAAAATTTTCCATCCAAAAACCTCGAAGTTATTCTTGTTTCAGCGGAGCTCTATTTTCGATTTTTTTTCGAATTTTCCCGCTCAGAGAGAATTTTCCAACCAAAACTGAAAAATGTTACATCAAAATAACTTGAAATTTTCTAAGGAATCTATTTCTGCAATAAAAAAATGGTGTTCAAATTTGAAAAACGGAAGTTGACGTCATTTCCGGAAAAACCGGAGGTGCTCATGCCTTGAAAATATTTTAGATTTCATCAGCATCGTGAAATACTTATAAGTGCTGAATTTCATGAAAATACGTTCAGTAGTTTCTCGTATAAATACGGGTGAGGTTCCTCGTGAAAGACCCTGTATATGTATTATATGCACTGCGGGTCCGGGCGTAGCTTCAAGCGGAACCGGTTTTCTTTCGCGACAACGTTACAAAAAAAAATGGAAATAATACGTAGTTCGAGCGGGAAAATAATTATACACAAAATAAACACAACAATGGTCCGGAATATAGAATGAAGATCCGGAAAAGCCCAGATCAAGATTTTCCTACCTGATAGAGGCTCTGTTAGCTTCCACAAGTCACTTAGTGTTCAAATTACACTGCCTTACGGTCCAAAATAAAACGGATTCGATACAAATTATTCGTTCTAAATCTTTCACAAAGTTCAACAACTCTCGAAACTCTCCCAATTAATTCATAAACTCTACCAAAAATCCGTACGCTAATTTCAATTCAATAAATCGAACATCAGTCACCTCTCTCCTTAATTTCTCAATTCATTAATTCCCTCTTCGTCGCGTCCAGCCCCCCCTAAAAAGGCCCCTTCATCATCGGGAGTGGCGCACGCAAAAATTCTTCAAATTTCAAGAGAAGGTGGGTCGAGATGGGCTCTGATTGGTCTACTTGAGTTCCCGCTTTTCTTGGACATTCCAGCACTTTCTAGAGGTACCTACGACACAAAAATTAACGTCACATCAATACTCTGAAAAATGGAAAAACAAACGACCAACAAAACAACAAAAAACGACGGCCGCCAACTCGCCAACAATCGGCGCTTGATTTTAAATTGCAACCGAACGAAATGAATGAGATTTACGGGTTGCCTATCGGAAAATTTCAAAATGATTTAACCGAGATTCTTAAAATGAAGGACGCTTCATTACAAACTCGTTTTTCACTAAACTTCACTTCTTTGACTTCTACTCATATAGAAGTAGTTCTTAATTTTCGAATTGCGATGTTTATGTTTATTGGTATTGGCAATGTGTGTGTAGCCGAATGTGCGTCCAGATTCGAGTTCTCCGGAGTTTTTTTCAAACATTACCTTGGAAATAAATTCACGACATCGTTAAAACCCACAGGTTTACATAGGTGTGGGGTTCGTATTCTATCGAAGTCTATCACAAAATAAAAAAGTTATTTTGTCGCAAAATTCATAATTAATTCAGTGGAGATCAATACATTATTTACTCTGAATTAGACGTTTCCAAACCAACATCTGTAGAACCCGCGACTATCTAAAGCGTAACATGCACGTCAGGATACCGCAAAAGGAGAATGGCAGTAAATGAAAGTTTATCATCGCTACTGAAGAGTGAATTTGCCAACCAAGCTGTCACTCTCAAAGAAGAACTTGCAAAAGTAAGGGCATTACAATCGACAGACACCTAAAATGAGACCTGCATATTAGGGTGGAGTGAAAAAAAAAATTTTATTTCCATAATGTAATAGTAACAAAAAGTTGTGTTAAGTATCGCATATTAACCACACCAATTTTTATTGTTATCGCTTTGATTATACAGGGTCCGCCAGACCCTGTATAATCAAAATTGATGAAAAGCTAAAAATTTGAACTTTTTGAAATTTCTGTTACCTTAAATTATTTTCAATTGCATAATGTAATAGTTACAGAAAGTTGTGTTAGGAATCGCATATTCACCATACCAATTTTCATTGCAACCGCTTTAATTCTACAGGGTCCGCCAGACCCATTAATATTGATGAAAAGCTAAAAATTTCAACTTTTTGAAATTTTTTTATGCCTTAAATTTCTTTTCAATTGCATAATGTAATCGTTACAAAAAGTTGTGGTAGGAATCGCATATTAACCATACCAATTTTTATTGCAATCGCTTTAATTCTACAGGGTCCGCCAGACCCATTATTATGGATGAAATCTAAAAATTTCAACTTTTTGAAATTTTTATATGCCTTAAATTTCTTTTCAATTGCATTATGTAATAGTTACAAAAAGTTTTGTTAGGAATCGCATATAAACAATACCACTTTTTATTGCAATCGCTTCAATTCTACAGGGTCCGCCAGACCCATTAATCTTGATGAAAAGCTAAAAATTTGAACTTTTTGAAAATTTTATATGCCTTTAATTTCTTTTCAATTGCATAATGCAATAGTTACAAAAAGTTGTGTCAGGGATCGCATATTAACCATACCAATTTTTGTTGCAATCGCTTTAATTCTACAGGGTCCGCCAGACCCATTAATCTTGATGAAAAGCTAAAAATTTGAACTTTTTGAAATTTTTATATGCCTTAGATTTCTTTTCAATTGCATAATGTAATAGTTACAAAAAGTTGTTTTATTAATCTTGATGAAAAGCTAAGAATTTGAACTTTTTTAAATTTCTATATGCCTGCATTCTTTCCGTCTTAATTTTATAATAGCAATAAATATTATACTAGGGTTCTCGTTTCAACCCTACCACTAAAATTGATAACCTTGTTTGATTCCATGCAATCGAGGCTCACACTTAGTCCGTTCCTGTCCTAAGTGAAAGAGTGGGAGTTAGTAGCTTGTAACTGAGGCTTTTTCATTGGTGAATGGACCCAGTAGACTAGATGGCTTTATAAAAGCCAAACTGAAGTCCCAAATTTCAATGCCAACTTTTGAAACCAAAAGAGAATATGAATTTCAAGAGGACATGTAAAATAGCTATTCTCCTGAATATTGTTACTTTTGGCGGACCATGGGGATGTTAATCTTTTTTAAAACTCTAATTTTGCTATGTAGCGATGTTCATTTTCTATGGGTTTTCTACTATTGAAAAACAAAAATAAGTAAAAACATGTTTTATTTCGTCTGAAATGAAATACCTAACCTTTTTTCCTTAAAATATGATTTTTCAAACCGCCGGCGGACCCTCAAAAAATTTTTATTTCATTTATTTTCAAATCTTGTTTTTAAGACCATACAACGAAGCAACTTTTTATAACTATTAGAAATCAGAAACAAAAAAATATTTTTTTTTGGCCGTTTTCGCTCCACCCTACTGCATATAGATACTTTGGTCAAAAAACTCAGATACCTTTTGGTAAAAATCAGACATCTTAAAAAATACCTGAATATAGAAAAACTGATGGAAGTATATAATTCCCCCTGCCAATCTCTTATTAGATATGGGATAATAGGTTGGGGTGGAGCATACGAACGTCATATGAAAAGAGTCGAAAAAATTCAGAAATGGATACTTCGAGTTTGTATATGGAAAACCCCTTTTGTTTCCATCAGATGAATTGTCCACCTTGTCTCAAGCAATGAATCCCCACCAGTTATTTATGGTACCTACAAATGTTGGTTGATACTTTTTCTGGAAGAATCAAACTGAGACCAACCGAATGTGACTATGAAACCAGGAGTAAAAATTGTATATCGTATGTGTAAGCGTATCGGTCAAAGATGTTTCACATATCTCGCTCCACGAATTTACAGAATGATTCCCAATGAACTATGACAAGTATAAAAAACACCATAAGACGGAAAGGGATCATCAGTGAAGCAACACCGTAGTTTGTTCAAATCATGTTGTCCTTACCGCTTATATTCCTCTTTGATGGTTCACTAATATTAATATACAGTCACCAAAGCAGATACTAGTAATATTCCAGACTCTCGATACTTTCAATTCCTGTAGGGGTGTAGTTAGATTGATTCATTGATTGTGATTATTTGTTTTCTTAGGGTTTGTTAAATTGGGATTGTAAAGTTCAGTACCGAAACGATCTTCGCGCTGTACGTATCGGTCCGAAGTCAAGTGGGACGAAATTTTTTAGCTTGTGTGTAAATTGACAATGTTTCATTTCAAGTATCTGTTTTGCTATTTTGGCCGGTTATGTATGATGTATTGTTAATATATGTAATGGGACTACTCAGTTTCACTTTGTATTGAAAGTATGATTACACTTACCGCACGAAAATTGTTAGTGGGGAAAGTGCAATCATAACTTGATGGGAAACTGCAATCAGTAGTGATTGCACTCATTCAAATCAAATTATTATGTATTCCCTAATGAAGACGTCAGTTGTGCACCAGGATCAAATAATGAAGAGAAAAGAGGTCGTTATCATTTTTGAATAATATTGAACCAAATGAAAAAAGAACGTTATAAGAGAGATATCTGATTTGTTATTATATTATTTATTTCGACGATTAATGAAGAAAATATTAAATTTATATGGTTTTTTATCACCTCTTCGATTGCACTTAACCGAAGATCTTTAAATAGAGTTTAACGTGAATAATGTTGCCTGATTGCACTTTCCCGTTTTTTTTTATAAATTTTGAGGTATAAGAATCACTTTGCTTTTTTATGATTGCATTTGCCCCACTTTACCTTATTATATTTCTCTAGCCACAAACACGAATTCAACATTCAATTTGGAGAGTAAGAAAAACTACCCCATTCACGGCAGATGTTCTCAGTAGAATAACCTAATATATAAATTTTTTCGTTCGCTGTGCTGCAGATATTCGGTTTTTAATTTCATTGGGTCTATAAGTTGCGCGTCAGTGATTAATTATTGAATAGGAAGCTGAGTTATTCTTACTAAATTTCCTTTTTTGGATTTCTTACTCATTATTTCTTCTATTTTGGATTTTTTTTTCAGGCAGGAGCCGGAAGAAGAATCATTTTGGAATGCGTTCAAGGACACTCCAAGAAAACCGGACACAGGATCCAGCAATGAGTCCGAGAAATACGAATTTATGGTCAAATCTCTGAAAATGGTAGTTTATATTCTGGTATTTCTCGTTGTCCTCTCAAGTGCTGTTATATCAAAAGGAACCCTATTGTTGATGACGTCACAAGTGAAAACGAATACAATTAGACCATTCTGTAATAAGAGCTTAGGTGAGATATATTTGAAGATAAAACTCCTCCAAATTCAACATTCGATTTAGTTCGACAGGGAAAAATTAGAGCAAATAAAAATAATATTTGAGAAACGAATTTTACACATAATTCTGAATAGAAGATATTTACAGCAGGTGAGCCATGAGATACGATACTGACCCAGGAGAATAAGCAGTACAAGACTTTCGATGATATCGAGACGGTTTCATATCAAATCTTAGTATTTGTTCTTGTAGTATCCTACCCAATATCTAATTTCTTATCTAATAAGGTCACGCAGTATGTCACTAAAAGGGCAATAAGAAAACACGGTAAATTTACTTTTATCTCCGCTCACCGTCGAAGGTACAATCTGACTACTCTGCTGTTCGATACATCTCGATGATATCGAACCCGCATGATTCATCATGTTCGTTCCTTCGATGGAAACCGATATTTTATTATAAAGGTGTCCCAGAAGTCGCGCACCCCATTGAGGAGATCAGAAGTGAAAAATATTCTAAGCCCAAATATCCATGTTTGAAATTCTTTGATAATGTTGATTTTTGATAATGATCAGTAATCAATTAATGAAAGTGACCAATCAGGAGCGCGCTACAGAAGAATGAGTAAGCAGCTGGGGGCGCGAGAGTGGGACGCCAGAGCTGCTCCCGGCTTTTCACGCAGTAAACCGAGCTCCTGATTGGTCACTTTCATTAATTAATTACTGATGAACTACGTTATCAAAAAATTTCAAACATGGACTTTTGGGCTTAGAATATTTTTCCTTTCGATCGCCTCAATGGGGTGTGCGACTTCTGGTGTCGCTCTGAATTCCTAATAGTATACAGGCGTTTCATTTGGAATGAACAAGTCTCAGCCACTTTTTCAAGCAAACGAAAAAACTGTATTTTTTACCACCCTGTATTGAAGTAACGTAGATCAGGCAGATGTGTTGGAAGCATTCATGTATCGCCTAACTCCAAACCAAATTTCAATGCCATTGTGTTTCTCAACCCAAAGTTATCAGCATTTTCAGAGGTCATGATATCCGATGGAAAAAATTTAATTAATTCATTTCTCTATTTCAGTATCGTAATGTGTTCATTACAGTTCTAAAAACAGTGCTGTAATTAATTCATTACAGCATCGCTTTCAGTACCATTTTTCGTTTTGTGGTTGTCAGCAATGACTTCCGATCCTTTTAAATTTCAGCAGACGTCAATTTGGAAATGTCAATTTTCGTACTTAATAACATTCACACCAACTGCCAAGATACAATATGAAAGTCACTAGGACCTATAATTTGAATTTTTTCATTGAATTTCACAAAATTTGAGTGAAATAGAGAAAATATCGTCTAATAATCGTTGCAGAATGCAATTCCAATACTCAGGCGTTCGAAAACTCGCTCGTTTTCGAATTTCGCATTCGTATTGGAATAGGAGCCCATTCTGCAACTAGTTTTAGAATATACTATTTTCGAAAACGGCAACAGATAGGTATAGGGAAATGTTGAGGAAAGTTGTCAGGAAGTTGTTGGAGATTTCAAAAATTATATAATATACCATTTGAAAAAGCAAAGTTGCTTCTACTTTCTAATAGAAGTGGCAACACCCCATTGACGAAAATATTTTAGTTGGGTAGATAATGTCGGATAATGCACTCCATCAAATTTTCAAACCGATCCGATGTCTGGTTCACCAGAAACGTCTAATGTGCCATCCACCGTGCATCACATGGTCATTAATAATATCATCCATTTCAAACTTAGAGACGTTTCACATGGGATTGATGGTCAGTCCTGATCGTCCAGTCGATCTGATCATCAGTCGACTGTATTTGTTTTCACATGGATGCGTATCGTCCGTCGCCGCTATCAAAGACTCTTTGCCGCTAAATGGATTTGAAGAGAAAGGAGCGTGCACTGTTGCCGCTTTGTACGTGAACCGTCCGATTCCCGCACGAATTGAAAACTTTTTCCTTTTTTCAAGAAATTCTTATATTGGAATTATCATTGTGTTAATTCTTTATTCGAAAAAATCTATAGAAAAACTGCTCGTTGATTGCCTCCCAGGCAACACAAAGATATCCCTGATATATCCCTGCGACTTCTTTTTAGGAAGTTGTGACGCCTTATGTGACTTTTTTGGGAGGTCGCTTGGAGTTCCATATCTCCTCCAAAAGTCCGTCACAAAAGAGTTGCCAGAGAGCACACCATCAATGTTCGCTTTAGGGGGAGACTCACGATACCATCACGTTCGTTGCAGCTCTTCAAGCGGTCATTCTCCTACAACATCGCGAAGTGTGAATGATTTTCCCATTGATTTTTCGATCGTTGATCAAACCTTTACAAGGCAAAAAATTAGGAAACTGGCATTGAGTTGGGTCTCGGGTTTATGAGGATGAGGTGTATGTCTCTATAACATACTAAGGGCCGGTTCCATAATCGAGAATAAAGTCTCCTTTTCCGTGAGAAGTCCCCTTTACAAATGAAACGAGTCCCATAAACAAATTTTACGGTTAAAGGACGCTCTGGAGTATCCTTCATCATAAAGTCCGGATATTGGGCCTTTATGGCAGAGAAAGTACCTTTTTTCTTCGCGCATGCCGTGTGACTGTAAACATAACCTCGTTCTGTTCTGTCATTTCATTTGAAATGTATTCGTATTTCGTTAATTCGTTCTATAGTTTTAGAGGTTGTCTCTGTGGAAATAAGTGTTCTCCACGAAAATCGAAAATTTCTTCTAGTACGAGTTCTTCCGTGTCCGATGATGATCAAGATATATTTTCAAGATGGAGGGAAATATAGTTATGATTTTCGATCCACTCAAACTGTCTTTAAAAACAATTTCATTCTTTCAATTATAAATCACAATCGTTTAAGAATAAATGATTATACAATTAATCAGAGTAGAACGAAGTTACATCAAGCTTAAAGTCTAAAATGGAAATAAATCTAAGAAGTGTCTATTTTCACTTGACACCTTGGATTCTGGAAGAATCCCTGTCAGCACTCTCGCACTGTCGCGTATAGCACTTTTCAGGAACTCGGTCCGCGTCAGCTACTTGGTACGACGAGGATATCGTAACACTTTCCCCCTTTGTTTAATGGTCATTGGAAACTGTATCCCTTTCAACTTCAAAACTTAAGAATAATGTGAATACTTAGATATACGTTGTGGATGTTTTTCTGTGGGATATAGAGCAGACGTCACAGCCCAAGCAAAACAAGCTTCATCATTATTTTTTACATTGACACAAGCCTTTTTTCGTATGATCTCAGCCGGAAGTTCTATATATGAAGATCCTAGTAAACCTGGAAAATTGATAATATTGGTCCCTCCTGTCCCTTCACAATCTACAGAATGATTTTCAAGTTTTTCCTGTGACTGAAAGTAGCGAAGACATCTATCACATATGAATTTTTGACCATTTTCCCTACTCAACTGACTCGATACAAGTCGAGAGAGATTCTTAATCCACACATAATGGTATTTTATGGATGTATCATCATCTGAATAATGGTCTTGTACTAGAAGCAAGTTTACATGTTTTTTCATCCTTTTTTCTGACACGCATGTGGGTAATATATTAAATTTTTCCTGTTCTTTCTTCAAAATATAAACATTAATAGAGATGTTATTCTGCTTCTCAAAGTTTGGAATTTGTTTAATGGTCATTGGAAACTGTATCCCTTTCAACTTCAAAACTTCAGAATAATGAGGATACTTAGATATACGTTGTGGATCTTTTTCTGTGGGATATAGAGCAGACGTTACAGCCCAAGCAAAACAAGCTTCATCATTATTTTTTACATTGACACAAGCCTTTTTTCGTATGATCTCAGCCGGAAGTTCTATGTAGGAGCTTCCAAGTTGAGGGGTAAACTTTTATATTAACTCCCAAATTTATAACATTCACCAAAGCCCATCCACTATCTCGTTCTTGAAATTCCTCAAGATCTTTGATGAAAGGTACTAAGACATTTCTATTAAACCATTCGGTGATGTTAGTGTCTTGGTATATAGACGAATTGGATGTGGTGAAGTATTTATATTCCTTCTGAATTTTATTGGCTGTCATGATTTGAAACTCTCCACAAAACACCATATTAACCTTTACAGCTTTACCTTTTTCAATGCATTCTGAATTCTTCGACGAAATATAACCTCACAATCCACTAGGAAATCTTTAGGATCCTTATGTTTCAAATTACTAATCACACCTGTCCTTATCCGACTCTCGAATGCTGATGTTGAATCATCCCAATGTATTCTATCACAAGCAGTCTCCCTTCGATCTTTGATACCAGCACCTTTTTTTCGCGACGACTTCAACTGCGATCTATATGATTTCATATGGTTCAATGTAGTCAACAATTTTTGCTCTCTCCAACTGTTTTGCAACATTTCAACCACCTATTAATTCGTCGCACAGCCAAAATATCACTACCTGAATCTGCATAAATAGCCTGTACCAGGTACCCAGAGGACAGTTGTCTGAAGATGAACGAGAGTTCGAAACTATAGTCGCAAAAATGTAGCCCTTACATATTGTATCTTAAAATTATTGGTAGTAAAACATAGTAATAAAAAATCTTTTCGTTTTAATTATGATCAACTACCAAATAGTAACGGCTGAAACTGTTCAATTTTTTTCAAAGAACATTCCTTCAATCCACGATCGAAATGTTCGATATTAGATGTAGATATGAATAAAGCCACTAACGACTTTATTAGTTGAAGACAATCCTCTATGTTAAACATTTTTCGATGCAACTGAAACAAAAAGTTCTGACTTGATTTCATATATTCATACGGTTACCGAAAAGAGCCGAAGATTTTCGGAAATAGCCGAAGAGTTCCAAAGGTAGTCGGAGATAATCGAAGATAGCTGAAGATTGTCGAAAAGAGCTGAAGGTTTTCGGAAATAGCCGAAGAGTTCCAGAGGTAGTCGGAGATTATCGAAGATATAAAACGGATACAAAGTGTATATGACGGAAATAAAGCAGATATAAAACGGACGAAATTTCACTGTGCCTAATAATTTGAGCAGACACTCGAAATAAAAAACATAAGAAAAACTGAATTCTTTTGTATACTATGTGGAAAGAAGTTCATGTGACGTGATACAGTGAAAAAAAACACATCTTCATTAAACATGATGAATTACAAGAACGTATGGAAGAATTTACTGAATATACGAAGAAAACAATATTTAATAGATCAACTTCGATTGGCTAGAGTTACTTGTAAGAACCCTTTTCTCGTATTTCGGAAATAATACTCTCAGAGGAATCAAAACTAACTTTATTCGGTTATCGACTACGTAATCAATTCCTAATGTTTATATTATTATCATCTACACTTATTTCTCTTGGAATGCCCGTCGTAGACTGCCTCTCTTCCCCGTTGCCACCAAGGGCACAGGCGTCTGGCCGAACACTTGAGGCACTTTAGCCCTGAGTCAGCTTTACGTATTTCGTCTTAACCTTTCCTACATCCGCCTAAATTGATGCATCTTACATACTTATTAGGAAATAATATTCGTTAGTATTTTCTGGTCGCCAAATTATCATTACTCACCTGAGATCAATGTTTCAACACTCACACACATACACACAAAAATGTACCTATTATCTCACCTATATATCGTTTATTCATACATGTAAATAAAACAAAATATTTCTTCAACATCGAAGCTACATATCCAATAACTTGATTATTCATATTCTGTTTCGTTTGCGGAAGCGAAAGAATCTGCTGTCGTCTGCAAGACGTATATTGTGTATAAAGGATGATTCACATTATCACTTATCAGACATGCAACGACACGGCACGGACCGACAAAGACACGACACACCATTCTTTCTAGATAAATAAATACTGAATACTGATGTACACACTCAACGACAACGACGCAGCAACGACACGTAAAGGCAGCGACGGAGCGGACCGACATTCTTGGCAAGAATGTTTTTCGTGTCTGTGCCTGTAGGTGACGCGTACTTGCTGGAGAGTGTGGACAGTTTATTTGGATTTTCGCGATACTTCATTACAAACAATAGCCCCGTTTACACGAACACTCCGAACCAACGCTCCTGTAGCGTCGCTCTGATGCGGCACTCCGGAACGGCGTTCCAGGAGCGTGAGGATTGATGCGTGGTCATCAAATAGAGCAACACTTTCGGATCGCGCATCGATGCGGCAGATTTTACTGTACGCTCCAAAACTCTCCGTGTGAATGCAAAATACAACAGTTTTGGAGCGGAGCGTGGAATTTCCGTTGAGGTGGAAACTCCACGTTCCGTGCTCGTGGTCTTTTGTGAATAAAAGTAGGTCGAAATACCATAAAGTTGGCTTGTGAACATCTTCTATTCCGCTTCCACTTTTTTTGGAATCATTTATTTTTTTTAACTCCTTCCGGAAAGCACCTCGAATACCTTGTATTTGTTTTTAAATAAATTCTCGAGTTGCTCTCGGATCTACATTTCGTTCACAAAACTCAAGCAATTTGTCATAGGCGTTATTCCTAAAATTCTTATTTTTATAGTCGTCACTTTTTATTTTCCATAAACACGAAAAGCCTCTGTACATGTTTATAAATAATTCTAAATTATCCCTATTCCGCATTGTGTATGTAGGTACTGGTGGAAATGACCAGAATTCAAGTTTATAAACATAAATACACATTTCCAACTACGAAAATTCGAGAGAACGATAAGCATCTGCTGCTACATATCTCGGTAGATCGGAGTGTGCGTGTGAATACGACGTTGAAATCACAAACCAGCACATCTGGCACGTCGCATCAAATCGACGCTTTTGGACTCACGATGGTCTAGCATTCACACGCACAAGATTGGAGTTAAGAAATGGAGCGAACGCTCCAAAACTGCCAGAAAAACTGTTCGTGTAAACGGGGCTATTCCGTCGAGATGTCGAATACCTATCGTATAATGTGAATTGCTGCCGCAACTATCGGGTCTTTGTTTGTCCTTGCCGTGTCGTTGCATGTCTGATAATGTGAATCATCCTTAATTCACAACCTTGACCCGTCCGATTAATATCGAGTTCGAAACACACACACTGCTGTATGTATATAAATTTTTCTGTCTGAACTGTTATCAGCTTAGATAGAGCATTGGCGAAAGATATAGTCATCTAGAATTTGTTTGAAGGTAGCTGGGTTCGAATCCCGATGAAGACTCGATTTTTCATTTATTTGTATTGGGTGTGGTCATTGTTACGTCATAGGGTGTGGCAAGTCTTGACAAATCTAGGCAGTCTTGATAGGTAAATAATATTTGACAGGTACTATTTGACAGATCCATCATGTGACATCAGTATGACAGGTGGCAGAAGGTCCTTCAGATCATCACTTTTAGGCTTGAAACGTGTCATTTTTGAAACCTGTCAATTTTGGGAGCTGTCATTTTTTGGTACCTATCATTTTTTGACATCTATCATTTTTGACATCTATCATTTTTGGCACCTGTCATTTTTTACACCTATCATTTTTGGCAACTGTAATTTTTTACACCTATCATTTTTGGCAACTGTCAGTTTTGACACCTGTCATTTTTTACACCTCTCATTTTTTGACACCTATCATTTTTGACACCCTCCCACCAAATACCCCTCACTCCCAATGACCTTGAAAAACCCTCATCCACGTCTACGTCATTTGGACTTAGAATATTTTTCGATTTTGGTATGATTTCTGCAAAATGAACCTTAGATTTCCGTATGGGAATTTACATGTGTTTGCGCTAGAAACTGGGCTCGTTGCGGTGTTGCCTATCTACTTTCAGCGATAAGCAATGCTCCTAATAAATCTACTGCAACCTGGAATGTCATCAAAGAAATAACTAATAAAAATCGAACACCTGAGAATAAACTTCCCTCACAACACTCGGAGGAATGTATACAGAGTGGGATGTTACACTTGGCAGAGGATTTTAATGATTTTTTCGTCAGGGTACCTACCAGGGTAGGTACCCAGGGTGAACTCTATAATATGTCCTCAAACACTAATCAAAGTAGGAAAGAACCCATCATGAATTCATTTTTTCTTATTGGCGTTCTTGAACTCGAGATTTTATCCGTCGTTAAGGCGATGAAAAATAAAAATTCCTCTGGATATGATGACATTCCAATGCCTGTAATTAAACGTAATATAAATAGCTTTATAACGCCACTTTCCCACATCATGAATAATGCATTTGAATCAGGCATTTTTCCAGATGCTCTCAAGAAATCTCTAGTAAAACCCTATCATAAGAAAGGCAGTTTGCAGGACTCTTCAAATTACAGACCTATTAGTCTAATTACATCATTTGCTAAAATTTTTGAAAAAATTTTAGCTAATAGACTCCTTAAGTTTCTTCAAAAATTCAATATTTTATCTGAAAATCAACATGGGTTCATTAAGAATAAAGGCACAGATACTGCAGTGTTTGAATTTACACGGGAAATACTTCGTAGTCTTGAAAAAGGGGAAATCCCAGCTGGTCTTTTTGTAGATTTTTCCAAAGCATTCGACTGCGTAAATCACGACATACTATTGGCAAAACTCGATAAATATGGCATAAAAGGTACGACACTTAAACTTCTAGGATCTTATTTTAAAAACCGAAAACAAGAAGATGTCTTGCATCACGAGAACGATCAGTTCAGCTCGTCTGAGAGATCTCTATTGGAGGGAGTCCCTCAAGGAACTATATTGGGGCCTATATTATTCGTTTTATATATTAACGACTTACCTGAAATATTTCAATCAGGGGAACTATTGCGCCTGCATAATGTTCATGCAAAACCCTCTCCTTATGCAGACGACACTAATTTTCTGGTTTCATGCAATAGTATGGAAACAGTAATGAATAGTTTGGAGGTAACTATGGGCAAAATTGAAAACTGGTGTACTTAATGCAAATAATACTAAGGTTTCAATATTTTCGGGTATTCGAAAAAATTTAGTAGTCCCTGATGACATCACATTTGATACTAAAAAAATGAAGATCACTTCTCATATAAAATTACTTGGTCTAACTAAACATAGATAAACTTCTAAACTGGGGATTTCATTGTGAAACTTTATCGAGCAAGCTAAATAAAGTTGGTTATATTCCTAAGGTTTTGAGAAATCAAGTAAATCTAAGTATATTGAAGGTCATATATTTCTCAAATTTTCAATCGCTCTTATCATACGGCATAGTTTTTTGGGGAGCCAGCTCTCATGCTGAAAGATTATTCATCTCCCAAAAATTTGCCATAAGAACAATGTTTCGCATGAAATTTAGGCAATCTTGCAGAGGCACATTTAAGGATAATAATATCTGACCTTACCTGGTTTATACATTTATAGAACACTTCTATTCTTCTATAAAAATAAGCACTATTTCAATACTTATAAAAATGTCCATACCACTAGAAGAATGTGCGAATATTTTTATCCTCTACAGTCTACACAGACTAGCTCTTACAGAAAAACATACATTTTATATGTGTATAAAGCTGTATAACTGCGAACTAAGCTACATTAGAAATATAACTAGTTACTGTTCATTTCGAAAAGCATTGTTTTCTCTTCTATCAAATTGTGAGCCATACTCAGTCCATGAGTTCATGGATAGTTTTAGGTAGTAAATATGTAACTATTGTATGAATATGTATTAGTGCATGTTGTTTTTCTTCTATTTTCGAAACTTTGACCTGTTTTCATTTTGTTATCTATGATAGCTATTCTGAAAATAAAAACCTGTTATTATTATTATTATTCATCACTTGGGAAACTCTTAACACAAACCGGTTTGCCAGAACACAAGTTTCTAGTTCACCGTGTCGATTAAAATTCCGATTTATTTGAGTCCTGCATATCATTATTAACTTCTATTCAAATTTTAAGATTTGAAAGCAAAATACGTATTTTCATCGTCATCCTCGTTATCTATTTTCTTGTCGTCTTCCGTAATATACATAACCTCTACATTTCTCGCAAGTCAGTGGCGCACCGAGGGGGGGGGGGCTGTCGGGCTGCAGCCCCCCCCCCCCCCCCCCCGAGCTGTGACAAAAAAAGTAATTCAAATATTTTCATATTATTATGTTTCTAAAAGTAATAATAATTATTTTAGAACAGAATGGAAACTTAAACATTTCCTTTAGAGATAGAAATAAAGATTGCTATTTTTACGCGCATCCTATTCGATATGCAAAACTGTGTGTTTTGGCCTTAAACATCGTGTCACTGTGCTTATTGCCAATCAGCTTATTGCCAACCAGCTTATTGCCAACCAGCTTATTGCCAACGAACACTATTGATGAGTCTTGCACTGATGATACTAAGAAAATTGTTCTTATTTTACGAACAGGACCTTTCTTCCGAAAACGATGTGTTTTTGAATGACTATTTCACTCTTTCCGTTTTTAGAGAGGAAGTTTCCGTAGCAACGATCGTTTCATCTCGATAAAACTTTCAAGCCGACAAAACCAACAAGTTGGTTTTCCAGCGATAAAATTTTTGACGTTTCTACAATTCATAAATAGCTTCGGAAATGAATATCATAGAGAAAACATGCAACGTTTAGTTAATCTATGAATTCTAATTAGCCAAATAGCGCAATCCGTGTCAAATGTGACTTATATTACTTAATGTTAGACATTTTCTCGAGAAATAGTCATGCCGAATACACTCGAGATGAAATTTAAGCAGGTAAAATTTCTCGATTGTAATATGAAAGTTTGTTGCTCGGAAATCTCGTAAAAGTCATTTGTATCAAAATCACGAGCCGTCAGGCGAGTGATTTTGGAAAAAATGTCATGAGCGAAATTTCCGAAAAGCAACAAACTTGAATATTACAATCGAGAAATTTTACCTGCTTCAATTTCATCTCGAGTGTATTCGCCGGCAAAATTCCATCTCTAGTGGTATTACATATGGCTATTCCACTCTTTCCATTTTTAGTGACGAAGTTTCCGTAGCAACGATCGTTTCATCTCGATAAAAGTTTCAAACCGGCAAAACCAACAAGTTGGTTTTCCAGCGATAAAATTTTTGACGTTTCTCCAATTCATAGATAGCTTCGGAAATGAATATCATAGAGAAAACAAACAACGTTTAGTTAATCTATGAATTGTAATTTGCCAAATAGAGCAATCGGTGTCAAATATAACCATGTTAGACATTTTCTCGTGGAATAGTCATGCCGAATACCACTCGAGATGAAATTTAAGCAGGTAAAATTTCTCTCTTGTAATATTTAAGTTTGTTGCTTTTCGGAAATTTCGCTCATGACATTTTTTATTTCTGTAGAATGATTAATCAAGTTTTAGGCGCGTCCTCTTACCCCCTTTAATTAGTATTTGTGAAAAAAATAAAATATGCGTTTTTCAAAGCAGGCTTTTTTATAATGTCTTCCCGAAATAACGAATATGATATATCCATTACTTAAGAAGGTTTTCGCTTGCGGCGCATTTTTTAAATTATATAAATTACAAAAACCTGATTACTCTTGAGCAGCCCCCCCCGAAAAAAATTTCTGGGTGCGCCACTGTCGCAAGTTTTGAATTTCCAGTTGACGCAAGCGAACAACTCAATCCCAACCAAATATTTGACTTAACGTTGTGACTGTGAAAAGCAGGGGTATGATCCATATTGATGTTATTAGATATATGTCCTATATACATTAAGTTCTTTGAGTCTGACTCCACTGAATAAGACGGCCTGATTCCCTGATTGGTTAACATAAATAGAATAATCAGAAATATATTTAGCATACTCTTTAAAGATTGTCTCCTTACCCATGAGCCACCAATGATTATTCATATTCTTCAATCCGTTTTTTGAATCTTTGCAGACGTGGAAAGAAAATTTACAGTTGAAATACCAACAGAAGAGAGAGTCATTTGGATATGGATGCTAGTTTTTGTCTATTTCGTACCTCAAATTGCAACATTCTTCAGGTCTTTACGAGTGTGCTTATTCAAAACTTGGAGAAAAGATAATCTTCTACAAATGTTCTTTCCTCTCTTCGTCACGGAATCCTTACCAGCTGTAGGAAGTGCCATTCTAGTTTTCTGTATTTTACCTGAATTGGATGTTCTTAAAGGAGCTATGCTGACCAACGCATTCTGTTTTGTACCAGCAGTTATCAGTAAGTATTAGGGGGTGAGAACTGTAGTGGTTGTTCAAATATCGATCCTTCATAAAAAAAGGAGGTCTAGTTGGCTGTGAATGGAGGTTCACAGGTTTCTGCACTTTGCAATAATCATGAATTTCTCCAAAAGAGTTATTTTCCTATCAAGGGCGGAAAGTTGTACCTAGGAGCATATAATAACTTTCCGCCCTTGATATGCTCCTAGGTTGTACTTTCCTGCACTAGATTGCCGTTTCCCGAAAGACGCGGAGCGGAGTTCGGGCAAGCAATCGAGTGCGGGAAAGTACTTTCCGCTCAAGATAGGAACAATATTTTTTCTACAACCGTATTATAAAATGAAAAAACTTCTAAACAACTTTGGCGAATATTCGTTTTGACACATTGATTAACGAGTTCGGGATCTATGGAAAATCATAGACCATGACATAGAAATTAAGATGTCTAGGATAATTGTGTAGGCACTGATTAGATTTTGTTTCGACCAAATTGAGAATATTAGCAATGTTTCGTTCTTTCCACTACAGGTGGCGCTATTCACAAATTATGACTGATTTTTATCAGTTATTTCAAATATTTGAATTTATTCTGGCGAACGTGTCGTGTTAATGGTCGATAATTTTGTCAAGCAATAATGTGTGTTCATATTCTTGAAATCCTGATGTATATCAGTTCTTAGGAAAAGTATAAAACTTTCATGATAAAAAGATGCCATTCTGCTGTCATGTCAATTGACTTTGGCAAATCAGCTGTTGATACATCAATCAAATTGACAACGGAAAATACACTGAAATGATATTGCGGCGCCGCCACGAAACATTGCTAATATTTTCGATTCGATCTAACGTCATTCCATTTAAAAATTGACTAGTGCCTACACCATAAAGGCCGCAACGGACGACGAGCGATAATATAATATACAGGGTGTTTGGAGGGTGAGTAGCCATAAGTAAATCGTGGATAGGTGATGTTCTTGGCTACTTGTTGCGCCTACTAAAATAACATTTTGCCCAAAGTTCAAAGTGTTATAATTTTTTTACCATTTTTCTAGAAATTTCCCCTTTTTCTCATTAAAACCTTGAATTTTTTCAAATTTAATACTCGAGGTGCCTATAAAATGATTTATTTCCTTAGTCTAGTCTTGTCTTATTCAGATTGAATCAAACGACCTGACAGCGTCGTTTCAAACTTCAAAATGAAAAAAAAAATAATGTTGTGTTCACTTTACAAAGTGAAATAAAAAAAAATTACATAGTGTTGGGTTTTAAAATGGCTTTAAAAACTTCTCTAGTTAATACTCTTTGCAATGGTATGTAACATGTACCATTAATAATCAGATAACTCAACAAAAAACCGTTTTGTCTTCAAGGATGTCTTGAAAGGATGACGACAAAACTATTCCATTGAGCAGGCAAAATCTTTTTTTTAGCTGTGGTAGAATTACCACAGCTAAAAATAGCGTGCTCTCTCTATCATCGGCTAACAATACTCCCAAGGGCGTCGCCAGGGAGGGGGCAGCTACCCCCCGTGCCCCCCCCCACCTCAAAAGCTGGGGGGTAATTACTACATTTGCAAGTCATTTCATAGGCCTGCAGTAAAGGTGTAGTAAGCAGTAATGCAGTTTTGAGTTCACTCAACATTTCGGTGGTTCATCAACATATTCTGTAGAAAACTAAAGATAGAGAACTTCAAATCATTTATTTTAAATCTTGTTCAAATTGTTGGCCATTATTTTTAATACATGCGTAACATCTCTTTCTTATTTCCGTTGTGGTATAGCTTAGTCCAGTTTCTTGCTTCATTATCACAAATGCATTATCTATTTTTTCTATTAATTGCTCTCTTGTTTCAATGGTTTCCGTATACACTAGATCTTTAGCACGACCCCAGACATAAAAATCAAGCGGTGTCAAGTCCGGAGATCTTGCAGGCCATGGGATAGGGCCATTTCTGCCAATCCAAGCGTTGGGATATGCATTATCTAAGTGTTCCCGGACTGCTAACGTCCAATGCGCCGGACAGCTGTCTTGTTGGAAAACAATGGGTTCTTCATTTTCAACATTTGGTACTCCATCCATTAGCTCAGGCAATTCATTTATTAAAAAATACAGATAATTATCTCCATTCAAATTGTCTGGTAGATAATGTGGACCAATGAGCGAGTTGCCAATTTGCCCTGCCCAAACGATTACCGAAATGTTGAGTGAACTCAAAACTGCATTACTGCACCTTTAATGCAGGCCTCTGAAATGACTTGCAAATGTAGTAATTACCCCCCAGCGTTTGAGCTGGGGGGGCACGGGGGGCAGCTGCCCCCCTAGAGCTCAAAAATCCCTTAAAAACTTATGAAATTATAGCATAATATACGAAAATCAGTTAATTTTTTCTATTCTGATTGGGGGGGGGGGGCACGGGGGGCAGCTGCCTCCTCCCTGGCGACGCCCTTGGGAGTATTGTTAGCCGATGATAGAGAGAGCACGCTATTTTTAGCTGTGGTAGAATGAGAGAAAAGATTTTGCCTGCTCAATGGAATAGTTTTGTCGTCATCCTCTCAAGGCATCCTTGAAGACAAAACGGTTTTTTGTTGAGTTATCTGATTATTAATGGTACATGTTACATACCATTGCAAAGAGTATTAACTAGAGAAGTTTTTAAAGCCATTTTAAAACCCAACACTATGTAATTTTTTTTTTTATTTCACTTTGTAAAGTGGACACAACATTATTTTTTTTTTCATTTTGATGTTTGATACGACGCTGTCAGGTTTTTTGAAGACTTTTGTATGAAATTATGATTCGATCTGAATAAGACAAGACTAGACTAAGGAAATAAATCATTTTATAGGCACCTCGAGCATTAAATTTGAAAAAATTCAAGGTTTTAATGAGAAAAATGGGAAATTTCTAGAAAAATGGAAAAAAAATTATAACACCTTGAACTTTGAGCAAAATGTTATTTTATTAGGCGCAACAAGTAGCCAAGAGCATCACCTATCCACCATTTACCTATAGCTACTCACCCTCCAAACACCCTGTATAGTCCATCCAAGAATTATTGACATCAAAGCAGGCCTTGGAAGTCCAGTCGCACCTTTATTTTCAGTTACAAAAAAGTAACTAAAAATTTTCTGTGCTTTCATCATAGCAATAAATATAACCTTGAAATTAAATGGAATTTTTCAAAATCAGGCACTTGGAACATGAAAATGTCCTCAATTATCGCATACAGTATTGAAACTCTGGTCCGATAACGAAAAATATCGTGGATGATAAAAAAGCATGCTCCTTTCCACAGTTCAATATGAATATTCGCTAAACCAGAAAAATCTAGTTGATAATTTGAAGCGTGTATCTGCAAACTGGATGGATTAGAAAAATTGTGATGTACCCAGCTAGTGTAGGTTCGCTCAATCTTCTTGCAGTTAAGGGATGGTGAATAATACGATGCAGACTCATCCAAGGGATTTATTTCGAAGACACACTGACACAGATGATAATTCACATATGATGTTATTTACTACGACAAAAACAAACAATCAATACGTAAACCATAGAACTTATAATATGTGGAATGCTATTAGCCTTGCTGATCAGCTTAAAATAATGGATAAACATCTCAAGTTGGAGGAATACCGAAATTTCCATGTTCCCATGGATACGATTTGTCATACAGAACAGAAACACAGAAATACTATGAATTCAATCGTCAAGATCCGATTCACTTGGCATTTCGGCAAACATTTCTGTGTTTCTGATCGGTGTGACAGGCCGTATCCATGGGAACATGGAAATTTCGGTATCCCTCCAACTTGAGATGTTTAACCACTTTTTGATCTGGTAATAGCATTCCATGTACTATAAGTTCTATGACGTAAACCCTTCTCTACTCTACACTAGATGGATCTATTTAATATATGAGGAATTTTGTCATGACATTGTAACTTTCAATATTGGTGAACAAAGAAGGAGTATAATATTTAATATTAAAAATGTGAATATTCCTATTACAACCACTGTTATTATTTCCTCATCTGGGCAGAACTCGTCATGTTCATAATTGAAGGTTTTATGCCAGCAATATCATACCATCCCATATATTTCGACTAATCTCCTCTTACTTCTTTTTCTACGTCCTCTGTGCAGGCTTTCCATTAATTAGCTGTACCCACATTATTCAAGAGCCTTATTCCAAAGATTTTTCACTTGCGCGATTATTAGCCAAATATATCCGAATATTAATGAAAGAACAAAACGCCAGTGTTATTTGCAACACCAACCTGAATTCTGCGACTCAAAATATCACTGAACGGGCATTACCAACCTAATTTCGATTTTCCAAAGCCGCCCGAGATGTCAATAATTCTTGGATGGACTATATTTTTACTGCGTTCGTTATTACCAATCCGGAGAGAAAACGGACACAGAACATCTAATAAATACGGATCTCTCTCTCTCCTCTCTTTCAGCCAGAGAGAGAGAGATCCGAATTATTGGATGTTCTGTGTCCGATCCGTCTCCGGATTGATAATAACGAACGCAGTAATTATATCCATAGAACTTATAGTACATGGAATGCTATTACCAGATCAAAAAGTGGCTAAACATCTCAAGTTGGTGGAATACTGAAATTTCCATGTTGCCATGTACGACTTGTCATACAGAACAGAAACACAGAAATGTTTGCCGAAATGCCAAGTGTATAGGATCTTGACGATTAAATTCATAGTATTTCTGTGTTTCTGTTCTGTATGACAAGTCGTAACCATGGCAACATGGAAATTTCAGTAGTCCTCCAACTGGAGATGTGCATCCATTTTTTTAAGCTGAGCAGCAAGGCTGGTGGCATTCAATGTACTATAAGTTCTATGATTATATCTCATATATTACACCAATATCGCTCCTGATGAAAATGAATCAAGCACCGCGGACGCCGCTATAATATATATTCCGATATTACGATATTTTGCTATGATAAAATGACATATGTCAATGCAAAGCTATAATATATAGTCCATCCAAGAATTATTGACATCTCGGGCGGCTTTGGAAAATCGAAATTAGGTTGGTAATGCCCGTTCAGTGATATTTTGAGTTGTAGAATTCAGGTTGGTGTTGGAAATAACACCAATATTTTGTTCTGTCATTAATGTTTCGAATAAATTTGGCAAATAATTGAGCAAGTGAAATAGATATCTTCAAAATGAGTTGGAGAGTGTACAGCTAATAATTGGAAAGGCTTTCCATAGCACATATAAAAATAATTAAGAGAAGATAAGTCGAAATATATGGGATGTTGCTGACATAAAATCCTTCATTATGAACATGATAAGGTCTGTCCAGATGAGGAAATAACAGTTGTGGTTGTTGAAATAACAGTAGGAATACATATTTACATTTCATATTTTGCACCTTCATTGTTCACAAATATCGAACGTTACAATGTCAAACAAAATTCTTCATATATTAAATAAATCCAATCGTTAAGTTTTGTTTCTGTCTTGATGTATATTACAATTTTCCCAATCCATTCAGTTTGCAGGTAATCGTATGTGATAATTGGAAACATTTTCATGTTCAGATTGCCGTACTTTGAAAAAATACCATTTAATTTTCAGGTTATTTCTATATATTTTAATTGCTATGATGAAAGCACAGAAAATTTTCAGTTACTTTTTTGTGACTAGAAATAAAGCTGCGACTGGACTTCCAAGGCTTGCTCTGATGTCAATAATTCTTGGATGGACTATATATTATATTATCGCTCGCCGTCCGTTGCGGGCTTTATTCTAGTCATCTTAATAGAAATAAATACACAGATCCACGTATGCCAGTTATAGATGCATAGAAATTTTATGCATCTTTTTGCCAGTCATAATTTTTGAAGGATGTCAAGTTCTCTTTGAAAATGCAATAATTTTCAAACGGAAATCTGCGTAAATAATTAGTCGGACATGGATGAAACAGCAAAATTTGAAATATTCAACTAAATATATAAGTAAGTAGATTAAGAGATTTTATGTGAAAGGTATTATTATACACAAATTCAACACATATTTACTTTCCCGCACTAGTGCGGGGAAGTGACGAATAGACAAAATTCTAGGACGAGCCGGAGGCGAGTCCTGGAAGTCTGTGAGTCCAAAAAAACTATTTTCGGGCGTGTTGCGTACAATATTTTTTTGGCAACCGTGTAGAATTAGGAATCAATGAGACGATACATTCTTTATTATACATTCTGATTATCATTTGAATTGAACAGAACAGAACTGTCATCCGTTATTTCGTTGCTATTGTGATGATCATCACAATGACAACAACGACGTGAGTTTTTCCGGCCTAGTCCAGAAAGTACGTACTTTCCGGACTAGGCCGGGAAATGTTTCTTTCTCAAAGAAAAAGCGTTTGCCGAAAATAGTAATTTACGTAACAAGTCCGGAAAATAGGGTTTTTTTGGACGAATAGACAAGATTCTAGGACGAGCCGGAGGCGAGTCCTGGAAGTCTGTGAGTCCAAAAAAACTATTTTCGGGCGTGTTGCGTACAATATTTTTTCGGCAACCGTGAAGAATTACAAATCAATGAGATGACACATCTCTTTTTTATACATTTTGATTTTCATTTGAATTAAACAGAACAGAACTGTCATCCGTTATTTCGTTGCTATTGTGATGGTCATCACAATGACAACAACGACGTGAGTTTTTCCGGCCTAGTTCGGAAAGTACGTACTTTCCGGCCTAGGCCGGGAAATGCTACTTTCTCAAAGAAAAAGCGTCCGGGAAGTGGCTACTTCCCGGACGGTTGCCGAAAAAATAAATTTATTTTTTGAGAAATCCATGATTAAATTTTATGGTCAGAGATGAAATTCAAGCGCACCATATTCAGACTACCTGCACTCTGGTTTCATATATTATCATTTACAGCTTTCTTATCCAGGAATACAGACGAAGTAAAAAAAATCGACGCTTCAACAGTGATGATCTTGGACACGCTTTGTATAGGGGCACAAATCACATCATTCTTCATGTGGCCTTGGATAGAACGAAATTCTACGTTGCTGCTAATACCAATCTCCGGAATTTTCATATCGTTTGGATGGTGGGAAAATTATGTCGACGAAAATGCTAAAATTGGATTCCTACGGAAATTAGCCATAGAAAGAAGAGTTTTTGATAATAAGATCTACTTCCTTCACATCTTTACTTCCATGACAAATTGTCTCATCTTTTTTGCAACAACGGTCGTTATTTTCTGGATGAAAGATGGAGATTTCAATTTCCTGTTCGAATATTTCGAAGAAGCATTCTCAGATAGATTGATAAATGTAACAGAGGTTAGTTTCCTATTCTCACCAGAAGGTGATGCTTTTTGAGTGTATGTATGTCTATTTTTTTTCACACTCTACAGACCATACGGCTTGATGATTGAGGTGTCGTTAGATTGGTATAAATGGTAGAAGGGATATAGACTATGTGATTTTTTCTGAAGAAACTATATTCAGTGAGATTCGAAATGTGTCCCTGGCTGGAACTTGTGTTATTGTCTGTTAAGATTTTTTTGACAACTTTCAAATTCTCTTAGTGACCCTGGTTTCAATACAGAGAATTTGAAAGTTGTGAAAAAAATCTTAACACACAATAACTATCCAATATATTTCGTCAATAAGAGCATAAAAAAGGTTATTTATCAGCTTTTTATTTTCATGATATCTCCGTTCGTATGAGGCGTAGACCAATAATTTTTTTTCTGAATTGAAGCTTAATCATTTCTCCAGAATGTGTATTACAAGCATTCCTGTTTTTCTTCGTATACTAGGCAAAACCTGGTGAGCTGGGATTTCATAAAAATCTGGACAAACCATTTTATTTCCATGATATCTCCGTCAATTTTCGGGATAAATGTATTTATACATGCGGAATAATATTTTGCAGAATGTGTATTACTCGCTCTTACGTTTTTCTTCTTAAACTAGGAAAATAACCTGGTTAGAAATATGACCATTAAAGTTCCTTCTTTACCTACTTTACAAAAAACTGATTAATACACATTCTACAAAATATTATTCCGCATGTATACTGAAAATTTCATACATTCATCCCGAAGTTAGTAAATAGTTAAAGTATCTTTCTTTTCTGACTGTTAACTTTTGTCTTGATGACATTCAAAACAGATTGCACCAGATATAATTAATCACTAATGCAACAAAAATTACAACCATTTTACCTGCCACTAGGAGGACAGGTACTGAAAAGAGATTCCATTCTTTCGTCTACTTCTGCACTGAGAGAAAAATCTTGAACGCTGCAAATATTTTAATATTCACACAACGAATACTTCATTTAATAAATTCCTTTTTTACAAATGAAGAAGTTTGACTGAGAGTTGAGCTTAAGGTCGGCGTTTAAAGCGAGTAGGAAAACTCAGTAGATAGAGGCGCCACCGTCCATTTTATGGAAAATCTCCATAGAACATGCATTATCACTATCAAGTTCTATGAATATTCCTCTGATTATGAATGAAATGTACAATGGCGCTCTCTATCCGAAAATCGCCGAACTATGAAATAAATCAATTTGTGGGTAAATCAGGAATTTTTTCCCGCCAAAATTTGAATTTGGCCATTCTCTGTCAATTCCGTATTTCAAGTTGTTTTTCTGAACGAAATTATCAGTAGATTCACTTTTAATCGAATGTTGAACTGTTTTCATGGGTCTTTCTGTTGAAATAAAACAGAAGCATGAGTTGGCTCATTTTCTTCTATTTTTGAAAGAAAAAAAATTAACTCTAGGAATGAAATCGACTAAAATTATTTCATCAAGAACTCCAATCCTTTCTGAGTTGACCCACAAAATTTCAGTTTTCAAAGTGAAACCATTTTCAAATGCAACTTGAAATAAAAACACACTACATTGAACGCCCACCTTAAAGTGTGGAAAAATATAACTTATCAATTTATCGAATTATACTTCATATGTGAAATGCTTATATCTGATCCATCCCTCTGTTGAGTTTTCAGAGTCCCGGCACAATAGTTAATAATTTTTTTGGTGAAATGCTAATATTTGATTTCAATATTTTGGTTCTTTCTCTGGACTGAAGTTCGAAGATTAGTTTGGCAAGAAGGGAATTGGCATCATTTTTGAGATATCTGGTACCATTCACTCGAATAACGAAATCTTTGAGCTCAACGTGTTCGGAACATACAAACAGTTTCTGAGAAAGATCATCAGAGTCAGTAATATTCAGGATTGAGAACCAGATGTTCCTCTTCTCAATATCAGAATGGAATCTGAAAAGTGAAATTCCAAAAATCTACGCCTCTGATACTAATGAAAAGATTAGGACATATACTACATTCACAATTATAAAATCACAACTCTGGCTTTGGAAATTTGAATTCCACTCTGTATCGAAGTTATGACGTTTTCCAAAATATTTTTATGTTCCAAGTATACATTCTTAGCGTATTTCTCAGAATGTGAATTTATTCGGAAAATGAATGAATTGGAAAAGATGTGATGGACGAAAATAATTAACGTTTATATAAATTGATAGAAAGGATTCTTTTTCTAGTTAAGGTTGGACCACCGCAGGTAAGGTAGGTACTTTGAAACTTTTTAAATAAACGTGTCGATCTTGTTGATCTATGGGTTGTAACGGGGTGGTTATTTGAATAAGAAATGTCCGGTTTTACTAGATTTAATTATGCCAAAGTATCTAAAATAACAAACATTCAAATAACAATATTCTTAATACACAAAAGAGCAAAATTACCTACCTAATACCAATCGATCTGGGTTATAATAATATTTTATAATAATTCAGAATGCAGCCAATATGGTTATCAATACTCGGAACAAAACAGAATGAATTAAACCACTCATTAGCGCATATGTGCATATGCACCTACTAGAAAGGAATAGATAGACTGCCCGACACATTTATGTTCCGCTACAATCTGCCCCCTACCAGAACATTGAAGCTTGATCATTAGGTAAGAAGTTCAATGATCTTACATTAAAACAAAAATAATCTTCAAACCCGAAATAATAAGCCCTTAAAACTAAAGCGACGAAGGAATCTCGTATGCCTTCAGGTGGCTTACGTGAAACATACCCCGCTCTTTCCCATTCTCGGGATGAATTAATAATAGGTCGAAAAACCCACTCGTTTTTTTATTCGAAATGGACCCTCAAATAACAAAAGAAATTTTTTAGTCTCATTCTTAATTGCCGATGAATGTACACGAGCTCGAAGAAGCACTAAGTCACCATCGTTGAACTTAGGCGGTGGTTTTCGCAACATCGCATGACGGGCGGCTCGTCTCGCGGCCTTACTTATTAGATTTTCCCGGACCAATATAAGTTTCATGCGGTAATCCTCTTTCTTTTCATTGCCGGTAACCTGTAATTCGGGCGGTAGCAATGTTATCGGGTCGGAACCTAGTTGCAATTCGCGAGGGACGAACTCCCAGAGATTCCAGCGTTTCCCTCCAAATTTTAGACGTGTATTGTGTTCCGTGATCAGTTAATATTTTTTTCGGCTGTCCTATTTCAGGGAAATAGCACTTAACCAACCTATTTAGTATTGTCCGAGTGGTTGCCTTTTTAATACGATATAGAGTCACGTATTTAGTAAACACGTCAAGAATTACACAAATGTACTCGACGCTACCTCTGGATCTAGGGAGCGGACCGTAAAGATCCAACGCAACTAACTCAGTTTTAGTTTTAGGAAGAATGGCAGTGGGAGCAGTCTTGGGTAATTTTGAGCACTTAGCCCGCTGACAGATATCACAACCCTTAATGATTTGTTTGATGTCCCGAGACTGATTCGTCCGCCAAACTTCATTTTTAAGCGCACGCTATATCTTATAGCTGCCAAAATGGCAAAATGTCCTAACGTTTGATGATAGTTTATGACGAATTCCCTCACTTTAGATTTTGGAATACATAAGCGATAGAAATTGTCATTTTCATTTCTGATATATAGGAGATCATCTTTTATCAAAAATCTCTTTTGTAAGTTTTCTCTATCGGGCAAGTTGATACGTATAGACTGTAGTTTCGGGTCGTTCTTTTGCTCATTCGGCAGTTCTTTCAAGCTTTCAAGGAAATTTTCAGGTAATATAAGCAAATTCAAGAGTTTAAACATCTTATCACTTGGACTGGGAAGTCTAACCGCCGCATAACGGGATAGCGCATACGCACAATGTTCTGCGAACCCGGAATATATTTCAATTCGAAATCAAATTCTTGTATGGCTAAAGCATACCGAGCAATACGTGATGATAAAAGTCGACAAGTTTTTTAATAGGTTACTGAACTATTGTCAGTATAAATAGTGAATATTCGACCAAGCAAATAAATACGAAACTTAGCTGAAGCCCTCACTACAGCCAAAGTTTCACGTTCGTTAATACTGTAGCGTTTTTCCCTATCTAATAAAACACGACTGGCGTAAGCAACAGTCTGATGTCGCCCATCTACTATTTGAAATAATTCCGCACCGATCCCTACATCTGAACAATCCGTGCTCAAACAAAAAGGAATATAATTTTGTGGGTGATAAAGTAAGGTGTTTTCGCTTATGGCTCATTTTATTGCTTTGGAAGCACGCGCCTGTTCTTCTGACCACTGCCACTTTACTTTTTTACGCAATAAATAAGTGAGCGGTGCTGTTAAATCCGAAAAGTTACTGGAGAATGACCGATCAAAATTTACTAGACCGAGAAATGCCTGCAACTCTTTAATATTTTTGGGAGTTTTGTAATCTAGGACTGCCTGCGTTCTATTGGGATCTGGACGATAACCCGATGACTCTAAAATGTAACCTAGAAAAGGCAGGCTCCTCTGGAAAAATTTACATTTTCTCAACTTTAAGGTGAAACCGGCAATCTGTAGTTTACAAAATATGTTTTCCAAATGGTTACAATGGTTCTCGAAAGTATCAGAACATATTATTAAATCGTCTATGTTTATTGCAAGAAATTCAGAAAATTCAGTGCCCAAAATTGACGTTAAACATCTAACAAATGTACTAACACTCGTTGACATCCCGAACGGAATTACGCAAAAGCAGTAAGTTTTTCCATCGAATTTAAATCCGGTAAATTTCCGCGATTCCTCGGACAAAGGAATTTGCCAAAAGCCGTGAGTAAAATCTAAAGACGACATATAGTTGGTACTTGATATGGAACGTAATATTTCCTCAACTGGTGGTGGTGTTTCATGTTCTTTTAACATTACGCGATTTACTTAAATATCGTGCATCCAAACAAATTCGAACCGTCTGATCTCTTTCAAGCGTTGTCATTATTGGAGAAATATAGGGGGTGCTTCATGCTTAATTATACCCCAAGATTCCATAATATTAAGTTGCTCTTGCACTGCTTGACGATGACTGACGGCACGGGATACTGTTTCTGACAAAATGCCCTGTCGTCGCACAATTTTATGACATCTATACTATCTATACTAATATTATAAAGAGGAAAGATTTGTATTTTTGTTTGTTTGATACGAATAGGCTCGAAAACTACAGGACCGATTTCAGAAATTCTTTCACCCTTAGAAAGCTACATTATCCCTGAGTGACATAGGCTATACAATTCACAAGAAAAAAATAAGGATACCTACTATAACTTCAATAATTACAAAAAAATCAGCCATAATCAACTATATTCGCGTGCGCTGCAAAAACCGCAAGACTTACGTGGATACAATGTATGACGGAAATGTACCTCTTAAGAGTCTTTCGCCTTCAAAATAAGAAACTTTTACCGCCAGATGGCAGTGCGAGTTCCCCGATCCTAACTCCGCCCGTTTTATAGCTTCACGATCACACTGCTGTTAGCCCACTGTACAGGACCGAATCGGTGCTTGTTCTTCCAAATTACAAACGTGTTCGTTTTCGAATTTCCAGATGAAAACACTAACTATGTATTAAGTGTTGAGAATAAAATCGGAATAGCACCTAAGTAAAAAACTGAACAATACACATTTCACGAAGAATACAATGTGATAAACTTGCGGACAGTGGACACACATGTCCACTGCAAGTGTATTTCCTGATGAATATACCTAACTAGATAAATTTTATAAGACCAGATTTTGTTCAACAAATTAGTTTTTTTTTAGATCATTCATGAACTATGTCTTTTTGTGATCGAGATATACTCGATAATGGAATATTTAATGAATTTGTTGAGGCTTTCGCGGCCATCGTTTGATGACATCTGATCTTGTTTCGAGCATTTCGGCCGAGAGAGAAATTATTCCTGAAGATGCCAGGCACTCGATCTGGCGAAACGTCGAAATCTAATAAACCACGCCGGCCGAAATGCTCGAAACAAGATGAGATGTCATCAATGGAATATTTGTTGAAAGATTATTTGGGCTGTTTCCATTATCTGTAGATAATGTGAACTATGTCATCCTGTATTGTTGAGATTTTCTTGTACACAGTTGAGTTATTCCCGTTGTTCCCGTAATTTCTATAATTCCTGTTATTCCCATTGTTCTCGTTATTTCCGATAATCCGATGTTCCTATTATTCCCGTTATTCCTGTTACTCCTGTTGTTCCCGTTGACAAAAAACCTTATTCCGTCATCTTAATGATGATAATGAGGATGATGAAGATGAAAATACAAAGAAATAGAAACAAACATTAATACATTAATTTTTATACATATATTGGATTATTCAGCTTCATAGAACAAATGTTGGGGCGCAGGGAATATAACGAGAAATGAAGAAATCCGACCCTGAACTATATATCTCACACTAGCTGTATAAATGCTCTCTCTTTCATTCAACAGTCAACTGGGAGGAGCTACCTGCGGGGCGTGTCATTTAAAAGAAATTCAATTCCATCTTAAAATCCATAATTGTTATTAACAATTGATTTTCACTAATCGAAGGCTAAAACAATCCTTAATGACTTGTCTTTGAGAAAAATGGATATTTATCATCCGAATAGAATAATTCAGGGAAATAAATTTCGCGAAAACAACACATTTTTGTAATATCATTTACAAAAAAAACGGCTAATTATAAAAGAAAAATGATATAGACATGTCATTAACTAAATGATAGACTTCAATACTGAAATGAAAAAACACAAAAATATTAGTTCGTTTTGATGGTGGAAATGTTGAAAAATAAACCAAAAATGATGTTGAATATCCTTTTTATTCATTCAATACCCATAAAATATTTTTTTAATTATTTTTACCTTTATACACACATACATCTCTTGATCAGTCAGAAAAATAAATCGTTTCTGACTCCCTTTTTTTCAGGGATGTAGACCCTTAAATAGTTCTACAAAAAAGTCCGCGATAGCATATATCTATCTCTGAAGATTGACTTGCTATTACCTGTTTATGGTAATCAGATGTTTCCCAAAATTATGCATTATTCGGGAGTGTGTTTTTATGAATTGGGTATTGATCCTAATCCGACCTTATACGTTATTTATCTCCAGTATTTAATTTAGAAATTGCCCTTCACATCATACAACGAGTACATCAAAAGATGGCAGGTTGAAGTGTTGAAGATGAAACCGCCGCGTGAAACAAATATCTGCCCGGGCGAAGCAGGGACGGCCTTCTTGTGCTTTATAATTTTCTAGCAAAGAACGAAATTTAATTTTTTGTTCGGTCGTGATCTCGTAGCTTCGAACTACTTCGTCCAAATCATCGCTGGAGTATCTACATTTCGCATATACGTGTTAACGAGGATATATTTGGTAAGGATTTTCCATTGATAGGTCGTAATTTTGGAGATTCTTCAGAATCTACTCGATGCTGAATGAGGATTTCACGAGTACTTTTCCACTCGTGATCAGTTTTAAACAAAATCTCACGTGATTTTGAATCTATTTTCGCATCTATGGTCCGCAAAAAATCTGAACCGATGATTACCGAGTAGGCGAGATCCGGAATAATTAAGAACTCATGAACAAATTTCGAATCTTCTTCTTCTTTAGGTGCCGTGTCCTCCTCGGACGTTGGCAATCATCAGTGCTATCTGTACTTTATCTGAGGCTCGTCTAAACAGGGATGTGGTGCTCACTCCAAACCACTGTCTCAAATTTTTGAGCCAGGATACCCTTCTTCTGCCTGGACCTCTTCGTCCTTCGACCTTTCCCTCTATGATCAGTTTCAAAAGGCGATACTTTTCATTCCTCAGGATATGACCGAAATACTCCAGCTTGCGCCTTTTTAGGGTGAACAGCACCTCAGTTGTTTTGTGAAGACGACTAAGTACCTGGGTGTTACGTACTTTCTCTACCCAGGAAATTCGCAACATCCTCCTGTACGACCACATCTCGAAGGCCTCGAGTCTCTTGCACATTGCATCTGTCAAGGTCCAAGCCTCCATCCCGTAGTACAGTATGCTGAACACGTAACAGCGGAGTATGCGGATACGCAAGTGCAAGCTTAGATCTCTGCAGCAAAGCACATTACGCATTTTGAAGAAAGAAACACGAGCTTGCTCTATTCTTGCACGGATCTCCTGCATGCCGTCCCATCTTTCGTTCAGCTGACATCCAAGATATCTGAAGGCTTCCACTCTCTCAATCCGCTCACCGTCGACTACCAGCGTTCCGTCAACGTTTCTCTCTTACTGACCACCAGCCACTTGGTTTTTTTCACATTGAAATTAAGGCCGGCTTCCGAGCTCGCAGCGTGCACGCGGTCAATCAGCTCCTGTAGTCCCTCCAGGGAGTCAGCAATAAGAACCGTGTCGTCTGCATACCTCAAGTTGTTGATGTTGATCCCGTTGACTGTGATTCCCTCGCCACACTCCTCCAGAGCCTCCCAAAATATCTTCTCAGAATACAAATTGAACAGAAGTGGCGACAAAACGCACCCCTGTCGGACACCTCTCAGGATTTTGATCTCGTCGGACTCGCTGTTGTCGACTCCTATGTGTGCGCTTTGGTTCCAGTAAAGATTGGCTATAATTCTAAGGTCTCGTTCGTCTATTCCTATCTCTTTGAGAATATTGATGAGTTTTTCGTGCTTGACCTTATCAAAAGCTTTTTCGTAATCAATGAAACATGCGTAAACAGTTATTGACATGTCCCGACATCGTTGAGTAAGAACCTGAATGCTGAATAATGCCTCCCTTGTTCCAAAACCATTGCGAAAACCAAACTGAGAGTCACCCATCACATCCTCACATTTCGAGTATATCCTCCTGTGTAATATTTTCAAGAAGAGTTTGAGCACGTGGCTCATTAAGCTTATAAGACGATAATCGCTGCAGTTTTTAGTTTTAGCTTTTTTGGGGATTGGGATAAAAGTTGATTTCAACCAATCAGAAGGTATACTACCACTTCGGTATATGAGATTGAACAGTTTCACTAGGATATCCAGTGATTCTTCACTCTGCAATATTTTCAGAATCTCGACATAGATGTTATCAGGGCCACAAGCTTTCCCATTTTTGAGATTGACAGAGCATGCTGAACTTCTCCCCTCGTTATGTCCAAGCCTTGGTCAGAAAAGTTCTCTTGTAGTCCTGGGCGGCTGTCGTGAAATAGCTGTCGGATATAATCACACCACTCCCCTAGTTTTTCAGAAGTGTCCAGTATCAGCCTCCCCTGAGCGTTTCTCAGAGTCTCCACATTTTTGCCTCTATAGATTCCTGCAGCCTCCTTGATCTTTTTGTGCATGTTCAGGGAGTCGTGCTTTGCTTCCATTGTTTCTATTTCTTTGCATCGGTCAGAGAGCCATTTTTCCTTCTGTAGTATGTGGAACACCCTGTATATTTCGTACGTGATATAATAAGATTAGTGCGACCTCCCTTTAGACCTACAGCGGCACGTAAAGCCAGAGCTCTAGGTCTCATCATTGCCAGTTATGTTTATCAAATATAAAGTTATTAAAACAAGTAAACATTTATAAAATATATATATCAATTGGCTAGGGAGATTCAGAGAGTGATTCATTCAGAAGCGTGTACGTATTGAATGTTTGTTAGTCAACAGTTATTGTCGGTAGTAAACAGTTACATTGAATGTGAATTATCATCTGTGCCAGTATGGTTAAGAAATAAACCCCTTTGATGAGTCTGCCTGGTATTATTCTTCACCATCCTTAACTGCATAACGATTGGCCGAACCTACCCTAGCTGGGTATATCACATGGCGATCCTGCCAGTTCTATGCAGTTAAAGGTCCAGGGTCCAGAAGGTTTTCATCAGGATTTGGATATGGGTACATCACATCAGATGGGTATGTGACTTCATCAAAAATTCGTAGTTCAACCAACAAGCCAAGATGGGATCAGGTCAGTTCAAGCAGTACGAGATCATTATTGCCCAATGGTCAAAGAAGCTATGGAGCCGATTGAGCCGAGGATTCAACTCGAGATTAGGAGAAGCCACCAGGACTTAGTATAAATCGTAAGAACTATTTCTTTTCCCCATTATGTCTGATTGTGAAGTGAAAAGTGATGAACTAATTGCTGACTTAAATGGTGTGAAAACATCAAAAATGATCCGCGAGAACATAGTGAACGGGCCGATAGGGTAAATAATGAATTAATCAAGATTTAAATTTAACAAATTATGTAAATTGTCAAGTCGGAACCAAATTTTCTCAAAGCATCACAAATGAATCATGGTGATTTTAATCAGAAAGAAAATTCGTACCATTCAAATCGAGGTCGTGACCCCTGACCGAAACAAAATTTCATGTCAGCATAAGAGAGTTACGCACAAGGTCTCGGTCACCAGTTCACGAATCATTCTGAAAACAATAACACCTCGGATTTATTTGTTCAATATGATTATAATTCGTCTAGTAGATTAACCAAATTCCGTTTGATTTTAGAAGAGTATAACTTCACGGGTCATTATGTAAAAGTTTCAGAAAATTTTTTCAGCACATGCCTTATCGCGTATTTAAAATGAATTAGGTTCTAAGCAATACGAGACGAATGTCTCCGATAGCAAAAGGATTGATCACCTTGTTGTTGTCGAAGTTTCAAAACGTCCAGTAAAAAGTATTGAGTAAAGTCCACTTTCAGAAAAAGAATTTCATAATTTGAAAAATCAATATTCAGAGGTTCACAATGAGAATTTAATATATAATGTGAATTCAGAAATTATTTTCATTAACCAGGACATCCGATCGGCGTAAGACTTAGGTACATCGTTGAGGAAACTGGAAAAATTGTGCGCAGAAAATAATATATTAGAATTGTACCTCATAAAGCTAGCTAGCAATATAAAATTTTTGAATATGTTGTCAAATTATAAAAATGAAATTCTAGGGAACGTCCTTTAAAATCAATGTAATACGAGATGTAACGCGTATCGAAGATTAAGGCAAAGCATTCTGAACGATGTTCACATGCTTCCAACCGGTGGACATTCAGACATGTTTAATTTAGTTTCTGAAACCTAGTAGATTTTCACAAAATTTAAAGAACCGAGTAGATCTAATTTACAATTTTGACAACTCTTGGATTAATATTTAGGTTGCAAACGGCATAGAAAGATGCTAGAGAAAACTTGGTGAAGGTAAAATCGGAAATTTTCGACAAAAAAAAATGTAATGAAAAATTAGTTAGATGAATATTGTATTAAACTTTGTAGAGGTAAGATCCATTGAGACTGTGATATGTATTATAGATATAGATATTGAGCTTTAGATAAGTCAAAAAAAATTTTTTTTTACATTTGTATAAAAAATTTTTTTTTCTCTCAAAGAGGGAAGGTGTAGTATGTGGAACACCCTGTATATTTCGTACGTGATATAATAAGATTAGTGCGACCTCCCTTTAGACCTACAGCGGCACTAAAGCCAGAGCTCTAGGTCTCATCATTGCCAGTTATGTTTATCAAATATAATGTTATTAAAACAAGTAAACATTTATAAAATATATATATCAATTGGCTAGGGAGATTCAGAGAGTGATTCATTCAGAAGCGTGTACGTATTGAATGTTTGTTAGTCAACAGTTATTGTCGGTAGTAAACAGTTACATTGAATGTGAATTATCATCTGTGCCAGTATGGTTAAGAAATAAACCCCTTTGATGAGTCTGCCTGGTATTATTCTTCACCATCCTTAACTGCATAACGATTGGCCGAACCTACCCTAGCTGGGTATATCACACTTCGCTTCCTTTATTTTGTTTTTAATTTCTCGGTTAATTGTTCGGTACTCATTGCATTTATTCTTGAGGGACCGTCTTTTATCCATCAATCCAAGAATTTCCTCCGTCATCCATGGTTTTTTCTTGTTGTTTCGTTGAGGTTTGAGTATACTGTTGGTACAGTCCGTGAGCGCATCTCTTATATTCGACCACAATTTGTTCGCCTCTGTTGTCTCCGTTACTGTTATCGCATCCAGTCTGGAGCTCAGCTCCTGTTTCATCGTATTCATCACATTTTGATCCATTAATTTAGATACATCTGGCTTATTTCGACTCGGTTTTTGTGAACATTTTTTGAGTTTAAGTCCTACTGTTGCAACAACTGGATTGTGGTCAGAGTTTATATCTGCACCTGGGTATATTTTTGCAGATTTTATACAGTTTCTATATCTCCTCTTGACCAGTACAAAATCAATCTGATTGCGAACGATTCTCTCGGGGGTATGTGCGTTAGATGTCCACGTATACAACCTTCTCATTGGTAGTTTAAAGTATGTATTTGTTATACAGAGATCATGTTCTTGGCAAAACTGGAACAGTCGCTCTCCCCTGTCATTTGCTGTTCCCAACCCGTATCCGCCAGTGATATTCTCTCGTGGAATACTTCCTACTTTGGCGTTGAAATCGCCCATAACAATGGTCACCTCAGATCCCTTCGTAAGCTTCAGAGTGTCCGCGACTTCACTATAGAAGGCTTCCACCTCTTCGTCAGGGTGGTCGCAAGTTGGTGCGTAAACCTGGATAATGTTAATGTCAAATGGCCGTGAGCAGAGTTTTATCAAAAGCACCCTATCCGACACCCTATTCGAATCAGAAACAGAAAAAGGTAGCCAACACTGATATGACACTCTTCGCTGTTTGCCTTTAAAAGCTCCTGTTACTCTTATACCGGTGCAGTTAAAAAAAATAGTGTCCTTATGGAAAGCTGATAACTGGGCCCAAACTTCCTGACTGAGTGCGCAAACTTTGCTACCAGTGTCTATCAACGCCACAAATTCAAAATTAAATATTTTTATCAAAATTGAGGGAGATCTCGTATCCGAGTATTCATGATCTAAATCACAACTCTCCGATAAAAGATCTTCTGTAGGATAGTTTTGTGGGAAAATTTTCCGTTTGATTACTGCACTCATGTCCGGACTTAACAATGAGGCATCAAGTCGTTTCCCGGAGATTCTATATCCTGATCAACACCCATATCTAAAGTAGATATTTTCTTATTCTTATCAAAATGGTTCTCTTTTCTCACAAAAATTCGGTCTCTGACATTCTGACCATGATCTCTTACTTGAACCATATTTGATCTAGGATTACGATTACTATAATAATCGGCCTGTCGAAGTCTATTCATCGCGTCTAATAAAGTATGCAAGCCCACTAGGGTTGCAGCAATATTAGGGGGGAAATGACGAGCAATAGTTTGTATGAGCATAGATTCGCTATAAGGTGGTTTTATTCAGCCCTTGCCACGTATTTCATGAAATATTGTACAAAAGAATCTTCCGAACCCCGAAAACAACCGGATTGGAGATCTAACTTAATTTCCAATTGTTTTGTTTCTGACCAAAAACGATCGAGAAAAGCGGATTTGAATGTGTCATAATCAGTGAATATATGTAAATATGCCTGCGACCAAAGTTGTGCTGAACCTTTGAATTTATTATTTACAATAAACGATAACTGTTGAAATGAAATATGTTCGCTATTAATTAGCTATATTCTACATGTTCAAGGAACTCTATAGGATGTACTCTATCAGTGTCATCAAATATCGGTCTATTATTCATTTCAAGAAGGTTTACATTTTTCTCATTTCTTACCTGATCTACCCTATTCCTTACATTACTAATATCAGTATTATCAATACATTTATTATTTGATAATATATCAAGTTGTTGAATTTTTTGAATAACCTGCGTAACAATATCATCTACATTTCCATAATTTAACGGTATGTAAGAATTACCTGTTTTTTGTATTGGCTGTGAAACTAAAATAGGATTTGGTTGAGGGGTTGTGAAATCTGCATGTTGTTTTTGGGTTATCACATTATGTTGACTTTTTGGTGAACAATTACTATATGTTGTATTTTTCTGAGTTAAATTTCCAGTTGAAACATTTGTCTTTGAATTCTGACTATAATAAATCGGATTATCCTTGAAATAATTATATTCAAAACCTTCAAAATAATCTCGAGTATGTTTAGTATTTTGCTGCAACAGAGGTTTGAAAATATCATGATTCCCCCTTCTATTTGTTGATAAACCAGAACAATTTTGACCATCAGAAAAAATTTCATTTTGTCGTGCTGTGTATGTAACTACTTCATTGTCTTTACAATAACTAATAGGAACACTCGTAGTTGTTTCTGCAGAACAATCTTGATTAACAAAAAACATTTTATTATGTCGTGCAGTGTATGTAACTTTTACGTCACTATCTAATTTTGCCGCTTCATTTTGAAACGGAATGTCAAAATTTAAAGAATTGACAGGTGTTTGCTGATAAGCACCACTTTCTAAATCAACATTAATCAATTTCTTACTGTTTTCATTCGAATAAATTTCCTTATCAAAACTCATGTGTTGTCTTTTTTGATGGTCATTTTTTGTTACCCTGGGAATTGTTTTGGAGAACGGCAAGGTTTTTCCTCTCTCTTCTACATATGATGATACGGTTCTGCTTCTCTCTCTTTCCTTCATGTTTTCATCCAATCCGAATTTCGGTGAAAAATCTACGTTTTCAGATAAACTTCTGGGGCGACTTCTTAAATTGTAACGACCCTTGTTAGTTGTAGGGGTATGTTCCAGTGGCATTTCTTGAATTAAATCTAGCCCCACATTGGGCGCCAAGTTGTAACGGGGTGGTTACTTGAATAAGAAATGTCCGGTTTTACTAGATTTAATTATGCCAAAGTATCTAAAATAACAAGCATTCAAATAACAATATTCTTAATACACAAAAGAACAAAATTACCTACCTAATACCAAGCGATCTGGCTTATAATAATATTTTATAGTAATTCAGAATGCAGCCAATATGGTTATCAATACTCGGAACAAAACAGAATGAATTAAACCACTCATTAGCGCATATGTGCATACGCACCTACTAGAAAGGAATAGATAGACTGCCCGACACATTTATGTTCCGCTACAGGGTCCCTATATAATATGCTGATGATAACTACGGTATGTTTTAGTGTCTACAAAAGATAATATAAAGGTTCCTAATCTGATTTCTAGACTGCCTGACGCCACAGGGATCATAAATCGATAGTGCTAAAAGAATGGCCCCTCACTCAAAAAACGTCAAACCCAAAGGATAATTCTTGAGAGAAGACAAGCACAGAATTCCTAACAAATTTCAGTTTCAATGAATATACTACATCTAGTGCTGGGAGTTATGGTGCACCACCAACTTAGATGGAGATACCACTGCGAAGAATTAATATGTAATATAGTATCAAGTTTTCAGAGTAGAATTAATTATGGTATCTCCCATTGGGGTAAAGTAAGTCTACTGAATTAGTATTCTTGGTTCAAAACAGGGGCGGATATAGCTCTTTTTCATGGGAGGGGTAATAACGATCATGAGGGGGTAATTACGATTGAAAACCATAAAATCAGGTAAAAATGTTATGAAATATTGCATGTGCGCCACCTTTTTCTTAGCCCCCCGTAAATCCGCCCTTGGTTCAAAAGCTTTTGCCATGAGAGCAATATGCTGTTACTTGGACAGATATCGCAGTAGATGGATCGGATGGGGCCTCGAGAGGTCGATTAGGATGATATTTTTCAGGTTTTCCAAGAAATTTGGCGATATCTGAGCAGATTTGCAAAAGTTAGGTAACTCACTAATGAGGTGGAAGTTAGACCTAATTCTCCTATAAGAAACGCCTTTCAAAGGTCGAAATGGTGAAAAATATCTTCTTTAGATGTTGTTTGAACAAACGCAGCCGAGTTTTATACCCCAACATTGATTTCAAGAAAGTTATCACTAAAATAAAATTGACATTAATCTTGATTCTTGTAATTACCCATCAATTCATCTTATATCTTTGGGTTGATTTTTTTTTAATTAATTCTTGATTAGAATACACAATTGATGTCGTCAAGTCTTGAACTTTCAGTTCAAGAGGATAATAAACATTAAATCTTCCCAAGCATGCATATGAAAATTATGTGGAAGCAATGCAATTTTCTTCCATGGCGAAAAATAATATATTTCAACAGTGATCTCTTGTATTTTTCATGCAAATAACTAGAAAAGGAATCCTTTCTATCAATTCTATCTGGTAAATGATTATGAAATTTTATACCACTATACATAGGTAGAGTAAACAGTTGAATTTTGTAGTTCTATGAGCTGAAATACAAATAAAGGCGCATGAATCGTGCTACAAAAATAAAACGAAATAACTTTTTTTCTGTGTGAGTAATCGGCTTATTTTTTTCATTTTGAAGGTTACTATTTAGATTTATAAAAATGAATAAATACTTGGGATACTGAAAAAAGAATTTGGATAGTCCAACGGTACCATGCTTTGCAGTCCGTCATTTCCGTCCAAAGAGAATCAAGTGGGGAGTTTGGCGGTTAAAATTGCCTTATATGGAGTGAGTCTAATCCAGAAATGCTTCATGAGACGAAACTGCACCCAGAGCGAGTCACTGTGTGGTGCGCAGTTCCATCAAGATGTTTTGTGGGGCCATACTTCTTTGGAGAAAACTAAGAAAACATTAACTGTCAATGGGAATCGTTATTTAAAGATGTTGAAGGAGTTTTTTCACCCAGAACTGCGCCGAAGACGTATCCTATTCAACAGCATTTGTTTTCAGCGAGATGATGGAGCAACTGCACATATAGCCAGACCTGCTATTGTGGAGCTCCATGAAAAAAATACGCAAACAAATTGATTTCCAGGAACGCCACTTTTCGCTGGCCCACAAGGTCACCTGACTGTACCACACTTTTTTATGGGGTTATATCAAGCAGGAGGCAGTCCATTACGACAATAATTGAAGCGATACCAACTTCAATACCTACTTCAGACCGCAATGAACAATTTTTTGATCAGGTGCCGCATATGCGTGGGTAAGCGTGGAGGTCCTTTGCGGTCTATAACCAATAATCATTTTGATTTTCTATCTAATGAAAATAAATAAATAAAATACATCGATCAAAAAAAAGTTATTTGAATTTCTAATTGTAGCACAATTGGTGCGCCACTCTTTATCAAGCGAATAATTCTCATTTGTCAACAAAAACATACCCACTTCCAAGCGATCCGCCCTATAATACCGTGTTATAATTTAAATGGGAATAAACAAGTGAATAGTGAATTCTCATTATTGATTCCAGGGTGAACAATGCTTTAAACGTTTCACAGCATAAAAAAACATTACTCAAACGATTACATAGAGAATCGGTATGAACTTGCCAGCTTAAATTATCATCCACTTGTAGACCGAGGAACTTCACACAATCTGAGGACTTCAAACTCTCACGATACGAGGAAGTTCGAAAATAAGGGAGTCGCACTGGTCGCAGGGTCGCTGGTGTCACGCAACTGGAAGTGTACGAGATTTGTCTTATCCACGTTCAGTATGAGACCATTCCTACAACACTAACTTGAGAAATATGTCTACCAATATTTCACATCGCGACCTAAGTTCTGCCAGATTAGATGCTGTCACCATGAATGACACATCGTCAACAAAGAACACCATGAGTATATCGAATGAAAAAATTATGCTGTTCAAAAACAGCAGGAACAGAAAAAATCTCATAATTTCTGGTATTTAAAAGGGGGTACCGCAGGGTTCCACTAATGGACTATATTTCGCAGTTCACAAAATATAGGTTTTTTCTAAATCCATGCGAAAAGATTCAGGAGGTGATTGCTCGTATGAAATAAAGATGGGTCTTTTCTATAACAAAACATCCTCAGTCCAGCTCTTTTCGAGATACCACCCTTAAAATGTGGTGACTACAATTGAGTTCTTTTTTCTTCGGCCATTGGTTTTGGGAAAAAATTCAAGAATGAAAAACTGTTTTTGATAAAACAAGGATTTTAAGTCATAATTTTATTTCATGAAACTTCATTTCGAAAAACAGGTTTTGATATGGAATATCGTAAGAATTGCTAATTCCAACCCTGTAATGTAGCAGGAATATTGAAAAAATATCCGTAACTTGTCCTTTGCGAGTGCACGAAAACACATAGTTTCAAAATTCTAGCTTTACCGCATGTGCACACAAGAGTGATATTTAGACGTTTTTATCTTTCTATATCACTTATTTCTGAAATAACTTGTCGCTGGGCATCATAGGTATGAGAAACTTGAAATATTTCAGGTTCTTGTTGATCAACAAACTTGGATGAGACGGGGAGTTTTCTGGCGAAGAATTTGTAAAGATTGAATTGAATTGAATTACACTAGGGAAATGACTTTAGATGTAAAAAAATATTTGTTATTCTGTCTCAATTTCGGTGCAAATGAGGATTCTACAATTTTTTATTTTTGGGGTATTGAACAGTATACTAAATGTGTACTCAATCCCACCGATTTTCATTCGAAATTCCTTTTTTTTTATTGGTAATATTCTGTGAAAAAAAGAACTTCATTATTTTTATCCGAAACAGTCATTTTTAAAAGCACAAGACTGAAGAAATACACAGATTCAGAACTATTCGATGAACTTTCAAAATCATTTCCCCAATTTGTTCGATTCATAAAAATACTATAGAAAAGGACAGGGCTCCTTTTGGAAATGATAGGACTCCTGAAATAGTGATTATGCTCCTTTATGTCGGTCCTTTGAAATTTACCATGAGATGATAATCATTATCGAGTAATGAATGTAAAATAACATCATACAACTTTATTTTCAGGTAAAGATGTACGTCGAAGAATTGTCCCCAGCAGGCTTAGACGACACATTCACCACTATCAATCCAACAGTCCAAGCAAATGTGTGGACTCCATTAACTGTTTTCATCATCAATTTCCTTTCAACCTATTTATGCTATGCTTTCACAAAATTTGCGAGTAAAGTTTCGATCCAAGAATTCAGTTTTGCTTTCGCTATAAATCAAACAATGCCCGTACTCATCAGTATACTGATAGTAATGACGGGAAAATACCTTGAGGACGAATGTTCTCACACTGATCTGTTTCCTTATTATCTCTTCTTCAACACTCCTCCATTTTATGTTCTCAAAGATTTTCTGAAACAACAATATGCTTGGATTTGGCTGATGTGGCTGTTCTCTCAAATATGGGTAACTATACACATATGGAATCCTAAATGTGAAAAGCTTTCAAAAACAGAAAAATTATTCATGAAACCTATGTACGATCCATTCCTTATCGACCAATCAGTGTGTATGAATAGGAGAAGAAACGATAGTACTTTACAGGCAGACAAACCGGAAGAAGGTGAGTTATCTGATTTTCAGCACATGAAATTTATCCTGGATGTGGAGAGTGTCTCATCAGTTTAGGTCCAAAGGTTAGGATGCATTTTATTGAGTAGTATCCCAGTAACCATGTTGTTTTCAGTCGCTTAGAAGATATCTTCATGAATATTGGCACGATTATTACACTTATTGAACATCATGTTACCTGAGCCACGTTTTCCATACAGGGTGCAGAGGCAATGGAGGTATCGCGGAGGATTCAAGGGGGCACGCCATGCCTCTCAAGATGGTGGAGGACATTAACCCGTCCCTCCTCCACAGAGGGGACCGTGTGGGCGCCCGATTCTGCTTCGACGAGCCCAACACATTAGTTGTCCCTGACAGAGATCAGTGGTGTAAACCAGACAGGCTACTAAAACCTGAAGATGCCACCTGGTACACCGACGGCTCGGTTTGCAACACCGGTGCCGGTGCTGGGATTGTTGGACCAAGAACAAAGTGGTCCATTCCTCTAGGAAAAGACTGCTCAATAGCACAAGCAGAGCTATATGCTGTCCTCATATGTGCTGTGTAGAGTATCCGCAGAGGATACTCAGGGAAACACATACACGTATGTTGCGACAGTCAGGGTACATTGAAATCCCTCTCTGAAATAAAAGTGACCTCGAACTTGGTTTACGAATGCAGAAAGGCCCTGCGCACGCTTGGATCAGGTAACACTCTCAATGTTATCATGCCCGTCGCATGCGTCTATCTCTGGTAATATAAAAGCAGATAACTTTGCCAAAGAAGGGGCTCGCTCGACGTTTACTAGGCCGGAACTCGCGCTTCCTATCTGTCATACATATCTCAAAAACCTCTTCAAGAGATGGATTGATAAGAAATTCTCCTCTGAGTGGAACACGAGAACGTATGTCAGGCAATCGAGGCTCATTATCAAGGGACCTTCTTCGAAGCGGTGATCGACAAGCTCTTGATTCTCTAGAGGGAGCAATTGTCTCTGGTGACTGGTACTCTAACTTGGCATCTGTTTGACAAACATGTAAAAAGAATGGTTCTAACTGAGTTTTACCTGTGCTGTAGGTGCAAGAACGTGAATGAAACGGCGGAACATATACTGTTCTCGTGTGGCAATTCACCTTCCATCTCTATGGTGAGAGGGCTCGCGGCATTCTTGTCAGCGTGCCTTCGCCTATAAGTCTCTCTAGTATTATACAAATGCGGTATGAACAATGGGCCACAAGGCCTACGTTCGGCCGACCAAAAACGCCGCCTAGGTAGAAGAAGAAGATACAGGGTGAGTCAAGCTGAACGCCTCGGATTCTCGTGGCCAAATGGTACATTTTTTCAGTAAAAGGTCTGGGGAAGTATATGAATGTCGATTTGGATTATTTTAAAAATAATGACTTTCATACAAGGTGTTTCAAAAGAGCGTGACATATCAAAGTTAGGTTTTTTAATGGAACACCCTGTACTTTCATACATTTTTGAATTCTTTGAGGAAAAATAAGTGGACTTCGCAAAAGTATCCATAAACATATCTCTCTCAGTTTACGAGATATTCAACTATTTCTCAAAAAGTAATGTTGTCAAAGTGATTCAATATCATTGAAATTAGCAACGGCAGGTGCACAAAATGTTATCCGGTCCCTTAAATCTCTTTCAGCTAGATACTGTGCCTTGAGTAGACGATCAATAGTATAATAATAAAAAATGGCGGCCAATGGTGAAGACGCGGAAAGTCGCTCCGGCAAAAATAGTGAAATTACTGACAATAAATGTGCTCATTCCAAGAGAAAAGTGTTGGAGGAGGTGAAGTGCGCTAAATGCGATGAAATATTTCATCCAGATTGTCTCAAACAATCCGCAAACCAAAAACAAAGCGAATGTAAACATGTACAAGCCGTACAACAGGAAGAAAATGTCTACCATAAGATGAAGTTACTGAACACCGAAAACACTTATCTAAGAGAACTTCTCAAGTCAGCAGAAGAGAAAAATCGAATTCAAGCATTAAATATTCAATTATTGATGGAAAAGATCGAAGTTTTGGAATTTGAAAGAGGTGGGAATATAAAAACTATTTCAAGAATGACGCAAATAACGCAAAAAACATACGTAAACAACAGAGATAACAGTAAACAACCCATCAGAGAACATACTGATAAGCTACAGCATGCAGGTGACCTACGATCAAATAATCTACTAACTAACAAAGTCAAGGTGACAAATGAAACAGAAAGTCAACCAACTACGTCAATGTCATTCGAATCAAAACAACAGATAAATCAACCAAATGCTCAATACAAAACGGATAAAATTAATTCAGTGGATGAAACGGAACAGGATACTCAAAATTCAGAAAATGAAGGATTCCAGTGTCAAGTAAACAAAGGTTAGTTTCATACTGCTTTATTTCAGTGTTGCCAACGTACAACTTAATCATACATATTACATATGTCACATCTCCCCTAAAAGTTAAGTCTTTTTACAGGTTTTACAGTTCTGCCTGAAGTTGTCATTTTAGGATTATTTATGAACATTTGTTCAGCATCTGATGACCCGCTCAACTCACTGTGTTCACTACTAGAACTTTCAGATATTTGTTCATCTGATGCTGACCTGTACGTTATTGTCACTTAAACTAATAATTTCTGGGGGAGTGTTATCTAATAACTCTACACTTGAATTATTGCTTTCTACTCCCCTATCATCCCTTTCTGTAGACAAGTTTACAACATCATTATCAACTATTTCTTGTCTATTCTGTGGTTCTTCCATATCACTATTATTAAAACTTTCTATATAATGTTTTTCCTCAACTCTAATACTTTTTGTAACTGGTTTTGGTACGAATGAGCAATGTTTTACGGTTGTATAATTATGATTTAACTTGATGAATCTACGATTTCTTATCAAAATCGACCCATTGCTCATTTGTACTTTATATGTCCTATCTCTAAGTTGTTCTAAAACTATTCCTGATTGCCATTCTGAATTTGGCAATCTCTGTACATATACACTTGTTTTAGGTTGTAAGACTGGTAGGTTCTTTTTGTTAGTGTTATAGTATTCTTTTTGTTTAGTCTGGCTATTTTCTATTACTTTCCTATTATACTGTTGGTATATTCATTTGACTGTGGGTTTCTGGGTGAGGAAATCACATGGTTAAACTCCCATTCACGTGAAAATTCTTTGAACAGGTCTGATGTGAATTGTGGACCTCCATCTGATACCAATGTTAAGGGTATTCCGTGGCGTGCAAATATTGCTTTCATGTTTTCTATAACATTTCTACTAGTGGAATTTGTGTCAAGTTCTGATACTTCTATATATTTTGAGTAATAGTCAATCAAAAGTAAGTACCTTCGGTTTTTTATCTCATAAATATCACAACCTACCTTATTCCAAGGTAAAGTAGGAATGTCATGGGTTTCAAGCAATTCTCTGGTTTGAGACTTCCCGAATCTCTGACAAATTGAACATTTTTGAACTGCTTGCTTGATGTGACCAGACATAAAAGGCCAAAACACCGACTCTTGAGCAATTTTAATGGACTTATTAATACCCATGTGGGCATAATGAACCCTGTTGATCATTTCCTTACGCATTTTGAGTGGAACTACTACACTCTGTCCCTTGAATATCAAATCATCTACTATAGTTAGCTCACTTCTATACCTGTAATAAGTTTTGAGGTTTTCAGACATTTTTTTATTATTGTTTGGCCAACCTTGTAAAATCATTTGTTTTACCTCTTGTAACTCAACACAATTTTTTGTTTTTTCTTTCAACTCACAGAGCTTGAGCTCAGTTATGTTTATTTGTGATTTAATTAGACAGACTTGAGCGCAAACCTCTTCATTAAAATCTGAATTGTCATTGTTATTACTTACATATGCTCTTGAAAGTGCATCAGCAAGTATCAACTGTTTTCCTGGAATATATTTTAAATTTATTTCATATTTTTGTAATTGTATCATCATCCTTTGAAGTCTAGCCGGACACTTATTGAGTGGCTTTTTAAAAATTGATATCAAAGGTTGATGATCACTTTCTACTGTGATTCTTTTCCCAAAAATGTATTCATGAAATCTTGATACTCCAAAACAAATTGCCAAGAGTTCTTTCTCGATCTGAGCATACCGAGTCTCAGCATCGGTCATTGACCTTGAGGCATATGCACAAGGCAATCTGTTCTGTAGCAACACTGCACCTAACCCTGATTTTGATGCATCTACTGATAATGTTACTTCTTTCGTAACATCAAAAAACTGTAGTACTGGCCTGTTACTTAATTTAGCTATTAATTCTTTGAACGCTTGTTGATGTTCTTTCTGCCATACAAACTCCACATCTTTCTTTAAAAGTTCTCTTAAAGGCATTGTTGTACTTGAAAATCCCTTAATAAATTTGCTTACATAGGTAAACATGCCCAACAATCTTTGTATATCTAATTTATTTTTTGGCTGTGGCATATTGATCAGATCTTTTATTTTCTCATCGTTTGGTGACACCCCGTCTTTTGAAATTGTATGTCCCATGTATTTGACGAACTCTTTGCCAAAATGGCATTTATCTAGATTAAACCGAACGCCAGCTTGTTTAGCTAATTGCATTACTTGTTCGAGTCTACTGTCATGTTCCGTTTTGGTCTTACCCCACACAATTAAATCATCGATATAAACTTCAACCCCCTCAATGTTAAATATTGCCTTGAACCGGTCCTGAAAAACCTCAGGAGCTGACTTTATTCCATAGGGTAGTCTCAGAAATTTATACCGTCCGAAAGGTGTGCCAAAAGTGCACAAATCAGTACTTTCCTCATCCAATACTATCTGGTAAAACCCACTTGTAGCATCAAGTGTGCTAAAATACCTGGCCCCAACTAATTTAGTTGTTATTTGTTCCAATGTTGGAATTTGACAGTATTCCCGCTTTATCACGGAATTTAGATCCTTTGGGTCCAAACATATTCGTAAATTTCCATTTGGCTTTTTAACCAGCACTAGCGCATTTACCCAATCCGATGTACCTTCAACTTTTTTAATTATTTTTAACTTGACTAACTCTTGTAGACTTTGTTTTAATTTATCATGAAGAGGTAAAGGTACTTTGCGAGTGGGATGGACAACAGGCTTTGTATTTTTTTCAATTTCTATGTGATATTCTTTCTTTAATTGCCCATATTCATTTTTTTCAGTTACAGAGTCAATTTTCTTTACTAAATTTAATTGCTGACAAGATGGTAGTCCTAAAATAGTTTGAGTATCACTGTCTACTACAAAAAACTCTAAATTGTATGGTTCATCATTTATACTACTACTACAGACAGTGAACTCCCAGTGTATGATTTCAACTTTGTATTTGTCCCTTTAATTAACTTTGATGGTAAACCTAACTCTTTATAATTTCTGAGTGGCAGGACATTTACTACAGCCCCGGTATCTATTTTGAACGTTACAGACTTATGATTTATTTCAATTTGTGTGGTCCAAGACTGTTTATCTTTGTTACTTATAGAATGAATTGATCCTATAAACATAAACTCTTCTACTATGTCTACATTATTTGACTCGTTTCCGACTAAATTTACATTTTTAGATTTCTTCCTGCACATATTTGCAAAATGATTTTTGTTGTGACAAATAGCACAGGTCTTACCGAAGGCAGGACATTTATTTAAATCATGTGTCCTACCACATTTTGTGCAAGAAAAAATCTTTTTAGTACCTGATTTATTTAAACTAGTGTTATTTCGGTTTCCACTGAAATTGTTTCTCTGAAAATCTCTATGGCTCCTGTTAACAGCATCTACAGCAGTACTTCCTGACGCTGTGCACTTCATGGTTTCGCTTTGTTCTTTGGACTTCTCAATACATCTGCATGTTTCAATGGTTTTCTCCAGTGAAATTGATCCATCTTCTAGTAGCCTCTGTCTCATATCTTCATCATTGACTCCCACTGTTATCATTGCTTTGACCATGAGGTTTTCTAAATCACCTAACCTGCATTTCTTTGCTTGCTTCTTTAACTCGGTGATAAATTGATCCAGCGTTTGTCCTGGTTTTTGCCTTAGAGTGATGAAAGTAAATATTTCAAATACCAGATTTTCCTTCGGTAAAAAGAAGGCTTCGAATTTGTCCAGCAAGATCTGTAGCTTGTCCTTCTCGTCATCTGTGTAGGTGAAGGTTTCCTGAATTTTAAACCCTTCTTCGCCGATGAGATGAAGCATCTGTGCACATTGGATCTGCTCCGTTTTCTTATTTAATTCCGAAGCAATGATATAATTTTGGAAACGACGCTTCCAGAATCGCCAATTCTCGGCGAGGTTTCCCTCCATATTCATTGGAGCTATTGCAGCACGGGCTTCACTCATTTTAATTATGTTCTTCTTAATTTTCTCTTGAGTATGATTCAATTTCGATTTTATTTGCCTTTGGATGCTTTCTTATTAATAATTTATTAAATTTTCCGACTGCGCCATGTCAAGTAAACAAAGGTTAGTTTCATACTGCTTTATTTCAGTGTTGCCAACGTACAACTTAATCATACATATTACATATGTCACACCAGTTGGTCGAAAATAAAAGAAGATTAAAGCCCGCAACGGACGGCGAGCGATACTATAATATATATTATAGCTTTGCATTGACATATGTCATTTTAGTATGGAAAAATATCGTAATATCGGAATATATATTATAGCGTCGTCCGCGGGGCTTGGTTCATTTTCATAGAGAGCGATATTGGTGAAATATATGAGATATAATATATCGCTCGCCGTCCGTTGCGGGCTTTAGACATAGGAAAGCCAATGTTGGAACTGGACCTTGCCTAGAGGACAATCCAACCTGTGCCTTTCAATCGATAAAACCGAACAAAGAAAACAAAAAACTATGGCTGTTTGTTTCTAGAGTCAAAGAAACTGTTCAGGAAGCAGATATAGTAAAGTACATTTCGGAACAAGCATCAGTGAGATCTGATGATCTCAGAGTGAGAATTTTGGAAACAAAGATATCCGAGAGTTACAGAAGCTTTATGGTGGGGGTTCCTTTGGACCTGAAGGAGAAAATATATGGTAATGAATTTTGGCCGACAGGAATAACCTTTTCTCGTTTCAATTTCAGAAGAGGTCAGCATTTTTTAGAAACAAATTAAATGAACCATCCGGTACAAATGAAGAACATTCACACGACTCACTCAGGGGGGCTAATGAGACCTTCACAATATTTCACCAAAATGTTCGCTCTCTGTGTAATTCAAAAGATCAACTAGAACAAATATGTAACAATAATAAGGACATAAAAATCTTATGCATTACGGAACATTGGAAATCTGAAAACCAGCTTGAATTCTTCGGTATAAAAGACTTTAGTATCAGATCATATTTCTGCAGGAATGATGGAGAGCATGGTGGGGTAGTCATCTATGTTAGGAATGATACTAAGGCAAAAGGCAGGAGAGATATTGCAGAGATATCGAAGAAAGGAATTTTTGAATTGGCAGGTATTGAATTCAAGTTGAATAATATGAATTGCATCTGTATTGTTGTATATAATAATGGAACAACTGAAACATTGATAAAAGAACTAGGTAAATTATTGAATCAACTGAAAAATAAAAATATTATTATTGCAGGTGATTTTAACATTGACATGATAGGAAACTCCAATAAAAAAATAGAACTCTTAAATTTCTTCAATTGTTACAACATCAAACAAACTGTCTTCAATCCTACAAGACTGACAGATACCACCTCTACCTGTATAGACGGAATTTTCACTAATTTAGATATTCCTTATACTACACTAGTTTGGGACACTTATATATCGGACCACTTAGCACAGAAACTTACTTTCAGCTCAAGAAAAGACAAAATTCAATTTACATGGAAAAGATTATTCACCCAAAGAAATATTGATGATTTCAAGAATATTTTACAAAAGCAAAACTGGAATGTTTTATATAATGTAAATGATGATGTAAACAGATCCTATGAGATCTTTCATAACATATGTATACCTAAATAACCTGAATACTGCTTTTCCCCTGAAAAAAGTAGCCATAAAACCTCATTATGATGAACATTTCCAACATAATCCAGCTGTAGCACAACTGAAGCAACAACTTGATCTGCTTTTGATTCTGAGCGATTACAACCCTATGCTGAAGAACATATTGTATAAAGACATAAAAAAACAATATGAAAAAGAACTAATTAATCAAAAGGTTGAAGTTTATGATCAGAAAATATTATCATCTGATAATAAAAATAAAGCCCTAATGTCAGTAGTGAGATCTATAAAAGACAGTAGCTCGGATTGTGACAGAGAATTTCCAATCAAAAAAGACGCCTTGCAAACTGCAAACGAGATGAATGAATACTTCATTAATGTTGGCCCAAAATTAACCGACCAATTAAAAATTAACAGCTCCCATGACGCTAAAGAAGAATTGGATAAATCCATTTATATTAAACAGATTTCAACTCAACAACTAAGAGACATAGTGAATTGTATGAAGAACAAGCAATCAAGTGGAATAGATGGTGTTTCAAATAACCAGATAAAGAAAACAATTGACGAAATTGTAGAACCTTTACTGTACGTATTGAATAAATCCTTGAAACATGGAATATTTCCAGATATGTTGAAAACTCAAGGAGAGACTCAACTAGTTATGGGAACTATCGCCCCATTAGCATATTGTCATCATTTTCGAAGATATTTGGAATAGCTTTTTGTGCCCAACTAATGGAGTTCGTGATAAATAATGATATTATTTCCAAGGCTCAGCATGGATATCTAAAGGGAAGGTCTATACAAACCGCAATATATCAATTCATCAACAAGATATTGCAGGCCTTTGAGGATGGAGATTTGTCTTTGGGAATGTTTTTGGATTTGTCTAGGGGACCAGCTTTGAAATGGGTTGCATCATACTCCACAAAAAGATCGCAACTAGTTGAATTACAGGTAAATGGAAAGCTAATCAGATCTGAACAACTAGAAGTAAAATTAGGAATAGCACAAGGAAGCATTGCAGGACCATTCTTTTTCATACTATATTTCAATGAGTTTGAAGATGAAATTACTAAATTTAATGACAGCACCATGGTTGTAAATTATGCAGATGATACAAACATTCTCAGCATAGGAGGGCAATGGCCTCAATTAAAAATAATCGCTGAAGAGGTGTTGGAACTATCCACTACATATTGCAACAAAAACAACTTAGTTTTTAATAAAGACAAAACGAAGATGATTATGTTCCACCATTTAAAATCAAGAATAAACTGCCCAGACAAAATAAAATTGAATGATGAATCATACAAGGTTAGTGAAAATGTAAAGTTCCTTGGAATTTATATTGATGAAGAGCTGAACTGGAAATGCCATATTGACTATGTATCAAAAAAGATCTCAACTTCAATTTATGGTCTGGGGGTTATCTCCAAGTATTTGAGGTTGGGATCTTTGAAAACTATATACTACTCTACAATAGAATCCAGACTGAGGTATGGAATAGTTTTCTATGGAACAGGAAATATCACATCACTGTTTATCCTGCAAAAAAAAAATCGATCAGAACAATATTCAAAATGGGTTGGAGAACATCATGTCGTGGAGTTTTCAGAAAGAATAAAATGCTGACTATACAGGGTCTTTCACGAGGAACCTCACCCATATTTATACGGGAAACTACTGAACGTATTTTCATGAAATTCAGCACTTATAAGTATTTCACGATGCTGATGAAATCTAAAATATTTTCAAGGCATGAGCACCTCCGGTTTTTCCGGAAATGACGTCAACTTCCATTTTTCGAATTAGAACACCATTTTTTTATTGCAGAAATAGATTCCTTAGAAAATTTCAAGTTATTTTGATGTAACATTTTTCAGTTTTGGTTGGAAAATTCTCTCTGAGCGGGAAAATTCGAAAAAAAAATCGAAAATAGAGCTCCGCTGAAACAAGAATAACTTCGAGGTTTTTGGATGGAAAATTTTCATTTTTGGGATTTTTCAAGATGTGAGATTGATGTATCTACTTTAAAAATCGAAATCGCGATTCATGATACAGGGGGTGAAAAAATCGCAATCAAAGTTAGGGATGACAAACTCAATTTGGGTTTTAAACACTTTTGCAGATCTCTTCCTCCCGATGAAATAAGAAGAGCAACGCACGAAGCATTCCTGAGACGTATAAATAAATGTCTAGAAATTAACGGTCAAAACTTTGAGCATCTTCTCTAGTTATAACTGCGAGAGTTTGCCATGGTTCTCCTAATAGTAACTTGAAGTCGGTTTCAAGAAGGGGTGAAAAATCTACAGCATGGTTTAAGTAACAGTTCCTGAAAATTTCATCTTTTTGGCGTGAAGGGAAAAGGAATAGCTGAAAATTCAAGACGAAAAACAGTTTTTTGTGAATAACTCAGAAAATATCCACTTTGGGGCAAGGGTGTGATGCATACACTCACATTATTTTTTAACGTAGATTCAATATCTGCCATAAAAAAATGGGGTTCTAATTCGAAAAAATTGATTTTTCACGATTTTGTCATCCCTAACTTTGAAAGCAATTTTTTCACCCCCTGTATCATGAATCGCGATTTCGATTTTCAAAGTGGATACATCAATCTTACATCTTGAAAAGTCCCAAAAATGAAAATTTTCCATCCAAAAACCTCGAAGTTATTCTTGTGTCAGCGGAGCTCTATTTTCGATTTTTTTTTTCGAATTTTCCCGCTCAGAGAGAATTTTCCAACCAAAACTGAAAAATGTTACATCAAAATAACTTGAAATTCTCTAAGGAATCTATTTCTGCAATAAAAAAATGGTGTTCTAATTCGAAAAACGGAAGTTGACGTCATTTCCGGAAAAACCGGAGGTGCTCATGCCTTGAAAATATTTCAGATTTCATCAGCATCGTGAAATACTTATAAGTGCTGAATTTCATGAAAATACGTTCAGTAGTTTCCCGTATAAATATGGGTGAGGTTCCTCGTGAAAGACCCTGTATATGGAGTTTATATTCAGGAATGTCTAGTGTTCTTTCACAAGAATAAAGAGATGTTCCAGCAATATGTTAAGGACAAATCTGCATACAACATTAGAAATGTGGACTATGTATATTCGAAGTATCGACTTACCAATACACAGAACCAAGTAGAGTACAGGTGTTTGAAACTTTCTAACTCCTTACCAATTGCCATTCAGAAAGAGGAAAATTTCAAGAAGTTCAAGAAGGCTATACATGAGCATCTACTGGAAATGGAACCATACAAACTTGAAGATTTTGTTGGTTGTATATGAATTAATTTGTATATATTTGACACAATTTCATTTGTTTCTTGTAATATAGTTTCATCTATATATATAAAAGAAAGATGTTGGTTACACCATTTATAACTCGAGATCGGATGGACTGTTTGTTATGAAACTTCTTATATGGATTCGTCTACGGTCTGGTTATTATAAAATGCAATATAACTTCGAAAAAATCGATGAAAATTTCACTCATACAGGAAATGCTTTTCCTCCTTTTGAGCGAGGCCACTAGGTGTCGCTACAGTTACAGTTACGCTACCGCTTATTCGTAGGTACTTCTCGCCGTTAGATGGGGTGTACAGTGACTATATTACCACTATAGTCACTGTGATAGTGTGTAATTTGGGTTGCCTACAACTTTGCGCCGTTGGCCAATGTTTCGTTCTTTCCACTTCAGGTGGCGCTATTCACAAATTATGACTGATTTTTTTCAGTTATTTCAAATACTTGAATTTATTCTGGCGAACGTGGCGTGTTAATGGTAGACAATTTTGTCAAGCAATAATGTGTGTTTTTATTCCTGACATTCTGATGTATATTAGTTCTTAGGAAAAGTAGAAAACTTTCATTATAAAAAGATGCCATTCTGCTGTCATGTCATAATTGACTTTAGTAAATCAGCTGTTGATACATCCATCAAATTGACAACGGAAAATACACTGAAATGATATTGCGGCGCCGCCACATTGCTAATATTTTCGATTTGGTCGAACGTCATTCCATTCAAAAATTGACAGGTGCCTACACCATTATTCTAGACATCTTATCGTGAAGGTACTAACTATATTTGACATCAGCACCATTAGATGGCGATGAATTTGTTGAGGCTTTCGCGACCATCAATTTATGTCATGTTTTTTTTCTCGAGAATTTCGGTCGTCGTTGTTTGAAATGGTCGAATAAAGAACATATGACATTAATTACTGTGTACTTTGCATAGGACCTATAGTACCATAAAGGTCAATTAACAGATCCAGAAGCGCGTGAATATCACAGTGAATTTTTATCGAAATGTCAAGTATATACGATTTTGGCGATCAGTTTCGGTCGTGATATGTCCATTCTCATCTTTCCTCATAATTTTTAAAATGTTTTTGAATTTCTGTTTGGGTAATAAATATATTTGCGGAAATCACTAAATCCAAAATTGCTATAATTGGTAATTGACATATTATTTTTATGTATATGTTCGGTGTGACAGCTCATATCCATCGAAACATTTGACAGTTCAAAAATCAGATAACCAAGCTGTTGATCTCCAATCACCGGTGATTACGATTTGTGAAATCCACCGTAAGTATCATTTAGGCGGAACAAAGTTCGCCGGGCCAGCTAGTTTGAAATAAAGCTTACTTATTATTATTATTATAGTGTGTTTTATATTGCCGAGAACATTTACCGAATATTTGAACTCTAATAATTTTGTCATTTCAGATGGAACATATTTCATTTCGCTATACCTAAATGTGCTGCTTCAGGGAGTTATCGAAGCCTTTTCGAAATCCGATAAATTTTTTGATTTAATATTGTTTCGTCTAGTAGTCTGTTGTGGGCTCCAGTCAAATAGAGTAATATTTTGTCGTAAGTTTGTGTTAAAATCGTTTTGCTCTCGTGTTCTCAGATTTGATAAATAAAATGAAAAGTATCTCTCTTGAATAAAGAATCAACATGATTTTAACAATTGGAGAGTTTTACGAAAATTTTTTTTTTGCATCGAGGGTTTATTCACAAAAGTAACCAGATCAAGGGCATCCTGGTAAAAAAGTTTTTTAAATTTTTAAAATTCTTGAAGACAGATTTGGAATATTCTGGAAAATATTCCTTCGAATGTGAGACAGAAGAATAGGCAACAATTAGATGGTGCTCCGGCACATTTCAAATGTGTTGATATATATGATAAATGGATAGTTTTTGCTTACAACTGTCCAGCGAGATCACCTGATCTGACAGCATTGATATTTTTCATGGGGATATAACAAGAATATACTTTACAGACTTTACAGTACACCATAAACTACTCCTGATAATATGAAAGTGAGGATTAGAAATGCCTTCCAAACAGTTACTCCAAATATTTTGAAAAATGTTAGAAACCCATTCGAAAAAAGAATTACACGCTGTATTGAAGCAGATGGTGGTCATGTCGAAGATGTATTATGTAGTTTTTAATTTTTCCTTGAATTTTAATCATTGAATCTTGTATTTTTTTAATTAAAAGCTAGTAATCCCAAAGTAGTAGATTCAGGTTGATGAAACAATGTTGATTCAAAAAATTTATCGGATTTCGAAAAGGCTTCGATAACTCCCGAAGCAGCACAGTTAGGTATAGGAAAATGTTATATGGTTCGGAAGGAAATGAAAAGGCGAATCTTGTCATGTGGAAAAATAAAGGGTGTTCCATTTGAAATAACAAAGTTATTGGAGTTCAAATATGCAAATTGTTCTTGGCAATATGAAACACACTCTATACTATACTATACTATTGATCGTCTACTCAAGGCATAGTTATTAGCTGACAGGCATTTAAGGAACCGGACAAAATTTTGTACACCTACCGTTGCTAATTAAAATGATATTAAATTTCTTTGACAACATGACTTTTTGAGGAATAGTTGAATATCTCACAAACGGAGAGAGTGAGGTATATGAATACTCTTGCGAAGTCCACATATTTTTCCCGAAAAAATTAAAAAATGTAAGAAACTACAGGGCGTTCCATTAAAAAAAACATAACTTTGATGTCACGCTCGTTTCAAACACCTAGTTTGAAAGTCATTATTTTGAAAATGTAGTCCTAATCGACATACATATACGTCCCTAGACCGCTCACTGAAAAAATGTACCATTTGGACACGAGAGTCCGAGGCGTTCAGCTTGACTCACGCTGTATACTATAAAGGGTCCTGTAAGACTGCATTCTTCTTCTTTAGCTGCCGAACCAGACATCTTAGTTTCAAAACAGGTTTTAGGATTGCCCTTGGCTCAGTGGTAGAGCATTGGAATTAGGACCCAAAGGTCCGAAGTTGAATCCGGAGCTAGGAAAGAAATTTTCTAGTCTCGGTAGGGGCCACCATTCTCACTGTTGGGTCAAAAATTAACAGTGCTTTGCCTAAGGTGGCGTAAGGACACAGTTACAAAGCCTACACAGAACACAACTGCTTACTCCGAACTCGGCACAAGTTACAAGCTTCGAAGCTTGTAGTTTCAGAGGGGTCTCCTCAGGAGACCTAGGAGTAATCAGGATAACAATATCATATCAAATCATATATTTCTATTTCTGTACCTCAGGAAATCAGTTTTCAATGACCAATGACCCTGTTATTGAAAAGTAATTTCCTGAGAAAATGATATTCAAGAAACGGGTGATTTTTCAAATAGATTGCCCTGTATGTTTTCATGTCCTTTCAGTTACCTTCACCATATCTATTAAAACGCAATATCAATTTTCCTAACGGTACAGGTCTTATTGAGAGAAAACTGGAGATGTTGAGGACATGGCACTTCGCTGAATGACCTAAGACGGTTGCATAAACAAGACGAAATACGAATGTGATACGAAGGATTCATAGATTTATTTGCCATACACAGAAGGTCCGTTATGATTGGAATTGATTTTTCTGGTTTTCTTCAAATTCAATTTTTCAATATAATGCAGAGAATGGAATCCTTCACATTTTTCCAGAAGTAACCTTATCTTTATTATTATAGGCATAAAACGCGACTCTGTGTCGTGAAACAACTTTCATTCAAAATGTAATGTTTGAAATGCCTATAAGCAATGATATATCTGAAACCAATATCGGTTAAATACAGATGTAATCCTATTTTTTTTTTCATTTTTCGACTGATTCATATGTGATGTGTTTTGTATTAATGATGTTCTCACACCTATGTTATAATCTCGAAAAAATATTCTGAACATCTGTATTAATTCAATTACGTTTTCCGATTGAAATATCACTCAATGAAAACACCTTTTAATTTACAAGATACTTATGTTGAATGAAAAATTGAGAATCGAAAGGAAATGACATTTTGAAAATCTTGGTAACTTGAACTTAAATTTGGTTACCCGACGCAGTCGGCCGTACTGAGGATTCAGGGGTGAAGAAATTTTTCTAAAACTATCTATTTTTTGAGAAACGCGATGATCATAAGAACTTCAGGATGCCCCATCAGAGATTATCGAGAAATATCCGAGCGAAATTCTACCCATGATCGAGTGATTTTGTAGCGAATATAATTGGAATAATTCTCACAGCAGGTTCCATGGTTTCGATTATTTTTTTGAATTCTTCAGTTATCTGATAATATTCAAATTAAATTGTTTGTTGCGCTGGTAAGGAGTGGAAATAATCCCAAGGCTGCTGAAAAAATGTGAAGTATGTGAAGAAAGTTCATTATATTCGGCAATCAATAACGGCAAATTTATCATTTTGTTATAATGACTCTTTCATATAAGTGTAACGTCTTGTTTTTGCAACTGTTCTCGGTCTTTCAGCTATGCTGTGCGCTAAACTTTTTCAAGTTTTTTTTGAATAAGATATGCATCGTGAAGAATATTTCTTGAATTTGCGTTTCTCTCTTTTAGATATTGATAGATGAATTCACTCGAGTTTAGAAATTTTCAGAATTTCTAAGTTTTTTCTCCCTAAAAGAAAAAGTTATTTCCCCATTGAAATTTTTTAGTTCTTCATATTGAACTATTTGTCAGTGTTCTATAAAATATCAACCTACCAGTAATATTATCTACTATTTCAGCCACCAATTCTAAGGTATATGTATGTGCTACAATGTGGCATGAAAACGAGGAAGAGATGCTGACTTTTTTGAAATCCATAATGAGACTCGATGAGGACAACTGTGCACATCATATAGCGAAATATCATATGCACACTGACGTACCAAGCTTTTACGAATTGGAATGTGAGTCTGAATCATTTTGTTGTCACTTTATGATCGGCAAAGGGGATTGTAATTGTTAAATAAATATAAACGAGCGCATGTCATTATATCATATTGTAAAGATGATTAATTCAAAAATTAATAAACTGTACTCCGTGAGATAAGGGTAGGTAATTTGCATTCATTGACAACTGCGTCATGTCTAATGATATGATGACCGTAGGTACATGTACATTCCATTCACTTTCATAAAGTATCCCGGCGAGCCATGCAATTCTGACACATTTCACCGCGTATATTTTGAAAATGTTTGGTTATAGTCATTCTTCTGTCAGAAACGAACGCAACGTTCCCGTTTCTACATATAAATCGTAGAAATTGCGTATTTATTGAAATGTTTATTCACTTTGAGATAACAATGAATATGAGGAAAAATTATGTGAATTCAATAACTCCAAAGACCTGGCGAATGTTGAAGAAACTTTTTTCTCTGTTAATACTGGAAATAATTCACGAATATGAACATGGATGATAGATTCAGTTATGTGCTATATCCTTGTACAGAAATCAAGAACCGAGTGTTTTACTGAATTTTACTGAAAAATAATGGACGGAATAGTCCGTTACCTTGTGATAGATCCTTCGAAAAAATAATAAAAGTGCTCGAATAACCCGACAGAAAAACTTCTAAACGAACAGAACCGACAGACCTATGGAATTCCCCACTTTTCAAAATTTTCAAGAAATAAGCCTATAGACGACAATTAAATACCTCTTTGCACAACTTGAAATACTCCAGTATTAAAATGTAGTTGTACTACGAATCCTGTGTCACAGTTAAACCTTGAAAGAACTAACTCTATTTACAACGTAAGGAAAGAGTAAATGAAAGGTAACCTCGGCAACGTCGCTCAAAATTATTCGACTTTCACGATTGCCAACCTCCGTTAGTTTTAAGTAAAGGAACTCGATAAACCTAAACCATGGCAAACCGGGATACTTTATAAAAGTGAACGGAGTATAACTACTTCATCCATTGTAACTGTCTGGGATATGTACATTATGAATTTTTTGTTGAAATTGATCTCTCTGAATCGGAGCAATTTCACTGTTATATTCTCAAATATTACGAAACTAACTTCAAAATGGACCAATAATAATGCTTGCTTTGGGCGCAGTCTCAAGGAGGCGACAATAGAATTCTAGAAATTTTAAAAAAGAAACAAAGCATTAGTTTTTATTAATTTTTCTGGTTCAAAGAAATAACCATTCTTGTAGTGATATAATTCCTCATCTTTATATGTATAAAAGAAAGATGTTGGTACCACCATTTTTAACTCGAGATCGGATGGACTGTTTGTTATGAAACTTCATATATGGATGCGTCTACGGTCTGGTTATTATAAAATACAATAAAATTTTACTTATACAGGGAATGCTTTTCCTTCCTTTGAGTAATGCTACTAGGTGTCGCTACAGTTACAGTTACGCTACAGCTTATTCGTAGCTACTTTATTCGATATTCTCGCCGTTAGACGGAGATGTGTAATTTCGGTTGCCTCCAACTCTGCGCTGTTAACCAAAGCCGAAATGTCTTAGCGTAGGATTACAGATCTCTAAAATGATAAGATTTCGTTGAGATATGACTGATAATGATGATAATAATACATTTATTGGCCCATTCTGAAATGAAGATGTATAGGACAAGTCAAATAATCTATAACCTAGGTAATTAAACTATCTCCTAAATATTCACTTACACTATAGTAACATTTTCTTAACAATAGCTCACGGATAGATTTCCTGAAATAAACCTCATTCATTAATTTTATACAGTTGAGTAGATGGTTGAACAATTTCATACCCCTGTAAGTAGGAGCATTTGCGAACTTACTGGTTCGGTGTCTTGGCAAGGACAGAGTGTTAGTATTTCTAGTATCATCTTTATGATAACTAGATAGAGTTGCCAAGTTATTTTGTTTATTCTTTATAAACAGAAGGCATTTATAAATATACAGGGTGTCCCAGAAGTCCCGCACTTCCTTGAGGGGATCGAAAATGAAAAATATTCTAAGCCCAAATATCCATGTTTGAAATTTTTTGATAACGTAGATCATTAGTTATTAATTAATGAAAGTGACCAATCAGGAGCGCGCTACAGAAGAATAACTAGGGAGTGGGGGTGCGAGAGTGAGACGCCAGAGCTGCTGCCGGCTTTTCAGGCAGTGAACAGAGACTGGCGTCCCCATTGCCTTGTTATTCTTCTATAGCTCGCCCCTGATTGGTCACTTTCATTAATTAATAACTAATTAACTACGTAATCAAAAAATTTCAAACATGGATATTTGGGCTAAGAATATTTTCCACTTTCGATCCCCTCAAGGAAGTGCGGGACTTCTGGGACACCCTGTATAATAATAATAATACACCCGCACGGGTGTGGTTTGGTTTCTGCAACGCCACATGGGGGGTGACGTCCCCACGGCCCGAGTTACCTGGGCCACCAAGGGTAAATGGTGGCAAACCCATGAACGAGAAGTGGAAACCGATATCATGGCAGAAGATCGAGATGCCACTCCACCTGCTGGCTCGACCACCGTGAGGAGGACTGCCCGCAGGGGAGCTCGCAACGCACGTATCCAGTGTAGCCGCGAAATGAATATTGAAGTAATGCGAGCTTTTCATTACGTGAACAATTGCGAGGACAAACCACTTCCTGGATGGAGAAGAGAGATCTTCAAGGGATCGAATTATCCCGGAATATCGCGGGATGTGCACAGCAGGCTGTGGATTTGCAAACCTGTTACATCGTGCGGAAATTTCTGAACTAGTGGGAGGAACTGAATTGTTTTTTCACTGGTTCATAGAAGAATAACCAGCTCGAGCTGAGAACGGGAGACCGATGAATAATAATAATAAGGGCTGGACCTGGAATCTCCACGACATAAAGAGTTGATAGTTGATCTGAAAGATCGCTTGAGACAGCAAGCTAAAGCGAAAGGTGCTCGCCTGCGAAGATACAATGAGCTAACAAAGCGAAAACAACAAAACGCTGAATATGTGAGAGACAGAAGGAAGTTCTTCAGAAGTCTTGAACAGCCATCCGAAATCTCCTCCAATCAGCATGCTGATATTAACAAAGACGAATTTCGACAATATTGGAGTTCTCTATGGTCGGAGAGTGGTCAACTTCAGAGGAATACTAGCTGGCTTACGGACATTGAACACCAGGCCTCAGAAATCGTTGAGATGAAGACTGATCTTTTCACAGTCGAAGAAATTTCCAACATTGTCAAAAAAACTAGTAACTGGAAGGCGCCAGGACCCGACCGACTTCACAACTTTTGGGTTAAACAATTTCCAGCATGTTTCCCAAGTCTGGCTAGATGTTTTTCGGATGCGCTGGAAGATCCCTTCAAGATACCTACTTTCCTCACTCAAGGCAGTACCTTTATGCTTCACAAAAAAGGAGATCGCAGCAAGCCAGAAAACTACCGACCGATAACGTGTTTGTCAGTGGTGTACAAGCTGTTCACAACGCTTGTGAATAATGCGATATATCGTCACTGTGAAGCCAACAACATTCTGGAAGAAGAACAGAAAGGCTGCTCTAGAGGATCGGCAGGATGCAAACATCAACTCACCATAGACGCTGTAGTGTTAAAGCAAGCCCAAGCGAGAAGGAGGAATTTAAGTCTATGTTATATCGACTATCAGAAAGCCTTCGATACGGTGCCCCACGATTGGTTTGTGAAAGTACTGGAGATTTATAAGATCTGCCCGAAAATAATAGGCGTGCTCCAACATCTAATGAGTACATGGAAAACAAATATTCTTATAAACAACATCAATGCTGGAACCGTGAAAATATCGAGGGGGATATTTCAGGGAGATGCCCTGTCGCCGATGTGGTTTTGTATAGCACTGAATCCTCTATCTACTCTTTTGAAAAACACCAACGTGGGGTACAGACTAGCAATAAGGAATCCGCGAAAACTTACCCATTTATTGTATATGGATGATCTGAAACTATTCGGCGAGAACCAAAATCAACTTCACTCGCTGATAGATATAGTGCGCTCCTTCAGCAAAGACATTGACATGTCTTTCGGTCTCGACAAATGCGCTATAGTCAACATCAGGAAGGGTAAAATAGAGAACACTCAGGAACAATTTCAGGACATCCACAGTATGTTGCCAGAAGAGACCTACAAGTATCTGGGCATTCCTCAAAATCAACGGATTGACCACACCCGTTTGAAAGCTGAGTTCACTGCAAAATATAAGAACAGGATAACCAAAGTGCTCAACACCAAGCTGTCTGCTAGAAACCAGATCGATGCCTTGAACTCTTGGGCTACGCCTGCTCTGACCTACACTTTCGGAGTCTTGAAGTGGTCAGATGCTGATCTGAATGAGTTGGACCGACTCACCCGCCGCCTAATGACGAAGTTCCGATGTCTGCACACCAACGCATCGGTGAAAAGGCTTTATCTACCCAGGAGAGATGGTGGACGAGGTCTGTTGAACATCTATAAACTCTGCAGAACCCAGGAGAAAAACTTGAGGCAGCGACTGCTCGAGTCCGAAGATAGCCTGATGAAATTGGTGACAACAGAGGATAAGGGATACACACCTCTGAACCTACAACACAGAGAACTGACATTCGATATCACCACGAGAAGCGAAGATATAAGTATATGGCGGGAACAAGCTCTGCACGGCAGATTTCCCAAACACCTTGAGGGGGAAAATGTCGATAAATTAGCTTCTTTGTCGTGGTTGAATGCGGGACAATTGTATCCTGAAACTGAGGGATTCCTGACGGCTATCCAAGACCGAGTTATAAGAACTCGCAACTATGAGAAGCACTGTTTGAAGCTGAACGTGGAGGACAAATGCAGGAAGTGCGGCGCAGTTGGCGAGTCTATCGAACATATAATAGCAGGTTGTCGAGTTCTTGCCGACAACGCATATCTGGGCCGACACAACCAAGTGGCAAAAATTGTTCACCAGCAGTTAGCTCTCAGACATGGTTTTTTGGATACTTGTCCGCCATATTATAAGTATCAACCTGCAGCAGTGTTGGAAACGGACACAGCGGTTCTCTATTGGGACAGACCCATAACAACAGATAGATCAGTGGACTACAATAGACCGGACCTTGTATTCATTGAGAAGGATCAGAAGTATGGGGTGATAATTGATGTGGCCGTACCATTGACTCATAACATCGGAAGAACGGAGTCGGAAAAAATAACGAAGTACGAGAACTTGGCAATAGAGCTGAAGAATATGTGGCAATTATCGAAAGTCACTATTATACCGTTGGTGATTTCGGCTGAGGGAGTCATGTCCAAATCATTTAAGAAAAACCTTCAAAAGATCGAGATATCCCAGAGGATCGCGGGATATGCACAGCAGGCAGTAGCTTTGCAAACCTGTCACATCGTGCGGAAATTTCTGAACTAGTGGGAGGAACTGAAATGTTTTTTCACTGGTTCATAGAAGTAATACCAGCTCGAGCTGAGACCGGGAGACCGATGATGAAGAATAATAATAAATAATAATATATAATAATAAAGACCTACAAGTATCTGGGCATTCCTCAAAATCAACGGATTGACCACACCCGTTTGAAAGCTGAGTTCACTGCGAAATATAAAAACAGGGTGACCAAAGTGCTCAACACCAAGCTGTCTGCTAAAAACCAGATCGATGCCCTGAACTCTTGGGCTACGCCTGCTCTGACCTACACTTTCGGAGTCTTGAAGTGGTCAGATGCTGATCTGAATGAGTTGGACCGACTCACTCGTCGCCTAATGACAAAGTTCCGATGTCTGCACACCAATGCATCGGTGAAAAGGCTTTATCTACCCAGAAGAGATGGCGGACGAGGAATGTTGAACATCTATAAACTCTGCAGAACCCAGGAGAAAAACTTGAGGCAGAGACTGCTCGAGTCTGAAGATAGCCTGATGAAATTGGTGACAACAGAGGATAAAGGATACACACCTCTGAACCTACAACACGGAGAACTGACATTCGATATCACCACGAGAAGCGAAGATATAAGTATATGGCGGGAACAAGCTCTGCACGGCAGATTTCCCAAACACCTTGAGGGGGAAAATGTCGATAAATTAGCTTCTTTGTCGTGGTTGAATGCGGGACAATTGTATCCTGAAACTGAGGGATTCCTGACGGCTATCCAAGACCGAGTCATAAGAACTCGCAACTATGAGAAGCACTGTTTGAAGCTGAACGTGGAGGACAAATGCAGGAAGTGCGGCGCAGTTGGCGAGTCTATCGAACATATAATAGCAGGCTGTCGAGTTCTTGCCGACAACGCATATCTGGGCCGACACAACCAAGTGGCAAAAATTGTTCACCAGCAGTTAGCTCTTAGACATGGTTTTTTGGATACTTGTCCGCCATACTATAAGTATCAACCTGCAGCAGTGTTGGAAACGGACACAGCGGTTCTCTATTGGGATAGACCCATAACAACAGATAGATCAGTGGACTACAATAGACCGGACCTTGTATTCATTGAGAAGGATCAGAAGTATGGGGTGATAATTGATGTGGCAGTACCATTGACTCATAACATCGGAAGAACGGAGTCGGAAAAAATAACGAAGTACGAGAACTTGGCAATAGAGCTGAAGAATATGTGGCAATTATCGAAAGTCACTATTATACCGTTGGTGATTTCGGCTGAGGGAGTCATGTCCAAATCATTTAAGAAAAACCTTCAAAAGATCGAGATATCCCAGAGGATCGCGGGATATGCACAGCAGGCTGTAGCTTTGCAAACCTGTCACATCGTGCGGAAATTTTTGAACTAGTGGGAGGAACTGAAATGTTTTTTCACTGGTTCATAGAAGTAATACCAGCTCGAGCTGAGACCGGGAGACCGATGATGAAGAATAATAATAATAATAATTTATTTTCATCTCATTCATTACATCAATTCTTACATATTCAATTCAACAGGGAAACAAAACAGAAAAGAGCAAAGATGAAATCCGTCAACAATTTGAGCATCGAAATTTAAAAACAAATCACATCAATCAATCAACAACATAAAATACAAAAAATTTTTAATCCAAGTATAATAAAGGTATATTCACACACACACATACATATTATAAACACATACATTATAAAAAAATAACCATAAAAATAGCTGATCATTCAGAGATCTAAAAATCTAAAAATTCAGAGAACGAGTATGGTTCCATGCCGACCAGATACTTCCGCATCTCTCCCCTGAACGACTTCAGTGATTCTATCCGTTTTAGAGACAGTGGCAATTTATTGAAAACGGTCAAAGAAGCATAAAAACAACCCTTCTCGACTTGTGATAATCGGTGAATTGGAAAGTTATAATTTTGGGTTCTATTACTAAGATTCCTATGGATGTCGTATAGGTGTTTATTTTTGAACATAAAAGTGAGCAACTCATATATATAGAGCCCAGTTAGAGTAAGGATGTTATTACTTCTAAAGTGACCTCTGCAACTGGTGCGATATGTTAAACCAAGCATGGTGCAGTTAAAATATCATTATTAATAAACAAAGGTTTGCATGATGATCGTGGATCATAATCAAATATCAATCTGAGGGTTCTTTTCTGTGCTATAAGTACTCTACCTGCATCGGTGGAAGACCCCCAGAGTAAAATATTATAGGCTATATGACTATAAGGCAGGCTATAGTAGATGTTCAAGAGCGATTTGATAGGAAAAGAATCCTTCACCCGATTAATTGCATAATATGCACAATTAAGTTTCAATAGTGTGTCAACATGATGGCACCAATTTATACACTTATCAACATATACATCTAAAAATTTTATGCAGTCCTGTGATTTGATTACTGCTCGCGGACAACTGATTATGAGTTGCTCTCTAATAATATTGGTGGTTCCGAAGTAGATGCAATTAGTTTTTTTAAGGTTGACAATGAGAGAATTTCGCTGGCATTAGTCAGAAAACTCCTGGACAAGATTGCTACAGGAGGATGTAAGCCCATCAAAACATTCTGCTGAATCGGCAACAGAAGTATCATCCGCAAAAAATATTAACTTACTACCGTTAATGTGACTGGATAAGTCAGTTATGAATAGAATGAACAAAAGTGGTTCCAATAATGAACCTTGAGGCACTCCTGAAGTGATAATATATTCACAGGACCAAGCATCCTGAACACGAACCTTCATCGTCCTACCCGAAATGAAACTATGAAGCCAATCTAAAAAGACGCCACGAACGCCAAGATTATAGTACTTAAATATCATAAATTTGAAATAAAGTACGTCAAAAGCATTGGACAGGTTAAAAAACAATCCTGCCACCATCAGACCCTTAACCAAGCACTCATATATGAATACCACGAACGATAATGCAGCTGTCTCAGTAGAGCGACCGCATCTAAATCCGTGCTGGCAGTCAGGTAGCAGCCAAAAGGCTTAGATGTTTATGGTGTGGGCATTTATAAGATTTTGATTAGCCAACATTGAGAATACATTTTAGAAAAGTTTCGTTTTTCCATCTTCAGAAAGCGCTATTCACAAAATAAGTTCTAATTTTTCTTTGTTTATTCAAATACATATTTGAATTCATTCTGGTGAACGGGTTGTATTAATAGTCGATAGTTCTTTCAAGCAATAATTTGTATTCATATTCTTAACATTTCGATTCATATTAGTTCTGAGGAAAGGTATAATATGGCTTATACTCCTGCTATAAACAGTCACAAAGCAGTATCCCTTTTTTTAGGAATATAGCTGAACCTCCATGTTTCGAACATTTTCGAGAAAATGAACTTGCTATAATGTAATTGCCGATATTTATTTTCTCCATAATATCCTGGGAAAGCCAGTGTTCTGTCACGCATGCTATATCAATATTTTCATCGTGTAAATAGTACCTGAACTCATCCACCTTGTTGCCCAGGCACTGTAAGTTCTGATTTAGTATTTTACAATGAGGCATGCTTTCATTTCCTGAATCATTTTCGGTTTCCACGAAAAAACCTGAATCGTCGTATTGTTGTTCCGTAGGGCCAATTTTCACCATTATATAGATCGTCCATGAGATCAACTCCAATCTTAAACGACATACTGTTAGAGGTACTCTGACATGGAAGTGCCTCCACTACAAAAGTCCTACCTGGAAAAACTCGGCTAAGGTGACTCTCCACTATTTCGGTGGTCGTGTTTAATTCTACCTTGCCAATATGGAGCCAAATTTTCTGTTTATCACAAGAGAAGGTATGGTTATCATTTTTTTGACAGGAACCTCTTATTGTTTTCAATTTCTTCTGAAAATCTTTGTTTTTATTTTTGTTTTCATTTCCATTTTTCGGCGTATTATTCTGGTCATCTTTATGAACAGCTGATTTCTTCTTATCTCGCAAGCATGACGCATAAGTTCGCTGACCTGTATTGATATCTTCATTGATCGCATCAGTTTCACATGTTGTTTTTTGTGTTTTATCCGGAAACTTATCTTCACAGGGTTTTCCAGTTTCTGGCCGTTTATTCAATGACGAAGACAACGATGATAATGTGTCTCTCTCTAATACACTGATCTTGAATTGAAGCAACATATTTTTGTCTTCCATCTCAGAAATAAGTTTTCGCAGCAATGCATTTTCACGTGAAAGATTTTCGTTTTCACGAGTCAAGGCTTCAAAAGCATTAACATCCTGAAACTTCACTTTGTCGTTCATATCAATTATAGTTTCTAATGAATCGTCACTATCATCTTCTTTCAGGTTATCTTCCAGTTTTTGTTTGTCACAACACTTTATATACCTATCTTCAATCTTTTTAATGTCATTGTAGTATTTAATACATCCTGGATGCATTAAGGTACCGCAATTGATGCACTGTAGTCCTGTACTCGGGATATTGTGGCATTTCTTACACTTTTTCACTGAGATTGCAAACTGACACATATCATCGGCCGCCATATTGTTATTACCGCGAATTGAACACTATACTTTATCTTCGACTTCTTCAGTAAAATTCGAAGTAATCTGCATCTAAAATTGACAATAGTTGTCAACAGCGATTTCTGTGGTCGAAAATCTAACAGATATCGAATCCCGTAGAAAACGTCGAAAATTCACGTTTTTCAAGTGCATTTTTTTGGATTAATAGATAGATAACTTCCTTGATTAATATATTCAAAGTGTAGTTGACAGGAACTAGGAATCGGGAATGAATCAACAGACCTCAGCTAATGCCGACGTTTCGCAAATATATTTTTGCTTCTTCAGGGCTAAAATAGAGACAACATCATTTAAAAAAACACAAAAATAAAAATTTTGAAGATTTACACATTAGACTAAAAATTAACAAAATCAAATATACCATCAAATTCTACATTAGAATGGTAAAACAACTTTCAGACGTCACGACCAGCCGAAACTTACCAAAGCCAAACTATGTTCTCCCCAAGGTGCAACCATGAACAACCGACCAGAAAAACATTGAGAAATTCGGAAGAACTCGTTCATAACATAAATTTCAAAATACAACATCAACCGTTCAATCAGCGAAAGACAACTGCATACTGAAATTCTCGAGCACCAGTACACGCCCACACAAATTAATATTTATACATGTGTAGCATACAAACAAATCGATAAAAGAAATCACAATCAACCCGCGCCGTCCCTTACTCTTTTAAAACCATGTAAAATATTATTGTAAATCAGACTTAGATTTTGGGTATCTGTTCTGCTGTTAACTGTATCGTTTAATTTTATATGTATCATTTCACTTACATTACGCTTCAACCAGTTAGACTCAAAGTCCAAAATTTCAACATCACTTTCAGGGGGGTCACCATTTTAACTTTCAAAACGTTGAAATTTTGGACTTTGAGTCTAACTGGTTGAAGCGTAATGTAAGTGAAATGATACATATAAAATTAAACGATACAGTTAACAGCAGAACAGATACCCAAAATCTAAGTCTGATTTACAATAATATTTTACATGGTTTTAAAAGAGTAAGGGACGGCGCGGGTTGATTGTGATTTCTTTTATCGATTTGTTTGTATGCTACACATGTATAAATATTAATTTGTGTGGGCGTGTACTGGTGCTCGAGAATTTCAGTATGCAGTTGTCTTTCGCTGATTGAACGGTTGATGTTGTATTTTGAAATTTATGTTATGAACGAGTTCTTCCGAATTTCTCGATGTTTTTCTGGTCGGTTGTTCATGGTTGCACCTTGGGGAGAACATAGTTTGGCTTTGGTAAGTTTCGGCTGGTCGTGACGTCTGAAAGTTGTTTTACCATTCTAATGTAGAATTTGATGGTATATTTGATTTTGTTAATTTTTAGTCTAATGTGTAAATCTTCAAAATTTTTATTTTTGTGTTTTTTTAAATGATGTTGTCTCTATTTTAGCCCTGAAGAAGCAAAAATATATTTGCGAAACGTCGGCATTAGCTGAGGTCTGTTGATTCATTCCCGATTCCTAGTTCCTGTCAACTACACTTTGAATTTTTTTGGATATTCAGACCCAAGAAAAAGAAGAAGTCGATGGCGAAAACTTTACCTTGATGTCTGAACTAGAATTCCCAAACGATTCGACTTTCTTTTTCATTTTGTAAGTAACTTTATTTTTAATATTTGTATTAGTGTGAGTTATAGGCCTGAGTTATTACAGTGTGACAAGAAAACTCTCTGACAAACTCTTTTTCATTTAAATTTATTAAACAGAAGAAATTGAACAAAACAACAACAAATAATAATAGCTTGAACATTTGTTAATAATATATTTAAGCCGTTTCGAAGTGGCTTCCTTTGGCGGCGATACACAGCTTCAGACGCTTCTTGAAATTTTCGGCAATGGGCCGCAGCTCCTCGGGCGATAATCGGTTCCATTCCCGGCGCAGAGATTGCTTCAGCGACTCCAAATTCTTCTGTTTTTTACCACAAGCCCTGTGCTCCAAAATCGACCACACGCTGTAGTCCATTGGGTTGAGATCCGGTGAGTAGGGCGGCCATTCTGCAGATGAGATGAAACAAGGAAAATGGGTCTTGCACCATTCTTGCCTCATTTTCGCTCTGTGAGCCGGAGTGGAGTCCTGTTGAGAGGTCCAATGCGTATCGCCGAAGTGCTGCTTGGCCCACGGAAGTACTACGGCCTCGAGGATGTCGCAGCGGTAGACTTCTTGATTGATTTTGACCCCTTGATCCACGAAAACTAAGGGAGTTTTACCACTGCCGCAAATTCCGCCCCAGACCATGACGGATTGCGGATTACCCGGAGCCTCTACGGACTAGACTCGCCGTTTTGGTGGTTGTGGGATTGTGAAGACAATTCGCTCCCATTGCTGACCGGCGGCACCTTTGGAGTCGTACGCGCTTGTTTTCCTCCGTGATGAGTTGAACTTTTTGAAGCTTGTATGGCTTGAGGTTGAGCTCCTTTTTGGCAATTTGACGGACTGATTCGCGGTTGATACCGGTCTCACAGGCCATTTTCCTCATGGAAACCCTCTGATTTCGATTAACTCGCTTCTTGACGATGTTGCGATTGCTAGGTGTATTGACAGTGCGTTTTCTACCACTTCCTGGGCGACAACCATCATGGCCAAGCTCCTTGAAACGACGAATTGCATCGGACACGGTTTGTTGAGTCACATTGAACAAACGAACAATTTCGCATTGACGCCCTACCTTGACGAAACAGCTCAAAAATCGCATTACGTTTGTTTGATATTCTAAAACTCCTTGAAATGAAATTATATCAAACTGAAAATTCACATATTAGTACCGGAAAGTGTAGAGAAACCAAGAAAATAAAAATTATTTGGCTGCGCTGAAATACTTTCGTTCCAGACCACAGCAAAATTTGTCCGAAGTTTTTCTTGTCACCTTGTATTATACTCACGCTATTGGGTTATAGAGACTATTACAGATCAAAATCAGTTGAATAATGGATATATTATTCTATGGGAGTAGATAAAAACTTTATTGACTATTGACGACGAGGTCAATGTGAAAGCACTACATTCAGTACAAGAATGATTATAATATGATTCGCAAGTGAGCATGTATCCAACGGTTCCCTTACTCTATCTACGATTCCTAGTATACAGTAATATGATAGTACTAAGTCATGCAATGCCTTTACCACATATGTAAGGAAGTATCCAACAATATAACTCCTCTGCGCTCAAGAGAAAAAATTGGGGTTTTTAATAAAAATAATAAAGGCTTTCATTGACATCAACTGAAAATTAAATTTAACATATAATATAGCAAGTAAAAAAGCGAGGTTCAGTGCAGGCAATCATACATTTCTGTACAATCTCCTGCCTGTTCTTACACCTAACCCCAAATTCATGAGAGGTACCCATATGGAGAAGAACAAATTAAAACAAAACTGAAAATAGATCACCTTTGTCTAATAGAAACAAACACTAGAGTTCACCAAACGATGAAGAAAAATAATAAATAGAAAACACCCAAAATAAATGTTGTTAATCATTCTCATGCAATTGCCTATGAGCAAAGATCCAAACCCGGCCGAAGAGGACAATCCGGCACTGTTCATTGTGTTACATATTTGATAGGAGAATGAAGATTTGTATAATTGGGTTGAGTGCATTGGAGGAGTGAGAGTCGACTTAAACCTTATGTTCACATTGTGCACATCAATACGATAGGTTATTTTATTATACAAATACTGCGGTGAATGATACCTCAAAATTTTTCTATAAAGACATGCTCGATGTAAGTACATATCTGCGACTCTTTATGTTGATCCAATTATTGAGTTTCAGTGTGTGAGATATCGGTTGAAATTTTCTGATTCCGTAGAGCCTCAAGCAACTGTTTTGCAATTTTTGTATACTGTTTATATTTATGACGCTTATACAGGGGTCATATATGACATCACCGTAGTTTAGATTAGACAGCACTAATGAATCACAAGGAATCGACTTTGAACGCCGGCATAACATTGATCTATTTTGATAAATCATTTTAAGGGAAGCATATGCTTTCTGTAACGACATGCTTATGTGATACGTATATTTCTGATCTTGATCCATCCAGAGTCCCAAATTCTTCACTCTATCAGAGAATACCAATAGCCTCAAACTGTGAATAAGATTTCAAATGTTCTTTTGTATTTTTCCTATAATGATTGATTATGTTATTGATATTATTCGGACTTAAATCTGGTATGCTATTGACAAAATGGTCGTTTATGTGATTAACATTGTTAAGATGTTCAGGCAGCTGGGAATGATTTCTACTATTGATATTTGAAATACTCTTAAATGTACTCCATATATCTTTCGAAGACTAATTATTTTCAATTTTAGCTTTAGACAATGCTCTTTTTTCTTTCTGTATAATCTGTGTTGAAAGATTACGAAGTTGCTTTTACTCCTTCCAGTGTTCGGGATTTTTTGTTATTTTAAATTTCTTCAAAGCATTGTCCCTATCATACATCATTGCCTCAACTGTGTTTGTCAGCCACGGTGCATACACTTTTGTTATTCGGTATTTTTTGAAAGGTGCATGAACATCTAGCACGGCGTTTATAGCCCCAGTCAAGCAGTAAACCTTTCTGTCAACATCACTGAGTTCAAAGATGGTATTCCATGGTATACTCCTTAGATCCGAATCGAAACAAGTGTAATCCAAATTTTTAAAATTTCTAGATGTTTTGTATATGGCGTCATTTGGCGTATTACGATTCTCAGATTGAGAAATACTAAAGCCCGCAACGGACGGCGAGCGATAATATAATATATATTATAGCTTTGCATTGACATATGTCATTTTAGTATAGAAAAATATTTATATATTTTCATCCAAGCGATATATTACGATATTTTTCCATACTAAAATGACATATGTCAATGCAAAGCTATAATATATATTATATTATCGCTCGCCGTCCGTTGCGGGCTTAACTCATGATCACTCACCTCTGGAACGTGTTTTTCTCTCACACCAAGATTACATTTGATATAAGTCATCATCATCCTTTAGCGCTACAACCCTGGGTGGTTTTGGCTGACTGCACTACTCTTTTCCACTCAATTCGGTCTTCCATCAATCTATGGTCAAAAGGGATATTCATTTTTTGGAGGTCTGATCTAATGTTGTGTCTCCAATGCATTCTGGGTAGTCCGAGTGGTCTGTTTCCTGCTGGAACCTCCTCCAGCATGTGCACGTGGCCTGTCCATCTTAGCCATTGGGATTTAATCTCTTGGACAATATCGCTATCGTTGTAGAGTTCCCTCTTCGGCATTTGTCCTGATGCGATAACCATTTGTTCCGTTCAAAGCGTCTAAGTTTTTCTCCGCTTGCTTTGGTCATTGTCCACGTTTCGCATCCATATGTTATTATCGGCCTGACGACGGTTTTATAAATTTTAATTTGTGATGTTCTTGTTAGGTTCTTTGATTTTATGAGATTTTGATATAAGTGCATCAATTAATGCATACATTTTTATGAATTGGCCCTAATTCATTTTCTATTTTTCAGGTAACATATTTTTCGACGATGCTTTCATTCGAAAGAAAATGAAAGATGAGAAGAAGATTGATAATGATCCTATGTTGAACACTTACGTATTGACGTTATTTTCACAACTAACCAAAGCAGCTTCTGACGTTCATGGCGTTGATATGGAACTAAGACCACCAAAAATTTATTCCACTCCTTATGGGGGTAGAATTGTTTGGACACTCCCTGGTAGAACGAAATTGATTGCGCATTTGAAAGATAAGGCTAAAATTAGGGCCAAGAAGCGGTGGTCCCAAGTGATGTACATGTATTATCTATTAGGATACAGGTATGTGCATACTTTCCTTCAAAAATTTCATAAATTCTTCGTTCCTCCTAGAACATTTCAGAAGGACAATTTTATACTCAGCATTCACTGATACCAAGGCCCCGTATTCTTGGCAAGTGATCTTTCGGTGCGTATACGTTTGGTATACATAATAATACAGAAAAGGTATACGCACCGAAAGATCACTTGCCAAGAGTACGGGCCCTGTAGTTGTTTTTCTGAAACTTCACGTATTGTTAATTATTTGAGGAAAACATTTTTCTCAAATAGAACACCTATGCATTTTCTTCTATTTCAGTAAAGATTCAAATTGCCATAACAAAAACATAATGGACTCAATATTCACCTGAAGTCATATTTGAAACGTAGGGATTTCTAGATTACACTCTGATACACAAAATTGAGCGCCCACTATGAAAAAACTACTTTGCATTATGCGGTGAGAAACGGAATTCGTATGTTTGAACGTGAATGTCAAATTATGATGAAGTAAGTTGTCCAATTCAGGCTCAAGTAAGATATATTTCCTTTATGGAGGAACAATATTTTCTCTTGGTAATTCTTTGAATGATCAACTGCCTCAATTTATCTCAGAAAAAAAAAATTTTTGGAATTGTAATTAACTGAAATGTGCAAACAAATAGTCGGGGTATTTCCAGAGGGGGTACAAACAAAAACGGGAGATTGCTTGAATACTTAAAAAATTAATCCCAGAAATATGGGACCGCAACCGTTTCGTTTTCGGCAGTCACGGGATTTTTTATCATAGTATCTGCATTTCTTATGATATTAATTTGAAATAACAATTTTTAGTTTACACTATGGGACATGCCAACTAAGATTGCCAATCTACAGGGTGATATTTTTTCTGGTACAAAGTTCCCTATTTTCCTCCATAACTTTTTTCGGTGAGCCACTGTTAGTTTGAAAAATTATAAATAGAAGCTTCTTGGTCTGTTGTAGTTTGGTCGTATTTACTACCGATTTCGAGAAAAAAGTTTCGTTACGATTCTCTCGTTATCCTAAGAAAAATCATAATTGCCAAAAAAATACAGTTAGTAAGATGGTAGATTCATAAAGATCTATGAATTCTTCCATAGATCACCTTCCTTGATCGACCCATCTGAAACTTTGATCTGTGATGACTGTTTCCACGGTTCTATTTTTTAGCTTCACATATCTCTGGTGTTTCACATTTGTGTTGTGTTTCCAATACTTGTATATCTATTTATTTTTAGTCACTAGATAAGAATGTCCATGATATATGACTGATAGTGTGTGTTTCTTTATTTGGTAGATAAATTGTTACGAACACATATTATGCTTCTTGAGACAATCCATTTAACAGAAATGCACGTTTAATATTGCTGTCTGTTATTGTATTCGCCACGAAAAACTGTTCGATCAGTCCAATCATGAATTTTTGGATCAAATTCTAATTGCAGACCCATGTTGATCACACACTTGTTGTCCGAAAAATTTATTTCGATAGACGGATCACGTTATCAATTCATAATGTTTTTATCGAGTTCGTTAATAATCCTCGTCGCCACTTGTAATGTCTTAGGGTTTTTAAGAAATCGAACAGAACGAACAATTTGGGGTTTCATCAGGATAATTCAGACCTTCTCCTAAATTCAGAACATTTTTCGACAGGTTGCTCCCTGAAATGAAACGTGGTAGGGCATCATCAGAGAACACATACATCCTTGCCCTTGATGGGGATATAGATTTCAAACCAGAAGCAATGCATCTTTTGATAGAATATATGAGAAAAAATAGGAAATTGGGCGCAGCATGTGGTAGAATTCATCCAGTCGGAAGTGGAGCCATCGCCTGGTACCAAGTTTTTGAGTATGCTGTAGGCCATTGGTTACAAAAGGCTACAGAGCATGTTGTCGGTTGCGTTCTCTGCAGTCCTGGTTGCTTCTCCCTCTTTAGAGCCGAGGTTTTGATGCAAGATCGAGTAATGAAGAAATATACCTCCATAGCGAACCTGGCTAGGCATAGGGTGCAATATGATCAAGGTAAATATAGAACAAATCCGTTATTGACAATGAGGATAAAGCTGAGTGAGTTGTAGGTTGAGGGCTTATTTTTTCAGAAGATTTTCATTGCAACCTATATAGACTTTTTGTGATGCTTCATCTGGAACTGCTTTTTTATGAGTACAATATAACATTTTCAATCTACAAAGTTTCTGTATTCCTATTAAATAGTTTAATCACATTCACGTTCATATCCCTAAAACCTATATATTTCTGTTTCAACGGCAAATATGCCAACATTTTGTCAGCGCCGCAGGGCTGGGCCGTGATCTAAACGCCCTGCCCTGTATCTTACATTTCGAAGACTATTATGAAGTATGATGAAGTTTTTTTTATTGTATCATCAACTGTCATCAGAATCAATCATTATTATCATTGATTTTAATTGCATACTACACAACTCGAGTAATATTTATTTCAAAATTTTATATTATCATCTACTTCAGTCAAGATGGCGTCCGATGAAGACGAACCGGAAGATTGCTCTAGCATAAACGGTGTAAAATCGAAATTAAATGAGATGAAATGTGCATATTGCAACAAAAATGTAGTGCAATACGTTAAGTGTGTCAAGTGTGGTGAAATTCTCCATCGTTCCTGCCTGCCTGTTCAAGCAGCAAACCAGAAATCGGCTGCGTGCAAGCACGAACACGTCATAAAGATGAAGGTTATTCAACAAAATGAGGTCGACAACGATAATGATCAACACATCAAAATCCTCAACATCGAAAATAGTTATTCAAAAAGTCTTCTTAAATAATCTCAAGACAAAAATAGATTATTGCAAGAAAATATTCAACTTCTGCATGAAAAAATAAAGTGGATGGAATTCAACCAAGCAAAAAACAACGAACAAAGTATGTCAGAGAAAGAAAAACTTCGGCATAACAGTGATGGACAACGTCAACAAAGGATGATAAATAATCAACATAACCAACAAGCAAATAAAATCGCAATCATGCCTAATCAAACGGATCAAGACAACTCGGTGATACCATATGAACTACCATTCACAGAAAACGTACCATCTCAACAGAAAGAAGAAGAAAATGGAACTAACCTTACAGTTAACCCCACTTCTCAATCCCAGTACCAGATGTCATCGAAAACAGCGATTTCAAAGAAACGCAAACAAAATCAACAGAAAACTAAAAATGATTTGGAATGCAAAGTCATAAACAAAAACACCAACCAGCAAAATTCGGCAGGCACTATCCTCCAAGAAAACAAAGAAGTTCTGATATAGGAACATGCGACTGTGACGAAAACTCCACTTTTCGATCAATCAAAAATCAGCATGAAGAGAAGAAAGTCTGGCTCTTCATTTTTCGAGTAAAGAGAACGGTCAAAGAAACAGAAATAGAAGAATACATACACAACGGGTGCAAAATAGATAAACAGCAAGTATCAGTTAGAGAATTGAAAACAAAAACAGAAAAATACAAAAGCTTTATTATAGGAGTTCCGATAGGTCAGAAAGAAAGAATCTACTATCTAAGTATTTCTGGCCTTATGGGGTGGCATTTTCCCGCTTCAGTTTCTCGAGAGGTCATCATTTTTTAGAGGAGACACAACAATCAATACCAAAGTAGAAATACCTTATTCCCAAAAGCTGAGCATTTTAAACCTAAATGTACAATGTCTCAGAAACAAGATAAATGAATTCCAATTACTAATGCTTGACAAAAAAACTGATATAATTATACTAACTGAAACTTGGATGGAAAAGGAGGAACTAGAAGGCATTAACCTAAAGGGGTACAAAATTACAGCAGAGTTTTCTAGAGTCAACAGAAAACATGGAGGCGTAGCAATTATAACTGACAAAACTATAGAATCGAAGGACTAACAATCACCACCAGCCTAGCTGAAGACATCAACTTTGAATGTTGTGCAATTGAAATAAATAAACTAAATATAGTATTATTAGGTATCTGCAAGCCGCCTTCGGTAAACAATGAAATATTATTTTGAAAAGATGGATAACCTTCTGAGTCTTATTGCTAGAAGATATCCACAAAAACATTTTTATGTCTGTGGTGACTTCAACATCAATATAAGCCAATCGACCAAGTTAAGTCAAGAACTTTTGAATAGAATGTGTACCTTTGGACTGCTGCCCAGCTTCAGAGAACCTTCAAGAATAACAGATTACTGCTCAACATGTATAGATAATATATTTTGTAACGTGATTATTTCGCTCCCTGAATCAAAACAGCATTTTCGCTGTTGGATAGTTTACACCATTTGCGGCGTTGCCGGTTGATTCATGGCTTGTGGTGGAGACGGCTGTGGTATTGTGTGCGGTCATAGAAGTAGGGAGGGATTGTTTGACAATTGGCTGTTCTGTGAAAGCGAGGTAACCTCTTTTTGAAGAATTTTCAAAAAAAAATTGTGGAAGATTGAAAAGCTGAATTGAATGTAATAGCGTTTTCTATTGGTAAAACTAGTGCTGCACTCTGGCTGCACTGTATGCGCACGAAAACTAATTCCGTGTTGTTTTGTTTTCGTGCGCATACAGTGCAGCCAGAGTGCAGCACTAGTTTTACCAATAGAAAACGCTATAAATGATTAGTCTGGAAGTTTTATCTGGAATCATCCTCGTTGTAGGCGATTATAATTTCAATTTGGTTAATTCCCTGGATAATATAGAGAATATTGGTTTTAATCCAAGGGTACGTTTGTTATAACGGATTATTATATTCCCGGAATCTTTATAGAGGAGTTGTATACGAATATTTGTTGTTGGAGAATTGTTGGAGATATAGAATTTGGAAAGGAGATCATTTTCACCCTCGACCAATATCATAAGAGGTATGAACTTTCTTTGCATTTTGTGAACAATGCCTTATGGTGTTTTATTAGGGTCCAAGTATCGGCCATCTAGACATCCAAGTATCGGCCATCTAGACATCCAAGTATCGGCCATCTAGACATCCAAGTATCGGCCATCTAGACATCCAAGTATCGGATATACAAGTATCTGGAATCCTAGTATCGGATACACAAGTATCTGGCATCCACGTTATAAATACTATCGACGTCTCTACTTCAGGAGATTTAGTGGTTGAGGTAACCGGTGCTTTTGCACTGGCTTTAGTTTATAATATATTATTGTACAACGTGAATAACTGATAGCGGAGGAGACCTTTCAATCACCGCTGGCTCCTTTCATTTATGTTTAATTTTTATCACTCATAATTGAGTTTAGTATAGTGGCAGATTGCCTAATTAACATTTTTTTTCACCTTTGTACCAGTTCATTTGATACTGGACTGCGATTTTTCGATACTGTTTATAATTGCTATAGGCGTAAGTGTAAACATTTGTGAACTGAGGTGGATACTAACTGGCCAGTTATTACAACCACGGTACTTGAACTCCTTTTCCAATTTATAACTTAATTTAGTGAACTTTAATCGAGTTCAGCAATTTTGTGGAGTTTTGTTTCGCTGAATATACCTATCAACTACTGCAAATCTAATTTTACTTTTGCATTAATATTGTTCAATTAGTTTAATTTTAAATAAAGGGGTTGACATTGAGTATCAGTTGTCTTATTGCTATTCTGGTAGGGGAGTACGCAATTTTGTGGACAGGCAAATTCTCTACCTGGCGCCCATTCATAAACTTACTTTTTTTTAACTCACTCCCATCTTCACTGAGTTTAGCCGCGAGCCTGATTTGCCAAGTGACCAGGCTTACTCAAGTCGACTCGTCACAATTTTCTAATACCAAAATTTACCATACTGAGACCTACGAGCCGCACATCTCAGATCACAAAGCACAAGTACTCACAGTTCTAACAGATAATCCAACGAGGAGAAGCGACAAAACTGAATTCAAAGAAGTTAGACGAATCAATTAATCAACTCTGAAAGAATAGAACACCAGGTTAGAAGTTATCAACTGGAACAGGGAGTTAACTGATGAGACACCAGATAAAGCTTTTGACCAGTTTATGAATATACTGAACAGAGAATTCGAAGATTCATGTCCCATCAAGAAGATCAAGAAAAAAGTTAATGAAAGGAAGGTTACATGGTACACAACAGAGTTGAGAGAACTTAAAAATATGCTTGACGCTGTTGAAGTCATTACAAAAACAACAAATACAAATGCAAACATGTACAGAAAGCTCAAGAAAGAATATAAGGAGAAAATAAAGGTGGCTGAAAAGCAAGCAAATCATCGGTACATACACCAAGCAAATAATACTCAAAAGGCACTGTGGACAGTAATTGAAGGAATCAGAACAAATAGAAAACAACACTGTTCAGACTCAAAAACACCATTTTCCGCAGAGGATTTCAATAAATATAGTTCACAAATCGGCATTAACATTCAAAAACAAATAAATAACTACTCTTTGACACCACAAGAATTGAACTCAAAAATTGAGAGAAATACACATACCCTTTTCTCTCCGAAATAACTGAAAAAGAGGTGTTGGAAGCAACCAAACGAATTGAAGCCAAACGAACTACAGACATCTGTGGACATAGTACTGTGATTCTCAAGAAAATAATTGAAACCATTGTGGAACCATTGACAGATCTCATTAATGAATGTTTTTCTGTAGGAACATTTCCAACAGCGATGAAAATTGCAAAAATTACTCCAATACACAAAAAAGGGAGCAAAGATGACATGCAAAACTTCAGACCTATTTCTATCTTGCCAGCACTGTCTAAAGTATTAGAGTCCATACTTAAATACAGGCTCACAAAATTTTTTGACAAATATAAGCTTCTTATCCACAAACAACACGGCTATAGAAAGCAGAGATCCACAACAACTGCTATCGTCAATCTTGTAGAGCAACTATACCACCACTTAGACGGAAAAGAAATTAGTCAAATTGCATGCTGTGATTTATCAAAAGCATTCGACTGTGTAGACCATCAACTATTACTAAGCAAGCACAAGAGGTAATATGCACAAACTATTAAAATCATACCTAGATGACAGAAAACAAATCACTATATGGAATGGGCAGACATCGAGAATGGAGTCGATTTGTTGTGGCGTGCCACAGGGCTCAGTGCTGGGTCCACTGTTGTTTCTTGTCTACATGAACGATCTTCCTTAGAACATTACATGCACTGATATTTGCTTGTTTGCTGATGACACAACTATTTTGAACTACGGTCCGAATATCAATGATGTTGAAAAAAGAACAAAAAGCTCACTAGTACAAGCAAAATCTTGGTTCAGCAGCAACAAATTATAGATGAACGATGAAAAAACCCAAGAAATCACTTTCACAGCCCAAACTTCAGCCGAGGAAGAAGCCATAAAATTTCTGGGAATATCCTCCCAACAGAATTTCAAATGGAACTACCATATAGCGCCACTGGCAAAACAACTGTCAAAAGTGACATATGGCATCAAGAGACTTATGGAGGAAGCTACAGTGGGGGCCGCTATGACGATGTACTACAGCGACTTCCACAGCAGAATCAGCTACGGTGTTATATTGTGGGGCAGCTGCGCAAACATTGACACCATACTGAAGATGCAGAAGAAAAGTGTGAGAATAATATGTAAAAAGCCAACAATAACAAGCTGCAGAGAGTTATTCCAGTTTTTGGGAATAAACTTATTATTATTATTATTATTATTTTTAACGTCCGTGTGAGAGGAAAACCCTTTATGGGCACCGAGAGGGTCCGCACTCTCGGTAGTGTGAGAATCCAGGATCTTGTGTGGTTACTCACTAAAAACCCCTCACACTTCAATGGAGGAGTTCTTCATCCTGCCATCGCAGCGTCCCTTGACAAAAGAGATGAGCTGCAAGTGGCTTCTAGAGTTCATAGGACCTGATGATATGGAGTGACCCGAGGCAACACTGCTTTCTGCATTCTGTGCGCCAATACCTCGGCCAGTGATCTGCAGACCGGGATAATCTTCAGTTCATCCACGTAGTTAGTTCTCATTCCACCGAGACATCCTATGATAAGTACGACCATCCTAATTTTATGACCTGGGTATAAAGTTCCAAGCTCGAACATAAGGTCTTTGTATTTTTGCCTCTTCTGTTCTTCCTTCATCGCAACATTATTTTCGGCCGGGGAGGAGAATTCCACGACAAATAACTCCTTCAACTCCTTGTTCAGCAGACGTATGTCTGGCTTAATAGCATTGATCTGCCGTGTTGTTGAGACAGGATAGTTCCAGCATATGCGAGCTCTTCCGTTCTGAACCACCGCTTCAATCTCCAGAGGCACATATGGTAGCACCGGTTCTTTGTCTATCTCATACGCGGCTCTCAAATGGAAGTATAGGATTCGGAGTGCCGCGTTGTGTCTCTCTACATACCCTGATGGAGCATGGACTCTGCAGGCGGAAAGGATGTGCATAATCGTTTCCTGTTGCCCATGGCAAGCCCTGCAAGTTGTTGGGGTGTCCATTTTCATGATGTTTTTTTTATACCATCTCGTATTCAGTACTCCATCTTGACACGTCATCACAAATCCTCTGACTTAAGGCTAGCTGACTTTAGAAAGGCGAAAGACAATTCTTCAGACAGGTCCTGGTCTTTTAAACTCCTGAAATATATGGAGTGCAAGGTCTTACTCATATGATGTTCGAGTAATGTATCTGACTGAGACTTTCGGATCAGTCTTGCTAGGCTTCTTTGGTCCGCTTGAGTGATCGGTGTTCCAGCGAGCTAAGGATTGATTGATACGACGGTTATGCTGAGCTTCTCCATGGCCCTTTGTGCAGCTCGGAATAGGAAGGCTCCATGGTTCGCAATTTCATGCTGAGCGACAAATTTCAGAAGCGGATCTTCACTTCTCAGAATCCTTACTGCCATTTCCAATGTTTGTTGATAGTGTTGATATTCCAAACATTGCAATCCTCTACCCCCCTGGCTTCGAGCAAGGTATATCCTCTGTATTGAACTGTTGGGATGTAGGCAACGATTCATGTTCATCGTTTTCCTTGTTGACCTATCAAGATCGAGGAGTTCGTTTACCGTCCAGTTCACCACCCCGAAAGAGTAGGTGAGAATCGGGATGGCTAGCATATTTGTAGCAGATACTTTGTTCGTTCCCGACAGCTGCGATTTCCATATGTCTCTCAGCTCCTTTTTGTAGCTGGCTGTTAAGGCATCCTTTATCTGGGTTATCTCCAGTACACCCCTCTGTTTCATTCCAAGAAACTTGTGAGTTTCTCCGTCTTCGAGGTGTCGAAAAGTCATTCCATCTTCCAGTCGAATATCTTCTCCTGCGTCTTCAGCTTTTCCCCTGCGCAGATGAAAAACAGCGCACTTGTCCAAACCGAATGACATTCCCATTGCTGAAGTGTAGTCTGAAACGATATTCAGTAGTTGCCGCAGTGCGGACTCGGAGGGAGCGTAGAGCTTCAAGTCGTCCACGTACAAGAGATGCGAGATCAGGTGGTTCCTTCTGCCTGGTGGTCCGGCCTGGTATCCTATCTTGCTCTCCCTTAACTCAATTGTTAGTGGTATAAGAGTTATGCAGAATAATAACGGGCTTAGCGAATCTCCCTGGAAAACTCCTCTCCTGTATCTCACCCATCCCGTATAAACGGTTCGACCCTCTGCTCGGATAGCAAACTTCGTTTTCCACAGCGCTATGATGTTTTCTATCGCGTGGACGATGTTGGGGTGGACTTTCAGCATTTTTAATAACCGTATTATCAGTTCGTGATGCGAGGTGTCATATGCTTTCGCGTAGTCTAACGTGTCTGGCGTCTAGACATACGCTCTTGTCTATGAGCAAGTTGTCCTTGCATCCTTGCAATCCTTTCTTTGCTCCCCTCTGTTCGTAGATACAGTTCTACACTGGTCCAATAACCCTCAGTATTTGATCTTGAATTACACTTGTGAGCATCTTATACAGTGTATTGAGGCAAGTGATTTGGCGATAGTTCTTGGGTTGCCCTAAATCACCTGATTTTGGTATCAGCACTGTTCTACCCTCCACTAACCATGACGGAATGGGCTCATGGCGAGTCAGCATCCCGCTGAATAATCTTGCCAGGTGTTGATGTGTAGCTGGAAATCTCTTCCACCAGTAGTTTTGAATACCGTCCAGTCCAGGTGCTGTAAAATCACGCTTGTTCTTAAGGGCTTTTTTAATATTTTCGGTTGATATTTCAGAAAGTTCATCGTTCTGCTGTTGGTTTTGATCACACATCTGCTGGAATCTGAGTAGTGCTGGAGTATCCCTGGTTTCTGCTTGTTGTTCATACAGGCTTTTCCAAAAATTTTCGACCTCTTGAGGTGATGGTGGGTTCTGTGCCTTTTGTTGTTGGGACTGAAATAATTTCGATGGTTCTGCGGTGAAGGTGTTGTTGTCTTTAATCCATTTTTGCCTTTTAATCAGTTTCTTTCGCGCTGCAGCAAGTGATCTTATTTTATCTACAGCTTTCTGCTTCAGTAGATGGACTGTGGGCAAATCTACTGCATGATGTATGGAACGAAACTCCTCGATCATATCCTTCATTTTCTTGCTCGATCCAATTTTGCCTCTCAGAACATCTATGATACATTGGTACCAAGATGCCTGCTGCCTCATTGATTTTATTTTGATGTCAAGCCGACTGAGTCTTAACCTATGCTTATCCTTCTTCGTAGCTGAACTTTTCGGTGGACATAGAAGTGAAGCGGTCGCTCTCACTGCAGCCACCACATCTTCTAGTGAACAGGTCTCGTTAAGATGATCTTGAAATATTTTATCCACTACCCCACACAGCACATGTACGTACAATGGACGAACAATGGATGTTTATTATGGATGTTCGAGACATCCATCGGATGTCCAGAATTGGTACATAGTACATCCAATGGACGTTCATGGGACGTCCAGGACACCACTTTGGACGTACAATTCAAGCCCAGATAACGTCCAATGGATGTACATTGTGCCTATCTTGGACATCCATTGTACGTACATTGGATGCACATGTACGTACATTGGATGATCAATGGACGTTTATTATGGATGTTCGAGACATCCATTGGATGTCCAGAATTGGTACATTATTTATCCAATGGACGTACAATTCAAGTCCAATGGATATTTATTGTGCGTAACCTGCAAATATCGGTCTATGCTTCACTTTCAAAAACTGTTAATATCATCCACCACAAGATAAGGAATGCATTATTATTAATAATATAAACAAATCTTCAACGTGATTCGAATCCATGAAATTTAATGAGTAACACTGAAATTCATCAGATTCAGATACGGCGTTACTAGATATACCTATAACAGTATAACTATAACATAACAATGGGATCTGACTCAATCTTGTCAGCTTGCCACTTGCCACACTTCATCATCCAGATTCCAGGCACCTAGCGAAGGTTCCATCCTCATCAATTCAAGATCTTGTACGGATCTCCGGAGTTAATTATATCATCGGAGCGGAACGAAGGTCCTCTTAAAAGAAAAGGGAAGATCGTTTTGGGGAAAGACTACCACATGGCGACATCTAGTTAAGAATTAGACAAACAATTCGCTCTCGAAGTTACGCGGACGAAGATAGATGGCATATCTCACATTTTCTCCTTAAAGTGACTATATGGTAATATAGTCACTATATTTCTCCTCAGCAAGCAAGAATGTGAGTTTTCACATATGAAACATGCAAGCCGGGAGCGTGAGAATCGTTCATACTTATCGGCATGTCCGAAAATAATAATTATCCAACGAAAGTTTATTCCAGAAGGAATTATTCCAAAAGGAAATTAATCAGTAAAACTGAGATCTGATTTATCTTAGTTTTACTGAATTATTTTCTTTTTGGAATAATTTCTTCTGGAATTAACTTTCGTCTTGGTCTGAAACATGGCCAATATGGCGCTCATCTGCGAATTGTCTATAATGTATCTGAATTGGACGTACAATGAATGCTCACTGTTGGATGTACAATGGACGTCAAGAAATGTACATTAACTGGGCCAACAAAATATGCAACATTAATAATGTATCTGAATTGGACGTACAATGAATGTTCACTTTTGGATGTACAATGGAAGTCCAGAAATGTACATTAACTGGACCAACAAAATATGCACCATTAATAATGTATCTGAATTGGACGTACAATGAATGTTCACTGTTGGATGTACAATGGACGTCCAGAAATGTACATTAACTGGACGAACAAAATGCACCATTCATCAAATTTCATTTCAAGATTGTGGTTGGAAATACTATTGATTTTCATTTGGAACAGAGAAAAAATATGAGATTCAAACAGAGAATTCATATATATTTTTGGACATTATATGTATGTACAATGGACGTACGTTCGTAACAACCAATGGACGTCAACAATTGTAAGTACAATGGACATCCATTCAACGTCCATGGACGTTTGGACTTGATATGGTCGTAAAATGGACGTCCAATGGATGTCGTGTGCTGTATGGGACGGCTAGATCTTCAGCCTGAGGTCTTGTTTTTATTCGGGTGGCCTTGACCAGTGGGTTTCTAACGGCAGCCTCAAATGCTTCCTCCGTATTGACGATTGACTTCGGAACATCTCTCACTTGTTCCGCTCTTGCCCTCAGGGCTATTGCTTGGTGTTGTTGGTTTGGAGCACCTGTCACCTGCTCTTCACCGTGTTCTATTTCTGGAACATCTCTCACTTGTTCCACTCTTGGCCTTGCCCCCAGGACCATTGCTTGGTGTTGTTGGTTTGGAGCATCTGTCACCTGCTCTTGACCGTGTTCTATTTCTGGAACATCTCTCACTTGTCACGTTCTTGGCCTAGCTCCCAGAGCTATTGCTTGATGTTGTTGGTTTGGAGCATCTGTCACCTGCTCTTCACCGTGTTCTATTTCGGGAACATCTCTCACATGTTCTGTTATTGGCCTGTTGGAGCGTGTACCAGTCCCGGTTCGGCTCGCAATATTTCTCACCAGGGCTACAGCTTGTTGTTCAGCTGTGTCAATCGTCAATTGCTGATGTTGGCTCGAAGCATCTGTCACCTGCTCCTCAGCTAGTTGTTCCGTCCTTAATTGCTCTTGAGACCGCCATAAGATTCCTCTTCTTTTGAGATGACTGATCTGATCTCTGAGGTTTTGCTGCGCCATGAAGTCAAGGTCTGGATAATTTTCGCACCACAGACCATGCAGCCTATTCATGTACCCTCGTCTTTCGGGTCTTGATCTTCTGTATAGCGCAGTCAGCAGGCTATGCTGCTCGGGCGTCCACTTGTGGCGTCCTCATTGTGCCGTCCTGTTTCGGCTGCCGGTTCCGACTGCGGGCTGCTCTCTCGAGCGTTGAATCCCTATGCGACCGACATCCTGAACTCTCCCCTCGTCGATGTCCTACTCGTCTAAAGGCATAGCTTCTTGTACGGCAGACGCCTGCCTTCTTAGCATCCTGCCGTTGGTGTCCCGCATGCTGTCACGTCCAGCACCAACTCCAGACGCGCCCTGACGATCCCCAGGCAGCTACTGTTTTCCGAGGCTTAGCTGATATCTGTCCGACATCGGTTGAGAGTGACCGGGGTCCGCGGGATTGTTAGACCCGTATACTACAAAGTAGTACCCCCCGTGCGGGTTTGCCACCATTTACCCTTGGTAGCCCAGGTAACTCGGGCCGTGGGGACGTCACCCCCCATGTGGCATGGCAGAAACCACACCACACCCGTATAATTCATCATCTATTTTCCATCTGATTTATACGAGAGTAAAGAAGTGTTCACCACAGCGCAAGTTATTTCATTGGATACTTCCATACTTAAAGTAGTAAAGTATATATTCATAGAAACCCTGGTATAACGTTCCCTAACTGAAATTCGTGATCAAAAGTTGTAGATCTAAACGGCACTCTTGATTATTATTATTATTATTATTATAAAAGGGTACAGAGTTGAGGCTTTGCCTATAAACTCAAACCAAGAGAAAAACAAAACATGTCAAGCCAGAAATGCTGCCGCAGAGAAGAAAATTAACAAATAAAAAATTATACAAAAAAAAATAATACAAAAATATCAAAAATATGCACTTTCACAACCCCACAGTACTCTGCGAGGCCCATAAGTCAAACCTGTTTTTGAAACTATTTACACTGGGTGCCCAAGCAATCTCGGACGGTAATCGATTCCAAACTTCGAAAATCCTGTTCGATAGGAGATACTGCCTAGTGGTGGTGAAAAATCTCTCGCGAGCGAGCTTAAAATCGTTCCCCCTCAGGTTATTCCTGTTGAGCACGAAAAGGTGATTGTAGATCGAATCCTACTTCCGGCATTATTCGCAATATTTCACGATATTGCGGCAATGCAAAATCCCGTTCGGGGGAAATGAAAAGTGGGGCCCCATCGCAGATTTTCTATCGACAAGAGTCTCCAACAAAATCTGATCAGTTCCAACACGAGTTATTATATGCACCTATAGTAAACGCATTGCATGACTTAAAACCATCATCTTATCAGGTACGATATACTAGGACTCATAGATAGAGTTAAGGCACTGTAGGTTACATGCTTAATTGTATTATAGTAGTGGCATTATTTTTCGGAATGTAGTGAATTCCACATCATCAATAGTGAATAAAGCATTTTTCCGTCGACCATAGAATAAAAGCTTACTTTAACCATATATCTAATAACATAGATATGGATTATACTCCTGCTTTTCACAGTCAGAACGTGAAGCCAAATCTTCGGTAAGCTTTGAGTTGTACGCTTGCGTCAACTGGAAATTCAAAAATTGCGAGAAATGTAGAGGTTATGTTTATTCTGAAAGACAACAAGAAAATAGATATCGAGAATGAAAATATGTCACTTAAATACTTTCAGTTCAATTTTGGAATATGAATAGGAGCAATGATATTCATAACTTGAAGAAAACGGAATAAAGCGATTAAAACATTTCACATGAAATTGTGAGGTTAGGATCGAAACTATTCCCATGAAGTTAAGAATGACATACGTTTCACGACATGAAACGATGTGTCGGAGAGAGAAAGAATTAAAAAAATATTTTTATTCTCAATATTGCCGCACAAGCCCAGATCTGGATTGTTACCTAAGTCCAGCTTCAGTTTAAATTGGCTCATGGCCCATATATTAATTATTAGATATATGATTTTTCCGTCGACCATAGAATAAAAGCTCATTTCAACGCACTCGAAATCATCCATTAATGACCCCTATGAATGCATGATTTCTTGTATTAATGCATGATTATCATGGCAACCGAACATAAAATATTCAGTCGGAGCATAGATGCATCTATATCGGGGCACTATCGAGCTGTCAAATTCAATTATTCGCTTTCGATCAGAATCTGATTTTACCAGTTGCGCTATTTTACATAAAGAATATCGAAGAAAATATCCCTTCGACACCGCTAGATGTGGGAAAAACTGCTGAAGCAGCAACTTTGAGTTTGCTACCTGGGAAGAGCCGACATTTATGAGAAAACCTAGAAAGAATTTCGATCTTGGTGCAAGGAGAAGAACATTCTGAAATTTTCGGTAACGGTTTTGTTGGCATACTTTACGTGTATTGCAGAGAAGGGGAATTGAGGAAATGTATGGTCAAAGTATTCGATGCTGAAGACAACATTGATATAAGCAGATACCACAAACAGTTGATCGAAAAAGAACATGTGGAAGAGTTCATAGCGAATGTTCCTAATAGTATTTTTCGGATGTCGAAGGTAAAAATAAAACTCAATTGAATCGTTATTCCAACTTATTCTCATGAAAAAAATGTAAACTATTCAGAATGTCACAACATGTTCTATAGCCCATCTATGAATATTTCGAGAACTTCTAATGGGAGCATAAATATTAGTATAAAGAAATGAACATAGAAACTTACATTATGTCAAATTTGTCTATTACGCAAAATAATTTTTTTTTATCCAGAATTTATTTTCAATTCATGATGAGGTCGACGGAAAAATCTTGTAATCAACTCGTTTATTAATCGAGCGATTAATGGTCTCAAACATTAACGAGCTCGCTCCGCTTACGCGTTATAATATTTCGACCATTAATCGCTGTCATTAATAAACTAGTTGTTTAAATGCGTTAATACGCACTCAAAATCATCCATGAATGACCCCTATTAATGCATGATCGTCAGGGCAACCGAACATAAAATATTCAGTCTCTGAGCATAGATGCATAGATGTTCTGTCAAATTTACTCATTCGCTTTCGATCACAATCTGATTTTACCAGTTACGCTATTATACATAATGAATAACGAAGAAAATATCCCTTCAACACCGCTAGATGTGGGAAAAACTGCTGAAGCAGCAACTTTGAGTCTGCTACCTGAAAGGAGCCGCATTTATATGAGAAAACCTAGGCAGAATTCCGAACTTGGTGCAAGAAGAACGTTCTGAAATTTTCGGTAACGGTTTTGTTGGCATACTTTACGAGTATTGCAGAAAAGGGGCATTTAGCAAGTTTATGGCCAAAGTATTCGATGCTGCACTAATGGTGGGTTTCATAAAGATCGTTGATTGAGTGATTCACAGAATACCTTGACGTTTTTGTCAAATCGACCAATAGAATTTCAAATTTACGGATTTTTCATCACAGAATCGCTCGATCAAGCATTTGATCAACCGATCAACGTTTATGAAACCCGGCTTCAAGCAGATACCAAAAACTGTTGATGTTTATTGAACGAGAAAAGGTGACATATCTCCCAAAAAAATCGAAAAAGAACATGTGAAAGAGTTCATAGCGAATGCCCCTAATAGTATTTTGTTGATGTCGAAGGTAAAAATAAAAACTCAATCGAATCGTTATTTCAACTTATTCTCATGAAAATGTGAACTATTCAGAATGTCACAACATGTTCTATATCCCATCTATGAATTTTTCGAAAACTTCTAGAGGAAGCATAAATATTAATATATAGAAATGAACATAGAAATTTACATTATGTCAAATTTGTCTATTACGCAAAATAATTTTTTTTCAATCCTGAATTTATTTTCAATTCATGATGAGGTCGACGGAAAAATCCTTTAATCAACTAGTTTATCGATCCAGCGATTAATGGTCTCAAACATTAACGCGTGAGCGGAGCGCTGTCATTAATAAACTAGTTGATTAAATAACTGTTTGAAACAAGCTCTTTGTTCAATTAAACATGTGGCGCAGTCGGTAGGATACCCAAAACATTTTCTTCGACATGAATAGTGAAAAAAAGTGTTCATGCTCGATATTCGACCTAGTTCAGTAAGTGGGTGGATTAGCCATATATCAGCATTTTATAGAATAAGCTATTGAGTTTGAATATATTTAAACTCAATGAATTAGCTGAGAAGTGTCCCTTTCGAAAATAGATAATCCATACAGCTACACACTGCATGGTGAAATACTCTCAATATACAGGGTGTTTGGAGGGTGTGTAGCCATAGGTAAATGGTGGATAGGTGATGCTCTTGGCTACTTGTTGCGCCTAATAAAATTACATTTTGCCCAAAGTTCGAAGTGTTATGATTTTTTCGCCATTTTTTAGAAATTTTCAATTTTTCTCATTAAAATCTTGAATTTTTTTTAATTTAATGCTCGAGGTGTCTATAAAATGATTTATTTTTTTAGTCTAGTCTTCTCTTATTCAGATTGAATCAGAATTTCATGCAAACGTCTCTAAAAAACCTGACAGCGTCGTATCAAACATAAAAATGAAAAAAATAATAATGTTGTGTCCACTTTACAAAGTGAAAATAAAAAAAAATTATAAAGTGTGGGGTTTTAAAATGGTTTTAAAAACTTCTCTAGTTAATACATTTCGCAATGGTATGTAACATGTACCATTAATAATCAGATATCTCGACAAAAAACCGTTTTGTCTTCAAGGATGCCTTGACAGGGTGACGACAAAACTATTCCGTTGAGCAGGTAAAATCTTTTCTCTCATTCTATACAGTTAAAAATAGCGTGCTCATTTTATAGGCACCTCGAGCATTAAATTTAAAATAAATCAAGATTTTTATGAGAAAACTGGGAAATTTCTAGAAAAATGGCAAAAAAATTATAACACTCTGAATTTTGGGCAAAATGTTATTTTAGGCGCAACAAGTAGCCAAGAGCATCACCTTTCTACCATTTACCTATGGCTACTCACCCTCCAAACACCCTGCATAAGACAAGATTTTTATCGGTATTCAGAGGGATTTTTTCGAATTCCGGAAAAGTATTCACTTCCGGCGGGAGTCGAACCCGCGTCTCCGAATTTCCGGTCCGAAATTCTAAGATGCGGGTTCGACTCCCGCCTGAAGTGAAAAATGTGTCTGAATACCGATAATAATCTTCTCTTATATTGAGAGAAATAAGACACAAATCATTTGCCATTACAAATAATAACAAATGAAATGTGAATACGAACTATGTCTCCCATACCGTTCACCCTATCAGACCGATTGGTCCAACGTCAACTGAGAATCGCACCGACTGCAGTTTCATCCTATTTAGGAGTCATCAGGGTGGAATATCCCAAAGTTGACGCTGGATGGAGAATCTGTTTCCGCATTATTTATTCATCGAAATAATGCGGCGACAGATGGGTATGGGAGACCTAGTTCGTATTCACATTTCATTTGTTACTACATATTTATAATGGCAGATGATTTGTGACGTATTTCTCTCACTTGAATAGGTGTCAGCTTATCGCTCAAATTATTTTATATCATATCTAATATTTTTTATCTACTTTTTTGGGTTTTAAAAAAACCTACACTGCGAACGTCTCCGTGCTTCCCAGGTGAATTGATTTATTACGTTATCAACGTTGAAATTCACAATCTGGTGTTGCGATTTGGAAGAAAGTTTTCTTTATTGTTCACTCAATCACCGAGAGGGGAGTGTTCTGAAGGTGGATAGATGTCGCTCATTAATTATTCATCGAAATAATGCGGCGACAGATAGCCATATCTCGACGAAAAGATTCTCCATCCAGAGTCAACTCTGGGATATTCCACCCTGATGAGTCCTAAATAGGATGAAACTGCAGTCGGTGCGATTCTCAGTTGACGTTGGACGACTCGGTCTGATGGGGCGAACGGTATGGGAGACCTAGTTCTTATTCACATTCCATTTGTTATTATTTATAATGGCAAATGATTTGTGTCTTATTTCTCTCAATTGAATAGGTGACACCTCATCGCTCAAATGATTTTACATCATATTCAATATTTATTTACTTCTCTTATATATTTCACAAACGCTAATTTCCCAACCAAAGTCTCAATATGGTTCGATTCATGTATTTTTTTGTTTACTTTGCCCATATAATTTTCTGCTATACTGTGTTATTTTTTTTGTTTCTTCTCTCTCAGTTCAAATTTTTGGAATGGGTTCAATTGCATAATTCTTCTTCTGTTCATTGATATACTTGACGTAATACCTCAAATGTGAATACAGTAATGGACTTCAAATAGTCCGTTACGGTATTGTGATGTAATCCTTGCCCGCATTTAATATTGTTTCAATATGATAATAACTCCAATTAGGACAGGATATTGCAACACCGGGGCACTTAGTAGGTTAGGTAGTAAGCACAATAAGTATGTTTAGAATTAGGCAAATCTTCGATTGCAATACTGAATTGTACAAAAACATCAAAGTCATCAATAATGACAAGAAGGTAGCTCGTGAGCGTTAAAACAAAGAGGAGTGAGTCTAATGGTTACTAGTCAATGTACAAGATGTCATTCGAAGAATAAATATCAAGTAGTTTTAGCGTTTGAAGTTTGAATATACCAGCTCCCCACAGTTTACCACATGGCGATCCTGCTTTGAAGAGCCAAAAATGGAAAGTACAATAAAATTTTAAAAAGTGAGTCAAAAATATGGGTAGTAGCCAGAGCAAAGAAGAGATAGTCATTGCCCAAGTCGGAAACAGTGGTGGACAAACTACCCCAGCATCAGCAACGGCAATCTCCACATCGGAGATTCTATCCGTTATTGGATTCATAATGGGCATGTTGGCGGCGATACTATGGACAGTGAGGAGATGCAAGAAGGCCCTTGGAAGAAACTGAGAAACAATATAGTGCGGGAAATATGACGGAAAGTGAAGTGCTGTTCGAAAAAAGTGGGTTTGACTGTGAGTTTTGACTGTAGTCATTATTATGGGTAAGACAGAAAATGTCAAAAATATTTTGGAAGAATTAAGAGTATTCCTTATAGTGGAGTGCCTGGAGCATTCAAGCTCGGACTAGAGTTATAGTGAATGAATTGATACGATCGATGTGGGATATTGTTTTTCAAACTATAATTTGCAATGTTTACCAATTTTTTTTTGTGCAATCCATTTTTTCATTGTTTAAACAAATTATTATAAAAAATTAATGTTTGACCATATATTTTCACTTTAAACAGTAATTTTTTGTATTTATATGTTGAATCTCACCTGAGTAGACATATAGGAACATTTTTCAAAGATACCTGTGAATAAAAATACTAGTAGGGATCTCGAACGTGGAGGGGAGAGCGGAGCGACAGCTGCTATTATCTCTAATATATAAAATTCTTTGTTACCGAACTCCTCCGAAACGGCTGGACCGATTTTCGTGAAATTTTGTGTGCATATCGGGTAGGACTGGGAATCTGCCAACATCTATTTTTCATCCCTCTAAATGATAAGGATGGTCCACCCCTAACTATTTTTTCAATTTTTTCGGACAAAATTTTTTATTTTAATTTTTTTATGATACGGCATACAAAAATACATATAACCCTAAATTTTCACCCCTCTACGATCAACCCCTTTTTCTAACACAACCTAACCTAACCTAAATTGAACTCTTTCAGGCTAGTTTTTCATTTTTATTGGCCAACATCTATTTTTCATCCCCCTAAATGTTAGGGGTTGTCGACCTCTAATATTTTATTAAATTTTTTTGGTGAAAATTTTTTATTTCAATTTTTTCAAAAAAATCAACATTTTACGAATTATTTCCGGAAATTTCTATTAAGTAATTTAAAAAGGGCAGAAAATCTCTTTTATGTTATTGACGGAGGCATGTTACTACATCGTTGAAAATGGCAATCAAATGAAACGTTTGCAATGATATGTGACCATTATGTAAGATATTTGAAAAATAATTATAAGAGTAACACATATGTGGTATTTGATGGGTATAAAAAAGATAGTATTAAATCAGCCGAACGGAATCGTCGTGCATAAAAAAAATAAATGTGCAGATATTGAATTTGATGAACATACCTTTAAAAATTGCTCAAGATAAATTTTTGACAAATAGTAAAAATTAAATTCGCTTGATAGAAATGTTGAGAGTTAAATTAGCTGACAACAATATATTTACATGCCAAGCGGAAAGCGATGCCAACAAATTAATTGTTGAGACGGCAATGAATTTGGAATGTTATAGTTTCAGAAGATATCGATGTCTTAGTGATATTAACGGCATTGGTAGATAAAGATCGTGAAATATATTTTCTAAAACCATCCCGAGGCAAAGTTCAACAGAAGATATTTTCATCGAAAAGTTTAGAAAAATCATTACCAAACTGTAAAGAACATATTCTTTTTTTACATGCCTTTACGGGTTGTGACACTACTTCTGCATTTTTCAATAAAGGAAAAATTAAGTTTGCCAAAAATTTTGAGGAACGGATTGATTTACACGACTCAGTAAAAGTATTCAAAAATATCAATGAAGACCTCAATAATATATTGCAAGCAGGTGTGGCATGTATTCTGAGTTTATATGGCGCTCCGTCGAACACTCATGATTTAAATACATTAAGGTTCAATTCTTTCATAAAAACAACAGCCAAAAATACAAGTGTTCTTTTGTCATCACTGGCTCCAACAACTGATGCAGCGTTTGAGCACCTTAAAAGAGTGTACCTACAAATTCAATTATGACTAGGAAATGACTTATTGAAAATTGGGGATGGAAGTATTCCAATAACATGTACATCCCAATAACTATGAATCAATTACCTGCTCCGGATAATTTATTACATATGTTATTTTGTAATTGCAAAAAGGGATGTGGAGCTGCGTGTGGATGCAGAAAAAGTGGTTTACACTGCAGTGTAGCATGTCTACAGTGCAGCGAAAATAGTTGTTCCAATACTTCACCCATTATACAGATAGATGAAGTAGAAGAAAATATTTGATGTTGACAACAATGTTATATATTTAAATAAACGGATTTTGTACTAATAATTTTTTTTTTATGGTCGTAATTAATCACATTATTTCTTTAAATGTACACAATAGAGTACGTTTCATTTATAGTTGAACTGGCCGAGAAATTCCATGGTACCGGGTTTTTCACTATAATTTGACCCCCCCTTTAACTTGGTTACTAAAGGAGATACAAAAAAATGTTTCATACAAAAATTTCACGAAATCAACTGAGGTTTTTTAATATGACTTCAGGAACTGAAATATATACAAGGTGGCCAACATATTGATGGCAACTTCATTTTTTCAAATGTAACACCCTGTATATTTTCCTATATTTGGCTAGCTCTTTTTCCCCTAATTTATAATACGTAACATATGTTGGTCTATCTCTCTTATTCTGAGCACCACAGAGTTTCAAATTTAAAGAACAACCTGGCAAGCTCAGCAAAAACTTTTCAAGTGGCAGGCTGCGATTACTCAAAATGCCCATTTTTGGAGTTATGATAACGTATGTCATATCATTACTAAGGACATAACTCGAAAAACGGGCATTTTGAGTAATCGCAGCCTGCCACTTGAAAAGTTATTGCCGAGCTTGCCAGGTTGTTCTTTAAATTTGAAACTCGGTGCTCAGAATAAGAGAGATAGACCAACATATGTTACGTATTCGAAATTAGGGGAAAAAGAGCTAGCCAAATATAGGAAAATATACAGGGTGTTCCATCTGAAAAAATTAAGTTGCCATCAATATGTTGGCCACCTTGTATATATTTCAGTTCCTGAAGTCATATTAAAAAACCTCAGTTGATTTCGTGAAATTTTTGTATAAAACATTTTTTTGTATCTCCTTTAGTACCAAAGTTAAAGGGGGGGTCAAATTATAGTGAAAAACCCGGTACATAGCAGCTGTCGCTCCGCTCTCTCCTCCACGTTCGAGATGTCTACTGGTATTTTTATTCACAGGTATCTTTGAAAAATGTTTCTATATGTCTACTCAGGTGAGATTCAACATATAAATACAAAAAAATTACTGTTCAAAGTGAAAATATATGGTCAAACATTAATTTTTTATAATAATTTGTTTAAACAATGAAAACATGGATTGCACAAAAAAAAGTTGGTAAACATTGCAATTTATAGTTTGAAAAACAATATCCCACATCGATCATATTATTTCATTCACTATAACTCTAATCCGAGGTTTTACGGTTTTGAATGCTCCAGGCACACCACTATTAGGAATTTGAACAAAGATTCAGCTGAAAGGAAAAATGGGTTACGAGTTATTAATAAGAAAATAAGCCGAGTTGATGAAATAGAATCAGAATTAACTGGGTTAGGAGTGGAATTCAATTGCGAACAGAATGACCAAGAATTAATAAAAAAAGTTAAGGTATATGTTGAGTCTAGTGAAGACCTTATAAAAAATATAAGATCAATTTTAGAAAAGAGATTGAAGGAAATACCCGTAAATAATTCAACTCCAGACAACATGGCTTCAAATTTCGATTTAAAAACGGCATCTTCTATGCTACCTTCAATGGATGGCACAGAAGATACCACAAAACAGCTTATAGATGCCATAGAATTGTACGACACCTTATTAAACGAAACAGGAAAACCTCTTTTGACAAATTATGTATTAAGCCGGTCCCAGACAATGCGTGTATTTGACGAATGTTTGGCATTCGCGGTGCTCCGCGTACTGTGTGGGAGCCCAACTGCGGGTATCGTTCGGTATTCGCCTGCTATCCGAAGTCTTGTCGGTAAAACGGCACGAATCAAAAGAAGACGAAGTACATTCGCGTTAGCTCCCAGACAGTGTGCTTAACTACGCGTAGTAGATTGCCTATTCTGTCATTTCTGTCTTCAGTCAGCTCCGCTACTGTTCTATACTGAGGCCGTGCGGCGAACGTTTGTCAACGGAGAAACGAATGTCGAACATTTCGCGTTTGCCGCAGTGTGTGGGAGGGTACCTGAAGGCGAACTACGAAGGCACATTCATCAAATACACGCATTGTCTGGGACCGGCTTTAAAAATAAAACTCTCCCAAAGTGCTGAAATCAGGCTTAATTCATCTCATCCTTCAAATGTTGAATTAATTAGAGACATGAAAAACCACCTTCTGACAAAAAAATCAGTTTCGGCCTTATCTTTAGACTTACATAATAGTAAACAGAAAAATCGATCTATTGAAGAATTTGGAAAATCTGTTGAGGAATTGATGCTAAACCTGACTTTAGCAGAAGCCGATGATAATGGAAATTCACTGCTCTTCGCGAACAACAACGAAAAAATTGCCATTAACACATTTGCAAATGATTTGAACGATGGAAATATCCGAACCATTATAAAAGCAAGATTTTTTCAAAATTAAAAGACGCGATTGTTACTGCAAAAGAAGAAGAAATTTCAAATATTCACAATAAACATCAAGTTTTTTCGGCCAGGGGTTTTTCTCAAAGGTTTTCCAGAGGTTTTCGTAATAATACCACAAGAAATTCAGGAAACAATAACACGAAAAAGCACAGGCATGCGCAGAGTAATAACTTTAATGGAAGAAACTATGGAAATAGAGGTAATTTCAGAAGTCGGGGAACTCACCAAAGTCGCGGAAATAATACATTTCATAGAAATAATAGGGGTTGCTACATGAACACATTCGTTGATACTGCTACTTCCACTAACACAGATAGGAAGGCGGACCAAAACGCATCGCAAAGCAGTAATGAACGGTTTTTTCGTTCCTAAAGCAAAAAGAACATCTTCGCATAAATGCGGTCAAGTTCAAATTAATGGAATATCTGGTAACACATATTCGTTAGGTTGTACTAATATGTATTTCGATTGACTTAGGTCAAGCACAGCTTTGTCATGAATTTCATATCATGGATGATATTGGATGTGAAATGCACGGTGTTCTTGGATCAGATTTCCTCATGAAATATAAAGCGACCATAGACTACGAGAGATTTTTATTCAATTTTGTTCATAACACTGAAAGATTCACAATTTCTCTACAATCTCAGTACAACGATTTCATTACAATACCGACTAGATGTGAAGTTTTTATGTCATTATCAGCTAATCTGAATGACGGAGATGAATGTGTAATTTCTTCCGAAGAAATAAGTGAAGGCGTATATAGGTACCGCTGGAATAATAACTAAACATCGAAATCAAATACCAGTTCGAATTTTGAATGTAAATGACAGAGAAATAAAAATTAGAAATTTCAGACCGAATATTCAAAAACTAGAAAATTTCAACCTTTATTCGAATGATGATGAAGCCAATAGTGTAGAAAGAGTTGATGAATTATTGGACTTAATAAATACAAATTCACTATCCGATGAAGAAAAGCTTTGTATACACAAAATATGCGCAAAATATTCCGACGTTTTCTTCTTGGAAAATGATCCATTCAAAACCTCCAAATTAACAAACAAAAAATTCAATTACAAGAGAATACAACACCTTCTTATTCGAAACAGTACCGTTTACCTCAATCACAAAAAACAGAGATTCACAAACAGGTGAATAAAATGATAAGTGACGGAATAATAGAACCATCAAATTCAGAATGGTCTTCGCCACTTTTATTAGTTCCTAAAAAGTCAGATAGTAACGGAAACAAGAAATGGAGCTTAGTTATTGATTATAGGAAACTGAATGAAAGCATAAAGAACGATAGGTTTCCTCTACCAAATATTGAAGAAATTTCAGATTAATTGTCGGGAGCAACGTATTTTACACACTTAGATCTTTATCAGGGATAATTCAAGATAGAATTAGATGAAAGTTCAAGGCCTTATACTGCATTCACAACAGATCAAGGTATGTGGCAGATGACTAGATTACCAATGGGACTTTCAGTCTCACCAAACATTTTTTCGAGAGCAATGACAATTGCTATGTCTGGTCTAAATTATCGAAATTGTTTTGTGTACTTAGATGATTTAATTATTTTTGGAAATAATTCACAAAATCATAATAATAATTTAATACAAATTTTGAATCGACTGAGGTCTTTGAATCTGAAGTTGAATCCAAAAAAATGTGAATTTTTGAAAAAAGAAATATGTGATTTAGGGCATACCATTTCCAAAGATGGTATACTGCCCAACCCAGAAAAAATTTCAGTGGTTCAAAACTATCTAACTCCACAAAATTCTAACGAAACAAAAAGATTTGTTGCTTTTGCGAACTATTACAGAAAATTCATTCCAAATTTCGCACAAATAGCTACACCATTAAATAAATTATTAAAAAAAGGTGTCACATTCGAATGGACTCAAGATTGCGAAGTAGCTTTTGAAAAATTGAAACATGCTTTAATTAACCCACCAATTTTGGACTTTCCAAATTTTTCAAAGGAAAATACTTTTACATTGAAAACCGATGCTTCAGGATATGCTATCGGAGCGGTTCTTTGAAATAAGAATGATAGACCAGTGGCATATGCAAGTAGAGCATCAAATAAGGCAGAACAAAATTATTGCACAATAGAAAAAGAGTTACTTGCCGTAGTTTGGGCGGTTCAAAAATTGAGACCCTATTTGTATGGAAGAAAATTCCATATCTTCACAGACCATAGACCTTTAGTATACTTATTCAGTTTAACAAACCCGTCAAGTAGATTAACAAAATTTCGACTGAAATTAGAAGAATACCAGTTGAAATTCATTATTTAAAAGGTAAGGATAATTTAGCTTCGGATGCATTATCCAGAATAATTCTCAATTCGGAAGAGCTGAAGGAAATACGAAGTAAAGAATATGTAAATGTCACAACAAGAGCACAAGCTAGAGAAATGGCACAATGTTCGTCAGAGGAAAGTTCTGAGTTCTCAGAAAATATCAGACTTGATCACCCTGGTATTGTAGAACTTCTGAAACCACCTAAGGGGAGCATTGCTGTCCAACTTGTCGATTACACAAAGTTTTTGAAAATTAAAAATCGGTTGATGAAAAATTTGAGTGATAAAGAAAAGTTAGCCTTAATTGATAACGTAATATTTGATAAGGGTACCCATACAATTTCTCTATTTCAGGATATTCGATCAAAGTTAGACTTAGGTAGAACGTTGAGAAACCTGATAGATGTGTGAACAAATAATAAGATTCATGAAATTGTATTAATGAAAACGAATGAAATATTACCAATATTGAAAGAAATATTGCAAATGAAAGAAATGCTAACGGAAGTCGGTTTGAAGATAAATGTAATCAACAAGGCTCAAAATATTGACGACAAAGAGACTAGACAATTAATTATTAATGATTATCATATTTTACCGACCGGAGGTCATGCTGGAATAAATCGATTATTCAACAATATTCGAAAAAAATATTTTTGGCCAGGTATGCGACAGGATATTATGAAATTCATCAAAAAATGCGATGACTGTCAAAGACATAAGTACAGTAATCTTACAAAACAACCTCTCACGATCACAACTACAGCTACAGCAGCAATGGAAAAAATTTACGTAGACCTAGTTGGGCCTTTGCCAAGCGACTATAATAAAAATAAGTACATACTGACAATTCAGTGTGAAATTTCAAAATTTGTAGAATGTTATCCAATTATTAATAAGGAAGCCGAAACAGTGGCAAAAGCTTTTACAGAAAATTTTATATTACGTTTTGGTACCCCAAAGGAAGTAGTCAGTGATCAAGGAACTGAGTTCATGTTTTCAGTTTTCAAAAATACCTGTAAACTGTTGAAGATTAACCATTTGAATTCAACAGCATATCATCATGAAACTCTAGGAGCACTTGAGAATTCCCATAAAAATCTGGGAGCTAACTTGAGAATTTATACAGTCAAGGATCCATTAAAATGGAGCTCTTGGGTACCATTTTGGAGTTTTGCATATAATAACACAATTCACACCGAAACAAAATATACTCCATTCGAATTAGTTTTCGGGAAAAGCAGAACATTTCCATCTAATTTAATAAGTGAAATTGAACCATTGTATAATTTTAATGATTATTCGGCAGAGTTAAAATATAGATTACAAACTGCTTGCACGGAGGCAAGAAATAATCTTATGAAATCGAAAATGAAAAGGAAGGACGATTTCGACAAAATCTCAAAACATGTGACATTCAGTTCGGGAGAAAAAGTGTTAGTGAAAAACATTATGGACAGTAAACTAGACCCAATTTTCAAAGGACCTTATAGCGTTTTGAGAGATGAACATCCTAATGTAGTGGTAGAAATAGGAAATAAATTGAATGGAGTACATAAAAATAGGCTTAAACGATATAAGGATTAGAAATGCAGAACAAAAAAAAATGTATTTGAAGAAAAAATATTTTTTTTTATTTTGCCCGGGGAGGTGTGATGTAATCCTTGCCCGCATTTAATATTGTTTCAATATGATGAAAACTCCAATTAGGAAAGGATATTACAACACCGGGGCACTTAGTAGGTTAGGTAGTACGCACAATAAGTATGTTTAGAATTAGGCAAATCTTCGATTGCAATACTGAATTGTACAAAAAAATCATAGTCATCAAAAATGACAAGAAGGTAGCTCGTGAGAGTTAGAACAAAGAGAAGTGAGTCTAATGGTTACTAGTCAATGTACAAGATGTCATTTGAAGAATAAATATTAAGTAGTTTTAGCGTTTGAAGTTTAAATATACCAGCTCCCCACAGTTTACCACAGTATTCCTTATTTCCAATAAATGAATAAATAGTCTCAAGGATCACTGGCTATAGTTCGAACTGCCTGAGTTGAAACCTGTTTCACAATTGACATTTACTTTTGAAATATCCTGTATATTGATCTCTATTTCAGGAGAGGATCGGTGGTTATGCACTCTGATTTTACAAGCAGGCTATCGTGTTGAGTATTCAGCAGCATCGGATTCATATACGCATTGTCCCGAAGGTTTCAATGAATTCTACAATCAGAGGAGACGCTGGATTCCATCTACAATGGCTAATATAATCGATGTACTGAGTGACTATAAACATATTGTTGAAATAAATGACGATATCAGTATGATATACGTATTTTATCAGGTTGGTACTTTAAAATAATCTTTCATAGCAAATCATAGATTGGAGGACATTAAGAAAGTATTTTAATTCTTGGCCAGTAATTTACTTGATGAACGTATATTTTTATCCACTATATTTGATTGATCTAACCTCGAATCTGTTTAGATTCGACGAATTTTACTCTACGTACGACATGAATCCAGAAAAGCTCAAATAACTCGGGAATAACGGAATTTAGGACCAAGAGCATCTGGGAGTGCTATCATTATTTTTCTCCGTAGAATCCAACGCAATAATAAAAAAATAGTGTTCTAATTTGAAAAACAGAAGTTATGGCCAATTTTGGATCACAGTTTTTGACACGAAATTTGAAACACCCTGTGATGATATTTATGAAATCCAAAGATGTATGACTTTTCCACATTCTTCTACTTTGACGTTGTGAAAACGGTTTACACTCAGGATGTTCAGAATAAGAAAAATGAACATAATACTGTGTTGGGTATTCAACCAATTACCCACTTGAATTGTTTAAATAAAAACACTAGTACTTGAACTTTCTCTACTTTATTCTAATAAGCAGACCATCAACAATTAACAATGACTAGCGTCTTTTACCAACTTGCATTGCAATTACAATACCCAAAAGAATCTATCCTAAGGAATAGGGCCGATTCTACCTCGAAGAACGTTCGGCACTTCTCGGCCTATGAGGTTGAGTCCGATCACCCGGGTTGCGCGATTGTGTCTTTTTCCGGGATGCAACATACCCCCACCTTGAAATATATTTTTTCAACACACTTTGTTCATTCGATGCAATCGGGCATCGGTAACGGGCACAATTTCGATATAGACCTCTTATATGTCCCATCTGAGGTCTTCACTGAAACAACACGCACCTTAGCATCGGGTCCCTCGTAAACCTTTGTTACACGACCCAATCGCCACTTTAAGGGGGGAAGATAATCGTCTTTAATTATAACCAACTGACCGTCCTTCACTTTACGTTGCTTCTTTGTCCACTTGTTCCTCTCTTGCAGTTCTGGTAAATACTCTTTGGACCATCGTGACCAGAACTGTTGCAGTAACAGTTGCAGATGCTGGTACCTTGAAAGCCTGTTCATGGCAACATGGTTCAGCTCTGGGTCTGGCAAAGAGGTGAGTGGGCGAACAATTAGGAAATGGCCAGGGGTTAGGGCTTCAAAGTCATTAGGATCTGGGGAAAGCGGGGTCAAGGGGCGAGAATTTAAAACTGCTTCGATTTGAGTTAATACTGTACTCAAGTCCTCATAAGTGAGAATAGCATTCCCTAAAATTCTTTTCAAATGACTCTTACACGAGCGTACTCCCGCCTCCCAGAGTCCTCCAAAATTGGGTGATTTCGAAGGGATGAATGACCAATTTACTCCTTCGTTATGAATTTTATTACTTAAATCAGTTTCATTGTTCCGCAAAAATTTGCACAACTCTTTCAGTTCTGCCTTGGCACCAATAAAATTTGAACCATTGTCTGAGAACACTTTCGAAGGTTTCCCACGTCTAGCTGTAAATCTTCGAAAACATGCTATGAATGCATCTGTTGACAAACTAGTAACCAATTCCAAATGAATCGCCTTTGTTGTGAAACGAATAAACAAACAAATATAACATTTGGATGTTTTCGATCCTCTGCCATATCTTTCTTTTATGAAAATAGGACCTGCATAGTCCACACCACAAATATGAAATGCAAGAGCTGGATTAATTCTGTCTCTTGGTAGTTGACCCATTATCTGGTCCAAAGGAATGGGTCTTGCTTTGAAACATCAAATGCAGTTGTGTACACTAACGCGAACCAAGTTTCTACCACCAATTATCCAATATTTTTCTCGCAACGAGGCGAGCACAAGTTGAAGACCAGCGTGCAAAAGTCGCTGGTGCTCCATGTTCACCAATAACCTTGTAAATGGATGTTTAGACATCAAGAGGAGCGGATGCCTCTTTGAGAAAGTTGACTTAGACAAACTGAGGCGTCCTCCAACCCTTATCATTCCCTTGTCGTCGATAAATGGACTCAACTTCTGCAAATTCCGACCTACCATTTTCCCCTTTGAAATTTCCTCAAACTGTCGCTCAAACATTTCCTTCTGAGCTAAATCGACCAATCTCAGCATGGCATTATCCAGTTCCGAAGAAGTAAGAAAACCTTCTCTCTTGGAACCTTTATCTCTGAGTTTATTGCACAACCTCAGTATGCGACATATTGCTCGCTGCAACCTAGACAGAGAACTGAAATTTTCAAAAGGAAACCACGATTTTTTGGTAGGGACTGAAGCAACATTAACCTTCAGCTCAGGAATGTTTTGCAGACAAATTGGTTGCGAAAAGTCGGACCATTCTTTCCTGTCCAAGAGCAACCACGATGGTCCGTTCCACCAAGAATTATTGTCCATCAATTGCTCTGGGTACATTCCCCTAGATAGAATATCTGCAGGATTTTTCTTTGACCTGATGTACCTCCAGTTGTTTGTATCAGTCAGAGTTTGTATTTGGGTCACCCTGTTGCCAACAAAGACTTGTAATTTATGTGGAGAAGTATTTATCCAACTCAACACTTCTGTTGAGTCACACCACAACCATATACTCTCCACATTCGAACTCAGCGAACTAAGGACCTTATCCATCAATTTTGAAAGAAGTAGTGCACCAGATAGTTCCAGTCGTGGTATTGTGAGCTTTTTGAGGGGACTCACCTTCGCCTTTGAACAGAGCAAATCTACACTCACATTACCAGATTCCGCCATACTCCTTACATACACGCATGCTCCATATGATTGCATAGAAGCATCACAGAATCCGTGCAATTCAATGTTGGCTCCTGGATGATTCACCACCTTCCTTGGCACTACCAGATCTTTCAACGTGGACATTGCATCTTTGAGGTGAGTCCATTCCTTTTTCAAATGTTCAGGTAAATGAGCATCCCAACTTACATTTTCCTGCCATAACTTCTGAAACAGAAGCTTAGCCAATACAATTGTCGGGCCTACCAATTCCAAAGGATCAAAAATCCTCGACACTTCTGCGAGAATACTCCGCTTGGTAGCCTTATGACTGTTGGACGAAAACTCAACACAAAATCTCAATGTGTCATCTTTGAACTGCCACCATAAACCCAAAGTTTTGTTTGTGGGACACTCACCAATCTTCATTAGTTCTGGCTCCGCACCAACACCATTCAATTCCTTTTGAACGAATTGATTATTCGATACCCACTTTCGAAGGACCATACCACCTGACTTCAATATGTCAGGTACCTTGCGACAAACTTCCACAAGGTTTTCTGCTGAGCTTGCTCCTGTCAACAGGTCATCAACATAGATATCCCGCAAAATAATTTTGGATGCATCTGGACACCTGTTTGCACTATCCCTACCCAATTGTCTGAGACACCTGATAGCTAAATATGGTGCAGATCTCGTACCATATGTCACTGTGTTCAATGTCCATTCGGACAGTTCGTCCTCAGGAGAAAATCTCCAGATAATTTTCTGAAGAGATCGCTGCTCTGGCTTCACCCAAATCATCCGATACATCTTGGCAATATCAGCACAATCAACCAGTTGATGTTCCCTAAACCTAACCAAAATTAAGAACAGATCATCCTGTTGCTTTGGTCCATTGAACTGAAGATCATCGATAGATACCCCAGTGTCACTACTTGCACTACCATCAAATACAACTCGTAACTTGGTAGTCTGACTATTTTCATTCATCACCCCATGATGAGGCAAATAGTACGACACTTGTGCCAACGATGGATCCTTCACAATTGACATATGTCCCAGTTGTTTATATTCCTGCATGAAGTCTCGATACATCTTCCCCATTACCTGGTTTCTTTCCAACTTTTTCTCTAAATTCAGAAACCTCTTGATGGCCAAAAGACGCGACTCCCCCAGTTTTGCCACAGAATCCTTGAATGGAATTTCAACCACAAATTTTCCATCTGACCCTCGACCCGCTGTTTTTTGAAATATTTTCTCACACTCCTCTTCTTCGAGTGAACCACACTTAGCTTCATTGGGAAACTCCTCGATCTCCCAAAATTTTACAAGGTCACCCTGTAACTCATCCAACCCAACGTGAAAACTTGTCAGTTTCTGAGACTTCAAGGAGACCAATAGACCAGTGATCAACCAACCCAATATAGTTTTCTGCAATGTTGGCTGATTCGGTCCCAGTTTAATCGGCCCAACACATAATAAACTATAAAATAATCCAGACCCAAGCAATAAATCGATTTCTTGAGGTTTGAAGAAGTGAGGATCTGCCAACTGTACGCTTTTGGGAATATTCAAATGTTCAACAGATACATGTCGACTAGGTATTACACCTCCAATATTATCTACCACTAAACATGACAATTTGGTGCTATAATTCGTTGTAGTTGACTGCAAGTTAACCTGACACCTGTCACCAATCCTTGTCGATTTACTGCCAATACCAACAACTGAAACATCTACAACCTTTTTGTCTAGTCCCAACTCATCAACCAAAAATCTCAATCTCAAAATCAAATTTGGCTGTGACCCACTATCCAAGAGTGCTCTACAATTGCGCCACGTTCCATCAGCCCCCTGAATTCGCACCAAAGCAGTGGACAACAAGACTTCACCCTCTACTTCTTCGCCATTATCCAAGAAAACTGATTTTACCTGAGTAGACGGACCTTGAGTAGAATCCGCACCCCCACCATGCGCATTAGAATCACGATTACCAGCCTTAAAACCTTCCGTGACATAGTTATCACTTGGTTTAGGTTCATAGTGCAAAAGTTCATGATGCATTTTACCACATTTATCACACCCTGAAGATTTACAATTAGCACTAATATGATTAACCTTGAAACAGTTCAAACATAGTTTCAGCTTTTCGGCTAATTCATATCGGCTATAAGTTCTCATTCTCAAATATTTTTGACATTGACTTATATCGTGATTCGATTTACAAACAGAACAAATACATTACTCAGTTGAGACGAAACCTTTTTGAGGTTTGCGATTACTATTTTTAAAATCATTCCTATTTACATTTTTACCATCAATTTTACGTTTTCTTTCAATATTCTTCAGAGTATCGATTCTCTTATCCAGAAACTGTTTAAACTGTTCCAGACTTGCCAATTTTTTCTTAGGTCTTGTCTCCTCCCATTTCAAAAATGATGACTGATCCAATTTTTTGATCATTAAATGGATGATAAGAGGATCCCAAGAACTAACATTCACCTCAAGTTTTTCCAAATGATAAAAAACCTCTGTTATTGAATCTAACATATTAATCAAATCTGTAGCAGACTCCTTATGGACATCCGAAATATTAATTAAATTATCTAAATGATATTCCACCAACATCGGCATACCATCATATCTGCTACACAACAACTGCCAACAAATCTCATTATTTTCAGATGTGATTTTTCTCGATTGAATAATCTTTGAAGCATCTCCCTGTACAGCCTTCCTCAGGTAATGGAATTTTTCCACATTTGAAGTAACATTGTTCTGATGGACCAACGATTCGAACATATCTTTAAATTCAAGCCAATTCTCCACTCTGCCTGAAAAGGACGGTAAAGGAATAGCCGGCAATTCTGGTCTCGCATGAGGTGCCCAAGCAGAACAAGAAGAACCATCCAAACTTTTATTTTCAGAATTACTATTATCTACTGCAGGAGCTTCAAATTTCTGAACCAGTTCTTTAATTAAAGCATTAGCTTTGGAAATTATACCAAAATATTCATCCTCAAATCGAGTTCTTTCTTGTAGAACTTCCTCAAATTCGTTATCAGCAATTAAATTTTCAATTTGGCCATTTATCTCATCGAATTCCCTTAAGAGACTTTCACAAACAAGTAATCTTTTATTTAATTCAATATATAAAGTTTGACTCACATTATTCACGTCATCAAACTGATCCAAAAATTTATTGAAGAAACTAGTCAATTTACTTTTTACTGAACCTCTCTTACGATTGAGATTTTTAATTGAATCTGAATCCATTTTAATTTAATCCACGAAGCAAGCAGAAAAGGAAAAAGGAAAATATAAGGAAACAAAAGGACTCACGGTTTGCCAACCAATACCAGCAATGATCCTCGATTAGTCGATTACCAGCAGTCTTTTACGCGAACGTCGCCAACCCCGAACAGGTAGAAAGAAAGACGCCGTCTACAGGTATTCACTTCACTGCGCCGATCCAGGTGCACAGGTATCTCCAACTTCTGGTACCTAGGGTCGTACTCGTTCTCGACAGTCTCGTTCTAGCTTCTTCCAGTTCCAATCGGGAATTTCCAATATCCAGCAACCACAATATCGATGAAAACAACGCCGTTTACCAACAAAATGGCGTTTCCTTTGTTCGATTCCAGCTTATTTGTCACAAAAACGTTTATATCCGGCTCGTTTGGACCAATTTATGTTGGGTATTCAACCAATTACCCACTTGAATTGTTTAAATAAAAACACTAGTACTTGAACTTTCTCTACTTTATTCTAATAAGCAGACCATCAACAATTAACAATGACTAGCGTCTTTTACCAACTTGCATTACAATTGTAATGCAAGTTGGTTCTTCGAGGTTCTTCGAGGTAGAATCGGCCCTATTCCTTAGGATAGATTCTTTTGGGTATTGTATTGCAATGAATATTCAATCATATCATAAACGCAAACATTGAAAAAAAAATTTTGAGCAAATTTATTTTCACTCCCTGTATAACCGGAAATTCTCTGGCTTCGAAAATATTTTAGGTCTGTAGAGAATTTCGAACAATATCATAATCCCAAATTTCAGATTTCAAATATGTCTAGTTCTCCAGAAACGTCTAATAGGCACTCGAACTTGAGACACCCTGTATTCAAAAACATTTCTAGGTTGTGCTATTCTTGGAGTATATCAAGTTTTCATCGAAAAATTTTGCCAAACTCAGTCCTTTACGCTCATATCGTTCGCTGCGGCACTAGTGGGACACTGTATAAATGGCTAAAGGTGAATACAGACTATTCTGACATGACGTGATTCCACGTCACGTCAGACGTGTATCAGTGCTTCCATTGGCCTAATATGAACGTGAACGTCAAAATGTGAGTGATATAAAAATTCAACACATCGTTCTGTGCGTTCACGTTCATATCAGGACAATGGGAGCACTGAGGGTGTCTGACGTGACGTGGAATCACGTCACATCAGAATAGTCTGTATTCACCTTAAATCAGAATGAAGAGTACTGGCCGGATCCATAAGTTTCGAGATGACACTATAACACAATATAAAACTGATACGTGGTCGAAATTGGGATTGCCAGTTGAAAATGAATTCTCCAATCAACATTACAAATTAATGATCAATTCAGGAAAAAAAAATAGATACCCATCGCGTTATATGAAAAAGAGGGCTATCAGAAATGATAGATTCGAAAATAGATTGCATTATATTTAGGCCTTAGGGGTAAGTGCATAAAACTCCAAAGTGAGTTATTGCGAGATTCCGTTTGGGAAAAATGAATGTACGTAGAGATCTAGTTTTTGAGGTAACCTCCGGGATGAAACGTAGACATTTGCCCCCTAGGTGGAACTACTGTTCAAAACAGTACCCAATAGTTCTTGCTAGGGAGTAATATAAGTTCTGCCGTTTCAGTTGGCATCCATCTCAGGATAAGGCTACATGATAGATGCATAGAATACCTGGTGTATCGACTCCTTACTAAAAATCGTGACCAAAATTTGTAGCCGCACAAAATATCACATTTTCGATCGACAAGAAAGTCTTAAACAAAATCTAATCAGTGCCAACACCAGGTATTTCTATGCATCTATGCTACATTCATCTGATGACGGCCTATTGGCCGTCTGGCTTATTAGCCAGAAACCGTGACGTGACGTGACGTGACGTGACAAGTCAGGTGACCTGACAAGTCAGGTCCGTCACGTCAAGACGTGACGTGACGTGACGTGACAAGTCAGGTCCGTCACGTCAAGACGTGACGTGACTAGTAGAGACTAGTCCTATTCTGATTATGATATGACATGACATGACATGACATGACATGACAGACATGACTTGACGTGACTTGACGTGACGTGACGTGACGTGACGTGACGTGACACGTCACATGACATGACATGACATGACATGACATGACATGACATGACATGACATGACATGACATGACATGACATGACATGACATGACATGACATGACATGACATGACATGACATGACATGACATGACATGACATGACATGACATGACATGACATGACATGACATGACATGACATGACATGACATGACATGACATGACATGACATGACATGACATGACATGACATGACATGACATGACATGACATGACATGACATGACATGACATGACATGACATGACATGACATGACATGACATGACATGACATGACATGACATGACATGACATGCCATGGCATGACATGACATGACATGACATGACATGACATGACATGACATGACATGACATGACATGACATGACATGACATGACATGACATGACATGACATGACATGACATGACATGACATGACATGACATGACATGACATGACATGACGTGACGTGACGTGACGTGACTTGACGTGACGTGACGTGACGTGACGTGACATGACATGACATGACATGACATGACATGACATGGCATGACATGACATGAAATGACGTGACGTGACGTGACGTGACGTGACGTGACGTGACGTGACGTGACGTGACATGACATGACATGACATGACATGACATGACATGACATGACATGACATGACATGACATGGCATGACATGACATGACATGACGTGACGTGACGTGACGTGACGTGACGTGACATGACAAGTCAGGTCTGTCACGTCAAGACGTGACGTGACGTGACGTCACGTGACATGACACGTCACGCGACATGACATGACATGACATGACATGACATGACGTGACGTGACGTGACGTGACGTGACGTGACGTGACGTGACGTGACGTGACGTGACGTGACGTGACGTGACGTGACGTGACGTGACGTGAAGTGACGTGACGTGACGTGACGTGACGTGACGTGACGTGACGTGACGTGACGTGACGTGACGTGACGTGACGTGACGTGACATGACAAGTCAGGTCCGTCACGTCAAGACGTGACTTGACGTGACGTGACGTGACGTGACCTGACCTGACGTGACCTTTTTTTTTGTGCCCTGAGGAAGGAGGAAAGCATCATGCCTTTTCCGCAGCGGGCAGTTCAATGCTGGGATTCGTGTGGGACTCTAACCCATCTAAAACCTCCTCCTCAGCGCGACAGCAGAGTCGGAGGACACCGACCACTACTGGCACTTTGTGAATGGGCACTACTGGGTCTCCAATGTTATTGGAATTCTACAGTTCGCGCACTCGGACTGACCGCTATCTCCCTTGGAGTTGTTGGGTGATGGGAGGAGCGTCCCGCGCCCACTAAGGTCCCACCGCTGTCTCACATTATGAGGACCTGCGAGACTGCAGCTGCTCATCGTTCCGAAGTTTCACCTGGCTTATTTCACGGAACTATTAACAACAGGTATAGATCCCCGGAGGGTCTTGATACATTTGTCGGTAACTCCTAGTCCAAGCAGTTACCGTGTACCCTGGTCAGTTAAGACCTTTACTGTCTGAGAGGATTTTTGGGAGTTACATGGGGTTACATGAGGTACTAACGTTGCTCACTGGGTCTACCTCGATCCGTCCTCAGGTTCGAGGGGCCAGGTGAGCCATAGTTGCCATGTTGTGAAGTACTAACGTTACTCCTTGGGTCTACCAAGAGTCAGTAGCCTCCAGGGGCCAAGTGAATCACAGTTACTTGTGAAGCACCAACGTTGCTCTTTGGGTCTACCCCGAGTCCTCAGATACGAGGGGCCAAGAGAGCCATGGTTACCTCAGAAGCACTAGCATTACTCCTTGGGTCTACCCAGAGTCTGTAGACTCCAGGGGCCAAGAGAGTCATAGTCACTCCTTAGTTTTGGTCATACTTGGTTTTTCGCTGTTACTCCATAGGATTCACAGCTATTTGAGCCCGTACACCACGACAAGGTGATGACCACGTATGGGACCTGACCAGACCTGACCTGACCTGACCTGACCTGACCTGACCTGACCTGACCTGACCTGACCTGACCTGACCTGACCTGACCTGACCTGACCTGACCTGACCTGACCTGACCTGACCTGACCTGACCTGACCTGACCTGACCTGACCTGACCTTTTTTTTTTTGTGCCCTGAGGAAGGAGGAAAGCATCATGCCTTCTCCGCAGCGGGCGGTTCAATGCTGGGATTCGTGTGGGACTCTAACCCAACTAAAACCTCCTCCTCCGCGCGATAGCAGAGTCGGAGGACACCGACTACTACTGTCGCACTTTGTAAATGGGCACTACTGGGTCTCCAATGTTATTGGAATTCTACAGTACGCGCACTCGGACTGACCGGTATCTCCTCCCCTTGGAGTTGTTGGGTGATAGGAGGAGCGTCCCGCGCCCACTAAGGTCCCACCGCTGTCTCACATTATGAGGACCTGCGAGACTGCAGCTGACCATCGTTCCGAAGTTTCACCTGGCTTATTTCACGGAACTATTAACAACAGGTATAGATCCCCGGAGGGTCTTGATACATTTGTCGGTAACTCCTCGTCCAAGCAGTTACCGTGTACCCTGGTCAGTTAAGACCTTTACTGTCTGAGAGGATTTTTGGGAGTGGGATGGGGTTACATGGGGTACTAACGTTGCTCACTGGGTCTACCTCGATCCGTCCTCAGGTTCGAGGGGCCAGTTGAGCCATAGTTGCCATGTTGTGAAGTACTAACGTTACTCCTTGGGTCTACCAAGAGTCAGTAGCCTCCAGGGGTCAAGTGAATCACAGCTACTTGTGAAGCACCAACGTTGCTCTTTGGGTCTACCCCGAGTCCTCAGATACGAGGGGCCAAGAGAGTCATAGTCACTCCTTGGTTTTGGTCATACTTGGTTTTTCGCTGTTACTCCATAGGATTCACAGCTACTTAAGCCCGTACACCACGACAAGGTGATGACCACGTACAGGGACCTGACCTGACCTGACCTTTTTTTTTTTTGTGCCCTTGAGGCGCGGGGGAAAGCATCATGACCATCTCCGGAGCGGGCGTGCAATGCTCCAGATTTGTGTGGGACTTTAATCCACTAAAACCACCCTCCTCAGCGCGAAAGCAGAGTGGGAGGACACCGACTACTACTATCGCACTCTGTAAATGGGCACTACTGGGTCTCCAATGTTATTGGAATTCTACAGTACGCGCACTCGGACTGACCGGTATCTCCTCCCCTTGGAGTTGTTGGGTGATAGGAGGACCTGACCTGACCTGACCTGACCTGACCTGACCTGACCTGACCTGACCTGACCTGACCTGACCTGACCTGACCTGACCTGACCTGACCTGACCTGACCTGACCTGACCTGACCTGACCTGACCTGACCTGACCTGACCTGACCTGACCTGACCTGACCTGACCTGACCTGACCTGACCTGACCTGACCTGACCTGACCTGACCTGACCTGACCTGACCTGACCTGACCTGACCTGACCTGACCTGACGTGACCTGAAGTGACGTGACATGACATGACATGACATGACATGACATGACATGACATGACATGATATATGATATATGATATATGATATATGATATATGATATATGATATATGATATATGATATATGATTTATATATATGATATATTATTATTATTATTATTATTATTATTATTAAACCAAATTACAGAGTTGAGGTACATTTATAACCTATAAACTCTAACTTAAAAATGATCAAAAAAACAACTATAAAAATTTAAAACAAGTGAGATAAACGAAAAGCGGCATTCAGAAATTAAACAATAGAAACACCGAACTAACACAATGCTACATGAATGATTAGATAAAAAGGCTGAGTAATCTATGCGGTTCCATTCAATCTCCAGTTGTCAAGTTTGTTCTTGAACGCATTGACCGATCCAGCATCCGCAACTTGGGCAGGAAGGCTGTTCCAACAGTTGAACACACGGTTGCACAGGAAGTTTTCTCGGCATCTGGTTCGGAAGACCTCTCTATTCAGTTTGAATCGATGTCCACGGAGTTGATTCGTATTAAGCTCATATAGGTGGGACAAATCGACGCCGAATAAGCCGTGTAATGCTCGATATGTAACTGTTCAAAATCGAGGTGTACTGACTTTGGCTAATTACTAGTTGTGGACTGTTACCAGATAATTGAGTTAGAGATGGAAGTGTAAAATATTTATTCACATTATATACAAACATCGTGAATAATACACTCGCATGAAGTCAATAATACAATAAATTCTACTATAAATATTAACAGCATCTAAATCTGAGATATATTATTCACAAACAAATGAGATGAGAGAGTGTTGAAAAATCATTATAAAATGAGAGTTCGTTATGAGATGGTGCAAGTTCTTTTATGAATTAAATATGAGTGATGAGTGTTCTAAAAATATACATTCTAAATGAAAATAATTCATAATTAAATATTATTCAAATATTTAAGAGTGTGAAATGATTCAGAGTGTTCAAATTAGAAAAGCGATGAATCATGAAATGGACTTAGCTTATCGTTCAACACAACGTTTACAGTGATTAACTTTTCAATAGAATTATTAAAAGTGAGTGTTTCGATTTAACCAGAAAAACAGAAGGTTTATATAATAAACTATAACGAGAAGTCTCGAGTTGCAATAAAATAAAGAATTCAGAGTGTGATCATAATGTATGAATGAAGTGTACATGTCTATCAATCAAGTTAACATTTACAGTGACAGAGTGCTTAGGAAAATAAGCACGAGCAGTTCTATTCTATCAGAAAAATAGGAAACTGAACTGATAAACTTAGAGATGTACCGAGTATACTTGTATAAAAGAGATCTGAGTCGAACGGTGAGTGAAATGCAATACATGTTCTCGAGCGAGTGAGTGAAAATAAATGAACGAGTGAATGAGAATACATGATTGAATGATTGAATATAAGAGATTACAAGTAATAATTGAAATCTTATACCAAACGAAGAGATGGCCTGTCAGGATCGAACCCATGGAGCGAGGCAGCTGGCCAGACGTGGCAACTGAATTGAAAACTGGAAATCTTCCAACGAGTAGTCTGAAAATCCTACCACCTGGTCCAGTTGGCCCACTCCAGGGTCCTCCCTGAAGTTACGAGGGCATAAATGTATCTGAAACTCGAGAACAGTATTAGCACATGGTCTTATTGAGGTTAACATTATAAAGTGGGCTAAAATTCATATAAATCAAAGAAAAATATGAAATGAACTAGAGATGTAACAAATTAACAATCAAATTATCAATTCAGAGTACAGAGCAGGCTAAAATGAGTTCAATTCTGGTGCAAAGAGATGTTCCATATGTAAATATACAACGATCGAAAAATACTACTGAATTGCCAAAAATATTAGAAAATATATATCGTGGAGTGTGCAAATAAACGAGGTGAATCGAGATGGCAATATTAAAATTTGAGATGACCGATTATTGCAATTCAGTAAATAGATTTCATATCTGAAAATGAGAACACATGAATATGGTCGAGAAAACAACGATATAATTTATTCAATAAGATTTAAATCACATTACCTTAGAATAAACACTGAATTTGCACCAGAATTAAACGAGTTGCACTAAATTGAGATGTCTGAGGTGAATCTCAAATTACATTTTATGAAATTGAGATGGACAGAATTATTACACTGTGTTATCGAGTGTAGAGATGATCTTCAATTGATTTATTGGAAAATGAATCCGGAAAATGCCGCTCGCGCAGCTATAGGGGGGATGAAATCAGCGAGATGCGCTCTGATGAACCGGTCGTAAACGGACATCGAACGCGCTTGAGTGAAGTACCTGATGTCTTTTCAGTACCCATATTTTCCGTATACTGAGTATCCTATTTTCATTAGATGAAAGTTGAATTATGGGCCTTCAATTTTCAACATTCCGCCCGCCATAGCAAACAGAGTTGGCTATTAAGATGAGTTGACTTTGAGATGTTCTTGTGTCGATTCGCTTGCAGGGTTGACGTTTAGATGTTCTTGAGTTGATTCACTTGCAGAGTTGACTGGTAGGATGGCTAGCTTCGAGATAGGTCTTTTGAAGATGGACGTGGACGTTTTGACAGTGACGACCCTGAATAATCCGTCTGCACCTGGATGTACAGCCATTACTCGCCCTAATGGCCATTTGCATGGAGGAAGTCGTTCGTCCGTGAGTAGTACTAAGGATCCAACTTTGACTTCGTTGGATGGATCATGCCACTTTGAGATGGAGAGATGTCGTTGTAGAAATTGAGTGGACCAATTTGACCAAAATTGTTGAGTTCGTTCTTGAATGAATTGCCATCTTGACAATCGAGATGTGGAGATGCCTTGCAGAGATGGTTCTGGTATCATATTGAGAGGGCTGCCTATCAAGAAGTGGCCAGGAGTGAGTGCGGTGCAGTCTTCAGGATCATCGCTGAGTGGTTCGAGTGGTCATGAATTGAGAATCGCTTCAATCTGAGCGAGAAGCGTCATTAATTCTTCCATTGTGAAGATGTGGTCTTTTGTAGATCTTGCGAGATGGTACTTGAAGGACTTGACGGCTGCTTCCCATTTTCCACCCATATGAGGCGCTGCTGGAGGATTGAAGCACCAATTTGTACCTTCGTTCATGAGTAGGTCTGCGATGATCCGATTTTCTGATGTGGCCTGAGTGAAGAGATTCTTGAGATGCACATCTGCACCGATGAAGTTGGTACCGCAGTCTGAGTAGATCGTGTGACATATTCCTCGACGAGATGAGAATCGCCTGTAGGCAGCGATGAAAGATTCAGTGGAATAGTCACTTACTGCTTCGAGGTGGACTGCTGAGGTGGCGAAGCATACAAACACACAGACCCAACCTTTGTGTGTTTTGGCTCCTCTTCCTTTCCAGGTTTTGATTGTGAGTGGGCCAGCGTAGTCGATACCAGTATGGAAAAATGGTCGAGATGGCTTGAGTCGTGGCTCTGGAAGTTGGCCCATGAGTTGTTGAGCTCGTATACCACGTTTTCTTGCACATATCACACCTCAGTATGTGGGACTTCACTGGGGCTCTTCCTCCAATGATCCAATACTGCTGACGAATGGTGGATAGTGTAAGCTGGGTACCTCCATGCAGAGTGCGGAGGTGAGCTGCCTTGATGACGATTGAGGTGAACTGAGATGTACGAGGGAGTATTGCAGGATGAGTACTATCTGGGTCTAAATGAGCGTTGGTGATTCGTCCGCCTACACGAATAACACCATCGTGGTCGAGAAATGCTGTGAGTCTACTGAACGCATGAGATGACGATAGAGGTGTGCTAGATTGAAGAGCCTTGAGTTCTTGAGGAAAATATACCTCCTGAGTGCTCTTGAGCCAAAGGAGACGTGCTTTCTCCAAGTCAGTTGAAGAGAGAGGAGTAGACATGGTTAGGTCAGAGTGGTATCTAAGTCGGGCGAGGACTCTTAAACAGATAGAAGTGATTCTGAGTAGTCTAGAAAGAGACGAATACCTGTATATGAGGTCCCATGGGTAATCTCGAGTTGTGGCCACGAGAAGATTCTGATTGGGCTTTGCTTCAGATTCGGGGTCGACTGTCGAAGCCGGCTGACGTGTTGGCCAGGAATCTGCTGACTTGGAGAGCCATGGTGGTCCCGTCCACCACAGCGAGTTGTTCAGTAGTTGAGTTGAGAGTAACCCGCGAGTTGCACAATTCGCTGGATTTTCTTTTCCGGGGACAAACCTCCATTTTGCATTTGGAGTCAGTTGTTGAATGAGCTCTACCCTGTTTGACAAAGTCTTTCCAGCGAGCGGGGTGAGAGTTGATCCACGAGAGTGATACTGTTGAATCCGTCCACAAAGTCGTTGAGTGCACGTGCATATCTAGAATATTGAGTGTATGATGAGCGAGTTTGGCCAATATGACAGAAGCAGTAAGTTCTAGTCTCGGGATTGTGAGTGGTTTCAGAGGCGTTACTTTGGTCTTGGAAGACAATAGGGTGACTTTGGATCCTGTGGACGGTGAGTGGGCAACGAGATACACCACAGCGGACATTGCCAGCTGAGATGCATCAGAGAAGCCATGAAGTTCTACGATTGAGTGTTCTAGAGTTCCAACCCAGCGTGGTACTCTAACATTGGCCAATGCTTTGAGATCTTCTCTGATGTCACACCATTTCTGTGAGAGATGAAATGGCAGCGGTTCGTCCCATGACAGTTTCTGGAGCCAAAGTTCCTGCAACAACATTTTGGCCCTGATCGTGACAGGGGAAACAAAACCAAGTGGATCGAAGAGTTGTGCAATATTAGAGAGAATTGTACGTTTTGATATTACCGACCCAGTAGATTCAGAGTTGATCTTGAAGGAGAAGTGGTCATCTTGTGGGTGCCAGAGTAGGCCCAATATTTTGGTTGAAGTAGGACAGTCGTCGAAGTTGAGTGGAGATGGTATCATTTCTTCCTCAGTAACCATCTTGAGTGCACCTGGAGTGTTGGATTGCCATTTTGCTAATGGGAGGCCGCCCGCCATGCAGAGATGTTTCAAGTCCTGTGCGATTTTTGTGAGTTCTTCTTGAGTGTCAGCTCCGCCGTATATGTCGTCAACATAACGGCCTTTGGTGAGTGGTCGAATGGCGAGTGGATACTTGTGGCCTTCATCTTCAATGAGTTGGAGTAGAACACGAATTGCTAGAAATGGAGCTGACTTGGTTCCGTAGGTGACAGTTGTGAGGTGGTATGTCGAGATCTTGTCTTTAGAATCCAACCAGAGGATACTTTGGAGATCCCAATCATCAGGATGGACCTGGATTTGCCCAATGTAAAACGTCAGTGACGTCCAACTGTAATTTGGCACCAGTGTGCATGATGTCGTTCAGTGAGTGGCCTGATGAAGTTGGACTGGAACCGTTGAAAACTACTCTCAATTTAGTAGTTGAGCTGTCTGGTTTTAGGACCCCATGATGTGGCAGGAAATACCTTGATTGTACATTTTGAGATGAGGCTTTCTTCATATGGTTGAGGTGTTCGTATTCACTCAGGAATTGAGTGTAGAGATGGCCGTACTCCTGGTCTTTGTCGAATTTTCGAAGTAGACTTTGGAGACAACGAAAAGCACGCTGTCTGGAGGATCCCAACAGGCTGGAATCAGACTTTAAAGGGAGTCTTACCATGTACTTTCCGGAAGAAAGCCGAGTGTGAGTGGACTTGAAGTGATCTTCACATTCTTGTTCATCAGGGGTGAGTGACGTGGACGAACTGGGCTGGACTTCTTCTTGTTCCCAGAACTTTGCGAGAAGGCGATGAAGGTCAGAGTCTTGAGTTGCATGGCAAACTGGACGCTGAGTTGAGGAGACTTGTTGAAGTGGACTTACAGGACCTAGGATCAACCATCCAAGTATTGACAGTAGTGCCGTTGGAGTTGTATCTTGAGATCCTCTTCGTTGTTGAGGAAGGATGACAGAGCCGTAGACATCAGCACCTAATATCATGTCGATTGGTCGAGGTGTGAGGAAATCTGGATCAGCGAGTTTGAGTTTTTCGAGATGTGGCCAATATTGACCATCACAACAGGTGAAAGATGGTAGAATATTGAATGGAGTGGACAAGATGTGGGCAGTTATACTTATTGTCCTGTTGTAGCGAAGAGACTTCAGTGTGACGATCACTGTTCCTTTCGTTCTTGAGATGCTTCCACCAATTCCAAGGACTTCCACATTGGATTGGCTTCGTGGAAGGTTGATTTGTCTTGCGAGGCCTCCTGAGATGAAGCTGAGGTCTGATCCAGAGTCGATGAGTAGTCTTACTGGGTGCGAGATGAGTGGTGTGATGATGTTGGCTACGGCTGTCGCCAATAGAGTGTGCTGGAAGCTTCCCTAGAGCTTGCAACTTTGTTCGAGGTGGTCGGCGAGAGAGAGGTCTTTCGTTCTGACATGATCAAGGTCATGAGAGGGCAGTAGGGACCTCCCCCTGGAGTTGATCTCTTTGACGACTATCGTGAGCTTGAGATAGGCAGATTTCGAGCTCGATATGGTCATGTGAAATGACATGATGTGTATATAATGCTGAAATTCCAACTCAATTATCCGGCCCGAAGGACCAAATGTTCAAAATCGAGGTGTACTGACTTTGGCTAATTACTAGTTGTGGACTGTTACCAGATAATTGAGTTAGAGATGGAAGTGTAAAATATTTATTTACATTATATACAAACATCGTGAATAATACACTCGCATGAAGTCAATAATACAATAAATTCTACTATAAATATTAACAGCATCTAAATCTGAGATATATTATTCACAAACAAATGAGATGAGAGAGTGTTGAAAGATCATTATAAAATGAGAGTTCGTTATGAGATGGTGCAAGTTCTTTTATGAATTAAATATGAGTGATGAGTGTTCTAAAAATATACATTCTAAATGAAAACAATTCATAATTAAATATTATTCAAATATTTAAGAGTGTGAAATGATTCAGAGTGTTCAAATTAGAAAAGCGATGAATCATGAAATGGACTTAGCTTATCGTTCAACACAACGTTTACAGTGATTAACTTTTCAATAGAATTATTAAAAGTGAGTGTTTCGATTTAACCAGAAAAACAGAAGGTTTATATAATAAACTATAACGAGAAGTCTCGAGTTGCAATAAAATAAAGAATTCAGAGTGTGATCATAATGTATGAATGAAGTGTACATGTCTATCAATCAAGTTAACATTTACAGTGACAGAGTGCTTAGGAAAATAAGCACGAGCAGTTCTATTCTATCAGAAAAATAGGAAACTGAACTGATAAACTTAGAGTTGTACCGAGTATACTTGTATAAAAGAGATCTGAGTCGAACGGTGAGTGAAATGCAATACATGTTCTCGAGCGAGTGAGTGAAAATAAATGAACGAGTGAATGAGAATACATGATTGAATGATTGAATATAAGAGATTACAAGTAATAATTGAAATCTTATACCAAACGAAGAGATGGCCTGTCAGGATCGAACCCATGGAGCGAGGCAGCTGGCCAGACGTGGCAACTGAATTGAAAACTGGAAATCTTCCAACGAGTAGTCTGAAAATCCTACCACCTGGTCCAGTTGGCCCACTCCAGGGTCCTCCCTGAAGTAACGAGGGCATAAATGTATCTGAAACTCGAGAACAGTATTAGCACATGGTCTTATTGAGGTTAACATTATAAAGTGGGCTAAAATTCATATAAATCAAAGAAAAATATGAAATGAACTAGAGATGTAACAAATTAACAATCAAATTATCAATTCAGAGTACAGAGCAGGCTAAAATGAGTTCAATTCTGGTGCAAAGAGATGTTCCATATGTAAATATACAACGATCGAAAAATACTACTGAATTGCCAAAAATATTAGAAAATATATATCGTGGAGTGTGCAAATAAACGAGGTGAATCGAGATGGCAATATTAAAATTTGAGATGACCGATTATTGCAATTCAGTAAATAGATTTCATATCTGAAAATGAGAACACATGAATATGGGCATGACTGGTCGAGAAAACAACGATATAATTTATTCAATAAGATTTAAATCACATTACCTTAGAATAAACACTGAATTTGCACCAGAATTAAACGAGTTGCACTAAATTGAGATGTCTGAGGTGAATCTCAAATTACATTTTATGAAATTGAGATGGACAGAATTATTACACTGTGTTATCGAGTGTAGAGATGATCTTCAATTGATTTATTGGAAAATGAATCCGGAAAATGCCGCTCGCGCAGCTATAGGGGGGATGAAATCAGCGAGATGCGCTCTGATGAACCGGTCGTAAACGGACATCGAACGCGCTTGAGTGAAGTACCTGATGTCTTTTCAGTACCCATATTTTCCGTATACTGAGTGTCCTATTTTCATTAGATGAAAGTTGAATTATGGGCCTTCAATTTTCAACAGTAACTATCAGGTCTCCTCTTAAACGACGATCGGCGAAAGAAGGAAGACCCATCATCTGCAGCCGTTCCTCATAACAAGGACGATTCACTCCAAAGGGAATGCGTGTTACCCGACGCTGCAGTTTCTCTAATATTGCAGCATCCCCCACCAACCACGGATGCCAAACCGGACCGGCAAACTCTAGTATCGGCCGAATATATGATCTGTATACCCGGGCAATATGCGCCACATTGTTGCCACGAAAAGCGTTCTGGACGATATGTATAAGGCGCTTGGCCTTATTAGTGATGTGCAATACATGTTCAGTCCACGATAGATCACTAGATATCACTACACCCAGATCCACGTGAGATGATATGATATGATATATGATATATGATATATGATTTATGATGTATGATATATGATATATGATATATGATATATGATATATGATATATGATATATGATATATGATATATGATATATGATATATGATATATGATATATGATATATGATATATGATATATGATATATGATATATGATATATGATATATGATATATGATATATGATATATGATATATGATATATGATATATGATATATGATATATGATATATGATATATGATATATGATATATTATATATGATATATGATATATTGTTTATCCTCATTACTCCTAGGTCTCCTGACTGTGCCGAGTTCGGAGTGAGGAGTTGTGTTCTGTGTAGGCTTTGTTCCTGTGTCCTTACGCCAGCTTAGGCACAGCACTGTTAATTTTTGACCCAACAGTGAAAATGGTGGCCCCTACCGAGACCAGAAAATTTCTTTTCTAGCTCGGGATTGAATTTTGGACCTTTGGGTCCTAATTCCAATGCTCTACCACTGAGCCAAGGGCACTCATGAATATACGACAATTGCCCTGAAAATAATAAAACTAGAAAATTCTAGTTATAATTTTCAGTTTCATTCATTGCCAGCATGAATATGCTTATATGGCACCTAGAATTTGTTCTGTCAAGCCAACATTTTATCATTATATCATTATTGTCAGTTCAAAAGACCCACTGAAGCAGCTATTCGGGCTATAGTGATTAAACTTGGCACCAAATTCACATCGTTGGACATTAAATAACCACTAACATGCTGAATCGGTCAGTGTTAGTGATGACCATCAATTATCGATTCAGCGCCGTTCGCAGCGATTGGGCCTCTGTTACTCACCAAAGTAGAAAATTTTGCGAAAGGATTCAGGTGTGAAGCCTTTCAAAATACAGCAAGAGTTGAAGACGAACGCGCTATCACAACGCAGAATTTTTGGTGAATTGTCTATTTTGATGTTAAGATAAGCCAGAAGCACTGCAAGGTCTACCAATGCATCCATAAAACGTTACTGAGTGGTGCGGATTGTGGGCTGGTGAACCCTATTTCTTCAAAACTGATGTGAATCGCAACGTAACAGAATGGTGAGCGCTAATAGCGAAAATAGGGTTGAAGAACAAACTCTAGTAATAACACATTTCATCGAACATTACAAAGATGCATCGAAAAGTGTGGCTGATGACGCAACAGGTGATAAAAAACATAAATATACTCCTAAATCATCCAATTCAAAACCAGAGGTCAGAGCGCAGACGCTGCAAAATCCGGTTAACATGATTGTTAACCTTCTCAATGTTAACAAAACAAGCGAGCATAGAAAGCCAAAGAGAGACAGGCGAACAGGTGGTTCAGGTTCAGATGCACTGACAGAGGTAGGTAACACACCTACTGCTGACGTAGATTTTAACCTCAATAAGTCAAAAACACAAACGAACATAAACAAGACGCGACAAGATAATGACAAACATAAACGAAATGGAATAATTGGAGCAGCAAAGAAAGAAAGTTGGCTTGGCTTTACATTGGAAGAGCCCAAAAAGAAATGTCTGAAGGAAAACTACTGAGGTATTTGGAAGACAAATTCCCAAATGGCAACTTTCACGTCGAGGAACTAGAAAGGCAAGAAACTCACGCTAACCTAAATAAGTCTTTCAAATTGGGACTGGATTTCGAAATGCTAGATAAAATCATTCAGCCAGAAGTTTGGCCTGAAAATCTCATTGTACGAAGATACAAGTTTTTCCGGAAGAACTGAAAAGGTGTGCAAGTTGCTAAATATTAATATTCAGTCTATCGTGTCCAAAGTTGACCAGCTAAACTTGAATTCAACGGGGAATAATGTTGATATTCTTTGTGTTTCAGAGAATTGGTTAGAAGGAGAACAAATAGAGAACCTAAATGTTGAAAACTATAAGATAATAAGTTTTTTTTTATAGATCCGTGCTGACATGTACGTTGAAGATATAAAAACTGTGATAATATCATTATACAGGGCGAGTCTTTGACTTGTACATATATTCTAACTGTAGATTCTTGATGCTAAAGGAAACCTTTTTTTCATTTTCCATTTTTCCGAATTCGGTTCTGTTAAAGAGATATAGCCATTTGAAAAAAATAGTGCTGAATACGTGCCTGATATTATTCTTTACAAACACCTCAAAGTTCCTATTTTTATATTGAAATTTATGTGATTATTAGATATTCTGGTTGATACATTTAAAAAATATTCAAGCACTAACCTTATTTGAATAAGAATGTTATAAACACGATATTTCCTAACAAAACACTTAGTTCTTTCCGATCATTTCGGCAATTGAAAAGCTATATTTCTCACAACAAAATAAGTTCCTTCTTCGATTGTCCTGAAGACTAGTTTATAGACACTAATAATTTGTTCATATTTCCTCGATATTCTAAAATGATCTCATAAAAATTGGTTTATCACAATCCTAACTCCATTAACCGAAGTCATATGGTTTGGTGTCAATGACCTAACCATACCTCTGTGATATTCAATTCACCCACAGAACTCTAGAGAATGTTGGTTTTTAGATGATATTGGGATCGTATTTTACTATTTTATACCTTGGAATATTTGTATTAATGTTGAACAATTCAATCTTATATTTTTATTATTTTGATCTTTTTATGACAATCAATTGACAACTATATTTTCATAGAATATTTTATATATTTCAATCTTATCACTGAATCCAACACACCCCTCTAAGAGTGCAAATATATAATTATCAAAAATGTATGATCTAAACAAAATATTCTAACGATTTAAGAACAGTTTACCAACACACTAGCAAATTTTTCAAACTTTGTGGCATTCAAGGATTTCGTCATCAGGTCAGCAAAGTTGTTCTCCGTAGGACAATATATTATCTTGAACCAGTCTTTATTATATTCATCATGGACGAAATGATATTTAATATCGATATGATTGCTCAGTCTTGACACTTGTCCACTTTTAATCATCTTTATTGTACTCTGATTGTCTATATACAATCTCACCTCTATTTTGTCATTGAGTATCTCTTCAATGAAATTCGTTATAGCTTTCATTTGCTTGCAACAGTGGGCTGCAGCTATATATTCTGCTTCTGTCGAAGATTGTGCTACAACAGATTGTTTCTTGGTGCTCCATGCAATAGGTCCATTTGATAAAAACATCAAATAACCACTGGTACTTTTTCTGTCTTTCATATCTCCTCCAAAATCGGAATCACAATAAACATCTAAAATCATTTCCTCTTGATCTGCTGTATAATTGAGTCCTTTTTTTGATGTCCCATTCAGGTATCTAAGTGTTCTTTTTATATTTACATAGTCTTGTTGTGTCGGTTGTGTTACTGCTCTGCTTTCGTAGTTAACCGCGAAACATATATCTGGACGTGTCTTGCAACTCAGATAGAGTAGACTTCCCACAGCTTCTCTGTACGGAAAATCGATATTTTTCATATCTTCAGTGCACTTAATATTTCTTTGATCAATTATCGGTGTATTCATTGGTTTTGACATTTCCATATTGTACTTCTTCATTACCTGATTGGCATAGTTTTTCTGACTAATACATATTTCTCCTTCATTTAATATTAAATTCATTCCTAGGTAACATTTTGGAATTTCATCTACTTTGACTTCAAATTCTTTGTTCAGCTTCTCCATTAAGTCTTGCATCATTTGTTTGTCATCTCCAAAAACAATTCCATCATCTACATGGAATGCAATTATCAGAATTTTATTGTCCTCTATATATTTAAACACGCATTTATCTGATTTAATCTGTTCAAATTTTTCTTCCTTCAAAAAATTTGTTAATTTTGTATACCATTGTAATGGCGCTTGTCTCAGTCCATATAACGCTTTCTTCAAAAGACATATTTTTCCAGGATGGTTGTATCCTTCTGGTATTTTCATAAATATTTCCTCTTTGAGTTCACCATAAAGAAAGGCGGATCTGACATCGAATGTCATAGTTAACCAATGTTTGTGAGCTGCAATTGCAAGGAGTGTTCTAAGTGAATTTGTGTGAACTACAGAACTGTATATCTCTTCGAAATCGAAACTTGATTTCTTTTGTTGACATCCTCTGGCGACTAAGCGGGCCTTGTATATTCCATTTTCTTTCTTTCTGAAAACCCATCGACTTGTTATTACTTCTTTTCCTTCTGCTTGTTCTTCATCTACTACTTTCCAAGTCTTATTTCTTCTAAGATTATTTTTTTCCTCTTCAATAGCTTTTATCCATTCATGATTATCTATTCCTTCAGTACATTCCTTAAAGGTTAACATTACTTCGTCTTCACTATCAAAATCATCTACATAGTCTTCAAATTTGGCAGGTTTTCTAATATGTCTTCTTGGTCTTTCATTTTCAGGTTGAAACTGGTCATTATTGTCACCTTCCTCTATTATATTGTCTTCTATTTCCTGTAATTCAACATTTTCGCCTTTTTCTTCAATTAAATTTTCCAAAATTAAATCCTCATTTTCAAGAACATTTCTATCTTCGAACTTATTCGTGAATTTAATATCTCTTGATGCATATACTCTTCCTGTGCTTGGATCATATACCCTATATCCATTTGGTGCATAACCTACAAGAATTCCCTTTTTACTTCTGTCTTCCAATTTTTTGAGATATCCTAAATTCTTTGTGTATACAATTTGTCCAAATTCTCTAAGATTGGATAGATTTGGTTTTTTTCCATACCATTTTTCTGCGGGAGTTGTGTCTATTGCTGATGTAGGGCTTCTGTTGAGAAGATAGGCTGCCGTCAATACTGCAAATCCCCACATTTGTTTGTTTTGTTTGCTCTGTAAGAGCATAGTTCTGACTTTGTTGAATAGGGTTAGATTAACTCTTTCAGCTTTGCCGTTCAGTTCTGGTGAGTGTGGTATGGTATAATCTAGTTGAATGCCTCTATTTTTGCACCACATCTTTAGTTCTTTTCCTGTAAACTCACCACCATTGTCAAGCCTAATTTTTTCGGTATTTAAATTAAAATGTGCTTCACTTTCGAGTACGTATTGTTTCAGGTATTCTCCTGCTTCATCTTTAGTCTTTAGTAAATACACTTTCAGAAAATGTGTATAATCATCCATACAAGTCAAAATATATTCTTCTTGATCGTATGTAGGTGGAGAGATTTTTCCACAAACATCAATGTGTATAATTTCTAATGGTCTTGTTGCACGAGTTCTTTCTGTATTGAAGGGGTTTCTTACTAGTTTTCCTTTAATACAGGATTCACACAATTCTTCGTTACATTTATCTATTTGGTCGTTTATTCCATCACATAGTTTATTTAGTTTTTTTAAATCGTTAAAGTTCAAGTGTCCCATTTTTATATGCCATTTCATCATGTTTGTCATTAATGCTTCTTCTTTATTATTATGCATATCAACTTCATAGAGACCATTATTTTGTTTTTCACCAGTAAGTACTACGTCTTCTTCTTCATACTGTATTTTTCCATGAACGATAACAACGTGATTGTCATCGAATACTACGACACCACCTCTCTTTGTTACTTCATTCACAGAGAGTAGATTTTTTGATAGTCCTGGGACGAATGACACATTTGTTAAAATAACTTCTTCTCCTTCCACACATCCATTAGAAGTAGAAATAAGTTTTGCTCCCTTTTTTGCACAGCCAATGATGTTTTGATCTGTTTCTTTCACATTTGTTAATATTCTTTCATCATGAGTTAAATGATGTGTTGAACCACTGTCGACCACAAATGTTAAGTCCATTTGTTCTTTATTATTTTCTGAATGTTGTTCTTCGGTAAAATAGCTCACTTTGCAATCATTGTTATGCCTTTCCTTGTTTGTTTTCTCTGCTTTGAAAATGCATCTTTCTTCAGGATGATTTTTCTTTTTACAAAATCTACAAGGATTAAACTTTTTTCCTGACCAACATGATTCAGCTGTATGTCCTTGTTTGTTGCATTTTTCACAGGGTTCATTATATTTTGACTTACAGTCTTTCTGGTAATGCCCCATTTTTCCACATTTGTGACATTTTCCAATTCTTCTTGCTTCTTTTCTCTCTGCTCTAAAAGCAACTCTGCCCTCTTCTTTCGTTCCGAATTGTTCCTCTTCTTTTACCAATCTTGATCTTAGATTCTCCAAGGTTCTTTCACTAGCAGCGGTAGAATCCCATGCACTACTAAAATACTTATATTTTTCTGGTAGACTCACTAGAATTTTTGTTATTAGCATATCGTCTTTCATTTCCATTCCTAGACTGTTGAGTCGGAAAGCCATTGTTTGCAAAGCGGATATATTGCTCATCACGTCTAGCGATTTATCGTATTTAAAATTGAAAAATTCAGCCAGTACTTGATTTTTTGTCTGAGCAGTGTCTTTCTTATAAATTTTGAGAAGGGTTGAGTACATTTCATTGGATGTACTGCAAGTGAGTATGTGGGATTTTGTGCTTGCGTCAATTGTTCTTAGAATGATGTGTTTTGCCACAGCATCATTTTTAAGCCATTCTGCTTTCATCTTTTCATCTGTCAGCGACTGGAATGTTGTTTTTCCTTCAACTATTTCGCCTAAAGATTTTGCAGCAAACAGAATTGAAATTTCGAATTCCCACATTGGAAACGAAACGGCATCTTTCAATTTTGGTATAGATTCTATTTCTTCTTTCGATCCCATAGCGTTGGTACTTGATACTTTCGTGTTATTCAAGTCGTACACCACTGGACCCGTAACCTGTTGGTTTTTAGATGATATTGGGATCGTATTTTACTATTTTATACCTTGGAATATTTGTATTAATGTTGAACAATTCAATCTTATATTTTTATTATTTTGATCTTTTTATGACAATCAATTGACAACTATATTTTCATAGAATATTTTATATATTTCAATCTTATCACTGAATCCAACAGAGAAGACGATGCCAGATTGCCGATTTTCTCTTCAAACAATGCGAACTCAATAAAGCAGTACGTCCTCTATCGTTAGCGGATGAACTATCACAATCACTAAAGGCGTCTAGGCGTTGCTCTTTGAAAATGACAAACGAGTAGTTCTGATTCTCGCCAATATAGCGCTTCGTTCTTAATTTCAGTTGTCACGGCCTACTCTTCCCTTCAGAAGGCCTTGGATGTAGCCCGGTAGCCGCAACGCAAGACAAAGACAAACCGTTGTTCTGTGCTCCAACCAGTTCAACCTAAAACGTTAGTCAGTGATCCCATACACGGCATAAACGAAGTTCACGCTTTATTTATTTACAGAGAATGAAGCAAACAGGTGATGATTATGTAAATGACTTTCAGTAAATTGATGTAATAGTAGTGTCGTTCCGGTGTCGAGTTATATTGTTTCGATATATATCTTACTGAAAGACCGGTAACAATGAATTTTAAATAGAAACTGCCTATAAAATGTATAATTTCATGCTTCTTAGAATTCAATTTTATGTCCCACGAATGTGGAATTTTTCATTACATATCTCTACATCAAACGTTTCTTCATCATAGAGATTTTAGTCTTGACAAAGTTGATAAACATTCTGACAACGTTGGTAACTTGTTGAGAGACCAGAGATGAATTAATATTCGATGAGATTTAACTCAGGACAGCATTCAGATTATTCTTGAAATTCATGATTTTTTCCTCTAATTCAATCTTATACAATTGGGAATACCTTGAGAACGACGCGTTTTATTGAAAAAATATAGGAATACTTTTGTTTTCTAAAATGATTAATTCTTTCGAAAACGTGAACCGTTTATCTTTTTCAAGTGGTTTTATAGTATTTTTGCGTGAATTTATAAGTCGACTATACTGTAACTTTTTTACCAGGAGGAATATGAAATAAATTTCAATTGAGGAATATGCACTATGAATAGAGTAAACAATCAACCAAAATTCAGTTCATTCGAAATATCGGTTCCGAATATATGGAAAGAATAGTGTTAATTTAATGGATTTTTGACACCCTGTATCTTCCAAACGGAACCGAATTTTGAAAAATGGTACGGAAAAAAAATTTTTCTTTTGATGAAAGGAACCTACAGTTAAAATATATGTACAAGTCAAAGACTCACCCTGTATAGATCACCTTCAGGTGAGTTCAACAAATTTATTTATGGAATAAATACGGTACTGTCCAAAGTACAAGATAATTTCGCTGATAATAAAATTATTCTCTGTGGAGATTTCAACATAGACTTCCTTGAGGCAAATAAAGAAGTTACTGTACTATCCGATTTACTTCTAACTTATAACTCAAAACAACAGTTCAAGGATTCATCTTGAATAGATAAAATTCATCAACATTTATTGACAATGTTTTTATGGATGTACTGGAAGAGCTACATACTCTGGAACTCCAAGTATCTGACCACCAGCTGATTGGTCGGACTAGAGCTGAAAAATTGTAAAAAAAATCAAAGGTAATCAAATATAGCTTAATTAATGAAGAAAATGCTTACCTATTTAAAAGTAGTCTCAGAAACATTGATTGAAAAAATTTCCTAGAGGAAAAGTCTGCGTCAGAAAGTTATACTGCTTTTCATGAGTTACTCATTGATCTGCTGGAAAATCATTGCCCACTGAAACAGACAAAATTTATTGAGATTCCAGATGAAAAAACTTGGAAGACAAATAAATTTAAAAAAATACAAAATCAGCTATATTCCTAACATACAATATACAGGGTCAGGAAAGAGGAACAAACTCTCAGAGCTTATAAAATTGTCAAGGAAATTTACAAAGACGAAATCGCTAAAACTTGAAAATTAAATGCAGAAAAGCATTTTCGGAAATCAGACAACAAACAAAAAGCAGCATGGATCTCCATTTATTATAAATGGAGAAAAAAAAAGGCTGTCCCAACCACCCAACTCACTGCCGATGTCTTGAATAATTATTTCGTCTGTATTGGTAACGAAGCATCCCAACAACTGCCATCTACTGAGGAATCTGCGTCAGATCACCTTTAAAAAATTGGACCTGACAATGCCCAAACATTTTATTTATTTGAATACATAGATAAAGAGATTGAAAAAACTCTGATGAGCATAAAAAGCAAAAGGACAAATGATATCTATAATATATCCACAGAGATGCTGAAAATGATATCTGGAGAGATAGTGAACCCACTCAAAATAATTATAAATAAATGTTTTCATGAGGGATATTTTCCTTCAGAGCTGAAATTAGCAAAAGTTTTACCAATATACGAGGGTAAAGGTGAAAAGGACAATTTTAATAACTATCGACCTATATCTTTGTTGCAGTTGTATCTATGATTCTAAGATATTCGAGAGCATTCTCAAAAATAGAATAGTAAGTTTTATGGAAAAGAAGAAATTCTTCAGTAGCAACCAACATGGGTATATAAAAGGAAAAAGCACAACAACAGCCCTACTAGAAATGATTGATAATATAACAAAAACTGTGGATGGAGGTTTCAAAGCAACAATGATGAACTCAGATTTGAGCAAGGCCTTTGATTCAGTACCACATGACATACTATTTATTCGACATCGATGAGAATGAAATTTGTCAATTGGTTAGATCCCTCAAGAACACGCGATCATCTGGATACGATGAAATACCAATGACGGTAGTGAAAGCGTCAATACACTTAATTGCGCAGCCATTGGCTCACATAATCTATGCCTGTTATAGAGAAGGGATCTTTCCAAGTAAACTCAAGATCGCAATAGTGAAACCTTTGTATAAAAAAGGCGACAACTCAAAACTTGAAAATTATCGTCCCATAAGTTTGCTCACATCATTCTCGAAAATTTTTGAAAAGGTTCTTGCTACTCGTGTGATGAACTTTTTTCATAAGTTCAATATAATAGGCCAAAATCAACATGGTTATCTTAAGGGTAAGAGTGTTGAAACGGCAATTTTTGAGTTGACTCGATCCATCACGAGCGCTTTGGAGGGGGGGCAAATTCCTTTAGGAATTTTTCTCGATTTTTCCAAGGCATTTGACATGGTTGACCACCTGACACTGTTGGAGAAGTTGAAAGCTTATGGAATAAGAGATAAACAACTGGACCTCTTTCGTAATTTCTTGAAGGGAAGGGTGCAGAGAGTAAAAATAGAAATTGATGGGAAAACGTTTTTGTCGTACGACGAGTCATTAGAGAACGGTGTAGTCCAAGGAAGTATACTTGGCCCGTTACTCTTTGTAATTTATATAAATGACCTAATCTCATCTGTAACATTTGCGGATGATACAAGCTTCATCATTCGAGAAAACGATATAAATTCAGTCACGTCATCAGCTAAACGAACGGCGACGTCTGTATATGAGTGGTGTCAGAGGAATAGCCTCATATTAAATTTCTCCAAAACAGAGTGCATGTTTTTCTCCGCAAATAGAAAGCCTACAAATCATCCAAATTCGATCGACCTTCTGGATCACACTGTTCCCATTTCTTCTTGCACAAAATTTTTAGGCGTGATTTTGGATGCTAATTTGACTTGGAGTGAACACTTAGCGTGGCTCAAACAAAAACTAGTCTCGGTCGTATATTCTTTGAGAGTTATGGCGAGGCAAGTGGATCGTAATGTCTTGGAGATACTTTACTATGCCAATTTCCAGGCACTTCTAACTTACGGAATAATTGCTTGGGGAGGATGTACTGGTGTCGATCAAATATTCATCATTCAAAAATCGGCTATGCGAGTAATTCATGGTCTATCTTACAGGCAGTCTTGTCGTGGTCATTCCAGAAAGAACAAAGTTATGACACTTACTGGCCTTTTCATCTACAGGTGTCTCTTATTTTTCCATAAAAATAGAGGGATTTATTTGAGTCCATATGAGAACATAAATAGAACCAGGCGCATGTTCCCTTTGCATTATCCAAAACATAATCTAACACTAACTGAGAAAAATGCAGAGTACATCTGCATCACGCTTTTTAACAAAATTCCTAAGGTCATCCAAACCATGAAAATCTTCAAATCTTTCAAATCTAGCTTGAAACAATTTCTGATAGAAAAAGAACCCTACAGCATTCAGGAGTTCCTCTCATCTCAGATCTGAGCGCTCTTTATTTAGTTTTTAGGGTAGGATTTTGTATTTTTTTGTTTTATTTGACGTTATCTCTTCGCATAATGTATATGTTTATGAGAAATAAATAAATCTATCTATCTATCTATCTACTTCTGTCAAAATTTTTCTATTATGGCTTCTGGGACACTATACAAGATTTGATAAAATTTTATCTCTCCAATAGAACTCAGTCAGTTTATACTCATTGCGTTCGGTTATGTCCAATCCGCGGATTGAAGGGAGAGAATACTAACACAGAACATCTAATTAATTCGGATAAGAATATACAATCAAGTGACTTCGGAGCAGAAACGGTGAGGAAAGTGTCGACAGATGGAATGAAGGAACCCAAAGTGGACACTTCCCTCACAGTTTCTGCTCCAGAGTCACTTAATTGTATATTCTTATCCAAATTAATTAGATGTTCTGTGTTCGTATTCTCTCCCTTTGGCAACTATTAATGACTCATGGTCTAGAGAAACTGAAATAAACCTAGGGATACCATAGGCAGCGGACCAGTGTTGTTCCTGATATATATATACAGGGTGCGGCACGGAGGATGGATGGTTTTAAAAAAATAATAAAAGCGTTAATTTTTACTCAAAAACACATTTATTGACGGAATCAGATTCTCAAGGAAATAGCATTTGAGACAGTCAAGTGTGGAAAATCACATCAGGCATGTGGTGGCCGAAATCGGTGATGCAGTGCTGGAGGCGCTCTTGGAAGTTCGCGTAGACTCTCTCCAACATCGCTCTCTCAACTTGGGCAACTTCCACGCGAATAGCCCTTTTAAATTCGTCCAGAGTTCGGGGCTTGGTCTCGTTTACTCTAGCCTTGAGGTGTCCCCATAAGAAAAAATCGCATATGGATAAATCTGGGGACCGGGGAGGCCAATGAACATCGCCAAACCTGGAAATAAGGCGACCAGGGAAGAGAGGGCGAATAACGTCCATTGATGCTCTGGCTGTGTGGGCGGTCGCCCCATCCTGTTGGAACCACACACGTCGGATTGGAACACGTTGCCGTCGTAATTCGGGGATAAAGAAGTTGTTGATCATTTCGACGTACCGCTCTGAGTTGTAAGTGTTGCGGATTTTCATTAGCCCAATAACGGCAATTCTGCCGGTTAACCATGCCGTTGAGGTGAAAGTGGGCTAATAATAATAAATGCTAGGAACACACGAGTCTAACGGCACCTTCCCCACTTCTCTCGTCCTCAGTGGGGGAAAGTTATGCCCATCTGAAAAACGTCCGCCCTCCGTGCCGCACCTTGTATAAATGACTTTAAGGTGGATTATACACTGAACATATGCCTCTACTGCGATGATACCTCTATCCTAGTTGGCCAGGATAATACCATTTCTTTAGCAGATAACACGGACAGGGTACTGAGGGCTGCAGAAGAATGGTTTGCTGCAAATAAACTTAAAATAAATAAAAACAAAACCGAATATCTAAACTTTGGAAAACAGCTAGAAGTAACATCAGCTAGGTTCTTGGGTATTGAGGTGGATAACAGATTAAGGTGGAGTGAACAGATAAACATGTTGAGCAAGAAACTAGCCTGTAGCATTTACTGCTTGAGGAGACTCAAGAACATTGTTTCTAAGGATATTTTGAAAACAGCTTGCCGTGCAAACTTTCAGTCACTGCTTTTATATGGAGCGCTCATCTGGGGAAGATCTTTTTAGATACATAGAATAAACACTATGCAGAAGAGGGCTATTAGGACCATGTACGGCATCGGAAGTACAGACTCCTGTCGACCCATTTTCATTAAAGAGAAGATACTAACCTTAAAATCCTTATACATTCTGGAGTGCCTCAAGAATGTATACAACAACCACTACAGGTACCAAAGAAATGGACAAGATCATCACTTTCATACAAGACACTGAAATGATTTGAGACCTCCTCTTCATCTTAAGAAGTCCATACAGCAGTTCGTCGACTATTAGGGACCTGAATTGTTCAATAAGTTACCTAGAAATATACAAACTAAAAAAAAAATTCATGAATTCATCGAAGTGCTCAAAGATATACTTACCGAAGGTGCCTTTTACTCGGAAGATGAGAATATAACTTAAATATTCCACAGTGTCTGTGATGTTCAAATGTATGCTGTTAGATTGTTAATAAACATACTTTATATTTCTTATGTTTTTTATATGGCGCATATGTGACGCGATAAGTTCATGAATGAAAATTTGTGGAAATAAAGATCCAGTTGAGTTTGAGAATTGTTTCGATAAACATCAAATTAATACATCCTAAATTTATCACAGTGGCGACGAGGATAATGTTGAAGTTAATTTAAATTCCTTAAATAGATATTTCTAAATTTAAAATGTCGGTCGGAAGAATCGAAGAAATCAAATTAGCAGAAAAGAAGTATGGAGTATCAACCAATACTTCAAAGTGAACGAAATTGATGAAAAATTGAAAACGGCGATGCTGATCACAGTTGTGGGGAATGGAACCTTCGAACTGATGACTGATTTGTGTGCACCAAAATCTCCTGGAAACAAATCATTCGAGGAACTTGTGAAAATTATGCAGGATCGTCTGGAGCGAAGGCCATCAGAAATTGCTGAGCGATACAAATTTCGTCAACGTATCGAGAAATCAGACGAATCTGTTGGAGACTACATCGCAAGCCCCAATATGGCGAAGACCTGTAATTTTGAGAATACACTGGAAACCAATTTACGAGACCAACTGGTATTTGGATTACGGAATGAAATGGTTCGGCAAAGACTATCTGCAGAGCCTTCTCTATCATTCAAATCCGCAGTTCAAATACCAACTTGCATGGAAGCAGCCCAGAAAATTGCTGGCCTCATGGAGAGGACCGAAATAAATAAAATTAATCATCAGCGTTCATTCAAGGAGCGGCCATTTTGGAGGAAACCAGAGACGAAGAAGCAGTTTTCAACGGCAAAAGTACATGGAACAAGTGCAGCCATTATGCATTAAGCATGAACTTTACTCTTTCATTGTTATTTCAACTGCGATATCAAATCATGTATCCGAAAAGTGCTACTTTCGATCTGAGCAGTGTCACAATTGCAAGAAAACCGGTCACGTGAGTGCAATGTGTCGCCAAAAATCGTGTGTGCGTTTCAACAAATACGTTTCTGTCAAAAAATTTGAGAATCAGGCTATAATTCAACAATCGCTTGATGTAGTTGCGCATATCATACAACACATCATTGCAAAATTAAACGAAGAATTCAAATATGTCTAGATATACAGGGTGTTACATTTGAAGTAAGGAAGTTTACATTCGTTTCCGGAAGAACCGGAAGTAGATTCCGCTTGAAAATATTTTACAAATTGAGTTCATGTGCTCCAAAACAAAAATACAAAATTTTGAATTTGTATCGCAATTCCTTCCTCGGATACGTCTAATGAAACACTTAAAAAAATCACCCTGTATTAACGCCAGTACATTTCAGTGAATGGGTAACACCCATTGTCCCAGTTTTGAAAAGAAATGACCAAATTAGAATTTGTGGTGATTTCAAGGTCACTTTGAATCCGTTTTTACAGATAGACTTGTGCCAAAAATTGACCATTTATTGGCTTCTCTCGAAAATTGTTCCTTTTTCACTAAAAAAGATTTTGCGCGTGCAAGCATACGCTCAGATAGAATCAAATGACGAATCGAAAGAATTAGTTGTTATAAATATTCATAAAGGTTTATTTAAATTCAATCGCTCACCCTATGGAGTTTCTTCGAGTCCTGGAATCTTCCGAAAAACCATAAAAGGTATTTTTGAAGGTATGAAAAACGTTATTATTTTTATAGATGACATTTTGATAGCAACTGAAATTAAAGAAGAACATTTCGAAATATTAATGGAAGTATTTTCGATATTGAATGAATATGGTTTAAAAATACAAATGGACAAGTGCAATTTCTTTCAAAAATCAGTTAATTTCCTAGGATTTGTCATCGATGAATTTGGAATTCACACCTGCCCAAAGAAAATTGAAGCCATAAATAATGCTATAGTCCGTTCAAATATAAGAAGGAGCTTTGTAAACAACTTTCGCGCAGGAGTAGGAGGGCCTTCGTATATTTACTTTCCTTTCGGTCCAGAGTCGAATCGAGGAGATTTCACACAATCGTTCAGTTTTAACTGAATATTATTATACGAATGCAATTCATACAACACATCTAAGTGAATTATATATTTAAACATTACAAGTTTATGAAAAAGCCTTCAATTATACATGTGTTCAAATCCAAATCATTAAACAGGATGATATATTATATTAAGTAACAAAATATATGATAAAAAAATTAAAATAAAGAAAACAAATTATTCCGAATTCGTTTGAATCTCCTCTTCGGTGTCAGTACCTTCAAGGTCCACAACAACTCGCTGTATGGTTGATTCCATGATATCGTCCAGTCGCCACATCTTTTCTTCAACCTTCTCTACGACATGCTTGATACATTTCTTCCATTCCTCAGCACCAATGGATCGTAGAGCTTCCAAAAATAAATTGCGAACTTCTGATATTTTGAACGAGGTGTTCTGAGCAGCAACTTTTCCCTTAATTTGAGCCCAAATGAGCTCGATAGGATTTAGCTCGCAATGATACGGTGGAAGTCTCAACACTGTTCTTCCGGTTTGACTGGCCATCTCATTTATTGTTAATTTATCATACTTCCATTTGTTTGTTTTCACAATAGTAAATAGTTCAGCCTTCAGAAGATTATCCTCAAAGGAAATATTTTTTCTGACCAACCAGTTTTTGATTTCTTCCTTGCGCGTTGTAGAAGAAGGAATAGATTCTATTTTTCTGGAATGGTAGCTGGCATTATCCATCACGATAACAGCGTTATCATGAAGGGTAAAATTGTAGAGAACCACTTTTCGAACGATTCCCCGTTCATTTCCTCATGATAGTCTCCGGACTTGTTGGATTCAAAAAGACATAGGCCGTTTTCTACAAATCCGTCTTCTCCCCCTATGTGACATATTATTAGTCTTTTTCCCTTTCCACTTGGGTTTTTGAGGCCAGTTGAGAGACCTTCCCGAAAAGCTTCTCTGCAAGACTTGATGGATTCATCAACCCATACTGAATTTTTCGTGTATCCTGCATTTATCCATGTCTCATCCAGGTAATAAATTTTTCTGCCTTGTTCCCTTAATGAGCGGATTTTCTTCAAATAATCTCTTCTCCACACAATTATTTCATCCCTATCTATCAGTAGACTATCACGACCACGTTTTTTGAACTGGAATTCCATTTTTTTCAATAATTTATAGAACGTTGTTCTTTTGAAATTTGGCAAACTGTCGTCATCATTCACGATTTCTAGTACTTTAGTAATCGTTGGGATTTCATTCCGAAAAAAAAACCGTGGACAATTCTTCTGATAAGGTTCATATCGAAATCGTCAACCGAATCGATTATTTTTAAAGACTGGGCTCTCCTCTTAGGTCAATGTTTTATTCTCTTTATATCTATTCTCTGAGAATTCTGAATACAGCTCACCACTGAGGATTTTGAAACAATTCCTACTAAGTCTCTTTTCGATAAATCAGGATGTTCTTCCAATTCTTTTCGAAAAATGTTCAAAATCATCTCTTTCTCTTCAGCAGATAAATGCGACCTTATGGACCTTTTTCGTGGTGGACCCCACATATCACCTTCAGATGCAGTATCCGTTTCCGAATTCGACATTGTTCTACAAACACTATATACACTTTGTCAAAAGATTTTCCAACACAATACACTTTTCACAACAAAATCTATTAACACTTTGAACAGCTAGATCTTCACGGTAGCTCTCGGTATTTCAACTGGTCTTGTCAATTGAAAACGATATTTATGCAAATCGAGATGGCTTTAATCCATTAAGGAAAAGGACTAAAATCTGGTGTTTCCCGGAATTACTTTGTCGGAATCTTGCAAGATTACAGTAACAGTCCGTTCCGAGTACGAACCTGGCAGTCTCTTAGGGCGTTAAAAGGGAACGTGGTCATAAACGTTTGACGAATAGGAACTTTATTGTGCGCAAACCAGACGAATTCGTTTGTTTACAAAGCTCCTTCTTATATTTGAACGGACTATAGAGCTCCCTCGAATATTGATGCCTCTTGCAACGACAGAGAATTCTCGCGATAATTTTCTGTCAAATTCACTGACCGAAAATTCTCTGCCGTTGCATACTTCTTTCGGTAGAATTGTCTGTGGAATTCCATTGTTCCATCGTATACAACGGCAGAGAATTTTCGGTCAGTGAATTAGACAGAAAATTCTCGCGAGAAATCTTTGTCGTTGCAAGAGGCCTTTAGAGAATAAAGGGCATTCTTGGTACTGGTAAACTACTATTCCAAGTTTATCTATAACATTTCACAGAAGTTAGCTTCTTTATATCGATTGTTGAAAAATAATGTTGAATTTAATTGGGGTAGAGCTGCTGTTTCATCTCACAAATTCCAAGAAGGATATTCTAAGCCTATAGCTTTTGCTTCACGGTCATTAAATGTAGCGGAAAGGAAATATAGTCAAATAGATAAGGAGGCCCTATCTATAATCTTTATTGTGTACCATGATTTTTCATTATACAGGGCGAGTCTTTGACTTGTACATATATTTTAACTGTAGATTCCTCTCATCAAACGAAACACTTTTTTTCCATACCATTTTTCAAAATTCGGTTTCGTTTGGAAGATACAGGGTGTCAAAAATCCATGAAATTAACACTATTCTTTGCATATATTCGAAACCGATATTTCGAATGAACTGAATTTTGGTTGAGTTTTTACTCTATTCATGGTGCATATTCCTCAATTGAAATTTATTTCATATTTCTCCTGGTAAAAAAGTTACAGTATAGTCGACTTATGAATTCACGCAAAACTACTATAAAACCACTTGAAAAAGATGAACGGTTCACGTTTTCGAAAGAATTAATTATTTCAGAAAACAAAAGTATTCCTATATTTTTTCAATAAAAGGCGTCGTTCTCAAGTTATTCCTAATTGTATAAGATTGAATTAGAGGAAAAAATCATGAATTTCAAGAATAATCTGAATGCTGTCCTGAGTTAAATCTCATCGAAAATTATTTTTCTCTGGTCTCTCAACAAGTTACCAACGTTGTCAGAATGTTTTTCAACTCTGTCAAGACTAAAATCTCTATGATGAAAAAAGTTGGATGTAGAGATATGTGATAATAAAATTCCACATTCGTGGGACATAAAATTTAATGCTAAGAAGCATGAAATTATACATTTTATATGCAGTTTCTATTTGAAATTCATTGTTACCGGTCCTTTAGCAAAATTTCTATCGAAACAATATAACTCGACACCAGAACGACACTACTATTACATCAATTCACTGAAAGTCATTTACATAATCATCACCTGTTTGCTTCATTCTCTGTAAATAAATAAAGCGTGAAATTTGTTTATGCCGTGCTGACTGACGTTTTAGGTTGGACTGGTTGGAGCACAGAGCATCGCGGGTACATCTACGGCCTTCTGAAGGGAAGAGTGGCCTACTTTTCCCTTCAGAAGGCCGTGGATGGCAACTGAAATTAGGAACGTAGCGCTATATTGGCGAGAATCAGAACTACTCTTTTGGCATTTTCAAAGAGCAACGCCTAGACGCCTTTAGCGATTGTGATAGTTCATCCGCTAACGATAGGGGACGTACTGCTTTCTTGAGTTCTTGTTTGAAGAGAAAATCGGCAATCTGGCATCGTCTTCTCTATAGTTCTGTGGAATATCACAGAGAATGTGGTAAGCTTAGGTCATTGACCCTGAATCATATGACTTTGGTTAATGGAGTTAGGATAGGTTAGTGAAAAACCATTTTTCATGCGATCGTTTTAGAATATCGAGGAAAATATGAACAAATTATTAGTGTCTATAAACTAAACTTCAGGACAATCGAAGAAGGAACTTATTTTGGTGGGAGAAATATAGCTTTTCAATTGCCGAAATGATCGGACAGAACTAAGTGTTTTGTTAGGAAATATCGTGTTTGTAACATTCTTAGTCAAATAAGGTTAGTGCTTGAGTATTTTCTAATTGTATCAACCAGAACATCTGATAATCACCTCAATTTCGATCGAAAAGTATGAACTTTGAGGTGTTTGCAGAGAATTGATTCATGCACGCATTAAGCTAAACTTTTTTTTTTTCAAATGGCTATATCTCTTTAACAGAGCCGAATTCGGAAAAATGGAAAATGAAAAAAAGGTTTCCTTTAGCATCAAGAATCTACAGTTGAAATATATGTACAAAGACTCACCCTGTATATGTATATTGAATATTTTTGACTTGTCATGTAATATCCTCATCCTTATTCTTACCTGTGGTTTCAACAAGAAGGTGCTACCTGCCACACAGCACGCGAAACAAAGAACCAATTGAGAGGAAAGTTCGGGGAACAGTTTATTCTTTTGGGACCAGTCAAAAGGCCGCCTAAATCGTCCGATTTAACGCCTTTAGACTAATTTTTGTGTATGCTATGTTACGGCTTATGTCTGTATCAACAAGCCCGCTTCGATTGACGCATTGGAAGACAACATTGAAGCATTTATTCATGAGTAACCGGCCGAAATTGACCATTTGAGGCGCAGACGCGGTCAACATTTGCATGAATTCAAACATGAATTTTATGTTTTTTTTTAATTTCCTATAGTTCTTAAAAAATCACCCATTATCATTCTTTGATGTGAGTATTTATTGGAAATTTATTTTGTCAGGTAGTTCTGTTGATTGGTACCGTAATAGGACCTGGAACCATTTTCATGATGTTAGTTGGAGCCGCCGTAACAGTTTTCCAAATGGATCAATGGACAAGTTTCTTAGTGAACCTTATACCCATACTGATATTCATTTTCACATGTGCCTTATTCAATGATAAAATTCAGGTTGGTTTCATTGATATACCCGTTTGAGAGAATATAGTATAAAAATATAAAAATATTGTAGCTCATGGTCGCCGGAATTTTGAGTAGCATATATGGATTAATAATGATGGCAGTGATGATAGGAGTTCTATTACAAATACATGATGATGGTGTGTTGGCCCCTAGCTCACTATTCTTCTTCTTTATGATAACTGAATTCATCGTAGCGGCTTTAATTCATCCGAAGGAATTCTATTGTCTCAAATATGGAATTATTTACTACGTTACTGTTCCGAGTATGTATATGCTGTTGATGATATTTTCAGTCTTCAATATGAACAACGTTAGTTGGGGCACCAGGGATATAACAACAGTTGCTGAGGAGGTAAGTTAGGGAGTGGTTATGACTATTGAAAATTCAGGTAATCTTAATGTACACCAAGATTGGAATGAAATGAACATTCTGTTCGTCAAATTCATATTCATATTTTTGGACTACCGGTTTCGGCCTGAGGTCATCATCAAGTCAGGATATGGATTTGGTAGTCATGCCAAAACCGGTATTCAAAGAATTTTTTTTTATTCTTCCTATTCTAGACTATAAGTCAAAACTCTATTGTATTTGACATCAGATTCACCCTCCTCAAACAAATTTGGTAACATTTTCTGATTGTCACCAAATTCCATGCATTTACCAGTTGAGTCATATAGTTCTAGTTTGATTATTTGGTGATTGGATTACAGTCCACTGCGACCTCAAGGTCTATTGTGCCCCCCATCAGAGCTGTTGTGATAAACTGAAAACGTTCTGCCCTTTTTGTTTTTGCCATAATATGAATTGTTATGGAAATATGAAAAGTTTTATGCTCAGAATTTTTATGATGAAAATCTTCTACCCAAACTACATAGCAAAAATTTAGAAAGTGAGTATTCAAGGAGACGAATCATAAATAAATTTTTAATTAGAAGTTGCAAAGAAAAACAGAATTATTAGCATATTTCACCCAATTACATATTCAAAAGTTTCCACATGATTAGCAATGCACAGTGTTATCCTCTGTTCGGATGGTTGATGAAAGCACATGCCGCGGTATGCCGTCGCTGCCGTATTCTTCAAGGCTCTAACCTCTATTTGCGATTCGGGTGATTACTGCATGACTTTTGTAGCTTGTAGCCAAACAAGATGGGAATAATACAAAGGAAGCTGAACAGAATGTAACAAACCATACATACAACAGTTTTTCTACAAACCATGGTAGTTGAACTAAAATGCGAAAACAAATCAAAACTAGTGAGTCTTATGATTGATACTGGTTCCCATGAGACTTATGTTACAAAAAGGGCTGACGAAGAGATAGGTTATATGTAGAAGGCAGTATAGAAGAAAACACACCATTCTTAAGCAATTTTTAATCTATAGGCGATCGATTTCGGTTTGAAATACCATCATCAGGCCAGCTGAAAATTCACACAGTTATGAGAACTCTATAATGGAATGGACAACTTTGAAAATTTTATTTTAATCAATTAACACTTTTATTTTTTAGAAGGATGGAAGGTGTGCAACTTACCGTCGAAAGGAGTACATATATACTCCTAGTATCATTGAGTTTTAATATACATAGAGACACAACCCAGTTTATTGTGCGTGTACATTATAAGATTTCTTACTACAGGATGTTTAGCCGATAAGATGACTGGATATCTGAAGTTTTCCGTATCATTCCTGTTTACCACACTGGTCTTCAACCTTAATAGACCGTCTTCACCATAGAAAGGTTTCAGATACTTCATATCTCCTGGACCAGGAAAGCTGGTTTTTTGTATCAACTTGAAAATGAATTTTTCTGCTGTGTCCATTTCTTGGACTGAAATATCTCCAATTCTTCGTTGTTTCGAGCAATTGATATTGTTGCCAAATCGGAAGATCCAAGCCATCATCCTTACGGTCTTTGGGTAATCACTAAAATAATCAAGATGGAAATCAGCATCGCATACCTCATTATCTAGCAGTGTCTTCACTGTCTTCCTCTTTTCTCTAATAATTTCTCTTTCATCGATGGTCATCTGTTTCGTAACAAGCCAATCCTTTTTCTGTTGGTGTAACCAGTCAGGGCCCTCCCACAATTTTGACCTCAGTAGATGAGCAGGAGAACACCCACGTGAAGGCAGGTCAGCCGGGTTTCTGCTACCTGGTATGTGATGCCAACTGTCTGCTGACGTCAATTTTCTTATTTCCTCTACTCTATTATGTACAAATGTACCCCAGTGCTCATTCCGTTGGATCCACGATATGACCGTCGTGGAGTCGCTCCAAAAAGAAGTTTCATACCGTTGTGACAAATTCTCAGCCACCTGAGAATACAGTCTGGATCCTATCGTGGCAGCAAGCAATTCTAAACGGGGTATTGTTAAAGTTTTACTTGTCTTTTCTATTGGTGCTATCCTGGATTTTGCTGCCATTAAGTAAACTGACACTTGGTCGACCTCGTGAACTCTACAGAATATTGCTGTCGCATATGCATACTTTGATGCATCAACAAAGACATGAAGACTGACTTCTTCTAAGTTCGTTCCACCAATCTTCGTCCACCGAGGTAATTCGATTTGTAACAAGCTCGGAATTTCCCTCGTCCACTCCTTAAACATAATAGCCATATCATCATCATCCAATACAGTGTCCCAACTTATGTTTCTTGACCACAATTCTTGTAACCATAATTTTGGTCGGAGTGTAGCAGGACAAGTGAATTCAATCGGGCCGAAAATCTTCTAAGCTACTGATAACAACTTCCTTTTCGTGACAATTATATCCTCGGTTTCTATGTTCAACAAATCTTCATTGAGTGTCAACACGTCCTTCGTCGGATACCACCTAAGCCCAAGTACTGGTACTCCACTCGTATGAGAAGCTCCATTTCCAGAAAACTCCCACCCTCGGAGCTCGAAACCTGCCTCGGCCATCACATTTATCGATTGTGTTATGAAATGGTTCAAGACTTCCTCATCTGGCACACTGGTTACACAGTTGTCCGCGTAAAAACTCCTTTTGAGCCTTTCTATATTTTCTTTTGAATAGTAGGTCCCTCTCTCAGAACACATATTTAAATGTTTTGACAAATGATACTCTATTGTTGCTCCAAGCAAGAATGGGCTGCAGTTGACCCCAAACACAACCCTGTTGTGTTGGTACACAATTTCTCGTCCCTGTTCATCAACCCATAGGAATTTCAGAAAATGGCGGTCTCGTCTGTTGACGCTTACTTGCAAAAATGCCTTTTTTTATGTCGGCAATAACACCAAACTTATTTTCTCGAAATCTAATGAGAAGTGATGGTATGAATTCAATTAAATTCTGTCCCTTTTCCAAACACTGATTGAGTGAAGGATTATTTTTGTCTCGCGCTGAGGCGTCGAATACTGGACGAACTGCAGTCGTTGATCCGTCTTTGACTACTGGTCTATGAGGAAGGAAATGCCCCCGTTGACCATCCGCACCAGCCTTTTGTATAATGCCGTCAGATTCCTATTCTTTGAATCAAATCATCAGATCAAATCAAATACCTTTATTCACATTCAAAATTACAATAATGTGAAAAAGTTCTAACCCATCAACATTTTACATGGGGTGTCTAGTATAGTCAATAATAATAATAATAATAAAAGTGTATAGAACAGTTAATTTCATATTACATACAAGAACAAACTACATAAAAGAAACTATACAAGATGGTCGTTCCAGAATTCATTCATTTCGTAGTACTCCTTTTCACACAACATTTTTTTCATCTCTTTCTTCAATCTTTTGGAATTCATATTCTTAAATCTTTCAGGAATTGTATTGTAAATGTTTATGGCAACATAATTCACATTGAGTTGTGCTGCAGATATCCTGTGATAGGGTGTCCTAAACTTGTTGGCACTTCTTGTCTTGTACTCGTGATTCGCTTGGTTTTTCTCAATTGTGTCCTGGATGTTATGGACATATAATATGCACATCAGTATGTATAATGATGTGAGAGTAAGGATTCCCTCCTGTTTGAAGTGGTTTCTACAGCTTTCTGTGTACTTCAGGTCACAGATAACACGAATTGCTCTCTTCTGTTTGATGAATATTTTTTTACTTTCACCTGTACCACCCCAGAACAGTAAACCGTAACTCATTACACTATGGAAGAATGCGAAGTAGGCTTGTCTAGCTGCTTGCTTTCCTGCGATTTGTTTTATTCTTCTTACGGTATAGGTTCCCATTGATAGTTTTTTTATGATATAATCTACATGTGCTCTGAAGCTCAGATTGGGCTGCAGGTAGATGCCGAGGAATTTCAAGCTTGTATCATTTTTTTTTTGCTGTCGAAGGTAGGATATTGTGTTTTTTCTTTATTCATCTTCAAGTTGTTAGCATGGAACCATTTTTCAGCCTGTTTGAGTATCTCAGTCTCTCTGCTCCGGAGCTCGGCCTCATCATCGTCAGTAATGAGGAAAGAGGCATCATCCACAAAGAGCACCGTGGCATCTGATTGCACATTTGGTGGAAGATCATTCCCATAAATCAGAAACAAAATAGGTCCAAGTATGGACCCTTGAGGCACTCCATATTGAACTCCTCTCCACTCCGAATATCCATCTCCCACAGCTACCCTCTGATATCTATCACTCAAGTAACTTCTCAGCAACTGCAATGGAACTCCCCTGATGCCATAGCGTTCCAATTTCTGCACTAACACTTCGTGCTTAACTGTATCGAATGCTTTGCTCAGGTCACATGATACCAGTTTGCTCTTTTTCTTTTTATCGAAAGATTCTGCTGCCTGTTTCAGAATAGAGGTCACAGCTGAATTAGTTGACCTTGCATGCTGAAAACCATGCTGCTCTTTGCAAATTATATTGAATTTGTCAAGAAAATATGATATTCTATCCTTCAATACCATTTCAAAGACTTTTGAAAGGCTTGGGAGAACTGAGATGGGTCTATAATTTTCAGGTTTCTTTTCACCTCCCTTGAATATTGGAAAGATGGTTTAATTTTCAAACTTCTTAAGCATTTGGAATGTGGGAAAATGGTTGGTTTAATTGAAAATATGTTGACGGACAGGAGACTTCGTGTTTTTATCGATGGTGATAGTAGTAGTTTCAAGACTTTGAATAACGGACTCCCCCAAGGATCGGTGTTGTCACCCCTTCTTTTTAATTTATATTTGAGTGATATTCCTGATACTTCCTCCGAGAAATTTATCTTTGCAGATGATATTGCTCTTGCCTTCCGTCATTCTGATTTCAACATTCTTGAGAATACTTTAAATGAAGATTTAGAAATTCGGAGGAACTATTTTTTGGAGTGGCGTTTATGCCCCAGTCCCACTAAAACAGAGGTGTCGTGTTTCAATTTGAATACTCATCAAAAACATAAAACTTTGAGGGTTAGTTTCAACAATACAGTTTTAAATCATAATTTCACTCCCAAGTATCTTGGAATAAAACTAGATTCTTCTTTGACTTTTAAGGCTCATTTGGAAAGTTTACGTCTAAAGTTGAAGACGAGGAATAATATAATTCAAAAATTAGCTGGTACATCCTTGGTTTTTTCTGCAGCTGAATACTGCTGTTCTGTTTGGTTGAATAGTTCCCATGTCCATAAAATTGATGAGCAACTCAATATTTCTATGAGGATTATAACTGGAACCATTAAATCTACTCCATTAGCTTGGTTACCAGTTCTTTCTAACATAATATCTCCTCATATTCGTAGACAGGTTGCTGCCATGAAGTCTTGGGATAAATTTCATTCCTTTCCAAATTCATTTCCTATTATGAGTTATATGCCAGATACAAGACTGGCTAGATTGAAATCTCGAAAGCCTCTATGGATAAATAATTTTCTTTATTCTAAAAAAAATCATAAAGAAATTTGGAAGAAATTTTTTTTTTAGAATAAAGAAATTTGGAGTTCGGAATGGACTTCATATGATTTTTTTCAATAAAAGTTCAATTCTCGATCCTTCAGAGAAAGTTCCCGGTTTTCATCTGTCTAGGAAAAATTGGTATCTTCTGAATCGTCTTAGGACAGGTCATGGACGTTGTAATAGTATGCTCTTCAAATGGAATGCCATTGATAGCCCGAGATGTGAGTGTGGGCATGAAGAGCAAACTATTGACCATTTGGTCAATAATTGTCCAATATCTAAATTTCCAGATGGTTTCAACTCTATTCATTCAGTATCTGATCATTTTTGAGATGGGTTGGTACCTTCAGAACAATTTGAATATAGTAGTGGATTTTGTTTTTCCTTTTTTTTCTCCCTTTGGTTTTTGTTTCAGATTATTTAAAAATGCTTTGTCAACCCCTTTGAAGAAATGAAGAAAGAATTATGTACCTACATTCGAAGAAGATATCCCTACACTTATACGGGGAGACAGAGTTTTTGCTGAGGTTTTTATCTGTGCTCTTGCATCATACGCAGAACTGTATGGTGCCCCGTTTGACATTCCTCTGCTGATACTGAGATTAGGAGCGGGAAATGGATCAATATGTTTGTTTGAATGATCTGTTCCTTGTTGCCTTTTCGAGACACATGCCATATTTGGAAACAAATCTGTACAGCTCCATTTCATAAGAATATATATATATATATATATATATATATATATATATATTTGTCTGGCAGACGTATCCAGTCCCGGTACGTTCTTAAGGCGACCTAAGACCCACATGATCCGTATGTTTTTTACGAGTATATATGCAAAAAATGGGCTCTTTTAAAATATAACTCCCTAGGCACATTGAGAGGGGAAAAAAATTTTTTCATTAAAAAAAGTTGTATATCTGATAGTCCTGTTCAGACCCGATACATTGCGCCAACTTTTCAATCCCACATATATTGCACCGGCAAATACGATCAACCTTTTCGATCCCAGCACTGTTGCCAGATTGTCGGGATCAGTCGCTACGATTTCAGTGTATAAAAGGGATTGAAAGAGTAGGTGTAATGGTGAGAATTTGTATATGTGTTAGTGAGTCTACGGGAAGACTAAATATCTTCACGAAGTGAACAATTTTGCTATCTGTGAAGTTGAAATTCCTCATTTTCATTTGTTGAATCAATTTTTTATTGTCACCGACTTGGATTTTCCGAAATATTAGTTTTAGGATTACGTCACATTATTTTTCTCACATGTATTTAGTTTGTTCCAACTTAAGGACATTATCCTTCTTTTCATTATTTTTCGAGTTACTCTCAACAAGCCCTTCCATTTGATACCCATATTGTAGAAGTGAATAAATATAACTATTTCGAAATCTTTGATGGTCCGCCATATTGGATTAAAAATAACATCGTATTATTTTTCAAGTTACTTTCATCAAGCCCTTTCACTTATTATATATTATAGGGCACAGGCATTTTGAATGAGCATTAATCCATTTTGCCTCATTAGATTATTATGCTGTTTGTCATGATTACGAAAAGATCGTATTATTTGTACGAATGAAATTTTGATGCTTATCATTATCTACAAACTACTTTTTTTGATACTGTGGGAATAATTATCTCATTTTTCGAGATTTCCTCTCATTGAAACTTTAAGAATCTGATCTAACAAAAACTATTGTTTTCATATTCTCTTAGAAAAACCGCATATTAAAGAAAATGAAACCGAAAACAAAAAATCTGACACATTTCATTGTTGTTTTCATGAATGAAATATTTGATTTTTCCTTTTTCCCTTTCAATATTTCTTTGCGGTTCGGCTGGAAGTTTGAATTATTTGAACGCATATATTATCACGTGATGTGAAAAAGGCTGAATGCTGGTGTAGCTTGACCAGCCCGGTAAACTGTAAAAAAAATTAGAATCAATTCTGGATGCCGTCATATATAACGAATTACATAAAGGGTGTCAGGATTAAACATTCATATAGTTCAGGAGGTGATTCTAAATATCGAAACTAGAAGATATTTCCTTATCTAGCCTGATCCTTAATGCATTCCATGGCCCACGGGTGACCTCTAGAATACCGTTAGTTGGTTAGTTCTGCACCAAAATTTATCGAATTTAAATAAAATTGATAGCATGGAGTTTTCCGGATGAACTTGATCGTTTGATTGTAAAAGAACTGATTGATTCCCATCAGTAGCAGAGATAATAGGGTGTCTCAAAAAATCATTTTCAATTTTTGAGTGGATGATCTAATTGAAATTTCATATCTCGTAATAATAGTATATTCTAAAACTAGTTGCAGAATGGGCTCCCATTCCAATACGAATACGAAATTCGAAAACGAGCGACGAAGGAGCGAGTTTTCGAAAGCATGAGTATTGGAATTGCATTCTGCAACACTGCAACGAGTATTAGACGATATTTTCTCTATTTCACTCGAATTTTGTGCAATTCAATGAAAAAATTCAAATTATAGGTCCTAGTGACTTTCATATTGTATCTTGGCAGTTGGTGTGAATGTTAGGAAGTACGAAAATTGACATTTCCAAATTGACGTCTGCTTAAATTTAAAAGCATCGGAAGTCATTGCTGACAACCACGAAACGAAAAATTTTACTGAAAACGATGCTGTAATGAATTCATTACAGCACTGTTTTTAGTACTGTAATGACCACATTACTATACTGAAATAGAGAAAAGTATTTTAGTGTGATGAAATGCGTTCTAAGTCATTTTTTTTCTATAGAGCTCCGTAGCTCCGTACCTCTTTTGCTCGAAAATGGTTGAGGAGACCAAGTCTTCGACTTACATAATCTCAAAAATTAAAAGTATTATTTTCCTCCACTGATGAGAATCGGTTATCAGACATGGGTGGATATAGCTCTTTTCCATGGGGGGGGGGGGTAATATGATTGAAAACCATTAAATCAGGTACACAACATCCTCAAATAAACTTGGAAACGTAATTTTTCTTAGGTCTTAGATACTCATTACCACCCCCCCCGTAAATCCGCCCTTGATCAGACGATTCAGTTATTCAGTTTACCCAGAAACCCCCATGTACTGAATTTCATTTAAATCCGACAAATGATGACATAGTTATCGCAAATTAGTTGGACTTTGGAGGTCATGCTGAAGAGCCTCTAGCACTGGTGTTTTAGGGCCTAAGTTGATATAATCTAACTTGGAACTCCACTCTCCAGAATCACCCCCTGAAATATATGAACGTTGAACCCGGGCACCCTGTATTTCTTTACAACACCTTCATTATGGTTATGGAGTAAAAGGGCTTGAGTAATGCAACATAGTTCACCACGATGGCCATCAGTACGGAATGGTAGATTTAATGTATGTTTTGATCTTATGAATGAAATATAAAAGCAGGAATGCTTTCAAAAACGAGGCAATAAATAATCAAAACACAATAAAGTATATTAAGTAACGAAAAGAACTGAGAACTTGTACTTTTTTCAGAATGTCAATAACATCAATCTCAGTGATGTTTTAGGAGCTTAATATATTAGGTAGGACCTAGACAAAATTCATAACACTACTCTCCTTCATTCATCACATTGAAAAACACAATTGTATAACTTCTGAAATTCTTATGAAAAATTCGATTTCACTTTTGATTCTCATCGGTGAAATCAAGAATCAAATTTAGAAGAAGCACTGGTTTACTGAAAACGAGAGCCTTGTTATATGTATAATCATTATCCGATTCTGGTACATCATTTACATCATTCCTGTCTTTCATCTCTATGAAATCCCAAAACTCAGCATATTGTGATAATCTCTTCAACTGAATCACACTCCATTTATAAACAAATACTGAATTATACAGGGTGGTACTCATAAGTGCAAAAGCTTTCAGGAAATGATTCCTAGCATAAGCTAGTGGGCATTTCCTTTAAATATTACATTCTTCCAAATATGAGGAAAAAATACTATTTTTCTCTTGGAAGTGCTGAAAAGTAAATCCTTAGACGTCTGTCAGCTACATTGTAAAAATATTCATTTGAGAGCATTTTGATAACGCACCACTGGTTTCCCGTTGAAACCGCAGTATATCACGTGATTAGCCAGGTATAATTGACGTAAATATTCGATTTTGTGGACATGTCTTACAAATGAATATTTTTTCATTTTTTTTGTGATCTTTTGATGCTTTTCACGTTAGCCCGAGATCGAGAGAAACGTAAACATTTTAGATATTCATTGATCTATCATGGGTTTGAACCATTCCTTTTTTGGAAGATTATGGCGAAAAGGTTGATCTATCATAAAGTAGTTTGCTGAGCTCTACTAGTTCCTTAATAATCAAATGTAATATATTGTGTATACATGGGTGCCCACAGGCAGGTGGACACGCCTACGTCTTGAGATTTTGATCCCTTTGTCATTTTTCAGCACAACAAACACACCGTCATAATATGATATTGACATTCTGAAAATGAATTTTGTAATGGGAAATGTTAATAATTTCTCTTTTGCCCCCCTTTGTGATTGTGCATGAACGAATCTTGTAAATCGAAAACAAAAAAATTAGTATGTGACTGTAACTTCTTTGCTCACAAAATGCCATTTTTTCAGCACTTAAAAAAGTCTCTTCTCACTTTCGAAAGGAAACTCCTACTCGAAGACACACGTACCTACTTGGTAACACTTTGTTTACAGTAATATTCATCGGGTTTGTATAAGCTTCCATACCGGAGAATCTGCAGTTCAGATTGATATAAAGAGAATCCAATATCAAATCTACGAGTGTATTCGAAATATTCACTAAGACCCATGACGACGTTCGTCCATACCGGGATCGTATAAGTACTCGAATATTGTATTTGAGGTGTATGAACGCAAAACAGCGTTGCCATATTTAGGGACCCAATGCGTTGGTCAACTATACGAATTATATACAGCAAGTTGATGTCGACTGAAGCGCCCTCGCACTGGCCAAACACTGAAACTTTTCCATATATAATCACATGTAAAACCGACTTTTCAGACCCGGCTGAAAATGCACCCCTAGCATCCCCTCAGCCCCCTCATAACGTTTCTATAGTCGAACGTTACCAGTCCCGAAGCCGGGTCTGAAAACGTCACTTTTGGACTGAAAAGTCGGTCGAGTATACCGATTTGGGTCTGTATGTGCGGTCGAACAAATCTATATATATATATATATATATATATATATATATATATATATTGGAATTATTTTAGCTCTTTTTAATTCGTTCGGAAAATAGCCCTCGTTGAAGCATTTTGTTATGAGCATTGCTAATGGTTCTGCGATGCTCGGTAAGATGTTCTTGAGCATGGATGGGGACATTCCATAGATGTCTTTGCATTTCTTGGATTTGAGTTTTTTTGCAACCCTCAATATGTCCTCTGGTGTGGTTTCTGCCAAAAAAAAAGAATTTTCTATGTCCCCCATTGTTTGCTTATGTAAGTCTAAAGGATTTGCATTATTCAACGTGCTATCACTTCCATTTTCAGTTCCAACTTTGGCTAGATATTTACTTATCATCTCAAGGTCTATCATTGGTGCGTAGTTGGTATTTTTTTGTGTTGTGCCTGATTTTATTACCTCCCACACTGCTCTGTTCTTATCTGCAGCTCTCTCAATTTTCTTTGAGTTTTCCATCCTCTTAATTTCCGTGATTTTTTCCCTGTACATTTTGCGATATATATTGTATGCTCTTCTACTAGCATCATCTTTACTATTGCTCAGTATGACCGATAGCGCATCCAGTTTGATTTTCATCTCCTGAATTTCCTTGTTCAACTTGAATTTCCGTTGTGTTTTTCTGATGGTAATAATCTTCTCCGAATACGTGAGTTCACATAATTTCACAAATCTCCTCCAAAATTGGTCAAAACATTCGTTTGCTGATTGGTTGGAAAATATACCGTACCATGATTCTTCCCTTAGAGCTTTGTTGAAGTCCCTGATGTTGAAGACCTCATTATACCTGGAAGTGAGCTGATCCTTTTCTAATTTCTTCAAAGTACCTGCGAGTCGTTTTTTAGCAATTCCATAGTTGCTACGAAGTACAGGATGATCCTCCAGCCACGGTAATCTCACTTCATATCGCCCATCTTCATTAAATTTCACATTCTCTTCCTAGCTGCAATAGCAAGTTCCTCCTTGGATTTTCTCTCTTTTGGGTCGGATATACCCAGGATATCTAGCTGCCAAAGTTCAGTAATCGTGGGGTTCGACAGCATGGAAACCGTTGTCAACATACTTAGAGAACCTGAAGATGGTACCTTGCCTTCTACCGTCCAGCCAAAATGGGTCTCATAAGCCACGAGTCCACTCTTCAGCTTGTGGCTCCTACCAGTATAAAAAACCCAGCCACGTCTGCTCCGATCAACACCTCAATCGGACCTGAATCACCTACATCCGAGACATCGACATTGGCCAGCTTCAATTCCTGTATCCAAGGACCATAAAATACTGTCGACACGTCGTTGCAAATACATAGTTGATCCAGAACCTCAAACGTGAGACTATGGTTGCCGCTGCCAACAGTAATGTCATAGCAAAAGTGAGTGCTGTTAACTAGTGTACCTCCAAAGAGACAGTGGCTTATTTTCTCCTTTTGGGTTTCAAATTGAGTTCAGCAGCGGTGGACCTCAGTATGTAACTTCTTTGAGACCCTGAATCGATTAACCCTCTCACGGATCTAAAACCCTTGTTACTCTTTAAAGGCATTCTCAAAGTTTGAAGGAAGACATGATTACTGAAACTTTGATTCGACAGGATATGATCATTCTTCTGCTCAACTTTTGCATCAGGTGGTTTTCTTTCCCGATGTTTATTGAGGATGTCTTGGCACATGAGAGGTACATGCGAATATCCACAAACAATACACTTCAATCGCATTCTACATTTACGTGAAACATGACCGATTTTTAGGCATTTAAAGCACGCTTTCTTTTCTGAAAGAGTACGTTTTCTTTCTTCGATAGTCATTTTCTGCGCCTTGAAACAAGAGTTACTTTCATGACTTCCAGCACAAAAAATACATTGTTGAATATCTCCGTTCAGAAGTACAGCTGCGGTCCTTTTCGTTTCTAAATTGCTTACATTTTTCTTTTCAGAAATTGGTTGTTTCCCCATATTATTTGGTAAACCGAAACCTTCGCTTGCCAAATCAACTCGCAGTTCATTTTCTACTTCAGTGCCCAAGAAACGCATCAAATTTTTTAATCGAACCTCTAAAGAAAATTCGTCACACTGTGAATTAGTTAAATTCGAATTTGACCCTAATATTTGCATGTCCTGGCATGTATTGAATGTAGATCGCTGCCAAATTCTCAGAAGGTCTTGAGGCAAGCATGACTCAATCAGAGGAAATAATAGAGCCGCGTATTTATCACTCGTGATCCCGAGAGTATCTAGAGCCCGCAATTGTGTTTCGATCCGATCGTATAATTGAGCCAAGTCGTACTGTAAAAGAGCGCTGTTGAGGACCAGTTTGAGCAATTCACGCACATAAACCTCAATTTGCAACTCTTCCCGGCCGAATCTAGACTTCAAACAATCAATTATTTTCTCGTAATTTTGGCCGATGGAAGGAAAACTTTCTACGATTTTTCGTGCGCGCCTGCCACTAACCGTTGCAGGTCCACATGAGGATGAGCTCCCGCGGGGGTGGCCATGTGGTGCTGCATTACATTTGTTTTCATTTTTCTCTTTTGTATATGATATTTCAACTTTTGCTTGCATTTTTCCAGTTATCCGCACCTGTTTGTGTACGTGTATGTGATCTATTATTAGTGTACCCTCGAGTTTATAGGCTTGTCCTCAACTCGAATTAATTATGTAATAAATAAATGAAAAATTAAATATTCGATTTTGTCACACGCGTCAATGTCTTTATCCTCATGAATCTTGCTAAATTGCGACCAAAACCCGAGCCAATCTCGGATGTTTCCATCGTATAATTTGAATTGTATGGTGGGTAGTTGGAACTTGTGCTTAATTGTAGTGATATTCTCCAACTCACCCCTATTCCCATCTCTAGGACGAGGCTCCGCCGAATCAGGTAGTTGATCCAACAACTTCTCGACTTGAAACTTCAGTTCGTAGAATCTCTTGCTGTAACCATCCTTCTGTTCCATCTCGGCGAGAAGTTCCTCCTCTTCAGCGTCCGATTCCAATAAATGATTATAGACGGAACATTCCCCTGCATGCATCTCTTCATATTTCCGTTTGAAAAGCTCCCATAGCACAGTCACTTGGTTAAGTTGCACCGGCACTCCTTTTATCAAATTTTCCAGTTCACTTGCCGATTTTGTGAAACTACACCTTAGCACCTTGCGTCTTTTCCTTTTGACTTCAATTGTGTCAGCCATTTCGCAGCGACAAAAATCCACAAAGTCCGTACTGTGTTGCGAAGTGAAAATGTAAGTCCTGTCACGGTCGCCAGAAAATATGGAAACCCGCCGAAGACTAACACACCGGTTAGTTCAGGCTAGGCCGGTTCGTTGTAAAGAAACAATGATAAACACTTCCAAGTATTTTATTCACTTCTTGGACTTCTTTTGTACACCGCTGCAAGATGCAATTCAACAACAACAAGCCGTTCGCTTTTAACATTAATAACTCTTCAACTGTTCTAGATTTTTCTCATTGACGTTATATCTATCTTAGATCCATGATTTTCCTATAATCTTTCAACATAGAACACATACTCAGACCATAGATCTACTGACCTAATAAACTCTATGTTGTTTACAGATTCAGACCATAGATCTACTGACCTAATAAACTCTATGTTGTTTACAGATTTCTGATTTCTGTACTCGATAGTTCGAGAATTGAACTTTAGATGGAGCGGTGATTTACAACATTAACAGTCATTGCTACTGGTGAGATGAGGTCGAGAAGTGCCAATTCAACTGCTCAGTTCATTCTGAAAATGATTGATCCTTTCGACTGCCTCAATTCGAATGGAAAATTTGAGGGAAATTACCAGCCATCAGCAATACAAACTCTGACGGAATCAATTGAATTCATTAAGTCTTGGACAGTTGGGAAAAATATTCCCTATTGTTTCAACGGTTTGATACAAACCATCATTAGCATCCTTCGATTGTGGGAGGAGACGAAGGAAACATTTCCATATTCGATAAAAAGTCGGCTCAACCAGGACCCAATCGAGAATTCATTCTCCAAAATAAGACAGCGTATGGGTTATGATCCAAACCCCTCAGCTCGATGCTTCAGATTTGGGTTGTAGTCGGTCATGACTGTCTTGAAAAATGTTCCGATAATTCTAACTGCCAAGACGACAATGATTTCGACCTGTGTACAATGGGAGAATCTGAAAGTAGGCCCATTGATGTGGTTTATTGGACAGATTCGACCATTTCTTCTGCGGATTCGGGCAACCGAGAGCCTAGTGAGGGCATATAAGTGATAAAGAGGTAATTGAACCCCTAAATACCCTACAATCTAATTCAATCGCAAGTTTCTCGGGGTATTTGGTGAGGAACATCGCCAAAAAAAAACAAATGCGGTAAGTGCGAAAAAGCGCTCCTCATTGATGATTTGAATAAGCTCGATAATGATTGGATATATATTGCAAATCGAAATCGGATACATTTGAGAATTCCCTCAACCGATTTCAAACATTTGATGGAGAAATTGCTGTTGGTCATAAAGAAAATTATGGTCACAAAATCAGAAAAGATAAGACTTCAAAGGTATATTTTTGGAAAATAAAAAAAAAAGGATTTATAGAAGATTGGAACTCTCCGTTAACTCCAGAATTTGAAAAGCACAGGATTCATTTGTTGAGACAACTGATTAGAGTGAAGCTGTACAGGGGACAGAAAAAAAAACAAAGAAATCTCAACACAGAAGCATCCCGCTGTTTATAAAAAATTAAATATTTTTAAACATTCAAAGAAAATCTATTTATAAATACTTGTGAATGAAGAAAAAAATTGCATGCATTTATTTTTTCATACATCAGTATTTTATATTCATGAAAGATCAAAAATAATTGTCGTTTTATTGCATCAAAAATAATTGTCGTTTTATTTCATCAAAAAAATCAGGTGATGAAATACTGAACATCCCACATTTCCATATGCCGGTCCTGATCGTCACCGCATTCGGCTTCGGAAATAGTGCCATATAGTTCAGCTACTTACCGCCAGATGCGGGAGTAAAAATTTTCGCTTCTCTGAAACACACTCATCCATTTATGAACCGGTGAAGGAACTACACAAAATTTAGCTTCAAATCGTTGAACTGGGCTATGTCTCTATGTATATTTGAACTCAATGCAATATGACCGATGACGGACGTGAAAAGTATCAAGTTATTGGATATGTTGGGAAATCAATTGAAATATTATATATCCTATAGCATTCAATGGATTCATTATTTTATGCGAATATGGAGCGAATTCAAAAGAAACTTCAATGTTGAAGAAATATTTTGTTTTATTTACATGTATGAATAAACGATATATAGGTGAGATAATAGGTACATTTTTTATTCTTAAAATTTAATCAATTTTCATCATCATCAAGGATTTCATCACTGTCATAATCACTCTCAACGATTTCTTCAGGAAGACTATACATCGTTCTAATTAAACTTCTCACATGAGCTGGAAGCGGTGTTTTTTCCCGAATTCTATTAACATCATTGACACTTAATAGCCTTGGATTATTGCAAACCTTACACATCATGAGAAAGTTCCTTCTGATAACTGGTCTTTTTTTGAAAAAGGTAAGCAATTTTTTCATCCTCTGTTCCCAAGAATCTTCAATCAACTTTACCATTCTGATAAAGATGCAGACGAGTTTAGAGGTAATTTAAGCTCTTGGTATTGATGAGTGTTGATAGATTCTTCACAAAAACAAAAGAATTTCATACAATTGTTACACCACTGAGATCAGATTGTAGGCTTTCGTTCGTTGTTCGGGTTGCTGATGTTGTTTGGGTTATTGTTTTCTAGACTGTGAGGGGTAATGTACCTTTTTTCTCCTCTTCCTTTTCCTTCTCCACTCAAATTCCTAAATCTTTTTCTATCGATAAATATCTTCTTCCACCTCAGGTATTCATCCGCTGACAATAGAGTCTAGAAAATGAGGAAAAAAAAATAAAAAATTCACGTTTGAAAGAGAAAAAATAATACATACATTCGAGATCATCCAGATGATGAATATGATAGATGGAATAGATTAACAAAAAATAAAAGAGGAAATAAATCTAAAAAGCCCCATGGTAGGGTATCAGTTTTTGTTGGAATAAGCATTATTTTGTCATCATAAGGATTAAGAGCGACCTTTTCTTGACTTATTGTATAAACCTTATGTTTTTTCGAAATTATGCTAGTTGGTTGTTATGAAACAAACTATTCAAATAATCATCGAACGTATGTTTCATAGCAGCCTTTCTAATACCTTTCGCTTTTTTGAAAATACCCATATTAGAAATGAAGTTTCTAATATCTTCCTCATCAATTCGTTTAGATTTCAAAATTTCTTCTTCTTTATTTTTTTCCGAATCATCAACTTGAACTCTAATGGTATATAATTTAGATCTTAGACCAATGAAGTCGGTCATGATTTTCCCATTATTTTCATCCTTCATAAGACCTAACACCTTCTTGTTTCTAAGAGGAATTTCAAAGATATTATCAGGTGCGTGGTATACATACAGTTGTTTCGAACTTGATATGCATCGCAGGGTCAAGGTTGCAGACAACAGCAGATTCTTTCTTTTATTCGATAAGAATGACGGAGGTGAAAAAGTATCTTGCATTTTATTATGATGAATTCGCTTCCGCAAACAGAACACCTATATAAGGAATATGAATAATCAAGTTAGCGGATATGTGATTGGAAATCAATTGAAATATTATCCTATTCTTTCATTCGAATATACACGTGGATCTTATTGAGAATTCTTTATTGAAGTTATCCTAGCTTTCGTTCAGTACCTGAACTTCCTCAGGGACTATAATAAAGAATTCTCAATAAGACCCAGTAATTTGACTTCTTTCCCGATATCGATTACCTGAATATACACATGGAGCTAATTCAAAAGAAACTTCAATGTTGAAGAAATATTTTGTTTTATTTACATTACAGTCTAAACAGAAATATTGGGAGGTATAGATACAGCAGTGTGTTTCGAACTAATTGATTAACTATTGAAATTTTTATCATTGTCTGGGAAACGACAAGACGAGAGTATAAAAATGATGTTTCTTTTTAGAATGAATGTAGGTATAGTAATTAATTGGTGTAGCATTGAAGTGATTAGAAGCATAGAAGCTCTATCAGTCATAATGTTTGCAAAAATAGAGGTATTTTTATTAGGAAGTCTGTTTGTTGATGATATTTCCTTACAGTTGTCAGTGTTCTACATATGCATATTCATACTTTTTTCTAGATTTCTTTGGCAATAATTCTAATGAAGTAGTATTCACTGCCTCAACCAGCTCAGGAGGATTCCAAGAAATGGAAAATTCATCATCACTCATCATTTTACACTGTTTTGTCTTCGAAAACACAAGCAATTAAATAATTAATATTCGTAAAGTTTGAGAATTCAACATTAATACTTTTCCATAGTAACGCAACCAAGTTCATTTCGAATTTCAAAGTTCCATTTATTTATGAATGGACTTATTCGCGATTCTTTTCAAAATTGATTAAAATCTGTCGAATTTCAAACGATTTGCGGAAAAATAGTATGTTTATACCTCGTAGGAAAAACCTGGACTCTGTGTTGCTAAGTCTCGGCTTACACCATCTTCACAATCGTCCAGGAATGTAAGGCTTTTCCTACCTGGTAAACAATGTACAATTTTTTATATGTGATTGGAAATGATTTGAAATATTATCCTATAGCACCCAGAGATGCTACAATGTATTGCGGTCGATATAATAATGAGAGAATATCTAAAAACAGATTGATCTTCAGAAATTAAACGTACACATGGAGCAAATTAAAAAAAAAATTCAATGTTGAAGAAATATTCTGTTTTATTTACATGCATGAATAAACGAAAGAATATTGACATGGAAGTGGGAGGTGAATAAATTCAGCTTTGTGCTTATTATTTTCATCTTTTCAATTAACCTCCTTCTCAGCTTCTTCTGTTTCTCAACATCGATCCTACTACCTCTCTCTGTCAAACTCTCCATTTTGAAATATTTCTTCAATCAGCTCATCAACAACAACAGGTACTGAACAGGTATTAAACAGGTACTGAACAGGTATTGAACAGGTACTGAACAGGTATTAAACAGGTATGAACAGCTTTTGATCAGATGCTGATCATGATGTTTCATTTATAGCTGTTCCAAATGAATGATGAAAGCCTACTCTATAACGACCTTTATCAATATCACAGTCTTTCAAGATAAACAAAAATCCAAACAGATGTTTCCAGCATACAGAACAATTTTTTTTTGAACTGTATATAACGCAACTATGAAAATTAGGTTGAGAAATGTAATAGTTTGCACCATATCTACCCGACCATTTTTTTGAAATATATATTTCTCGGCATCACCAAAAACAGCAGATGATTTCTTGAGTAGATCATAATAACACTTCATTATTAAAACAAAAGTAAATGATATTATTTCACTCAAAGACTTCAAGAGAACGCGACATCTCTCAAAATTGATCCTAGTAGGTTTGTGGATTTCATCAACAACAGTTGTCTCTTGATACGTAATTTTTCATCTTATTGATTCGTTTTAAAAATAACTCAAACGTAAGAATGCATCATAACCTCAAAATTGTATCTCAACGTAAGAATAGATCAAGGAAAAAATTCGACATGATCGTAATTTTTCATCATATTGATTCGTTTTAAAAATAACTCAAACGTAAGAATAGATCAAGAAGGAAAAAATTCGATATATTCGTAATATTTTATGTGGTTGATTCGTTCTGAAAACAACTCAAACGTGAGAATGCATCATAACCTCAAAATTACATCTTAAACGTAAAAACGGAAAAAATTCGAAATAATCGTAATTTTTCATCTTATTGATTCGTTTTAAAAATAACTCAAACGTAAGGATGCATCATAACCTCAAAATTGTATCTCAACGTAAGAATAGATCAAGAAGGAAAAACTTCGACATTTCCTTTCTAGGAAATCTAATTTTACTCGAATTTAAATTCATGCAATCCTTCAAATGATTTTGCAAATTTTCCTCAGAAATGAAATGATTCAAACATCTTTCACAATAATATTTGAGATTTCTTCTATTATCAACCTGTGAATTCAATGAACGTTATAAGCTTTTCATTTAGGTAAAATGAAAATGAACATTTCTCTTCAATTTATATTCAGATAAAACTTTTTTTCTCCGTTCAAGAAACAAATGATATCTCGGTAGATTTCAACCCACCGATTGTTTGAAGTGAAAATTTTCATTTCGAAATAGGTTTAACAAATCTTGCAGTGAATAATACTATACATAATGCTGATGAAACAAACAACAAGTTTCATTTTGAAAATGAAAAAATTTTTTACTATACCAATGGGAAATTATGAACTCTCAAATATAACCTACGTCGTTAATATTAATATAAAAAATCATGGTGATTATTTAGAGTTCTGTTTAGGAAGATTACTATTGATGAAATTGAATATCAAATATCAATACGACAAAATTGACAATTATCTGGTTTCCACCCGGATTGCAGTTTCGAAAACTATTTGTTATTTCGAATGTTCATCTCCAATTATTTGAACTGCAATTATATCTCTTGAATTGACAATTATCAGGTTTCCACCCGAATTGCAGTTTTGCAAACTACTTAACCCAAATAGACCTGAAATTTTTTGTTGTGAATTTCAATAATGAATGTCATAGATTATGGCTTAAATGAATACTTTTTATATTCAAAATCTTATTGTGTACTTATTTTTCACAAAAAATTGAAATTTGTGGTGTTCGTTTAAAGGAACGGTAGGTTTTTGAGGAACTTAATTTCATTCTGTGAAAATCAAACACTAACCATAGAATATAATGTATGTTCATTATAAAAGCACTTTTTTGGATATAAGGCTATTTTACATTTCATGCATACAAAATGTGAGTTTTTATGGCACACAACACAACGTGTGTTTTATTCTGGTGAACTGATCAAGTGGTCTAATCTATCATATTGCTTTGATGGTCCCGTTTTTGTTGTTTATTTTTGAGTTTCCAGCAATCCGGATGCAATCACAGACGGATACAAGGAGGGCATGGGGGCCAGGCCTTATTAATATAAAACATCATAGTGATTATTTAGAGTTATTTTTAGGAAGATTACTATTGATGAAATTGAATATCAAATATTAATACGACAAAACAACATCAACGGTTTTCATACAGTTTGAAAAAAAAAGCCATGAAATCTCAAGAAGTATAATTTAACTCTTTAGTATCGAGTTTACTGGTGATTAGTTCTATGCATAACAACGGTAGTTTATCATGCAAAGCGTTGAAGAGAAAATTAATTGTTTCATCTTCAGCGTACCTTCGTATCTTTGCTTTCAAGTAGGCACTTCTGAAACTCCTCTTGAAAGAAGAGAAACAATTGATATTTTCCTCGATCTGAAGAGAGACTTCTTCATTTCTCAGGAGCTTAAAATGAAGAAGGTCGCTATAAAATACTCCTTGGGAAACCTTCATGGTTTTAATTCGTTGGAACTCCTCTAGACAACTGCGGTAAAAGTTAGATAAACTATCAAATATTGCTGTTGTCTGGTGGTATCTCATCATAAAATCACCTATTGGTTTATTCTGTCGTACTATAAATGTTATCATAATTTCAATTACTTCTAAGTTTGCTCTAAAAAAGGCATTGTCCAATGCGGTATGTCCCCGGCTATTTTTGATTAGAATATTTGCCCCATTTGATAATAATATATCAGTTATATGAAATTTTTTTTATGGCTGCTAAATGCAGCGCAGTGTTCATGTCCCCCGATGTCTTAGAATCTATAGACACTCCCAGATTTAATAAGTCTGTCACCACTTTCTCTATATTGGGAACAAAAGGACTGATTACAATACCGTGCTGATCCAACAGGGCACAATCAGTTCCCGCCTCGATATAATCATATAGCCGGTTTATGTCTATATTCTTATTATCGATCAGATATGAGAAGCTAGGGCTGTGTTTCTGTCTGATGTTTTTACATTTACATCAGGTTAACATCTCAAAACTTTTTTCAAAATTCTACCATTTTTTGATAAAGCAGCCAAATGTAATGGTGTCATTCCCACATTGCTCCTTGCATTTATATCTGCATCATGTTGGACTAATATCCCCATCAGATCACAACCTTTACTTGTTTCAGCATCGTGGATAGATGTTCTATGTTTGGAATTACTGAGATTGGGATTTGCTCCAGATTTCAGTAACTTCCGAACAGTTGTTTCGTTACAGCTCTTGACAGCCAAATGTAATGCTGTATTGTTGGTGGGATCCAGGGGAGTGTTGATGTTGATTTTATATAGGAAAGCATCTATAATAGTCTGATCTGAAACAAAAACTTTGAGTTAATTTGTATCCAGAAAAATATTACAGTTGTTTTTGTATTTTGGGGAATGGAAGCAATCTCAATAAGAAAAGAAATATTGTCATTAAAAAAAGTAGATCTAATTTTCCATCTGTTAAACCCTCCACACAAGAGCCTCAGTCTCAAATTTCAAAATCAATCAAACCGAATGCCCGATTTGTCTATCTGTCTGAAGAAATTCGTTATTTAATGTAGAAAATAAAGTTGCAAAATTGATAGATCTGATGGAAATATTCAAAGAACACTTCTTCCATTTGTTATCATAGGAACAATTACTATCTATGATATGAGAATGTTTGAGCAGCCGAGCTATATCATTCATTATAAGTAATTTCAGTCACAGTTTTAAAGGCTTTGTTTCCTTTTTGAAATCATAATTTCGAAAACTGATTCAAATTAAAAATGAAAAGAAATTTTAAAGTATCTATACTAATATTATAAAGAGGAAAGATTTGTATTTTTGTTTGTTTGATACGAATAGGCTCAAAAACTACTGGACCGATTTCAAAAATTCTTTCACCCTTTGAAAGCTACATTATCCCTGAGTGACATGGGCTATACTCTCCACCCGAAAAAATTGAGGATACCTACTATAACTTCAATAATTACAAAAAAAAATCAGCCAAAATCAGCTATTTTCACGTGCGCTGCAAAGACCATGAGACTTACGTGGATACAATGTATGACGGAAATGTACCTCTTGAATATTTCTACAAAAAAGTCCGCGATAGCATGTATCTATCTCTCAAGATTGACTTGCTATTACCTCTTTATGGTAATCAGATGTTTTCCAAAATTATGCACTATTTGGGAGTGTGTTTTTATGAATTGGGTATTGATCCTAAGCCAACCTAATACGTTATTTATCCCTAGTATTTAATTTAGAACGAAATTGCCCTTCATATCATACAATTACAACGAGTACATCAAAAGATATGGCAGGTTGATGTTTTGAAGATGAAACCGCCGCGTGAAACAAATTTCTACTCGGGCGAAGCTGGGACGGCTTGTCAATTATAAAACTATATATTATTTGAATATTGGACTTCTACTTACCATCATACTGGATTAAGAATGCTGCAGGTGTACTATGTCCGCAGCGGTATAGAACGTTAGCACCTTGTTCTATCAAAAACTTTACCATCTGCCTGTTCCTTTCATATAAAAATCCCTCGATACTCGCTGAGTAAAGAGGTGTTTCTCCATTTTCATTCGGGATATCTGGAGTTCCAATGCACTGTATGATTTTCGTCAATGTTCCGTAGTCAAATTCGTTATATGCTTGAAAAAAACTTTCACATAATCTTTTTTGATCACCCGTTTCAGCAAAATTGTCACACGAATCGAACTCTTTGATATTTGTTTGGGATTTTTCGTTGGAGAAAGACATTTTTGGTATCAGTAGGAAATAGGAATGCTGTGCAAAGCAAGGGAGCGACTGAACTTAAGTAGTTTGCAAAACTGCAATTCGGGTGGAAACCTTATAATTGTCAATTCAAGAGATATAATTGCAGTTCAAATAATTGGAGATGAACATTCGAAATAACAAATAGTTTTCGAAACTGCAATCCGGGTGGAAACCAGATAATTGTCAATTTTGTCGTATTAATATTTGATATTCAATTTCATCAATAGTAATCTTCCTAAACAGAACTCTAAATAATCACCATGATTTTTTATATTAATATTAACGACGTAGGTTATATCTGAGAGTTCATAATTTCCCATTGGTATAGTAAAAAACTTTTTCATTTTCAAAATGAAACTTGTTGTTTGTTTCATCAGCATTATGTATAGTATTATTCACTGCAAGATTTGTTAAACCTATTTCGAAATGAAAATTTTCACTTCAAACAATCGGTGGGTTGAAATCTACCGAGAAATCATTTGTTTCTTGAACGGAGAAAAAAAGTTTTATCTGAATATAAATTGAAGAGAAATGTTCATTTTCATTTAACTTAAATGAAAAGCTTATAACGTTTATTGAATTCACAGGTTGATAATAGAAGAAATCTCAAATATTATTGTGAAAGATGTTTGAATCATTTCATTTCTGAGGAAAATTTGCAAAATCATTTGAAGGATTGCATGAATTTAAATTCAAGTAAAATTAGATTTCCTAGAAAGGAAATGTCGAAGTTTTTCCTTCTTGATCTATTTTTACGTTGAGATACAATTTTGAGGTTATGATGCATTCTTACGTTTGAGTTATTTTTAAAACGAATCAATAAGATGAAAAATTACGATTATTTCGAATTATTTCCGTTTTTACGTTTAAGATGTAATTTTGAGGTTATGATGCATTCTCACGTTTGAGTTGTTTTCAAAACGAATCAACAACATAAAATATTACGAAAATATCGAATTTTTTCCTTCTTGATCTATTCTTACGTTTGAGTTATTTTTAAAACGAATCAATAAGATGAAAAATTACGATCATGTCGAATTTTTTCCTTGATCTATTCTTACGTTGAGATACAATATTGAGGTTATGATGCATTCTTACGTTTGAGTTATTTTTAAAACGAATCAGTAAGATGAAAAATTACGTAGCAAGAGACAAGTTGTTGATGAAATTCACAAACCTACTAGGATCAATTTTGAGAGATGTCGCGTTCTCTTGAAGTCTTTGAGTGAAATAATATCATTTACTTTTGTTTTAATAATGAAGTGTTATTATGATCTACTCAAGAAATCATCTGCTGTTGTTGGTGATGCCGAGAAATATATATTTCATAAAAATGGTCGGGTAGATATGGTGCAAACTATTACATTTCTCAACCTAATTTTCATAGTTGCGTTATATACAGTTCAAAAAAAATTGTTCTGTATGCTGGAAACATCTGTTTGGATTTTTGTTTATCTTGAAAGACTGTGATATTGATAAAGGTCGTTATAGAGTAGGCTTTCATCATTCATTTGGAACAGCTATAAATGAAACATCATGATCAGCATCTGATCAAAAGCTGTTCATACCTGTTTAATACCTGTTCAGTACCTGTTGTTGTTGATGAGCTGATTGAAGAACCATTTCAAAATGGAGAGTTTGACAGAGAGAGGTAGTAGGATCGATGTTGAGAAACAGAAGAAGCTGAGAAGGAGGTTAATTGAAAAGATGAAAATAATAAGAGCAAAGCTGAATTTATTCACCTCCCACTTCCATGTCAATATTCTTTCGTTTATTCATGCATGTAAATAAAACGGAATATTTCTTCAACATTGAAATTTTTTTTTAATTTGCTCCATGTGTACGTTTTATTTCTGAAGATCAATCTGTTTTTAGATATTCTCTCAATATTATATCGACCGCAATACATTGTAGCATCTCTGGGTGCTATAGGATAATATTTCAAATCATTTCCAATCACATATAAAAAAATAGTACATTGTTTACCAGGTAGGAAAAGCCTTACATTCCTGGACGATTGTGAAGATGGTGTAAGCCGAGACTTAGCAACACAGAGTCCAGGTTTTTCCTACGAGGTATAAACATACTATTTTTCCGCAAATCGTTTGAAATTCGACAGATTTCAATCAATTTTGAAAAGAATCGCGAATAAGTCCATTCATAAATAAATGGAACTTTGAAATTCGAAATGAACTTGGTTGCGTTACTATGGAAAAGTATTAATGTTGAATTCTCAAACTTTACGAATATTAATTATTTAATTGCTTGTGTTTTCGAAGACAAAACAGTGTAAAATGATGAGTGATGATGAATTTTCCATTTCTGGGAATCCTCCTGAGCTGGTTGAGGCAGTGAATACTACTTCATTAGAATTATTGCCAAAGAAATCTAGAAAAAAGTATGAATATGCATATGTAGAACACTGACAACTGTAAGGAAATATCATCAACAAACAGACTTCCTAATAATAATACCTCTATTTTTGCAAACATTATGACTGATAGAGATTCTAATCACTTCAATGCTACACCAATTAATTACTATACCTACATTCATTCTAAAAAGAAACATCATTTATATACTCTCGTCTTGTCGTTTCCCAGACAATGATAAAAATTTCAATAGTTAATCAATTAGTTCGAAACACACTGCTGTATCTATACCTCCCAATATTTCTGTTTAGACTGTAATGTAAATAAAACAAAATATTTCTTCAACATTGAAGTTTCTTTTGAATTAGCTCCATGTGTATATTCAGGTAATCGATATCGGGAAAGAAGTCAAATTACTGGGTCTTATTGAGAATTCTTTATTATAGTCCCTGAGGAAGTTCAGGAACTGAACGAAAGCTAGGATAACTTCAATAAAGAATTCTCAATAAGATCCATGTGTATATTCGAATAAAAGAATAGGATAATATTTCAATTGATTTCCAATCACATATCCGCTAACTTGATTATTCATATTCCTTATATAGGTATTCTGTTTGCGGAAGCGAATTCATCATAATAAAATGCAAGATACTTTTTCACCTCCGTCATCCTTATCGAATAAAAGAAAGAATCTGCTGTTGTCTGCAACCTTGACCCTGCGATGAATATCAAGTTCGAAACAACTGTATGTATACCACGCACCTGATAATATCTTTGAAATTCCTCTTAGAAACAAGAAGGTGTTAGGTCTTATGAAGGATGAAAATAATGGGAAAATCATGACCGACTTCATTGGTCTAAGATCTGAATTATATACCAATAGAGTTCAAGTTGATGATTCGGAAAAAAATAAAGAAGAAGAAATTTTGAAATCTAAACGAATTGATGAGGAAGATATTAGAAACTTTTCAAAAAAGCGAAAGGTATTAGAAAGGCTGCTATGAAACATATTACGTTCGATGATTATTTGAATAGTTTGTTCCATAACAACCAACTCGCCGTTCAACAACGTAGCATAATTTCGAAAAAACATGAGGTCTATACAATAAGTCAAGAAAAAGTTGCTCTTAATCCATATGATGACAAAAGAATGCTTATTCCAACAAAAACTGATACCCTACCATGGGGCTTTTTAGATTTATTTCCTCTTTTATTTTTTGTTAATCCATTCCATCTATCATATTCATCATCTGAATGATCTCGAATGTATGTATTATTTTTTCTCTTTCAAACGTGAATTTTTTATTTTTTTTTCCTCATTTTCTAGACTCTATTGTCAGCGGATGAATACCTGAGGTGGAAGAAGATATTTATCGATAGAAAAAGATTTAGGAATTTGAGTGGAGAAGGAAAAGGAAGAGGAGAAAAAAGGTACAGTATCCCTCACAGTCTAGAAAACAATAACCCAAACAACATCAGCAACCCAAACAACGAACGAAAGCCTACAATCTGATCTCAGTGGTGTAACAATTGTATGAAATTCTTTTGTTTTTGTGAAGAATCTATCAACACTCATCAATACCAAGAGCTTAAATTACCTCTAAACTCGTCTGCATCTTCATCAGAATGGTAAAGTTGATTGAAGATTCTTGGGAACAGAGGATGAAAAAATTGGTTACCTATTTCAAAAAAAGACCAGTTATCAGAAGGAACTTTCTCATGATGTGTAAGGTTTGCAATAATCCAAGGCTATTGAGTGTCAATGATGTTAATAGAATTCTGGAAAAAACACCGCTTCCAGCTCATGTGAGAAGTTTAATTAGAACGATGTATAGTCTTCCTGAAGAAATCGTTGAGAGTGATTATGACAGTGATGAAACCCTTGATGATGATGAAAGTTGATTAAATTTTAAGAATAAACAATGTACCTATTATCTCACCTTTACGTTTATTCATACATGTAAATAAAACAAAATATTTCTTCAACATTGAAGTTTCTTTTGAATTCGCTCCATATTCGCATAAAATAATGAATCCATTGAATGCTATAGGATATCTAATATTTCAATTGATTTCCCAACATATCCAATAACTTGATACTTCTCACCTCCGTCATCGGTCATATCCGAATAAAAGAAAATTTCTGCTGTTGTCTGCAAAAGAATTGTACAATTCTCATATTCTCAATCTTGACCCGTACGATTAATATCAAGTTCGAAACATTTGTATCTATACCAGTTTTTCCGGCTAATATCTAATAAGTTCTGATAGCCTGGAGGTTGATTTCTAGGTCTTGTTAAAAGGTAGCTGGGTTCGAATCCCGATGAAGACTCGATTTTTCATTTATTTGTATTGGGTGTGGTCATTGTTACGTCATAGGGTGTGGTAAGTCTTGACAAATCTGGGCAATCTTGATGGGCCAAATTTGACAGGTCTTGACAGGTTAATCGGAACATATTTGACAGGTACTATTTGACAGGTCCTTCACGTGACATCAGTAGGACAGGTGGCAATAGGTCATTCATCACTTTTGAAGTTTGAGACCTGTCATTTTTGACACCTTTCATTTTTAGTACCTGTCATTTTTGACAGGTACTATTTGACAGGTACTATTTGACAGGACCATCACGTGACATCAGTATGACGGTGGCAATAGGTCCTTATCACTTTTATGTGACATCTTCTTCTACGACCCCTTCTGGTCATTGACCAATTCTTCAGCTTTGACGTCATCTACACGTCTACTACTTCTTCCGGTCATTGACCTCTCGAGGTTTTTTTTAACGCTCTCGATAGGTGACATCTTCTTCTACAACCCCTTCTGGTCATTGACCAATTCTTCAGCTAATTTCCTCAAGGTTCTTCGGCTCCGGATGGACATGGCCATCCTCAGTCCCAGGAACCCGCTTGCTATACTACTATAATTCTTGCTTTTCTTATTATTCGATGTGTAATCTTTATTTTTATAGGTGGATAATTTTTCTTGAAAAAGACGTAGTCATTCGGATGGCGTATTACTTAGATTGAGATGGACGGAAACGATTCGCGGATGATTTTGGATCGAAAAGTAGTGCCGAGCGCGCGAATTTCAAAGAGGAATTATGTCAACGACGGTCAATAAGTTTGAACAAACTTTTATGAGAAAATTCAGAGTAGTCATTTAGAAGGAATTGATTGTTTTCATGTTTCTAAATTTCGCACTGTTCTAAGAGAACCACTCATGGAAAAATTCATTACTAAAAAGATAGGTTATACTCTGATTCGAGAAGAAGAACTAGTACATTCCCTTTTTGGAGGTACCCGAAGCGAAACAGTGAAACATAAATGTTACAAAATTCGTCTCTACAGCCTCACCGAAGACTAAAACTGTAACTTTGAAGTTTTGAATCAGCCACTGATTTGCAGCAAAGTGAGTTCTGTAAGAAAGGAACCCAGGTTGGATGAATTGAAACTCATGGGCATTGAAATCACCGATACAACTGATGGACCCATAGACGTATTAGTTGGAGCTGATGTAGCTGGCAAACTTTATTCTTGACACAAAAATGATTGGGAATGTGGCTTGTTAGCAGTACAAACATTATTGGGTTGGACTGTTATGGGAAAATTTAAGAATTCTGATCACCATACATCATCTATGCTCATAACGCCGATGTTTTCAAAGGATGTTGCCATATCCAACTTCTACAGTTTGGACGAACTTGGTATTGAAGATTCGAAAAGAATGAATAATTCATAAGAACAAGCAGCCATGGAATATTTTTTGAGAACTGGGGAACAGAAATATGATAACCGATATGAGTAAGCTGTCAATGAACACCACCCGGAAGAAACCTTGAAAAAATCAATCTGCGGTGAAAACAATTACTTTTCATAAGTCATTTTGAAACTAAGGAAGTCTTTTACGTGGACAACGTTGTAGTTAGTGTGAAAGATCTAGATTCTAGAAGCGCTTCACCAATTTATGGAACAGTCAAAAACTATTTTGGCTGATGGAGATGGAGACTAAAAAGTGCCTGTGGTGAGCTACTGCGACCAGTCCAACGGTTGATAATGTTAGAGTAGGAAATATCTCAAGATCTGTCGAAATAAGACGTGAGAAAGGAAACAAAAGACTGCTTTCGTTGGGTTAAAAACTGAAATTGAGTGTCAAAAATACATAGTTTATAAAAAAAAGCTATCGAGATCAAAAAAATATATTATAATATTTGAAAATGTCGGTGTGTTACTAACGTGTTACTAAAGAATGAAAAAAAATTCTTCATTTTCGAAAATGTGGATGCCCGTGAAGTTAGCACCCATCGGTGTTTTTCCCTAAGTACCCTTGACGTACAAACAAAAATTTTTTTGTTACAAATACCTACTTATAAACGAGTTACTAACGAATGAAAGAAAATTTTTCATATTTTCGAAAGTCTGGGTGCTTACTTCGCATGTTAGGAGGGGCATTTTTTCACTGACGGTGAGGCTACAAACGAAAATTTTTATGTTACAAATAGTAACGAACGAATGAAAAAAAATTTTGACATTTTCGAAAATGTAGGTGCTAACTGCTAACTTCGCATTTTAGGGGTGTCATTTCTATATTGAAGGTTGGGTTACAAACAAAAATTTCGATGTTACAAATAGTCACAAATGACCTCCAATTGTATTTTGCTCTTCGCGAAAAATAAAAAAGTGGATGCCTGTGGATGCCCAGCGAATGATGGTATTTTCCTGTCAGTATCATAGAGGTACAAATAAAAATTTTGATGATACGAATAGTTGTTACTAACGAGTAACAAACGATGATTAAAACAAAAATTTCTTCATTTTCGAAAATTCGGGTGCTGACTTCGTATGTAAGGTGTCATTTTTTCAGTAAGGGTTAGGTTACAAACGAAAATTTTTATGTAACAAATAGTTACTAACGAAGGACATTCCGATAGTTTTTTTTTCTCGCCAAAAATTGAGAAGTGGAAGCCCGTGAAGTTAGCATACAGCGGATTGCAGTGTTTTTCTATGAGTATCCTAGAGATACAAACGAAAATTTTCAGGTTACAAATAGTTACTTACGAGTTACTAACGAATGCAAAAAAAATTACTTCCAGCAAGATACAAAGATTAGTTGTGTCACAATTTTAGCATTTTTATGAAACAAGGAGGGAGTGTGTTTTATATCACTCTGTGCTAGTTTGATAAAGATGATTTATCATAGTTGTTCATGTCATAATAGTTAATGTCATGTATATTGTCAGTCAGAATAAAAAAGCAGCAAGCTTTAGTAGTTGTTGGCTAGTTAATTCGTATATCTATACTCAATATATTGACCTCCAGAAAAAAACTGTTGATATCGACAAGTTTTCTAACAACATAGGTGATGAGCTATACAGGGTGGGTCATCCATAACTTGTTAGATTTAGTGATAAGACTGAAATATATAAAAAATATTTTATGATAATGATAGTTGTCACTTGAATGTCATGATGAGATTAACGCAATAAAAATATCAGATTGAATTGTTCAACATTGATATAAATACTCCATTATGAAATAGTAAAACATCGATCCCAATATCATCTAAAAACAACAGGTTACGGGTCCAGTGGTGCACGACTTGAATAATAGGAAAGTATCATATCGTACTATGGGAGATCAAAAAAAGAAATCGAGTCTATTCCAAAATTGCCGTTTCGTTTCCAATGTGGGAATTCGAAATTACAATTTTGTTTGCTCTGGGTGAAATAGTAGAAGGAAAAACAACATTTCGATCGCTGATAGACGAAAAGAAAAAAGCAGAATGGATTAAAAATGATGCTGTGGCAAAACACATCATTCTGAGAAAAATTGACGCTAGCACAAAATCCCACATACTCACTTGCAGTACATCAAATGTATTCTACCCTCCTCAAAATTTATAAAAAAGATACTGCTCAGACAAAAAATCAGGTATTGGCTGAATTTTTCAATTTTGATTACAATAAATCGCTAGACGTGATGGGCAATATATCGGCTTTACAAACAATGGCTTTTCGACTCAACAGCCTAGGAATGGATATAAAAGATGATTATTATTATTATTAATAAACAATGAGAGTGGAGGTAAAACCTATGCACTCAATACAGAATTTAATATAAGTATATATATATAAATGATATTCTAATAAAAAAAATTCCATTGAGTCTACCAGAAAAATTAAACTATTTCAGTAGTGCATGGGATTCTACCGCTGCTAGTGAAAGAACCTTGGAGAATCTAAGATCAAGATTGGTGAAAAACGAGGAACAATTCGGAACGAAAGAAGAGGGCACAGTTGCTCTAAGAGCAGAGAGAAGAGAAGCAAGAAGAATAGGAAAATGTCACAAATGTGGAAAAAAACAAACACTGTGAAAAATGCAACAAACAAGGACATACAGCTGAATCATGTTGGTCTGGAAAAAAAATCAGTCCTTGTAGATTTTGTAAAAAGAACAATCATCCTGAAGAGAAATGCATATTTAAAGCAGAACATGAGGAATCAAACAAGAAATGGAATCACAATAATTGCAATGTGAGCTACTTTATCGAAGCAGAACATTCAGAAAATAATATTGAACACATTGACTCAACTTTTGTGGTCGACAGTGGTTCAATATACAGGGTGAGTCTTTGACTTGTACATATATTTTAACCGTAGATTCTTTAGGCCCAAATGAACCTTTTTTTCAGTTTCCATTTCTCCGAATTCGGCTCTGTTAAAGAGATATAGCCATTTGAAAAAAAAATTGGGCTGAATGCGTGCCTGATATTATTCTCTATAAACACCTCAAAGTTCATATTTTTCGATTGAAATGGATGTGATTATTAGATATTCTGGGTGATACATTTAGAAAATACTCAAGCACTAACCTTATTTGAATAAGAATGTTACAAACACGATATTTCCTAACAAAAACGCTTAGTTTTGTCCCATCATTTCTGCAATTGAAAAGCCATGTTGCTCATACCAAAATAAGTTCCTTCTTTTATTTTCCTGAAGATAAGTTTGTAAACACTAATAATTTGTTCATATTTTCCTCGATAATCTGGATCGATCTCATAAAAATTGGTTTCTCACTAACCTTTCCTAACTCTATCAACCTAAGTCATATAATTCGAGGTCAATGACCTAACCTAACTCATCTTCTGTGATATGATATTCCACAGAACTCTAGAGAAGACGATGCCAAATTGCCGATTTTCTATTCGAACATTATTATAGGCGAAACCAAGGAAGCGGTACGTATCCTATCGTTAACGGAGGAACTATCGCAAAGGCACCAGTTTTGTTCACTTTTCGCTAAAGGCGCCTAGGCGTTGCTCTTCGGAAGTGCCAAACGAGTTCTGATTCTCCCCGATATAACGCTACGTTCTTAATTTCAGTCACCCATAACGGTGCGATGCCGGCTGCGATGTAGCACGGCAAGTCAAACCGTGTTTCTGTGTCTCCAACCTCCAACGTTAGTCAGTGACTTCGATTTATTTATTAATTTACAGAGAATAAAGCACAAAGGTGATGATTATGTAAATGACTTTCAGTGAATTGATGTAATAGTAGTGTCGTCTGGTGTCGAGTTATATTGTTTTGATAGATTTTTTGCTGAAGGATCGGTAACAATGAATTTTCAATAGAAACTACCTATAAAATGTATAATTTCATGCTTCTTAGAATTCAATTTCATCTCCCACATTTGTGGGATTTTATTATTACATATCTCTACATCAAACGTTTTTTCATCATAGAGATTTTCGTCTTGACAAAGTTGATAAACTGATAATAATTCTGACAACATTGTTTACATTTTGAGAGACCAGAAAAGAGATAATATTTGATGAGATTTAACTCAAAACAGCATTCAGATTATTTTTGAAATTCATGACTTTTTCATCAAATTTAATCTTATACAATTAGGAATAACTCGAAAACGACACGTTTTATTGAAAAAATATAGGAATACTTTTGTTGTCTGTATTAATTGATTCTTTCGAAAACGTGAATCGTTTATCTTTTTCAAGTGGTTTTATAATATTTTTGCTTGAATGTAACTTCTATACCAGGAGAAATATGGAATAAGTTTCAATTGAGGAATATGCACCATGAATAGACTAAACAATCAGTTCATTCGAAATATCGGTTCCAATTATATGGAAAGAATAGTGTTAATTTCATGGATTTTGACAACCTGTCTCTTTACAACGATATCGAATTTTTAAAAATGGTATGAGAAAAAAGTGTTTCGTTTGATGAGAGGAATCTACAGTTAAAATATATGTACAAGTCAAAGGAATACTTTTGTTGTCTGTATTAATTGATTCTTTCGAAAACGTGAATCGTTTATCTTTTTCAAGTGGTTTTATAATATTTTTGCTTGAATGTAACTTCTATACCAGGAGAAATATGGAATAAGTTTCAATTGAGGAATATGCACCATGAATACTCGTAGACTAAACAATCAGTTCATTCGAAATATCGGTTCCAATTATATGGAAAGAATAGTGTTAATTTCATGGATTTTTGACACCCTGTATCTTTACAACGATACCGAATTTTTAAAAATGGTATGAGAAAAAAGTGTTTCGTTTGATGAGAGGAATCTACAGCTAAAATATATGTACAAGTCAAAGACTCACCCTGTATAATTTAATAACAGGTAAATCAAATTTGAGTTCAGATGTAGAACCTGACGAAGCCTCAGTGAGGCGAAACGATCGTCGTTCAAGATTAAAAATTGTTCGTGGAAATTGAATTTTATTTACCTGTTATTGAACATGAATTTCCATCAAGTAAAGACCGAATCCATCGAATACCTGTAGAATTTAACTCATGATGAAAGAATATCAACAAATGTAAAAGAAACTGAACAAAATATAATTTGCTGTGCAAAAAAGGGAACAAAACTCATTTCTTCTTTATCCTTCTAAAGGATGTGTGGAAGGAGAAGAAGTTACACTACTGGAAAAAATTAAAGGATCAAAAAAAAATTCCAAATTTTTCGGCAATTTTCAACATGCCGTAACTTTGAGAGGAATGGTCGTACAAGGAATTCAAAAAAAGGAAATTGTAGCTCCAAGTGTCTAGTTTTTGGATGAGAACTTCAAAAATTTTAAGTTTCAGTGGTTTCCGAGTAATGATAGAAAAATCAGCAACAAAAAAATTCTCAAAATCTTACCACTTTTTTGTCTCTTGTCTACGAGCGTGGTAATTTTATTTTTGCATAATCGTTATAATGATGGGATACTTTGTTAATTCAGCTTTGATTTATTTCTTTATTGACATCAATATGTCCACTTCTCGCTGAGATATCGGTCTTCAAATGGAAAAGGATCCATTTGTCTTTGATTATCGATTTCTCAGCAACCAATGATCGCACAGAAAACTGAAGGGGGATTTCAAGACCTTAAATGAACTCGCATTAATGAACAACCATTGCTTATTCATAAAAATTTTTTTTTCTTAATATCGCATCAATATGAAAATTTAACAAAAAAAGGGCTTTTGGTGGTTTCTTGGAAAATCTACCGCTGGATCGAAAATGTTGAGGAAACCAATAATGTTAAGTGTGACTTTCACAGTTCAATATGTTGATAAAAACCTTACGAAGAGCCAACTCAATTCAGCGATCCGTTTTTTTGTTTGACTCGATTGAATTTTTGACAAAAAATAAGGATCACGTTTTTTGCTCTGAGAAGCTCGTAATCTTCAAAAAAAGCAAAAAAGAATTTTCTCGAGCTTTTTCCACATTTTAATTGCAGATAGTTCATAAATTTCAAAAAAAGAAAAATAAAAAAACAACAAATAACATTTTTATTAATTTAATAACGGGTATTGCCACCCCTGTTTTCAATAACGGCTCTCAAACGTTCAGCCATGTTAATGCATTTGAAGACCGATATCTCGGCGAGAAGTGGACGTATTGAGGTCAATAAAAAAATAAATTAAAGCTGAATTAACAAAGTATCCCAACATTATAACGATTATGCAAAAATAAAACTACCACGCTCGTAGACAAGCAAAAAAAAAGTGGTAAAATTTTGAGAATTTTTTTGTTGCTGATTTTTCTATCATTACTCGAAAACAACTGAAACTTTTAATTTTTTCCAAAAACTAGACACTTGGAGCTACAATTTCTTTCTTTTTGAATTTCTTGTACGACCATTCCTCTCAAAGTTACGGCATGTTGAAAATTGCCGAAAAATTTGGAATTTTTTTTTGATCCTTTAATTTTTTCCAGTAGTGTATTTTACCAAATGTTTCATTGGTCCCAGGATTATCTGAAAATCTACTCTCTGTGAATGAATTAACAAAGAATGGTGGCGTCGCAGTATTCGATGACAATCATGTTGTTATCGTTCATGGAAAAATTCACTCTGAAGAAAAAGTCGTACTAGTGAAAAACAAAATAACATATTTGATATGCATAATAATAAAGAACAAGCTCAAGAAAAAAAAGGAAAGAAAATGAGGAGAGAAGTAGAAGACAAATGGAAGATGATGAGAAGAGACGGAAAAGAGAAGAAAAAATGAACAAAAGGGATGAAGAGGAAAAATAAGGATAGAATGAAATAAAAGCAAGACAGAAAAATGGGAGACGAAGAAAGAAAGAAGGAGAAACAAGGGAACTGGGAGAGAGAAGACGAAGAAAGGCAGTGAAGGAAACAAGATCGACGACAACAAGAATATGAAGATAAGAGACAGGGGGACGAAGAAAATGAAAAAAGGAGAAGATCTGAACAGAAGAGAATAGAAGAAGAAAATAGGAGTAGAGAAGAACAAGAGAGAAAAAGGCAAGAAAGCGAAGAACGTAAAAGAAATCAAAAAGAAAATTACCACCTGAAAGGAGAAGAACAGGATCAAAAAAATAGGGAAGATGAACAACAAAAGACAGAAAAACAAGACAGATAAACTTTTTGAAACACACTAAGAATGACAGATAAATAACCAATGAAATTTTGAACATTAGATCATGTGATAAGAGCATTTTTCTGAGTCCTGTTTTAGATCAAGAAATGTCCAACTACATCATGCAATTGAAGAATAAAAAATCAGTGGGATATGATAATAATAATAATAATAATAATAATAACCGGGAAATTTCTGAACTAGTGGGAGGAACTGAATTGTTTTTTCACTGGTTCATAGAAGAATAACCAGCTCGAGCTGAGAACGGGAGACCGATGAAGGATAATAATAATACCCGCACGGGTGTGGTTTGGTTTCTGCCACGCCACATGGGGGGTGACGTCCCCACGGCCCGAGTTACCTGGGCCACCAAGGGTAGATGGTGGCAGGCCCGTGAACGAGAGGTGGAGGCCGATATCATGGCGGAAGGTCGAGATGCCACTCCACCTGCTGGCTCGACCACCGTGAGGAGGACTGCCCGCGGGGGAGCTCGCAACGCACGTATCCGGTGTAGCCGCGAAATGAATATTGAAGTAATGCGAGCTTTTCATTACGTGAACGATTGCGAGGACAAACCACTTCTTGGATGGAGAAGAGAAATCTTCAAGGGATCGAATTGTCCCAGAAGATCGCGATGTGCACAGCAGGCTGTGGATTTGCGAACCTATCACATCGTGCGGAAATTTCTGAACTAGTGGGAGGAACTGAAATGTTTTTTCACTGGTTCATATAAGAATTACCAGCTCAAGCTGAGAACGGGAGACCGATGAAGAATAATAACCGCACGGGTGTGGTTTGGTTTCTGCCACGCCACATGGGGGGTGACGTCCCCACGCCCCGAGTTACCTGGGCCACCAAGGGTAAATGGTGGCAAACCCATGAACGAGAAGTGGAAACCGATATCATGGCAGAAGATCGAGATGCCACTCCACCTGCTGGCTCGACCACCGTGAGGAGGACTGCCCGCAGGGGAGCTCGCAACGCACGTATCCAGTGTAGCCGCGAAATGAATATTGAAGTAATGCGAGCTTTTCATTACGTGAACAATTGCGAGGACAAACCACTTCCTGGATGGAGAAGAGAAATCTTCAAGGGATCGAATTATCCCGGAATATCGCGAGATGCGCACAGCAGGCTGTGGATTTGCAAACCTGTTACATCGTGCGGAAATTTCTGAACTAGTGGGAGGAACTGAATTGTTTTTTCACTGGTTCATAGAAGAATAACCAGCTCGAGCTGAGAACGGGAGACCGATGAAGAATAATAATAACTACCGCACGGGTGTGGTTTGGTTTCTGCTACGCCGCATGGGGGGTGACGTCCCCACGGCCCGAGTTACCTGGGCCACTAAGGGTAAATGGTGGCAAATCCATGGAAATGGAGAAAATATCAAGCCAGCAACGAGAAGTGGAAACCGATATCATGGCAGAAGATCGAAATGCCACTCCACCTGCTGGCTCGACCACCGTGAGGAGGACTGCCTGTAGGGGAGCTCGCAACGCACGTATCAAGTGGAGCCGCGAAATGAATATTGTAATGCGAGCTTTTTATTACGTGAACAATTGCGAGGACAAACCACTTCCTGGATGGAGATACTCCCTCTATAACGTCTTCACCTGGAGAACTTCAGCTGACAAAGGGGAATCATTCAGGAGGAATCTCCAAAAGATCGAATTATCCCAGAGGATCGCGGGATATGCACAACAGGCTGTAGCATTGCAAACCTGTCACATCGTGCGGAAATTCCTGAACTAGTGGGAGGAACTGAATTGTTTTTTCACTGGTTCATAGAAATAATACCAGCTTAAGCTGAGACCGGGAGACCGATGATGAAGAATAATAATAAAACGCACGGGTGTGGTTTGGTTTCTGCCACGCCACATGGGGGGTGACGTCCCCACGGCCCGAGTTACCTGGGCCACCAAGGGTAAATGGTGGCAAACCCATGAACGAGAAGTGGAAACCGATATCATGGCAGAAGATCGAGATGCCACTCCACCTGCTGGCTCGACCACCGTGAGGAGGACTGCCCGCAGGGGAGCTCGCAACGCACGTATCCAGTGTAGCCGCGAAATGAATATTGAAGTAATGCGAGCTTTTCATTACGTGAACAATTGCGAGGACAAACCACTTCCTGGATGGAGAAGAGAAATCTTCAAGGGATCGAATTATCCCGGAATATCGCGGGATGTGCACAGCAGGCTGTGGATTTGCAAACCTGTTACATCGTGCGGAAATTTCTGAACTAGTGGGAGGAACTGAATTGTTTTTTCACTGGTTCATAGAAGAATAACCAGCTCGAGCTGAGAACGGGAGACCGATGAAGAATAATAATAAACCCGCACGGGTGTGGTTTGGTTTCTGCCACGCCACATGGGGGGTGACGTCCCCACGGCCCGAGTTACCTGGGCCACCAAGGGTAAATGGTGGCAAACCCATGAACGAGAAGTGGAAGCCGATGTCATGGCGGAAGGTCGAGATGCCACTCCACCTGCTGGCTCGACCACCGTGAGGAGGACTGCCCGCAGGGGAGCTCGCAACGCACGTATCCAGTGTAGCCGCGAAATGAATATTGAAGTAATGCGAGCTTTTCATTACGTGAACGATTGCGAGGACAAACCACTTCTTGGATGGAGAAGAGAAATCTTCAAGGGATCGAATTATCCCAGAAGATCGCGATGTGCACAGCAGGCTGTGGATTTGCAAACCCATCACATCGTGCGGAAATTTCTGAACTAGTGGGAGGAACTGAAATGTTTTTTCACTGGTTCATATAAGAATTACCAGCTCAAGCTGAGAACGGGAGACCGATGAAGAATAATAAATAATAATAATAAAAAAAATAAAATAATATAAAATGCACGGGTGTGGTTTGGTTTCTGCCACGCCACATGGGGGGTGACGTCCCCACGCCCCGAGTTACCTGGGCCACCAAGGGTAAATGGTGGCAAACCCATGAACGAGAAGTGGAAACCGATATCATGGCAGAAGATCGAGATGCCACTCCACCTTCTGGCTCGACCACCGTGAGGAGGACTGCCCGCAGGGGAGCTCGCAACGCACGTATCCAGTGTAGCCGCGAAATGAATATTGAAGTAATGCGAGCTTTTCATTACGTGAACAATTGCGAGGACAAACCACTTCCTGGATGGAGAAGAGAAATCTTCAAGGGATCGAATTATCCCGGAATATCGCGAGATGTGCACAGCAGGCTGTGGATTTGCAAACCTGTTACATCGTGCGGAAATTTCTGAACTAGTGGGAGGAACTGAATTGTTTTTTCACTGGTTCATAGAAGAATAACCAGCTCGAGCTGAGAACGGGAGACCGATGAAGAATAATAATAATAATAACCTTTATTGATCCTTTAAGACATAAAACATTCATGTATAGGATAAGTCAGAAAAAAATATATAGGAAGAAATACATACTGGAAATGAGAACAAATTACTTACAATAATAATCAGCAACATTATAAAAACAATCCTTAATTAATTTAGCCTTAATATTTTTCTTGAATTCTTTGAGCTTTAGAGATTTAATGCATTTCGGTAGATGATTAAATAATTTGATACACTGATAATGTGGTGAATACTCGAACCTTGTCGTATTATGTTTGGGGATATGGAATATTTCCTCATTTCTGGTGCTATAGTGGTGAAAGCTAGAGAGTTTTGTGAAGCTTTCCTCATTCTCCTTAAAATACACCAGGCACTTAAAGATGTATATACATGCCACCGTTAGAATCCCCTTTTCAACAAAGGTTGGACGACAAGAGGATCTCGGAGGTATATTAAAGATCATACGTAAGATTCTCTTCTGAATTAAGAATACCCTATTCACGTCAATGGAGTTCCCCCAGAGCATGATATTATAGGATAGGTGGCTGTAAACCAAACTATAATAAATGTCGATAATAGCACTCAAGGGAAGTGAGTTTTTGACTCTACTTATTGCAAAGTACTGTTGAGTTTCTTACAAATGGAATCAATATGTGCAATCCATCTTAAATTGGAATCGATGTAGATTCCGAGAAATCTTGAGTGCTCCGTCGAAGAAATGATGATATCCAAATGACGAACAACCAGCACCCGCTCAACAGCCCTCACAGTGAAGTGAACACACTGAGTTTTCTCAATGTTTATCATGAGAGAATTTGAACGACACCAGTCGACAAATCATTCCACCAACATGCAACACAGCTCCTGAAGTTCATCAAAGGTCCGAGCAGTAACCAACATCGATGTATCGTCAGCAAATAGTATTATTCTGGTTAGCTTGGCCAGCCCAAAAAGATCAGAAGAACCAGCCAAACTGGCCATCTGCTTCCTTAAATTGACAGGTAAGTCATTAATAAACAATATGAAAAGGAGTGGTCCCAGAACAGAACCCTGGGGGACTCCAAGGTTCAACTCCCTTTCAGTCGAGATGTAATCTGACACTTTGACGGATATTGTTCTACCTTCAAGGTAACTAGACAGCCAAGCGAGAAACACACCTCTAAAACCCAAATTGTAGCACTTGTCAACAATATTCTGAAAAGAGAGGCTGTCGAATGCCCGCGAGAGATCGAAGAATAGCCCCGCGACGAACTGGCCATCGTCGAGACAATCGTATACAAATTCGACAAAATAAAGAGCTCCTGACTGGGTTGAGCGTCCTGACCGAAACCCATGTTGCGAGGTATCAAGTATCTGATATTTGTCCAAGTAGTCCATCATTCTATTGTAGACAATTCGCTCAAAAACCTTCGAAAAAACACTAAGTATCGAAATTGGTCTATAGTTGGCTATATCATGAGCAGACTTGTTCTTATAAATAGGTACCACTACGGCCCTTTTGAGGAGATGAGGGAAAACGCCACAACTTATAGAAAGATTGATCACATGGGCAAGATGTGGAGCAATGTCAACACTTATCAGTTTCAAGATGCGAGAAGAAATGGAATCAACCCCGCTACTCTTTTTGTTCTTAAGAAGTCTTATAGTGTCCAACACTTCATACTCCAGAACAGGATGGAAAAAAAAATTTGAATTCAATATTTTGGATGTGGTACCGGAGTTAGATGATAGGTTATTGTAATAAGAGTTGAGTTTTTTTTCAGATATAGTAGACAAATAATTAACAAAAATCGTAGCAACATCTTTAGCCTCAGTGTACAAAGCACTATCGACAAGAAGCTCAATAGGTCGACCTACTCTGTTCCCTCGTCCAGTCATAGCATTGACTAGATTCCAAACAGTTTTGTTTCTATTATCAGAACTGTGTATCAGCCGACTATTATATCTTAATCTAGTATTCTTAATGAGCATATTATAACAGTTTTTAGCTTGCTTATACAGATTATAGGTGGACTGACATGATAGATTTTTATATAACTAATGGAGATTTTTGAGTTCTTGCTTGGCTGAAATAATATCTGCATTGATCCACTTTCTATTGTTATAGTTGGTAAAGTTCTTACATTTTCTCTGTGGGCAGCAAGTTTCGAAAATTTCTTGAATTAATGAGACAAATGACCCGAAGCACCCATCCACATCCACATGTTCATATATTCGTCGGAAATCACAATTCGACAATACGTAGAGCAAAATCATTTAGATTATCTTGGTTGAGTTTTCTAGTTAATTGTGAGTTTGGAATATTGGGAGTCTTTGTACTAAATTCCACAGAAAAATCAAGTGAGAGAGCTCGATGGTCACTGATGAAAGCCTCGAACACCTTAGCTGTGCAGCAATCCAAGTCGATGTTAGTCAAAATATAGTCAACTTTGGATGTGGACGTATGCCCCGTAACATCAGAAAATACTCTAGTAGGAACTCTTGTTGAGATGTGCAAATTGAAGCAATCAAGAAAATCCAAAAATAATTTATGGTTAAGACAATTGGCCTTGAGGAAATCAATGTTTAGATCACCACAGACAAACATTATATCCCCATTTCTATAGAAATAGTTCAAAGTATAAGACAATCTATCTAAAAACACCTCAAAGTCACCTGAACATGGTCTGTACACACTGAGAACTACGAGACGCACTTCCCGTGCATGCATCTTAACCCCGCATACCTCAAAATGCATCTCCTTGGAAAATTGCGACACGCACAATTTTTTCACTTGTAACTCAGACCTCACATAAACCATTGATCCACCATGAGCCCTGTTAGGACGGCAGTAAAAATCCATCAGATCGTACCCAGGAATGATCATTGTCTGCACGCTTTCAGTACTGCACCAGTGCTCAGAAATACATATAATGTCTGGCTGCTGTTCGGTGAATAGTACTTCAAGGATGGCTAATTTGTTGGAAATACACTGGACATTTAATTGAAGTATTTTTAAACTTTGTCTGAAAATAATGGTGGAAGGCTCATCCCTATGCATCAACTCACCACCACCTGCTGACGTCGCCTTGAAAAAAACCTATTGACTGCAACGCCCACTGGCCAAAATTCAGGACTCAACACCGTGTCTACAAATTCGGCTGGCAGTGTAACCTTGAAGGAGGAGTAAACCTCAGGTTGCTTAGAGTTTAGTTTTTCACATGTTACATCCTGAATATGTTTTTGGAAATAATTTTGTAACTCGATTACAGTCGTATCCGGGCTGAGTCTTGTTACGTGGAGGTTAGAGAGCTTTTTTTTTGGAACTACACTGAGGATATTCGTTTTTTGTGTTCCAACTAATGGCTTATTATATTTTTTTGGCAATTTCTTTACTTTAGAAGGGGAACCATTCGATACCTCTGAGGTTACATCAGGTACCTTATTATCATTTTTCGGTTTTTTGTTTTTAGAAGCAACTTTCCAAGCATAAGATTTCTTGTTATCTAAAGATGGATTTCCGTTCGATTCTTCGGTTTTATTTGGAGAATCCAAATGCGAATCACCTGGAGTACAGGACACATGTAATGATAGTGGTGCGTGCGGTGCGTCAGATGGAGATGAGTCACCGGGACGTTCAGTGTTTTCAGACTCACATTGATAATCACCTGGTTCTTTGATAACGGTTTCAACATTCTTTATTGAACGAATTTCTTCTGTGAGTTTTTCTATCTGTTTACTCTGTGAGATAATTATATTCTTCAATGAAGCGAACTCGTTCATGAGTATATCAGAAACTTCGGCAACAATTTCATCTCTCATTCTCACAAAATCCAGCATAGGTTGGTTGTACTCGGTTGTTTGTGTACTTTGATGTAAGAATTTCATAGCGTTTGCGCCGGCTTGGCAGTTTTCACACTTCCAATTTTTGGCGTTATTGGAACGAATTTCATTGAAACTTTCCACTGATAAATTGATACACTTGATGTGATAACTACTGTTACAAAAATTACAACACATCGAATCATCGTGTCGATCTATTTTGCAAGAACATTCGGAACAACAAATTCCACGACCGTGCGACATGATCGCGGATATATGGAATAAGATGGGATTCCCATTGACATATTAAAAATTAGTGCTCCATTATTGAAAAAACCATTAACACATATAATTAATTTGATATTAGAAGGAGGGAAATATCCACAACTCCTTAAAGAAATATGAACAACTATGATAATTACCGACCAATATCTATTGTCTCTAATGTGAATGAAATTTTTGAAAGACTAATTTTCGATAAGAAAATAAAATTTCTTGAGGCAGAAAATATTTCGATAGAACAACAATGTGGTTACAGACAGGAAAGATCAATAATAAATGCTATTTATCAAGCTTTAAATTCAACCATAAAATCTCTGAACAAAAATCAAAAAACAGCGGCACTCTGTTTGGGCCTATCAAAAGCTTTTGATAGAGTGAATCATAATATATTGCTGAAAAAAATTGAAAAATATGAAAAAGAAGGCACTGCATTGGAGCTATTCAGATCATACTTAGCAAATAGAATACAAAGGATGGTAGAGAGGGGAACAGATGTTACAAATAATCTCTGATGCCATGCAAATAGAAAGAAGAGTCCCTCAGGGCTCGATACTAGGCCCACTTTTATATATAATCTACACCAATGTTTTAGTACAACAGATAATACTGTAATGTTTGCTGATGATGTATCGGTGATATGTTCAGGCACCACTGCTAGTGAATGTTAAGGTCGTTTCGAGGAGGACTTAAAAAACATGGATGACTGGTTTAGAAACAATGACCTTGAAATGGACATCAATAAAACAAAGGTGATTTTATTCAGAGATGGAAGTCAACATATAACATTAACTATATCGCCGCTGAGGAGTCCATATTATCATTGGGTGCCCTTGGCTCAGTGATAGAGCATTGGATTAGGACCCTGCAAGTCCGAAGTTCAATCCCGAGCTAGGAAAGAAATAAAGAAATTTCTAGTCTCGGTAGGGGCCACCTTTCTCACTGTTGGGTCAAAAATTAACACTGCTGTGCCTAAGGTGGCGTAAGGACACAGTAACAAAGCCTACACAGAACACAACTGCTTACTCCGAACTCGGCACAAGTTACAAGCTTGTAGTTTCAGAGGGGTCTCCTCTAGGAGACCTAGGAGTAATCAGGATAAACATTATATCATATCATATCATTCCTAGGGGTGCACATTGATCAGAACCTGAATTGGAGGTCACAAATCGTACATGTGGCCACGGGCCTGTCAAGATATTGCTATGCAAAAGCCTGTCGAGAAAAACTGAAATTCGATGAAGTGAAGTGAAGGATGAAGGAGTCCTCTGGCTAATGATGACGAATAAGTGCTCCCCACCTAGGAACCCCACTCTCTCACTACATATGAGGTGAACCTCATGATATTGAATTCCGGGAAAAATATGTTAGCTCAGTTGGTAAGAGCCCCGACCCGGAAAGTAGGAGACGCAGGTTCAATTCCTGCACGCTGTGTAACTTTTTCCGGAATTTCAAAAAATTGTCTGCATGCCGCTAAAATCTTCCTTTCTAATTTGCTGGAAGTTTTCGATTTGAAGTATAGCTTTGGTTGATGACATACACTGCTGTCAGCACTGCTTCTGTCCACATATTTTTATCCATGCCACTGTCGCATAACATAGCTCTAGCTCTCTCAGCTATTAGTCTATTTAAGCGTTCAGCTTTGCCGTTGAGCTCCGGTGTATACGGTACTGTATATTCGATTTGAATACCATGATTTCTGCTGAAATTTTGAAACTTCTCAGATTTGTATTCAGATCCATAATCGCATTTGAAACGACTCATTTTCGTTTTCATTTTTGAAGTTGCCACTTTTACGTATTCCATAAACTTATCGAATGCTTCAGATTTTGTTTTTCATAAGGTAGATTACCGTGAAATGGGTTAAGTCATCCAGGAATGAGAGGAAATACTTTTCATCATTCATTTACGGCGGATTGACTGGTCGAAAAATATCAGAATGAATAAGTTCGAGAGGTCTCCTGGCGGGTGTGGTATGATTTTTCCACGGAAGTTTTTCCATTTTACCTTCTGCGCATTTCTTCCAAACCTCTGACAAATCTGAATCGATTTGACTAATATTTTTCACCATTCCCGCTTTTACCTATGTTCTCAAACCTGACATTCTTATGTGTCCAAGCCGTCTATGCCAGAGCCTAACACTTGGTTTGATTTCACAGGGATAAGTTTAATTCAATACTTGGTTGACAATCAAATCCAAACGATAGAGACTGTTGTCCATAACTCCTAATGCAATGGTTTCGTCATTTTTCCGAATCCGAACTATAGCTGTATCGATGATAACATTGTGTCATAGTTCAGTAATAGCACGCACGGACAGTACATAGTGAAAAGGGGTTACAGTCCACTGCGACCTTAAGGTCTATTATGCCCCCTGACAGAGCTGTTACCATCGCACCTCCTACAGCTCGCCCTCCAGTTCCAGAGATTTGATGAAATCCAGTATCTGGGACGGCTTCAAGGAGGATAACTCCCCACTTCTACAAGTTTCTTGTCCAAAGCACTCTTTCCTTTGGCTTCCAATGACATAGCACTCCGTAACCAGGTGAATAGGAGTTTCTTCCTCCTTCCCACAGAATCTACTCTCATCAGTGTCCGATAAACCCATTGTCAACAGATGCTTCTTTAGGCGACAATGTCCTGTGAGGAAGCCAGTGAGTAGGTGAAGTTGGTTTTTACTAAGATCCAGATATTTTTTGGATCTAGCAGTTTCAAAGTTCCGCAGGAACTTTCTGGAATTATCCATCCCTGGGAGATTCCGCCAGAGTTTTTTCCTTTCGGTTTTGTCCTTCAGCATAAACTTCTTCTTATAGGTGCATTTTTCTATACCACAGAAGGGTTCTGGGCCAGTGAGTGGCGTTTGTACGCCCTTTCTGGCCAGTGTATTGGCCTCTTCGTTTCCTACGATTCCCGAATGACGGACAGTAAGTAATACCGTTAACCAGGCAGATAATAAACATTGTCGAAAGTACACACTTTTTTGGTAATTTTGTTGACAAGATGAAGTTTTCCTGCTTTTGTGCTTTCCATGGTATCTGTATTGGCAATTTTTCTTTGTACGGGTTTGAAAAAGATACTACTTCGGTTAAATGTTTATTATAGTTCACATAAGGATTTTATGCACCAGAATCAAGATACCAGCTAATCTCAAGAGGTTTTTGGTTTAATTCATCATCTTCGGAAGTCAAAAATGCAAATTCATTGTCAATGTCTTCGATTTCACAGTTTTCATTTTGAACTACATTGACCTGTTGGTTCGTATTTTTCTTGAAGGATAAACAATCTGACTTTGATGACCCTTACGTCCACAAAAGTAACATTTCAGATTTGTTTCCGAAAGTTGACTTCTACTTCCCTGATCAGAACAGTTGTCAATGCACTGAATGTATGTTGATTTTTGTGTTTCATTTCTAATTTATGCTCTTTCTGTTTGAAACTAACTGAAGAAGTACATTTCAGTTTCATATCATTTTCAGCCAGCCTCCTCTTCACATCATCCAATTTCATGTTACTTTCGTGAAAAGTTTCGAGTGCTGTAACAACTGATTCGGACTGAGTAGAAAGAGTGTTCAGAAGTATACAGCAAAAATCAGATTCATCTAATTTTGCTCCAACATTCTTTAATTCAAGCATAATGTTTTCAAAAATAATGGAATCGGATTCCAGCGTTTTCTTGGCATCGTGTTTGAGTAATAGCCCTTTACCACATTGTACTTTCTTCTTGTAGGTATGGCATAAAGACATCCAACTATCATAACTGGTTGAGTTGTTCCTTATATGTTCGAGATAGGAATCCTCCAGCGACGTGGCCCTACTGATTAGTAGGGCCACGTCACCGTTCTCTCGATCGTTCTACTCCCTGGTTTTCAAGAATAGAGGCCCAGATGTTGTGCTATGAGGGACTTACACTTTTTGTCCATCTTCATAGCTTTCGCATTTTCTGCTTCTGCTTTGGTTTGCACAGACTCCAAAACTCCTTGTTCATCAAGGTGAAGAAGCTCCATTCGTAGCTTCCAATCGGAAATGTTTCGACCATTGAACGGTATTACTACACGAACTAAACGGTTGTTTTCCGAACTCATAATGTTCACACGTGACTAATATTTATATTCACGAATTATTGGAACTGCATAACAGCGAATTGGACGTAACCTGGGCCCATAGCCTATTGAATATTTGGATTTAGCTCGAATGAATTCCTTTGAAATAGAATAACTTTATTTTTCGGCAACCGTCCGGGAAGTACCCACTTCCCGGACGCTTTTTCTTTGAGAAAGTAACATTTCCCGGCCTAGTCCGGAAAGTACGTACTTTCCGGACTAGGCCGAAAAAACTCACGTCGTTGTTGTCATTGTGATGATCATCACAATAGCAACGAAATAACGGATGACAGTTCTGTTCAATTCAAATAATAATCAAAATGTATAATAAAAAAATTTGATTTGTAATTCTACACGGTGGCCGAAAAAATATTGTACGCAACACGCCCGAAAATAGTTTTTCTGGACTCACAGACCTCCAGGACTCGCCTCCGGCTCGTCCTAGAATTTTGTCTATTCGTCCAAAAAAACCCTATTTTCCGGACTTGTTTCGTAAATTACTATTTTCTATTTTGTTACATACATCAAACTTGACCTATCAGTCAAAATTCTCTGACATCAGTGTTCTATACTGAGTCCTCATCCAACATCCTTCGTTTCTCAATTGATCGATCAACATATTATCCCTTGTTTGAATTATGTTAGTGATATCTCTCTTAAGCTTCCTATAAGTGTTAAAGTCAGAAAGGATGTTTTCAATACCACTTAAATATTCTTCCTTGTGCATAATGACTGTAGCACCACCATTGTCCGCCTTCCTTATGATTATTTCAGGGGGATTTTTTATAAAATTTTTGGCACAGATAAAAAATTTGTTGAATGGATCCTTTGTACTCCCCTAACCCGCGATCCATACCAGAAATTTGTGATTAAATTAGTACCTTGTAAGCCAGGTTTTCTTAACCTTTTTCTAGAAATATTGAAAGGGGTCCCCCTTTCAATATTTCGCAGAGCTCACGGACCCTTTCTGAAAAAATAAAAAGAACGAGATTTGGATTTTGCCAGATTTTATTATTTACGATTGTAGTTAATATACTAATAGCTAATGTGAGGTTTGCTGTTGCTTATTCTTCATTATGACGTCAAATTGAGGAGCCGTTTTTGATAGAGCGAGCCGCATGTCATCTTTCACTTCCAATCGATTCCGGTTCTTAGTTTTTATTGATACTAGAGTTGAAAACCCGGCCTCGGAGAGATAAGTCGTTGGAAACGGAATAAGTACTGACAAAGCTCGTTGGGCAAGTCGAGGGTAAGCTGGAGCTAAATGACACCAAATGTCGGCAAGGTTCTTTGCTTCGAATTCCGCTCGCAACACTTCTTTTGATCTCAAATCAATGAGATCGTCTTTCACGAGGTCTTTATCGTCAATTTAAGTCAATCAAAAATGGACTGATTCAGTTCTTCAGGACAAAAATACCCTTCGAAAGCTGTTTGCAATGTTTCTAAATGCTGAGATATATCCTTTTGAATTTTTTTTGATAAGGATTTCATTGCATCGTCATCACTTTTATGAGTTAGCACTTCTTCCAGCAGAGAAAAATTCGCCGTGTTGCCTGTATCTACTCTTTTTTTCCACAGTGGTAACTTTGCTAAGAATCCTTTCAATCTTTCCGTTGCATCTACAATTCTTACTGCGGGACCTTGAAGAGACATATTTATCTCATTTAAATGAGCAAAAATATCAGCTAAGTAAGCGAGCCCCTGTACACAGTCTTCTTTTTCAAAAAACTCGTATAGTGAGTTATCTTTGTCTTGCAGAAATATTGAAACCTCTGTACGTAGTTCAAATAAACGCTTCAAGACTTGTACTCTCGAAAGCCAGTGCACCTCCGTGTAATAGAGCAACACTTCGTGATCAGTGTCCATTTCGTGACATAGGCTTTTGAATAAGCGGTGGTTCAAGGCTCGGCTCCGTATGAAGTTGACTATTTTCACACAAGTAGACATTACCTCCTTCAGGAAAGTGGGTAAAGTTCGAGAAGCCAACGCATGTCGATGCAGAAAACAGTGGGTAATAGTAATATTAGGAACCAACATCTGAATGGATTTAGTTTTGGCTCTTTCTTTTCTGCCAAACTTCTGAATGTGTGCTTTGCCATACATGCAACCTTCACATAGTTCGCTGTAAGGGAACATCAATTTCAAAATCTCTCTTCGGAATTTTCTGTATATGCCTCTTATTCTGATGACCAAATCTCTCGTGATAGAGTTGCAGAATATTACTGGATTGTATACTCATAACATTTTGGTTTGGTTCTTCTAAAACATTTTTCATATTCAACATGTACAACCCACCATGTTTGCTTCTTGATCCAATTAGAAATGTCTTATTTTCAATTTTGAAATGACAAATTTCTGCTCTGGAAACAAATTCACCTCGTGGATTTCTATCTTGTGCGGCTAATACTGAAAATATATTCTTGGTGGTAATTGAAGGAACGTACCAAACATCTTCCATTCTGTATTTATCAGTTTTTCCATTAACACAAGCTTCTATCAAAATGGATCCCCTTCCTAAAGCTTTTGTTACATCACCATTTGCAGTAGTCACTGAATGATCCTTATTAAATGATTCAAAAGTCTCATAGAAGTCTCCTCTGTTACAAATATGATTAGTTGCACCATTGTCAACGTACCAGTTGTCATAATCAGTTGTAGCCATTGATACTGTCGACGTTTGAATCAATAATGTTTCATAATTCTGTTTGTTTTCACTGCTAGTGTCTGTTTTCTTTGGTTTAGGTGGTCGTCCATCTGCTTTCCACTTAAAACACTGTTTTACTCGGTGTCCAGCCATGTTACAATAATTGCACTTGTAATTCTTTTTCTGCTTTGACTTTGAAGAATTACCTTTGGACTGATTGCCATTTAATGCTAGAACCTCCAGTTCATTTTCATTCTTATTTAACAAAGCTTTTTCAAAAGCACACAGTTGACTTGTTAAATTTTCTACTGTTCTCTCTGATTTTGCCATCATTAGGCAGATCGATTTGAATGAAAACTAACCTTCTGGTAAAGTTCCAAGTATTTTAGAAATAAGTAGCAAATCTGGTAAGCTACAATTACACACATTACCTTTTGCAGACAAATCTTTAGAAACTTCTATTTGCAAATCATTCCATAAATTCTTTAGTTTAGAGATATGTGTGGCAATCATCTTTGACATCTTTCCGGAAGCTAAAGAACTCCATACATAAAGTATATGTTTTATCTTCAACAGCTCCATCATATAGTCTATGAAGTTCTAACCACATTCCTCTAGCTGTAGAGCATCTCATCACCTTTTGCAAAGTATCTTGAGTCATATTTATAGTGAGTATTAACAAGGCATTGCTATCCGCTTTAGTATAAAACAATAGGTCCTTTTCATACTTCTCTTTATCTTCTTTTGATGGATTTGTTTCAGATAACAATAGAGGCTCAGTTATTTTACCTTCTTACACCTCATTCGCACCTGGTATACTCCTAAGTAGAATAGAGAGTTCGAATTTCCATGTAGACAAATTGCTTTTATGGGTAATTCTCATCGAATTCCAAAATTTAAGTCCACCACTATTGATTCAGATACCCATGTAATTATTATCGATGTTAGATCTTTATTTTGACGCTAGGTACCTTTTCTTCCATCACCCCGAAAAACGAGATATCACATGAAAAAGTTATTACTAATTTTATATCATAAAAATCATTCCCTCACGTTGTCCCAGTATCCTGCTGAAACTCAATATTTTCATCCTATCCAGGATTTTTTATCAATCAAATTTTAGTCAAATATTGTAATGGTTGTTTTCATTATATTTAAACATCAATTCAAGCCACGACAAATACTTATTGAATAACTATGGGATTTCAATGTATGTCCCTTTGAATAAAACCATTCCCTCACCTTGTTACAAATATTCGATTTACAGTCATATTGAGCGAATTCTATGAAAGGAGCTTGAGTTTTTCTAGCCTGTCAGTGCGCGAATTATGTTACTGTGGTGATTCTGATTAAACTTCAACTCGGTTTTGTGCAATAGTGTATTCAGTTACAATTATTACTATATTACTTTTTCTCACATCATTCCCCCATTAGACATTATCAAAAAATAAGTTGAGTATGAGTAAAAGTTACATTATATTTGGATGCGTTTTGGGGGGTAGTGTTCAAAATGTTTTCATAAGGTCCGGGTTATGTATCTATGTTATCTTAGTTTTCGTGTTATTTCGTCCTTCCCTCACCGTCATTCCCTCATTTCAAACTGTGAGGGAATGACGGTGAGGGAATGACTTTTAAACTAAGATAACTCAGATTTTTATTTCTTTTGTCATGTGGTACGTGAGTTTATCGTTTTTTCTCGTTAAAGGAGCAAATAATGACAAGAAAAAAGAAATTGTCCGATACAGAGGCAAAATTAAAAAGGAAAGAGTGCAATAAGAAACGCCGAAAAGAAATGAAATCTACTCCTGATAATTTAAATGACTTAAATCTGGGGACCACTATATCAGTGAAATCTAGTATAATTTGTATTACAAAACTGCCACACAAAAAATTCAAATTTACTAAAAATTAAGGAAAGAAATAACGGCATGCAGACAATTGAATATTTTTGAAATTCCGGAAAAAGTCACACACCGTGCAGGAATCGAACCTACGTCTCCCTACTTTCCGGGCATGGGGCCTTGACCACTGGGCTAACGATGCATATGATACTTTTCCCGGAATTCAATATCCTGAGGTTCACCTCATATGTTGGTGAGAGGGGGGATCCTAGTTGGGGAGCAATGATTCACCATCATTGGTCAGGGGATTCCACTTATCCTTCACTCCACGTCATCGAATTTTTCGATTTCAGTTTTAAGATCGGATTTCGGATTCCGACCAATGATGTTATTTTAATAAGCCGAGAATAATACATGAGAATAGTTTAACGTCTGTAAATATAATTAAGGAAAGAAATAACGGCATGCAGACAATTGAATATTTTTGAAATTCCGGAAAAAGTCACACACCGTGCAGGAATCGAACCTACGTCTCCCTACTTTCCGGGCATGGGGCCTTGACCACTGGGCTAACGATGCATATGATACTTTTCCCGGAATTCAATATCCTGAGGTTCACCTCATATGTTGTCTTTTGTCAATTTTGGAATTTTATGAGAATTACCCTCATCTTGTAGTTACCCAATCGAGACTTTACTTGCATCCATTGTTCTTTTCTTCACTATTTCGTTGAAATTTTCTTAATTGATGACAAATTATTTTTCGTCTTGTCAAAATAAGAAAACTAAATTTTCTTCTGAGTCCAAAATATAAAACTATTATTCTTCTGTCTTCTGGGTACCACGCTCTGCTACCATATTAATGTAAAATGAGATCAACCCTTACAGAGAAGTATTTATAGTTTTATTATAAGACAACGAAAAATCTTCAAGTGAATACGACTTTTTATTTTATATCAATCAACATGACATATTGCTTTCATCAGCACACTAATAAAAACAACAGTACATCAATTCTAAAAAGTTCAATAGTTCACTTCAACAATTCTATGCTCCTAGGCCTTAAGATCTAATCACCTCATACAATTCTCATCTCGATATTTATAGGTACCATCAGAAGAGAAAAAACAGCCGCTGGAGGAGAAGAAGGGAGGAGGATTCTTCGCATTCCTTGAAGATCAAAAAGATAAAATCAAAGAGGAAGGGTCATTGGGTATTTCATGCTCAGGATTATTCAATTGTTTTTTCTGTACCCATCCCAGTGAAGAATACGAAAAACTGTTAGCTATCAGAGAAACATTAGAAGAAATAAATAAAAAATTAGGAATCATCGAGCACACAAGAATCTTTACGGAAGAAATTGTTAAGCAAGAAGCTCCTAAAGAAAAAGAGCCATCTGATGATTTCGTTATGAGCAATAGTTGGTTTTATCACAAGGAAATATTACATGGACAAGTGGAGTGGTTAGAAGATAGGGAAGAGAAGTTTTGGGTTTCACTCATAAAGGAATACCTAACTCCTCTAGACGAAACAAGTAAACAGGTTGGTACAATTTTACAAAATTTGAAGATTTTTTATGATCTGATTAGTTATCGTTTCGTTCTGTTAGTTCAGAAAGCACAAATAGGTAATAGTATATTAAGTAGAGAGAACGGTGAGGGCATTTTACCGATCAAAGACAATCATTGTCTGGAATCGGTAGTCCTTAACGTTCGGGATACTTATAGCTTTTTTTGCACGATAGACACAATTTTCACCCAATCTACAATAGTATATTTCATTACTGGTCCAAAAAGTAAGCTTTTTCCGCGCGCGCGATGAACTCGTGCATGTACGATGGACGTGTTATGAACGATATTTTTGATTACACCTATTTGAAAACAATAACACAGGAAAAAATTTAGTATTTACTGAAAACTTTTATTTTTCAATATAAATACACATGTACTAATATAATTTTTTATTTGTATCGAAGGAAATATTTATACTACAATTTGAGTTGTTATAAATATTGACTCCTTTGGTTAGTACTTTGTGTTGTGAAACTGTCGTTGATGTAGATGGTCTATTATTCTTATGAACAATGTCTTTAGGTCTTTATGCAATTGTACGATCAAATAATTTACGAGAAATTTCGATTTAACCATTCACCGATTCTTCGATACAGCCTCCAGCTACAGTCGAGGAACGCCAACCACCATGTCGCTTCAGACTCAGTAAATCCCCTGCTCCCTAAACTAACATTGATGCTGAAGATCTTCTCAAACCGTGTCCTATACATTTTTCCGGGTTTTCTAACTATTCAGATATTCTGCAATTTGTCTCGTTGAACCACTTATATGTAGTATGGCAACCTGCATGCTGAGCATAACATCTGCCATTGCGATATGCAATGAAAAGTCTTCTACTATTTATATTTTTAGGTCTTAAATTGATAGGTATATTTACGATATAAATTGCATGGGTCGAATTGACAACCTTCCTTCACAAGAGTGAAGCTTCTTGATCTGTGAGTTGTGCCGTCTCTGATAAATACCACTAAGAAACGGCCACTATCTTCCACGTCTTTCAAAGTTAAACGAATTAGGCCATCTTTACGGCATGCCCCAAATATCAAAATTATTTTAGTTAACAACCATTTATCATGAGGAGCTTCAAGGATGAATTTGGTAACTTGGTCTTCACTCAATAGTTTAGATTTTTTTTGGTTTCTATCCAACACTTTGGATTCCTTTTGTCTTTTAGCCCTGAAGAACGAGGAACTCGCCTCCGAAACGTCGGCAGATGAATAATATTTGAGAAAATAAAGTATTGTCGATATTCCTGAAAAGTTTTTATCAAAATTACAATCATGGACGAAAACCAAACTGATATAAATATAGAATTTGAGCGTAGTGACTAATAAGTATACAAAAGTGTACCGCTCATTCCCCGTAAATCATTTGTCGCTACCCGCATGCCTATATGGAGAACAGAAGGGACATGTAATTATGTATCTATGGATACCATATGTGGCTTATTACGAATAGAGACAAATTACAAAACTGTATCCGCTGATCGCCACGATGCCCCTATTTTCCCACTCTCCGCACATGCTCAATAGTCTCACTGACCCTAGGCAGAGCCCTCTAGACGCTTGACTTTTAATTTGAAGGATCAAGTAAAGAATCATGTGGCGTCGCGTCATACTTTGAATGCCGTTATCAAGAACCCTAACCTAAATGTAAGGTCAAGAGTCATGAGAATAACAAAAACTCAAAAATTAAGATCGTCGGGAATTGTTGCATTAATGGTCAAAAATTTCAAGATCATAACGATTTTTATTTGTTCATTCAAAGGCTGCAATGTATAAAATAGAATAGTTACAACATGCACTTTGAATTATTCCTTCTTCATGTATCTTTTCCCACTGTGGAAAATTAGGTCGGTGGTCCTCTTCTGCAATATTGAACGGCACTCTTGAAGGAATTACTCTCGGAGGGACGAGAGAAAATTGGTCCACTCGTTTTGAGATACTGTTTGGAAGACCCGGAGGAACGTGTCGAAAAACGCTTCGTCGACTTAGTTGAACAGGGATAGGCGGCTTCATTCGAAAAAGAACCCCGTCATCCAGGTGCCCCGGGAAGTCAGATCACGGCTGCACGAATTCGGTCCATCGGGCGATTTCGACCGTTTTTCGCGATTTTTTTCAAATTCTTTCCGGTGTCCTAGAAAGAATCCGAAAACACCCACGCGTGTCCCTGTTCTTCTACTTTCCGACACCGCACTTCCCTCGCCCCTCGCCCGTAGGGTGTCGCAAGCGTTCCAACAGCGACACCTCAAAAATTCTATGTTCCTCAAATTTTAATTATCAAGGATAAAAAACACCTACAAACATAGATCACAAATTGAATGATATCACGTCTTCAGGATGAATTTGAAAGTGGAATCACAGGGATAAGGGCAAAACCAGTGAAACAACTTTTTCAATAGCCGACGTTTCGCATATACAGGGTGAGTCTTTGACTTGTACATATATTTTAACTATAGATTCCTCCCATCAAAAGAAACACTTTTTTCCCATACCATTTTTCAAAATTCGGTTCCGTTTGGAAGATACAGGGTGTCAAACATCCATGAAATTAACACTATTCTTTCCATATATTCGGAACCGATATTTCGAATGAACTGAATTTTGGTTTATAGTCTACTCTATTCATGGTGCATATTCCTCAATTGAAACTTATTTCATATTCCTCCTGGTAAAAAAGTTACAGTATAGTCGACTTATAAATTCACGCAAAAATACTATGAAACCACTTGAAAAAGATGAACGGTTCACGTTTTCGAAAGAATTAATTATTTTAGAAAACAAAAGTATTCCTATATTTTTTCAATAAAACGCGTCGTTCTCAAGTTATTCCTAATTGTATAAGATTGAATTAGAGGAAAAAATCATGAATTTCAAGAATTCTTCGAATGCTGTCCTGAGTTGAATCTCATCGAATATAATTTTTTTCTCTGGTCTCTCAACAAGTTACCAACGTTGTCAGAATGTTTATCAACTTTGTCAAGACTAAAATCTCTATGATGAAAAAACGTTTGATGTAGAGATATGTAATAATAAAATTCTACATTCGTGGGACATAAAATTGAATTCTAAGAAGCATGAAATTATTTTATAGGCAGTTTCTATTTAAAATTCATTTTTACCGGTCCTTCAGCAAAATATCTATCGAAACAATATAACTCGACACCAGAACGACACTACTATATCACATCAATTCACTGAAAGTCATTTACATAATCGTCACCTGTTTGCTTAGAATATTTGTTTTATATTCTAAGCCTGTTTGCTTCATTCTCTGTAAATAAATAAAGAGTGAACTTCGTCTATGGGATCACTGACTAAAGTTTTAGGTTGGACTGGTTGGAGCACAGAACAACGCCACAGACCAACCATAGTCTTTGACGACGCTCTTGCGTCACGGCTACAATGGCTACATCCACGCCGTGGATTCCACGGCCTTCTGAAGGGAACGTAGCGCGAGAATCAGAACTACTCTTTTGGCATTCTTAAAGAGCAACGCCTAGACCCTTTAGCGATTGTGATAGTTCATCCGCTAACGATAGGGGACGTACTGCTTTCTTGAGTTCGCATTGTTTGAAGAGAAAATCGGCAATCTGGCATCGTCTTCTCTAGAGTTCTGTGGGTGAATTGAATATATGCATTCTGCACAGGGCACAGAGGATGGATAGGGTTAGGTCATTGACACCGAAACATATGACTTTGGTTAATGGAGTTGGGATAGGTTAGTGAGAAACCCATTTTTATGAGATCGTTTTAGAATATCGAGGAAATATGAACAAATTATTAGTGTCTATAAACTAATCTTCAGGACAATCGAAGAAGGAACTTATTTTGGTGTGAGAAATATAGCTTTTCACACAGCCGAAATGATCGGACAGAACTAAGTGTTTTGTTAGGAAATATCGTGTTTATAACATTCTTATTCAAATAAGGTTAGTGCTTGAGTATTTTTTATATGTATCACCCAGAATATCTAATAATCACATCAATTTCAATCGAAAAATATGAACTTTGAAGCGTTTGCAGAGAATAATATCAGGCACGTACTCAGCTCGATTGATTTTTTCGAATGGCTATATCTCTTTAACAGGGCCGAATTCAGAAAAATGGAAAATGAAAAAAAGGTTTCCTTTGGCCTCAAGAATCTACAGTTAAAATATATGTACAAGTCAAAGACTCACCCTGTATATTTATGCTTAAGGTGAATACAGACTATTCTGACGTGACGTGATTCCACGTCACGTCAGGCACAATCAGTGCTCCCATTGGCCTAATATGAACGTGAACGTCAAAATGTGAGTGATATAAAAATGCAACACATCGTTCTATGCGTTCACGTTCATATTAGGCCAATGGGAGCACTGATTGTGCCTGACGTGACGTGATTCCACGTCACGTCTGTATTCAACTTTACTCAAGGCTAAAAACATACCAAGATGAAAACAGCTTCAACGAAGTCAAGGATACATAGAAAGACGACAACTCCAGATCGAATAGCTTTTAGGTTAAGTAAACATTAGGCGCATAGCAGGTACATACAGGTGAAGTCTGCATGAAGATTTTACGGTTCCAAAAGTAAAGTTCGAATATTGAAAAATTTAAAACGATCAAAAGGTCCACAGGTAACCAAAAACAGATTCTATAAAAATTTTTTTCGCTCCAACAACAAATAATACACCGCGCAAGGAAACAATTATTATATGGATCAATCATATGTCATAAACGTCACGATTGAAACCATTAGTGCATTCGCCAAAAATCAGATCGAAACAATGCAGCGGCGTAGAAATTCTCACCTCAACTCCATATATCAACCCGAAGTGTTTCTAGGATTTCTAAATCTTTTCTGTATATTGAATAGATTCGAATATTGTGGACTTAGAGATATAGTGTCCGTCCTGAAATTAACAGTTTCACTTAAATGTATACAAACTGTTTAAGCGCGACACAAAAGAGCAGTGGACTGATTTACAAAATTAAAAATAATAGAATAATCAAAATTAATATTGAAAGTAGCACCAGAACGATAATCTGACTCACCCCTTTCAATTCCAATCATACGAATTCACCGAATGTGAATAATAATCTTTGAATGTAGCCAAACTAGAGTTCGACGACGATTCGAAAATTCTCTTCTTCGTTATTCTAGAGAATACCTCTCATCTTCCGTTTCCGATGTTGCCAGTATTACACGTTGTGGTGCAAACAGAGGAAAAAGACAACACAAAAAGAAACATTTCGAACATTGGTCCAATCGTTCCGAAAATAAAAAAAAACAAAAAATATGCGAAACCCTAACATTCCGCGCACCAAAATATGAAAATATTTTCAAAAATAGAACCCGAAAGAAATCAATGTATAGCTTGATTCAAGCAGAATAAAATTAAAAGTGCATATATACTCGAACTTCCATGTATATATGGAAAAACTCAATCAAATTAATTTGACCGTGGTAGTGGACATAACTTGGTAAGTCCACGTTTGAAATGACCCTCAGGTGTTTTCACTGAAGCCATGCGAACAACTCCATCCCTGCCAGGATATAATTCCGTGATTCTACCAGTCTTCCACTTTAATGGAGGAAGCTTTTCATCCTTTATCAGAACCAAATCACCGACATATATCACAACACCGCCGCTATTCCATTTCAATCGTTGATTTAAAGAATGCAGGTATTCAAGGTGCCATCGCTTCCAAAAATCTTGGTGCAAAGGAGTCAATAATTGCCACATATCGAGATGCTTGAAATTCAACGAAGTCATATCAGGGTCCGGCAAAGCCGACAACTGTTCCAATGTCAAAAAATGACCTGAAGTCAAAACAGAAAAATCATTGGGATCTGAACTTTGTTCCGTTAAAGGGCGTGAATTGAGCACAGCTTCGGTTTGTACCAACAATGTGTTCAATTCTTCGAAAGTCTAAACTTGTTCTCCTATTACACGATACAAGTGCGTTTTGACCGATTTGATACCGCTCTCAGCCAGACCACCGAAATGTGGAGTGGCGGGAGGATTAAACGACCATTCAAATTTTTCGCTATCCGCAACATCCTTCAAGATGTTTTTTAAATAATTAGCAGCACCAACAAAGTTAGTACCACCATCAGTGTGAATAGATGATATTTGACCGCGCCTTCCAATAAACCGACGAAAGGCGGCCAGAAAACATGCAGTACTTAAATCTGAAGCCAATTCTAAATGTAACGCCTTTGTAGCGCAACAAACAAACAAACAAAGATAGGATTTTTGCATTTTAGAAGATCGCAATCCGCTACTTTTGATCATGAACGGGCCACCGAAGTCGATACCCACGCACGAAAACGGTTTTGCCTGGGATATACGAAAGGAAGGCAAATTTCCCATCAATGGCTGAAAGGTTTTCGGATTCGTCCTGAAACATCTGAAGCATTTCGAAATTGTACTTCGAATCGCCCTTCTAGGTGACATAATCCAAAACTTTTGGGAGAGCAAATACTGCAAGGTACGTAGACCCGGATGCATATACTTGCGATGAAAACTTTCAACTATTAATTCCGTTAATCTATGTTTTCTAGGTAGCAAAATTGGGAATTTTTTATCATAGGATAATCTACAATTAACAATACGACCGCCTACTCTGAGCAAACCAAAATCGCATAAAACGGCATCAATTTGCGTAGAGGTTTCGAAAGAGGTAAACCTTGTTTTAAACGTTTTATTTCTTCCGCAAAAACAATATTCTGAACATGAAAAAAGAGGATAGTGTCCCTAAGTTGGAACAAACTAAATAACATATCAGAATTGGACTAGTAGAGATCTAGTTTCCGAAGCACACCACCAGGTGGCACCACCACAGGAAGACAATGCATTACCGGTTTCTGGCTTGTTGGCCGTCATCAGATGCATGTAGTCTTATCATTATAAGTTCTGCCGCTTCAGTTGGTATTCATCTCGGGATAAGACTACATGCATCTGATGACGGCCAACAAGCCAGAAACCGGTAATGCATTGTCTTCCTGGTGGTGGTGGTGCCACCTGGTGGTGTGCTTCGGAAACTAGATCTCTACTAGTCCAATTCTGATATAAATATTCTGAACGTTTCTAACAAGGATATTCAAAGCCATATTCAAATCCCTGGCAGTGAGAAAACCACTCATCTTATGTTGATCTTTCCGAATATTATTAATGAATCTATAGAGATAGGCTATAATAGACTGTATTTTAGTCACAGACGAATATTTTTCTAGTAAAGACGAAACTACTCCATCTTCAACATGAACATTGAAACTATAAAGTTTCGTTTCCGATATTACCTCATCATCAGAGAGATTTTCAGTAATTTCATTAGAAACAGAAATTTCACTTCTAAGAAAAGAGGGTCCCGCCCACCATAACGAATTATTTAAAAGCTCAGAGGGTAGACAACCTCTAGAGCCGATGTCTGCTGGATTTTCACAACCATCAATATGATGCCAGCAACTTGGACTAACCTTTTCTTGAATAGAAGCGACTCTAATAGCGACGAAAGTCTTCCATCTACCTACTTGGTGGAGACTTGATCCAACATAATGCTACATTTGAGTCGGACCATGCAAAGGTGCGAGTTATAGTGAAATTCGAAACAAATAAAGATTTTATATAACTCAACATGTTACTCAATAACACGGCGGCACATAACTCCAATTTTTGTATCGATACCTTTTTTAAGGGAGCAACTTTAGTTTTAGCTAGAACTAAAATGGACTTGTATTCGGAATCCTAAATCATTATTCTTAAGTATGCAACGCCAGCATAACCTCTTTCACTCGCGTCGCAAAATCCATGCAATTCACAAGACTTGGATCGAGGAATTTCTAGAAATCTGGAAATTTCAAGATTTGAAACAGACTCGAGTTCTGATCTATATTGATTCCATCGAGAAACGATATTCTCTGGTGGAACGTCATCCCAATCTAATCCCAAACTCCATAAAATTTGATTCAAATATTTAGCAAAAAAAGTAATAGGTGCGAGAAAGCCTAAAGAATCAAATATTCTCGCCAACTCCGACAAAATAGTCCGCTTCGTGCATTCTTTAGATGAAACATTTACGGTATAACAAAATATGTCTTTAGTAGGATTCCATTTCAAACCCAAGACTTTAACGACAGAACTGTCATCCAAATCAAGGGGCATCTGTTTAGATTCATCTGGCAGAAAACTAAGTAATCCAGAACAATTTGAAGCCCATTTCCTCAGAGGAAAACCGGCTTTTCCAAAAACACAAATCAATTGTTCAATAATTGCGCGAGCATCATCTAAAGAATCACTTCCCGACAGTACATCATCGACATAAATATCATTATTTAAGACAGAAAGGACTAACGGATAGTTACAACCCTCATCAACCGCGAGCTGTTTGATGACTCTATTTGCAAGAAACGTCGAACATGTTACTCCGAATGTAACAGTATTTAACGTATATTCTATAAGTGATTCATCACTAAAGAAACGCCAAAAAATACGCTGATAATCTCGATACTCAGGTGAAACTAAAATCTGTCGAAACATCTGCTTAATGTCAGCAGTAAACGCGATACGATGTATTCTGAAACGAGCCAAAAGACCCACCAAATCAATTTGTAATTTAGGGCCGACGTACAATGAATCATTAAGTGAAAACCCCGATGAACATTTTTGAGATGCATCAAAGACTACTCTTAATTTAGTTGTTAGTGAGTCGGGTTTTATAACACAGTGGTGTGGCAAATAATAGGATTTAGAATAATCTGTCAAATTTGGCGCAATGGTCATATGTCCGGAATTCAAATAATCACGCATGAAGTCATCATACTGATTTTTCAAAACATCATCCCTGTTTAACCGACATTCCAAATTAAAAAATCTTTTCATAGCGATTTCGCGAGAACCTTGAAAGGATGGTACAGAATTCGAAATAAAGGGAAAATCAACTATGTATCGACCATCAACATCCCGAGTTGTAGTTTTCGAGAAGACATCTTCGCAGAGCTGATCATCTTCAGAAACAACATTATGATCAGGTAACTGTTCCAACTCCCAAAATTTTTTGAGTGTATTCTCCAACGATTCTACTTCAGTTGGACATGAAACCAAAAATGATGATAAACTAGGACTATCAACAATAGGATTTTTTGAACTGATTCGTCCAGTCAAAACCCAACCGAATAAAGTATTGATAGCTATAGGCTCTCCAATATTATTCTCAATCTTACCTGGAATTAATATCTGAGCAAAAATATCCGCAGAAATGAGCATATCAACCGAACGCGAACTATGAAATCTGGGATCAGCCAATTTCAACGAAGCTATGTGGGGCCAATTAATCGAAGCTATCTTGAAATTCGGCATATCCGAACATATTTTAGGTAAAACAAAGACATCAACTTGTAATTCTTGCTCGGTGTCATAACCTGAATTAATGGTACAGGTTAAAGAACCCTTAGGTACAAAATGAGAGCTACCTATTCCATGAATCGAAGTTGTCAAGGGAAAATATCTCAAACCTAACTTGTTTAAACATTTTGATGTTATGAAATTAGCCTGACTACCATTATCAAGCAATGCACGAAAGTTTACTGTTTACTACCAAATGCGTCATTTACCATAATTTCTGCTGTAGAAAGCAAAACAAACGAATCTGACGATTTAATAGGAGAAATTTCTGAACTTGTGGGAGGAACTGAATTGTTTTTTCACTGGTTCATAGAAGAATAACCAGCTCGAGCTGAGAACGGGAGACCGATGAATAATAATAATTTATTGATCCTTTCAGACATCGAAGATGTATAGGACATGTCAAAAAATACATATATCAATTAGCAAACTAAACTAAACCATTCTCCAAATTATCATCACAATAATAGTCCTTAATACTATAATAACAATTTCTTATCAGTAAAGACTTAACAAATTTCTTAAACTTTCTTATACTAAGAGATTGGATACTTTTTGGTAAATGATTGAATAATTTAATGGACTGGTAAAACGGTGACTTTTCAAATTTGGTCGTTTTATGTTTGGGTACATACAAAGTAGTTTCATTTCGGGTATTATAGCTGTGAAAGCCAGATAACCTACAAAACTGAAATTCATTCTCCTTTACATAGACTAAGCATCTCAAGATGAAAATAGATGGTACTGTTAGTATGGAACGATTTAAAAAAAAGGGTTTACAAGAAGATCGAAGGGGGATATTAAATATCAGCCGCAAAATCCGTTTTTGGAGAATAAACACTCTGATCACATCTGAAGAGTTTCCCCACAATAAAATATTATAAGACAGGTGACTGTAAACAAGGCTGTAATAGAGGTTCAGCAATGAACTTATGGGCACCGTATATCTGACCCTATTTATTGCATAGTACGAGCTGTTGAGTTTTTTACACAATGCATCAATATGTGTAAACCATTTGAGATTGCGATCCATATGAATCCCGAGAAATTTTGTACAATCTTTTGAAATTATAGTATTTTCACGATAACTAATTTTCAACTCACGATTATCAATTCCAGACGTGAAATGAATACATACAGTTTTATTTATGTTGATCATATGAGAATTTTCACGGCACCAATCGACAAAGCTTTGAATCAGGATTTCACATTCCTCAAAAGTAGGCGCAGTAACCGCTACTGAGGTATCATCGGCGAACAGTGTCACATTATAACCATCAATTTCTGTCGAATTATTACGTTGAACCAAAATCTTCATCAAGTTAACCGGTAGATCATTGATGAACAGCAGAAATAGAAGCGGTCCTAGTACGGATCCCTGTGGAACCCCGAGATTGATATCATGAAATGTTGAGTATGTATTTTTAATTTTAACTGACATCAATCTACCTTCAAGGTAGCTCTGGAGCCAGCTCAAAAACACACCCCTGAAATCTAGATTGTAGCACTTGTCCAGTATAAACTGGATAACTGGAATGTAGCTATAACCACTTTATCTGATATTAACGTTATCAAGTTTGATTTTCTAACGATTTATGAAAATAAAATGAACAAAATTGAATGAATTTCACAAAATATAATGAAACGAAAATCAAATTTTTCGCAAAACCGAATCAGGCGCCGAATGGACCAATGTTTAAGCGCGACACAAAAGAGCAGTGGACTGATTTACAAAATTAAAAATAATAGAATAATCAAGATTAATATTAAAAGTAGCACCAGAACGATAATCTGACTCACCCCTTTCAATTCCAATCAGACGAATTCACCGAATGTGAATAATAATCTTCTAATGTAGCCAAACTAGAGTTCGACGACGATTCGAAAATTCTCTTCTTCGTTATGCTAGAGAATACCTCTCATCTTCCGTTTCCGATGTTGCCAGTATTACACGTTGTGGTGCAAACAAAGGAAAAAGACAACACAAAAAGAAACATTTCGAACATTGGTCCAATCGTTCCGAAAATAAAAAAAAACAAAAATATGCGAAACCCTAACACAAACCATCTCACTTATGTTTCTCATCAAGTAACTCCTCTCCACATCCAAAATCTTAGAATCAACAAAATCAAAACTGTGGCCATTCTCAAAGTGGTGGTCCGCTAGAGCTGTTCTTTCCCTCTTGTTCATGTTTATTACGACAATCATATTCGTGTTGTTTCAACCGGGTGCTAATATACTGTTTAGTTTGGCCTACATAACACTTTTTACAATATTTACAATTGATCTTATAAACTATACAGGAACATTTTGATTTGTTAGTCTTATCCTTTAGTTTGGTGAATACGGAATTAACAGTTTTTAAGTTATAGCAGGAAAATTTTACTGATAGTTTTGATTCGAACAATCTGTTCATTTTCTCTGATAGGTCGGGTATATATGGGAAACTGAAAAATTTCTCAGCTGTCCTGTTAACTCGATTCTCAGGGGTGTTGACAGATCTACTAAAAATACCTCGGATAAGTCCTCTGGGATAGTTGTTAGCGACTAACATATTTTCTATTTTTCTTTTATTATCGTCATGGAAGTCACTGTGGCTTAATTGGTTAGCTCTAAAGATTAAGTTTTTCACAGTTGCGATCTTCTGTGAAAACTGTTGGGTGGACAAAAAATTTTAAATTCGATTAGAGCTACTAGGTTTTCTATACCAGCAAGTCTTCAGCGTTCCGTCATCTTGGTGGTGAACCATGACATCCAAAAATGGAATTTGTCTGCCCGTCCCTACCTCCATTGTGAATTTTAACCTGTCATGGTAACTGTTAAAGACTGTGAGGAGTTCGTCAATACCGTATATAGGGATAGCCATCAACGTATCATCCACGTAAAGTTTGATTATGGGTATGTGGAAAGAAAGTTTCTTCATGATTTTTTCAATCAAGTCATTCATGACCAGCCCGCGGAGCCGCCCGAAGCAGGATTTCCCATGGCAGTACCCTCATTTTGGGAGCAAATTTCGTCATTAAACGAGAAGTAGCTACTCTGGAATATAAATTCAATGCCTTTAATGAACATTTCTTTGGTCATGTCAGTGTAGGCTGATATATAACTCCACCTTGACTTGGTAAGCTCTTCAACTAAATTTTTTGGTGCGTTCGTAAATAAGTAAACCACATCCAAAGAAACAAGGATGTAATCTTCAGGTAGGATCAAACCTACTATGGACTCCACGAACACGAAAGAACTCTTTACATTATATTCTGAAGTTGTTGACACCTGCGTTAAAATGTTCTGGATGAACTTCGATAAGTTGTATGTTGGTGAATTTATACCTACAGCTAACTACCGGTCTCAAAGTTGGTGTTAGTTTATGGGTCTTTCTCAACCCATATAATTTAGGAGGGACAGCATTGTGGGATTTCAGCCTCTTGGCTGACTCATCGTCAATAATATCACATAGAGCCATTTTTTCGACTATATCGTTTCCCTTTCGTTGGAATCTATCGGTTGGGTCTCTGCCAAGTTTACTGTAGGTGGATGTGTCCTCCAACATTTCGTGCATCAGGTCCATATACTCTTCTTTATACATGATTACCGTTGAACCTCCCTTATCTGACCTTGAAATAATCAATTCTGGGTTAATTCTCGAAAATGATTTGGTTTGTTGGTAGTCTTTTTTAATCGGGTTGTACAGTTTTCTAGAAGGTCTATTGCAATAATTTGTAATTAGATTAATGCTGTTCTTTGTCTGCTCATCACATGGTTGGGATTGTATGCAATATTCTAAGTTTTTGATGACCGATGGGATGGGTATATCTGTTACATCAAATGGGATCCCAAATTTTGGACCAAAATTCTCTCGACTGAAGGAGGTAGGTCTACTTTGGTGTAGTTGTGTACACACCTATCGTTACAATTATGTGTTATGTAGGCCAAACTAAACAGTATATTAGCACCCGGTTGAAACAACACGAATATGATTGTCGTAATATTAACATGAACAAGAGGGAAAGTACAGCTCTAGCGGACCACCACTATGAGAATGGCCACAGTTTTGATTTTGTTGATTTTAAGATTTTGGATGTGTAGAGGAGTTACTTGATGAGAAACATAAGTGAGATGGTTTATATACATTTAAGTGAGACTGTTAATTTTAGGACGGACACTATATCTCTAAGTCCACAATATTCAAATCTATTTAATATACAGAAAATATTTAGAAATCCTAGATGATTAACACTTCGGGTTAATATATGGAGTTGAGGTGAGAATTTCTACGCCGCTGCATTGTTTCGGTCTGATTTTTGGCGAATGCACTAATGGTTTCAATCGTGACGTTTATGACATATGATTGATCCATATAATAATTGTTTCCTTGCGCGGTGTAATATTTGTTGTTGAAGTGAAAAAAAAAATTATAGACTCTGTTTTTGATTACCTGTGGACCTTTTGATCCTTTTAAATTTTTCAATATTTCAACTATAGTTTTTGAACCGTAAAGTCTTCATGCAGACTTCACCTGTATGTACCTGCTATGCGCCTAATGTTTACTTAACCTAACAGCTATTCGATGTGGTAAGTTGTCGTCTTTCTATGTATCCTTGACTTAGTTGAAGATGTTTATATCTTTGTATGTTTTTAGCCTTGAGGAAGCATAAATATATATGCGAAACGTCGGCTATTGAAGAAGTTGTTTCACTGGTTTTGTCCTTATCCTGTGATCCCACTTTCAAATAGATCACAAAATTGAATGACGCCGCATAACAGCATCTGATGACGTAAACTATAACCCATGGATACATGAAAAGAAACATTGCGAAGAATCGAAGAAGAGAGTGAAAATTGCCGATACCGCATATTGAAAGAAAAGTATTACCTTTGCCTATTCATCTTCAATGCTAGATATATTTTTAGATTATTCGTGACGAGTAAGTTTCAGTGTTTTTGTTTGACTTTGTATACCTGTATTACAAAAACTTTGATATATTTTTAGATTATTCGTGACGAGTAAGTTTCAGTGGTTTTGTTTGAATTTGTATACCTGTATTACAAAAATTTGGATCTTCTAGAACTCCCGATGATGCTGATGAGGCGAAACATGTCGAGTTTATTTTAAATTAAAAAAATCCATGGGTAAAACCTTTTTTTTGTATTATACTTCATTAACTGTTTATCACCATCATTTCTATCGGACGCATCCGGCAGGTCATAGTATCGCCCGGCATCTTTTTATTATAATGTTTGGTTTGACAAGATCAGGAGCATAAGACATTCTCTACCCTTCTTTCATATATCTGTTAACCTTGGTCGATAAATATTACTTCTCATTGAGTAGATATGGCAAATAATGGTGATTTCCAAGGTAAGTATGAAAAATTTGATCTACAGCATATTTTTCTGTTCCAGAAAGCAATAGCACAAGATCTCAGGAACCTTCGCGACAAAATGGTATATACCTTTTTCATGATAAATGCACTCTTCGTTTTGGTGATATTTCTTTTAACTTTGAAAAAAGATATCATACACCTCAACTGGCCTTACAATCCAAAAGTAAATTTCACATATGTTGACAACGAAAATGAGGTAAGTAACGTAAACGTTTGATCAAGAAATATTTTATAATTAATTTTCTAATTGCTCCACAGGTACGAGTAATGAAGGATTACCTTCATCTTGAACCTATTGGATTTGTGTTTCTCATTGGTTTCGGGGGATTATTGATCACTCAGAGTATCGGAATGTTCGTTCATAGATTTTCGACCTTTTCTCAAATATTATCAAACACAGTTATTGAGTGGAATATACTGAAGAAAGACGTGAGTATCATACCTTTGTACATGTGACATTCAAAGATAATTTTTAAAGGTAAACCACGGTCGTTTGTAAAATATTGATTTATTCAATGAAATAGAAGAAGGAAGGTATTTGAAGAAAACATATGGCTTTCGAAGTCCAGTCATAATCGAACAAAAAAAAAGTGTTTTGGTTAAAAAATATCGAGTTTTTTACTTTTTTATTCGAATGAGGTTTAGTAATTATTGAGTATTGAATAAACGCACCATTTCAGTTGAATCGAAGAAAATCATTCGTACCAGAGAATCGCATCGAAGACGTGTTTGGCCATTTTTTTTTTCAAATTACCTACTATATATTTTCAACAAAGTCGAATTAAAAAAAATAAAAAAAAAGGTTTCTTTAGGCCTCAAGAATCTACATCTAAACATAAATGTCGAGGACTCAATCTGTATTTTATTTATAGATCGGAACTAATCCTGATGCGATCAAAAAGGGTGTGAACAAAGAGAACGCTGTCAAAATCGCCAGAAAGTTGCAGAGATTGTACGAGGTGAATAAGAGTAAGGACGAAATAGAAAATGAGAAATTACCGGCAGGGAAAAGAAAATCAGTGGTTATGACCGCATTGCCGAACAAACAGAAACCACGAATATTCGATCTCGTGACTTCCTACAAAGCCCAAATGAAGATGTATGATGATGAAGGTAAGTTTTTCTATTTCATTTTCTCTTATTCTATGGATGCAGCATTATTTAATTTCAATGAGTTCTCGACTGTTAGAAAGATAGATAAATATCTTTATTTCAAATTGAATTTTCATACAAAAACAAACTTGAAATTAAATATTGTCATAAAACAAATTGCAATTAGGTACATCAATTACATGAAATAATCATTTAAATTATAAGGTCCTATATTGATGAGTAACTTTTTGGTTTTCGCTTTAAATGTTTTATAATTATCTATTGATTTCAGACTGTGAGGCAATTCATAGAAGATTTTAATACACATATAAGATGGATATGTGAAGAAAAAATTATATTGGCTGTTCTTGTACTATAAGTGGAATTGGTATTATTTCTTAGAAACTCTCTTTTATTTCTGTGCGGGTACAAGAGGCACTCGTGTAGGCATAAACATAAACTGTAAGCACGCCCAGTGCTTTGAATTTTTCCCTGCAGGGAACCCTGAATTCCATATTTAGAAAAATTCTTACAATTCGTTTCTGATTGATGAATATTGATTGCACTGTTGAGCTGATTCTCCTGAAAATGGTGCCATATGTCACTAAAGACTCATAATTAGCATAATACAATATATTATTTACATTTTAACCTACATATCTACTCACTTTTCTGAATGCATAGCAAACTTTGTTGAGTTTCTTCAACAAGTCATCAATATGTGTGGTCCACTTAATCAATTCATCAACTATGATTCCCAGAAACCTGGTATCCTCCACAGTCTTACAAGGCCGTAGCCAGGGGGGGGTCCGATGGGGTCCGGACCCCCCCCGAAATTTATTTTTTCAGAAATGCCAGATAATCATTTCACCGAAAATTCTTCGAATAATTTTTTTTATAACTACGGCCTCGGACGGACCCCCCCCGAAATTTTTTTCTAGCTACGGCCTTGCAGTCTTAACTCACTGATTGCCATTGCCAATATTTATTTCGGATGGTTTTTCTCCAGAAATACTAGCACGAAATATGATCTCATAATTTGTTTTGCTCTTGTTTATAAAAAAATCATTTTGTGAGAACCAGTTTTCGACACAGCTGTATAGTCGACTTTAATTTCCTCCTCAAACAACTTATATTACTTCCCGCAGTTGAAGGGTTAGTGCCTTCTGCAAAATTAGTTATTTTTGGGTCTTCATTTTCATTGGTGACCTCGTTTATACAATTTATTATAATCGAAAAAGCAATGCCCCCAGAATACATCTTTGAGGGACACCTGATTCACTTTGTAACCAACCTGAAAACTTAGTTTTAGTCTCTCTCGTTATCTTGACACACTGGCAACGATGCAACGATGCAAGCCAACTCAATGAACTCCCCACAGTATCATATTCCTCTAATTTTATGATCAAATATTTCCGGTTGATATAGTCAAATGCCTTCGACAGATCCATGAATATTCCAGCAAAAAGTTCATTCTCTCCTAAAAAGTTTATGATGTTATTTGTGAATTGTAAAACTGCAGTTTGAGTTGATCTACCTCCCAGATAACCGTGCTGTGAAGTGAATAGAATTACAATTGTGAAAATAAGCAAGAATACGAGTACTCATAGCAAGCTCGATAATTTTTGAGAAACTGTTTAAGAGGCCAATTGGTCTACAATTGTCTAATTTTTCTGGATCTCTTGATTTGAAAATCGGGATTATCATTGACAATTTCAGTTGACTGTGAAACACACCAAATCTCAGGGAATTATTTATTATATGGCACATAACAGAATTAACACCATAAATGCTAAACTTCACACTGCCAACCAGGATTTAATCTATTCCACTACTGATTTTATGTCAGTCTTGACATTACATACGGAGTTAGAGGTATTGGAATCTTGCAACAAATTTGGAAGTAGACTTGTTAAAAATTCGTTCTTAGTATCTGAAATGTATTTAGGTGATTCCGGTATTTGACATTTCACACTACCAGAATTTTGCCCCTGAATTTGCTTACAAATATTCCACATTGTTTTATTTTTATCCTCAAAAGCTATGATTTAGTTATTGTGATATTCTTTTCTGAATTGAATTAATGTTTGATCGTTTTTTTTTTCAAAATTGTACATACTTTTGAAACTATTATCGTAATTACTGTTCACGCCAAGTGAACGGTTCAGATAACTTTTCTGAATTTTTCGTTTTCATCCTTCAAAATTAATTCAATTTCTCCGTACTTGGGGAAATCCCATATGGAGCGTAGGTGCGAGAAGATCGTCAGCTGTGTAACATATGTCGTATGTTTGTTTCATTCATTTTTCATTCAGTTCGTTGATTGCCTTAATCGTGAATATATCTGCTACCGCTAATTTGAATTTCTTCTGTTTCCTTTCGTGAATCTAGAAAAGTTCAGTTTTTCTTGTGATTCACAATTTTAGTGATTTCGAGTCATTCGAATTACATTCATTCAAGAACATTCGTTTGTGCGAATTTGGTTCGAAAAGTACTGTTACCAGTGGCGTGGTTATTATTTGGCCACAAGGATAAGTGTTCCTACTTTGACTTTTGTCGAGCTCGATCACTCTGTTCATGGAAATAGGAGTAACCGACAAGATCTGGTTGACCGTTTTGCTGAAATAGGTAAGACCTTGCAATTGTTAATTTGGGTGCATTTATCCTTTCATTTGTGTTGGGTTTCAATAACTATTTATAATAATATACAGTCCATTAGCTCTCTTAACTTTTCATTCAGAAATTTGGTAAATTTTTCATTAACTAAAATTGAACCGCAATTCAGTTGGTCAACTGAAACTCTACCCAACACGATTTGGTCCTTCGAGCCGGTTATTAAGCTCAATATCAAGCTCATTTCCTTAAAATTTTAAAGTTCTAGTCAAAAGTTCAAAAATCTTGGTTTTATAGCGGCCATTTTATATTCAAATATACGACGATCAGCGCAATCTGGCAACATCGTTCCACAGCTGACGGGTCGCATACATCTGTTTCCATCGAAATATTCAATTTCATTCCTTTTAATTCATTTTTTTGCTGGTTGTGTCTGTTTCTTATTAAATTTCTTCATAACAATGCCACCGAAGACAGATACAGGCAATAAAACATTGGATAAGTTGGTTGAAAAACGGGCCAACATATTTTCTATCATTATCGGAATCTGCCAAAGAGTGAGAGATTATGATGGTACAAAACTCTTCGAATTACAAGCATACCGAGAAAAGATTTCTGGTTATGAATCTAAATTTGAAAGTATACAGGAGGAAATAATGGAGTTGAATTGCGAATTATTATCGGAAGATCGTATAGAGACGGCAAAGTCAGAGTTGGCGTTTGCTGAAGTGATTGCACGCATAACTGGGCTTTTTCTATCTCTGAAACGACAGGAAGCTTTGTCGACGACTGCGTCGAGTTCGCAAGCTCCGAGTTCAAATGGATCCATTTTGCTGCCAAAAATTAATATTCGCCCCTTTTCTGGCGAAAGCGCTGAGTGGCCTGAGTTTTTCAAGCTATTTAATTCTTCGGTTCATGAAAACAATAGTTTGACAACCATACAAAAGTTTCAGCTATTGAAATCTTATTTGAGAAATGATGCCCTTGCGGTCATATCGAGGTTACAATTGTCAATTGAAAATTATGAGTTGGCCTATCAAGCTTTGAAATCGCGCTTTCAGAATCCTCGTATGTTGGCTACAATGTATTTGAACGAAATTCTTAATTTCAAAGCTTCAAATAATAATTCGGTCTCGCATCTCAAAGAATTTTTAAACTGTCACCAAAATTCTGTCAATGCAATAAAAGTGCTGAATATAAAGGACTTATCAGATTTCCTTCTGTTTTCCATAACATTGCGTAATGTTGACCCTTACACGAGAAGAGCGTTTGAAGGTCAATTAAAATCATCCGAGATTCCCGCATATAGCACCTTGATTGAGTTCGTAACGCAACAGCTAACGGCTCAGGAATTTTACGAACAAAGTTCTTCCAGATCTGCATCCAAGTCAACACCATTCAATTCATCACATTCAGATAAAAATAAAACAAGAAATGTTTTACTCGCAAATTCTGCATCCACCTTTCAAAGCTCCAATGACTCACGTAGCTTCTCGAATTCAAGAAAGTTTCGTTGTCCGAAGTGCTCTGATTCGCATCCATTATTCGCCTGTGCCTCCTATATGAATTTGTCAAGACAAGACAAATACGAATTTTTGAAAAATTCCAAGCGCTGTTTCAACTGCCTTGGTCTACACAATTTCAAAGATTGCGCTTCCAAAAATTCGTGTCGATTGTGTAAATCAAATCGTCATCACACCAGTCTCCATCCCTATAACGAATCTTCATCCAATAACGGATCTGCCAATCAGTCCAATGTACCATCGCGTATTCCAGGTAAAACTAATCATGTTGAAAATCAGCCTTCAACTTCTCATTCCATTTCTTCAAATGATGTTATTAATTCCTATCGCATCAATAGGAAATCGGCCTCCGTAAATCAAGTACTTCTTGGCACTGTTCAAGCAAGAATAGAATCCGCAGATGGTTCAATGATATCTGTAAGAGCAGTTTTAGACCCTTGATCCCAGATTTCAGCCATTAGTCAACCCCTAGTCGAAAGATTAGGTTTGAGAATTGACCCTGTCAATGTATAGATTTCTGGCATTGGTCAATCAAATGCAAGACCGTTAGGTTTAGTAGAATGCCGGATATATCCTAGGTTGGGATCACAGTTCTTACAGGTGGATGCCATTGTATTGCCGGAAACAACAAATAATATTCCTTCTGCTCCCTTATCACCGGAAATATTCAAACATTTTCAACATTTAAATTTGGCTGATGATACTTTTCACGTTTCTCAACCAATAGATGTACTCTTGGGCGCTGATATGTATTCGCTGGTTTTCGATCGCGATGGTCGAATTTCGTCTTCTGGATTTCCTACAGCCGTTAACACATTTTTCGGTTGGACTATCATTGGTCCTATAAAGGAGTCCTATTCCAAAATCAAATCGGTTTTTTTCACCCGATCTACCCCTTATGATCGCCAACAGAAATTATGGTCGGAAAAATTGGGTTGTGATGAGCCTTCATGTGATTGCCATTCTGACGAGTGTTCTGAAGTCGTCGGTGATATTCAGGCACTTCCAGTGTTGAGGATTCCTCGCTCTGTCATTCGTTCACATGAGTGTAAAATCAAACTGGCAGGTTTCTGTGACGCATCTGAGAAGTCATACGCAGCCTCTGTTCATCTTTCTGATACCATTGAAAATCGCATTTCATTGCACTTGTGGGCAGCTAAATCAAAGGTAGCTCCATTAAAACCACTTTCAGTTCCTCGATTGGAACCATCTGCTGCGGTTTTGTTTACTAAATTGGTCAGAATGATTCTGGACAGTAGGTTTCCCCTTAGAATATCTGAAGTTCGCCTGTTTTCAGATTCTCAAATTGTGCTGCCATGGTTGAAAACACCCCCTCATCGCCTCAAAACGTTTGTTGCTAATCATGTAGTCGCGATAAACGATTTGGTTCCTGACGTTTCATGGCATCATGTATTCACCGATTCAAATCCAGCTGATTTGCCATCTCGAGGTCTCACGCCTCAACAATTTCTCACCCCAAGAATTCTCAATTTTTGGCTTCATGGTCCTGATTTCTTGGTAGCTCCAGTTTTCAATTGGCCACCACTTTTCACCGGTTGTGATCTGAATTCAGCTCCCTTAACTGAATCGAGAACTAATATCAATGTTGCAACCGCAAACGAGCCTCCAGTAAATCCGCTTTTAATGGTTTTCTCAAATTTTTCAAATTTAAATAGGGTAAAACGAGTCTTCGCCTATTTAAGAAGGTTCGGTTTCAATTGTCACCACAAAAACAATTCAGTGTCACGATTGTCCGGCACAATTTCTCAGGATGAGCTGGAGGAAGCCCTCCAATCCATGCTATTGATCACACAGCATCATCACTTTGATCAATTGCGCCAGAACTTACTGCAGAAAATTTCATTCGAAAAATCATTCCGAACTTTATATCGTTTCTGCGGGATTGATCAGGGTGGGAGATAGACTACAATTCTCTTCTCTACCACAGAATGCTAAGCATCCAGTTTTGCTTCCGAAAAACTATGCATTGTCACGTTTAATATGTCTCCAATTTCACTTAATTTCGCTTCATTCCGGTCCTAACACGACTATGTCTTTAAGGTCGGCGTTTAAACCGAGTAGGAAAGATCAGCCGATAGAGGCGCCACCGTCCATTTTAAGGAATATCTACTGTAAATATTTCGTATTGGTAATTTTATTTGGGAAATAAAACAATATAATAATGTTAACGCTTTTTATTCCCAACACCGAATGAATTCAATCTGCATGTGCCAGCCGATAAGAACCCAGCCTGCGCACTCCATGTATAATAACTTAAATAATTTTCTTTCGGGATATTACATATTCCCCTCCTTAAATCTAGAAAAACCTTCATTATAAATTACAATCAGGTATATTTCAACCTTTCGATGGGTTTTAAATTCCTTTTTGGCCTAACATTACTGTTACAAGAAACATCTGGTACACATATATCAGGATCAATGACTTTTTCACTAAATTCACTGCTTAGATCTAATGTTTCACATTGGTTATCAATTCCTTTCACTTCATTACAATTTTTGTTATCGATATCGAAATGAGAAGTTTGAACATTACAATTTTCTGCATCAGAATTTGTTGCAGGAATGTCGGAAGGCACTGATGGACAAGATAAATTCTCTGAATTTAGACAATCGACAACTTCAGCTGAATATTCATTTCCAAGTTTTTTTAATTGATTTGAATGTCTTTTCCAGTTCCTTCCGAGTTCAGGTATTTTTACAATAAAGGTACATCTTCCTATCTTTTTACATATTATGCCCTCAATAAAAACAGGCTTCTTTACATCCCTATAATCTTTAGCTAAAACCTGTTCGCCGATACTGAAATCAATTCTTTTATTCCCCCTATAATATTTCTTTTGTTTCTCTTGTGCTTTTTTTACATTTTCAAGAACCTTCTGGTTATTTTTAGGTAACATACGATCGAATCTAGTCATAAGATTACGTCCGAACATAAGAAATGCGGGGCTCACTCCAGTAGTGCAATGTGGAGTATTCCTGTAATCGAACAAAAATCTATTCAAAATTTTATGCAACCCAAGATTATAATCGGTAGCAAATGCCTTCTTGAGGGCGTTCTTCACAATTTTTACACTATTTTCCGCTAAACCGTTTGAACTTGGATTATACGGAGCACAAGTCAAATGCTCAATACTATTATTAGTCAAAAAGTCTTGGAATTCCTGAGATAGAAAAGTTTGAGCATTATCAGAAACAAGTGTTTTGCATAAGCCAAAACGGGCAAATAAACTTCTCAAAACATTTATGGTGGTAGACGTATTAGTAGAAGCCATTTCAAATACTTCTAACCATTTAGAATGCGCATCAATTACCACTAAGAACATACGACCCATGAAAGGTCCTAGAAAATCAATATGTATACGTGACCATACTTCCTTAGGCCATTCCCAGGTGTGAAGCTCGGTTTTTGCCGTGTTTTTGCCATATAATTTGCAGGCTTCACAATTTTTTACTTCTAATTCAATTTCCCTATCGATACCGGGCCACCAGAAATAGGATCTAACCAACGCTTTCATTTTAGAAATACCCAGATGAGAAGAATGTAACTCCTTCAAAGTTTCTTTTCTAAAAGAAAACGGCAAAACGAATCTGTGATTCCAGAATATAAAATCATTCTGTATAGATAACTCGTGTCTTTTTGGATAATACTTACTACATTTTGAATCAATTTTTTTTTGTGAATCTGGCCAACCCCTTAGAATATAATATTTCACCTTTTTTAATTCTTCATCGCATTCTAGTGTTTTCCGAATATCATCATAATTCAAACCGAATCTATTTTCATGACAAAAAAAATTTATATAATCAATTTCTTCTTCAACGTTTGTTTCTTCAATATTTGACTCTGTAACAGGCATTCTTGATAAACTATCCGCTTTATTGTCACTAGATTTTACATATTCTATTTCGTAGTTGTAACCACTCAGTATAATAGCCCAGCGGCGTAACCTATTAGCTGAAAATTTGGGAATTTCCTTTTTCTCTCCGAAAATTGCCAATAGAGGTAGATTATCAGTTACCAAAAAGAATTTACGACCATAAAGGTATTGATGAAATTTTGTAACGCCGAAAATTATTGCAAGTCCTTCTTTCTCAATTTGAGAATAGGATTCCTCATGCACATTTAAAGTACGTGATGCATAGGCTATTGGTTTCTCTATCCCAGAAGGGAAAACATGACTCAGAATGCTTGCAATCCCCTTTTCTGAAGCATCAACAGTTAGTTTAATTTTAAGATTCGGATTGAAGTGAACAAGAACTTCCGGGGATTGCAAAATATCTTTAATTTTATTAAATGCATATTTGCAATCAGAGGACCAAAACCATTTATTGTTTTTTTTTAACAGTTGGTAGAATGGATATAAAATACTGGATAAATTTTTCACGAATTTTGCATAATAATTGACCATGCCAAGAAAAGATCGCAATTCTGTGATATTAGTGGGAGCGGAAGCATTTTCTATCGCTAAGGTCTTCGATTTTGATGCATGAAGCTCCTCCTTATCAATTATATGGCCTAAGTACTCTATTTCAGATTTGAAAAACTCACATTTCTTTCTACTAACCTTGAGTCCTGCCTCTTTCAATTTCTTTAAAACTATTCTTAATATTTTCAAATGCTCTCCGAAAGTTTTGGAAAAAATTAGGATGTCGTCAATAAACACTACCACTCCATTAATTCCGCCAAGGAGAGACTCCATAACCTTTTGGAATTTGGCAGGAGCACAAGCGATGCCGAACGCTAATCTGTTGAACCTGTACAAACCCTTGTGCGTAGAAATTGTTAATAATTTTTTAGAAGGCTCATCCAGACAAAGCTGCTCAAAAGCCTGAGACAAATCTAATCTTGAGAAGACTTCCGCTCCCTCGGTCTCACCGAACAACTCGTCGATCCGCGGTAAAGGATGCTTGTCTACCTCTATCTCAGGATTCAGAGTGATCTTGAAATCTGCGCATATTCTAATTTCTCCATTTTTCTTGAAAACCGGCACTACTGGACTGGCCCATTCATTGAAATCCACAGGTGATATAATACCTAGAACTTCTAAACGTTTTAGTTCTTCTTCAACTTTTGTTTTTATTGCAAAGGGTATGGGTCTTGCTTTAAAAAATTTCGGGGCAACGTTTTCATTTTTCAATTTTATTGAGATCAGTCCCTTCGTGAACTTACCGAGCCCAGGAGAAAAAACAAAATCATACTCCTTGCAAATTTTATCCAAGCTTTGTTGAACATTCAATCCTGCACAATCCACAAAATTCAATTTCTCGAACTTCAAGTCAAATAATTTTAAAAAATCCCTGCCCACAATTGGTGGTCCACCATTTTTAAAAACATAAAATTCGACAATTATTTGTTGACTCTTATAAGTGACAGGTAGCTTAAGAACACCTATAGGTTGGGACTCGCTATTATCATAGAACAAAAAACGTTTACTAGTTTTTTTCAAATCAAAGTTCGAAAATTGATGGATGTACAGGTTTTCAGAAATTGCTGAAATTCCCGCTCCTGTATCAATTTGACATCGGAGTTTTATATTATCAACATATACTGTAATGTAAAAAATATTTGAATCATCAATTCCTTCCTTAACAGAAAAAATTGACAATTCAGTTTCATTTTCTCATGGAACATTTTCATCGACAATTGCAGATGTTATGAAACTGTGTCTGCTATCATTTCTTGTCGAATTCCTATATTTCGAATTTTTAGAATGAGAACACATTGAAGCTAAATGTCCTTGTTTATGACAATTATTACAATTATGATTTTTATAAAAACACTTATCTGTGCTATGGTTTTGTCTTCCACATACGTCACACCTTTGACGTAGACCGCTAGCTGAATGGTTGCCATGACGCCTGTTGTCACGTGACCAGATGCCGCTTTTATGACTTGTGCCAGCACCATAACGAACATGATGAAGAACTTCTTCTTTTACAGTGACGTCATGAATCTCTTTAGCCGCCATTTTGTTGCTTGCAATATTCACCATATCCTCAAATTTAATTGAAATTTTCTCCTCCATCATTCTATCCATAACCGGTCCGGAACCAAATCCAAAAAGGAACTTATCCCGTAGGGAATTATCCAGATTTGTCGAAAATTCACAGTCAACCGCCAAACTACGGACTCGGGCAGCCCAATCTTTGGCTGATTCTTCCTGTTCTCTTCTTGCGGCGTAAAATTTGTATCTTGCGGCAAATGCACTTTTTTGCGGTAAAAAATGGCCATCATATAGTTGCAACAGTTCCTCAAAAGTTCTTTTTTCTGGTTCAATGGGACTGCACAAATCAAAAATCAGTTTATATGCTTCTTCGTCGAGAAGATTAAGGAAAATTGCTCGCATTCTGGTTACCTCTGTGATGTCGTTAGCACAAAAATAGTTCTTCAATTTCGCTTTATAAATAGTCCATGAATTTGTCAGACAAAATTCTTTGAGGTGTCCGATCACTGAAGAAACTGAGTCGGTCATTTTCACTTGGAAATACAATCCTCACTTCACGATGAAAAAGAATTTGTCGTTGAACTATTTTTACTTTCAATTTTTATCCTCGTCGCCAGTGTAAATATTTCGTATTGGTAATTTTATTTGGGAAATAAAACAATATAATAATGTTAACGCTTTTTATTCCCAACACCGAATGAATTCAATCTGCATGTGCCAGCCGATAAGAACCCAGCCTGCGCACTCCATGTATAATAACTTAAATAATTTTCTTTCGGGATATCACATCTACATAGAACTTTCATTATCACAATAAGTTCTATGAGTATCTCTCTAATCATGAATGAAATGTACAATGGCGCTCTCTATCCGAAAATCGCCGAACTATGAAATACGTGAATTTGTGGGTAAAGCAGGAATTTTTTCCCGCCAAAATTTGAATTTGGCCATTTTCTGCCAATTCCGTATTTCAAGTTGATCTTCTGAACGAAATTATCAGTAGATTCACTTTTAATCGGATGTTGAACTATTTTCATGGGTCTTTCTGTTGAAATAAAACAGAAGCATGGGTTGGCTCATTTTCTTCTATTTTTGAAAGAAAAAAAATTAACTGTCGGAATGAAATCGATCAAAATTATTTCAACAAGAACCCTAATCCTTTCTGAGTTCACCCACAAAATTTCAGTTCTCAAAGTGAAACCGTTTTCGAAATCAACTTGAACTAAAAATACACTACATTGAACGCCCACCTTAATTCGGCAAAATTATTGGATTTTGTCTCTACGAAATCTGGTTCGAGCGTGCATTCGAAAATGCATGACATGCACAAAGTTTCGAGGTACAACCTATCAACCCTTCATGGCTCCTCTACCTGCCCCCAGAGTCAATATTTCACGTCCTTTTAGTAAGGCGGGTGTGGATTTTGCTGGCCCATTTTCCTATCGGTCAAATAATTCACGCAAACCAACAATGATGAAAGCATAACTTGCTCTCTTCATTTGTTTCGTCACCAAGGCAGTTCATTTGGAACTAGTCTCGTCCCTCACCGTGGAGGCCCTTTTATCGACCTTAGATCTATTTATCGCTAGACGAGGCCTATCTCAGGAAAGTTGGACCTATGATGATAGCAATTTCTTCCGATTCGATTGGTACGATTCGAGATGCGTCTATAGAGACCGCAGCCGGTCGATATACAAGACTCCTCACACGATTGGTCCCGATTGATATTTAACTCTGCAATCACTTCAAATTTTCTCAAGTTTATTAGATTATTAGATATTAGTTTATTAGATTTAATTTCACTGCTTCCAATATTCTGTAAAATTCATACAATTTTACGGCGGCCTGTTTTGTTCACGCCAAGTGAACGAAATTTTTCGTTTTCATCCTTCAAAATTAATTTAATTTCTCCGTACTTGGGGAAATCCAATATGGAGCGTAGGTGCGAGAAGATCGTCAGCTGTGTAACATATGTCGTATGTTTGTTTCATTCATTTTTCATTCAGTTCATTGATTGCCTTAATCGTGAATATATCTGCTACCGCTAATTTAAATTTCTTCTGTTTCCTTTCGTGAATCTAGAAAAGTTCAGTTTTTCTTGTGATTCACAATTTTAGTGATTTCGAGTCATTCGAATTACATTCATTCAAGAACATTCGTTTGTGCGAATTTGGTTCGAAAAGTACTGTTACCAGTGGCGTGGTTATTATTTGGCCACAAGGATAAGTGTTCCTACTTTGACATTTTTAGCAACGGATTTTCACGTCAGCTCTATTCCTTGTTCGTTTGTCGAGCTCGATCACTCTGTTCATGGAAATAGGAGTAACCGACAAGATCTGGTTGACCGTTTTGCTGAAATAGGTAAGACCTTGCAATTGTTAATTTGGGTGCATTTATCCTTTCATTTGTGTTGGGTTTCAATAACTATTTATAATTATATACAGTCCACTAGCTCTCTTAACTTTTCATTCAGAAATTTGGTGAATTTTTCATTAACTAAAATTGAACCGCAATTCAGTTGGTTAACTGAAACTCAACCCAACAAACTACAAATCTTATCACCGCTTGCACTGTGAAAATATCGGGTCGCCATGAAAAATTACTTCGGGTTTCTGATTTTTCACTACAATATTTTTTTGGGAAAAGGTTTATCAAATATTTTATAGAATATTCCAGAAAAAACAGTCCCACTGCTGATTCACATCACGAGCTTGAATTGCGTAAACAGTCAACCAATCTGGATCAACCAACTCCCCTAAGAAATCTTGTTTGGCTTTGTTGTGATACATTTTCTGGTTTCAGCATTGACAGATATTTTCTGAGCACTACGATCAGATATATGATTAAAAATTGTGCAGCCATTCACAGGGCCAATTAAATTAGAAAATATACCATATATACGACTTTTCGTATTATGTGTTATTCGAGTGTAATCAGAAATATGTTTTATTAATGAAAATGAATCAAGAGGAGAAACCAATTCAGTATTGTATTTGTTTTGCTCTTTGAGCTCGATTTTGAAATCACCTCCTATTATAATATATTTCTCCTTCTGAATATTGAGGAGCAAATCTTCCAAATGATTAAAAAATAGGTACTCTATCTCCATTACATGGTCTGTAAATCAAAATGATAATTTCTATTTGCTATTACAGAGTTCGCACTCTGCCACTGCACATTCTATTTAACCTTTTATTGAAAATGCACTACGATCACTTCTGTGTTTATGCTTCACACCTCGAAGAACATAAACTGCAGCTTCTCTATATTCGTTTTTTCCTCTACACCAGTGTCCTGCCAATTCATAATCCCTTATACTCAGTAATTGTAGTTGTTCTAGTGTTTTCAAATGTTCTGTCACTAGAAAAAAATTGCACCCTTTTTGACCTTGTAAAGAATACTGAACTCGATTTACCACATTGCCCAACGACTGAACATTTTGATGAATAACAATTACATTTTCTTCTGCTTTTTGTTTGGTTTTAGTCACATTTTTTGTATTGCTAGTAGGGCTTAGGACTTTTGAGGGTTCACTTGAAAATTTCCACTCCTATCACCAAGAAACTCCTTATTTTTCTCAAAATTGAATCTTTTTATACCAACGTTTTTTGGCCAAAACTCAGGTTGATATATGATGTTTTTTTACTCAGAGGAGCAGTTACCAGAAATCTTTTCAATTGGCCAGTTTCGCCTGGAATTCCTTCAACGCTGGTATTCATATTATCAAAACCTGATTTATTTATGTAGTCCAGTATTTGTTTTTCAGTAGCCACTGTGTTTACTCTGTATACATAGAGCCAGACTTTTCTATCTCCGCCTGAAAATCCATTTCTGCTGTCCTCTTCACTAATTTAAGCAGTTCCTAAGTTCTTTTTTGGTCTTCTTTTCCTATAACTAACCTTTTTGAATTGTTTCTCCCCTTTATCTTCAGAATTGACATCAATTATAAGTTGATTGTTCACATTCAGAGACTTCCTTTGAGTTGTCGGTTGTCATTTGCATTCTCTTTAGATTTTATAGGCATCTGTGAAGAGGATGTAGACGCCTCCACCTGTTGTTGAGGTGCTACACTCGTTATTCTGCAGTATGAAAGATTTTCATTTCTCTGGACACTTGGCGACATCTGAATATTAAATTTGTCTGAGGTGATGCGTTTACGGGAAACATTAAAACACTTGTGTACGAGGACGTAACTTTATATTTGTGGAGACCTATTCTAGCTCTTAACTAACAACTGTCTGGTTTTACTATTGCTGTGGTATTTATAGACCAGCTCAATGGGCCCCGTGGACTTGCGCTTCCGAAAAATTTCTAGTCCCTCTTGTACCTGAAAGTGACCGATATACTTTGAAGGTTTAGGGTTAATGCAATTTGGGAATTACCTTGACGGTAGAGAAAGTTTAGGGTCAAGTCCAAGAATGCCATTGTTACAATGTGCAGGTATTTTATGAATTATGGGGGTGACAAACCAAAATTCGCAGTTCGTCCAGATGTGATTGAATATCGGTTTGAATTTTTTTTGTAGCCAAAATCAGGCCCAATTCTCTTCAAAAACTGCCAAAATCGTTCGAAATTTTTGCTAAAATAAGAAGAGGTTAGTTATTCGTCGATAATCAATCCATAACCCACCTCAGATATCAGATATCGTATTCCAACATTTCCTGTCCACAGACTATCATTCGGTCAAAAATATCTAAGATATCCTTTCTCATAAAAGCAAGAAGTTCCACAAAGACATCCGAAAAAATTTGAAGTTTAACATCACATTTTGTACGACAATCCCATATTTACTTGCTTACTGCTACATTCCTACGTTTCAGTTTCGTTTTTTCCAAAAAATCCCACTCTCGAAAATTCTTTACGAAAACATCTAGGAGCATAGAATAACTGGAGGGAAGGCTCCGCTACAAAAATGAACTGCCAAAAACGTCCGAACTTGTCAGTTCGCCGCAAGGTCACGAGATGGCGACAACGTCGTTCGTTGCTACAACATGGCTATCGTTAATAAAATTATCTTTAATGGTTATTAGTTGTTATTACTTATTAGGTACCATTTGTTACTATAATATCATAATATATAATATTCTTTTGGAAGAAAGAAATACATACTTTTTTTCGTAAATCCGACAATATAATGCATATGCTTCAAGAAACAGATTGAATATAGGAAGAAAATCTGTTTCCCGCTCCGAATCTAAGCGTTAGCACTGTTAGCAGAGGGAATGTAAACGGGGTACCATACAATTCTGCGTATGATACACGACAACAAATGGAACCTCTGTCTTTCCCTATAAGAATAATAATACCTACCTGAATATTCGCTTTTTCCGATAAGGATATTGTGTTGACTATTCCACTCTTTTCATTTTTAGTGAGGAAGTTTCCGTAACAACGATCGTTTCATCCCGAAAAAAATTTCAAGCCGGCAAAACCATGTTGGTTTATCAGCGACAAAATTTTTGACGTTTCTCGAATTCATAGATAGCTTCGGAAGTAAATATCATAGAGAGAACAAACAACGTTTAGTGGTTTAGTCAATATATGATGAATTCTAATTTGCCAAATAGCGCAATACGCGTCAAATGTGACCATATTACCCCATTTTCTCGTGGAATAGTCATGTCGAATTCTACTCGAGATGAAATTTGAGCAGGTAAAATTTCTCTATTCAAGTTTGTTGCTTTTCGGAAATTTCGCTCATGAAATTTTTTCCAAAATCACTCGCTCGACGCCTCGTGATTTTGATACAAATGTCATTCGCAAAATTTCCGAGCAACAAACTTTCATATTACAATCGAGAAATTTTGCCGGCAAAATTACATCTCTAGTGGTATTACATATGACAAATTTATTTCCGATCACAGACTTTCCATATAATCGCGCATAAAAAGTTGAGTAGAATGAAGCAATGATATGTCATCAATATTGTCTATGTTATGATTTATAGCCATTTTCAATTAAAAAGAAGCATAAATTTATCAATATCAATGACAGCCACATTATATTCTTTGGAATTGTGGCGCCACAGAACAAGATATGTGACAGTCTTATAATAAACGATCACAGCGCCCATCTATCGGGCGTCACACGAAACTCTAACCTCCGCCGTTATTGGCAGTTCAGAATGATCTGTCGAGCCTATGAAGCCTTCCCTCCAGTTATTCTATGCTCCTAGAAAACATTCTGCGAAGCCAATATGGCGGCAAATGAAAGGCTTATTTGTTCGTCAAAGAATAGATGCATAGAATGCATCTATGTCAAAGCCCTCCAATTTAATGGACGATAGCCAAAGAACCTTCTAAAACTTCACGTCACCCGTGAGCTGTTACTTCTCGAAATGTCGAAAAAATCCCACCCCAAAACGAACATCTGTGCGTCCGTCAAACTTTGAATGCCGTTGTCAAGGACCTTAAGCTAAATTCAACGTGAATAGTCGGAGGTAATATCCCAAGACTATGACAAATAGCCGACTATTATTTTCGACCTAATTCTATCGAGAGCGTCTTATATTTCGACAATTTGATAAGACCATATGAACATTAATAATCTTAATAACTCCCGAGAGCTTCAGCTCGAGGGAGTTATTCTTTGATTATTATGTTCATTTGGTCGAATTGAATTGTCGAAATACAAGTTTGTCAAAGTCGAGTGATATTCAAGAAGATTATTTCATCAACACGCTCCGACGCTCGAATCCGCGGTCTTTTGTATTTTAGACCGAGCGGTCGGACTTATTCATAATTATGCCGCGAAAAATTGCTATCCCAACCAAGTTTTGAACTCGGGACCCTCCGTACATTTTCAATTCTGAATGGATGTTATGCCAAATTTTGACACTTTAAAATAGCCGCTGATATTTCTTTGTTTACCTAAATAGTCGATAAAATTGCATATCGCGTGACTGAATTCGTGACTTTTAATTGGCTGAGCCATGTGTGAATGAAATAATCATCGGAACAGCTAACGGTGTAGTACATGGAATGGTATTAGCCTTGCTGCTCAGCATAAAATAATGGATAAACATCTCAAGTTGAAGGAATACCAAAATTTCCATGTTCCCATGGATACGAACTTGTCATACAGAACAGAAACACAGAAATACTATGAATTTAAACGTCAAGATCCGATTCACTTGGCATTTCGGCAAACATTTCTGTGGTTCTGATCGGTGTGACAGGCCGTATCCATGGGAAAATGGAAATTTCGGTATTCCTCCAACTTGAGTTGTTTAACCGCTTTTTGATCTGGTAATAGCATTCCATGTATAATAAGTTCTATGATTTCCATGCATCCGTCATCGGATGTCCGATTCGGATATCGTATACATTTTGTCGGACGGACGAAACTGTCAATTTCCATCCATCCGAATTTCCAAAACGTTATCGTGTGTTTTAATGAGAAAAATGGTAACATTTTGTATATACAGTGCGCGTCAAAATTATGGAACGAATTCATTTTCTCAGAAGAAAAATATTTGGCAACAAAATCCACTTTTACCAAATTTTTGAAGGATTTTTGTTGCCAAATATTTTCTTCTGAGAGAATGAATTTCGGTAGATTTCATGCATCCGTCATCCGATGTCCGATTCGGATATCGTATACATTTTGTCGGACGGACAAAACTGTCAATTTCCATCCATCCCAATTTTCAAAACGTTGTCGTGTGTTTTAATGAGAAAAATGGTAACATTTTGTGAATACAGTGCGCGTCAAAATTATGGAACAAATTCATTTTCTCAGAAGAAAAATATTTGCCAACAAAATCCTGAGACACGTCAATTTATGTTTCACTTTTACCAAATTTTTATGCATTTTTGTTGCCAAATATTTTTCTTCTGAGAGAATTAATTTGTTCCATAATTTTGACGCGAACTGTATAATTATTGAATTATCAAATTTCAAACCTTAAAGTCAAAGCTAGTCTTTCACTCGGTGAGATGGGTTCTCGTATATGGTACATTTTTGTGAGAGATGGTCCAGCAATACTCAATAATTTGTTGAATGTGATATTGCTCATTCTCAAATAATTGAAATACTGCCCACTATCGGACAATCGCATTTCTTGCACCAAGTTATCGAACATTCCTTGGGACTTTCTGCTCATAAAAATATCTTTCACCCATAATATAGGTTTCTTTCTTTTCAATAAAAGAATCGACAGCAACAACAAAAAGAGGACGCCAAACATTCAAAAAGTTATGTCAAATTTGATACGATAACGGACAAAAGTTAAACATTTTTCAACTTTCCCCAATAACGGAAGAGAGTTGAAACTTTCGGACGAATGTTTGGCGCTCTTTCAATTTCGAATATTTCCGCCAATCACAACACTTTCGGACGATCGTAACATCGGATGACGGATGCATGGAAATCCACCGTTTGTTCCATAATTTTGACGCGAACTGTATAATTATTCAATTATCAAATTACAAACCTTAAAGTCAAAGCTAGTCTTCCACCCGGTGAGATGTGTTCTCGTATATGTATAAATAATTTGGTGAATGTGATATTGCTCATTCTCAAATAATTGAAATACTGCCCACTATCAGACAATCGCATTTCTGGCACCAAGTTATTGGGCCTTTCTGCTCATAAAAATATCTTTCACCCATAATATAGGTGAACTTTGTTTTCTTCTCTTTTTTTTTGATAGAAGAATCGAAAGCAACAACAAATTTTTCATTGATATTTATATTCTTCTCCAAAAAGAAGAGAACGCCAAACATTCAAAAAGTTAGGTCAAATTTGATACGATAACGGACAAAAGTTGAGCATTTTTCAACTTTCTCCGATAACGGAAGAGAGTTGAAACTTTCGGACGAATGTTTGGCGCTCTTTCAATTTTGAATATTTCCGCCAATCACAACACTTCCGGACGATCGTATCATCGGATGACGGATGCATGGAAATCCACCGTGAGACCCTCTGATTTTATCGATATATTCTGACCGAGTCCGAAATTTTTACCGTTTTTGAGAAACGTCAAGATTTTTCGAATTTTTTTCGGACAACCGGAGAAACATGTCCAAAAACGCTTCATGTACAAAGCTAAACGGGAATATGAGGCTTCGTTAAAAATACCCCAATCGTCCAGGAGTCCCGAGAAAAAAGCCTTATGCTGGGCAACTTTGGTCTATCAGGCGATTTCGACCATTTTCGCGAATTTTTTTGAAATAGTTCCCGGACCCTCGGGAAAAAAAACCGAAAACACCCACGAGAGCCCCTGTTCACCCACTTTCCGACGCCCCTCTCCCCTCGCCCATAGGGGTTCGCAAGCGACTCTCGTCATTGAATTTCACTATTTTCTTAATTAATAAGACTAGTTTGGACCTTGTCGGTGAATAAATGTTATCGGTGGATCGATATTAAAGATAGATTCGCATTTATATTGAAGAGGCCAATAGTTGGTATGAAGAAGAGAAATTTTTTTGACAGGTGTCAAACTCTATGACGGACATCTATAACCATAGAATGTCACAACTTGACACTTTTGTCACTCTATGACGGACATCGACAACCATATAATGTCACAACTTGACGCTTGTGTTCTCCGAATTCTTTGGCGAGATTCTCCTGCCGATTCGGTGATTTGTGTGATTTTCGAGAAACGTCAAAACTTCTCGAAATTCTTTCAGACACCGGGAAAAACGTGTCGACTAACGCTTCATGTACAGAGTGGTCCAAATTAGACACTTTTGATAGGAAATACCAATTTCTAGAGAAGTTTGAGAAAAACTAGCCTACAAGCTACAAGATCGATTTTTGTGAGAAAATGAATGCCGCAACCTTCACATTGATATCTTGACTTGTTCAAAAGATACAAAGTGTTTTTAAATTTCGTGCATTTCTGACCCAACCTCATTACTTGTTAATGTTTGAATATTTCTTGTTTCCGTGAAAACATTCTTCAGGCACTTTTTTGAAAGGAATCCAATGGTGTTCCTAGTTTTTCATTATAAAATATGGTTTCGAAACTATAACATAACTTGTATTTTCTCTTTTGGACCGCCCTATATATTTTCACATATTCGTTTTGAAATGAAATTATCTTATCAAATATATATATATATATATATATATATATATATATATATATATATATATAATTAAGGAAAGAAATAACGGCATGCAGACAATTATATTTACAGACGTTAAACTATTCTCATATATATATATATAACTATATGGGATAAGGGTATTATCGACTCATTTAAGCAAACTCGTGTTACTCTTTTTTCTCAGCCAAGCTTTCGCAATCAGTTTATTGCTTCATCAGGGCTTCTACAATATGAAAAGTGTCACAAAAGCAACTTAGAATGGCATAAAACAATCTTCTTACCAAAGTTGAGATTGAAGTGAAACCATGAACAGCTACTACAGAACATTAAAACATCAATAAAAATTAGAATTGAATTTACAATAATTTAAAATTTGAAATGTTCTAGTGTTTCACTTCAATCTCAACTTTGGTAAGAAGATTGTTTTATGCCATTCTAAGTTGCTTTTGTGACACTTTTTATATTGTAGAAGCCCTGATGAAGCAATAAACTAATTGCGAAAGCTTGGCTGAGAAAAAAGAGTAACACGAGTTTGCTTAAATGAGTCGATAATACCCTTATCCCATATAGTTAATTGTACTACGATTCTGATTATTCTTCTATATATATATATATATATATATATATATATAATAGTTGCTACTTCCCCTTGAAAACATTCATTTCGTGGCTCTTTTCGCATTATTTTCGAAATTTGGGTTGCCATGCCTGAATACGAAACAAAATAGTTCTACATAATAGCTGTTCAAAAGAATAATTAGAGCCGATATTGTAAAAACTCAAAAATTTAATCAAAATATAGAATAACAAGAACTACAATATTTTTAAATCATGTACAACATGTGTTCGAATTGAGCACCATTTAAATCAAAACATAATTGACTTCGCTTCCCAATATTATTGACAGCATTAATCAATTCTATCGCAGGTATTGAACGAAAAGTATGTCGCACAGCTGCTTCCAACGCTTGCCCCGTCTTGTTGAGAGTATGCGTCTCCAATTTGTTGTAATGGCGAATCATCCATTATTGGTTCAACAAATTCCCGCAATATTTCCAAATATCGTACTGCCCTAAGGTTACCTCATAGATATAGGGACCGATAAACCTTCCTCTAAAAATCCTCACCCAAACATTGAAACTGTATCGACCTTGATTTTGCGTCTCCACTATAGAATGTGGATTTTCCAAAGTCCAATTGTAGTAATTGTATTTATTGAAAATACCAGAGATGCTAACGCATGCTTCATCAGTCCATATGATATTCTGTTCAAAGTTTGGGTTTACAGCACATTTTCCTGAATACCATTGGCAAAACTCGAGCCAGAATTGTAGGTCATTTGGTAGTAACTTTTCTTACTCTATACGGTTTTAATTTATTTCTTTTTAGAATTCGCATCGCTGTAGTCTTTGGAATACCTGTATTCAACTGCATTTTGCGAAGTGAAATATTGGGTTGGATTTGTATTTCCCCCAAAACCGTTTTTTCTTCTAACTCTCTATATCTATTCATGGCTTCGTAAACTTTTGTCTTTAGTTTTGAAAAAGAACCGTAATTAACTAGGTTTGCTGCAATCCAGTAACATATCCCGAAACGGTTGTCTTCTTTCAGGATATCGTTCAAAGTAAAGATTGCTGGCAGCATGAGCATCTTCATGCGATTCCCAATAACACGTTAGCATATCATATTTTCCGTAATTTTCATACATTTTGAATTAACAAGGAAATGTTCAAAACTCAGTTCAAAAAAGCAAAGTAAATTTGTGAAGCAAACTGCATTCAATAATAATTGTTTGACAGTAGGTATGCTTAGACTGTAGTTGCTAAGATAATTTGTTACATATTCAGGCATGGCAACCCAGATTTTGGAAATACTTCTAAAATAATTCGAGAACACCCATAATATCAAGGTTTTCAAAGAGCAACTATTATATGTATATATTTGAAAAAAGAATTTCATTTCAAACACGAATATGTAGAAAAATATAGGCTGGTCTATAAGAAAAATACAAATTTATGTGAAAGCTTATAAACCATATTTTTTTAATGAAAAACTTGGAACACCATTGGATTCCTTTCAAGAAGTACCTGAAGAATGTTTTCACAGAAACAAGAAATATTCAAAAATAAACAACAAGTTACGGGTTTGGGTCAGAAATGTACAAAATTGAAAAACACCTTGTATCTTTCGAACAAGTCAAGATATCAATGTGCGGTTTTCAGCAATCATTTTCTCACAAGAATCGATCTCGTAGCATGGAGGCATCCTTTCTCTAACTCCTCTAGAAATTTGTGTTTTTTTTGAGAAGTGTCCAATTTGGACCAATCTGTACAGAGTTGAATGGGGATATAAGGCTTCGTTGAAAAAAAACCCTCTCGTCCAGGAGCCCTGGGTAAAAAGGCTTATGCTGCACAACTTCGGTCTATCGGACGATTTTGATCGTTTTCGCGTTTTTTTAATACTTCCCGGGGTCCGAAAAAAACTCCGAAAGCACCAACATTTACCCATTCTTTTACTTTCAGATGCCCTCATCCCCACGCCCGTTGGGCATCGCAAGCGACGCCGAGAAATGTCAAAACTTCTTTGTTATTCTATTAGGATATAAGACTAGTTTGGGCCCACATATCCACCTTGTTGGTAGATTTACCTTTTAGGAAGATTCACCTCTTAGGTAGAAGTTAGATTCGCAGTCAACTGTAAAAGAAACCAATAGCTAAGCAAGGAGAAGATACAACAATAACCCAAAAAAGGATGGTCTCGAAAACAAAAAATGTATCCGACGAAAATGTCAAAATGTTCTGTGCACATATTTTGAGATCCGCCTATAGAACAAGCAGCCCGTCCCAGCTCCGTCTGGGTAGAAAAAGGCTTAGCTTCCGCTTCGTAGTGATCCACGCGGCTACTCTTCAATAGATATGCATGTCCCCCACCCACACTTTGGTGCCCTCTCCTACACGCCTACTCACCACGGAGATGCATTTTGGTGGGGTCGTGCGGTTTTATCTTCAACACTGCCATATCTTGTGATCTACTGGTTGTAATTGTATGGTGTGAAGGGCCATTTCGATCTAAATTAAATACTGGGGTTAAATAACTTATTGAGTTGGATGAGGATCCATACCCTATTCATAAAAACACACTCTCAGATAGTACATAATTTTGGAAAACATCTGATTACCATAAACAGGTAATAGCAAGTCATTCTTTAGAGATAGATATACAGATATGGAGAATGTAGTTGGAAACTCTGGGGTTTAGTACAAAATTCGAGCAGTCTTCTAGTCCAGTTGAACAGTGGAAGAATCGAAACCTCAGTGCGATTCGATATCGAATAAGCGGCTGGTCTAGTTTTATGGCAGTTTGTAGTGGGGATGCCAGAGGCCAGAGCACAACGATCTAGGATCTCGGATCGAATTAGATTAGACAGAGGAATCAGTAACACTCCCAACGCGCGAAGCGATGGGTGTTATCATGTCCGTTGAAAATAAATACGACAATTTTATTCCACTCTTATCGGAGGGATTAATTTGCCTCGATGAATGACACAAATACAAATAATTTCCTTTGAAAATTAGTGCTCAGGTCTTTTTCACCATAACTGGTTTGAAAATAGCCGAACGTGAAGGTATTGTCTCCGCAATTGATTGACCACCGAAATACCATTTGATTATTTGAATTTTCTCTTGAACAGTAAACATTTTTATTCACGCGGAATCTAATTCATTTTCAAACAGTATAGCCAATCGCATCCAAGTTCGGATTGCGACTGAAATCGATTTTCGATCCGCGAAGAGGAGCAAGCATCCCCACTACGATCGAAACTGCTATTATACTAGACCAGCCGCTTATTCGATATCGAATCGTAATGAGGTTTCGATTATTTCACTGTTCAACTGGACTAGAAGACTGCTCGAATGTTATACTGAAACCCCAGTGTTTCCAACTACATTTTCCATATCTGTATATGAATGGCGGACTAGAACTATTTAAGAGTTACATTTCTGTCATACATTGTATTCACGTAAGTCTTGCGGTTTCCGCAGCCCACGTGAAAATAGCTGATTGTGGCTGATTTTTTTGTATTTATTGAAGTTATAGTAGGTATCCTTAATTATTTCGTGTAAAAAGTAAAGCCTATGTCACTGAGGGATAATGTAGCTTTCTAAGGGTGAAAAAATTTCTGAAATCGGTCAAGTAGTTTTTGAGTCAAGTCGAATCAAACACACCATAATAAATAAATATAAATCTTTATAATATTAGTAGATCCATATAGTATAAATAGCTTATACACTGATAAAGAGTTGTTGTTCCGGATTTACTGTTACTATGTCTTAGTATGGAAAACAAGCCTTATTCTCAAAAAACATTTTTGAAGACAAGCTTTTATAACAACACTCATCCGCCATTTTGAAGCCGCCATCTTGAATTCCTCAATTTCGAAGAATCGAACTTGGGACACCCTGTATTTGAAAGTATCTGGACTATTGTCACAAATCCTACGAGCTCACAGGGTTTCTCTTTCGGTTTCTTCAGTATATTTCAGCCCCAAACTTTCCTGCCTTAAATCACACAAATATACAATTAAAGAAAAGATTACCAATCTTTGCGCACCTCTTATATGGTGTAAATGAAACAGACTGATGACACCACAACATTGATCTTAAATTTTCAAAAAAAATTAATATGATAATGTTTACATACATATTTCAAATATCTTACTTTTCAATATTCCTGGGAAAACAATATCTTCACCTTCAGATCATCAGATCCACATATAATGCAATGCATGTTAGCTAATAAACAAATATCAACTTTGTAAACATGTTAACAACATCATTTAAGCCGCCATTTGCATTTACAAAGAGTAGTTTCCTACCTTTTAGGCTTGAAACTTACCACCATCTAAGTAGTACCTTACATCAGTTTTAAACAAGGATGAACTTATAGTTTTTTCATTGAACAGACAGAGATGGCTCAATTTCCTTCAAATGCCCCTTATGTCAGTACCTAGTTACTCGTCTGGTTTGTCTCTGGCCTGGTTGATTTAATGTTACGACATCCCGTTCGAAAGCAGAATGCGAGACGATTTATGCTCCGGTTTGTACGTGACCTCAAACAGTCACAAACAATAATATATGCGATCAAATCACACTCGCTGGATTATGAATCAGAACCAATAATCGGGAATGATTTCCGAAAGAAAACGACCATTGTGCATTCAAAATGATAATATTCACCGAAATTCTAATTTTTATTTCATCTCAAGTTGATAACCTTATATTTTTCCACAGATTTTCAAGGACCAGTAGATCGAAAAACGGTTCAATATATCAAAAAGAGACATACCCAACTTCTACGACAATCCAGGATCAACTTCCAAGAACCTACAACTTCTGGAGAAAAATCAACCACTATATGAGATAGCTGCTGTCAACCGCATTAGAGCTCCTGCTTTCTGACATGGAATTCGATAAAATTATATAATTTTTTCTACAAACAATTTGATATAGTATAGTAAAATATTTAGGAATGGATGTTGGTATTCATTGAATAGTTGAACTGTTGAACGCATAGAATAAGGATGAGAAGATGAAATTTTATGGTTGTAGGGCCACGGTCACCATTAAGTCTGGCATTTGCATACAAATAGTGTGTAACTACTAAGTACGGCTTCATATCTCGAGACCTTCATCCTCACTGGCAGGGCGAGCACTATCCAATCTCTACTAGCTCTGCACGCTAGACCCCTTAGTTTATAATCACAACTCAAATGACATTCTCGTCTTGCCCATCATGCGGGCTTACAACTACTGCCACAACGAAACCAAAAACAATAGGCCTAACAGAATTTCTCCTCACGCCCTTCCGTGGTACCATTATAGCGTCAGGGTTTGACATGTTGCGGTAACGTATTCCCTTTTTTATCTCACACATTTGTGGAATTATATTATTACATAATATCTCTACAACAAACGTTTTTTCATCATTCAGATTTTAGTCTCGACAAAGTTGATAAACATTCTGACAACATTTTTCAACTTATTTAGAGACAGGAGAGTTGATAATGACCATGATATTTAATCCAGGGAAGCATCCGGGTTATTCATGAAATTCATGATTTTTTTCCCCAAATCTAAACGTTTACAATTAGGAATAACGACGCGTTTCATGAAGAAAACATAAAAATAATTCTATTTTTTAAAACGATTGATTCTTTCGGAAATATGATCCGTTGATCTTTTTCGAGTGATTTTATGGTATTCTCGCGTGGATTTTTGGGTCGGCTACGCTGTAACTTCGATACCAGGAGAAATATTGAATAAGTTTTTATTGAGGAAAATGAATAAAGTAAACAACCAACTGAAATCCAGTTCATTTGAAATAATGGTTCCGAGGATATGAACAGAAAATTAAAAAAAAAGATTTTCGATACCCTGTATCTTTCGAACGAAACCGAATTTTGTAAAATGGTATAGGAAAAAAAAGTGTTTCGTTTGATGAGAGGGATATGCAGTTGAAATACATATATGAATATGTCAAAGACTCGCCCTGTATACTATATCTCATATAATACAGAAATATAGCTCCTAAAGAAAATGAATCATGCAGATCATGCTCTCCGGACGATGCTTTAATATAAAGCGTGGCATAAAAGACTTATAACTCGTCAATAATTCCTTCACGAAGAATCATTAAGGAAAATCCTTGCATCCATCGATTTTTAATTTTAAAAGCAATTTATCGTGTGCTTTGCGAATTTGAAATTTCTCACCCCCTACGCCTCGCACCTACTCCTACTTTATTTTTCAAATGGGAATATATGGATTGTTCTGAATCAAATGAAAGGTAATTTGATTACCTACTCAACGGTGCGAATAAAAGGAAAGTTTGTGGTGCCGTTTTTTCATTAAAACACTAGAAAATAATCAATTGAGTATGGTTACTCGCTTTTTGAAATTCATGAGTTTCCTATTCTAATATAGAATAGAATAGAGTTCATTCAATATAAGGTACAGATAAACTCTTAGAATAACTTTGTAGTTATTCACCCATGGGTAATAATTGTGTACAGCATTAAATAATTATGAATTCTTATATATATATATATATAGAAAATTGGATAGTGGGAATTGCAGCAATTAATGAGGTACTCTTTTTTCTTTGCTCGAGCTTTCGAGATATTTATTTATCTCTTCATCAGGAGAACTAAAATAAAAAGAAAACGGTAGAAACAAATAAGATGATATCATGCAAAACTTACGAAATTGAGAATGTATAAAAAGATGGAGGTTTCTAAAATTGACATCACTAACTTAGGTGTATAAAAATTGAAAACATATATTACTTTCTTAATATAAATAATGAAGTTGAATTTTGATTAAGGATGTCGAATTGACAGTGATTTTACATATCTTGATTTAAGCATTATGGAATTTGAAAACATTTCTCTAAAAAATCAACTAGAATTTGAAGAATCTAAATGGATCAAATATGAAAAAATGGAACTAAGACCCCCTATATCTCTTCTGAAGTTCATACATTTATCATTTTGGGCAATTCTGAACATTTCAAGAAAATTTCTTCTTTTCGAATTATTCTCTGAATCTATTATTTCTACACTTTCAGAATTTGGTTCATGTTCCTCTTGTATCGAATGAATTGCAAGAGCGCATGTATCTTTTTTTGTCCTAATATTACTTTTATGAAGTGCAATCCTCTGTTTTAATTTTGTGGTAGTCTGGCCAATATAACATTTATCACAATCGTTACATTCAATTTTATATATCAAATTAGATCTATTATATACATGTAATTTATCTTTCAATTTTGAGAATATTTTCCTGAGAGGTTTCACATTTTTATTGGAAATTTTGAATATTTCTTTAGGAACCAATTCTCTGATTCTAGAAGAAAGGTTTTCATGATATGGTAAAACTAAATAATTTTGTCTTTCTTCGGCACCTTCTGGTTGATGAATACTCAAAACTTCTGTGTTATTAGGCGTATTATAAAGAATTTTGTTTAACCATTTCTTAGGATACCCATTATTTATCAAAAGTTCTTCTAATATTTTGAGGTTTTTCGTTTTGAATTTAGAATGCGAAATTTTGGAAATTCTAGATTTTAAATTACGAATCATATTAATTTTTTGTTGAATTGGTTGATATATATATATATATATAGTCTTTTGAAAGAGATAATTACATACTGTTTTGTAATATCAAACAATATATGGCATATGGAACGTGTGAAGAAATGGCGACAAGGAACAGATTGTATTAAAGAATAAAATCTGTTTCCCGCTCCAAATCTGAGTGTCAGCAGAGGGAATGTAAACGGGGTACCATACAATTCTGCGAATGATACACGAGGATAGAGAAAAACCTCTGAAAAAACTCTGTCTCCCCGTGTTTGTGTGGTGATACTGAATTTGTTCAAAAAAATATGCTGCTATCCATGTTACAGAGCTCCTGAATTCTTATAATACGGCAATAAACAAAATGAACCCTCACTCCCTGTTACAAGACGATTAATTAACCTCAACTAAACTGTGATTCTTGTTTCAGTCGGCAATAGGTCCGATCAGCTTCAACTTGTCTTTATCGGTAATTTTCTTCATCTGAAATTTTTTTGTCTTCTTTAGGGTTTATTACTTCTCTTCATCGGTGAAAGTCCCGATCTGGATTTTCGTCCTCTTCAGTGTATTTCTTAATCAATATTTAAGAAGAATTAATTATCCTATGTATCGATGTTAGGTCTCCTTCAATTGGCCGTCTCTTTATTTCTTTGTTGAATTTATTCTTATTTTATTTCTAATTTCTTTTATTTCTTCCGGTATAATTGGTTACAGTCTTGCTGCTAAATATCCAGTATATCTCTACCCTATTCTTTTTTCTGCTCTAGGTCTCTCATAACTCCCACCTTCAGCTCCCGTCGGGTATTTATGTTCTTTTTGTATGATGGAATTTTCTTCTGCTTGATATTCATGATTTTTCTTTGTGCATATAATTGTCTTAGGTACCTTAATCTGTATAAGATACCTCTAAGTTTTCTCAACTATACGATATATGATCATCCCATCCCAAGTGCTAATCAATGAAAATACCAAGGTATTTTGTTGAGTGTTTTTCAATGCATAGTTGATCGTCGATATTCAAGTCACCTAGATCCGGAATTCCCTTCTTATTTGAAGCAAAGGTAAGATATTTGGTCTTGCTTATATTCAGTGTCAGTTTATTCAATCTGAACCACTTTGTCAGAGTATCAAATTCCTCGGATACTTGTTTCTTTAGTTTCTCCCATGTTACATCTTGAAAGAGAACGATCATATCGGCCGCAAAACAACCTTTGTTATTTACCTGAACGGACTGTTTATGTACAGATTGAATAGGAGAGGACCGAGCACCGTACCTTGTGGTAGTTCCAAATTTAGTTGTTTCCCTTTACTATATTTTCCGTTGAGGTGAACAATTTGTGTTCTATTCGACAGGTAGCTTCGGAGAAGATTCAACACCTCGCCGCCAAATCCATAATGCATAAGTTTTTCCAGTAATCGATCATGACAGATAGTATAGTAACGAATGCCTTAGCAAGATCGATAACTACTGCCAAAGTTGGAATTTTATTCTCAATATTTTTATATATGCTATCTGTAACTTTTTTTATGGCATCCTCAGTTGATATGCCCTTTCGAAATCCAAATTGATTACGAGATAATATTATATGTTGCCATGCGAACTTTTTTTTTACGATCTTTCTCAGGTTTGCAACTAAAGTTATCGATCTATAGTTCATCATTCGACTTCGTCCCCCACTTTTGTACAGTGGTTTCATTACTCCTTATTTTAGTATTTCGGGAAAACAGGCTTTTTCGAAGCAGTTATTCATTATGTGAGTGAGGGGAGCAGATATATTTGCTGTATTTCTTTCAAGGTTTCCGCGCGTATTCTGTCATGCCCAGCAGACTTTTTTTTTAACTTCAGACTATTTACAGTTTTTTTTATTTCTTTCGAATCAGTTGGAGATAGGAAGAAGATCTATTCAAAGGTGCGCTATTCTGTGTAATAATAATAATAATAACGTTTATTCACCAATAATAACTGTTATAAACAATGAAAATGGGAAAAGTGAAAAAAAAACGAAATAATGAAATTAAACAGGATACTCTTTCACATTAAGAAAAATTCATCAATGGTGTATGGTTCACCATGAAGTAACAGACGTCGGATCTCTCCCTTGAAGGACTTATAATCACCCAGATTTTTCATCTTTCTGGGGAGTGAATTAAATATTTTAATGCACATATACATGCAGCTTCTCTCAGTTAAAGCTAGATTGTGTCTAGGATATATAAGAATATTGTTTCTCGTGCTGTAGGTGTTCGTCTTCTCGAAGTTCTGAAAGTATTGAGGATTTCGAAATACGAATAATAAAGTTTTGTATATGTACAATGCGGGTAGTGTCAGGATATCATTCTTTCGAAAAACTCCGCGACTCTCTATATTTCATCTTGAACATAGTTCTGATTGCAAGTTTTTGTACCTTAAAAGCAGATATTGCGTGTCGACTGTTACCCCAGAAGACTATACCGTAACTCATCACTGCCTGGAAGTGGGAGAAATAAACAGTCCTCAGAAAGTTCTCACCGAGTTCAGATCTCAAGACGCGCAGTGTATACACAATTGAGTTCAATCTCTTGAACACTTGCTCCACGTGTTCGTCCCACTCAAGGTGCGAATCTATCTGGATTCCTAGGAATCTAGTTGAGGTTCTTATAATTATTTCCTCATCATTTAAAGATATTTTCAGTTCATCTTCTCCTCTTAGCTTATGTGAGAAGGAAACAAATTCAGTTTTATCAGTGTTTAGTCGAATGTTATGAGACTCGCACCAAGAGCGGACCGAAGAGAGAGTTACACCCAACAGCTCCTCGAGGGAGCCACGAAATTTTGATCGTAGGAGTACGAGTATATTAGTGTTATCAGCGTAGTTAGCGAAAGCTTCGCTTAGGTATGGTAATATATTCGGCATGTCGTTGATGTACACGAGAAAGAGCAGAGGACCCAAAATACTTCCCTGGACCACCCCCTCCCCGATATGCACAACATCCGAGTATCCGACAGATACTATTGTGTGCGTCCACTGAGATAACTCTCAATAGAACCGAGTTGTTCATTCCTTATCCCATATGCCTCCAGTTTAGCAAGTAGGATTTTATGGTCTACGGAGTCGAAAGCCTTGGAGAAGTCCAGGAAGAAGCCCAGAATCAGTTCATCTCTCTCCAAGCCCTCGGTAATCATTTCGAGTAATTTATAAATTGCCGTTTCTGTACTTCTTTCTTTAATAAAGCCGTGCTGTTGTTCATTTAGGACTCTAAATTTCTTAAAGAACCCCAGAAGTCGTTGGCTCAGAATTTTTTCAAATATCTTGGAAAAGTTACTGAGTAAACTAATGGGTCTATAGTTGTTTATGTCACTAGTATCGTTTTTTTTGTGAATTGGTTTTATAACTGATATTTTTAGCATATTTGGAAATATTCCATATTCGAAGCTGTTGTTCAGAATATACCGCAATGGATGCAAGATTACAGGCATGGAGGATTTTATCACCTTAATTGGAATTTTGTCGTTTCCAACGCTTTTTTTATTTGCCAAATTTTGAACCACTTTCAAGATTTCGTTGTCCGCAACCTCAAACATAAAAAATGAATTTTTGAGACGATGTAGTGATTTCGGGGGATCCCATAGCCGTGTTTGATGGTTTTGGTCACGTGAATCACTGAATAATCTACTGAATTCGTCAACTAATCTTTGGGGACAACCCGCAATATCTGTCACTGTTCGTTGGGACTAACTATTTTACCTTCATAACTTTCACTTAATCCACTGTAAAAGTCATTGAAAAGACCGCACAGATCTTGACTATTTTCAATATCCTCATCGTCATCAGTTCCTATGTATTTTACATTTGTATACTGTTTCTTATTCTTATTAGTTATCCTCTTTACACAGTCCCCTAAGCCTTAGAATCTCATTGATTTGCTATTATGTTCCTTTCAAAATAATTAGTTTTGCATTCTTTCATGAGCTTATGTATTCTATTTTTGATCTTGGAATAATCGCTCTTTAGTCTCGGTTGAACATTACTAGGTTCCCTCTTCATCATATTAAACAAATTCTGTTTTTCATCAATCACCTTCATAATCATTGGATTAACATATTTTTTTCGGATTTGATTTTTTTCTTTATATTTATCGTGATTCTACTTTCATATATAAATTTATTCAAGATAATGATGGAGTTTTTCATTATTTTATTACTATTTTCATAATCGAACACTTCATTCCACTTATCATCAATTAGTAAACTTCTCAGTGTGTCGTAATTTATATATCTTTTTGTATGCTCTTTTTCGGTGAGATGATTTTTCAGTTTTTTTATCTGCGTATAATAATATGGGATAATGATCAGTAACTAGATTGCGCAATATGATCCCAATGATATTTAAATTTTCCAGGTGCATTCCTTTCACGAAAAAATGATCTAAGCAGGATTGGCTATCTGGCCGTGTGAAAAATAAGAGATGTGAATCCATATAATTATTTTGTTCCTCTCTTAAATCACTTTTTTAAAAAAACAAAGGAATCTTTGAAGCAAGTTTATTCTTTCGAAGTCTAGTTAACAATGAATTGAATTATTATTCTAATGCGAAGCGAACTGTCCATCTAATGGAAAATGCTGACTAAAAGCTATATCATATTTCTATTAAGGAATGCTACCTTAACTATTGCGTAATACCTCCCCCTTTTAAAGAAATGAGTTCAGCGTTTGGGGCTGAATTATTTTTATGTTTTTCCACAATTTTGGAAAATCTGAACAAAAAAGTTTTATATAATGCAAAGATTACTATGAGAATCAATACAATGGTTATTATGAAATAAATCGATGAAATTTGGTTTGGATGCATTTTCCAATTGAAAATTAATTCTTGTGTAGTAAAATTATCAAATGATAAATTAGGCATTGTTAAATTATCAATATCTTCGGTCTTCATATTTGGGAGCATTACATGATAAAATATCGTTGAAATTTTATCGTTATAAAAATACTTAAAACTATTAGTTATATTACAGGGTGTTTCAATATAATATATCCCTGTTAGTTTATAATACTCAGTATGTTCACTGCACATTTCACTTATTTCGACATTGTTCACTGATAAAAACTTTCCTGGTGATAACATCAGGAGATCGTCACTGGTTTGGGTATGTTTTCTCGGGCAGTTCTCGTACTTGTGGGAAATGAGGTTTTTCATACAAACAGGAACTGGTCGTAGAGCATTCTGAGGACAAATCCACCAATCCTCGATTTTTGGGCATTCTTTTGTTATGGACCATCGGGCATGTTCATTTTCAGTCAACAGATATGGAGACTTCTCGATTAGGGTCACATTTTTATAGGGGATATAATGAAGATGGTAGGTATCTAGCGGGTTTGGAGAAATGATAGGTATTTCAATGATGAAAATCACATTTCCGTTATGGAATTTTGTCGAAGTATAACAGATAGAATAGAAATCTTTTAAAAATTGTAAATGATTCATAATATCTACTGATTTCACAAATTCTTGGAATGTCTTCATAGGAAGAATACTTTCATGTAAAACATGTAATCTGGCAAAGGTAACTGCCGTATTTATTTCACTTAAGATTCGATTAATGGTGATTTGTTCAAATTGAATTAAAATTATTCGATTGATATCATTTTGCACTAATCGATATTGATTGTAATTCTTAATGATCTGATTAGTTACATTAGAGTATTGGTTGGTCATGGATCTGATAATATTAATTACTTTGTCTTGATTGGTTTTCATAATTTGAAGATCTTTCTGAATGGTTTGAAAGTAGTTCAAATAAAGGGATTCATCTTCACTATCTAAAGTGCCAAATAATACTTTTGCTACATGTCCACCTACGTTAATTAAACCTCTTTTACTTCTAGTAACTGACAGGTTATCCAAAATTATATGATTTTGCTGAAGTTGATGCTTAACATTTTCCACATAAGTTTTCAAAATTTTACTTGAACTGACTGCATTTATCTGGTCAATTAGAACTGAATGAACTTGTAATATTTCTCTGAAATTTGTTAAGTTATAATGATACATCAACATATGCTTCGATTGGCTTATATACGTTTTTCCTACGTAAAATGGAAGAATATTATGTTTGATTTCCATGAATTTCAATTGAACGGAAGAATGAATAAATAACATTGATAGTATTATTAGAATTGGAAGACAGGGTCGCATTTTCCTGCAAGAGAAAAGAAGAATTTATTACTTTCTCTGTTTTATTTTGTTCTTATGATAAACTTTTCCTGTATCAGGATTTTTGATCAAAACGTTATCAATGATTTTAATCTGGGTTTTCTTGAATTTTGGGTTAAGTTTTGCTCCTTTAGGAATAGCCAAATAAGCTGCTTTTGATTCGTCTAATTCCTTATCGGGTCCTCTATTCTGATTAATTTTGTCAAGTTTTTCTTCCTGTTTCTTTTTCTGTGAGCCTAGGTGCTCTGAAATTTCCTTCATATTTTCACGGTATTGCTGAATGTAATTTGAAATTTTTTCTTGAGTGGTCCGTTCGACTGGGACACTATAATTTATATCTGATTTAATAATTTGTAATGGGGTAAATGAAGTCGATGAATGTATAGAATTATTGTAGCTCAGGAGAGCTCTATTTAATTTTTCTCCCAAAGAAATATTCTGGTCGACTATTACTCTTATTTGCTCAATTAAAGTTGAGTGAAATCTTTCAACTAATGCGTTAGATGTGGGGTTATAATTTGTTATATAATGAAGGGCAATTTTGTGGGTTTCTCCCAAATCTTGAATAATTTGATTTTTGAATTCTGTGCCGTTATCAAACGTTATTTTTTCTGGGATTCCATGATTTGAAAAATACTGAGTTAGTTGATTCGCAATTTCTATGGCAGTTTTTGTTTTCAAAACATAACATTGACCGTGTCTAGAGAAAGAATCTATGATTGTTAAGCAAGGTGTTCTCTCCATAACGATTGTATCGATGTATAAATGTGAGAAAGGTCGTTCGCCAACCGGGTTACTTTTGAAAATGAGTTTGTTCGGTTGTCTTTCGTATTTTTGTGTCTGACATATTTCGCACGAATTTATGTATGCTTGTACATCTTTGTCCATTTTTGGCCAATAAAACCTTTTCTTCAAGCTTTCTATATTTTCGTGAAAACCTCGGTGTTTCGTTTTAGTTTCATGAAAGAGTTTGATCTTTTCTTGTTGATCTTCCTCTGCTTCTATATCTTCTACGAATATATTATGAATTTTGAATAAAAACGCTTTAGCTTTGAACAAATTTTGCGCGACCGTTATAAATGGTGACTCTAATTATTTTTGTTTAAAATGGATACCGTATTGACATTTCGGTTTGATGTATTCTTTCAGGAATTTGGAAAAATCTTCCGGGTCGTTGATTGAAACAATAATTCTCAAACGACTGTTTTTATGTAGTTTCAATCTTTCTACTTTGAAATTGTTGGCTTTTTGAAAAACGATTTGATTCATATTCGTATTTAATGTACGTTCTGAGTAGGGAATTTCTAAAATAGGATCTTCTATATTACTGTGAACTGTAGATTCTGTATCTCGATCTGGTAAACATGATTGAGTTAAATCTTCAAGTTCTTTTTGGGTTAATTCCAGCTCTTCATGTGATATTTGTGGTATGATTGATTGTAAATCGTCGTCGGAATCTTCGTTTATATTTAATTCTTCTAATTTAATTCGTGATATAGCATCCGCATTGTTATTTGCGCCTTTTCTGTATTTAATTTCGAAATTGAATTCTTCTAATTTAATTCTCCATCGCATGAGACGTGATGATGCATCTTTTAATGAGAAAAGCCATGTAAGAGGTCTATGGTCTGTGAAAATTGTAAATTTTCTACCAAACAAATAAGGCCTAAAATGTTTCGTAGCCCACACTACTGCGAGTAACTCTTTTTCGATTGTAGAATATTTTATTTCTGCCTCTGACAATGTTCTACTTGCGTATGCTATTGGCAGGTCATTAGGGGGTGTTCCTTGTGATAATATTGCTCCTATAGCGTATTGAGAAGCATCTGTCGTTAATACAAATGGTTTTTCGAAGTCAGGATATTGTAATATTGGATAATTAATTAACATATTTTTGGTGCAATTAAATGCCTCAATATATTCCGTATCATTAATATCTAATTTGTTGTCCTTTTTCAAATATTTAGTCATTGGTTTTGTTAATTTGGAAAAGTTTTGTATGAATTTTCGGTAATATCCGATCATACCTAAATATGACTCAATTTCTTTGACTGATTTTGGAAGAGGAAAATTTTTGATTACGTCAATTTTTTCGGGATTCGGTTCTACACCTCTTTCCGATATTTTGAATCCTAAGAACACGACTTCTTTCTTGAAAAAATATGACTTATCTAATTGAATCTTCAAGTTTTCCTTTCTCAAAAGCTGTAAAACGGTTTGAATATCTGCAAGATGTTTTTCGGGTGTGTCTGAAAAAATTAAAATATCATCAATGTACACAACGCAAATTCTGTTTATTACTGGTCTGAGAATTTGGTTCATTACCCGTTGGAAAGTCGACGGAGCGTTTTTCAGTCCGAACGGCATTCTTAGAAATTCGAAATGACCTTCGTCTGTTGCGAATGCTGTCTTTTCGATTGAATCTTGGTCTAACTCTATCTGATGGAAACCGCTGGCTAAATCTAATGCACTGAAATATTTCGCGTTTTTTAATTGATCTAAAAGTTCATCGATATTTGGTATCGGAAATTTGTCATCAATGGTTTTTTCATTTAATTTTCGAAAGTCAATGGCCATTCGCCATTTTTGTTTTCCAGATTGATCTGATTTTTTGGGAACCATAACTATTGGAAAAGACCATGGAGAGTTACTAGGTCTTATGATATTTTTGTTCAATAAATCTTGCACTTGATTTTTCACCTCTTGTTTATGAACCTCTGGATATCTGTAACGTCTGACATATACGGGGTTATCGTCCATTGTTCTGATATTATGTTTGATTCTATTCGTGAAATTTAAGGGTTGATCTGGAAGTTGTAAAGCCTCTTTATTACTTTGTAAAATTTTAGTGAGTTGATTTTTAAGATTCTGGTCAAGATGATCTAACTTGACGGGAAGTTTTACATTAGGATGAGTTTGTTGAAAATAAAATTTCTGAGTTTTGACATTGTTACTCAATTCCTGATTTTGCCAATCAAAATTTAGCTCTAAGTCTTTCAACAAATTTGCGCCTATAACACCATCGTACTGAGTGTGAAATTTATAGATTACAAATGGATAGGTGTTATCAAATCCGAAAGATGTAAGGGGAAATTCTACCTTATATCGGCTGAAATCTTTTCCGATAGCTGTCTTGAAATCTGTTCGTTCTTCATAAATGTTTTCGGGAAATAAATTGAAAGCTACTGCTGGATCGATAATGCACATGGAACTTCCGGAATCTATCAATAATTTTATAGGAGGGTCATTTAATTCTAAATATGGTAAAGTGGCTAAATGATCCATATTGAAATTTAGGTCTTGTAATTTTGAAGGGCTTCTGTTGGAAAATTTTCCGTTTCATTCTCAAATGGGCTAAAATCTTCATTTTCTGGGTCTTCGCTATAATTAAATTCAAATTCCTCATTCTGTTCATCATTTTCAACTTGAACTTCTTCTGTGTTTGTAAGTTCTTCTGAATAAAAATCAGGGGGACCTGTTCTTTTGAAAAAATGCCGATTGTTCGGCGGTTCCTGTCTAAATTGGGTACTTGCAGGTCTTTTAACCGGATAATTTCTAGTTCTTATTGACATTGGTTCGGGTTTTGGGTAATTACTTTGCGCATTGGGCCTTGGCTTGAAAACATCTTTTGGTTTACCAAACACTTGACTATTGGTAGTGAATTTTGTTTCCTGCTTTTTGGGATTGAATTTTAATTGAATAGGTTGTGACGGAAAATTATTGATTTGACTGGTAGAGGGCATTTCATTTTTAGTAAACGTATGTGGTATATTATTTTGAATTTGAATTGTAGGTGTTATTCTCGGAAATGGCTGCAAATATAATTGCTGTCTCTTAATTTCGCGATTTTCTAATAATTTACATGTTTCGTCAAACGGTTGGGGTTGTAAATCCAAGAGATTTCGAGAATTTTCATCAACATTATTATATAAGACCGTGTTACCGATTTTATCTGATAAATCTCTGTAAACTCTTAATTCTGTGGGACTCAGTCCTATCAGTTGAATTTGGTAATCGTATTGTAATTTGGTCTGTTTAACTCTGTCAATAAATTCAGATAACGATTCTTTAGCACGTTTTCTCATATATTGATATTCGCTTTGCAATACATCAAAATTAATTTTGAAACCAAATTTATTATTCAATAATTGTTAAAAATCAGTCCAATTACTGCAACTTGGTCCAGAATATACAACGGTTCTTGCATGATCAATTAATTTTGATTTTACCATGGCGAAGCAATATTGATTTATCAATACATTATTTGTACTTCCGAATTGGTTCATGAAAGTATCAACTTCTATTAAAAAGGTCTGTAATTCATGAGAATTACCGTTAAATCTAGGGAGTAATTCTCCAAAATACTTTACTGTATTCAAATCTACAATTATTGTGTTAGAATTTGATGAATTACCTTGGGTTGTATTTGAATTACCTTGGGTTGCCATTTTCTTTGACTTTTTCGGGAAATCGATTTTCAAAGAATCGAATTTATTTATTAAGGAATCAATTTTTCTTTAAAATTGAAAAAGAATTAATTAAAATTTAATTTTTTAAATTTTTTTTTGTGATTTTCACTTCTTTCTCTACCTTTTGGGCCAGGGATAGGAAAAACTGGGATTGTTAAACGAGATTCTCCACTTACTCTGTTTTTTGACCTTCTGTTTGAACCTGATGCTTGGGGTGCTACGTCCAAACTCCACAGGGTGATTCGTGAGGGGATGCTCGCGTCGCTCCAGTCGGGGTTGGTCCTCTACCTCTTCGGTCTGGGATTCAACAACTCTTCTTGGCTGGTCGATCACTGCATTTGTTTGAATCGGGTGCTCGGTGTTTCCTTTGGTTCACGTCGTACCTGTGCTTCTCTTCTTCGGTTGTTACTCAAAGGAATGAATTCCACGTGTGCCTCTTGGATCTGGATCGGTTTTTTCTTCTTAAGAATTTAACGTCTTTCTGATCTTGCCTTAACACACTAGCAACATCCCATCCTCGTCGCCAATTATTTTGTTCCTCTCTTAAATCACTTTTTTAAAAAAACAAAGGAATCTTTGAAGCAAGTTTATTCTTTCGAAGTCTAGTTAACAATGAATTGAATTATTATTCTAATGCGAAGCGAACTGTCCATCTAATGGAAAATGCTGACTAAAAGCTATATCATATTTCTATTAAGGAATGCTACCTTAACTATTGCGTAATAATATGCACATAATATATTCTTATACTCCTCTACATGGAATTCGTGAGACAGTAAATTTATATATTCATATCACCACTGAGAATATGATCAGGACAATGTCTTTGTTTTTCCAAATAATCCGATAATTCCTCATTAAATTCCATAATGGGATAATGCGGTGATTTATATATCGCAGTGAGCTTTAGGTTCTTTTCCTGGCCTTGTATATTCAATTCAGTAAAACTGAAAACAGAATTTGTTTCAAAGAATACTTATCTAATGTAGAAGAGTCCATTCATAATGATCCCAAATATTTTTGGAAATTCATCAAGGACCGTAGGCGAGATGGAGTCCTTCCAAATACTATGATCTTAAACGAAAAAACATCTGGTGAACCCCTCGAAATAGCAAACTTCTTCAAAAATATTTTCTCGGGAGTTTTCAAACCATCCAACCCCAAGGATGTGAACATTCAATACGATTGTACTTTCACCATAGAAGAAGTGCTGATGGAATTACCAACGTTGAATGAGAGAAATGACGTTACACCTGACGGTCTACCAGCGATTTTTCTGAAACGGTGTAGTGGTATCTTAGCTTTTCCATAGTGTAACTTGTTAAATCAATCTTTGAAATCAGGGTTATTCCCAGTTCAGTGGAATCTCAATTTCATAATACCAGGTTTAAAAACGGGAAACAAAAACTGAGTAAAAAACTAGTAGATCGAAAGATTACTATGGGTTATCAGTATGCTTGCTTAGAAGGAATTTGGATAATATAGTTGTGGTTCTTGGACAACATGTTGACTTGCAATGAGGAGAAAACGGAAAGAGTGGTTTTCAGTTTGAGAGGTTGCAGTTTTGAGAATGGCGGAGACCATGTACGTTTCCTGGGGGTTGGTCTGGATTCGCGCCTCATTTGGGATTTTCATGTGGACGTTTTGGCGGGCAAGCTTGTGAGAAATATCTTCGTCTTAAGAAGTCTGTCAGGTGATGTCTCGGGAAAGGTACTCAAGGTAGCATACCACAATATGTTAGACTAGAGAAGTCGAGGAGGAGTTATATCGTGTTGTCATGTAAATGTTTCAACAAAATTCCTCAGGATCTGCGGAGTCTGCCCTTGAAACTGTTTAGGGAGGCGGTTTTGAGATATTTAAAGAGTAAAGCATTTTACTCGGTTGATGAATTCCTGGGGTCAGACTACTCACCGCTATTGTGATATTGATGTGAATATACATTTTTGTATAATATTTGTATATTTGTTGTATTTAATGTATTGCTTTATAATTTTATATTCCTCATTGATTTTATCTGTATGATAATGTTCAATGAATATTTTCCTATGACGAGTGTAAATAAACTGGAGACTGTTTGTAAATAGCACAATAAAATTATCTTATCTTATCTTATAGACCGATTTGCAAATCTTCATATATTGCAAAACTGTTTGATTCTTTGATTGTGGCAAAGATCTCTCCCTTTTTCAGAAATGTATTTATAGAAGAACAGCATGGTTTCATACAGAAAAGATCAGTTACAACGAATTTGTTAACATATTCAGATTTTATACTCGAATCTATGAAGGAGGAAGAGCAAGTTGATTCAATATACACGGATTTCGAACAATCCTACGATTCGGTAGCGCATTGGTTGCTAATTGCTGAATTAGAAGCACTAGGAGTCGTCCCACTAGTGCCGCAGCGGACGATATACGCGTAACGGTCTGAGTTGGGCGAAATTTTTAATGCAGATTTGATATACTCCAAGAAGAGCACAACCTAAAAATATTTTCGAATATATAGGGTGGCCCACAAAAGAGGAATGGAACACACTATATTCAATAGTGTTTTTCTATTCTCTGAAACTTCCTGCATGCTTTCGTATACTTTTCACATATTTTTATTCGACAGTTTTCGAAATATTGGCCACTTTGACAAAAAAATTATACTTGTAGAGGCTATGTTATCCAATTATATTTCACGAACCCTTGCACATACCAATAACAGCTTTTCATGAATTGAAAGACAAGACTTCAAAATATTCTAGCCAGCTGTGATAAGGAATTTCCAGCACATGGAGTGTCCACAAAAAGAATATCAACATGACGAATTTAAAATCAATTTTTCCTCATTTTTTTTAATGCAATGCATATAATTTTTTCTCATCATTATAATCACCATACATTTAACTCCATTTTTTGTCGAATACAGGATATGCATGTTTTTAACAGAATAGGATTTTTTAGAGTTTTTCCCTAAAATTCACATTTACTTCGGAATTCAAAAAGCAGATTTGGCTTTTCTGTGGTTATTGAGAACTCTAAAATTATTCTTATCAAAATTAACATCATTGCAGCTTCAATTCATATCATCATAGTTTTTACGGATTGGATGAATACTCACAATATGAGGTAAAAATTCAAAAAATACCAATGAGTTTGAATGTACAAGTTATGAATGCTACAAAAAAAAACGAGTTTCGAAACTTTAGGATACAAAAATGTGGCCGCTCTTATCCTTATACAACTTTCTTCGAAAAAATGATATTCATAAGTTTCACAGGCACGCACACAGATCATCAAGCTCCCAAGCTTGAAGTTTGTTTGAAATTTCTGCAAGATTCGTAGTAGTAGAAACATAGAAAATTATCAAAAATGTATTTTGAAAAATGGGTACAGAAAGCAAGTTTCTGCCTTCAGTAACTTATTTCATCACATTTTTGAGTAGATACATCAAAACTTTATAGTTCCTCATTTAGCTATAATATGATAATACGAATTGAAGCTTCAATGATGCTTATTCTGAGTGGAGTAATTTATTTCTCATTAACCACAGAAAAGCCAAATCTGCTATTTGAATTCGAAGGTGTATGCAAATTTTAGGAAAACTTTTCTAAAAAGCTCTTAAAAATCTTATTCTGTTAAAAATATGCATATCATACATTCGACAAAAAATGAAGTAAAATGAATGGTGATTACAATGATGAAAAAAAATATTTGCATTGCATCTGAAAAAATGAAGAAAAATCGATTTGAAATTCGTCATGTTCATAGTCTTTTTGTGGACACTCCATATGCTGGAGATGCTTCATTATAGCTGGCTAGGATACTGTGAAGTCTTGTCTTTCAATCCATATAAAGCAGTTATTGGTATGTGCAAGGGTTCGTGAAATATAATTGGATAACATAGCCTCTACAAGTATAATATATTATCAAAATGGCCAATATTTTGAAAAATGTCGAATAAAAGTATGTGAAAAGTATACGAAAGCATGCCGGAAGTTTCAGAGAATTGAAAAACACTATTGAATATAGGGTGTCCCATTTGAAAAAACAAAGTCACTGTTGAGGACTATTGAAGGAAATTAATTCTTCCAGATCGACGCTGAGTGCTCAAGTCCGAATTCAATTGCGCATGAAGGGCTTAGCGCCTACGAGAGTGCGCCACTTGCACCCTCATAGATAAAAGGAGACGACAGGGTGAATTTGAGTGACTCTCTATTTCTGTGTCTACTTCACCCATTGCCCAGAATATCACAAGGGTAAAATATCTGTAAAGTGCTAAGAAAATCATTTGTAAAATTAAATACAGTCCATTATTCAAGAAGTGTGTTTTTATCCACAAGTGCTGTGTCACGGTACACAGGGGTAACCTAATTACATCACATCAAGAACCAACAGTCACCCTCATTCCTCTTTTGTGGGACACCCGATATATTCGAAAATATTTTTAGGTTGTGCTCTTTTTGGAGTATATCAAGTCTGCATAAAAAAATTTTGCCAAACTCAGACCGTTACGCGTATATCGTTCACTGCAGCAATAGTGGGACACCCTGTATATTAGAGGTATCAATTTGAGAGTCTCATATTGCGACGTCCTCTCCGACGAATTTTGTATGGAATCAGGAATACTGCAGGGATCACCTCTATTATCTCTCTTGTTCCTCGTATTCATCAATGATATAGGTAGAATTATCAGGTTCAGCAAGTTCTTGCTGTTTGCTGACGACCTTAAGTTGTTAAGAAGGATTTCATCAGCTGTGATTGTGAGCTCCTTCAGCGGGATATGGATGAGGTGATGAACTGGTGTTTGGAGAACCAGATGGTGATGAGGTTTGGAAGACTGAAATCGCCCTACACAATGAACAACAAGCAGAAACCAGGGATACTCCAGCACTACTCAGATTCCAGCAGATGTGTGATCGAAACCAACAGCAGAACGATGAACTTTCTGAAATATCAACCGAAGATATTAAAAAAGCCCTTAAGAACAAGCGTGATTTTACAGCACCTCCCTGCCAAAAATACCGCATGAAATCTCATAAAAACATATAGACAATTTATGAGATTTCATAAGGATCTATGAGGAGAAGCTGTATCCTATACGTACGTTATCCATGACATGTAAACTTTCTATAAGTTTTTATGAGGATTTATAAGTATAAGTAATTTATGAGCATACCCGAATACAAGTTGTACGAGTTTCTATTAGGTAGTATTCGTTTGAGGAGGCTATGAGATTCTATAAGGTATTCCAGTTTCAATCATAATAATGTTTTATGCTCATTCACAAGCCTGAAAACCTATGAGGAATATGTGGAATGTATCAGGAATTCCTTATGTGATTTCATGCGGATCTTATGTGTTTTAATTTGGCTCAAATTAACTGAGAATTCACAAGTTTCAGTGAGGAAGCTCGGCTGTGAAGTATAAGAGTCTGTATCAGGCATTGTTAGATTCTGGCGGCTACGAGATTCAATAAGGTATTCCAATTTCAATCATAATAATGTTTTATGCTCCTTCACGAGCCTGAAAACCTATGAGAAATATGTGGAATGTATCAGGAATTCCTTATGTGATTTCATGCGGATCTTATGTGTTTTAATCTGGCTCAAATTAACCGAGAATTCACAAGTTTCAGTGAGGAAGCTCGGCTGTGAAGTATAAGAGTCTGTATCAGGCATTGTTAGATTCTGGCGGCTACGAGATTCAATAAGGTATTCCAATTTCAATCATAATAATGTTTTATGCTCCTTCACGAGCCTGAAAACCTGTGAGAAATATGTGGAATGTATCAGGAATTCCTTATGTGATTTCATGCGTATCTTATGAGTTTTAATCTGGCTCAAATTAACCGAGAATTCACAAGTCTCAGTGAGGAAGCTCGGCTGTGAAGTATAAGAGTCTGTATCAGGCATTGTTAGATTCTGGCGGCTACGAGATTCAATAAGGTATTCCAATTTCAATCATAATAATGTTTTATGCTTATTCACGAGCCTGAAAACATATGAGAAATATGTGGAATGTGTCAGGAATTCCTTATGTAATTTTAGGCGGATCTTATGAGTTTCTATGTGGCTCAAATGAGAGTTCAAGATTTTATTGGGAATTTTGTGTGGAGAGTGGTTCCAGGATTCGATGGTTCCTATCAGGAATTCCTTATCCAATTTCATGCGAATCTTATGAGTTTTAATGTGGCTCGAATTATCTGAGAATTCACAAGTGTCAATGAGGAATGTCGATTTTATAAGAGTCTGTAACAAGCAGCAAGGGCGGATTTACGGGGGGGGGGTGGTACTGGGGGTACATGTACTATGTACTAAAGACACAATGAACGAATAAAGGAATCGTTAAGGAAATATGAGTCGTAAGACCATTGGAATATGGACCAAATTCCCTTTCCGTTGAATGTACTAAAAGACCGAATAAGTGAATGTATCCCAATCCCAATAGTTCGTTCTTTCTTGAGCGCTAAGCGATCTCAAATGTACTAGAGTACTAGACAAATGAACGAATAAGGGAAACGTTGAGGCAATAAGAGTCGTAAGTACAATGGAATAAGGACCAAATTCCCATCCCGTTGAATGTAGGTACTAAAAGACCGAACAAATCCCAATAGTTCGTTCTTTCATGAGCGCTAAGCGATCCCAGATGTACTAGAGACACAAATGAACGAATAAGGGAAACGTTAAGGCAATATTAATCGTAAGAAAAATGAAATAAGGACCAAATTCCCTTCCAGTTGAATGTACTAAAAGACCGAATAAATCCCAATAGTTCGTTCTTTCATGAGCGCTAAGCGATCCCAGATTTACTGGAGACACAAATGAACGAATAAGGGAAACATTGAGGCAATATGAGTCGTAAGTACAATGGAATAAGGACCAAATTCCCATCCCGTTGAATGTAGGTACTAAAAGACCGAACAAATCCCAATAGTTCGTTCTTTCATGAGCGCTAAGCGATCCCAGATGTACTAGAGACACAAATGAACGAATAAGGGAAACGTTAAGGCAATATTAATCGTAAGAAGAATGAAATAACGACCAAATTCCCTTCCAGTTGAATGTACTAAAAGACCGAATAAATCCCAATAGTTCGTTCTTTCATGAGCGCTAAGCGATCCCAGATTTACTGGAGACACAAATGAACGAATAAGGGAAACGTTAAGACAATGTGACCCGCATGTTCCAACTTCCATTGGGATATGGACCAAATTCCGTTCCTTTCAACGTACTATATAAAAGACACAAAATTCCAAATAGTTCCATGGCGCTAAGCAAATATGAACCTTATGCCGTCGTACTAAAATGCTATGCTCTCTCTCGTAATTGTACTAAAAGATTATTCGGTCTTTTAGTACATCTACTATTAAGAATAGAGATTGGGAAACGTTTCTTTTAGTACAGTGATGGGAACCGGTTTCTAATACATACTACATGTACTATATTTTAATATTTATTTATTTATCGTACAACATGTACTATACAAGCCTGATGCGTGCGCATCGGAAAGTTCAGATTATGACGCCGTGGAGCGTCGCCGCCATGAAACGTGATTACGTGAAACACGTGTGAATGAGTGAAGCAAATTGACGTATAAAGAAGTTTATTTCTTATTTGTTGGGAAATTACAATAATAATTAATTTCACTTTTCTAGAATGATAATGTGATGCATACGTTCCTTTATGAAAGACTTTATTATGTGTTTTCGGTCTGAAGAGAACATTGTATTTTGTGTGAAGTGAGGTTATATTGTAGAAACAAGCTGAACTCTGATGTGAATTATATCTTTTTAGAAGAAAAATGTGATGGATTAGTGCCTTTATGAAAGACTCTTATGTGTTTTCGTTCAAAAGAGAACATTGTATTTTGTGTGAAGTGAGGTTATATTGTAAAAACAAGCTGGAATATGATGTGAATTATATAAATAGGTATGCTTTTCCGTAATTATGTGTTCTTTTCAAGTTACTTCTGTAAAATTATTCCATAATATTGTCCTCAATGAAATTATGAAATGTCAATGTCACTGTGGTCAGTGAAATACGTAATAATTCAGTATGTACCTATTCAAGCATCTCATGAACGGATAAGAAATAAACATTTCAAGCCGCTATGAATTCTTTCACTCCAACTGTATAAATCCACCAACCAATAGTTCGAACATTGTAAATGATTGTATTTGATTGTGGTGATAATAATAAACATATTTGATTTGATTTGATAGGTACCTATAACCATTTAAAAACGTATTATTATAATCCTAGGAATTTCAGTTAGAAACATATGGATATTTTAAGTAAACTTTCAAACTGTCAAATTCTCAATAGCGAATGATTAAGTGTGAATTATTATGATTTCTGGCGAATATCGGTGATGGTACGATATATGAATTTACATTTTCATTCTAACTTCAATGTCGTACATTCTCTTCTATTATCCTCTTGGTAGAACACATGCAAACCATATTGTCCTAATTTTCTGAATTGCCATCTGAAACACAATTTGAGAAATACAGGGTGTCCAAGTTCGAGTGCCTATTAGACGTTTCTAGAGAACGGGACATATTTGAAATCTGAAAATTGGGATTATGATATTGTTCGAAATTCTCTATTTTTAGAGCCAGAGCACTTCCGGTTATACTGGGAGTGAAAATAAATTTGCATGAATATCAGGGATTTTCCAATTTTGTGTCGAAAACGCTGATCGAAAATCGGTCATAACTTCTGTTTTTCAAATTAGAACCCTATTTTTTCATAATTTCGTTGGATTCTGCGAAAAAAAGTAATGAAAGCACTCTCAGATGCTCTTTCTCCTAAATTCAGTAATTCCCGAGTTATTTGAGCTTTTCTGGATTCATGTTGTACGTAGAATCAAATTCATCTGATCTTTTACTTGAGAATATTCTGTGACCAAAGAAGATACATTTTCCCATTAATAATTTACAAGTGACAGGTCTAATTTTAGGTTTTATCTGTATACTTTTCGATTTTCTTCCATGAAAATATTGCATGAGAATATTCTGTGACCATAGAAGATGAATGATTTCATTGATAATTCACAAGTGGCAGGTCTAATTATAAGTTGTTACTATGGTTTCATAAAGATTTCCATCGAATCTGAACCAGATTCGATGAATTTGAATCTATGTAGCTACTACATGAATCTAGAAAAGTTCGAATAACTCGAGAATTACTGATTTTAGGAGCAAGAGCATCTGAGAGTGCTATCATTATTTTTCTCAATCAACGCAATTTTTCTCATCAACGCAATCATAAAAAAATAGGGTTCTAATTTGAAAAACAGAAGTTATGGCCAATTTTCGATCACAGTTTTCGACACAAAAATTGGAACACCCTGTGATGATATTTATGAAATTCAAAAGATGTATGACCTCTCCACGCTCTTCTACTTTGACGTTGTGAGAACGGTTCACACTCGGGATGTTCAGAATAAGAAAAATGAGCATGATACTGGCTATGAATATTTTACTTTTTCTCAGGTTTTTTTTTCGATATTCTGAAAACTGTTTGAATGAATACAATGTTTTTAACAGAAATGTATTCAGAATTGAATACTCAATCATATCAGGAACGAAAAGATTGAAAAAAAATTTTTTTCAGCAAATTTATTTTCACTCCCTGTATAACCGGAAGTGCCCTGGCCTTGAAACTATTTTAGGTCGGTAGAAAATTTAGAACAATATCATAATCCCAATTTTCAGATCTCAAATAAGTCCAGTTCTCCAGAAACGTCTAGTAGGCACTCGAACTTGGGACATCCTGTATAGTGTGACTGCTATAAAATCTTATGCATTCTCATTTATTCTCAAACCTCATTAACTCGTAGAAACATACAGCAGAAATTAATTTTGTGTACAAACAGATTTGAAACAGGTAAATATTACGTGTGAAAACCACATTGGAAAACTATAGATTCTCATAGAAACGGATATGAAGCATGTGTAAAAACACATTAGAAACCGGTAGGTACCTATAATGTGTGAAAAGCACATTTGAAAACTATAGATCCTTATAAAAACTCGTAGGAACGAATATGGGTTATGTGTAAAAACACATTAGAAACAGATAGGTCTTATGTGTGGAAAACACATTTGAAAACTATAGATTCTTATAGAAACTGGTAAAAACACATTAGAAACAGGTAGGTATTATGTGTGAAAACCACATTTGAAAACTATAGATCCTTATAAAAACTCGTAGGAACGGATATGGGTTATGTGTAAAAACACATTAGAAACAGATAGGTCTTATGTGTGAAAAACACATTTGAAAACTATAGATTCTTATAGAAACTGGTAAAAACACATTAGAAACAGGTAGGTATTATTGTGAAAACCACATTTGAAAACTATAGATCCTTATAAAAACTCGTAGGAACGGATATGGGTTATGTGTAGAAACACATTAGAAACAGATAGGTCTTATGTGTGAAAAACACATTTGAAAACTATAGATTCTTATAGAAACTGGTAAAAACACATTAGAAACAGGTAGGTATTATTGTGAAAACCACATTTGAAAACTATAGATCCTTATAAAAACTCGTAGGAACGGATATGGGTTATGTATAAAAACACATTAGAAACAGATAGGTCTTATCTGTGAGAAACACATTTGAAAACTATAGATTCTTATAGAAACTAGTGAAAACACATTGTAGGTATTATGTGTGAAAACCATATTTGAAAACTATAGATCCTTATAAAAACTCGTAGGAACGGATATGGGTTATGTGTAAAAACACATTAGAAACAGATAGGACTTATGTGTGAAAAACACATTTGAAAACTATAGAATCTTATAAAAACTCGTAGGAACAAGGTCCATTCAATGTAGGAATCGCTTATAGAAACGTATATGATTTACGTTAGTAAATGCCATTAGAAACTAAAGCAATGTGTATCAGTAGTCTCCATTAAATACTGATGAATATCGTATATGGTTTTATACGGATTTGCGGTTTCACTATCCAATTAGGATCTCATCAGTTCTCATACATAAATTTTCTATCAGTTTCTATGAGACATTTTTGGCAGATCTGGACTGGACGGTATTCAAAACTACTGGTGGAAGAGATTTCCAGCTACACATCAACACCTGGCAAGATTATTCAGATGTTGACTCGCCATGAGCCCATTCCGTCATGGTTAGTGGAGGGTAGAACAGTGCTGATACCAAAATCAGGTGATTTAGGGCAACCCAAGAACTATCGCCAAATCACTTGCCTCAATACACTGTATAAGATGCTCACAAGTGTAATTCAAGATCAAATACTGAGGGTTAGTGGACCAGTGTGGAACAGTATCTACGAACAGAGGGGAGCAAAGAAAGGAGTGCAAGGATGCAAGGACAACTTGCTCATAGACAAGAGCGTATGTCTAGACGCCAGACACTACAAGCGCGACCCACACACATCATGGTTAGACTACGCGAAAGCATATGACACCTCGCCGCACGAACTGATAATACGGTTATTAAAAATGCTGAAAGTCCACCCCAACATCGTCCAAGCGATAGAAAATATCATAGCGCTGTTGAAAACGAAGTTTGCCATCCGAGCAGAGGGTCGAACCGTTTATACGGGATGGGTGAGATACAGGAGAGGAGTTTTCCAGGGAGATTCGCTAAGCCCGTTATTATTCTGCATAAATCTTATACCACTAACAATTGAGTTAAGGGAGAGCAAGATAGGATACCAGGCCGGACCACCAGGCAGCAGGAACCACCTGATCTCGCATCTCTTGTACGTGGACGACTTGAAGCTCTACGCTCCCTCCGAGTCCGCACTGCGGCAACTACTGAATATCGTTTCAGACTACACTTCAGCAATGGGAATGTCACTCGGTTTGGACAAGTGCGCTGTTTTTCATCTGCGCAGGGGAAAAGCTGAAGACGCAGGAGAAGATATTCGACTGGAAGATGGAATGACTTTTCGACACCTCGAAGACGGAGAAACTTACAAGTTTCTTGAAATGAAACAGAGGGGTGTACTGGAGGCAACCCAGATAAAGGATGCCTTAACAGCCAGCTACAAAAAGAAGCTGAGAGACATATGGAAATCGCAGCTGTCGGGAAAGAACAAAGTATCTGCTACAAATATGCTAGCCATCCCGATTCTCACCTACTCTTTCGGGGTGGTGAACTGGACGGTAAACGAACTCCTAGATCTTGATAGGTCAACAAGGAAAACCATGAACATGAATCGTAGGGGATATAACTTCCTCGAAGCCAGGGGGGTAGTGGATTGCAATGTTTGGAATATCAACAAACATTGGAAATGGCAGTAAGGATTCTAAGAAGTGAAGATCCGCTTCTGAAATTTGTCGCTCAGCATGACATTGCGAACCATGGAGCCTTCCTATTCCGAGCTGCACAAAGGGCCATGGAGAAGCTCAGCATAACCGGCGTATCAATCAATCCTGAGCTCGCTGGAACACAGATCACTCAAGCGGACCAAAGAAGCCTAGCAAGACTGATCCGAAAGTCTCAGTCAGATACATCACCCGGACATCATGTGTGTAAGACCTTGCACTCCATATATTTCAGGAGTTCGAAAGACCAGGACCTGTCTGAAGAATTGTCTTTCGCCTTTCTAAAGTCAGCTAGCCTTAAGTCAGAGACAGAAGGATTTGTGATGGCGTGTCAAGATGGAGTACTGAATACGAGATGGTATAAAAAAACATCATGAAAATGGACACCCCAACAACTTGCAGGGCTTGCCATGGGCAACAGGAAAGTATTATGCACATCCTTTCCGCCTGCAGAGTCCATTCTCCATCAGTGTATGTAGAGAGACACAACGCGGCACTCCGAATCCTATACTTTCATCTGAGAGCCGCGTATAAGATAGACAAAGAACCGGTGCTACCATATGCGCCTCTGGAGATTGAAGCGGTGGTTCAGAACGAAAGAGCTCGCATATGCTGGAACTATCCTGTCTCAACAACACGGCAGATCAAGCTGTTAAGACAGACATACTTCTGCTGGACAAGGAGTTGAAGGAGTTATTTGTCGTGGAATTCTCCAACCCGGCTGAAAATAATGTTGTGATGAAGGAAGAACAGAAGAGGCAAAAATACAAAGACCTGATGTTCGAGCTCGGAACTTTATACCCAGGTCATAAAATTAGGATGGTCGTACTTATCATAGGATGTCTCGGTGGAATGAGAGCTAACTACGTGGATTAACTGAAGATTATCCCGGTCTGCAGATCACTGGCCGAGGAATTGGCGCACAGAATGCAGAAAGCAGTGTTGCTCGGGTCACTCCATATCATCAGGTCCCATGAACTCTAGAAGCCACTTGCAGCTCATCTCTTTTGTTAAGGGACGCTGCTAGGGCAGGATGAAGAACTCCTCCATTGAAGTGTGAGGGGTTTTTAGTGAGTAACCACACAATATCCTGGATTCTCCTACTACCGAGAGTGCGGACCCTCTCGGTGCCCATAAAGTGTTTTCCCCTCACACGGACGTTAAAAAAAAATAATAATAATAAGGGGCTCTGGATGGATTTCTGGAGTACGGGCTTAGCACACCCGAGGTATCCTAGCTACCTGGCAGTAGGTATAAAATGCACTAGCAATAGAATGTAAAATTTACGGAGCAAACGGGTGAATCGGCATTGTACCACCAGAACCTCCTGTCGCGTTCAAGATTTAGGAAGAGGGTCTTGTTCGAAAAATTAGTCACAGTCTCCCTCGGATAACGACGGAAGCAGCGTGATACCGAGTAGGGCTACTGCAACACCACACCAAGAGGAAACTGCTATCAACAGGCCTCAACCCACTCTTGATGCTTCAACGGCGACGCAAGTCACTATGCCCGCGACCACGAGAGCTGGACTCCCTAGGAAAAGCATGAAGTGGACCCAAGAAATGGACTCCTTCATTATGCGCTCTTACTACAAGATCACACACTTGGAATCGAATATGACAGCATACCGATATGGATTGCATCAAGAATTCATAGAAAGATATCCAGAACTCCACCACATTTCTGAACAAAGGATATCAGATCAACGACGAACTATTGTGCAAAACAACCTACTCTCTACGGACACATTGAGGAGTATACGAGATGAAGTCCTCATGGAACTGAGCAACGACACTGGAGCTAACATCGAAACACATCCAGAACAAAACCAGAATGAGATCCAGAATATGGAATCTAATGATAATGGGGAAGTACCGTCTGATTCAAGTGGACCAGGGGAATATGCGCACTCTGCAAGATCACTACTCAGCACAGCCATGGTTGAGTTCCAGGGAGCCAATCCAACAAAACGCCCAAAGCTGCCTAAATTAAAAAATAACAAGAGCACCAATATTATTCTGGCCAGTGTAAATGCAGCCTTCGATGACCACGTTGAGGACTTCAACAGCCTGGAAGGAATCCACACTCTCGTGTATTGTGGAGCAGTAGCAACCCTTCGACTACACAAACAACAAGTCCACACCCCCGAATATCACACACGGGAAAGAACCATAAAGAAACCACCATGGCAAACCCGATTGGAGAAAGACATCGACAAAATCAGAAAGGAAATAGGCCGACTTACTGAGTTCCTGCGGAATGAATCCCCGTCACGACGCCTGAAATCGTTTGTTAGAAAAATTTTGAAGAAGATTGATAACACCATGAAAAAATCTGAAAGCAAACATCACATCATCATATATGTGGATAATCTGAAACAGAAACTTCAAGCGAAGGCGAAAAGACTATCCAGATATTTGAAATGCACTCAACGGAAACAGCATAACCAATTATTTCACAACAACGAGGCAAACTTCTACAAACACATCACCAAAAGCTCAAACAAAGTCAACCGAGCTATGCCAGAAGCCCAATCATTGAAAAATTATTGGGGTTCTCTGTGGTCGATGCCTAAGGAACATAATGAGAATGCTGATTGGATCAGGAGGGAGAAAAATCGAACGAACATCCCACAAATGAACTTCGAAGAAATATCAGTGGATGAAGTGGTGACAGCACTGAAGGAAGCAAGCAATTGGAAGGCTCCACGAGTCGACAATATCCATAACTTCTGGTACAAGAAATTTGGCCATCTGCATGAAGCTATAGCGAGACAGTTTACGCATATAATTCAACATCCTCAAGAAGCTCCTAAATTCTTAACCGAAGGAGTAACCTATATGCTTCCAAAAAGCGATAGGACTCAAGAACCATCGCAGTACAGACCTATCACTTGTCTTCCAACACTGTACAGAATACTCACCTCGTGTTTATCCAACCGAATATATCAACATTTGGATGAAAACAACATTATGGCAGAAGAACAGAAAGGATGCAGAAGAAAACACCGAGGGTGCAAGGAACAACTCATCATCGACTCAGTGATCATGAAACAGGCCCATGAGAAAGGACGCAACTTGCACTCAGCCTTCCTCGATTATCAGAAGGCATTTGATAGCACCCCTCATTCGTGGCTCATCGAGGTGCTGCACATTTATGGAATCAATCCTGTTTTGGTGGAATTTTTGAGGACAACAATGTCTCAGTGGCGAACATCAATACAAGTCACTATGAACAACAAGACGATTAAGCTCGAAGAAATCCCCATTCGTCGTGGGATCTTTCAAGGAGACTCCTTGAGCCCATTATGGTTCTGTTTGGCAATGAACCTTTTATCATCGATGCTCCAAGGAACGAAATGTGGATTTAAGATCAAGACAGCGCGGGAAGAACATACTATTTCCCACCTACTCTACGTGGACGACATCAAACTATATGCTGCAAACAAGAAGCAATTGGATGAGCTTCTGAAAATCGTCAGTTCTTTTTCAACTGATGTTCGAATGGAATTTGGCATTGAAAAATGTAGAACCCTGAACATCCATATAGGAAAAGTCGTGGACGGTGAATCACAACTACCGAATGGAGATATACTTCAAGCCATGAGGGATGGAGAAACTTAATATCTGGGATACCAACAGGCTAGATGTTTGGAGCAAAAGCAGTCGAAGGCGAAAATCCGGGAGGAGTATACTGGCCGACTGAGAACGGTGATGAAGTCACTGTTGACTTCTGGAAATCTCATCAAAGCCATCAACAGCTACGCAATCCCTGTGCTGGTTTATTCATTTGGAATTATCAAGTGGACCAGGACAGATCTGGAGGACTTTCAAAGGCAAACTAGAACGATGCTTACGAAACAGAGAGGTCATCACCCTAGGTCGTCAGTATTAAGAACCACTTTACCACGGAAGGAAGGAGGACGGGGACTTGCGGATATTGTCAACCTTCACACTCGCCAGATTAAAAACCTCAGGGAATTCTTCTTTGAGAAGGCGAATAATTCCAATCTACACAGAGTTGTTACTTTGGTTGATAAGAAGTTTACACCTTTAACTCTGGCTACTGCAGATGAATTGCTGCATCTGCCATCTCTTTCTGATACTGACAAGCTAGAACAATGGTCAAAAAAAGAACTCCATGGACGGCATCCCCATGAGTTAAATCAGCCATATATTGACAAAACCTCATCCAACAAATGGTTATCGATGGGTGAACTGTTTCCTGAGACCGCAGGTTTTATGATGGCTATACAAGATCAAGTCATCTCCACCAACAACTACAAGAAATACATCATGAAGGACCGTACAGTGCCAACAGATATGTGTAGGAAGTGTCATCAAAAATCTGAAACAATTCAGCATGTAACTTCTGGCTGCGAACAACTGGCCAACACTGATTACCTCCACCGACATAACCAAGTGTGCAACATCATACACCAGAAATTGGCGCTCAAGTTCGGACTTCTCAACTCCTACAAGCCGTATTATAAGTATCAGCCGCTGCCTGTGTTAGAAAATGACTCTTTAAGACTATACTACGATAGGCCTATTATCACTGACAGAACGGTGACGAATAACAGGCCGGATATGGTGGTTTACGACAAGAGGGTCAGGAACAGTGGCGGCGCGTGGATTTATATTTTGGGAGTGCACATGTGGGCAGATACCGGGGGGTCTAGAGGGTACGGACTACATGGGGAAGGGGGGTTCTGGGGAGGAAAAAAATGTGAAATCAACCTTCGAATTTCGCAGTTTGGGGAGTTTGTGATGTTCTTTGGCCTTATCTTGGAATAACATTCAGAAAACCCCAAATTCTCACAATAGGGGTACCGTCTGCTGGAGCATAACGGCAAACTATAACCATTTGGAAAATGTTTGAAATGTCAATTGTTTCATCACCTATCACGGACACGAATTTTGAGGCAGCAAGTTCTTTCTTAATGTGTGCATGACACACAGAAAGCAATGAAAGCATACAGTCCAACTATTCATTTTGAATGTCTTTGGATGTTCCGCTGAATACTGTGGATTGATCCAAATGATCCCTGAGTGCTAGATCTAATTCAGACGAAATATTGAAAAGACCAGGACAGGCAATTTTGATTTTTGTTTTTCTTTCTACTGTCAGCGAATTTGTTTTTGAATATTGTACGCTAATGCTAATCGGATTCCCAAAATTTGCGGCCATAATTGCGCGAAATACAACCAATTGAATATTTTTGTGTGTTCTCTTGAGTGAAATATTATTATTTGCCTTGACATTAATTCATGTAGATAACAAACATTTATAAATGAATAATATTGAACTCCTATATAAGACTTTGATTTCAATCACTGGTGCTCTACATTTCAAGCTTTTTATAAGATTTAGTGATTGCTTTTGAATACAAATAATCATCGTATCTAATGAACTTGAAATTTGAAAAAAAAATTTATACAAATGGTACATAAAACCATGTCCCTTGTTTTTTTCTACAAAACCGCAAGATGACGCCTCTGTTTTCTTACGCCGATATCATCTGTTAGTATTAACGACCGAGTATACATAGCGCAGACACAATGAACAGAATTTGAATTAAGAGTTGCCTATCTATAGCTTGTCTATGCAACAGACGACCGTACACATTCTGGATGTGTACCTATGTCAGCTAAATACTATGGACTGTTACGGGGAGTGAGGGACGCGAAGGGTAGCGGCTGCTCCAATGAGGGATCAGTTCGAGAGTGCAGTGTACGGGCTACGCGTATTTGCATTCACCGTTGGCTTCCGAAGTTGTGACTGTTGTGAGTTCGCCCGCCGTCTGTTTATTGTTTCTATAGTAGTCTACAGTAGAACAGAACCGTGAACTGGAACATCGGAAATTAAAAATAAAATTAAATACCCAATAGAAAACGTTACATTTACGTCAAACACAAAAATAAATTCCTTCAGATGAAGATATCACTTGGGGGTACACGTGCACATGTGCACATATGGGGGAGCCGCCACTGGTGAGGAAGGCAATTTTGGTGGATGTAGCTGTACCCAACAACAACAACATGTTGAATAAGTACTACGAGAAGATAAGCAAGTACACAGACCTGGTTTTCGAGATCAAGGAAATGTGGCACCTAGAGAAGGTTGATATCGTTCCAGTGATCATCTCGTCGACTGGATTGATACCCAAGAGCTTACACAATAGTCTGAACAAATAAGAATTAAATGTAAACAGCTACATTGAAATGCAAAAAGCAGTTACCTTGTTCGTAAATTTTTGTCAAGTGTATCGTGATCGAGTCTATTCCCTTTGATTATTGTATCTGGGAAAGGTAAATTTATCCGGCCGGATACCGAGATAGTGAATAAGTCCACGATCATAATAATAATCATAATTAACCCGCACGGGTGTGGTGTGGTTTATGCCATGCTACATAGGGGGTGACGCCCCCACGGCCCGAGTTACCTGGGCCACTAAGGGTGAATGGTGGCAAACCCATAAAAATGGTGATTGAAGTAAGCCTCGGAAGAGAGTCGCTGCCTGGGGAGCGCCACGGCATGTCCGGAGCCGACGCTGGGCATGGCAGCATGCGATCCGTCGGTGGCAGGTTGCTGAGGAAGCGGGCTCTTGTCCCTCAACAAAATACAGCACCACAACAACAACGAGAAGTGGAAACCGATATCATGGCAAAAGATCGAAATGTCACTCCACCTGCTGGCTCGACCACCGTGAGGAGGACTGCCAGCAGGGTAGCTCGCAACGCACGTATTAAGTGGAGCCGCGAAATGAATATTGAAGTAATGCGAGCTTTTTACTACGTGAACAATTGCGATGACAAACCACTTCCTGGATGGAGATACTCCCTCTATACTGAATTTACCAAGAGACATCCAGAACTTCAGCTAACGGAAGGGAACATTGCGGATCGTAAAAATGTTATTATACGAAAAGGCTACTTGACAAGACAGGAACTAGATGAGATCAAGAGAGGAATGGGCTACAGAATCAATCAAGAACAGATTGTCGGAAGTCAGAATGAAGAACCCACCGAGCCGCTGGAAAGACCAGCAGATACGGCGAGGGACCTATCTGTCACACGAACTGCTCACCAAGACTCCCCACAATATCGCCAACTGTATGACCCCTTCTATAGTAACCTGGCGCAATACGAATCTACTGATCCGCTCAACCGCCCCATCCTTCCAAAATTGAACTTCAACTCTACGGCCAAAAATAACATCGAGAGGCTCAACGAAATATTGGCAGAACACCTGAGCACTCAATGGACGTTGGAACAAGTCCACTTATCTCTGTACTGTGCTGCCATCTCAGTAATCGGACAAAGATCTACATCCCCAGAACCAGTGAACAGAAAGTTAAAAATCAAACTCCTGCCTGGAAAAGAAGATTAATGCAGGACGTCGATAAACTTCGAGGAAAAGTTGATGTCTTGGATGAGTTCCTGAAGGATAATAAAGTATTAAACAAAGTGCTAAAAATAGCCACATCCGCAGGGCTGGACCTGGAATCTCCACGACATAAAGAGTTGATAGTTGATCTGAAAGATCGCTTGAGACAACAAGCTAAAGCGAAAGGTGCTCGCCTGCGAAGATACAATGAGCTAACAAAGCGAAAACAACAAAACGCTGAATATGTGAGAGACAGAAAGAAGTTCTTTAGAAGTCTTGAGAAGCCATCCGAAAACTCCTCCAATCAGCATGCTGACATTAACAATGACGAATTTCGGCAATATTGGAGTTCTCTATGGTCGGAGAGTGGTCAACTTCAGAGGAATACTAGCTGGCTTACGGACATCGAACACCAGGCCTCAGAAATCGTTGAGATGAAGACTGATCTTTTCACAGTCGAAGAAATTTCCAACATTGTCAAAAACACTAGTAACTGGAAGGCCCCAGGACCCGACCGACTTCACAACTTCTGGGTTGAATAATTTCCAGCATGTTTCCCGAGTCTGGCTAGATGTTTTTCGGATGCGCTGGAAGATCCCTTCAAGATACCTACTTTCCTCACTCAAGGGAATACCTATATGCTTCACAAAAGAGGAGATCGCAGCAAGCCAGAAAACTACCGACCGATAACGTGTTTGTCAGTGGTGTACAAGCTGTTCACAACGCTTGTGAATAATGCGATATATCGTCACTTTTAAGCCAACATTCTGGAAGAAGAACAGAAAGACTGCTCTAGAGGATCGGCTGGATGCAAACATCAACTCAATATAGACGCTGTAGGGTTAAAGCAAGCCCAAGCGAGAAGGAGGAATTTAAGTCTATGTTATATCGACTATCAGAAAGCCTTCGATACGGTGCCCCACGATTGGCTTGTGAAGGTACTGGAGATTTATAAGATCTGCCCGAAAATAAGAGGCGTGCTCCAACATGGAAAACGAATATTCTTATAAACAACATCAATGCTGGAACCGTAAAAATATCGAGGGGGATATTTCAGGGAGATGCCCTGTCGCCGATGTGGTTTTGTATAGCACTGAATCCTCTATCTACTCTTTTGAAAAACACCAACAATGGGTACAGACCAACAATGAGGAATCCGCGAAAACTTACCCATTTATTTAATTAATTAGTTAATATGGCCGCGGCCGACGCGGACGTGTCGGATCGAGATATCGATGAAATTTCGGATAAGGGTGAATTCAAAATGTTTCAAATGCTGTTTGAAATCAACCAACATACGCGTCTGTAAAAATTGTTTATCAATTTTTCACGGCAGTTGTGTGGAAAGAAGCAAAAACGTTAAAATTATCTGTGACACAATCGTCGAATGTTGTGAAGCCGAAATTCCAGAAAATAACGCCAAAGTGGAAGTTGAAAGTGGAGAGATTATTCAGCTCAGACTCGAGGTGAAATATCTGAAACTATTGATGGGAGAAATGAGGGACAAAAATAGAATCCTAAGTATCAATAATTCACTTTTAATGGACAAGTTAAAAAAATCAAACATTCGAAAAAAATATAAACATTCCTGAAAAAGAAACCTCGACATCTCTTATCTCTGCAGAAGAAACGTCAGGTTCAAAAGTTGAATCTCGTCCAAGCTATGCGCATGCTACTGCGAGACGGTTGAATTCAGCAACACAGAATACGAATATACAAGCCTGTGCAAGTTCTGTGATACAAGCACAGACCACAGAACTCATCGAGAGAAATGTCAATATACGTGACATTCGTGACAATCAGAACCAAAACAAACGCGTAGTTTCCAAACAGGAAGAAATAGTAAAAAACAGCAACGAAAGAAAAGATGATCGTTTTGGACAACCAAATAATGTCCAAACAGCGACTTACAATCGAACCAGTCGAAGGAAAACCATAAAAAACATTGGTACTGCAAAGCTAGATGACAAGGAGAGAAATACAGAATTTTCTGGCGCCGAGAAAAAAGTCTGGCTTTATATAAATCGAATCAATAAACACGTCTCAGAAGAAATGATTCGAGAATATATTAAAAAACAAAAGGAAATGTCCAACTGCGAAATTGAAGTCAAGGAATTAGACGGTGATCCTCGCCTGAACAAGAGATTTCTTGTAAAAGCCCCATTTAGCAAAAAGGACATCATGTATGACCCCTCCTTCTGGCCAGAAGGAGTAGGCGTCAAAAGATTCGAGTTCACAAGGCACAAAGAATACATGAATAAAATTGCGAACTTTCTCAAAGAACAACCATCAATTGCAATCTACAATGCATAATATCTCTCTCTCTCTCTTCAGTCGATGTCTGGTTTCAGACGTCGTGACCCCTTGAATGTATGCCCGGGACAGTCATGCTTCTCCAGGCTTCTCTGTCTTCAGCAGTCCGCATCATATCTTGTATCGAGAGGTTTGTCCAGGATTTTATTTGATCGATATATCTGTTCGGCGATCTTCCTCTCCGGCGCCTTCCGTCAACTTTCCCCTGGATGACTTGTTTTTCTAACCCATCTCTCCGAATGACATGGCCAAAGTATTTGAGGGTGTTTCTTTGGATGTCTGGTAGTAACCGTTCATTTTCAGCAATTTCTAGCTCTTGAAGGATTGAAGCGTTTGTTCTGCGGGCCGTCCATGGAATTCTAAGCATTCGTCTATAGCATGTCATTTCGAAAGCTTCGATCCGGCGTCTACATGCCACATTGATAGTCCATGACTCGGATCCGTAGGTAGCGATCGGGAATACAAGGGATTTCATGAGTCGTTGTTTTGTAGTTTTACTTATGTTATGGTCTTTCCATACTTTTGTTAGCTTGGTCAATGCTGTCTTTGCTGTCCCGATCCTCCTTTTCACCTCCTTCTCACTTCCACCTTTGTTCGTGATGCATGCACCGAGGTATATTATTGACTCTTTGCACTCAATGTCAGGTATTGAAGAGAGGATTTGTGGTAAAACTCCGCTTCTATCCACGATCATTAGACAACACTTGCTCCTGTTAAGTTTCAGCCCCGTTTCTGCACTAAATTCTTCGACTCGTTTCAGTAAGTTTCTCATTTCCTCTTCATTGCTTGCTAATATTGTCGTGTCGTCCGCGTATCTGAGGTTAGAGATTTTTCGTCCGCCGATGGATATTCCTCCTTCCCAGCCATCTGTTGCCCTCCTTATGATCCACTCCCCATAAATGTTGAAAAGGAGGGGGGAAAGAATGCACCCTTGTCGGACACCTTTTTCTACTCGAAATTCCCTTGACAATTGACCGTCAACACAGACACAGGCTTTGTTGTGTACATATAGTTGGCGTATGAGATGTGTTAGGTGGTTCGGTACACCCATCTCTTCTAGAACCTTCCATAAAATGGTCCAGTTCACAGTGTCGAAGGCTTTGGTGTAGTCGAGAAAACAAAAAATGGCTGGGACATTGTATTCGTACAGCTTTTCTGTTAGTTGTCGGACATTTATTAGCTGATCTCGAGTGCCTTTTCCCGGGATAAACCCAGCCTGTTCTGGTGGAATTTGCGGTAGGATGTAAGGTTTCAATCTTTCATGCAACACCCGTAGCATAACTTTGCTCGCATGATTTATAAGTGCTATCGTTCTGAAGTTACTGCATACCTCTTTATCACCCTTTTTATGGAACGGTACGTACACCGACTGTATCCAATCGTCTGGCCATGCTCCAGATGTCCAAATTTTATTGCATATGAGGTGCATTAGACGAACTCCTCCGTCTCCTGAAATTTTTATCATTTCTGCAACTATTCCGTCGGCGCCAGCTGTTTTATTGTTTGTTAACTTCTTGATGGCTGTTTCTACTTCACTGTACAGGATGTCTGGTTCAGTTAATCCTCTGAAATTGAAAGAATCTTGAGATGCAGGATTATCGGCCGCCATGAGTTCGGTACAATATTGTCGCCATCTTTCCAGTATTAGATTTAGATCAGTCAGCGTATTTCCGTCCTTATCTTTTACAGGTAGATGTCTGGGTTGGCAACTCTGCGACAGGAATTTGACTTTTTTGAAAAGATCTCGGGGGTTATTTTCAGTTCTGTGTCTCTCTATGTCTTTGCAGATGAAGTCAATGAAATTGTTTTTGTCAGTTCTAAGAGCTCTGTTGACTAACTTGTTTAGCTCGTTGTACTGGTATAATAATATCTCTATTATGCATCAAAATATCCAATCGATCGGAAATGCTGTAGATCAGTTGGAAGAAGTCGTCAAATCACTTGAAACAGAGCAGGACTTGAGGGCATTATGTCTCACCGAGCATTGGAAAGACAAAGATCAAATTAAAAATTATGGAATTAAGGGTTTTCAACTGGCGGGCTACTTTTGTCGATCCACAAATAAACATGGAGGTTCGGCAATTTATGTGAAACAGGGCACCACTTATCAAGTAAGAAATGATCTGATCAAGATGTCAATAGAGAAAATAATTGAGATATCGGCCATCGACTTGAAAATAGGAAAACATCTCATTACTGTTCTTTCAGTCTACACAACACCTGGGAACAGCAAAGATTTCTTAGAGAAATTTTAAGAGGTCCTAGATGCTATGCGCTGGTCTGGGAAAACTGTTATTATCGGGGGGACTTCAATATAGACCTGCTGAACTTGGATAACCAATGTACTTTGTCTTTCTGTGACCTACTAAGCTCATATGACGTCCACCCAACCATAGTGCAACCTACAAGATCAACCAATACTACCAAGAAATGCATAGATAATATACTAACAAATAAAATTCAATATGCAAGTAGAAACATTCAAACAAGAATGTCTGATCATGAAACCGCTCAAATGTTGACAATTTCCTTACCACAAACAGACACAAAATATCATTATAGAAGATTAATGTCCAAACAAAGAACCGAAAGCTTGGTAGAACGACTAAAATCTGTGGATTGGAACATCCTGCACAAGATTCCACAATATGATATAAATAAGCAATGGAACACCTTTCTGCAACTATTCACAACATAATTTGAGCTAGAATGCCCCCTGAAAAAGATTCCAATCACCAAGCCAAGGCCTATTAGGGCAGAAAACGAAAGTATGAAACATTGCAAAAGGAAACTTGACATCCTGCACCTATGCAAAACAAAAAACCCCATTTTCCATAATGCATATAAAGATGCAAAACAAGAGTATGACAACCTACTTAGGGAAGAAAAACGGAAAACCTTCAGTACGCATATTCTACAGTCGGACAATAAAACTAAAAGTTTGTGGAATGCAGTAAAAGCAATCAAGGGGCAAAGTAATGGTACATCTTCCACTCTAGAAAACCTTGATGATATGGCAGAACGATTCAACTCATATTTCTCAACATCTGCAAAGAATTTAATAACTAAGAAAACACCTCAATCGGACTACAATATACCTCAAAATCCGAACATATTTGAATTCCAACAAACAAATGAGGAAGAAGTATTAAGATTAATATCATTATTGAAGAATAAGAGCAGCTGTGGAGTGGATGGAGTGCCGGTGAACATTGTTAGAGGATGCAAGGAACAACTGGTCTATCCATTAACATACGTGATTAATAATTCACTGAAGCTAGGTATTTTCCCTGAACAACTAAAAAGGGCGCTTATAAAACCATTATTCAAAAAGGGTAAGCAAGATGCACCGGAAAACTACAGACCGATCAGTCTGCTCCCTAGTTTCTCCAAAATATTCGAACTAGTCGTGTGTAAATAACTGATGGCTTTTCTGGTTGGTCAGAATATTCTGCCCCCCTCACAACATGGATTTATTAAGGGAAAATCAACTCAGACCGCAATTTTCGAGTTTGTGAGGAGAACACTGAGGGCCCTAGAGGACTCTGAATTTACCATCGCAGTTTTTCTGGATCTGTCTAGAGCGTTTGATACCCTAAACCATGGGCATATAATCCAAAAAATGAGTTCTTATGGCATAGGGGAACCTCACTTGAATGGTTCAGATCATACCTCTCCTTCCGAACCCAACAAGTTGTAATCACAAATGGAGAATCAAAAGCTATATCAAAACCACTTCCTGTTGAATTAGGAGTGCCTCAAGGAAGCATTCTAGGAACAACCATCTTCATTGTCTTCATGAACGACCTATTTGCTGAAACATCTCCAATAATTGAGTGCTCATTAATAAACTATGCCGATGACACAAATGTCTTACTGAAAGCAAAAACACTATCCGATCTGCAACGCCTCATAGATTCTACCATCGCAAAAATAAATGATTGGTTCCTGAGAAATCAGTTGTGTCTAAATAATCAGAAAACAAATGCTATCTTATTTCACACCAGCCACGCAAACTTTGAAATCCCTGAACACATTGGAACAACGGATTTCGAGCTACCTCTGGAGAGAATTAGTAATTTCTTGGGTCTGACAGTAGACAGCTGTCTAAATTGGAATGACCATATCTCCAAGTTACGCAAAGAACTTAGTTCCATCTGCTACTCCATGGGTGTTTTAAGTAGATACCTTGATAAAACGTCCTTGAGAACAATATACCAGGCTACTTTTGAATCAAAGTTGAGATATGGGATTGTCTTTTATGGAGCCTCATCTGGAATGGAGGGAATCCAAAAAATACAAAAAAGAGCTCTCCGTACTATTTACAAGCTAGGATTCCGAGAATCCTGTAGAGGAAAATTTCGGCAAAATAAATTGCTCACTGCAGTCGCTATTTATATTCAGGAATGTCTTCTATTCGTTTTAAAAAATAGAGGATACTTTGAACAGAAAACCAATAGTAAATACAACACAAGAACAACGGAATTGAAGTACCCTCGACATAGACTGACTCTAACTGAGCGCATTTCTGAGTACTGCTGCATAAAGTTCTTCAACAAACTGACACCCCAAATGAGAGGAGAAACGACCCTGATCGGTTTCAAGAGACAGATCTTCCAACTGCTTCTGAGGCTGGAGCCTTATTCCGTGAATGAGTTTTTGCAATAAAATTGCTGCAAATTTTGACCCTAATTCACTTCGAGTATTTGTATGTACTTTTCTCTATTTGTATGTACTTTTCTCTATTTGAAATAAAGACATATTATTATTCTTCATCGGTCTCCCGTTCTCAGCTTGAGCTGGTAATTCTTCTATGAACCAGTGAAAAAACATTTCAGTTCCTCCCACTAGTTCAGAAATTTCCGCACGATGTTAGCAAATCCACAGCCTGCTGTGCACATCCCGCGATCTTCTGGGATTATTCGATCCCTTGAAGATTTCTCTTCTCCATCCAGGAAATGGTTTGTCCTCGCAATCGTTCACGTAATGACAAGCTCGCATTACTTCAATATTCATTTCGCGGCTCCACTGGATACCTGCGTTGCGAGCTCCCCTGCGGGCAGTCCTCCTCACGGTGATCGAGCCAGCAGGTGGAGTGGTATCTCGATCTTCTGCCATGATATCGGTTTCCACTTCTCGTTCATGGGTTTGCCACCATTTACCCTTGGTGGCCCAGGTAACTCGGGCCGTGGGGACGTCACCCCCCATGTGGCGTGGCAGAAACCAAACCACACCCGTGCGGTTTTATTATTAATCTTCATCATCGGTCTCCCGGTCTCAGCTTAAGCTGGTATTATTTCTATGAACCAGTGAAAAAACAATTCAGTTCCTCCCACTAGTTCAGGAATTTCCGCACGATATGACAGGTTTGCAATGCTACAGCCTGTTGTGCATATCCCGCGATCCTCTGGAATAATTCGATCTTTTGGAGATTCCTCCTGAATGATTCCGTTTTGTCAGCTGAAGTTCTCCAGGTGAAGACGTTATAGAGGGAGTATCTCCATCGACGAAGTGGTTGGTCCTCGCAATTGTTTACGTAATAAAGAGCTCGCATTACTTCAATATTCATTTCGCGGCTCCACCTGATACGTGCGTTGCGAGCTCCCCTTCGGGCAGTCCTCCTCACGGTGGTCGAGCCAGCAGGTGGAGTGGCATTTCGATCTTATGCCATGATATCGGTTTCCACTTCTCGTTGCTGGCTTGATATTTTCTCCATTTTCATGGGTTTGCCACCATTTACCCTTGGTGGCCCAGGTAACTCGGGCCGTGGGGACGTCACCCCCCATGTGGCGTAGCAGAAACCAAACCACACCCGTGCGGTTTTATTATTATTATTATTCTTCATCGGTCTCCCGTTCTCAGCTTGAGCTGGTAATTCTTCTATGAACAAGTGAAAAAACATTTCAGTTCCTCCCACTAGTTCAGAAATTTCCGCACGGTGTGATAGGTTTGCCAATCCACAGCCTGCAGTGCACATCCCGCGATCTTCTGGGATAATTCGATCCCATGAAGATTTCTCTTCTCCATCCAGGAAGTGGTCTGTCCTCGCAATTGTTCACGTAATGAAAAGCTCGCATTACTTCAATATTCATTTCGCGGCTCCACTGGATACGTGCGTTGCGAGCTCCCCTGCGTGCAGTCCTCCTCACGGTGGTCGAGCCAGCTGGTGGAGTGGCATCTCGTTCTTCTGCCATGATATCGGTTCCCACTTCTCGTTCATGGGTTTGCCACCATTAACCCTTGGTGGCCCATTCAACTCGGGCCGTGGGGACGTCACCCCCCATGTGGCGTGGCAGGAACCAAACAACACCCGTGCGCACTGAGAAAAATTATTATTTATATTTAACTTTCCGATTTCTTACTCCAATATTCATTTATTATTAACAACAGAACTTATCATTTAAAAAAATTTACTACTTATTAATTTTACAGAATATTAAATATAAAAAAATCGTTCCTTTTGCTTATATTCTTTATATGTTAAGATATTTATTAACCATCAATATTTCATTTTAGTATTCAAATAGTTATTTCTTGCTATCCAAGATATTGTACAGTTTAGTGGTGAATAATTTGAACAGAAGGTATAGAATGCAGAGATAATTTTATTGGTAACTTATGTTTCTTAACCAGAAAGTGATATTTCAACAATAAATAAAGGATATTTAACCCTTCCACTTCGTTCGTTTCCGATGTCGTTCGGCTAACAAAGACGCGGAACAGTCAGTTGACGAGTCTGGGCCTGTTTGTTGTGTAGTGAGTTCTGTGAATGTGTTGCCGGTATACCTGCTGATTTTCAATGTAAATCCTCATAAAAAGGTGAGCTATTGTTTTTAATTAATTTATTAGATTTGATCTAGTCGTGCTTTCCATTATATTTTCAGTGAAATGGAGACATTCGTTATTTGTGGGGTTATGATGAAACCACAAGATATCCCTTTGGTCGACGCGTTTCGAGCCAATTTCAGTTTACTTTTATTCGATTCGATATTGAATTTTCATTTCTTTTCGACTGAAGACCTACAAATTTTTTTTTTCTCCACAAATTTTCTAAATACCATTCATTCACAACAATTCAATATCAGAATTAATTATTAATCAATCGTTTTTAGACAAGGTTCGAAGGATATCACTATGCATATTCACGATTTATTGGAAACTAGGAGATAAACTTATTGAACGTGATTATTTATAAAGTGAAATTTGGTGGGAAATTTCAGGTCTAAGGGATCAGTAGTTTTTTTTATACATCCGGACTATCGATCATTTTCGTAACCTTTCTCAAGGCTGTACAAGATGAAAATATCTGTTGTCGAGCCTCTTATATACGAAAAACTCCGAAAATATAGACGGCCTTTTTTAATACTGAAATTTTATGTTGTTTCAACTTGGTGGTACCAAATTTCAACTCATGTTAATTCTTTTCAGGACCAACCAATCAGCTGACAGTGAAATATTCTTTTCGTCAGAAGATGTGCCGGAACCTCCCAGTCCTGGTCTAGGGCCTTCCACCCAGTATGATGTTTTTTGTTATGTTCATGATGTTTTTGACATTTCAATGAATATATTTTGTTCACATCATAATAGATTTTTATTTCACCCCTAATTAGTATCTTATGAACAACTAGCTAATGATACATAACAGTTAAGTGTACTATATTACAAATAATAATGATGTTTGTTCAACATTAAAAAACTTATTAACTGTTTAACATGAGATAATCACGACGAGTATTTGATTTCTTAACTATAAAGAATACTATGTATTCATGAATTTCAAATCATTAATTCCTAATTGATCAATTTCAATATCAACAATCATTCAATAACAGTTAAGAAATCTTTCATATTCCCTAAATCTTGTTATTTGTATTCACATACACTCTATCAATATGAAGAAATCATTTCTTTGGAGTAATCTTATGTCTCATTAATCACAAATAAATGATTTCTTAGTATCAAGATGTCAATGCTGTAAGAAACCAAAACATAACTTTAAAAAAATATTTGTTGGGACGTATACTGAAACAGATATTTCTTACATACATTCGAAATTTCTTAGTGGTGAATATTTGTTTTTCTGAGTGCGTTATTATTATTCTTCATCGGTCTCCTGTTCTCAGCTTGAGCTGGTAATTCTTCTATAAACCAGTGAAAAAACATTTCAGTTCCTCCCACTAGTTCAGAAATTTCCGCACGATGTGATAGGTTTGCAAATCCACAGCCTGCTGTGCACATCGCGATCTTCTGGGATAATTCGATCCCTTGAAGATTTCTCTTCTCCATCCAGGAAGTGGTTTGTCCTCGCAATTGTTCACGTAATGAAAAGCTCGCATTACTTCAATATTCATTTAGCGGCTACACTGGATACGTGCGTTGCGAGCTCCCCTGCGGGCAGTCCTCCTCACGGTGGTCGAGCCAGCAGATGGAGTGGCATCTCGATCTTCTGCCATGATATCGGTTTCCACTTCTCGTTCATGGGTTTGCCACCATTTACCCTTGGTGGCCCAGGTAACTCGGGCCGTGGGGACGTCACCCCCCATGTGGCGTGGCAGAAATCAAACATAACCCGTGCGGATTTATTATTATTATTGTATATGGATGATCTGAAACTATTCGGCGAGAACCAAAATCAACTTCACTTGCTGATAGATATAGTGCGCTCCTTCAGCAAAGACATTGACATGTCTTTCGGTCTCGACAAATGCACTATAGTCAACATCAGGAAGGGTAAAATAGAGAGCACTCAGGAACAATTTCAGGACATCCACAGTATGTTGCCAGAAGAGACCTACAAGTATCTGGGCATTTCTCAAAATCAACGGATTGACCACACCCGTTTGAAAGCTGAGTTCTTTGCGAAATATAAGAACAGGGTAACCAAAGTGCTCAACACCAAGCTGTCTGCTGAAAACCAGATCGATGCCTTGAACTCTTGGGCTACGCCTGCTCTGACCTACACTTTCGGAGTCTTGAGGTGGTCAGACGCTGATCTGAATGAGTTGGACCGACTCACCCGCCGCCTAATGACAAAGTTCCGATGTCTCCACAGCAACGCATCGGTGAAAAGGCATTATCTACCCAGGAGAGATGGTGGACGAGGTCTGTTGAACATCTATAAAATCTGCCGAACCCAGGAGAAAAACTTGAGGCAGCGACTGGTCGAGTCCGAAGATAGCCTGATGAAATTGGTGACAACAGAGGATAAGGGATACACACCTCTGAACCTACGACACAGAACTGACATTCGATGTCACCACGAGAAGCGAAGATATAAGTACATGGCGGGAACAAGCTCTGCACGGCAGATTTCCCAAACACCTTGAGGGGGAAAATGTCGATAAATTATCTTCTTTGTCGTGGTTGAATGCGGGACAATTGTATCCTGAAACTGAGGGATTCCTGACGGCTATCCAAGACCGAGTTATAAGAACTCGCAACTATGAGAAGCACTGTTTGAAGCTGAACGTTGAGGACAAATGCAGGAAGTTGTCGAGTTCTTGCCGACAACGCATATCTGGGCCGACACAACCATGTGGCAAAAATTGTTCACCAGCAGTTAGCTCTTAGACATGGTTTTTTGGATACTTGTCCGCCATATCATAAGTATCAACCTGCAGCAGTGTTGGAAACGGACACAGCGGTTCTCTATTGGGACAGACCCATAACATCAGATAGATCAGTGGACTACAATAGACCGGACCTTGTATTCATTGAAAAGGATCAGAAGTATGTGGTGATAATTGATGTGGCAGTACCATTGACTCATAACATCGGAAGAACGGAGTCGAAAAAAATAACGAAGTACGAGAACTTGGCAATAGAGCTGAAGAATATGTGGCAATTGTCGAAAGTCACTATACTACCATTGGTGATTTCGGCTGAGGGAGTCATGTCCAAATCATTTAAGAAAAATCTTCAAAAGATCGAGATATCCCAGAGGATCGCGGGATATGCACAGCAGGCTGTAGCTTTGCAAACCTGTCATATCGTGCGGAAATTCCTGAACTAGTGGGAGGAACTGAAATGTTTTTTGACTGGTTCATAGAAGTAATACCAGCCCGAGCTGAGACCGGGAGACCGATGATGAATAATTATTAAGGAATTATAACGGCATGCAGACAATTGAATATTTTTGAAATTCCGGAAAAAGTCACACATCGTGCAAGAGTGAAGGATAAGTGGAATCCCCTGACTAATGATGTTGAATCATTGTTCCCCACCTAGGATCCGCCCTCCCACCAACCTATGAGGTGAACCTCAGGATATTGAATTCCGGGAAAAGTATCATACATACCGCCAGCTTAGCGGTCAAGGCCCCCGCCCGGAAAGTAGGGAGACGCAGGTTCGTTTCCTGCACGGTGTGTGACTTTTTCCGAATTTCGAAAATATTCAATTGTCTGCATGCGGTTATTTTTTCCTTAATTATATTTACAGACGTTAAACCAATTCTCTTAATAATAATAATAACAACTAGTATGGGCCAGTAGATCTACCCTTTGAGTAGTTTGTAACGGTATTTTTTTATGTGTTAGATGTTTCTGCATTGTAATCGATTTTGGAAATTTATTAATACGGTTAATCGCGGTAATGTGTACGTTCCTTTATGTTTTGAATGTTTCCGTGTGGAATTTGTGTCGACACCTGCGAGCGGGCGTCTGAACTCGCCGTTGGTTATTGCAGGAATGTGTTATCACTGTTTCTGTCTTTTGTGAATTTTCGAAATTTTTTTTTGGAAGAACATCTCGGCCATTTTTGTCTGAAGCGTTCTGAGAAGTAGTTCGACGGTGTTAACTTCCGAGGAATTTTTGATAATAATTTGTTGTAATTATTAGGTACCCGTTGTGGGGATTTGAATTCTCGGAAGCTGGATGATTCTGTGCCTCATCGTTAGTTGGATTAGTATAGTTATTGAGGCGAATTATCTCCCAATCTGGGGATTTGAATACACCTGGTTGAATTTTCTTTACGGACCTCGAAGATCTTTCTGATAGGTAACTCCTTTTTATTACTCGTTTCGTAGTATTGTGATGTAATTTAATTTTCAATCTTAGAGACGATTTCTGAAATTTCACAACCCCGATTAGAACTGGAATAAAGTTTGTCACAGCAGAAAAAAAAGGAACAGGATATCGTAATCGGCATTTTACATCAGAATAGATATTCCCTGGAAAAAAAGGCGATACAATAAGTAAACCCTTCTACGAAGGTGAGATAATTTTGTAATTTTGTCATTCAGAGTTAATTGTCGAGAGTTTTTATGTTGTTGTATGTTTTTTGTGATGTTTTTGTCCTTCTCTTGTGTCGCTATATTTCGCTATATGTCGCTATATTTCGAGTCCTAAAAAGGTTTAATTTCATTGTGTTGGAGAGTTTAGGAAAATGTCGTATACAGGGTGTGATTTTAAACAATGTTAGTCTTATGTTTCATTGTTAATAGTAATGATGATAATAATAAGTGGTATTTTGTCATGAAGTATTATGAGTTTTATTTCAAGTGAATGGTGAAACTTGAACGTGTCGTTTGTGTCTGTTTTATGGAAGTGTAGGTATATTTAGTGACTTACACATATTTCCTTCAAGGGTTTTTTTTATACGCCGGAATTTGCGTATGAAGATCTGGTAGCAGGTTTGCTTTGGGAGTTTTTCAATCCGGACACCTTAGGCCGTCTTCATTCTGCAATTACCGTCCAAAACTTGGTAGAGATATCAAGCGAGGCCCTGGTGACAGTGGGTGATCCAGAATTGCACACCGTTGGAAGTCAATACATCGTCGCCGACACGCAAGTACCCCTCCTGAAGATATACCATTGTGTTAATGGTACATTTAATTGAATTCCTATATCTATATATATATATATATATATGTTAAGATACTATGGGTACTCGGCAAGGGCTTGGTTGTAAAACAGAGACAACTATTTGTCGTTCGATTGTCTATATTTCGAGCCTTTTGTTGGGCTCTTCATCAGGACACTAAAATATACACACAATAAGTTGTTTTGTGTTGAGAATATATATTTTGTAGGAAAAAGACTCATCAACTTCTATGACACACAACAAACCCCGCTCTCTATGGGTTTAGTTGTAAAGGTTAGGCTCTTGCTCTTCAAGCGCAGTATGTAGTACTCATAAATGATTATTGTGTGTGATCACCAAAGTTCTTTTCTTTTCTTATAATAAATAATTCAGACTTGTTCCGACTATTTCGTTGTGTTTAATCCACAAACCTTATCAGGTTATGGGTCCAGATTTACGTAAAACACTGTGAAGAGAAATATAGGACAAGTTTGCCGTTTAACTCGACAAAAGGACTCAGACTGGTGAAAACAAAATGGATGCCGGTAACAGTTTTGTACAACAAATTAGCAAATTTAACGGCGACAACTACCTTCAATGGAAGTTCCAAGTGAAGTGTGCCCTCCGAGCCAAAGGCATTCTCGATATTGCTACCGGAAAGAAGCCAACACCTACAACTGATGACGACAAAATCGCGAAATGGAACCAGAAGGACGCCGCCGCCATGTGCATGATGACCAGTGCAATGGAATTATCACAGATTTGTTTAATAGAAAACTGCACAACATCCAAAGATCTACTGGACAAGTTAGATTCAATTTTCGACAGGAAATCCGAAACCAACAAAATGTTAGTGCATGAAAAATTTTATCAGTGCACTGTGAATCCAGCAGAATCAATTTCACAGTTCATTGCAAGAGTGGAGAGCCTTGCCCAACAAATCAAGGACTCCGGAGACACTGTCAGTGAAACAGCTGTTATCACAAAAATATTAAGTTCACTGCCTAATAAGTTTGGAACCTTCAGACAGGCATGGCTTTCGCTGGATGAGTCAAAACAGACGGTGAGACACCTCACTGCAAGATTAATAGATGAAGAAGCAAGCATCTCCAAAAGTGAGGTTCAACAAACTGCTCTGTTGAGCACAAAAGGAAAAAATCCAAAGAACTCGAAAGTCAGGTGTTATAACTGTAATAAAACTGGACACTTTGCCAGAGAATGTCGAGCACCCAAAAGAAACAAAGAAAAAGGTGAAAACCCAGCAAGACAAAGTGGCAGTGCTTTCAACGTCGAAAAGGAGGAAGTGGAGGAAGAACCCTTAGAAGCCTTGCTAGTTGACATTGATTCGACATGGATACTAGACAGTGGGGCTTCACAACACATGACCTCAAACAGAAGCTTCTTCAAAACCTTTGAGGAATTCCAGGAGTCAGTAAAACTTGGGAACAATGACCAGTTACTAGTTAAAGGAATTGGAACGATCGAAATAGAAAAATGGATTAACGGAAGCTGGCATCCTGGATCAATTGAAAAGGTTTGGTACGTTCCTGGCCTCAGAAGAAACCTTTTCTCCGAAGGAGCTATAACCAAGAAAGGTTTTGCCATAAATAAAAGTGAGCACAAGGCAATCATAATGGAATCCGGTAAAACGGTAGGAATCGCGATTCGTGACAAAAATAACCTCTACAAGTTGTTGTGCCGCACAAAAACAGACAGTTCCGAAGTTAATTCAGTGACATCTGGTACATTAAAACAGTGGCACGAAAGACTAGGGCATATAAACATAAAATCACTCAAAGAAATATTCGCGAATAATCCCGATGGCATCAAATTGAGTGGAAGTAAAGAATTTTTCTGTGAAGCTTGTGCCTATGGTAAACAACACAAATTGAAATTCGCGCCAGTGCAACATCGGAACACAAAACCGGGAGAATTGTGTCACACTGACGTTTGCGGTCCGATGGACACAGAATCTGTAGGTGGTGCGCGATTCTATGTTCTGTTCAAGGATGACAGTTCTAAATACTGTGAGGTTAGGTTTATCAAAAACAAATCGGACGTTTATGAATGTTTTCGGGAATATATAAACATGACTCGTGCTAAGTTCGGTCGCTATGTACAACGCGTTAGATGTGACAATGGTACCGAATTTTTGAATAAAAATATGATGGAACTATTTCGCACTAATGGTATTGTTTTGGAGCATACAGGTATTTACACCCCAGAACAAAATGGAAGCAGCGAAAGGGAGAATCGAACCTTAGTGGAACACGCTAGAGCCATGCTTTATAATAAAGATCTGCCTAAGGAATTATGGGCTGAAGCCATAAATACAGCAGTCTACATCATGAATCGAACCAGAAATGTTGGAGGCAAATCTCCGTTGGAAATGTGGAGTGGAAAGACTCAGACGTTAAATCACTTGAGAGTTTTTGGTTGCGAAGCTTTTCTACTAACAGATAAAAACCTACGAAAGAAGCTAGACAAGAAAAGTGAAAAGTACATTCTGGTGGGATATGAAGGAAATTCCAAAAATTATAGACTGTTCAATCCTGCTAATAAACACATTAAGATTTCTCGTCATGTAATTTTTAATGAAAACTACCTTGTTTCAGTTAGAAAGAATACAGTGGAATTGAATATCGATGCCAAGGAACAGGAATATTCTCATGATGGTATCCCAGACTCGCCCATTAGAGATCCAGGTAACTCTCTTGAAGAAGTTGAAGGAGAAGATCAAACTGGTACTGCAGACAGCAGGTGCAAATACGATCTGAGAAAAAGGACATCCATTCAAAAACCAAGAAAACTCCTTGATTACGAAATCCAAAATGAAGCCAATCTTATGGAAATCATCGAGCCGCTTACATACGAAGAAGCCCTCATGAGTGCAGAGAGAAAGCATTGGCAAGTTGCAATCAAAGAAGAACTGGATTCTTTAGATTCCAACAATACATGGGAGTGTACAAAATTACCAGAAGGAAAGAAGAAAATCGGATGTAGGTGGGTGTTCAAATTGAAAACTCCGCCTGATGGATCTATAAAGTTTAAGGCAAGACTGTGCGCCAAAGGATATTCACAGGTAAAAGGTGTAGATTACAAAGAGACATTCGCCCCTACTACTCGCTATGATAGCATACGAACAATTTTAGCTATTGCAGCTCAAAACCAGATGGAGATCATACAATTCGATGTGAAAACTGCCTTCTTACATGGAGAGATTGATGAGGAAATCTATATGGACCCACCGCCAGGAGTCCAGATGGAAGAAGGATATGTCTGTAAGTTGAGAAAATCTTTGTATGGGTTGAAACAATCTCCACGGTGCTGGAATGCAAAGTTTACCAAGTATGCCAATGAAATGGGTCTAAACCAATGCAAGAGTGATCCATGTATTTTCAAGGGACACATTAAAGAAGAAATTGTTTTGCTCCTCCTTTACGTGGACGATGGACTGATATTCTGTAAGAACAGAGGAATCTTGATGGAAATGGTAGACTTACTTGAGGAAAAATTCAACATCATGTATCATGAACCAAGTATTTTTGTTGGAATGGAAATAAAACCAAGTAAGGATTACTCATCTATTTCCATCGGTATTTCAAGATTCATATCAAGAATTTGTGAAAGGTTTGGACTGACAGACTCACATGAATTAAAGATACCAGCCGACCCAAACATATGCCTGACTACAAAAGATTACGTTCCTGAACCAGAGGATGTTCCATATAGAGAAATAGTTGGCTCTTTAATTTTTGCTACAACGACATGTAGACCAGATATTGCATATATCACCAATATCCTGAGCAGACACATGAATGATTTTGGCAAAACTCATTGGAATGCAGCCAAAAGGGTAGTCAAATACTTGAAAGGAACTATAAATCATGGTATTATATATAACCGATCCCAAGACTTGACATTGGTTGGGTATTCTGATGCAGACTTTGCTAACGATGTAGAAACCCGACGTTCAACCACTGGATATGTTTTCCTGTTTAACAACAGTGCAATAACTTGGAGGTCACAGCGACAACCAATCGTTACAACTTCAACGACAGAGGCTGAATATGTGGCTGCTTCTGAAGCCTGCAAAGAAGCAATATGGCTGAAACAACTATTCAGTGAAGTGTTGGAAAGTGATGTGTTAAAGACTATATTAAGAGTTGACAATCAAAGTGCCTTAAAGTTAATTCAAAACCCGGTATATCATCACCGTTCCAAACACATAGACATTAAGTATCACTTTATTCGTGAAATTGTTGCTGCTGATGTAGTTTCCATTGAATATGTACAAAGCAAACTACAGATAGCTGACATATGTACTAAAGCCTTACCACTTGTCTCTCATGCAAATCTAAAGGAAATGATGAATTTCAAAAACCTTGATAATGTTTGAATATGACTTATAATGATGTTTTTTTTTGTTTGTTGAATCTTTTCAAAGTTGAATGTGTCTTTTCATGGGAGTGTTGAGAATATATATTTTGTAGGAAAAAGACTCATCAACTTCTATGACACACAACAAACCCCGCTCTCTATGGGTTTAGTTGTAGAGGTTAGGCTCTTGCTCTTCAAGCGCAGTATGTAGTACCTACTCATAAATGATTATTGTGTGTGATCACCAAAGTTCTTTTCGTTTCTTATAATAAATAATTCAGACTTGTTCCGACTATTTCGTTGTGTTTAATCCACAAACCTTATCATTTTGTAATCAAAAAAGGATGAACCCAATGCAACAAGGTGTCTTACTCACCGAGCAACTCAGTTGACATTAAAAAAAAAACTGCAAGAGCAAGGTATTCAAACAGATCATTGATCTTAGAGGACCCATGATCAACAGAAATCATCAATACATGTTAAAAACACACAATTAAAATAAGAAAACCGGCCTGTCTGACAGTTGCACTTTTAGGTTATGAAACACAGAAAAGTAGCGACATCAACAAACCATCGATTTGGCTAATAATTAATTCAACTGTGCTGGCCAATTAAATTATAACATTTTAGCCGAAAATGCACAACATATACAAATTATTATACATAAAAAGGTGTTAGCTATATTCTCACCTATTTTTATCCAAATACAAAAGATAGCTATAAATACTACTAATTCCACTAATATCCGTCCTTTTGTTAATGCTATTGTCCGTGTTCACTATTCGGCACATTTCCAGAAACAACCGTTTATTTTTATCAGAGCATGAATTCAGTACTTTACAATTTTCAAAATCGAAGGGGTGATCGAGGCTGCTAGCGTGTGAGGCCAAGGCACATCTCTCAGGATGTTTGCGAATATCACTTTTGTGCAAATTAATGCGGAGTTGTAAAGCTTGCGACGTCTGTCCCACATAAACGCCCTGACAGCTTTTACATTGTACTGAGTAAACTACATCCCATTTGGAGAAGACAGGAACAGGGTCTTTGAGCTTTGTGAAGAGCGATCTGTTGGTTTGCACACTATATTTGGCAATTTTTATGTCAGGAATAACTGACAAGATGTTAGTCAATTTACTTGTGAGATTTGGTATGAATGGCATAGAAACATATTTTAGAGGCATGTTAGGTAGCACCCCGGTTGTGCTGCCCTGGTCGCCAGGTTGCTCACTGTTAGCAGATTCCTGTATGGTGTTGGCTCTCTCTGTGCTGGTGTTGAAGATGAGGTTATTGGCTGTTCTTGGGTGGTAACCGTTGGCAACCATTGTAGCCGCTAGTTTATTCTTGGCTGCGAAGGTGTAGTCAGGATGAGTCAGGTTTTCGATTCTATTTTTCATACCGACTATAGTGTTGCATTTGATGTTCCATCCATGATTGGACATTGCATGAATATATCTGCCTGAACTGGTAGGCTTGACGTACCAGTCCAACTTAATAGGCTCGAAATATAGACAATCGAGCGACAAATAGTTGTCTCTGTTTTACAACCAAGCCCTTGCCGAGTACCCATAGTATCTTAACATATAATATACGGCAATACTTCCAATTCACTCTATATATATATATATATATAATATAATGGATAAGGGATGTCGACCATAAATCTAAAAGACTGTTGGTTTACTCTTTATTCATAAGCCTAGCTTTCGAAACTGTTTCGTTTCTTCATCAGGCAACTGCAATTACAAACAAAAATAAAAATAAAAATAGAATTCATAATTGAGTATAACACAATATCTTACCGAATGTGAGGTTAAGATTACATCAAGAAAGGAACAAAAACAAACACGAATCAGATCTGAATGACAATATTCACCAGCAAACAAACTCAAATCTTTCAAAAAATCAAATGGAATGTACATTTACTTCCGTTAAACAATAAAATGACAACTTTTTTATTAATTTTCGTGAACATCAAACAACCGATTGTCAAAAAATGTTTTTTCATATCATGTCAAAGAGGAACCTAGTTTTGATTATGTCAAAAATACTCTGAAACCACAGAACAGTCATCAATCTTGACTGTGGAACAGAAGTGTTCGAATTCATCCATCTACAGGACCGTCGTAAAATGGTGTACTGGCGTATTCCAATAGGTAAGAGTAGATGGGGCTCAAGCCATGTGTGTCCGTTTTTTTATTTACTTCACATCCTCGATCTTTGATATATATCATCTCTAAAATGCATCTCTTCCTGTAATTATTTTTATTTTTGTTTGTAATTGCAGTTGCCCTGATGAAGAAACGAAACAGTTTCGAAAGCTAGGCTTATGAATAAAGAGTAAACCAACAGTCTTTTAGATTTATGGTCGACATCCCTTATCCATTATATTACACTTACAACGACCTTTACCTCAAAACTATCGTTATATATATATATATAATAATAGAAAAAAAATATATATATATATATATATATATTTTTTTTTAATTTCACACAGTTGTGGGGTTCACCAGGTTACCCGGACTCGTGAGCCAAGGGCAACCTTGCTAGTCACTCAATAAGGATAGATAACTTGTCGGATTATGCCGACCGTTCCCAGTATCACGGCCTTCTGCATCCATGCTATGGTGTTTGGAGGCAGGTTAAGTTCATCTATGTATGCGGAACTTTTTCGGTGGACCAGCCCATTGGCGCTTATGATCAAGGGAAGTATTGTGACTGTCTTCAACTTCCACATGTCTCTGATCTGACGGGCGAGAACGTTATACTTGGTGATCTTCTCCCCATATGCCTTTGCCAAGTTGTTGTCCAGAGGCACCGAAAAGTCGATGATATGTGCGGTTTTCTTGATCTTATTCCACACCACCATGTCCGGTCTATTGTGTTCCGCTCCACTGTCGGTCACCACGGTCAGGTCCCAGTAGACTTTAGTGTGGCCATTCTCAAGCACCGCCAGTGGACTATACAAGTGGTGAGGGGTGAAGTGTGGTAGTAGTTCTTCCCGGAGGCATATGAGTTGGTGCACCACCTTCCCCATCTCGTTATGCCGGGCCAGGTATTTTGTACCGGCTATCTGTGAGCATCCTGAAGAGAGATGCTGAATTGTTTCGTCCGCGGTGTTGCAAAGCCGGCACTTAGTTGTTTCCACCTGCAATTTCATAATGTGCTTCGCGTACACTCTAGTTGGCACCACCTGGTCTTGAATCGCCATGAGGTAAGTGTGCGATTTGGTTCTGTCCACTTCTTCCTGTTGCAGGCTGGCATAGAATCTGCCATGAAGTGATTTAGACTGCCAGCTCTGTTTGAGGTTCTCTAACCTGTTTTCCATTTCAGGTTCTTCCGGTGGCGATGCTGCTACTCTATTCGATGTCTGCTGGTAAGTAGTCACCCATTGGTGTACCGGGTTATTCTTCTTGCGAAAGAAGTCTATGATGTTCTTCTATTCTCTCTTACAGGTATCCTCCAGACTGCTCAATCCACGTCCGACCGTTCTTCGGGGTAAGTATACTCTTTCCACGGCTGAATTAGGGTGGAGAACGCCATGCTTGGTAAGTGTTGTTCTAATCTTTTGGTAAATTCTTTGTAGATCTGTTTTTGACCATGAAAGCACGCCGGCGGTATAAGTGAATGCTGGTACGGCCCACATGTTGATTGCCGTTATAATGTTCTTGCCTGACAGCTGTGTCCCGAGTACTTTTCGCGTTCTTCTGAGGAGTTCACTTTCGGCGTCTCGTTTATTTTCTTGTTGACGTATTTCATAAGTTTGTTGGATGCCCAAGTATTTGTAGCTGTCCTCAACTCCTAAACTTCTTATTTCCCGACCATCCCTCAGTTGAATGTTTTGTTGTCTGACCATCTTTCCTCTCTTGACCTCCACAACCGCACATTTCTCCAACCCCAACGACATTCCGATATCCCCGCTGAACCTCCTTACCAACTCCAGTTCTCCCTCCAACTGTTTTCGTCCCCTGGCGAAGGGCTTCAAGTCATCCACGTAGAACAAATGTGAGAGGATAGTGCTACTGTCAATGGCGTAGCCGTATGCTGATTTGTTGAGCATACCACTGATGGGGTTCATGGCTGCACAGAACCATGAGGGGCTGAAGCCATCACCCTGAAAAATTCCTCTTGCTTTCCTGATCTCACCCGTTTGGTAGGATCCAGTTTCGTGTTTAACTGTCAGGGTTGTGCGCCACGTGTTCATAAGGTGCTTCAGTAGTTGGATTGCTTGAGGGTTGATTTTATATATCTGAAGCACTTGGAGCAGCCAGGAGTGAGGGACGGAATCGAAAGCCTTGCGATAGTCTATCCAAGCCATGGATAGGTTTTTCAACCTTTTCCTTGCCTGTCTCGTGATCGCATTGTCTATAACAAGGAGTTCCTTAGCTCCTCTGCCGTTCTTGTTGCAGCCATTCTGTTCCCAAGCTAGTAATTTGTTGTTCTGCAAGTGTGTGACTATTTTGAAACCTATTGTAGAAGTTGAGATCTTGTACGCTGATGAAAGGCAGGTGATTGGTCTGTAGTTTTTAGGGTCAGACAGTTTTTCTGTTTTGGGAAGCATGCAGGTCGCACCATGGGTGAAATATTTCGGGATTGCCTGAGAGACTTCCACCAATAATTATGTATGCTGTCAACTCCCGGGGTAGTCCAGTTCTTCGTTCTGCGAATAGTGTTACTGACGTCTCCTTCTGTTATTGTCATTGGCGCCATTTCTCTTAGTTCAGCTTGTTCTTCGATTAAAGTTCTTATCCACGGGGCTTCCCTGTTGTGCACTTCACTTTGTGACCAAATACTCGACCAGTATTCTTGCATCTCTGTTGGTTTCGGAGGGGTATCTTCGGGATGTTTTAGTTGTTGATCAAGGCCCCTAAAGAACTCGTTCTTGTTGTTCGTGAGAAGGTTATTTTCCCGGTGTCTCTGGGTTCTTTTATGGTATCTTCGCATTCGGCTCCCCAAGGCTGCGATCTTCTGCTTCATGGTCTCCATGTGTACTTTCAGGTGTTCGTGGTATTTGTGATCGCTTTTCTTCAGTTTTTTCTTATTTGCGTACTTCTGGACTTTCTTCTCGAGTTTTCTGGATGGTTTCGTGGTGTTCAGGTAGCTGTGTGTGACTCCTATGTCTCGTCGGTGGTTCGTGATCTTCTTTTCGATTCTCTCCTCCCATGGGGGTTTGTTGTTTCGTTGTTGGTGCGTTACTTTGGGGTTTGTTGTTGTCGTTGGCTGAATCATGTTGGCTACTGTGGCCGCACAGTATACCTTGTGGCACAAGTCTCCCAAGTTAGTCGAGTGGCTAAATGTCCTGTCAAGGGCTTCGTCAATGGTTTTCATCATTATGGTGGTATCTTTACTGTTGCTCAGTTTAGTGATTCTGGGTCTTCGAGTTATCTCTACTCCATCCCATTCAAGGTCAGCTGCCTGGAACATAGTGAGTATCCCCAGGGTTGTCTCGTCGTAATCAGTTTATTCGTGCTGTGGTTGTATACTTGTTCCTTCTTGTCGTTGTGTGTGGCTTTCTTGTTGTTGTTGTGAGCTGTCTTGTTGTTGTTGTGAGCTGTCTTGTTGTTGTAGGTTAAGGCTTCTTCGGTGGATGCTCCTTCTTATGTTGTTGATTGCCTTGACTGGTGATTTTCTGATAGAATTGGCCTTCATCATCTCGAGTTCGTCTGGGGAGAGAAGCTTTCTCGTCTTTATGTTCTTGACCTGTGCGACCAAATGTTTGCCGGTGAATTTTTTGTCTGGGTAGTTTTCTGTCCAGAGTTCCACTAGTTTGGCCGCGTACTTCTTTGTCTGCGTTTCTCCTTCGGTAACCTTGTAATATGCATTGATCAGACTTAAGTTCATTGTTCTAGTCCAATGCTGCCTACGTGCACGGGTTGAAGCGGGATTGTTTTGTATAGGTTCTATCGAACCTCGACTTGACATATCCAAGCTTTTACCCTGTGAGGATGTCCTGGACGTGCTTGGCCTTGTGGTTCCAGTTCGCAGAGAGGCGCCACTCGCTCCACCTACATCTGCTAGGGGTTGTATCGATCTTCCCATCAGCGCAACCTCAACGATGGGGGCGGTATCCGAGGCTTCGTGAACATTGTCGAAAGCGAAAGGGTTTCACGGTGGAAGGGGTGCTAACCCTTAGCACCGGTTGACTCGGGTACACGGGGACGTCACTCCCCGAAGGCCGAAGCCCCCTGCATATATATAAATATAAATATCGCAGGGTAGTCGTAAGACTATCGGGGAGTGACGCCCCCGCGAACCCTAGTCCCCACAGCTCTGGGGAGGTTAGCATTCTCCACAGGGTTTTTAGTATAAGCGCTCCTATCACAAGAAGTAGACACCAGGGCGGCGGGGAGTCTCAGGCCGGCTACTCTCGGAATCGTCCAGATGTACGGCCTGTAGGGGTAAGGTGTGGAGCAAGCGGCGCACCCCCCCGAGATGGCTCCGCAAGGCCAACTCCTGTTCCTCTGCAAAGAGATAGCCGAAGTAGCTTGAATGCACTAACAGTTCATTCCGCTACAAGGTCACAGCAGGATAGGCGCACACGCTGGACATTGGATGAGAATTACACAGTAATGCGTGCGCACTACATCGCGATGGACCTTGTTGAACAATCTGTTAGAACCTACCGACAACTTCTGGTAGAGATATGGACTGACATGTGTCCTGCCAGGCCAGTATACGCCCAGCTGATATCAAATCGGGTGCGATGGATTCTGAACAACCAAAAAATCTCAAGATCAGAGCTGGATATCATCAAAGGAACCTGCTCCCCATGCGTAATAACGGAAGAACAACTGAGTGGGACGCAGCGGAATGAGCCTCGTAGATCATCCCTCAGAGTAAGGAGAAGCGGTTTGTTCATTATGACAAGACCGGTTGATGCTGTGGAGGAGTCCTTCTTGGGTAACCTGATGAAGTTTTCGGGTGTCGCGCCGGTCAGCAGGCCGAAATTACCTAGGCTGGAATACTCCAGAAATGTTATGCAGTCTGTTGAATCTCTGAACTCCGCTCTTCCAAAACACCTGGAAAACATCAATAGACTCGAAGAACTGGTGGATGCGGTTTATGCGGCAGCTGTCACCATATATGAATTGAATGAACAGAAAGTGGAGATGCTAGCTGAACAACAACGCGTAATTAAAACTGCTAACATACCACCATGGCAGGATCGCCTACAAAAGAAAATAAACCACATGAGGAAAAAGATAGGACTAATACATAAAGTCGGTCAGAAAGATTGCGTCTCAGTCCAGAATAAAGCGTAAAGATCCCAATTTCAGAGAGAAAATTTCCTTCACCTGCGACCATCTGAAACAGAAAATCAAAGCTCTAGGTAGCCGAATCCGGCGCTACAATGAAAGGGTGAAACGCTACACTAACAATAAGTTGTATTTCAAGAACCAGAGACAGTTTTTCCGAAACCTAGAGGACAAACGTGCGCCTGAAGCGGACCAACTTGAAAGGAAAGTAGCCCACCGGTATTGGAGTGGAGTGTGGTCGGAGAATTCAACATATGACGAGATTTCGTTAAAACATCTCTTATGAATTCAGCAATATTGTCCTAATTACAATATTGCTGAATTCATAAGAGATGTTTTAACGAAATCTTATAACTTCTCGAATATGTTTAACATAAGAGATTCTTTCGAGTTTTCCGAATTCATATGTGATTTTCAGTTGCCTACAAATTATAGTTTGCAGAGTTGGGACGTAGTATCTCTATTCACAAACATCACGGTATCGCTGACCAAAGATATTATCAGAAAAAAATGGAATGACATTCAACCAAATTGTTCTGTTACAGTAGAAACATTTTGCCTCCTTATAGATATGTGGTTTGATACTACAGTTTTCTCATTCAACAATCAATACTACAAACAATTACAAGGAGCTCACATGGGTTCAATAGCGTCTCCTATAATAGCACAATTTGTAGTGGATGATATATTAGAGTAAATAAAAGAAAAATTACCATTTGAACTTCCATTTTGCAAAAAATTCATGGATGATGTTGTGACAGCAGTGCCAGAAGAATGGACTCACCGGGTTTTGGATGTAATAAACGAAGTGAATCCCAAAATCCAGTTCACGATCGAGAATGAAACAGATGGATCGGTTGCCTTCTTAGATATGAAATTGATGAGAACTTCTGTAAATAGAATAATCACTGACTGGTATATCAAACCCATGGCATCTCAAAGATATGTACACTACCTTTCGTATCATCCAATGCAAATGAAGATCAATATAATTAAAAACCTAAAAACAAGAGTGAATAAATTATCCCATATGTCATTTAGGAATAAGAATCTCACAAGACTGGAAAACATATTATTAGAAAATGGATATCCCAAAACCTTTATCAGAAGAATTCTGTATAACAACCCTGATAGATTAACAGAGATTGAAATAGAAGAGAATCCACCAGAAAATGGGGCAAACAAAATTTATATTATCCTTCCAAATATAGAACCATTAACAAATAGACTCAAAGATATTTTACCAAAAGAAAAACTTAAATTCGCGATCACGAATGTTAAACCCCTGAAAAAATTATACAGTAAATTGAAAGATGAAACACCATTATTCAGGAATAGTGATGTTATTTACAAAATTCCCTGTTCCCATTGTGAGCTGAAATACATAGGGCAAACGTCCACAACTTTGCAACAACGCATCACTCTCCATAAGAGTAATATTAAACTGAGAAAAGATCATTGTGCGTTAGCCAAACACTGTATCGAAACAGGCCACATTCCATCATTTGAAGATACTGAGTTGTTGGATCGGGAATCAAATCTTAGAAAAAGGACCCTTTTAGAAATGATAAGAATTTCACAAAATGAACAGAATATGAATTCAAAAAAAGACATTGATTCCCTGAGCAATGTATATGCCCTTTTGATCGATATGGACAAAAATAAAAAACAAAATCACCGTTTTCAACTTCAAAATTGAAATACCTTCTGGAATGGCATTTGTTCAGTAATCACAAAATTTTATATACTTACCATAGATGCATAGAACACCTGGTGTAACGACTCCCTACTAAAAATCGTGACCAAAATTTGTAGATCAAAACGGCATCCTAGATTTCAGATTTTGGACTAGTTCCGGAATAAATCCGCAATATTTATCGGTCGTGGCGCTACTGCGGCAACGACAAAAAACGCGACCCCTTTCGGGAGTAATGAAAAGCTGCACAAAATATCACGTTTTCGATCGACAAGAAAGTCTTAAATAAAATCTAATCAGTGCCAACACCAGGTATTTCTATGCATCTATTACTTACCTAATCATTTTATACCAACTTGTGAAGAGGAAGAGCATTCATAGATTCTCCATTTATATTACTATATGTCATGAAAAATTATTGACAATTTCAAAACGTTTGACTGCTCTTTCAGAATTTAAAAAAAGAAATTGTACCTTTGTTTGCCTTATTAGTTAGAATGTTTCAACTTTATGTAGATTATCTCAACTTCGTAAGTTGTATACATATTAATTTCATTCTAAATTCCTGATTATTAACATATTGTAGCGTCTCCTGAAGAAGGCTTAAATAAAGCCGAAAGCTCGAGAAAAGAGGAAAAAAGAGAGTTTCTTTTATTTCCGACTGCCAACCCAAATAAATTCAACCAATTTTGAATATACACAGTCGCTAAATCTTGAATAGGATAAGAGTGTATTTCGACTCGCTGCTTAGTATTTGGAGGCTTTTATTTCATCTGCTCTTTAAATTTTACTTGCCAAGCTTTCGTTCCACTTCGGTCCTTCTTCAGGGCTTAAAATCAATGGAGGTTTTTTTTTGATAAACTTCAATAGCATTCACAGGAAATATATTACAGCAACAATCGTCATGTGTGTCCGTCATAAATTTAAAATTCTTTTTTTTTTACCCTTGTCACTTGTTGTTATCATGATATCTGTGTTTTCTCTGAGGAACCTTTTTGCCTTTTTATATAATTTATTTTCTGGGAAACTTGTGTCCTTGTAGTTGTGGACATAATTGGTTATGATACTTGTGACCTTAGTTCTTATTAGATCTTGATTTTGTACTGGTTTCTTCTGAATTATTCTTTCTATGTCCGCCAACATATCAAACATGTTTATTTCGTTTGGTGTGATGTTAACCAGTGAATTTAGGTCCTAGTGCTAGTATTTTGTTTATTTCATCTGGAATTTCTTTGTTTGTCAGGTTTTTTATCCATTTCTCCTGAATCGTGAAGTCACCACTAGATGTTTGTTCCAATTTTTTGATTTTGTTCATATTCTTGTTTTTGATTTCATGGAAGTCTCTGTTATATATAACTTGTTGTCTTTTCTTAAATTCACCAAGTGTCACCCTCGGTATAACATTCTGTAAGGTTTTCATGATGTCCTTCATACTGTTTTCTGCAGTTGTTATTTGTTGGTTTGTATGCTTGATTTCTATATTGAGTATCTTGACGATCATCTTTTTTTCAAAATTCTTGACCCTGTTCATGAGGTTAAAGTTGTATCCATTCCACAGATTGTAAAGACTTTTGACGTTGTTTGCTATATGACTTGGTTTTAAGTTCTTTCTTTTACATTCCAGTAGAAAAATTCTCCTGTTCCTTAATGATGCCAGTTTGATGTTAAGTTTGCTCCATCTTTTAAGGCTCTGGGTGATATTTATGCCGTATTGATTAATCATCGATTGATAGAATCCCATCTCAAACAATTTGTATTTGATGTATTTTAAGAGTCCACTATTATTTATATAGGTAGGTAGGTTAAGGGTGTATTTCGACTCGCTACTTAGTATTTGGAGGCTTTTATTTCATCTGCTCTTTAAATTTTACTTGCCAAGCTTTCGGGCCACTTCGGTCCTTCTTCAGGGCTTAAAATCAATTGAGGTTTTTTTTTTGATAAACTTCAATAGCATTCACAAATTTCAGGTATAAATTATTCTCAGGAAATATATTACAGCTGTATTGAAAACAATGCTGGAAATTATGTGGAAGATCAGATTGTGTTTCAGCAGGATGGAGCTCCTCCACACTACGCCTTACCAGTTCGAGAATATCTGGATCAAAGATTTACGGTTTTTTTTCCAATATAGGTTCACCTTCTGCGCCTGCGCTTGAGCTCAAGTTAATTCATATTGTGTTTTCGGGTTTTTGAAATTGTTTCAGGAAGTTTCCGCTGCGTTGATAACATTTTGTTTATTTTTTTTTTACTTAAAGATTTTTTTCTGTTTGACTGCTTAGTATTATTCGTGGAATATATAGTTAACAGAGTACTCTCCCGTTTGTTATTCTCACACTCATTTCCTTCATTTCATGATTTGGTGGGGAATTTTACTACCATATTTTATCCAGGTCTTTATCAAATCATGTGGCGCCTTTAAAGAACTTTTTATGAACCACTCCCTTCTCCACTGTTCGGAGCTCGTGGCACTGCCCTGGATAAATGAATTAAACGGAGATATTCAAGTTGAGTTTATATTGAATATATGGTATTATAGTACATATCATAAATTGTGATAATTATTTTTTTATTAGTTCTGGAGAAGTTTTGAGCGCTACAAGTTATCCTCATCGTAGAACTCGGGTGATTTTATTGGCGAAATGTCAAAGTTTGATCAAGTTTCCTGAAGGAATGGGAAAATTATGGGAAATATGAATAACAAGCTATTTTGCATTGACTTCTCCTCCTTAAATCTGCATATTTACATCACGGTCAGGATATCTGTGAAAAAAGTTTCATCGAGTTTAAAATGGCCCTTTTTGTCGGATTTTTTAAAAATACTTCTAATCCGCCTAGATAATCAAAATTTCACCCACATATGAATCGATTATTCCTCTTTTTGACCGTATACAAATTTCTTCACTGTATCGCAGCATCGCTGCGATATTAAAATTCTTCTGGACCTACTTTTCGATACTGATTCTCTCGGGCCGATCCACCAAGTTACCATTTTAGTATAGTATAGAATAAGAATATATCAACATTTGGATGAAAACAACATTATGGCAGAAGAACAGAAAGGATGCAGAAGAAAACACCAAGGGTGCAAGGAACCACTCATCATCGACTCAGTGATCATGAAACAGGCCCATGAGAAAGGACGCAACTTGCACTCAGCCTTCCTCGATTATCACAAGGCATTTGATAGCACCGCTCATTCGTGGCTCATCGAAGTGCTGCACATTTATGGAATCAATCCTGTTTTCGTGAAATTTTTGAGGACAACAATGTCTCAGGGGCGAACATCAATACAAGTCACTATGAACAACAAGACGATTAAGCTCGAAGAAATTCCCATTCGTCGTGGGATCTTTCAAGGAGACTCCTTGAGCCCATTATGGTTCTGTTTGGCAATGAACCCTTTATCATCGATGCTCCAAGAAACGAAATGTGGATTTAAGATCAAGACAGCGCGGGAAGAACATACTATTTCTCACCTACTCTACATGGACGACATCAAACTATATGCTGCAAACAAGAAGCAATTGGATGAGCTTCTGAAAACCGTCTGTTCTTTTTCAAGTGATGTTCGAATGGAATTCGGCATTGAAAAATGTAGAACCCTGAACATCCATAGAGGAAGAGTCGTGGACGGTGAATCACAACTACCGAATGGATACTTCAAGCAATGAGGGATGGAGAAACTTATAAATATCTGGGATACCAACAGGCTAGATGTTTGGAGCAGAAGCAGTCGAAGGCAAAAATCAGGGAGGAGTATACTAGCCGACTGAGAACGGTGATGAACTCACTGTTGAATTTTAGAAATCTCATCAAAGCCATCAACAGCTACGCAATCCTAGTGCTGGTTTATTCATTTGAAGTTATCAAGTGGACCAGGATAGATCTGGAGGACATTCAAAAGCAAACTAGAACGATGCTGACGAAACAGAGAGGTCATCACCCAATGTCGTCAGTATTAAGAACCACTTTACCACGGAAGGTAGGAGGACGAGGACTTGCGGATATTGTAAACCTTCACACTCGCCAGATTCAAAACCTCAGGGAATTCTTCTTTGAGAAGGCGAATAATTCCAATCTACACAGAGTTGTTACTTTGGTTGATAAGAAGTTCACACCTTTAACTCTGGCTACTGCAGATGAATTGCTGGATCTGCCATCCCTTTCTGAAACTGACAAGCTAGAATAATGGTCAAGAAAAGAACTCCATGGACGGCATCACCATGAGTTAAATCAGCCAAATGTTGACAAAACATCACCCAACAAATGGTTGTCGAAGGGTAAACTGTTTCCTGAAACGGAAGGTTTTATGATGGCTATACAAGATCAAGTCATCTCCACCAACAACTACAAGAAATACATCATACAATACATCGTACAGTGCCAACAGATATGTGTAGGAAGTGCCATAAAAAATCTGAAACAATTCAGCATGTAAGAAATTGATGTACTTCTCCATCAGCGTGTAGATCAATTATATGTAAATTAAAGACACACTGGTTTTTCTATCTTATTTATTCAGCTATCGATTTCGGCAAAATTATGCCATCATCAGGCCGTTCTGAAAAGACACTCATATATATAAAGAGACGATAAACATACAAACTAAAACAAAACAAAAAACAACAAAATCTTACCGTCATAAAATACAAGAATAAGCTATTGAACATACATGCAGCATAAATATAAAGGTGTTTTGAATATTTTTTCGATATCTGTAATATTACACGTCATAAATGAGGTAAACAATTCATTATCTGGGAGACGTAATATGTAGGAAACACAAATACACATGCGTGGTGTTTAAACCGCATAGAAACAAGAAGTTACATAGATCGTAAATTTCTTATTTTTGGCTGCTGCTTCTAAAGGATCGACTTAAAAATATTGTGAAAAGGAAATTCTTTTATGTCGTTCAATAGGTTATTGTCATCTTTTCTTTTTAAAATTTCTAATTGTTCCAGAAGGGTTAATCTATAAAAATTTCTTTCGTGGTGGAGAATATTGAGACTATGAATTGACGTTTTATGTTTGTTATCAGAAAGATGGTTTCCCATTGCTGAATGGGGTCTATTCTTCACATGTTCGGAGAATCTTATATTAGCAGCGCGTGTAGTCATACCAATGTAATAAGCCTGACAATCTTCACACCCAATTTCATAGACTCCACTTTTTTGCTCCTTTTTCACCTTTGGTTTATTATTAACTAGGATATTTTCTAAAGTGCTACCTCTTTTATTAGTGACATAATAATTATATTTTTGTAGGATTGAGTTGAGATTGTAATTGAGTTTTCGACAAAAGGGAATGGAGATATATTTGAGAGCCATGTTATGATGTGGGTAGATCTTTTTGACAATGAGTTCTTTCTCCTTTTTTTGTTTGATTAAGTTATCTATATAAGTTTTGGGATATTCGTTATTTAAGCCAATGGTGTATATGTTATTAAGTTCTTTTTTATAATTTCTTTCTGATAGAGGTATAGTATTTAATCTATGGATTAGGAAGTTAAATGCTGCTTTTTTGATGTGTGGAGGATGATGTGAGTTATAAGGGATAATAACGTCAGTATTTGTGGGCTTTCTATAAATATCGAAAGAGAATTTGTATGTTTCGTTCAGATTAAGCTGAATTGTTAAGTCTAGAAAATTGATGGTATTTTCTGTGGCTTTTTCTAAAGTAAACTTTATATTGAACTGACTGTTCAGATGTTCTAGGAAGGAATCAAGGTCATCTTCACTGCCGGACCAAATACAAAAAACATCGTCCACATACCTTCTCCAAAAGGTCACACATTGACTCATAGGATGATTCATAATTTGTTTTTCCACGTAGTCCATGTAGGCTTCTGCGAGAGCCCCGCTTAGTGAAGAACCCATTGGTAGTCCGTTAGCCATGATGTAGAGTTTATCCCAAAATGAAAAGAAATTTTGTTCTGTTGCCAGTTTTATGAGAGAAATTATATTCTCGATATCTTCTTCTTCTAGCTGGAAGTAATTGTCTTGAGACAGCAGTTGGTGTAAATGATCACTAAGTATAGATAAGGTTTGTTCCAATGGGACATTAGTGTAGAGGTTCACTACGTCGAATGATAATAGGAGGTATGTGGTGTCCTTGTTGAGGTTGATGGCTTTCAGTTCTTTTATGAGTTCTATTGAATTTTTAATAGAATATTTGGACCTGAATTTTAATTTACCAACAAGAATGTTATTTAGTATTTTGGAAATTTTATTTGCCGGTGAGTCAACAGCTGAAGTAATTGGACGTATAGTTTTATCTGGTTTATGAAGCTTTATCATGGAGTATAGAACAGGTATACGTGGATTCTTTTCCTTAATGGTGTGTATATTAATACCACCCAGTAGTTTCTGAAGTGTGGGTAGACATTGTTTCAAAGCAGGAGTGAGTTTCTTATTGTAGCTTAACATTGGGTTGTTTTTCAATTCTTTGATGTTATGGTCTTTGAAGAATTGTAAGGTTTTCTCCACATATATATTCTTATCTAGGATTACTAAGCCGGCGTTTTTATCCGCTTTGGTTATGATCAAGTTATTGTTCTCTAGTTTTTCTTTGATCTTTTTTATATTTTCATGGATGTTCCTGTTATTCAGTATTTCCCTTGAATTCCCTATTTCGAGATTTGATTGTTTCTTCACAAGGCGTGTGATCTCGCTTGCGATATTGTCATAATTGGGATGTCTTCTAGTTTGTAATTCTAGGTCTATAGCCAAGCAATGAAGGTCAACTTTGCTGGGGTATGGTGAATACTTATGTCCGAGGTTCAACGTATCGATCTCCTCTTTAGTGAGTACAACTTCAGAAAGGTTGGTGAATCTGGGGTGAAAGACAGTGGTGTCATCGTTTTCGGCTGTAGCAGGCTGGTTTTTATTACAACGATCTTTTCTACTTGAGGTGAGTGATTCAAGTTTCCGTCTCCTTTTTGCGTCTGCTCTCATATTCTCTACAATAACCATTTCCTCTAGTTTGTTGATGATAGATTCGTATTCCAAAGTATGTAGGATCTTCAGCAGATGATGATGTAAAAATTTGAGTTTCATATCTATCTCACCAGATTTATAAAATTGTTGTTTGATCTCCCTCTTTAATAGAGATGTGTGGACGAAAGATTTGTAACCTCTACTGAAATTTGAAGGAAGTCTGATGTTCAGGAAATTTGGAACAACCTTGTTATGTCTGCATTGTTGAAGGAAATCTATGTGTTGTCTAGTGCGATGTCGCTTACCTCTATCAGAAAGAAATTATAAAAAAGAACTTAATAACATATACACCATTGGCTTAAATAACGAATATCCCAAAACTTATATAGATAACTTGATCAAACAAAAAAAGGAGAAAGAACTCATTGTCAAAAAGATCTACCCACATCATAACATGGCTCTCAAATATATCTCCATTCCCTTTTGTCGAAAACTCAATTACAATCTCAACTCAATCCTAAAAAAAAATATAATTATTATGTCACTAATAAAAGAGGTAGCACTTTAGAAAATATCCTAGTTAATAATAAACCAAAGGTGAAAAAGGAGCAAAAAAGTGGAGTCTATGAAATTGGGTGTGAAGATTGTCAGGCTTATTACATTGGTATGACTACACGCGCTGCTAATATAAGATTCTCCGAACATGTGAAGAATAGACCCCATTCAGCAATGGGAAACCATCTTTCTGATAACAAACATAAAACGTCAATTCATAGTCTCAATATTCTCCACCACGAAAGAAATTTTTATAGATTAACCCTTCTAGAACAATTAGAAATTTTAAAAAGAAAAGATGACAATAACCTATTGAACGACATAAAAGAATTTCCTTTTCACAATATTTTCAAGTCGATCCTTTAGAAGCAGCAGCCAAAAATAAGAAATTTACGATCTATGTAACTTCTTGTTTCTATGCGGTTTAAACACCACGCATGTGTATTTGTGTTTCCTACATATTACGTCTCCCAGATAATGAATTGTTTACCTCATTTATGACGTGTAATATTACAGATATCGAAAAAATATTCAAAACACCTTTATATTTATGCTGCATTTATGTTCAATAGCTTATTCTTGTATTTTATGACGGTAAGATTTTGTTGTTTTTTGTTTTGTTTTAGTTTGTATGTTTATCGTCTCTTTATATATATGAGTGTCTTTTCAGAACGGCCTGATGATGGCATAATTTTGGCGAAATCGATAGCTGAATAAATAAGATAGAAAAACCAGTGTGTCTTTAATTTACATATAATTCAGCATGTAACTTCTGGCTGCGAACAACTGGCCAACACTGATTACCTCCACCGACATAACCAAGTGTGCAACATCATTCAATACGAGTCATGGCGTCGAACGGGAAGGACGAATTTCTTAATGCTCCACGTCAGGATTGTTTAAAATGTGATTATTGCAAAAAAACAATGGTTAAAAATAGTTTGAAATGTTCAATTTGTGCTAAAGCATTTCATCCAGGTGTTACGGGATCAAGGTATTTTGGAGAAGAAGAAGAATGGTAGATGGAAGTCACATTTAAGTTAGTTGCGCATCACGAATTCGGGAACCAAAAAAAGAAACCGGTCCTCGAATAAGAAAAAATTACGCCATTATTTCCTCACTTTTCTTAGTCTGGTTAGACGAATTCACGCTTCTGCGGATTTAATTTAAAAATTCTTCAAATTTTCTGGAAGTTTGGTTGTTGGAAAATACCATTTCGAGAATCGGAATTCGCTGCAATTGCGGATATTTTGTTTTCAACACCATTATTTCTTCAAAAGTAGAAACATTCACATCGAGGCCACACGACATCTTTGGTAAGAGGAAATTAGTCTTTTGGCATTTGATTACGGTTTTTCAACAGAAAATATTACTTTTAGGCCTTTTTAATTTGTTGACTACAATTTCACGAAAATTGGTACCTATCGATTGACCGAAGTCACCTAGACGGTTGGGTCCCGGCGAGAGGCCGGAGGTTTCATTCATTGCCCTGCCAGCGAGAACGACGTGGACCAGATTCACTCACACACCGAGCCCGTTCACCTTTCAGTGTGAAGAAGGATAAAAGGTATCGCTACCTTGAGATTATCTCGATCTTTAATTGTCAATTGGATAATTTCTTGTAAACTGAATTTCATATTTTACTGCTGATTTTCGTTCAATATCTTCATTGTTCATTTATTAACACCCTGATACTAACCCGATTGTCAATTATAGTTACATATTGGATTATCATTCCTTTCCAATTAAAAACACATTCAAGAACTTGCAGAAAAGATCAGACATTTGAGTTTCATTTTGAAAATCACCTTACAACCCACGACCTTTTTGTTGCCCTTTACTGTCCAGTAATAAAGTAAATGAATAAATAAAACGAATAAATAAGTTAAGGAATTGGTAAAAACAAGGTAACAAAGAATTTGGCGCCCAACGTGTTATTTTGTCGATCTTTTCTGTGATTTCAGGTGTTTACATTTCTGGTTTGTTATCTTATTTCACTTTGAGTGTTGATCGTTAATTTCATATATCTACTAATACCAATATGGATTATACGCCTTCTAATAGTTGTCTGAAAGTGAAGTCAGATCTTTGGTAAAGATTGAATTGTACGCATGCGTCAACTCGAAATTCAATTATGACAATAGACTTGGAGGTTATGTCATCATTTATTTACATTTTAGGCTTCAAGATTTTCTTGCTTGGATGAAAACGTTCTACTAAAACATTTCTATTTTAGTTTTCGCAAAGAAATGAATGTTATAAGTTTTCAGAAAACTATTTGATTCATCGTATTGAAGGGAATGCATTCTTTTAGCCGGAATAAATATTGATAATTCATGTATCAAGGATTTATCGAGAAATTTTCGTCAGAAGTTCTAATGGAATTCCGACTACCCGATAAAATAAAAATAAAACGTAGGTATAGGTATGAACATCTTTGCTGTGAGAGGTTGATAAAATGGTAACTCACATTATTGAATAATCCATCGTAAATCTATCTATAGTTAAATGAACTCTTGTTATCAAAGTAATGTAGAAGTCAGAAAGATTCTTGTGTTTTAGCTGAATTGAATATTTCATTACTGAAACAAAATTGAAATGTATTTTTTCAGGTAGGTATTCAAGGATATGTTTATTCGCAATGTTACCTACCAATAGTTATTCTCTTCAGAATTTTTGTTTGATAAGAAGTCTTGAATTTTTGTCTTGTTTTGTTGATCTACTTGCTCAGGATTTAATAATTTTTGATTGTTTATTGAAAGGTTTCAATTCTGAATGAAAAATTCCTTCTTTGCTTCAAACATTCCATTTTGAGATCCTTTTTATAGCAACTATTGAAGTACTATCAAGTAGAGGCCATGAACATTAATTATTCAAATTTGTGTTACGCAATTTCTTAAAATGATGTATTCAATCATTCTATGTAATAAACAAATAATAACTATTTTACAGTTTATTTACACATTTTTTTCATTACAATTTCATACCAAAAATTATTGTCAAGGAAGAGAACAAACCAGTTTACATGCTGAGGTAGGTAGATTTGGATGAACTTACTTCTTAATCGAGACATATGAAGTTTTGTTCACTTTGGTAAATTGAAAAATATGGGGCTTATTTGATAAGATTTTTGGGGAAATAAGCTTTCATGACATATTCAACATGAGTAAAGTATTAGAAAAGTTTGAATCCTCCTCCAATTTTGAAATGGTACATGAAATTACTTCGAAATATTTTCTTACTATGAGTTTTCAGGTAAACTATGAATTTTTAGTCCATGATCCATATCATAATTGCTTACATAGTAAGTGAAATAGCCGTCAGACAAGGGTAAATCCAAAATTTTTCTCAGAAGGGCACTTTCGAGAACAGGTTGAACTTTTCTGATTGGATTATTATATGAATATGTGATTTGGAGTTTGTTACGAGTACCTTCATGGAAATATGCAATTTTTTAACAACCCGGGGACTGCATATTCCATTAAAATTGAATGAGAGGCTATTATTATGACATATCGAGAACATGGGAGTGGAGGTAGCAGTACATACACTAAGTAATACAGTATTGCAAAAATACTGAACCATGACCTAAAATAAAAAGATGTTGAAATTGCTGAATTTTGTTAAATTTCAATAATACCATCTAAATAGTGAGCAGGATGATACGTAATCTAAAAAATAAAGTTGAAACTAAAAAGACATACCGTTGATTGGAAGCATTGCCTGTGAACAGTAGAAGATTAAAATCATGCAAGTTTTTTGCTAAAACAAGATGAGTACGTAATGTTGAGGTGAATAAACCTAGAGTGGAACCTCGATATAACAAATTTTAGACCAATCTCACCTCAGTTTAACAAATTTCTACTTGCTCCCTTCCGATTTGTTATATCGGGGTTCCACTGCGTATTTACATGACGTAATCAAAAGCCAAGGCAAGTTTACCTCTCAATAAGATGAACATAAATACAGAACCCAGATAATATGTAACAAATGATTTATTAAGTTTCAGAATGCATTTATTCTAGAGTCAGTTTAACTCACTGATTTCATTCATTCAATGAAAAGAAAAACACATCCAATATGTGTGTTGAACAGCTCTTTCACCTAACGGTACATTGGCCATTAAAAACTTAGAGCCAACCCTTTCAGTGGGTTACTATTCAGAAAGAGATTTATACTTTAAAAGATGTCCTCCATCCAAACCAAAATTGACTTCTCTGGGTGTTTTCTGTAAAATAATTTTCAACAAAATGTCTTCCACAAATTCTCAGCTGTGCGACATCAGCATTTAGGTGACATAGGGCCATCCACTGAGATCTTTGTATGTGATTCTGAGGGAACCTGAAAAAAATACATATAGTGGTAAAGGAGAAAGCATGAACGTATAACAGTTGTATTTGAATTTTTTACCTGTGATATGAATTCGAGCGTGTAGGGTCACAAATGTAACATTTGTGAGTAGAGCTCCTTAAAGACATGTTTAATTCCTTATTGAATAAAAGAACACAAGAAAATTTTCAAATAGATATAAATACTATTCAAAAACGGACCAACTATACCTATAAAGACTAACCATCTCAACTAGGTAAATAAACTATGATTATATTAAACGCGAAAATGAACAATAACAACAACGATTATAAGTGAAAATGAACGAGGATTCAAACAACGAACGAACTATTGAACGAATTTTCACAAACGGAATAAATAATTTGTTTGGTTATGAGCGTATGAAATAATACATCACATCATTAATTTTACGTGTATGACATAATACAAGGTGCCAGAGAGAGATAGAATAACTACGTTATTTTTTTTCTTAATATTTCTGCACATGCGTAGATCTGGAGTTTTACCAAAGCCCAGCTTCAATTTTGATTGGCTATTATCCATATAGGAATTATTAGATATATGGTTAATTTACTTTCGGAATTGAAGGTTGACACTTGACATTTTGGTACATTTGAACTATCTCCGAAAGTTGTATGATGTGTGAGATTTGAGCTATTGGAATTCGATATTTTTTAACTAAAACAAATTTGATTTACGGCTATCTTCGAACTATTAGTGTGGTGTATTATTTTGGTGGATGCGCTATAGGGCATTCACACATTTTACTGATTATTGCATACATTTCCGATAAAAATGTTGGTGACTTTTGATACTGTATCTTGTATTCTCATCTAGTTTAGATTCTCTCTTTGATTAATTTCGAGAGGTGGAAGAGCTCGACTGTTTGAGGTAATAATTTGAGTTTCATTTATTTTTCTCCGATTTTGATTGGAAGTTCAATTCCTTAATTAATTAATTGAATTAATTCCTTAAATTTTTTTGCGTGGGGAGGGGTTCATTTTTATTTTTATTTTTTTCCATATTAAGAAAATGGAAGTCAATAGACTTTTAGGTGATGAAATTACTTATGAATTTTTAATTAGAGGTTTACCTACTGATAGTAACGTTGATGGAAAAAGGAAATTATTGAGAGAAGCTCTTCTTCTTCTTCTTAGTGTGCCTTCTCCATCAATGGAGGTTGGATATCACCATGGCATATTCTTCCCTGTTCTGAGTGGATCTTATGAGTTGCTCGAAACCCAGACCAGTCCACTGGCGTATATTTCTCAACCATGACAGTCTTTTTCTTCCCAGCCCGCGCTTTCCCTCAATTTTTCCCTTTATGATGAGTTGCGCGTAGGTATCGGTATTTGTCGTTTCTCAAGACGTGGCCCAAATACGATGTTTTGCGGATCTTTATTAGCTTGAATAGCTCTCGTTCGGTCCCCAACCTGCGCAGTACTTCTTCGTTTGTTGTGTGCGAAGTCCATGATATTTTAAGGATTCTGCGATACGTCCACATCTCGAAAGCTTCCAATTTATTGATGGTATCCGCCTTGAGCGTCCATGTCTCGGCTCCATACAAGAGTGTTGACCAAACATAGCATTTCGATAGTCTCAAACGCAGACCGAGTTCGATTCGTGATTCAGAGAGAAGCTTTCTAATTCGCACAAAGCAGTTTCTGGCCTGTTCTATTCTAGATCTCACTTCCGTGTCTGGATCCAGCTTGCAATCCACCCAGCACCCCAGGTACCGAAACCTATCCACCTGCTCCAGAGCTTGTCCACCTATCTGAACCGGTCGCGGGACATTTTGGGATCGTTTAATGACCATAACCTTGGTCTTTTTAATATTTATCTTCATCCCAAACTCCTCGCAAGCTCGACACACAGCATCAAGGAGAAGTTGTAGACCCACATCCGAGTCGGCAATCAAGACAGTATCGTCAGCATATCGGACAGAATTGATATTCACGCCATTAACCTTGATTCCTTCAGAGACGTCCTCCAAAGCCTTGCCGAATATAATATCCGAGTACAGGTTAAACAGCAATGGCGACAAAACACAGCCCTGTCTAACTCCTCTGCGAATCCTTATCGAGCTTGATGTCGAGCCCTCCATTCTAATCTTAGCACTTTGATTCCAATAAAAATTCTGTATCAAATCAATGTCCCTTGAGTCCAGTCCCACGCCGCGAAGAATGTCCACCAACAAATCATGTCTCACTCCATCGAATGCTTTCTCGAAATCGATAAAGCAGACGAAGATGTCCCGCTGCTGATCATAACATAACATAACATAACAGAGAGAAGCTCTGAAGAAGGAGAAATCCGGTGAGGAATTTCCCTCGGGTATAATTAAATTAGATCCTTTATTTGAAATTAATACATGTGCCGGTGAATTATGCGATTTAGAGGAGAACATCAAGAATTTCGATGGAGGAAATAGGACAAATGAATGCAAACGAATTTCGTCACGACTTTTGCATCTGGATTCACGACTCAGGAGACTTTCTTGCGAGGATACCAACATTGATACGGAGATTTCAAACTTGTTGGACTGGTGCGAGAGATTGCTTTCTGCACTTCTAAAGGCCAACGAAGAGGCCCCTACCAGTTCCAAACCACCTTTGCCCAGGAAACCTTCACTTATAGATATGCCAGTTCCTTTACTACCCGAAATCGTTTCAAAAGAAAGGGGCGATCATCGGATAACTGATGCGATTGATTCAACACACAACGAGGAAAAAGTGTCACCTAGTAAAGTATCAAGACTACGACGGTTCTTCGAGACTGGTCACAATTCATCCTTAATAGATCTGGACGAAGAAAACGGGTCATTTAGAAACCCCCACATTTCGCAGTATGCAGAACGAAGATGCAAACCCAAGAATGCACACCCGATCAATGGATTGGAGGACCAATTTTCAAGAATGGCAAATTCGTCAGGATGCTCCAATGCACATGAACGGAATACTCAGTTCATGGAAGAACCTATGACAGGGAGGTCACGATGGGCTCTGGAAAGAAGCCCTTCTTCTTTACAACCTCAGACAGTTTCTGTTATCAGTCAGAACGGCGATGGAAACTTTAACCAAGGTTTTGATATTAGTCGTTGGAGACTTCAATACGATGGATTATCTAGTGTGAATGGGTTTTTGGAACGGATCGAAGAATTGAGGATCAGTAGAGGAGTGACGAAGGAACGTCTCTTGAGATCTGCACCAGAACTCTTCACAAAGGATGCACTTTTGTGGTACCGAATGGGAAATTTTCGGTCGTGGGACGATCTTGTTGGGAAGTTGCGTGAGGCTTTTCAGCCCCATGACTATGAATTCACCTTGTGGGAGGAAATAAGGAATAGGACACAAGGAGCCCAAGAACGAGTAGTCAACTATATTTCAGTGATGTAGAATCTATTCAAGAAATTATCCAGCGTCCCAACCCAGGTGAAGAGAGTACAGCTGATTAGGAGGAATATGCTACCATATATTCAAACTGCCCTTTCTCTCACCAAGGATCTGTCGCCAATTGTCATGGTGAAGAAGAAGGATAAGTGGAGATTTTGCGTGAACTATAAACAACTCAACGCTGTGAGTATTCCCGATGCTTATCCTATACCCTATGTGTCTTCGATTTTAGATAGGCTCAGGGATGCTAGATATTTGACCACACTCGACGTGAAATCTGCTTAGTGGCAGATACCGGTGGCCAAGGAATCCCGACCGATGACAGCATTTACTGTGCCCAACAGGGGACTTTTTCAATTTCGTCGTATGCCCTTTGGACTGCACGCAGCACCAGCCACTTGGCAAAGAGCTATCGATGCGATATTGGGACCAAGCTTTGATAATTACGTTTTCGTCTACCTCGATGACATAATAATATGCACCTCTTCCTTCGAAGAACATATTGGAGTTCTTCGCGATGTGTTGGAACGTATTAACGAGTCTGGACTTACACTAAATAGGGAAAAATGCCTATTCTGTAGAGCAGAACTAAAGTACCTGGGATATGTAATAAACAAACACGGGTTGTTGGTAGACCCAGAGAAGGTAGAAGCCATCACTAAAATCGGCCAACCGCAGAGGGTATCTGATGTGAGAAGAATTGTTGGAATGGCTTCGTGGTATCGAAGGTTCATACCATCATTTTCTACGTTAGTTTCACCACTGACGCGCCTAACGCAGAAGAACATTTCTTTCGAATGGAACTCGGATTGTGAAGCAGCTCTTCAGAAAATAAAAGAATGTCTCATTTCAGCACCTATTCTGAGTTGTCCGGACTTTTCAAAACTATTTATGGTGGAGACCGACGCAAGTGTCTATGGCATTGGCGCTATTCTCTCCCAGCGACATAATGATGGAGATCACGTGATAGCCTACCTCAGCAGGTCTCTAACCAAAAACGAGAGAAAATATTCTACAACGGAAAAGGAATGCCTGGCCGTGTTGTTCGCTGTAGAAAAGCTAAGACCGTATCTTGAAGGTACCAGATTTATGGTAATCACGGATCACTACTGCCTCAAGTGGTTGTATAACATCAAAGATCCCACTGGAAGAATTGCTCGATGGGCACTCCGTCTGCAGGCTTATGACTTCGAAGTTGTTCACCGAAAGGGAAAAGAACATTTAGTCCCAGACGCATTGTCAAGAGCTGTTCCTCGTATTGATGTGATTGAAACCCTACGTGATCCAGATGGGTCTGTGTTAACGTCAGACAAATGGTATAATGCTATGTGTGCTAGGATTGCCAAATCACCACAAACTTATCCCCTTTGGATGGTCGAAGACGGAAAACTTCTAAGACATGTTTCGCACCGGTATGTCGATTTGGGAGAATCGGAATGGCTGATCGTTGTACCCCGAGAACAAAGAAATAAAATTATTGAAGAACACCATGACCCCCCAACATACGGACACTTGGGCGTTTCAAAAACACTGAGTAGGATAACTCAAAAATACTACTGGCCTAAGCTACGAGCAGACGTGGCCCATTACATTCGCCGTTGTTCAATTTGTCAACGCATAAAACCAGAACAAAAGAAGCCGATTGGTCAGATGTTATCTAAACAAGCAACTACGACACGACCTTGGGAACTTGTAAGTGTGGATTTGGTGGGCCCTCTGCCAAAAACAACCACAGGATATTCATACTTTCTGACAGTCTTGGATTGTTCAGTAAGTTCATACTATCCTATCCCCTTCGAACAGCTACAGCTCTTAACGTCGTAAGGATCTTGGAGGATCGGATATTCCTCGTTTATGGCGCTCCGAAAAGAATCATCATGGATAATGGTAGTCAGTTCGCCAGTAGAATGCTCAAGGAAACCATGGATAAGTATAACGTGCAAATTATATTCACCGCCTTGTATCATCCCCAAGCAAATCCGGTCGAGAGGACTCATCGAGTGATAAAGACAATGTTGACAGCCTATGTGTCGGAGAACCAACGAAAATGGGACCTCTTTCTTCCCAAGGTAACAAGCGCACTGAGATCATCTAAACATGAGGTTACCGGAGTTACTCCGAACCTTATAAATTTTGGCCGAGAAATATATTTAAATGGTGCCGACGGTGACGACGCTCAGAGTTTTCGGATTGATAAATCTGTGGCCCTGCGAAAGCTCTTCGAAGATGTAAGGAAACGACTAAAAATTTCCTATGATAGAGCACGGAAATATTATAATCTTCGTCATAGAGATGAGAGATTCAAGGTAGGAGACGTAGTGTGGAGGAAGAACTATGTTCAGTCGGATGCAGCCAGATTCTTTTCATCGAAACTTGCACAGAGGTTTGTGGGACCATTCAAGGTAAAGAGAATTGTTTCGCCCTGGACTTACGAGTTGGTTGATGATATGGGTAAATCAGTTGGGGTGTGGGGTGCCAAGGATGTTAAGTCCAGACCCCCAGATGACGAGGAAGATGTTTCTCAAAATTGAAAATATTTTTTTTTTTGGTCTGTTTTGTGGAGTGGTGTCTGTATTCGACAAAAGTTGTGTTGCAACTTTCTACAGGTTGGGGAGGTGTTGTTACGGGATCAAGGTATTTTGGAGAAGAAGAAGAATGGTAGATGGAAGTCACATTTAAGTTAGTTGCGCATCACGAATTCGGGAACCAAAAAAAGAAACCGGTCCTCGAATAAGAAAAAATTACGCCATTATTTCCTCACTTTTCTTAGTCTGGTTAGACGAATTCACGCTTCTGCGGATTTAATTTAAAAATTCTACAAATTTTCTGGAAGTTTGGTTGTTGGAAAATACCATTTCGAGAATCGAAATTCGCTGCAATTGCGGATATTTTGTTTTCAACACCATTATTTCTTCAAAAGTAGAAACATTCACATCGAGGCCACACGACATCTTTGGTAAGAGGAAATTAGTCTTTTGGCATTTGATTACGGTTTTTCAACAGAAAATATTACTTTTAGGCCTTTTTAATTTGTTGACTACAATTTCACGAAATTTGGTACCTATCGATTGACCGAAGTCACCTAGACGGTTGGGTCCCGGCGGCATTTTCAGTAACAGCAGACGCGCTATGTTTTCGAATAGCGTTCGGCCGGTTCGGCGACGACAGTAACAGAAGACGATCTAGGTCTAGAACGTCTGCTGTTTCTCACCTTAAGTTAACTTTCAAGTAAATAAAAATGGTTTAAATTTTTTTTTAATTCATTTTAGCTTAGCAAATAATGACATTGTTTTCGTTATTAATTTATTTATGGAACACATTTAAAAACAAACAAAAATACATAACCTAATATATAACTGTTATTATGTTGTAATGATTTATAAATTATTGAAAAATAACCTCAGAAAAATAACAAAAACGGATTTTTTAAACTTATTTTCACCTAAGCCTATATTGTTATTGACACATTTTGTATAAATGGGATGCTCTAACCTTTTTTTTAATAAGCTTTTCACTCTTCTACCAACTGAGGAATGTTTTTTGCCACCCATTGCCGATTTTCTTCTAGCTGCACTTGTTAGCTGCACACTTATCATTTTTCCTTCTCTCATACCCAAGCGCTTATGCTCTGGAGTTTTTCCGTGGTATTTAAGAGAATTAGGCAACCCTGATATAGGAGAGTTGTTACTTTTAGCACACTTTTCTCGATTTTTTAGGGAAGTGGAAATTGCAGGAAAAAATTCTATTGGATTATTGTCAAAATGTCTCAGGATTTCATTAGAAAATTTTGACTCAAACTTCAAATTTCTTATGATTATAATTATCTGGTAAGCAATCCATTTTTATACATCAGCCAAAGTGTTTCAACCTTAGACAAAGGAAAGAGTTTCCTTTGTCTAAGGTTTCAACTGATCTGTCTGCTGTAGTCTATCGCCCATTACTGAAAAGCCGAAGCACCGCCGATGATCTAGCGCGTCTGCTGTTACTGAAAATGCGTCCCGGCGAGAGGCCGGAGGTTTCATTCATTGCCCTGCCAGCGAGAACGACGTGGGCCAGATTCACTCACACACCGAGCCCGTTCACCTTTCAGTGTGAAGAAGGATAAAAGGTATCGCTACCTTGAGATTATCTCGATCTTTAATTGTCAATTGGATAATTTCTTGTAAACTGAATTTCATATTTTACTGCTGATTTTCGTTCAATATCTTCATTGTTCATTTATTAACACCCTGATACTAACCCGATTGTCAATTATAGTTACATATTGGATTATCATTCCTTTCCAATTAAAAACACATTCAAGAACTTGCAGAAAAGATCAGACATTTGAGTTTCATTTTGAAAATCACCTTACAACCCACGACCTTTTTGTTGCCCTTTACTGTCCAGTAATAAAGTAAATGAATAAATAAAACGAATAAATAAGTTAAGGAATTGGTAAAAACAAGGTAACACAGGTTGTGGAGGAAAAGTTGAGAGGTGTTGTAATCAATAAATTCCACAGTGCACTCATAATGAAAAGAAAACCAGTGGAAATACAACTCCCACGATTATAACTCCTAGGGAGGCAGGATTGCTCATCCCCGGTGAATCTTCTCAACAGGATCTGTTATGTAAGATTATAAATAATTTAGAGGATAGTAATTTGATATTGATGGAGAATGTATCACTATTGAAGTTCAAGATAACAACATTAGAACGACAAATGTCAAAAAAGGATGCAACCATTGAAGACCTGAATAAAAAGTTGAATTCTGTAAAATTATATAAACAAGCAATATGTGTAAACAAGAACGAAGTTACCGATAATAAAACAAAATCGAGATCTCAGAAGACGGGCATCGGAAAACCCAAAATTACCGAAGCTGTAACTGATGATCCGAACTCACATACAAAAGTTGATGCTGCACAACAAACTTATGCGCTAGATTCTAACGCTATAACGGCTAGAAGTGATGCAGAGAGAGAAAATGAAAGAGATAGTAAATCTGACACACGATGTTGAAGGAAATAAACAAACAATATCTAGATTGAATTTGAATCAAAGTTCGAATCAACAAACTGATCCCAATTCCACAAAAGGTAGTTGAGAGACGGGATAGAAATTCTTCACTAACAAGAGGTGGAGGTGTTTTAATCGCAGTTAAAAACTATATAAATTTCGAAGTTGTCAGACTAGATTGTTCAGCTGAGTGTTTACTGGTAGAATTGAGGTCAAAAAAATTTTCTTGTTACTCGTCAGATGTTACATTATATGACACCTATTTCAGATTTTTTGATAACATGTTGTTGAATGGTGAGGAAATACTAGTGTTGGGAGATTTTAATATTCCCATTTTTTCTCTGAATTGTGATAAGAGTATTTTAATTAATGATTTTCAGAACCTTTTCAATCTGAAGCAACAGAATCAGGTAGAAAATTTTATGAATCGCAAGCTGGACCTAATCTTTTCGAATATGTCCATGTCAACCATAACAAAATCTGAGCTTCCTATTGTACAAGAAGACAGATATCACCCTGCACTGGAATTTTCTTTAGATATTTCACTGGACCAGAAGAAAGATAGTGGATATGACAAAAACCACAGGTATGATTATTCGAGGGGTGATTACATGCTCCTGTATAATTTAATGTCAGATTGTGATAGGTCAAATGTTGCTCAATGTGAGAATGCCAATGAAAGTCTCAAATTGTTTTATGACTTAATGTATAGCATATTAGACCAAGCTATTCCTAAATTCAGTAGAAGCTGTACAGGTAGTACACAACAAAAATTTCCTCTATGGTGTTCTTTAGATTTAAAGCGTAAAATATTGAAAAAAAAAAAACTTCATAAAAAAACTAACACAGATGTAAACTATTTAATTTTAAGAAAAAATGTAAAGCAACAAACCAAATTAGAATATGCTAGATATAAAGAACATTCAGAAAACAATTTCAAAAATGATCCATCCTCATTTTGGCCATTCATGAGGGGGAAGAAGTCACAAAATAAAATACCATCTTCGATGAAGTTTGAACAGGAAACTTTTAATAATGCGAGGGATATATCTTGTGCGTTCGCACGATTCTTTGAATCAGTGTATACTCGTGAATCTGATAATTATGAATCCCGAAGCAATGAGGGATCTTTTGATTTTTCCGTTATTACAGAGCAGGATTTAAGGGAGAGCTTAAAAAAAAATGAAACCTAAAAATTCCATTGGTTTGGATAACATTCCCTTATACATTTATAAGGGCTGTGTGGATTTTCTGATTACGTCACATCTACATATTTTCAATTTATCGGTAAAAAATAATGTTTTTCCTGATGATTTGAAGATGGCTGTGATAACTCCTATTCATAAAACAGGGGAAACTAACTCAATAGAGAATTACCGACCTATCAATATTTTGAATGCCTCAGCAAAAATCTTCGAAATAATAATATACCTATCTAAAAATGCTAGTCTCAGAATCAGTCCGTGTCAACATGGTTTGTGAGGGGCAAATCTACTGTTAGCAATCTTTGTACCTTCACGGAATAGGAGAAAGACAAAAGCAGTGGTTTTTATATGGAATGTTATAAATGGTGGGAGTTATGTCGACTGTGATTTTATAAGATACACTGCGCAAAAAAATTAACGCACATTCTGAAAATCTCAATTTTAAAGAAACTCTCAAGAAACGTTCTTGAATGGCAGTTGTTACCCGTCCTGGTCTTCGGACATTCATACCTGTCTCCCTGAATCGCTGCAACATTCTTAACACACTTGTATGGGAAACTCCAAACCTTTTTGCAATTCTTGTGTATGTCCACCCTTCTTCTCGCAAAACTACCGCTTGGGCACATTCCTCTTGGGTCAAATTGCGTGTTTAGCGTTGCATAGCGATCGAGTGTAGAAAATCAAACGGAAAAAAAAACGATTGATCACTAGAATTGATCGAGAACAACTGATTTTAGAATGGAGCCAATACATTCAAAATCTGATATCATCTTTTTTTATTCCTGCTGGGAGAAAACATCTGTATTGAAGAAAAACGTTGAAAGTGGATAACATATGCATGCAAAATTCTGATAAAAATAAGTATCATTGAGAACACCTTCAGTTGTAGAATAAATTTGAGATTTCCATAATGTGCGTTAATTTTTTTGCGCAGTGTATATTAGTTTTAAGGTTCTTAAATTAAATTTAAGAATACAGAATAGGGACATATTTTTTGTTAAACCCACTGTGTTGTCCCCCATGAACACAATGTTAATTATTTGTAATGAAATGATCCTAAAGTTTGATATAAATATGTTCGACATTGATGTTAATAAATTGAAAACTTTATTTGTCTAGATTAGATACCTGCGGGTAATTTTTGTTTTCTGCATGTGTAGTTATGTCAACACGGGTTCTGGATCAGAATATGATCATAACCTCACATTTGGTTTAGATGGTGGCGGAATGATAGGTTGATTTATTTATGATGGATGCGCTTTGTGCGCTCTTTTGGTGGTGGTTATGTTTGAAGGGAGCTTTACGATGAAGACGCCATGACAGTTTGTTCAACGACATCTAGAGTTTGAACTTCGAAGACGCCATGACTTTTGTAGGGATCTTTACGATGTCAGCGCCACCTAGATCTTCGAGATGCAACTCAATGAAGGGATTACGGGTTATGAAAAAAACGTCGCTGGGATTTGAACCCGCGTTTCCAAGCAGCATATGAATCAAAAGTAGTTGACTTAGACCACTCGGCTATTCCGACTTACAATAGATTGATAGTTTTGTTTGGGGTATAGGTTAAAATTCTAGGAACATGGATTAGACACGTTTTGTTGAAAGTAAAGACGATATTCGTGTATATTCAGCCATCCCGGTATATTAATAGTTTTGTTTGTGTGGGTTTGTGGTCCAGGTGGGGGTATCCACCAATGAAATCAGGTACCTACCTTTAGACTAAGGATATAAGTTACACCAATAAACCCTTTTTCTGAATAGGTGATGAAGATTTTCAGACTTTATATACAAGTGTGCGAGGTACGTTAAGTTGACAGCCCACCAAAACGGATCGAGTTCGAACCTATGCCATAATTTTGTACCCATTTTGTACCAATTTGTACCACCTTTAAAAAAATTTGTACCTCCACCGTTACCGAGATATCGACCCCCTCTAGGTGGTCTGCCAACTTAACGTTAAGTTGGCAGACCACTCTGCGAGAATTGATCGTATCGAATTCAAACAGAAACTGCAATTTTGTACCCATTTTGTACCCTCCTGAACAACTTTTATTTTTTCTCTAGGACCTACCGTTTCCGAGATATGGGATTTTGAAAAAAAATTTTTTTTCAAAGATTTTGAGATTTTTACTCCATAATTTTGTACCCATTTTGTACCAATTTGTACCACCTTTAAAAAATTTTGTACCCCCACCGTTTCCGAGATATCGACCCCCTCTAGGTGGTCTGCCAAATTAACGTTAAGTTGGCAGACCACTCTGCGAGAATTGATCGTATCGAATTCAAACAAAAACTGCAATTTTGTACCCATTTTGTACCCTCCTGAACAACTTTTATTATTTCTCTAGGACCTACCGTTTCCGAGATATGGGATTTTGAAAAAAAATTTTTTTTCAAAGATTTTGAGATTTTTACTCCATAATTTTGTACCCATTTTGTACCAATTTGTACCACCTTTAAAAAATTTTGTACCCCCACCGTTTCCGAGATATCGACCCCCTCTAGGTGGTCTGCCAAATTAACGTTAAGTTGGCAGACCACTCTGCGAGAATTGATCGTATCGAATTCAAACAAAAACTGCAATTTTGTACCCATTTTGTACCCTCCTGAACAACTTTTATTTTTTCTCGAGGACCTACCGTTTCCGAGATATGGGATTTTGAAAAAAAAAATTTTTTCAAAGATTTTGAGATTTTTAGTCCATAATTTTGTACCCATTTTGTACCAATTTGTACCACCTTTAAAAAATTTTGTAGCCCCACCGTTTCCGAGATATCGACCCCCTCTAGGTGGTCTGCCAAATTAACGTTAAGTTCGCAGACCACTCTGCGAGAATTGATCGTATCGAATTCAAACAAAAACTGCAATTTTGTACCCATTTTGTACCCTCCTGAACAACTTTTATTTTTTCTCTAGGACCTACCGTTTCCGAGATATGGGATTTTGAAAAAAAATTTTTTTCAAAGATTTTGAGATTTGTACTCCATAATTTTGTACCCATTTTGTACCAATTTGTACCACCTTTAAAAAATTTTGTACCCCCACCGTTTCCGAGATATCGACCCCCTCTAGGTGGTCTGCCAAATTAACGTTAAGTTGGCAGACCACTCTGCGAGAATTGATCGTATCGAATTCAAACAAAAACTGCAATTTTGTACCCATTTTGTACCCTCCTGATCCACTTTTATTTTTCCTCTAGGACCTACCGTTCCCGAGATATGGGATTTTGAAAAAAAAAATATTTTTCAAAAATTTTGAGATTTTTACTGCATAATTTTGTACCCATTTTGTACCAATTTGTACCACCTTTAAAAAATTTTGTGCCCTCACCGTTTCCGAGATATCGACCCCCTCTGTGCTGCTCTGTACTGCGAACGTTCAGCTAGTGCTCATATTGCGTGGGTTGATCGGATCGAATTAGAACAAAAGCTATCATCTTGTACTCGTTTTGTGTCAATTTTGATCACCTTGACTTTATTTTGAACCCCCACGGTTTTCAAGAACTACTGTTGTGTACCAATTTGTAACATCTTCATTGCATCTTCATACAGAAGGACGAATACAGTACAACAAAAGTGTCGAGTATAATATATCTATTTTGAAGATATTTTACAATATATTCTATCGTTAGTAAGTATACAAGAGGTTGTATTTAATTTTGATTTTATGATTCTATTGTAATCACATCCTTCAGGTCATCAAAATTTTGCCACTGCTTATTCGGCGCAAAGAAAATGATTCGCAAGAGAAATATTTGATTCTTGATTTCGAGACTATTAGGGATTAATAATAATTCATCACAACTACTAACAGAGGCAACAACAATTAAAAAAAGCGGTTTAAATGAAGTAACAGAATTGGAATAAATCATATAAATATATATAAATCATATAGGGATAAATAGGTTTAACCAATAATGAAGATGCATGTAATTATCATGAATTAGAACACCAGTGGTGACTCGTGGACCTAAGTAGCGTTAACACATTTCAATAAAAGCTATTGATTTTATTGAATGAGAAGAAACCACATAATTATTGATATATTATAAGGTACACTTTGTTTTCACTCTTTTCGTTCTTCTGTATCTTTTTTTTCGATTTTTCTCAAAATCCAATATCTCGGTCCTAGGGAAAACAAAAGAGTGGTTCAAATTGGTGCATTACTATATATTTTCTTCGAATTCAATCCGAAGAACCCCCGAAATGTTGGCGCTAGCTGAACGTTAATCTGACAGTCCACTAAGAGGGGGTCGATATCTCGGAAACGGTAGGCGTGCAAAATTTTTTAAAGGTCGTACAAATTGGTACAAAATGGGTACAAAATTATGGAGTACAAATCTCAAAATTTCTGAAATTTTTTTTTCAAAATTCCATATCTCGGGAACGGTAGGTCCTCGAGAAAAAATAAAAGTTGTTCAGGAGGGTACAAAATGGGTACAAAATTGCAGTTTTTGTTTGAATTCGATACGATCAATTCTTGCAGAGTGGTCTGCCAACTTAACGTTAATTTGGCAGACCACCTAGAGGGGGTCCATATCTCGGAAACGGTGGGGGTACAAAATTTTTTAAAGGTGGTACAAATTGGTACAAAATGGGTACAAAATTATGGAGTAAAAATCTCAATATCTTTGAAAAAATTTTTTTTTTTAATCCCATATCTCGGAAACGGTAGGTCCTAGAGAAAAAATAAAAGCTGTTCAGGAGGGTACAAAATGGGTACAAAATTGCAGTTTTTGTTTGAATTCGATACGATCAATTCTCGCAGAGTGGTCTGCCAACTTAACGTTAATTTGGCAGACCACCTAGAGGGGGTCGATATCTCGGAAACGGTGGGGGTACAAAATTTTTTAAAGGTGGTACAAATTGGTACAAAATGGGTACAAAATAATGGAGTAAAAATCTCAAAATCTTTGAAAAAATTTTTTTTTTCAAAATCCCATATCTCGGAAACGGTAGGTCCTAGAGAAAAAATAAAAGTTGCTCAGGAGGGTACAAAATGGGTACAAAATTGCAGTTTTTGTTTGAATTCGATACGATCAATTCTCGCAGAGTGGTCTGCCAACTTAACGTTAATTTGGCAGACCACCTAGAGGGGGTCGATATCTCGGAAACGGTGGGGGTACAAAATTTTTTAAAGGTGGTACAAATTGGTACAAAATGGGTACAAAATTATGGAGTAAAAATCTCAAAATCTTTGAAAAAAATTTTTTTTTCAAAATCCCATATCTCGGAAACGGTAGGTCCTAGAGAAAAAATAAAAGTTGTTCAGGAGGGTACAAAATGGGTACAAAATTGCAGTTTTTGTTTGAATTCGATACGATCAATTCTCGCAGAGTGGTCTGCCAACTTAACGTTAATTTGGCAGACCACCTAGAGGGGGTCGATATCTCGGAAACGGTGGGGGTACAAAATTTTTTAAAGGTGGTACAAATTGGTACAAAATGGGTACAAAATTATGGAGTAAAAATCTCAAAATCTTTGAAAAAATTTTTTTTTTCAAAATCCCATATCTCGGAAACGGTAGGTCCTAGAGAAAAAATAAAAGTTGTTCAGGAGGGTACAAAATGGGTACAAAATTGCAGTTTCTGTTTGAATTCGATACGATCAATTCTCGCAGAGTGGTCTGCCAACTTAACGTTAATTTGGCAGACCACCTAGAGGGGGTCGATATCTCGGAAACGGTGGGGGTACAAAATTTTTTAAAGGTGGTACAAATTGGTACAAAATGGGTACAAAATTATGGAGTAAAAATCTCAAAATCTTTGAAAAAAATTTTTTTTAATCCCATATCTCGGAAACGGTAGGTCCTAGAGAAAAAATAAAAGTTGTTCAGGAGGGTACAAAATGGGTACAAAATTGCAGTTTTTGTTTGAATTCGATACGATCAATTCTCGCAGAGTGGTCTGCCAACTTAACGTTAATTTGGCAGACCACCTAGAGGGGGTCGATATCTCGGAAACGGTGGGGGTACAAAATTTTTTAAAGGTGGTACAAATTGGTACAAAATGGGTACAAAATTATGGAGTAAAAATCTCAAAATCTTTGAAAAAATTTTTTTTTTCAAAATCCCATATCTCGGAAACGGTAGGTCCTAGAGAAAAAATAAAAGTTGTTCAGGAGGGTACAAAATGGGTACAAAATTGCAGTTTCTGTTTGAATTCGATACGATCAATTCTCGCAGAGTGGTCTGCCAACTTAACGTTAATTTGGCAGACCACCTAGAGGGGGTCGATATCTCGGAAACGGTGAGGGTACAAAATTTTTTAAAGGTGGTACAAATTGGTACAAAATGGGTACAAAATTATGGAGTAAAAATCTCAAAATCTTTGAAAAAAAATTTTTTTTAATCCCATATCTCGGAAACGGTAGGTCCTAGAGAAAAAATAAAAGTTGTTCAGGAGGGTACAAAATGGGTACAAAATTGCAGTTTTTGTTTGAATTCGATACGATCAATTCTCGCAGAGTGGTCTGCCAACTTAACGTTAATTTGGCAGACCACCTAGAGGGGGTCGATATCTCGGAAACGGTGGGGGTACAAAATTTTTTAAAGGTGGTACAAATTGGTACAAAATGGGTACAAAATTATGGAGTAAAAATCTCAAAATCTTTGAAAAAAAATTTTTTTTCAAAATCCCATATCTCGGAAACGGTAGGTCCTAGAGAAAAAAATAAAAGTTGTTCAGGAGGGTACAAAATGGGTACAAAATTGCAGTTTTTGTTTGAATTCGATACGATCAATTCTCGCAGAGTGGTCTGCCAACTTAACGTTAATTTGGCAGACCACCTAGAGGGGGTCGATATCTCGGAAACGGTGGGGGTACAAAATTTTTTAAAGGTGGTACAAATTGGTACAAAATGGGTACAAAATTATGGAGTAAAAATCTCAAAATCTTTGAAAAAAATTTTTTTTTCAAAATCCCATATCTCGGAAACGGTAGGTCCTAGAGAAAAAATAAAAGTTGTTCAGGAGGGTACAAAATGGGTACAAAATTGCAGTTTCTGTTTGAATTCGATACGATCAATTCCCGCAGAGTGGTCTGCCAACTTAACGTTAAGTTGGCAGACCACCTAGAGGGGGTCGATATCTCGGTAACGGTGGGGGTACAAAATTTTTTAAAGGTGGTACAAATTGGTACAAAATGGGTACAAAATTATGGCATAGGTTCGAACTCGATCCGTTTTGGTGGGCTGTCAACTTAACGTACCTAAGTGTGCGTGGTCGCGAAAGCTATACAACCCAGACTTGAATCCTGCCCTTTTAAATTCTTCCAAAAAAATTCTATAATGAATTTTACAAAAGAACAAATTAAATTCCCTAATACGATAATAGTTTCGCCACACACACAGCTCCGCATTGTCATATTCATCGCTCCAATCAAGTTTACCAATAATATATGGTATAGCTTTATGACTCGAGATGTATCTAGGAGAAGAAAAAAGGGGCTCCTCTGGAAGGGGGCCTTCTGTAATGCGCACATCTGATTTTATTTGATTCCACTTGGAAACGCTAAATTTCTTAAAAATTTCACGTGTTACATGTTCAGGTAACTTCAGCCGGAACACACCAAATATTGAACCAACACTTTGAATGATTACATTCATTGCTGAATCTTGAAGTGAGCAAACTTTGAAAGGAATAACAAAGTTTAACTTGTTACATTGATTCAGTTCTTGCTGATTAAAATTGTCCATTCTGAAAAGAATACAAAGTTTTCACTATTGCTGTGACGTTGGAGATGTTGGTGATTGAAGAGAATAATGCCCCCAAGGCAACGTATCAAACGATGATGGAATAAGGTAGCGTTTATCATCATGTGCGCTTAATGCTATTCTTGATTGTTGAATTGAATAGAGTTTATGTGCAAAGGACATTATTGTATTCTGGTTTAAAATAATCTTGGAATTTTGTTTGAGACAATTCACATAATCATCGAAAGATAATTTACTTCTAACAACACAAGATTTCACTCCTTTTGATTTTTTCGTGACTTTTCCCCCTTGAACTTTAAAACTATACATTTTGGCTCTCAAACTTGCAAAATGTGTAATGGTTTTTCCATTCATTTCATCTTTCATTAAACCAGGTACCTTTTTATTCACTAATGGAATATTGTGAACATTATCTTCTGGGTAATCGCTAGTGTCAAAATGTGAGTGACAATCATTTCTAATGAGATCGTAGGGGTTGAAACCGCTAATTTCATAAAAAAAGGAGTCAGTGTCAATATACATGATTTTACAACTTACATGACTTTTTGGCATCATGTAGTTATAATGAAAATTGTACATGCACACCTTTGATATGTCGAGAATGGCCATACCTATATATAGGGGTTTATTGAACAAAAGTTCATTCTTTTTAAGTTCAACTGCTAATAAATCTTCACCGAAAACTGTTCTACTATGGAATCTCGGAGATGCTATAAGATTTTTTGCCCCATAACGCCCTTCATATTTATTAACTATCCGTACTACCCTGTGCAATCTGATATTCTCCATGGTCTTACCAAAAATTGAATTATTGGCAAATTTAAATTGGTTTTTACCGAATTCGGTAGTCGCTTTTGCTCTTAATTCGGCATTGAGGTCTATATAGGGTTTCAGCCGGGGAGATTGCTGAAGTTTCAATACCTTTTTAATTTTTTTCAATTTCAATCCTAATTCAAGCACAGTTTTTAAATTACGATAATGAATTACGTTATATTTTTTATCAGAGAGAGTGCATAATAATTTTGGTAGCTTTGAACCAGGCGGAACACTGTGTTCTGGACACAACGGCAAGTCTTTATGCAAATCGTGTAGGTGTTGTGGGTACTGCAGGTCCACCTGAAGGATGTATCCTTCGGGACTATCATCAGGAATGGTTGTCACATCAACAGGCATATCACACCATTCAAAACCCCCAAATGGCAGAAATTCTGCCATGGCGAAACCGTATAAATTATTAACATCTAGATAAAGCAAATACGACTCTGGCTTTGATATGTCATAATTATTCATTTGGGGGTTATTGGCTTCGGAAAACCTGTGCATGCAACAACTGATTCCACCCCGTATACCCCGCTCCACAAACATGATCATATCAATATCTTTAAGTAATTGTAATTTACATTTTGTGTACTTCAGCATACAGTCCCAGCTGTTATTAAACCAATAAAACCACATGTTCTTGAAATTGATTTTTTATTTATTTTTCTGATCCAATAAATGAATGAAAAACATTAAACATAAAACAAGCAGCTAATGTATAATTATTTCAAACAATGCAGCTGGCTGGCTTTTCCCAGTGTTCTTTTCACCTCGATATACTAGAGAATATTTTCCTGTAGATAACTCTTCTGTATGCTGCCTGTAAACTTCCGTAAGCCTTTTTGGTAGAAAAGTTATGGAATCCTCGCATTCTACAAGCACACATTCACCAAAGTTTGATTTGACTAATCTGCACACCAGAATCTTGTATGCATTATCTTTCTACAGCTCTCCGTGCTCCTTGGTAGGTTTTCTATCAGCAATTAGAGATGCAGCATTAATTTTTGCAAGAAAATTCATTACTGAAACAAGTCGAAATAGGGAAAAATTAAAAAACATTCATAATACAAAAGATGTGCAAAAACTTACTGTTTCTCAGATGTATAGTTTGATGATGTGTAACAAAATTATTTCGTTTGATACTTTTGCGACTGTTGTAAGGCTTGGAGAGTCTTGTATAAAACCAAAACGTGATTTGGTTGAAAATACTCTTTGTTGAAATATTTATATTTTTTCTTCGATGGTCTCAACTGGCAAGTTTTTTTTTTTTTTTTGTCGCGGAACCCAATAGGATAAAGCCTAATAATGAACACACCAATGACAAAAAGCGTGTTCCGACCCAAATACCCAAATACCCAACTTATCGATGAAATCCTCCAATAAAATAAACCCTTCTTCTTTATCTTGGGTCTAAGGGCGTTAATTCGAGTTGAGACTTGAAATTTTATACAAGAGTTTTTCTTCGATGTTCTCAAATGACCAGTTTTTTTTTTCTCACGGGAATCAATAGAATAAACTACAATAATGACCGCACCTGCCTGATGAGTTTATGTGAGATGCAGACAAAAATGCGTGTTCAGACACGAATATCCTTTCCTTTCCACTTATCGATAAATTTCTTGAATAAAATAAACCCTACTTCCATTGATACATTTATTTCGTTAATTACGCTTAAAAATCATTGTGCCCTCGAATGCATCCCTAATATTAATAATAAAGCACACTAATGAATGCATCTACCTGATAAGTTTATGTGAGATACAGGCAAAAAGCTGGTTCAGGCACAAATGCCATTCTTCCAACTTATCAATAAAATCGTCCAATAAAATAAACCATTCTCTTAGGCCAGAGGGAATTCGAGTAAGTTGAGAATTTTATACCTGATAATCGTGTATGAATTGGAGATCACTTTCCTCAAACCGATCGGCCTGATCCATAGTCTAATCGATTACAACACCGGACTATAAATGCATAGGATGCAGGTTCGAATCCCAATCAAGTCTTTTTATACCTCGCAATCAACGGGTTCTACCAAAAATCCATGCTTCTCAACTCTAGATATCAAAATAAAGATTTCCTATAACACCAAAATTCATGCAGCTTCTCCACTCTAGATGTTGCTTTCACAGAGCTTCTCCACTCTAGATGGCGCTTTCACAGTTTCCTGAACCAGCATCTGTGACGCACATACACCAAAAGTGAGTTTATGTCACATTTCTGGTCCGATAGCCCCTTAGGTCTTACTACTCATGCTATTTCGTAAATAGTTTTTGATGAGCTTCAACTTGGAGAAAGATCTCTCTCAGCACTGGCGACTGTCACTGGTAAAGTCAGGAAGAGAAGAAACGCTGTGCATAAGTCCGGCAAGCTAGACGTTATCCAGTAATTGTTCAAAAACAAAAGTTCTGCTAGTTGCCGGATCGTTGACAACCTCTCAATATCTGGCCTTAGAGCAAAGGTCAACACTCAAATCTTCTTCGTACTCATGTACTAGGATTTTGTCTTTTTTTGTGATTTCTGCGTCTTCTGCCTGTAACAAAAACGCTTGAGACAGCACTGAGAACAGTTTGCTGATTTCCGACATTGATTCAAATCTTAGGTTCAACTGAGAAATAACTATGCTAAGAGTTGCACAAAAAACACACACTTTGAAGTTTCTCTCACTGTCCAATCGTCGTTCATCTTGGCAAAGCTCGTCAAAGTGTTTTTTAACTTTTCTATTTCTCTTTTCATCAAACTCGGGGCTAACTCTCCATTTCTCTGAAAGGGTAATGGGAGAGGCTTTTATTTCTTCAAAGGTTATTTATCGAGGGTGTCAGAACACGTTGATTTTTTTCAATTTTCAAATTATCGAGAGATTAAATTTATCGAGTGTCAAATTATCGAAAGTCGACCTACAACCCATAGTAATGCCAAAACCTTCCAAAGATTGTGGATTGCGTCAGGAAAAGGTTTTCGTGACAAATGGAATTTTCCAAACGCGATTGGGGCTATTGATTGAAAACATGTGGTTATTCAAGCACGTAGCAAACCTCGTGCAGAAGGAATTAGTTACCCTAGGCACACATAAATGTTCATTAACATTTGTTATTAGTTCTTGTAGGATAGCCATGTGAAACAACAGGAAAACAACTGCTTATCTTCGGGAAATAAGTCAAACAAGAGAGAACATATAGATTCCTGATATTTAGGATGTTAAGCTCTTCATATAGTTTCGACGTAGGATATCTACGTGGTTTATTCGACAATACCTTCAGAATACCATTTTGACATGTTGATAATATGCTTAAGTTCGATTCATATAGTCCACCCCCAGCAACAATGCCATATCTCAATATGGATTCCCTTCTATTTTCGATAATAGAAAAAATATTAATCCTTATTTCACTTCTGAGAAGTTGAAATGGGCAACTGTATGTTCAAAACATTTTGTAGGAGGTATATTCAAAGAAGTAAGGAAACATAGGCATATATTTTTTTTTTCATTTTAGACAAGCCAAGTGCATTGAAAGATGTTGACAATATAGACTGGGTACCGAGTCAATCAGAAATTGTACCAATGAATTATTAAGAAATGTTAATATTGCTGAGATTTTATTGTATTTCAAGATCGAATTTTTTATTTATATAATTTCCTCCATGCATTATTTAATTTTTCAGTCAATGTGATGAATAAAATACTAATAAACCTATATTCAAGATATTTAATTAAATTATTGAAATGATATAATAAAACAGTTGATTAGTATTTACAGTTCTTTTTTTTGCAAAGTTAACTTTTGTACAATCTTGGCAAAACCACTTTTGCTTAATATTTTCTTTCTTAATTCCAATGCATTTGGGGTGGAACCATACAATTTTGCAGTATGGATTGTAACACTATATCATTTTGGATCCATCAGCCCTCTTCTTGCATTTGCACCAATTTCCTGTTATCGGCAGAGAAACGTCTGAACTCCTAGTTCCTGGATCTGATGCGGTTTCAGCAATCGATTTTTTTGTTTGTGAAATATTTTGCCAAAAGTTCTGGCATGACGACTCTTTCATGAAACAGCAGTGCCTTTTCGCTATGTATTTTCCAGAAGTTTTCATCAAATAATATCCTTTCACAATAAAAATCTTTTTGATTCCAAGCCACTAAATCAAATTGTTCGCATCAGTAACTGCTATTTGCATTTGTACTTGATAGAAATTGATTTCTATCTATCAAGGTGGATTTCTCTTGTACCGTCACCTGGTCCTTCATTCAAAAATGAACTTTTCAAATTAAGAATCTCTTCAACGTTGGTATCCTTCATGCAGTAGGTGCACTTAACTTCTATCCAACCTTTTCCGCAACATTGACACTCTACCAATCCTACTATTGAAAGAATTCAAAGTTTGACACGGGATTATTCGTTCCAAAAATCCTTCTCCCCTGTGAATTTTAGAAAGATCTTCCCCTCATTTGATTGATTGAAGGAACCCTTCACAGTATCTGTAGCTCGTTTCGGAAGGAAGATCTTATTTTGCTCTAGCTCCATCAAGAGTTTTTATCAAGCTCGCCTTCAAAATTCGAAATTTCTCCCCCAGTGGCAAGTCTCTGAGCTTGATGGTAGATTTCTTGTATATAAACATCCAATCTTTCGAAATCCATTTCTGGAATATTTTTAAATTTTACTCACATAGATCGAAGGGAAAACTTCACTTTTGTAATAACTTGAGACGACTGATGGAAACCATCGAATGTTATGTATTTTATGATTTTTTTTCATATAGAAGAAGGAAAATATCTTTTTTATTTTCTAAATTCAGAACCACATGAACAACATATGGAATGGTAATTTTTTTCGGTTGATGTAAACATGTTCTGGAAACTCTGGATCATTTGTGTGCAGCCCACACAACCAATAACCCCTGGAAACTGATGTTTTTGGAAAAATCTAGAAAAATCATATGTTTCAAACATCTTGATTAAGTTGAAAACATACAAAGGTATTATTACGAGAAAAAGAAAAGGTGTCGTACCGAGTTCGAACAGCTTGCATTTCCTCCACATTTCGGAGAAAATGGAGCCAATTATTTAATATTTGTGGCTGATTTAATGCAGAATATACTTCCTTGATGCATCTACTAAGTTTTCCCTTCGATCTATGTGAGTAAAATTGAAAAATATTCCAGAAATGGATTTCGAAAGATTGAATGTTTATATACAAGAAATCTACCATCAAGCTCAGAGACTTGCCACTGGGGGAGAAATTTCGAATTTTGAAGGCGAGCTTGATAAAAACTCTTGATGGAGCTAGAGCAAAATAAGATCTTCCTTCCGAAACGAGCTACAGATACTGTGAAGGGTTCCTTTAATCAATCAAATGAGGGGAAGATCTTTCTAAAATTCACAGGGGAGAAGGATTTTTGGAACGAATAATCCCGTGTCAAACTAACGTCTGTTTTCATGTACAAATCGCTGTATTCGCCTAATGATCTGATTTTGAATGTTTGCCAAACGTTCTGAGCATGACGATAGCTTTTCTCGTTAATATGTTCATCCGACAATTTATTGTAAAATTGATCTATTGATGGTAGTGCGGTATCGTTTAACTTATCCCAATCTGTCATATAATCATAACAAAATGTACCCTTCCTTGTGAGGAGTTCAAACTCCTCATCACGTAAACGACCAAATTCTTTTTTAAGGTTTTTAAAATTATCTAGAATTAAAGTAGAAGCTAATTCATCCAAACTAGCTCCTATAAATTTAAATGAGTCGATAAACCTAAATCTGAGATTGGTTTCCTGATGGTAATATGTAAATGAAATGTACTTTTCTTTATTGATGGGTAAAGTTGTGATTCTACCACGACGTAAAAGAGATTCAACTAAATAATGAACGTCGTAATTAGATAAATTATGAAACACTATGGGTACAATAAAAAGCTTTCGAAAATTAAGGTTACATTGTTGATGCGCCCAGCCCCTAAATGCAGAGGAGAAATGATCATGATCCCTAACTATTACATCTTTAGAGTTAAAACGACATTCACAAATATGACAGTGTGTACCAACTTCATCTGGTGCACCTGTCATTGGTTCAATATGTTTAATTTTGGAATATACAAATGAGGCTATTTTATCTATCTCATCAGCAAACCAATCTGAGTAAGTCTCACCGCGAAAACTATCATAACGTGAAAAACTATCGTTAAATGAGCATTTCAAATAAAAACCTACACTATATGGCACATGTTCTTGATACTTGAACGATTTTTCACTCATTTTGTTATTGCATTGCTTGAGTAATGCCTCAAAGTCTGCATACAGAATAAAGGGACATTTTTGTTTATAAACGAAATTTCTAAATTCAACGTAATCATAATTTGGAAAAGTTGCTTTCTGATCATTTAATGTTTTACATATCTCAAAATGTTCATTCAATTTCATCTGAGATGAAAAATAATTCAAACACCTATCGCATATAAATTTCTTGGCTTTATCTTTTGAGAGTTGTCTTGCTAGAAGTCTTGAAATATTATTAATCAAACAGAAGTGATATTTAATTTCAGTATCTCCCGTTTCAGTTTCCAAAGGCTCGGCGTCATAGTCGCTCAATTTCGGAGAATATTTGTCTTGAACAAGGAGTAAATTAACATGATTCTGGGCAATATGATGATGTGTGAGTCTCAACGGTAAAATTGTATAAAATGAACTCATTTCATTTTCTTTCAACTCGAAACCATATACATTCACCGAAATGTTGTTCATTTTTTCAAATTTTGTAATTTGAGATAATTTCATAGGTAGTTCTAAGCCAGTAGTTTTGAGAACACTAGCGTAAAAAGAATAGCTCGCGGTACGGTTTGAATTAATTCTGGCTGGATAAAGATAGCTAACAATACTCCAAAAAAAACATGCATTATCGTTATTCTGAACGTTAACACATGCTTTGGTTTTTAAAATTTGATCCGGTAGTTTAATGTAAGATGACCCTCCATTTCCCATTTCATATTTATTTATGGCAATTTCTAGATGAATAATTTTGCTTAACACTTAATGTCAGTCACCATGGAAGAATTATTTAACGAAGTAATCGTGAGATACATTTTCATCACCCTATACTTATTCAGTTCACTTTTATTTTTGGCATTAATTCACTGTCTGAAATCATTGAAAAATGTTCTGTGTCCGAGTAGCAAATTTTTATTCGATAAAGAACACGTTAAATGCCTAAGTTGTGGACCAACTCTATTCTGCATGGAAAGTACTAGCAACCTCATGTGCAGCAAAATGAATGAGGAAAGAGATGCCCACATCATAGATGGTCGTAGATATTGTTGCCCCCTTAAATGTATTGGTACAGACCCAAGTATAGATGTTGTGGATGGAAGGGCTTGTCTTATTTGTGAATCTTTTGGTTCTTGTAGATGTGCTTGTATACTGTATCAACATATGAGGAATAAAAAATAAAAAACAAAAAAAAAATGTCAAAATAGTTTATTTACATTTTTTTATTTTTTCACAAACAATAAATCTAAAAATCAATATCACTATCTTCATCTCCTGAACATACAAATCTTTTGAAATTAGGTACTTCTACATAGCCGTGTATTGACTCATGAAGTCTATCACAACACTCATCTTTTTCATAAATGTCAAATAATACTTCACAAAAGTCTTAGTTACACCAATACACTCTTTTTCTAAATAGGTGATGAAGATTTGCAGACTTTATATACAAGTGTGTGTGGTCGCGAAAGCTAAATAACCCAGACTTGAATCCTGCCCTTTCAAATTCTTTCAAAAAAAATCTATAATGAATTTTGCAAAAGGTTAAATTAAATACCTTAATGCTATAATAATTTCGCCACACACACACACAGCTCTGCATTGTCATATTCATCGCCCCAATCAAGTTTACCAATAATATATGGTATAGCTTTATGGTTTGATACTATTCTAGGAGAAGAAAAAAGGGGTTCCTCTGGAAGTGGATTTTCTGTAATGCACACATCTGATTTTATTTGCTTCCACTTGGAAACGCTTAATTTCTTCAAAATTTCACGTGTTACATCTTTAGGTAACTTCAGACGGAACACATCAATTATTGAACTTACATTTTGAATGATTACATTTATTGCTGAACCTTGAAGTGAGCAAACTTGGAAAGGAATAACAAGGTTCAACGTGTGTTTTTGTTGATCAAAATTGTTCATTCTGAAAAGAAACATAAATTTTTCACTATTGCTGTGACGGTGGAGCCTTTGTTGACAGAAGTGAATAATGCCCCCAAGGCAACGTATCAAACGATGATGGAATAAGATATCGTTTATCATCATGTGCGCTTAATGCTATTCTCGATTGTTGAATTGAATAGAGTTTATGTGCAAAGGACATTATTGTATTCTGGTTTAATACAATCTTAGAATTTTGTTTGAGACAATTCACATAATCATCGAAAGATAATTTATTTCTTACAACACAAGATTTTACTCCTTTTGATTTTTTCGTGACTTTCCCCCCCCTTGAACTTTAAAACTGTACATTTTAGCTCTCAAACCTGCAAAATGTGTAATAATTAATCCGTTAGTCTCGTCTTTCATTAAGCCAGGTACTTTTTTATTTACCAATGGAATATTGTGCACGTTATCCTTTGGGTAATCACTGGTATCGAAATGAGTGTGGCAATCATTTTTAATGAGTTCGTAGGGGTTACAACTACTAATTTCATAAAAAAAAGAGTCTGTATCAATGTACATGATTTAACAACCCCCAGGACTTTTTAGCATCATGTAGTTATAATGGAAATTGTACATGCACACCTTTGATATGTCGAGAATGGCCATACCTATGTATAGAGGTTTATTGAACAAAAGCTCATTCTTTTTAAGTTCAACGGCTAATAAATCTTCACCGAAAACTGTGCGACTATGGAATCTCGGAGATGCTCTAAGATTTTTTGCTCCATATAGACCTTCATACTTATTAACTAAACGTACTACCCTGTGCAATCTGATATTCTCCATGGTCTTACCAAAAATTGAATTAGGGGCAAATTTGAATTGGTTTTTACCGAAATCGGTAGTTGCTTTTGCTCTTAATTCAGTATTAAGGTCTATATAGGGTTTCAGCCAGGGAGATTGCTGAAATTTCAAAACCCTTTTTAATTTTTTTCAATTTCAATCCTAATTCAAGCACAGTTTTTAAATTACGATAATGAATTACGTAATCTTTTTCATCAGAGAGAGTACATAATAATTTTGGTAGCTTTGAACCAGGCGGAACACTGTGCTCTGGACACAACGGCAAGTCTTTATGCAAATCGTGTAGGTGTTGTGGGTACTGCAGGTCCACCTGAAGGATGTATCCTTCGGGACTATCATCAGGAATGGTTGTCACATCAACAGGCATATCACACCATTCAAAACCCCCAAATGGCAGAAATTCTGCCATGGCGAAACCGTATAAATTATTAACATCTAGATAAAGCAAATACGACTCTGGCTTTGATATGTCATAATTATTCATTTGGGGGTTATTGGCTTCGGAAAACCTGTGCATGCAACAACTGATTCCACCCCATGCTCCACAAACATGATCATATCATGTAATTAAGTAAGTAATTGTAATTTACATTTTGTGTACTTCAGCATACAGTCCCAGCTGTAGTCAGGCATAGTGTAGTACCATGCCTGATCAAGCTTGTAAGTTTCTAAAGCAGTTTGTCTGAAATTTTCCATGACATCAGCAAGTAAAAGTACATCTGTTTTCATGTACAAATCACGGCGCAAATTCACATCATCACTTCTGAATATAACAATTATATTTGCATTATCGCGAATCAGATGTTTATTTATTGACACACATGTCTGACAAAGAAAAGCAACATCAATTTTTTATGTCTGCCCATAGAGTAATACGACTTGATTTTATCATCAAAGACGAATACAGAATTTTCTTTAGCCTCTGCGGTTTCTATAATACCATCATTTTCCCTAAAGCTGTGATAACCTATACCTTGGACGTTCTTCAAAACTTTTTCGAGCAGCTGATATTTAGGTTGATATAAACTTTTTGAGAATATATACATTTTCAAATCTTAACCCATTAGGATGAAGAAGTAAGGATAGAAGTGCGTTTGATTTTCCACAACCACTAGGACCTACTATTAAAAATCTGCAACTATGTGGAAATAAATCCCCATTTCTATTGAATTTTGATTGATCTTCGAAAATATCTAAATTTTCTACAGGTAGAGCACTGTGATGCTGCTCAATTCGCATCTTGATTAGATCTAATAAATTTCAAGGGGTGTGGTGGATAAATATAAAGATAAATATATTTTTCAAGATATTTTATTGAGAACAACTCTTTTATTTTTTCTTTACAGGACATCGAAGATAGATGTTGAAATCTAGATTTATTACGGAAAACTGTAGAATACCAGATACATGATGATGATGATGATGCTGTGGTTCGGCGTCACTGCAAGGAGAGCTTTTCAAATTGACTGATCATGTTTTTACGATCTTCGTAAGAATTAATTGCATCTTTGAGTAGAGCAAGTTCTCGTAAAAATTCATCTATGGTCATCTTTTCTGTGCAATTGTTTGATAAGAAATAACATTCCCAAGCCAATCGAATAGGTCTTTGCAGTTTGTCATGCTGCACATGCGTGGCACATTTCCATCATGATACATACACAACGGTTGCTGCATCATTAATTTTGGTGGTGGGGGATTGTAATGCTCCAGCTGCTGCAGATCAATAATCATGAATGGTAGACCCATGTCTAACAAATATTTTCTCTTTTGATCACCCTTTACATATACTTCATCTATATCTGAGAGTAATCTTCTGAAAATGGTACTAACATCGCGAAGTTCAACACTACCATAATTATATTTTAAACCGTGATAATTATTTTCCAACCATCTCGCTTGCTTCTGATCACGCACAGACAAAGATGAGAATTCTACCTCAGATTTCACTATAAAATGTGCAATTTGATTCCCTTTACTTATTATGCTCATCTCTTTCGGTTGAAAGTTACCATTAATAATGAAACCTTGAAAATCTACTACGGCTACTTTCATCTTGTTATTGCTACAGCTCATACTACACTGAATTCTCAAAAGTTCGTTAATTTCCTTACAATTTCACTGAGCGGATGGTACTCGATAACGTTATCGTGAACGATGATGCAATACGCTCTGGTTCATTACTGAAACAAGTCGAAATAGGGAAAAATTAAAAAACGTTCATAATACAAAAGATGTGCAAAAACTTACTGTTTCTCAGATGTATAGTTTGATGATGTGTACCAAAATTATTTCGTTTGATACTTTTGCGACTGTTGTAAGGCTTGGAGAGTCTTGTATAAAACCAAAACGTGATTTGGTTGAAAATACTCTTTGTTGAAATATTTATACTTTTTCTTCGATGGTCTCAACTGGCAAGTTTTTTTTTTTTTTGTCGCGGAACCCAATAGGATAAAGCCTAATAATGAACGCACCAATGCCAAAAAAAGCGTGTTCCAACCCAAATATTTTGTATGAGCGTAATCTCGTGTATAAAACCAAAACGTAGAATGATTGAAAATACTCCCTGTTGAAATATTTATAGTTTTTCTTCGAGGGTCTAAACTAGCAAGTTTTTTTTCTCATGGGAATTCAGTCAGATAAAGTACCATAACATTATTGGAGAAAGCCCAAAAAAACGCGTTATGACACGAATAGCATCTTTCCTTTCAACATAACGTGTCTTAGTCGATGTTCCCTGGGGATTAACTTGCAACAGGTGATTTAATTATACCCCCCACAAACAAAACTATTAATATACCGGGATAGCCAGGATGGCTGAATGTACACGAATTTCAACAAAACGTGTCTAATCCATGTTCCTAGAATTTTAACCTATACCCCAAACAAAACTATCAATCTATTGTAAGTCGGAATAGCCGAGTGGTCTAAGTCAACTACTTTTGATTCATATGCTGCTTGGAAACGCGGGTTCAAATCCCAGCGATGTTTTTTCATAACCCGCAATCCCTTCATTGAGTTGCATCTCGAAGATCTAGGTGGCGCTGACATCGTAAAGATCCCTACAAAAGTCATGGCGTCTTCGAAGTTCAAACTCTAGATGTCGTTGAACAAACTGTCATGGCGTCTTCATCGTAAAGCTCCCTTCAAACATAACCACCACCAAAAGAGCGCACAAAGCGCATCCACCATAAATAAATCAACCTATCATTCCGCCACCATCTAAACCAAATGTGAGGTTATGATCATATTCTGATCCAGAACCCGTGTTGACATAACTACTAATAACCCTGAAGGGTTTATATGTAGAATTGAATTAAATAAATAAATAAATGATGATATGATATGATATATTGTTTATCCTGATCACTCCTAGGTCTCCTGAGGAGACCCCTCTGAAACTACAAGCTTCGAAGCTTGTAACTTGTGCCGAGTTCGGAGTAAGCAGTTGTGTTCTGTGTAGGCTTTGTTACTGTGTCCTTACGTCACCTTAGGCACAGCACTGTTAATTTTTGACCCAACAGTGAAATGGTGGCCCATACCGAGACTAGAAAATTTCTTTCCTAGCTCGGGATTGAACTCGGACTTGCCGGGTCATAATCCAACGTCCCAACCACTGGACCAAGGGCACTCATAAAATCATACACCAGAAATTGGCGCTCAAGTTCGGACTTCTCAAATCCTACAAGCCGTATTATAAGTATCAGCCGCTGCCTGTGTTGGAAAATGACTCTTTTAGACTATACTACGATAGGCCTATTATCACTGACAGAACGGTGACGAATAATAGGCCGAATATGGTGGTTTACGACAAGAGGGTTAGAAAGGAAATTTCGGTGGATGTAGCTTGGCCAACAACAACAACATGTTGAATAAGTACCAGGAGAAGATATGCAAGAACACAGACCTGGCTTTCGAGATCAAGGAATTGTGGCACCTAGAGAAGGTTGATATCGTTCCAGTGATCATCCCGTCGACTGGATTGATACCTAAGAGCTTACACAATAGTCTGAACAAATTAGAATTAAATGTAAACAGCTACATTGAAATGCAAAAAGCTGTTATTCTCAATACCTGTAGAATTGTTCGTAAATTTTTGTCAAGTGTATCGTGATCGAGCCTATTTCCTTCGATTATTGTATCTGGAAAAGGTAAATTTATCCGGCCGGGTGCCGAGATAGTGAATAAGTCCACGATCATAATAATAATAACATGGGGTACAGACCAGCAATGAGGAATCCGCAAAAACTTAACCCTTTTATTGTATATGGATGATCGGAAACTATTCGGCGAAAACCAAAAACAACTTAACTCGCTGATAGATCTAGCGCGTTCCTTCAGCAAAGACATCGACATGTCTTTCGGTCTCGATAAATGCGCCATAGTCAACATCAGGAAGGATAAAATGGAGAACACTCAGGAACAATTTCAGGACATCCACAGTATGTTGCCAGAAGAGACCTACAAGTACCTGGGAATTTCTCAAAATCAACGGATCGACCACACCCGTTTGAAAGCTGAGTTCACTGCGAAATATAAGAACAGAGTAACCAGAGTGCTCAAGACCAAGCTGTCTGCTAGAAACCAGATCGATGCCTTGAATTCTTCGGCTACGCCTGCTCTGACCTACACTTTCGAAGTCTTAAAGTGGTCAGATGCTGATCTGAATGAGTTGGACCGACTCACCTGCCGCCTAATGACGAAGTTCCGATGTCTGCACACTGGAAAGGCTTTATCTACCCAGGAGAGATGGCGGACGAGGTCTGTTGAACATCTCTAAACTCTGCAGAACCCAGGAGAAAAACTTGAGGCAGCGACTGCTCGAGTCTGAAGATAGCCTGATGAAATTGGTGACAACAGAGGATAAGGGATACACACTTCTGAACCTACAACACAGAGAACTCACATTCGATATCACCACGAGAAGCGAAGATATAAGTATATGGCGGGAACAAGCTCTGCACGGCAGATTTTCCAAACACCTCGAGGGGGAAAATGTCGATAAATTAGCTTATTTGTCGTGGTTGAATGCGGAACAATTGTATCCTGAAACTAAAGGATTCCTGACGGCTATCGAACACCGAGTTATCAGAACTCGCAACTATGAGAAGCACTGTTTGAAGCTGAACGTGGGGAGCAGTTGGCGAGTCTATTGAACATATAATGAGTACGAGAACTTAGCAATAGAACTGAAGAATATGTGGCAATTGTCGAAAGTCATTATTATACCAGTTAAGACCACTTTCAGAAAAAGAATTTCATTATTTGAAAAATCAACATTTAGAGGATTACAATGAGAATTTAATAAATACTTAATGTGAATTCACAAATTATTTTCATTAACCAGGACATCCGATCAGCGTACGACTTAGGTACATCGTTGAGGAAACTGGAAAAATTATGCGCAGAAAATATTATATGTATTAGAATTGTACCTCATAGATCTAGCTAGCAATATAAAAATTTTTAAATATGTTGACAAATTATAGGAACGAAATTGTAGGAACATCCCGAAAGATTAATATAATACGAGATGTAATGCGTGTCCAAGATACAGAGCAAATTATTCTGAACGATTTCCACATGCTTCCACCGGTGGACATGCAGGCATCGAACGCATGTTTAACAATATAAAAAGAGAGTATTGTTGGAATGGTTTGAGATCAGATGTTGAAAAATTTGTAAAAAAGTGTGATGATTGTCAACGTCATAAACATTCCTTATCTAGGAAAGAACCTTTGACAATCACAACCACTGCTTCGTCTGCCTTTCAAAAAAATTTTTAGATCTCGTAGGTCCATTACCTTATTGATATTATTGAAAATAACAAATATTGAAAATAACAAATATATACTAAAAATTCATTACGATCTTACCAAATTCGTAGAGTGTTAGCCACTACCAAACAAAGAAGCAGAAACAGTTTCAAAATCTTTTATTCAAAACTTGGTTTTAAGGTATGGTATACCTTCTGAAGTTGTTACAGACCAAGGCACAGAATTGTTATCAAGAATATTTAGTGAATCGTGTGATCTGCTCAAAATTAAGCAATTCAATTCCACAGCATATCACCACGAAACACTAGGTGCGCTTGAAAATTCGCATAAACACTCAGGAGCTTTCCTTCGTATGCACGCAGCTAAGGAAAGTAACAACTGGAGTAATTGGGTTCCGTATTGCTGCTTTTCATATAACAATACCGTGAACTCTACAATTCGTTATACTCCTCACGAATTAGTCTTCGGAAAACCTAATAGATTTCCTCAAAATCTGAAAAGCCAAGTAGATCCAATCTACAATTTTGACAACTACCCTATTGAATGAAGTTAAATATAGGTGCAAACGGCATGGAAATATGCTAGAGAAAACTTGGTGAAGGTTAAATCAAAAAGGAAAGAAATTTTTGGCAAAACATGTAATGAAATTAACTATGAAGTAGGAGATAAGGTGCTCTTGAATAATAAGAACATTGACAATAAACTTGACCCCTTATTCAACGGTCCCTACGAAATAGTGAAAGTGCAAAACCCGAACATTATTGTGAAAACGGACAAGAACAAACTCAAAGAATTACACAAGAACAGAGTGAAACCATATTTCCCATAACAAGTGATTAGAATTAAGAGACCAATGTAAAAATTAATTTAGGTAATTATCGTATTGAACTTTGTAGAGGTAAGATCCATTGAGACTGTGATATGTATTATAGATATAGATATTAAGCTATACCTAGATGAGTCAAAAATCTTTTTTTTACATTTGTATAAAAAATTTTTTATTCTCTCAAAGAGGGAAGGTGTAGTATGTTGAACACCCTGTATATTTCGTACGTGGGATAACAAGGACTATTCGACCTCCCTTTAGACCTGAAGCAGCACGTAAAGCCAGAGCTCATTGTCATTTATGTTATCGATTACGATGTTATTAAAACAAGTAAACATTCATAAGAATATATAACAATTGGCGAGGGAGATTTATTCGGAAGCGTTTACGTATTGATTGTTTGTTAGTCAACAGTTATTGTCGTAATAAATAACATCATATGTTAATTATCATCTGTGTCAGTGTGTCTACGAAATAAACCTCTTTGATGAGTCTGCAACGTATTATTCACCATCCCTCAACTGCATGACGATTGACCAAACCTACTCTAGCTGGGTACATCACAGCTTTTGTACCTTTCATACTTGCATTTTAATTGTTCAGTATTTGGTCTTTGAAAATAGTTTAATACTTTGATTTTGGGAGTTGCATACATTATTTGTTAGAGTTCACATTGTATCACATTTTAGTTTCACATTATAGTTGATTAAGGTTTTACTTGTTTTATTATCCCAGCAACAGCTAGAAATATTTAATAAAGAACATACTTATCAATCGCTAACACCTTACATGGAGCCGAACCCTTCCCCAACTGTCTAAAAGCTACCCTGGCAGGGGCTCGAAGTGAAACATTTTATAAAGGAGTCACAACCTTTTAAAACCCATTGTGGCTGGCGCCCGAGCGAATATATTTCTGCCGGCAATAGCCAATAGGTAAAGAAAGACCGTCACACATTAACCATATCAACCGTTTTATTTTTGCAGGCTATTTTAGTAATGCGTTCAAAACTTTCTGTTAGTTCTGCTGCAGCTGCGGAATGTATTTTACCTAAATGTGTTTCATTGGCATTCTCGACAGTGTTACTACAGAAAAATTATCTTGTTGGGTAGAAACATTGCTTTGTTGGTTTGTAGTAGTCATTTTCTATACCCACATCAGTTGACATGTCGTCATGAAATTCTGAGGATATATTTTCTCCTAGAGCTGATTTTGATTATTCTTTTCTGTCGTTAGCGTTTATTTGCATACAGGTCCTGAAAGTGATTCCATACTTAATTTGTATGGCGCAAAGATGCTTACAATACCTTCCACCCTGTCCAAAAACACAGTCGCAAAATGCAATATCTACATATGCAGTAAAAAACATTCACATGTTTTCATTGGTCTCCGAAGAAACTAAAAAGGTATTTTCGTCCATTCTTTCAACAGAGACATTAGCAAAATGTGACATTTTTCTAAAGAGTATCCCATTCTTTGAGTTCCGGAAATTGGCAAATGACAGCAAGTGACGGCTTTGATAGGACTCGAAAACATTTGCAACGAAATCCACCAGGGCATAAGCATTATGAACGCTTTACATCTTTGTAGAACAATGTCTTCAATGCGGTAAACAATGACCCGAGAATAGGCCCGTATCCATAATTACATAATTACAATAGTTACTTCGCCATAGTGTTAGTTCAACGAAAATGCATTTCTGAAAAGTCAATTAGTAGGTAACAAAGATATTTCACATATTGAATATTGTCAGAAGTGACATGAAGCATCAGAAGCTTTTTTTTGGATTTGCTCTGTCTTTTTTGCTAATTTTTCAATAAACTAACTTCTTTAAATCTATGGGAGATGATTCCCCATATAAGAGGTCTGTAGAGTTCCCCGAACACAAGAATAATCATCAGATCGAAAGATCCTTCCGATCCAAGAGAGAGTTAGGACTTCTTGAAAAGGTTTTTTTCGACAACCGTCCGGGAAGTACCCACTTCCCGGACGCTCTTTCTTTGAGAAAGTAGCATTTCCCGGCCTAGTCCGGAAAGTACGTACTTCCCGCACTAGGCCGGAAAAAATCACGTCGTTGTTGTCATTGTTATGATCATCACAATAGCAACGAAATAACGGATGACAGTTCTGTTCTGTTCAATTCAAATAATAATCAAAATGTATAATAAAGAAATGTGTCGTCTCATTGATTTGTAATTCTACACGGTTGCCGAAAAAATATTGTACGCAACACGCCCGAAAATAGTTTTTTTGGACTCACAGACTTCCAGGACTCGCCCCCGGCTCGTCCTAGAATTTTGTATATTCGTCCAAAAAAACCCTATTTTCCGGACTTGTTACGTAAATTACTATTTTGGCAGGTGAAGTATTTTTTTACTTCTGTGTTCTTGTTACATATATAATTTCAAGATAATTCTATCCAAATCAGTAGTAGTAGACGCGCGGACGTGGTATAATTTGCTCTCAATGTAATATTAAAGTTGATAGGTCTGATGATTCCATCAACTGCATTAAGTGTGATAATAGTTATCATATAAAGTGTGTGAAATTAACTCTGGAGATTTCGAAAAATTGCGTGAGGATACCTCACGAAAATGGATTTGTAATGGCTGCCAACCATTCGATGTTGCTGATGCTGTTGCATCACCTCCTCAAGAAGTCCTCATCAGGATGGTAGATTTACTCAACATAAAAAATGAAATTGTTAACGAGGTATCTTCGACATTTCTTGGAGAAATCAATAGTTTGAAATCACTAATATTGTCGCAAAGTAAACAAATCAGTGACCTCAATAAAGAAATTTGTATTCTTAAAAACTCGATGGTGACAACTGATACCACTGATAACACCCAGATTTCAACTTGCCGGAATTCCGTCGCTGAGTCATCCATGCATGTAGCTGGTGTTGATAACACCCAGAATCACCGATACATATTGAACAAAGTCATCTTGATGTTTTGAATATTCCGAATTCGAGCAATGTCAATGCTTCTTCAAATGGCGAATTCAGTGAGAATCAACAGGATAGAGGAGACCAGTCATCAAAGTGGTTCGTACCGTCGAATAAAAAGAATAAGAAGAATAAAATCAGGCAGAATTAATTCTTCTAATGTCGAGAAACCACAAGTTTCTTCTCTAAAACAGACCGACGTATCCAGAAAAATACTGAAACCGTTAGTCGGGACTTCGAAAGCAATTAATCTGCATGCTGTCCCAAAAGTGCAATTTTCATATATTCATGTTACTCGGCTCAGTCCTGAGACATCTACGGATGAGCTGCAGCACTTTTTAACGGGAATATTTCCAATGCTTCTTGTGAGAAATTAACTTCGAAGAAGCCTGAAATATACTCGTCATTTAAAATTACTCTACCCAGTGAATTCATGGACAAAGTCTTAAACCCTGATTTCTGGCCCGAAGGGATAGCAGTGAATAAGTTTTTTATGAAACGACGCCGGTCCAACACCGCTTCGTAGAAAATATGACCACTTCATTTTTTACACCAATTTCCAATTGCAATCAGAAAGAACTATGTGGTTATTATCAAAATGTTCGAGGATTTAATACAAAATCGCATGAATTCAAAAATTCAGTATCGAGTGAAGACTTCGATTTCGTGTCTTTGACAGATACTTGGCTACAGGATGGGTTACAGGACAGTGAGTTGTTTCCTTCGGAATATGATGTGTTTCGGTCAGACAGGAATTTAGTGAATACCAATTCGTGTACTGGGGGAGGAGTACTGATTGCGGTTCGGAGTGAGTATTGTGCCGAAAAACTAGGTTTGTTACTGTTGGCAGATCTGGTTCCCATTGATGTAACTGCATGTTAAATTAAATGTGATTTCAGATCTATAATTATAGTAGTGCTTTATATTCCACCTAGAATTGAAATTCAGTTGTATGAATTGTTTTTTGAGACTTTGTTAACTTTTGATTTCGTGTTGAATAGTCAACTTATCATATTGGGGGACTTTAATGCCACTAATTATATCAATAATTCTTCAACTGATCATCGCACTTTAATAGTCGAAATTTTCAAGCAAACCCTGAATCTGCATCAGTTCAATAATGTAACAAACTCAAATGGTGAATTGTTGGATCTCGTACTTTCTGCCTCTGATTTCCACTCATCCCATTGGATTCCCATCACCCACCCATTGAGATTTCAATTGGTTTTAAGCAGCCTAGAAGAGTTTGCAATCTTGGGATCGATAGGAGTGTAAATGTTTTATCCATATATCTAATAATTCCAATATGGACCATGAGCCAATCAAAACTGAAGCTGGGATTTGGTAAAAATCCAGATCTGCGCTTGTGCGGCAATATTGAAAATAAAAATATATTTTTAATTCTGTCTCTCTCGGACACATTGTATTATGTCGTGAAACGTATGTCATTCATAACTTCATGTGAATAGTTTCGATCATAACCTCACAATTTCATGTGAAATGTTTCAATCGCTTTATTCCGTTTTCTTCAAGTCCTAAATATCATAGCTAACTCCTATTCATATTCTGAAATTGAACTGAAAGTATTCAACTGACATATTTTCATTCTCGATATCTATTTTCTTGTTGTATTTTAGAATAAACATAACCCCCAAATTTCTCGCAATTTTTGAATTTCCAGTTGACGCAAGCGTACAACTCAAGCTTTACCAAAGATTTGGCTTCACTTTGAGACTGTGAAAAGCAGGGGTATAATCCATATTGATGTTATTAGATATACAGGGTCTTTCACGAGGAACCTCACCCATATTTATACGGGAAACTACTGAACGTATTTTCATGAAATTCAGGACTTATAAGTATTTCACGATGCTGATGAAATCTAAAATATTTTCAAGGCATGAGCACCTCCGGTTTTTCCGGCAATGACGTCAACTTCCGTTTTTCAAATTAGAACACCATTTTTTTATTGCAGAAATAGATTCCTTAGAAAATTTCAAGTTATTTTGATATAACATTTTTCAGTTTTGGTTGGAAAATTCTCTCTGAGCGGGAAAATTCGAAAAAAAAATCGAAAATAGAGCTCCGCTGAAACAAGAATAACTTCGAGGTTTTTGGATGGAAAATTTTCATTTTTGGGATTTTTCAAGATGTAAGATTGATGTATCCACTTTGAAAATCGAAATCGCGATTCATGATACAGGGGGTGAAAAAATCGCTTTCAAAGTTAGGGATGACAAAATCGTGAAAAATAAATTTTTTCAAATTAGAACCCCATTTTTTTATGGCAGATATTGAATCTACGTTAAAAAATAATGTGAGTGTATGCATCACACCCTTGCTCTAAAGTGGATATTTTCTGAGTTATTCACAAAAAACTGTTTTTTGTCTTGAATTTTCAGCTATTTCTTTTCCCTTCACGCCAAAAAGATGAAATTTTCAGGAACTGTTACTTAAACCATTTTTTAGATTTTACTACCCTAATATTCAAGAGAAAAAAGTTACAGGTTGTTCCCAAATAGATGGCGAATTTGGATTCGAATTTGTATCGGAAACCTCTTTATTTCAACTAATCGGCCATCGGTTTTCTCTCCAGTGATAAATAAATAATTCCTTATGAACCATATGCAAGAACTTACCATGTTTTACATTCTTTTTTATTAATGATATCTATCATTAATGATATCTATCAGTAAAAAAAAAGAATGTAAAACATGGTAAGTTTTTGCATATGGTTCATAAGGAATTATTTTTTTTATCACTGGAGAGAAAACCGATGGCCGATTAGTTGAAATAAAGAGGTTTCCGATACAAATTCGAATCCAAATTCGCCATCTATTCAGGAACAACCTGTAACTTTTTTCTCTCGCATATTAGGGTAGTAAAATCTAAAATATGATTTAAGTAACAGTTCCTGAAAATTTCATCTTTTTGGCGTGAAGGGAAAAGAAATAGCTGAAAATTCAAGACGAAAAACAGTTTTTTGTGAATAACTCAGAAATTATCCACTTTAGGGCAAGGGTGTGATGCATACACTCACATTATTTTTTAACGTAGATTCAATAGCTGCCATAAAAAAATGGGGTTCTAATTTGAAAAAATTGATTTTTCAAGATTTTGTCATCCCTAACTTTGAAAGCGATTTTTTCACCCCCTGTATCATGAATCGCGATTTCGATTTTTAAAATGGATACATCAATCTCACATCTTGAAAAATCCCAAAAATGAAAATTTTTTATCCAAAAACCTCGAAGTTATTCTTGTTTCAGCGGAGCTCTATTTCCGATTTTTTTTTTCGAATTTTCCCGCTCAGACAGAATTTTCCAACCAAAACTGAAAAATGTTACATCAAAATAACTTGAAATTTTCTAAGGAATCTATTTCTGCAATAAAAAAATGTTGTTCTAATTTGAAAAACGGAAGTTGACGTAATTTCCGGAAAAACCGGAGGTGCTCATGCCTTGAAAATATTTTAGATTTCATCAGCATCGTGAAATACTTATAAGTGCTGAATTTCATGAAATTACGTTCAGTAGTTTCCCGTATAAATATGGGTGAGGTTCCTCGTGAAAGACCCTGTATGGTTTTATCCTATAACTTTCGTAATGCCAATTTTGTTGACATGTACGAACACTTCCTCAGTGCTGACTGGTCGAGGGTTCTGGGAAGTTGTGATTCTGAGAAAGCATGTTCTGAATTTCATAATATTCTAGATGAAGTTTTCAAACAAACTGTTCCGTTAAAAGTAAAGAGGAAAAAGCGTTTTCCTTCATGGTACTCCTCTGAAATAATCTAAAGAATCAAGTCAAAGCTCAAGGCTTCAAAAAATTACAGAAAGTACAATGATGATATCAGTTTCCATGACCACAGATCACTCCGTAAACTTCTCAAATCCAAAATAAATATTGCTCATCAAAGCTTCGTTAGTTCCTCCGAGGATAAAATACGCACCGATCCAGCCGCTTTTTGGTCTTTTATGCATGACAATAAAGGATTTTCTCGTATACCTGGTGTAATGAGTAATGGTGCTGAGACTTTTATGAGACCAAATGAGATTGTTGATGCATTTGCCACTCACTTCTCTGATGTGTTCGAACGACCTGTCGGAACGCGTTTCATGGAGCCGGTTATCAGCCCGCTCCACACTCATGGCAAGAACCTTGGCCAATACCGCGAACGTGAGTGTAGATGACTTTCTTGTGCAACGTTCGCGCTTTGCGGCCTTCCCCGTGAATTTGCGGTCTCCTGTCCCGCGACAGAGGCTTCGCGCCTAAGCACACATGTTCCGTCCACACTCAGAGGCGTTCGCGGTACCTGCGCAGTAATGATTCTAATGATTCAATGCTTGTTCACTGACTTTATTCGCTTTGGAAATGAATGATTCATGTAGCAATGAAGTGAAATTAAAATAGATTCAGATTTAGATAAGTGGAATGAGAATTTCTCGATTATTATAAGAATAAACCGTTTTTATAGCTGGTTCAACAGGCGAAAAGTCTTCGTAGACAGCGAGGTTGCCGCGAACCAAAGTGCGAATATTTGTGTGAGTATGGATGACTTATTTGGCCGCGAATTCTTGGCCAGGTTCACGGCAAGAATTCTTGGCGCGATTCGCGCCATGAGTGTGGAGCGAACTATCGATAGTACATTCGTGGAAGTAGGGTTTATTACGGAAGATGATGTTATTGAAGCGTCTAGAAAGCTGTCCAACAAGTGTACGTCTGGACCTGACGGAGTTCCAAGCTTTTTAGTCAAGGACTGCATTGGTGTGTTTGCTGCACCTTTGGCACATATTTTCAAATTATCTACCACTAGAGGAAATTATCCTTCTGTGTGTAAACAAAATTTTGCTGAATAAGTTGAGGTTTGAATTCGGATTCGGAGATAGATTGGCCTCATTGATAGAATCTTATTGAAGTGAAAGAGTGTGTTTTGTGGAGATCGGGCAGTCTCTTTATTTGAGTTCTGTGCAACATCTGGAGTTCCTCAAGGCTCTAACTTGGGAACTTTTCTCTTTCTTCTGTTTATAGACGATATTCTTGATGATGTGGACATTTCGATTTTGATGTTCGCTGATGATTTGAAGCTTCCTTAAGGGCCCAAGGAAGTGAAGTTTTGTCTTCCTGATTTCCATTTGTGTGTATTGCGGCTGAATTGATCACCGAAGCGATTTTCAACAAAAATTATTTAAGTACTATGGATGAAAAAGCGGTTGAACACATATTGGAGAAGATAAATAGCGTTAAGGTCGAATTAAAAAATAGTATACAGGCCTCCGAATCTAATATATTGCTAGAGCTCGAGGATTTGAAATTCCGATATCGTCAGCTGGAGTCAGAGAAAACGCACTTCCAAGGGAAAAAATTGAACAAAACGAAAGGAATTGTAGGAAAAATAACATTGTTGTTTTTGGATGGACTCTGCCGAATGAGGATATTAATTTGGATTTTGTTTGCACTGAGCTAAGTAGGCTGCTGGGGATTGCAGTTGACGGTGGGGATATAAATGATTTCTTTTGTCTGTGTAGGAAATCAAACCGACCTGTGAAGATTGAGTTCATTTCGTACCTCAAGAAGGTTGATGTTATTAAAAACAGTAGGAAACTGAAGGGAACTGGTATTACAATTGCAAGCGATTTAACAGAACAACAGCAAGGCGAACAACAGGTCTTGAGAAAGCATTTATTTGAAGAAAGGGAAAAGGGTAAAACTTGCTACATCAAGGGCGACAGACTAGTTGTCAACATTGAGGTGCTTTCTATACACGAACTGCAAGAATCCCGAAAGGAAATAGCCAAATCTAGCAGTACTCTGGCGACACCGACTCGAGCCCTTTTAGTACGACGGGAAAACAACGAAGAGCAGATTAAAATTCACCAGACTGAAGTGCAGACTGAGAATTCGGAGATTGCTCAACAGCATAGTCTATCTACTGATACACAACGTAATACACCGATATCTGGTATAGCAAACAAACAAGCTAACAAAAATACACCGAAATCTGATAAAGCTCTCAAGAAAAATATCGGAGTACACGGCTGCGCACTAATTCACAGAAGAATTACTTGAAATAATTGGCAGATTTCACCATATGTTTCAACTTATTTGTTATTGTCTTTTTCGAATTAATAAATCAATTAATATAAAAAAAAATAAAAATTCCTACACCGTATATGTTTATATGAAACTTGTATATTTTACAGTCTGATTTATCCCTTGTAGTTTTTTTCTGTTCAAATGGATCCATATATAAGAGAGTACCATAATAAACCAATTTCAGCAAGGATAATACCTGACATAGATAACTTTGCGCCACGAGAACGAACACTACTTAACATCTTATATTTGAATATAAGAAGTATAACGAAGAATATAGATGAATTGATTTTGTTTTTGAATGGGATTGCTCTGGAGTTTCAGATTGTTGTCCATTCGGAAACATATCTGGTTTATGATTTGCACGTGCTGAAGATCGATGGTTTTACCACGTTATATAATGAAGGCGTTCTAAACAAGAATGATGGAGTCATCGTATACATCAAAAGTGACATCCATTTCACTCATGAAGTAAGAAAACTGGGAGATATTAAGTTATCAGAAATATCAGCGGAGATTGAATCACAACAAGTTACACTTTCAGCTATCTATAGATCTCCAAGTACATGCCCCAAAAAAATCAACCTAGACCTACAACAGTATGTTCAAACTGTAAGAGGGAATGGTATGCACATCATAACGGGAGATATAAATATAGATTTACTGTCGAATTCGGATTTTTGTGAGGAATATAAGAATATCTTGAGCGCGTTTGGTTACGAATCGTATATAAATGAGTGCACTCGACCGCAGAGTCGAACTTGCATTGACCATTTTTACGTAAAAACAAAGGAACATAGAAAAATTCAGTCGTTTATTTTCCAGCATTCTATTACCGACCACTATCCTATAGCATTGACAGTGGAATTGAGTCGAAAATCAACAGGTATGTCTGGGGGGGTTGATAGGTTCAGGCAATATATTGATTATCCAGCACTTGAGACCGCATTGAGAGAGGAGAAATGGGATGAATTCTATTGTTCACAAAACATAGACCATATGACCGATGACTTCATTGAGAGAATAAATAAATATATAGTCGAAAACACAAAAAGCGTCAGGTTGAAAAAACAGAACACTAAGAAAAAAAAATGGATCACGAACGCACTTCTCACATCAATTAATAAAAAACAACGATTATATAAAGCTGTAAAGAGAGATCCCGGCAATTCGCTATTGAGAATAGAATATGTAACATACAGGAACAAGTTGACTAAATTAATTAATGTCGCGAAAAGAACATATGCTCAAAAATTGATAAGAGACAACGTAAACCAGTCCAGGGCTCTCTGGGGATGCGTGGATCACTTATGTAATCGGAACAGACCTGAAACAGAAATTAATAAAATTAGATCGATCGAAGGTACATTGCTGGAGTCTAAAGGAGATATTTCGTACAATTTCAACGAATATTATAGCTCACTAGGTCAAAATTACGCAGAAAAAATCAAAATCCCTGAAAACTAAAAAGAAAATGATAAGAATATCCGCGACTCTATGTGCCTCTTGCCTACGGACACTGAAGAAGTGCAAGAGACAATAATGCAGCTAGGACAAAAAAAAGCTCCCGGACATGACAACATAAAATCGGAAACTCTGAGGAATGTATCTGATGAGGTGAAAATCCCTCTAACCCACTTGATTAACTGTTGTTTCAACGAGGGATACTTTCCGAAGAGGCTAAAGATTGGAATTGTGAAACCTCTGTTCAAGAGTGGAAGTAGACTGGAAATAAAGAACTATAGACCGATATCTCTATTGTCCAATATCGCTTAAATAATGGAAAAAATATTGAAAAAGAGGATAACAGCTTTTTGTCACAAATATAAGATTGTTTCACAGCGTCAGTATGGATTCATAGAAAAAAGGTCAACGGAAGATGCGCTCTATCACTTGACATCTCAAATTTACAGTTCACTAGACAAATGTAAACCATCCTTATGCATCTTTTTTGATCTATCTAAAGCCTTCGACACTGTCTCTCACGAAAAACTACTGAAGAAATTGGAAAATTATGGCTTTAGAGGTAGGGTGTATGATTTACTTAGGAGTTATTTGACCGATCGAGAGCAGGGGGTGGATATTGGTGGCGAGCTGAGTGAACCCATATGTGTTACGCACGGGGTTCCACAGGGTACTATCCTGGGACCACTATTGTTTACCCTATATATCAACAGCTTGTTGGATCTCAGAATCAAAGGCAAGATTCTCAGTTTTGCGGACGATATCGCACTACTTTGTGAGTCTGAATCGTGGGAAATTCTGAAATCGGAGACTGAGGCCGACGTTAGAATTTTGGAGTATTGGTTCAGATATAACACGCTAACCCTCAATCTAGAAAAAAAACGAGATACTCACTATTTTGCTCATACTCCAATGGATTGCCATCTATGGGGCCTTTGGCAGCCGGAAACGATTCTTGCATCTTAGAGGCAGAATCGGTCAAATATTTGGGAGTGGTCATTGACCGACATATGAGGTGGAACCTACAAATAAAAAATATATTCAATAAATGTTTTCAGGAATTTGGACAACTTTATTTATTTGAATCGTTTTTAATACATTGCCAACGTTTCGAACCGTTCGTGGTTCTTTTTCAAGGCTAAAATAGAAACAGTAATATAGACGATGTACACAGTTACTGGGAGGGATTTGTCACTCACCTCGTATTCAATTCGATTCGGAATGTGTCTGATTAATTAAAATTTTCATTTTCTCCTTGTACAGGAAATCAATAAGATGCAATTTAGAGTTAAGTTGCAAAGAAAGTATTTAATTGTATTTTTAATATCGTTTCGTCCCATATACAAGAAATATTCTATGTACGTTTGTAATTGTGAGTTAGCCAAAATTCGTTTTGGTTGAAATATTTTGTTTTGATAATTGTTGCTATGGTGCGCATATGAGTTCATGGAACAGGCTGGGAGATAGATTTGTTTCTCACTGATAATACGATAACATAGTTCACCGGAATACTTCGTAAAAGATGTTTCAGAGTTTCTTATTGATTTCCTGTACAAGGAGAAAATGAAAATTTTAATTAATCAGACACATTCCGATCGAATTGAATACGAGGTGAGTGACAAATCCCTCCCAGTAACTGTGTACATCGTCTATATTACTGTTTCTATTTTAGCCTTGAAAAAGAACCACGAACGGTTCGAAACGTTGGCAATGTATTAAAAACGATTCAAATAAATAAAGTTGTCCAAATTCCTGAAAACATTTATTGAATATATAACCATGGACGTTAACAATCAACACAATAAGAAATATAGTTAATAAATTGAGAGGTGTGCTATTGTATAGGATGAAATATTTAAAGGATTACCTTGATGTGAAACACCTCAAAGTGCTGTACTTTGCGTTGGTCCAATCGCAGCTGACATATGGAATTGTGGGTTGGGGGGGTGTGGGTGATAATCACCTGGAAGACTTGAGCGTTATTCAACGATGGATTTTACGGGTAATCTATGGTAAACCACTTCTCTTTTCCAACGATAGGTTGCATGAAGAGTCCGGAATACTCGATAAGAGACAACTATTTTGTTTGAATATGCTGGTGAATATAAAAAAATTCAGAATAATTTCTAGGCCCATTGTACAATTTCACAACACCAGAACCAAAATTACCTCCTTGAGCGTACCTAGATGTGGAAAAACTATAGGACAGCGTCACTGTGACTATCTTGCGCCAAAACTCTACAATCAGCTTCCTGCTAGCATCTTGAGGATAACCAATGTCAGTATGTTCAGGGGGAAATGCAGGGAATGGATTCTCGCCTACGGTAGGGAAGGACTCCACGACTTTATTAACCAAAAGTGGGGATGTAGATGAGTAGGAAAAAAAACAAAAAAAACAAAAAAAAAAAAAATACCAAAACATGTGTATATAATACCTAAGTTGTTTCGGGTATATTGAATTTGGGAATAATATAGAAAAAGGTTGTTTTTGGGTTGAATTGTGTGGTCCACGTTCACTCTTTCACTGTTCACTCATCATATGGGGAGAATTCTCTTGATGTGACACACGTACAAGCGATGGCTTCCAGCCGGAGTTTCTGTGATTTCATCTATTTGTTCACATGGGGACATAATTGCTCTGTTAAAATTTTTATTGTAAATGGTTTGATGTTGAATAAATATTATTATTCTTCATCGGTCTCCCGTTCTCAGCTTGAGCTGGTAATTCTTCTATGAACCAGTGAAAAAACATTTCAGTTCCTCCCACTAGTTCAGACATTTGCGCACGATGTGACAGGTTTGCAAATCCACAGCCTGCTGTGCACATCCCGCGAACTTCTGGGATAATTCGATTCCTTGAAGATTTCTCTTGAATGATTCCCTTCCGTCTTCTGAAGTTCCGGATGCCTCCCGGTGAACTCGGAATAGAGGGAGTATCTCCATCCAGGAAGTGGTTTGTCCTCGCAATTGTTCACGTATTACTTCGCATTACTTCAATATTCATTTCGCGGCTCCACTGGATACGTGCGTTGCGAGCTCCCCTGCGGGCAGTCCTCCTCACGGTGGTCGAGCCAGCAGGTGGAGTGGCATCTCGATCTTCTGCCATGATATCGGTTTCCACTTCTCGTTCATGGGTTTGCCACCATTTACCCTTGGTGGCCCAGGTAACTCGGGCCGTGGGAACGTCACCCCCATGTGGCGTGGCAGAAACCAAACCACACCCGTGCGGATTATTATTATTAAAATAGAGGATCACGTCCATAAGACAAGAGTAATTAATAAGAGAAATGGACTAGTAGAGATCTAATTTCCAAAGTATACCACCTGGTGGCACCACCGCAGCAGGATAGTGACGGGGGTGGTGACACCCGGTGGTATACTTTGGAAATTAGATCTCTACTAGTCCATTTCTCTTATTAATTACTCTTGTCTTATGGACGTGATCCTCTATTTTGATTATTCACCTTGCGGGCTCCAAACCGTATGAACGGGCGAATTCTACTTCCCTCGGTACACTGCATAAGACTCCAAAGTGAGTCGTTGCGAAATCCGTATGGGAAAAATGAATGTACGTAGAGATCTAGTTTTCGAGGGGGCCTCTGGGATGAAGCGTAGACATTTGCCCGCTAGGTGGAACACGGTACATTAATTCAATTAATTGTACTCGACTTGTTCCTGCTAGAGAGTATATAGGTTTTACGTTTTCAGTTGGCACTCATCGTAGCAATGGATTAAGTGGCGCTGATGACGGCTAACAAGCCAGAAACCGGTACGTCACTATCCTGCTGCGGTGGTGCCACCCGGTGGTATACTTTGGAAATTAGATCTCTACTAGTCCATTTCTCTTATTAATTACTCTTGTCTTATGGACGTGATCCTCTATTTTGATTATTCACCTTGCGGGCTCCAAACCGTATGAACGGGCGAATTCTACTTCCCTCGGTACACTGCATAAGACTCCAAAGTGAGTCGTTGCGAAATCCGTATGGGAAAAATGAATGTACGTAGAGATCTAGTTTTCGAGGAGGCCTCTGGGATGAAGTGTAGACATTTGCCCGCTAGGTGGAACACGGTACATTACTTCAATTAATTGTACTCGACTTGTTCCTGCTAGAGAGTATATAGGTTCTACGTTTTCAGTTGGCACTCATCGTAGCAATGGATTAAGTGGCGCTGATGACGGCTAACAAGCCAGAAACCGGTACGTCACTATCCTGCTGCGGTGGTGCCACCCGGTGGTATACTTTGGAAATTAGATCTCTACTAGTCCATTTCTATTATTATTATTATTATGATCGTGGACTTATTCACTATCTCGGCATCCGGCCGGATAAATTTACCTTTCCCAGATACAATAATCAAAGGGAATAGGCTCGATCACGATACACTTGACAAAAATTTACGAACAATTCTACAGGTATTGAGAATAACAGTTTTTTGCATTTCAATGTAGCTGTTTACATTTAATTCTAATTTGTTCAGACTATTGTGTAAGCTCTTGGGTATCCATCCAGTCGACGAGATGATCACTGGAACGATATCAACCTTCTCTAGGTGCCACATTTCCTTGATCTCCAAAGCCAGGTCTTTGTACTTGCTTATCTTCTCCTGGTACTTATTCAACATGTTGTTGTTGTTGGGCATAGCTACATCCACCAAAATTGCCTTTCTGACCCTCTTGTCGTAAACCACAATATTCGGCCTGTTATTCGTCACCGTTCTGTCAGTGATAATAGGCCTATCGTAGTATAGTCTAAAAGAGTCATTTTCTAACACAGGCAGCGGCTGATACTTATAATACGGCTTGTAGGAGTTGAGAAGTCCGAACTTGAGCGCCAATTTCTGGTGTATGATGTTGCACACTTGGTTATGTCGGTGGAGGTAATCAGTGTTGGCCAGTTGTTCGCAGCCAGAAGTAACATGCTGAATTGTTTCAGATTTTTGATGACACTTCCTACACATATCTGTTGGCACTGTACGGTCCTTCATGTTGTATTTCTTGTAGTTGTTGGTGGAGATGACTTGATCTTGTATAGCCATCATGAAACCTTCCGTCTCAGGAAACAGTTCACCCTTCGACAACCATTTGTTGGATGAGGTTTTGTCAATATGTGGCTGATTTAACTCATGGTGATGCCGTCCATGGAGTTCTTTTTTTGACCATTGTTCTAGCTTGTCAGTTTCAGAAAGAGATGGCAGATCCAGCAATTCATCTGCAGTAGCCAGAGTTAAAGGTGTGAACTTCTTATCAACCAAAGTAACAACTCTGTGTAGATTGGAATTATTCGCCTTCTCAAAGAAGAATTCCCTGAGGTTTTTAATCTGGCGAGTGTGAAGGTTGACAATATCCGCAAGTCCCCGTTCTCCTTCCTTCCGTGGTAAAGTGGTTCTTAATACTGACGACCTTGGGTGATGACCTCTCTGTTTCGTCAGCATCGTTCTGGTTTGCCTTTGAATGTCCTCCAGATCTATCCTGGTCCACTTGATAACTCCAAATGAATAAACCAGCACTGGGATTGCGTAGCTGTTGATGGCTTTGATGAGATTTCCAGAAGTCAACAGTGACTTCATCACCGTTCTCAGTCGGCCAGTATACTCCTCCCGGATTTTTGCCTTCGACTGCTTTTGCTCCAAACATCTAGCCTGTTGGTATCCCGGATATTTATAAGTTTCTCCATCCCTCATGGCTTGAAGTATATCTCCATTCGGTAGTTGTGATTCACCGTCCACGACTTTTCCCCTTTGGATGTTCAGGGTTCTACATTTTTCAATGCCGAATTCCATTCGAACATCAGTTGAAAAAGAACTGACGGTTTTCAGAAGATCATGCAATTGCTTCTTGTTTGCAGCATATAGTTTGATTTCGTCCATGTAGAGTAGGTGGGAAATAGTATGTTCTTCAGCGCTGTCTTGATCTCAAATCCACATTTCGTTTCTTGGAGCATCGATGATAAAGGGTTCATTGCCAAACAGAACCATAATGGGCTCAAGGAGTCTCCTTGAAAGATCCCACGACGAATGGGGATTTCTTCGAGCTTAATCGTCTTGTTGTTCATAGTGACTTGTATTGATGTTCGCCACTGAGACATTGTTGTCCTCAAAAATTCCACCAAAACAGGATTGATTCCATAAATGTGCAGCACCTCGATGAGCCACGAATGAGCGGTGCTATCAAATGCCTTCTGATAATCGAGGAAGGCTGAGTGCAAGTTGCGTCCTTTCTCATGGGCCTGTTTCATGATCACTGAGTCGATGATGAGTTGTTCCTTGCACCCTTGGTGTTTTCTTCTGCATCCTTTCTGTTCTTCTGCCATAATGTTGTTTTCATCCAAATGTTGATATATTCGGTTGGATAAACATGGGGTGAGTATTTTGTACAGTGTTGGAAGACAAGTGATAGGTCTGTACTGCGATGGTTCTTGAGTCTTATCGCTTTTTGGAAGCATATAGGTTACTCCTTCGGTTAAGAATTTAGGTGCTTCTTGAGGATGTTGAAGTATATGCGTAAACTGTCTCGCTATGGCGTCATGCAGATGGCCAAATTTCTTGTACCAGAAGTTATGGATATTGTCGACTCCTGGAGCCTTCCAATTGCTTGCTTCCTTCAGTCCTGTCACCACTTCATCCAATAATATTTCTTCGAAGTTCATTTGTGGGATGTTCGTTCGATTTTTCTCCCTGCTGATCCAATCAGCATTCTCATTATGTTCCTTAGGCATCGACCACAGAGAACCCCAATAATTTTTTAATGATTGGGCTTCTGGCATAGCTCTGGTGACTTTGTTTGAGCTTTTGGTGATGTGTTTGTAGAAGTTTGCCTCGTTGTTGTGGAACAATTGGTTATGCTGTTTCCGTTGAGTGCATTTCAAATATCTGGATAGTCTTTTCGCCTTTGCTTGAAGTTTCTGTTTCAGAGTATCCACATATATGATGATGTGATGTTTGCTTTCAGATTTGTTCATGGTGTTATTAATCTTCTTCAGAATTTTTCTAACAAACGATTTCAGGCGTCGTGACGAGGATTCATTCCGCAGGAACTCAGTAAGTCGGCCTATTTCCTTTCTGATTTTGTCGATGTCTTTCTCCAATCGGGTTTGCCATGGTGGTTTCTTTATGGTTTTTTCCCGTGTGTCATATTCGGGGGTGTGGACTTGTTGTTTGTGTAGTCGAAGGGTTGCTACTGCTCCACAATACACGAGAGTGTGTATTCCTTCCAGGCTGTTGAAGTCCTCAACGTGGTCATCGAAGGCTGCATTTACACTGGCCAGAATAATATTGGTGCTCTTGTTAGTTTTTAATCTAGGCAGCTTTGGGTGTTTTGTTGGATTGGCTCCCTGAAACTCAACCATGGCTGTGTTGAGTAGTGATCTTGCAGAGTGCGCATATTCCCCTGGTCCACTTGAATCAGACGGTACTTCCCCCTAATCAGTAGATTATTATTATTATTATTATATGATCGTGGACTTATTCACTATCTCGGCATCCGGCCGGATAAATTTACCTTTCCCAGATATAATAATCAAAGGGAATAGGCTCGATCACGATAAACTTATTATTATCTTTCATCATCGGTCTCCCGGTCTCAGCTTGAGCTGGTATTTCTTCTATGAACCAGAGAAAAAACATTTCAGTTCCTCCCACTAGTGCAGGACGATGTGACAGGTTTGCAAAGCTACAGCCTGCTGTGCATATCCCGCGATCCTCTGGGATATCTCGATCTTTTGAAGATTTTTCTTGAATGATTTGGACATGACTCCCTCAGCCGAGATCACCAATGAAATAGTAGTGACTTTCGACAATTGCCACATGTTCTTCAGTTCTATTGCCAAGTTCTCGTACTTCGTAATTTTTTCGGACTCCGTTTTTCCGATGTTATGAGTCAATGGTACTGCCACATCAATTATCACCGCATACTTCTGATCCTTCTCAATGAACACAAGGTCCGGTCTATTGTAGTCCACTGTTCTATCCGTTGTTATGGGTCTGTCCCAATAGAGAACCGCTGCATCCGTTTCCAACACTGCTGCAGGTTGATACCTATAATATGGTGGACAAGTATCCAAAAAACCATGCCTAAGAGCTAACTGCTGGTGAACAATTTTTGCCACTTGGTTGTGTCGGCCCAGATATGCGTTATCGGCTAGAACTCGACAACCGGCGATTACATGTTCAATAGATTCGCCAACTGCGCCACACTTCCTGCATTTGTCCTCCACGTTAAGGTGGGCGTTCAATGTAGTGTGTTTTTATTTCAAGTTGATTTCGAAAACGGTTTCACTTTGAGAACTGAAATTTTGTGGGTGAACTCAGAAAGGATTAGGGTTTTTGTTGAAATAATTTTAATCGATTTCATTCCGACAGTCAATTTTTTTTCTCTCAAAAATAGAAGAACATGAGCCAACCCATGCTTCTGTTTTATTTCAACAGAAAGACCCATGAAAATAGTTCAACTTCCGATTAAAAGGGAATCTACTGGTAATTTCGTTCAGAAGATTAACTTGAAATACAGAATCGGCAGAGAATGGCCAAATTAAAATTTTGGCGGGAAAAAGTTCCTGCTTTACCCACAAATCCACGTATTTCATAGTTCGGCGATTTTCGGATAGAGAGCGCCATTGTACATTTCATTCATGATTAGAGAGATACTCATAGAACTTATTGTGATAATGAAAGTTCTATGGAGATATTCCTTAAAATGGACTGTGGCGCCTCTATCGGCTGATCTTTCCTACTCGGTTTAAACGCCGACCTTAAGCTTCAAACAGTGTTTCTCGTAGTTGCGAGTTCTTATAACTCGATCTTGGATAGCCGTCAGAAATCCCTCAGTTTCAGGATACAAGTGTCCCGCATTCAACCACGACAAAGATGCTAATTTATCGACATTTTTCCCTTCAAGGTGTTTGGGAAATCTGCCGTGCAAAGCTTGTTCTCGCCATGCACTTCTGTCCTCGCTTCTGGTAGTGATCTCAAACGCCAGGTGTCGGTGTTGCAGGTTGAGAGGTGTATATCCCTTATCTTCTGTTGTCACCAATTTCATCAGGCTATCTTCGGACTCGAGCAATCGCTGCCTTAGATTTTTCTCCTGGGTTCTGCAGAGTCTATAGATGTTCAACAGACCTCTTTCGCCATCACGCCTAGGAAGATAGAGTCTTTTGACCGATGCATTGGTGTGTAAACATCGAAATTTTGTCATAAGGCGACGAGTGAGTCGGTCCAACTCATTCAGATCAGCCTCTGACCACTTCAAAACTCCGAAAGTGTGGGTCAGAACTGGCGTAGCCCAAGAGTTCAATGTATCGATCTGGTGTTTTGCAGACAGCTTTGTGTTCAGTACTTTTGTAACCCTGCTCCTATATTTCGCCATGAACTTGTGACGTGTCGACTTGAGTAAGCCTGGTCACTTGGCAAATCAGGCTCGCGGCTAAACTCAGTGAAGATGGGAGTGAGTTAAAAAAAAAGTAAGTTTATGAATGGGCGCCAGGTAGAGAATTTGCCTGTCCACAAAATTGCGTACTCCCCTACCAGAATAGCAATAAGACAACTGATACTCAATGTCAACCCCTTTATTTAAAATTAAACTAATTGAACAATATTAATGCAAAAGTAAAATTAGATTTGCAGTAGTTGATAGGTATATTCAGCGAAACAAAACTCCACAAAATTGCTGAATTGGATTAAATTTCACTAAATAAAGTTATAAATTGAAAAAGGAAATTCAAGTACCGTGGTTGTAATAACTGGCCAGTTAGTATCCACCTCAGTTCACAAATGTTTACACTTACGCCTATAGTAATTATGAACAGTATCGAAAAATCACAATCCAGTATCAAATGAACTGGTACAAAGGTAAAAATGTAAATTAGGCAATCTGCCACTATAATAAACTCAATTATGAGTCTGATAAAAGTTAAATATAAATGAAAGGAGCCAGCGATGATTGAAAGGTCTCCCCTGCTATCAGTTATTCACTTTGTACAATATTATATTATAAACTAAAGTCAGTGCAAAGCACCGGTTACCTCAACCACTAAATCTCCTGAAGTAGAGACGTCGATAGTACTTATAACGTGGATGCTAAGCACTCATATGCCAGGCCCTTGGATGACAGATACTTGTATATCCGATACTTGGATAGACGATACTAGGATGACAGATGCTTGTATATCCAACACTTGGATGTCTAGATGGCCGACACTTGGATGTCTAGATGGCCGATACTTGGATGTCTAGATGGCCTACACTTGGACCCTAATAAAACACCATAAGGCATTGTTCACAAAATGCAAAGAAAGTTCATACCTCTTATGATATTGGTCGAGGGTGAAAATGATCTCCTTTCCAAATTCTATATCTCCAACAACAAATATTCGTATACAACTCCTAATAAAAAGACTGTTAGACAATGGTCTCATACATAAGCTCACATCATACCTCTTTAGAGATGGAAGAATATAATAATCCGTTATAACAAACGTACCCTTGGATTAAAACCAATATTCTCTATATTATCCAGGGAATTAACCAAATTGAAATTATAATCGCCTACAACGAGGATGATTCCAGATAAAACTTCCAGACCAATAATTTACATTCAATTCAGTTTTTCAATCTTCCACAATTCTCTTCGAAAATTCTCCAAAAAGAGGTTACCTCGCTTTCACAGAACAGCCAATTGTCAAACAATCCCTTCCTACTTCTATGACCGCACACAATACCACAGCCGTCTCCACCACAAGCCATGAATCAACCAGCAACGCCGCAAAAGATGTAAACTATCCAGCGAAAATGCTGAATCCAATTCAGGGAGCAAAATAATCACGTTACAATTCCCCCCCTACTTTAAAAAAAATTTTACCAGAAGGGTCAAATTTTTCTCTCTCCCCCTCTCCCCCTCCTCTCCAAGTACAAACCACACAATCTCCTATCCACTCAAAATCCGAAGAAAAAAAAAAACATTTGGGGCGGCTAGCTGTTGGCACACCCGTCGAGCATTGCGAAAGGCAATAGTGCTTGGCCAATCCTCGTTTACTCGACAACATCATAAAAATTAAAGAGAAGAAAGAAGCGAAGGCAAGAGAAGAAAGAAAAGAAAAGATAGCAATGCACCGTCGCTCGATTGACTCTCAACCACCTACCAAACCTCAAATAGAAAGTAAAAGGGCTACCGATTACTGAAGGCCACTTCCACCAAAGTGGAAGAGGAGCGAGGACCAGACCCTTAGGAACAAAATCATCGCTCAACCGGAGCCCGAAACATGCCTGATGACTCTACAATAAAACAAACCGTCTCAACTAAAGAAAAAAAAACATAACGCTAATGTATAACGTTCCTGCGTTAATAAATTTTCTTTTGGCAAAACTAAAAAAAGTGAATCACCTTGCGTCCGAGACGAGGACAACAAGATGCAGGCATGGAAACTTATAGTTAGGAGTCCAAAGTTTCAAAAGGACCCCATCATCCGACCACGTCCAGGACGATGTCAATTTCGGTACAAACAAAACGTCAAAATCGGTATAAACAAAACGTCAAAATCGGTAAATCAAACGACTAAAACTCCAGCCAAATCACCAATGACTACGGTACCAAAAACGTCAAATCCGAGAAACAGTCGAATGTCACACTTAAAACAACTCCCAAAGTCCAAACTAACCAAGATCGAAACAGAACTGGAAAATACAGCATGTTGCTGTCGTGGACCTGACGATAACAAAAGATGTTCAAGTATGTCAGCCACTGGATAGGGGTAGTGACCACCCTAGTACATTTATGCTCTCGGCAAGGGTCAGCTATCCTCTAACCCACAAACACAACAAAGGTCTCACCCAAGTCGATCCGCCGAGTGTTCAGATTCATCCGGTGGATGAGCCTTCAGGTCCTTTACATGCCAAACACCCCGATATTTACCGTCCTCACCCCGTAATTCATATGTCCAAGGGGACACCCGCTTAGAAACCAAGAAAGGTCCAACATATTTAGGGGCCAGCTTAGCTGTAAAATATTTAGCTGCGTCCGAAAGTACCTGATTCCTTCTCCATACCAATTGATTAACCGTGTATTGGACGTCTCGACGTCGAAGATTGTAAGATCGACTATTGGCCTCGTATGCTCTCGCTAGCTTAATCTTGACATCAGCATGCATCTTCGCGAAGGCCTGTTCCCGCTCTTTAGTCAAGGCCGATCTGTCGAAATGAATTTGATTAGGGCAGGTGTTTTCACCCTTTAACGAAACTTCCCTCCCAAAAACAATAAAATTTGGGGAGTGACCGGTTACTTCATGTTTTGAGGAACGAATAGCTAACCCAACCTGGTTCAAGTGTTTATCCCAACCTCTCTGATCTTCTGAGAGATATGACCTCAACATGGTTTTGATAACCCTATTAATTCTCTCGACCGGCTTGGCCTGGGGATGATATAGGGCGGTATACTGAATATCAACATTATTAAATTCTAAGAATTTAACAAATTCCTTAGAGCGAAATTGAACACCATTATCCACAATGATAGAATTAGGACATCCAAAAACCGAAAAAACATGTGCATCCAAAACCTTTATAATAGCCGAGGCCGTGGCGGTGCGTAGAGGAAAAAGCAGAGGAAACTTGCTGAAACAATCAGCGGCAACAAAAATATATTGGTTCCCTGAGCGAGACCGGGGCAAAGGACCAACCAAATCGGCAGACATGAGCTCGAAGGGTCGAGAAATTGAGACCTGTTTGGATAGCATAAAACCAGGAGGTTTTCTTTGCTCAGGTTTGATGGCATGACAGGTGGTACATCGACGGATGAATGAGGCTACGTCGTATCTCATTTTGGGCCAATAATAACGCTCTGCCAACTTATTATAGGTCTTATACACACCGACGTGGAGAAGAGATTCATGGACGCTCTTTATCAGAGCTCTTCGTTGGGGGCGTGGGACAACTTCTCTCCAATAATCGGAAGGAGATGCCAATTCGGGAATACGCGGAGTCACATTCTTGAAAAGCTTTCCCTGATCAATCTGCCATGAAGGGAAGCGATGCGGGGCCTCAGTCACCCCATTCAACAGTTTCCCATACCAATGATCCGAAGAGTCATACTGCGAAGAGCGAATGGTGTCAATGATGGGTACAGCCCTAGACAAAGCATCAGGCACTACATTCTCTCGTCCTTTACGATGAATAATCGTGAAATCATACTGTTGGAGTCTGATGGCCCAACGGGCGAGTCGTCCCGAAGGGGTCTTCAATCTATCCAACCAAATTAAACTGGCGTGATCTGTGACGACCGAAAAATGCGAACCCTCGATATAAGGTCGCAGCTTCTCTATAGCCCACAGGACAGCCAGACATTCACGTTCTGTGGTAGTATAATTGCGCTCTAACCGGGTCAAAGACCTGGAAAGATAGCATATCACCTTTTCTCCATCCTCTAGTTGCTGAGTCAGAACAGCACCAACCCCATAACCAGAAGCATCACACTGGATAATGAACGGCCTCGAAAAATCAGGACAAGACAAAACAGGGGCACTTATCAAATATTCCTTCAATTTGATCAAGGCTTCATCACATTGGGGACTCCATTGAAAAGACCGGTTCTTCTTGAGCAGTTCTGTCAATGGAGCAGTCAAATCCGCGAAATTTGGTACGAATCTTCGGTACCATGAAGCTAATCCCAGCACACGCCGAACCTCCGAGACACAAGAGGGGACCGGTATGTTCACAATGGCCTGAACCTTCGCTGGATCCATTCTCAAACCTTTTGAATCCACCACATAACCCAGATATAGCAGTTCAGGTCGACAAAAATGACATTTCTTTTTAGAAACCGTTAAATTAGCGGCCTTAAGGCGTTTAAAGACCTCCTCTAATACCTCTACATGCTTCTCAAAGTTATCAGTGATGATAATGATATCGTCCAAATAGACGAACACATACGGTTCCAAATCAGGACCAAGAACTCTGTCAACCAAACGTTGAAAGGTGGCGGGACTATTAGACAATCCCATAGGCAAGCGGCAGAATTCGAACAGACCTCGATTGGGCACTGTGAAGGCGGTAAGAGGTCGAGAGGACTCTTCCAAAGGTACTTGGAAATATGCCGATTTGATGTCCATTGACGACAAAAATTTTGCGTTGCGAAGGCGATCCAAGGTCGAAGAAATATACGGGATGGGATACGCATCCTTTTCCGTGACCGCATTTAGCTTCCGGTAATCGACGCAAAACCGGTATGAACCGTCCTTCTTCTTCACCAGAAGAATAGGAGAAGACCAGGGGCTGGTCGATGGTGAGACAATACCTTGCTCGAGCAACTTATCTAGCTCGGCATTAATGTGACCCTGCATCACAGGACTTACAGGGTAATATCTTTGCTTGATTGGACTGCAGGATGTTTTTATTTCATGTTCAACCAAGCTTGTACACCCCAACTCGTCACCCATGTTTTCAAAAGCCTCCCGCACAACTCTATCCAAAACTTCCGACTGCGCAGATGTAAGATGTTCCTCTGACGCAATCGCATCCACAGAGAGATCAGCATCGCGCTGAAATACCCATGTTCCACCCCGAAGATTAGGAACAATCCCAAACTTCCTCCAGAAATCGATGCCCAGAATCAAGGTATGCGGCAAATCCGGAACTATCAACGCTGAAATTACCTTAACACTATTCTCGAGTTTCATCGGTAGATCCACCGAACCAATGCTTGAACACCTCTGTCCATTAGCCACCCTACAGGAAACGACATCGTTAAAATTAGGGTAAATATTCAAATTCTTCAACATCCTCCAACCAGGACCTCCTATAATCGTGCTCGAAGCACCCGAATCCAGTAAACCCAACAAATTTACGTCCAAAACAGACACAGACAAATACGGCCGTTCGTCACCTTGCGCATGCGCAAGCACATAATCCAGAATAATTTTCTGTTCAAACGGCAAACGATACTTGGCAGACTGGTTGGGAAAGACACACGTACTGCCATTAGAGGCTTTCCCTATTAGTTTTCCGACGACTTACATTTAGGACATGTACGAACCGTGCAATCGGGTCGACCACACTTAAAACACTTCTTCTTCTCCACCCTGCATTCCCTAGCAACATGGCCGGGTTGCCTACACTTCCAGCAGGTCAAGACTGCACTCACCTGAGTAGAAGAGGTGGAAGGTTGTTCAGCATAAACATATGCTAGATCTGGCTCCATTAAAGAGCTTCTATTTCGGGGAGGGGGTACGTAAGACTCAATGGATTCTTTACGAGCCTCAAGTTGTCGTCCGATATCTAAAAGCTGAGCTACTGAGTTGATGTTAGTCAAGCCCAATTGACTCTGATAAAAGGGTGAGATGTTACGCAATAGGACTCTCAAACGAGCATCCTCCCTGACTGGAATGGTGAGGCGATTGAACATATTGTCCATCATGGCAAGGTACAAACCTATACTCTCATCAGGGCCTTGAGTTCGATGCTTAATTTCCTCGAAGAGTTTTTCGTTATAATTGGGAGGAAGAAATTGTTTCCTCAATTCATCAACCAACTGTGACCACGTTGAAACTGTGGACCTAATAGATCTGAACCAAATCAGAGCTTTTCCCCCAAAAAGATCACTGGCGGATAAGAAAAGCTGCTCCTTTTTAACGTTTCGCGAAATACACAATTCCTCGACGTTTTCGAGAAAGGAACTTAGAGAGCATCGCGAACTATCACCATCGAATTTGGTAATATTCCACTTGGCCACGGCCACCGAAGGACTACCACTCTGGTAAGGCGAAGCGGTGGGAGTCGACTGATGAACTATGCCACTAGCTCCGTCATTATCTGACTCAGAGTCCGAGGAATCCGAGATACCCGCTGAAGCCATCAAAACGCTTAATTCAAGTGGTGACTGAATTTGTTGCAAGGACCTATGGTATTTCCGGGCTCGTGACCGTAATTCTGCTTGTAACCCAATTATCTGCGCCAAATACCCCGACCTAAGAACTTGTTCCGCCTCTGAAAGGGCTTGAGATCTTTCAATCCTCATAAACGTATGCACCAACCGAGTGGACATTTTCAGAAAAGACGAACTCTTCTCATCACCAGCAAAATCTGGAATGTCCCGCTGCAAAAGTGAAATCGAATCCTCTACAACCTTAGAATCATCGGCAAATTTATATGGATACGGTGGGTATTTGGTTGCAATTCCGCATTTTTCTAACCTCAAATACCCTCTGAGACTCTTTCTCATTTCATCAACAGTCTTCAAATTAGTTACACCTCTAAAAGCTAATTCATATTCTAGCTCCTCCTTATCAAGGCGATTTACGTCTATTCGACCCTCCATACTAAAAAAAAAATTCAAGAACAACCGCAGTCAAATTGATTTTCCGGCCCTAACCTCAAAAATAAGGGATAGTAAACGCAGCGCAAACGAAAATCGAGAAAAAGAAGAAGAAAAAAAAAAATCTCAAAATAAATTACTAAGACGAAACCGATCAACCACTGCAAGTCAGATAGTATTGACTCTGGGGGCCCCACGTTGGGCGCCAAATGTGACGTGTCGACTTGAGTAAGCCTGGTCACTTGGCAAATCAGGCTCGCGGCTAAACTCAGTGAAGATGGGAGTGAGTTAAAAAAAAAGTAAGTTTATGAATGGGCGCCAGGTAGAGAATTTGCCTGTCCACAAAATTGCGTACTCCCCTACCAGAATAGCAATAAGACAACTGATACTCAATGTCAACCCCTTTATTTAAAATTAAACTAATTGAACAATATTAATGCAAAAGTAAAATTAGATTTGCAGTAGTTGATAGGTATATTCAGCGAAACAAAACTCCACAAAATTGCTGAATTGGATTAAATCTCACTAAATAAAGTTATAAATTGAAAAAGGAAATTCAAGTACCGTGGTTGTAATAACTGAACAGTTAGTATCCACCTCAGTTCACAAATGTTTACACTTACGCCTATAGTAATTATGAACAGTATCGAAAAATCACAATCCAGTATCAAATGAACTGGTACAAAGGTAAAAATGTAAATTAGGCAATCTGCCACTATAATAAACTCAATTATGAGTCTGATAAAAGTTAAATATAAATGAAAGGAGCCAGCGATGATTGAAAGGTCTCCCCTGCTATCAGTTATTCACTTTGTACAATATTATATTATAAACTAAAGTCAGTGCAAAGCACCGGTTACCTCAACCACTAAATCTCCTGAAGTAGAGACGTCGATAGTACTTATAACGTGGATGCTAAGCACTCATATGCCAGGCCCTTGGATGACAGATACTTGTATATCCGATACTTGGATAGACGATACTAGGATGACAGATGCTTGTATATCCAACACTTGGATGTCTAGATGGCCGACACTTGGATGTCTAGATGGCCGATACTTGGATGTCTAGATGGCCGATACTTGGATGTCTAGATGGCCTACACTTGGACCCTAATAAAACACCATAAGGCATTGTTCACAAAATGCAAAGAAAGTTCATACCTCTTATGATATTGGTCGAGGGTGAAAATGATCTCCTTTCCAAATTCTATATCTCCAACAATTCTCCAACAACAAATATTCGTATACAACTCCTAATAAAAAGACTGTTAGACAATGGTCTCATACATAAGCTCACATCATACCTCTTTAGAGATGGAAGAATATAATAATCCGTTATAACAAACGTACCCTTGGATTAAAACCAATATTCTCTATATTATCCAGGGAATTAACCAAATTGAAATTATAATCGCCTACAACGAGGATGATTCCAGATAAAACTTCCAGACCAATAATTTACATTCAATTCAGTTTTTCAATCTTCCACAATTCTCTTCGAAAATTCTCCAAAAAGAGGTTACCTCGCTTTCACAGAACAGCCAATTGTCAAACAATCCCTTCCTACTTCTATGACCGCACACAATACCACAGCCGTCTCCACCACAAGCCATGAATCAACCAGCAACGCCGCAAAAGATGTAAACTATCCAGCGAAAATGCTGAATCCAATTCAGGGAGCAAAATAATCACGTTACAAACTCAGTTTCCAAACGAGTGTGATCAATTCTTTGATTTTGAGGTGTGCCTAGATATTTGTAGGTGTCTTCTGGTAACATATTGTAAATGTCCTGAAATTGCTCGTGAGAGGTCTCCACTTTACCCTTCTTAATGTTGATAATGGCGCATTTGTCGAGGCCGAAGGACATGCCAATGTCACCGCTGAAGGTGCGTACTGTATCTATGAGCGAGTGAAGCTGGCTTTGGTTCTCGCTGAAGAGTTTGAGATCGTCCATATATAACCGATGATTTTTTTTTTAACGTCCGTGTGAGGGGAAAACCCTTTATGGGCACCGAGAGGGTCCGCACTCTCGGTAGTGTGAGAATCCAGGATCTTGTTTGGCTACTCACTAAAAACCCCTCACACCTTCAATGGAGGAGTTCTTCATCCTGCCCTCGCAGCGTCCCTTAACAATAGAGATGAGCTGCAAGTGGCTTCTAGAGTTCATGGGACCTGATGATAATATGGAGATGATTATTTTTTTTTTTTTTTTTTTTAACGTCCGTGTGAGGGGAAAACCCTTTATGGGCACCGAGAGGGTCCGCACTCTCGGTAGTGTGAGAATCCAGGATCTTGTTTGGCTACTCACTAAAAACCCCTCACACCTTCAATGGAGGAGTTCTTCATCCTGCCCTCGCAGCGTCCCTTAACAAAAGAGATGAGCTGCAAGTGGCTTCTAGAGTTCATGGGACCTGATGATATGGAGTGACCCGAGCAACACTGCTTTCTGCATTCTGTGCGCCAATACCTCGGCCAGTGATCTGCAGACCGGGATAATCTTCAGTTCATCCACATAGTTAGCTCTCATTCCACCGAGACATCCTATAATAAGCACGACCATCCTAATTTTATGACCTGGGTATAAAGTTCCAAGCTCGAACATAAGGTCTTTGTATTTTTGCCTCTTCTGTTGTTCCTTCATCACAACATTATTTTCAGCAGGGGAGGAGAATTCCACGACAAATAACTCCTTCAGCTCCTTGTCCAGCAGAAGTATGTCTGGCTTAACAGCATTGATCTGTCGTGTTGTTGAGACAGGATAGTTCCAGCATATCCGAGCTCTTTCGTTCTGGACCACCGCTTCAATCTCCAGAGGCACATATGGTAGCACCGGTTCTTTGTCTATCCCATACGCGGCTCTCAGATGGAAGTATAAAATCCGGAGTGCCGCGTTGTGTCTCTCTACATACCCCGATGGAGCATGGACTCTGCAGGCGGAAAGGATGTGCATAATCGTTTCCTGTTGCCCATGGCAAGCCCTGCAAGTTGTTGGGGTGTCCATTTTCATGATGTTCTTTTTATACCATCTCGTATTCAGTACTCCATCTTGACACGCCATCACAAATCCTTCTGTCTCTGACTTAAGGCTAGCTGACTTTAGAAAGGCGAAAGACAATTCTTCAGACAGGTCCTGGTCTTTTAAACTCCTGAAATATATGGAGTGCAAGGTCTTACTCATATGATGTTCGAGTAATGTATCTGACTGAGACTTTCGGATCAGTCTTGCTAGGCTTCTTTGGTCCGCTTGAGTGATCGGTGCTCCAGCGAGCTCAGGATTGATCGATACGCCGGTTATGCTGAGCTTATCCAGGGCCCTTTGTGCAGCTCGGAATAGGAAGGCTCCATGGTTCGCAATTTCATGCTGAGCGACAAATTTCAGAAGCGGATCTTCACTTCTTAGAATCCTTACTGCCATTTCCAATGTTTGTTGATAGTGTTGATATTCCAAACATTGCAATCCTCTACCTCCCTGGCTTCGAGGAAGGTATATCCTCTGTATTGAACTGTTGGGATGTAGGCTACGATTCATGTTCATCGTTTTCCTTGTTAACCTATCAAGATCGAGGAGCTCGTTTACCGTCCAGTTCACCACTCCGAAAGAGTAGGTGAGAATCGGGATGGCTAGCATATTTGTAGCAGATACTTTGTTCTTTCCCGACAGCTGCGATTTCCATATGTCTCTCAGCTTCTTTTTGTAGCTGGCTGTTAAGGCATTCTTTATCTGGGTTGTCTCCAGTACACCCCTCTGTTTCATTCCAAGAAACTTGTAAGTTTCTCCGTCTTCGAGGTGTCGAAAAGTCATTCCATCTTCCAGTCGAATATCTTCTCCTGCGTCTTCAGCTTTTCCCCTGCGCAGATGAAAAACAGCACACTTGTCCAAACCGAATGACATTCCCATTGCTGAAGTGTAGTCTGAAACGATATTCAGTAGTTGCCGCAGTGCGGACTCGGAGGGAGCGTAGAGCTTCAAGTCGTCCACGTACAAGAGATGCGAGATCAGGTGGTTCCTTCTGCCTGGTGGTCCGGCCTGGTATCCTATCTTGCTCTCCCTTAACTCAATTGTTAGTGGTATAAGAGTTATGCAGAATAATAACGGGCTTAGCGAATCTCCCTGGAAAACTCCTCTCCTGTATCTCACCCATCCTGTATAAACGGTTCGACCCTCTGCTCGGATGGCAAACTTCGTTTTCCACAGCGCTATGATGTTTTCTATCGCGTGGACGATGTTGGGGTGGACTTTCAGCATTTTTAATAACCGTATGATCAGTTCGTGCGGCGAGGTGTCATATGCTTTCGCGTAGTCTAACCATGATGTGTGTAGGTCGCGCTTGTAGTGTCTGGCGTCTAGACATACGCTCTTGTCTATGAGCAAGTTGTCCTTGCATCCTTGCACTCCTTTCTTTGCTCCCCTCTGTTCGTAGATGCTGTTCCACACTGGTCCAATAACCCTCAGTATTTGATCTTGAATTACACTTGTGAGGATCTTATACAGTGTATTGAGGCAAGTGATTGGGCGATAGTTCTTGGGTTGCCCTAAATCACCTGATTTTGGTATCAGCACTGTTCTACCCTCCACTAACCATGACGGAATGGGCTCATGGCGAGTCAGCATCCCGCTGAATAATCTTGCCAGGTGTTGATGTGTAGCTGGAAAACTCTTCCACCAGTAGTTTTGAATACCGTCCAGTCCAGGTGCTGTAAAATCACGCTTGTTCTTAAGGGCTTTTTTAATATCTTCGGTTGATATTTCAGAAAGTTCATCGTTCTGCTGTTGGTTTTGATCACACATCTGCTGGAATCTGAGTAGTGCTGGAGTATCCCTGGTTTCTGCTTGTTGTTCATACAGGCTTTTCCAAAATTTTTCGACCTCTTGAGGTGATGGTGGGTTTTGTGCCTTTTGTTGTTGGGACTGAAATAATTTCGATGGTTCTGCGGTGAAGGTGTTGTTATCTTCAATCCATTTTTGCCTTTTTATCAGTTTCTTTCGCGCTGCAGCAAGTGATCTTATTTTATCTACAGCTTTCTGCTTCAGTAGATGGACTGTGGGCAAATCCACTGCATGATGTATGGAACGAAACTCCTCGATCATATCCTTCATTTTCTTGCTTGATCCAATTTTGCCTCTCAGAACATCTATGATACATTGGTACCAAGATGCCTGCTGCCTCATTGATTTTATTTTGATGTCAAGCCGACTGAGTCTTAACCTATGCTTATCCTTCTTCGTAGCTGAACTTTTCGGTGGACATAGAAGTGAAGCGGCCGCTCTCACTGCAGCCACCACATCTTCTAGTGAACAGGTCTCGTTAAGATGATCTTGAATTATTTTGTCCACTACGGCTAGATCTTCAGCCTGAAGTCTTGTTTTTATTCGGGTGGCCTTGACCAGTGGGTCTCTAACAGCAGCCTCAAATGCTTCCTTTATATTGACGATTGACTTCGGAACATCTCTCACTTGTTCCGCTCTTGGCCTTGCCCTCAGGGCTATTGCTTGGTGTTGTTGGTTTGGAGCACCTGTCACCTGCTCTTCACCGTGTTCTATTTCTGGAACATCTCTCACTTGTTCCACTCTTGGCCTTGCCCCCAGGACCATTGCTTGGTGTTGTTGGTTTGGAGCATCTGTCACCTGCTCTTGACCGTGTTCTATTTCTGGAACATCTCTCACTTGTCCCGTTCTTGGCCTAGCTCCCAGGGCTATTGCTTGATGTTCTTGGTTTGGAGCATCTGTCACCTGCTCTTCACCGTGTTCTATTTCGGGAACATCTCTCACATGTTCTGTTATTGGCCTGTTGGAGCGTGTACCAGTCTCGGTTCGGCTCGCAATGTTTCTCACCAGGTCAATCGTCAATTGCTGATGTTGGCTCGAAGCATCTGTCACCTGCTCCTCAGCTAGTTGTTCCGTCCTTTCTTGCTCTTGAGACCGCCATAAGATTCCTCTTCTTTTGAGATGACTGATCTGATCTCTGAGGTTTTGCTGCGTCATGAAGTCAAGGTCCGGATAATTTTCGCACCACAGACCATGAAGCCTATTCATGTACCCTCGTCTTTCAGGTCTTGATCTTCTGTATAGCGCAGTCAGCAGGCTATGCTGCTCGGGCGTCCACTTGTGGCGTCCTCTTTGTGCCGTCCTGTTTCGGCTGCCGGTTCCGACTGCGGGCTGCTCTCTCGAGCGTTGAATCCCTATGCGACCGACAACCTGAACTCTCTCCTCGTCAATGTCTTCCTCGTCTAAAGGCATAGCTTCTTGTATGGCAGGCGCCTGCCTTCTCAGCATCCTGCTGTTGGTGGCCCGCATGCTGTCACGTCCACCACCAACTCCAGACGCGCCCTGACGATCCCCAGGCAGCGACTGTTTTCCGAGGCTTAGCTGATATCTGTCCGACATCGGTTGAGAGTGACCGGGGTCCGCGGGATTGTCACACCCGTATACTACAAAGTAGTACCCCCCGTGCGGGATGATTATTATTATTATGATCGTGGACTTATTCACTATCTCGGCATCCGGCCGTATAAATTTACCTTTCCCAGATACAATAATCAAAGGGAATAGGCTCGATCACGATACACTCGACAAAAATTTACGAACAATTCTACAGGTATTGAGAATAACAGCTTTTTGCATTTCAATGTAGCTGTTTACATTTAATTCTAATTTGTTCAGACTATTGTGTAAGCTCTTGGGTATCAATCCAGTCGACGAGATGATCACTGGAACGATATCAACCTTCTCTATGTGGCACATTTCCTTGATCTCGAAAGCTAGGTCTGTGTACTTGCTTATCTTCTCCTGGTAGTTATTCAACATGTTGTTGTTGTTGGGCACAGCTACATCCACCAAAATTGCCTTTCTGACCCTCTTGTCGTAAACCACAATATCCGGCCTGTTATTCGTCACCGTTCTGTCAGTGATAATAGGCCTATCGTAGTATAGTCTAAAAGAGTCATTTTCTAACACAGGCAGCGGCTGATACTTATAAAGCCGTATTATAAGTATCATTATCATTAGATTCCATATTCTGGATCTCATTCTGGTTTTGTTCTGGATGTGTTTCGATGTTATCTCCAGTGTCGTTGCTCAATTCCATGAGGACTTCATCTCGTATACTCCTCAATGTGTCCGTAGAGAGTAGGTTGTTTTTCACAATAGTTCTTCGTTGATCTGATATCCTTTGTTCAGAAATGTGGTGGAGTTCTGGATATCTTTCTTTGAATTCTTGATGCTATCCATATCGGTATGCTGTCATGTTTGATTCCAAGTGTGTGATCTTGTAGTAGGAGCGCATAATGAAGGAGTTCATTTCTTGGGTCCACTTCATGCGTTTCCTAGGGAGTCCAGCTCTCGTGGTCGCGGGCATAGTGACTTGCGTCGCCGTTGAAGCATCAAGAGTGGGTTGAGGCCTGTTGATAGCAGTTTCCTCTTGGTGGGGTGTTGCAGTAGCCCTACTCGGTATCACGCTGCTTCCGTCGTTCTCCGAGGGAGACTGTGACTCATTTTTCGAACAAGACCCTCTTCCTAAATCTTGAACGCGACAGGAGGTTCTGGTGGTACAATGCCGATTCACCCGTTTGCTCCGTAAATTGTACATTCCATTGCTAGTGCATTTTATACCTACTGCCAGGTAGCTAGGGTACCTCGAGTGTGCTAAGCCCGTACTCCAGAAAACCATCCAGAGCCCCTGAGCATTATTATTATTATTCTTATTATTATTTTCTCTAAGATATTCTCTGTTTCTGATTGTTTTCGATTGCAGGGAGCGCTTGGTAGTCTTTTGAGATGGTGTGAAGGTATTCGACTGTCATCGAATATTTCTAAATGTTATGCAATGTCATATACTAGAAAAAATAACAAGATTATTTTTAATTACCAGGTCGATAATCGTGTATTATCCCGTGTAACTCAGTTTAGAGATTTGGGGGTGTTATGTGACAGTCAGTGTTCGTTTGTGCCACACTTGAATCAACTCATTTCTTCTGTTAGTAAAACCTATGGATACATTATTCGTAATGGAAAGCGCTCCAACAACTCGAACAGGTTAATTGTTTTATTCGTCGCAAATTAGAATATTGTAGCATTATTTGGAGGCCTATTTACAGCTGTCATGGAAAACGAATCGAATCTCTTCAAAAAAATTTTTATAAAAATCTGGTTTGGAGGGAAGATGGTATTTATCCTTATACAGGGTTAGGATAAAGTTTGGCACCAAATTAATATAATTAAAACGGAACGGACGATAATTTTGAAATTTGGCAGCTGAGTGTAATGGACCACAATGCATTTGATGAGCATATTTTCATTAATGAGATACTTCCGGTTTAACCGGAAATGACCAATTTTTTTTTATTTAAACTGACTGAACTAGACTGAATTTCTTCTTTTTACAGAGAATTTTTACATGAAACCCGATATGGACAGATCCGAAACAAGGTGCACTTTCAGAATCTGTAGAAATATACAGGGTGTCCCATTTGAATAATTTTTTTTGTCATTTCCGGTTAAACCGGAAGTATCTCATTAATGAAAATATGCTCATCAAATGCATTGTGGTCCATTACACTCAGCTGCCAAATTTCAAAAATATCGCTCTTTTCGATTTAAAGATATTAATTTGGTGCCAAACTTTATCCCAACCCTGTATAGGATATTTAATGATATTCTACTTAGAAGATTTGCTGCTGAGCCCATAGAGCATAGGGTCAAAGTAAATGCAGTATTTTTTATTTATAAGATTGTGAATGGCTTAATAGATTGTATTGATTTAGTTGTGCATCTATCCTTTTTGGTGCCTCTATGTGGCTCAAGGAGTAATGCTGTATTCTACTGTAGGGCGGGTAGAACGAATATAAGTCTTAGATCACCCATTTATTTTATGTGTAGATTATTCAATTCCATAGCTAGCAAATGCATATACATAGGTATAATGATTCTTCCAGCACTATAGTGGCTGCCTTTTTTGAGGAGATTGGTAATGTCAATAATTCCTAGAATAATTATAATTTTTTTCCCTCGTTTTGTATCTGGTAAAGTTTTGGTTCTCAAAATTTTGAGTTGTATTTTCCTGTAATTGGGTAATGGAACCTGTTAGAAATAAAGGCTTATTATTATTATTATAAATCGATGAAAAAGCTTGTCTTCAAGTACCAGGAAGCTCTGTGACATGGATATCAGCATATTTTCATGAAGAAACTCAGTATCACTATAAACATATAAAGGGAGACAGTGGCTTTTTACATAATTAAAATTGTACGGTACCCCGTTTACATTCCCTCTGCTAACACTTAGATTCGGAGAGGCAAACAGATTTTTTTCTTTTATACAATTTTTTCCTTGTCGCAATTTCTCCACGCGTGCCTTTATGCCATATGTTGTTTAATTTAAGAAAAAAGTATGTATTGCTCTCTTTCAAAGGAATAAATTTATATTTATCTACTCCAATAGAATAATATATCCATTATTCAATTTTTTCGATCTGTAATAGTCTCTATAAACCAATAGTGTGAGGTAATAATAACCCACACCTATAACTCACTCTAATACAAATAGGGAAAATTTAATAGCTTACGAAATGAATAAAAATGTCGGATCGATCGGGAACTCTATTTCAGACATCAAGGTAACGTTCTCGCCATCCATTTCTACATTTTCTTAGGTCTGAATATCCAAAAATTGAATTTGGAAAACGTGAATTTTTGACGTTTTTTGCGGGATTCGATATCGATTCTATTTTCGACCACAGGAATCGCTTATGACAACTGTTGTCAATTTTGAAAATGCAGATTTATTCGAATTTTACTGAAGAAGTCGAAGATAAAGCATAGTGTTCAATTCGCGGTAATGGTCATAACACACTTGATGAATTACACCCCTCGCCTGACGGCTCGGGCTGCAAAATTCATTTGGGTGTGTTATGATGACTTACATTACCGCTCATTGAACAATATACTAAGGACTGAACGAGAATAAATTCGCTATCACAAAAACGCCTATATCTCTTGAACCAATTGAGAAAAAATCAAAATTTAATCATTGTTATGAACGTTAGAAACATGTGGAATATTTACTTCATAGATATTCCAATTCTCTGTTGCCAAATGTCAAGCGAAGGGAAAACACGAGAATTTATAGTGAAACTTTTTCAAAATAATCGAAAATGGAACTTCAAAAGAATCGCAAAAGAGGCTCGCGTTCGTCCGGAAACGGTATCAAGAGTTGTTTAGCGCTTCAACGAAGATCTTACAATTAACAGCAAGGAAGGAACCGCGAGGAAAAAGAGGTTTCATAGCCTGAAAAAGTGAAGAAAGTCATCAGCCTTTTTCAGAAGAATCCTAACCTTTCAGGACGGAAAGTGGCCCAAATAGTGGGTTGTTCGCAGTCAACCGTTCAGAAAATCAAGTCGAGTTGTGGGGTTAGAACATACAAAGTGCAGAAAGTGCAAGACAGGAACGCTGTGAAGAATCAAAAAGCGCAATCAAGAGCAAAGAAATTGAAAAAAGATTTCTTGAAAATTTTTTTCTGTTGCGTGATGGACGACGACACCTATGTCTTGGCTGATTTCTCGCAACTTCCTGGTCAGGAATTTTATACTGCAGATTCTCGTGGAAATGTTGACGAACAATTTCGCGTGAAGAACAATCAAAGTTTCCTAAAAAATTCCTGGTTTGGCAAGCAATTTGCACTTGTGGGAAAAGGAGCAAATTTTTCGTTGGCCACGGCTCTGTTGACTCGAAGATATACATCGAGGAATGCTTGAAGAAGCGACTTTTACCATTTTTACGTGAGCACGATGTGTCAACAATCTTTTGGCCAGATTTAGCTTCATGCCACCACAGCAAGGCCACCAAGGAATGGTACGAAGCTAATAAGGTGGTTTTTGTCCCCAAAGAGGCCAATCCACCAAATTGCCCAGAACTCAAGCCAATCGGAAGATATTGGGCCCTGGTAAATAAAATTTAAAAAGACTAAGAAATCAACGAATACATTATCGGAATTCAAGCAAAAGTGGAAGACAGCTTCCCAGAAAGTGACTGAGAACACTATAAGAAGCATGATGGGAAGAATTCCAGAAAAAATCCATGAATTTTGTAAAAAATAGTTTTGTTTTTTTTATTGTGAAAACAGTTTTCATTAGAATTAGAGGATGATTTGAAAATGAGTTTGATTTTCGAAATCGGTCCAGTGGTTCAAAAGATATGAGCGTTTTTGTGATAGCGAATTTATTCTCGTCCAGTCCTTATTATATAATATGAAAACAACTTTCTTATACACAACTTTAGCCAACTTTTCGTTTGGAACGTTCAGATCATATTTCGAAATTATATAATGAGATTTTTCATAATAATGTAAAATGGAACTGTATCTGGGAAATAAGTCGAACCATCATATCCATTCCAGAAAATAATTTATATTTATTAGTCTAAGATTATTTACAATATTCAGATCCACGCCACTGATTTCTGTTCACGAATCCACTCTTTGTTTGTAAACAAACAGTTGTTATTATGAGGACAAAACATTCAGTGCATTGAGTATAGGGATGCTCCATCTTGTTGTAGAATATCTAGGGGTTGCACCCTTTGAAAGTGAATAGGGTGGAGTTGTTGCTCGTGTAGGATTCTCTATACGTTTATATGACTCGTTTGTGAAGAAGGAGAAATTTGTCGGAAACTTGTTCCTGGATTTTCGCTAACCAGTTGAAGAAAATGTTCTTCAAACTGTGGGACCCTACGGTTTCCTTAACGTTTGAACCTGTTACCCTGAACATCTCCTCTCCTCTTTCAACATGAGTAATTTTTCTTTATGTTGTGGTTCTCACGAAAAGGAATTCCCTGTAATGTTCAGAGAACATCGCGAGAACCAAGGGCAAGGTAGGAATTGGTGTTCTTCTTGAATTTCTGGAGGTTATATGCCCCGGGGAACACCTCCCTAGGCAATATGTTCCAAAGCCTCGCTGTTCATTGTGTTGATAACAACATAAAAGAAATATTTGTGGACTGTATTTTTGATAACTTTTATTCTTCTTCAAAACTACACTATGTTTTATTGTGGATGCCTACTAGGGCAGAGCCTACTTATACTTTAAATTATAAATGTTACAACGTGCGTACTGCTTCAAGGCATAATACGGAATGAATTCGACTGGCACTACTAACAGATTACATAGGAGTGACAGTATGGCCGCCACGCATGCGCATTTCAAGGGCGGTACATTTGAATTAGCGTGGTTGTTGGAACAATGTCTCCAACATGCTGCGGCCCAAGCGTTTCGCAAGAAACCTTAGCTTAGTACAAATTGTAAATTAATGAGTTGGATACAAAAGTAATAATAAAATGAGAAAGAACACTTTACAAAGGAGTGATAAGAATATTATACAATATTATATTAAAGAAAACATGATTGGTAATCACATATGTGTAATTAACATTTTTAATGAGTTAAGAATATAAAAAGTAAAAACAATGTTTTAAAAAATATTTTGTCAAACAATTTTTTCTTTCAACAAGGTAAGTATGAATTTTAGTTTTAATTTTACATTGTGTCTTCACAAAATGGTAAGATAGCTATTTTAGTTATTGATCTAAGGTAAGTACCTATATTTGTTTGAATTTCTAGAACTCTTACTTTACCATCCTTTCCAGGAATTAATCTCTTTATTCTGCCCATAGGCCAATTGAAAGATGGGATGTTTTCCTCTCGTAAAAGAACTAACATGCCTTCCCTAGGATTGGGTAAGTTTTTATGCCATTTTGGTCTACTTTGTAATTGGGTCAAATAATCTTTGTGCCATTTTAACCAGAAGTGCTGCTGCATTTGTACACACAATTTCCAGAACTTTAATCTGTTTGAAGGTATTTGAGTTATGTTTGGTTCTGGATAAGAAGTAATTGCAGTACCAATCAAAAAATGACCTGGGGTCAAATAATCAAAACTTGAAGGATCATTACTTAGTGATATGAGTGGTCTCGAATTAAGAATGCCCTCAATTTGTACTATCAGAGTATTAAATTCTTCATAAGTCAATTCATGATTTCCTATAGTTCTTTTCAAATGATATTTTGTACTTTTCACACCAGCTTCCCATAATCCACCGAAGACTGGAGAGTAACTAGGTATGAAATGAAACTGAATGTGTTCACCACATGAATACTCGTCAATTTCTGAACCCTTTTGATAAAGTTTTGCCAATTCATTGTTAGCGCCCTTAAAGGTAGCACCATTGTCGCAATACACGTTAGAAGGTTTGCCTCTTCTGGCAATGAATCTTTTGAAAGATGCTAAAAATGTTTCAGTTTTCAAATCTGATAAAAGTTCCAAGTGAACAGCCTTTACGGAGAAACAAATATATAATGCTATATATGCTTTTGTTTTTATTGAACTTCTTAATCGAGATTGTTTCACAGTAAAAGGACCACAAAAGTCTATTCCTACATTTTCGAAAACTCTAGCAGCACATACTCTTTTTTCAGGTAGAGATCCCATCAACTGTTCTGAACACTTTGCTTTGTGTTTAAAACATATTACACATTTATGAATTATCTTTTTTACTTCCCGAATACCATTTATTAACCAATATTCTGAATTTAACGAACTTAGGATGTGTTTAGGACCAGCATGCATTAATCTTATATGTTCATGACGTATAATGAGATTTGTAATGTGACTACTTTTCGGCAAAATCAATGGGTGCTTTTGACTGTAAGAAATATTTGCATTATGCAGTCTTCCCCCTACGCGCAACATACCGTCGCCATCAATAAATGGTACTAAAGCGCATAATGATTTAGATCTTGAGTTATTTTTGAGCAATTTAATTTCTTCTTGAAATTTTGAGTGTTGTTCGATTTTTATAATTAATTTCAATGCAATGTCTAGTTCGGATGCCTTCAGGGCTCCAAATACCTTAGTCTTTTTTCTACAATTGGAAATAAATCTCTGAACGTAAGCCATTACCCTTTTCAATTTCAGCAATTTGGAAAACTTTTCAAAAATTGTAAAATAGTTTTTAACTTGACCAATATTTACCACAACCTTTTCTTCAGGAAGAGGGTTTGGAATATTGAATTTATATTCTTCATGTGAATATTTTTCATTCAGAAACATGCTTGGACCATGAAACCAGAGCTTGTTGTTTTCGATTGCCTGAGGATCAAGTCCTCTTGATAGGAAATCTGCAGGATTTTCTTTTGTGTTGATATACAACCATTTAAACTCGGATGTTAAATTTTGAATTTTTGTTACTCTATTCGCAACATATGGATTTAATTTTAAAGGATTGGATTTTATCCAAGCTAATACGACGTTTGAGTCTGTATAAAGGATTACATCATTAACTCTTGGCTTCATAAAATCAAAAACTTTTTTCACAAGGGTTGCCAATAATAGACTTCCGCACAATTCAAGACGTGGAATAGTTAAAGTTCTATTAATAGGAACTACACGAGATTTGGAACAAATCAAATTCATATAAATTTTTTCTGGAAAAATCGTTCTAGCATAAATGGCGGCACCATATGCTACAAGTGAGGAATCACAAAATCCAACTAATTCAATGAAGCAAGCACCTGCAAAGTTTAAATTTCTTGCAATATTTATAACAGGCATATTCTTTAATTTATTCAAGAAATTCTTCCATATTTGCATTAGATCATCAGGCAAAACTTCATCCCAATTGATCTTGCAAAGCCAAACCTTTTGCATTATAATTTTAGCAGCAACCAAAACTGGACCTACTAGACCTAGGGGGTCAAAAAACTTTGATATGAAACTCAAAACATGACGCTTAGTTAAATATTCTTCATTTTGTATTTCAGGACAAGTGAATTTGAACATATCTACTTTGGTATCATAAGCTAATCCCAAAGTTTTTACAATAAAGTTGTTATTATTAACATCAACCTCATCAAAATGTTGTTTCTCTAAAGGAATGTCTAGTAGAGCATATTTAGAATTTGAACACCATTTGTGTAGTTCGAATGATCGTTTCTTTAGTAAAACAATAAGCTGATTTTTCAATTCAACAAGCTCGTCTAGTGTATCAGCACCAGATAAAACATCATCAACGTATGTATTGTCCATAAGGGCTCTTGAGGCTAAAGGAAAATTTTTTCCCTCTGTGAGAGCAAGCTCACTGAGACATCTTGTGGCCAAAAATGAAGAGCTCTTTATTCCGTAAGTTACGGTTTGTAATTGTAAACATAGCAATTTGCCATTAGAATCTCTCCACAATATGTTTTGTAATTGTCGTTGATCAGGATGAAGAAGGATCATCCGATACATTTGTTTTATATCATTAAGAATTACGAATTTGTATGTTCTAAAAAGTATGAGAATGTCAAAGAGTTCATTTTGAACAACTGCACCGTTATACAAAAAATCATTTAAACATTTTTTCTTTTTGGACTTCATGCTGCCATCGAAGACAACTCTGAGTCGAGTAGATTTTTTATCTTCCCTGATGACAGGGTGATGTGCCATAAAATAGACATTGCCTATATTTAAATTATATGAGTTTAAATCAACGACTTTAGCATGATTCAATTCTACATATTCATTAATAAACTTTTCATATTGTGTAAATAGATCAGGGTTTAGTTTGAAACGTTTTTCCAAATTTTCGAAACGTTTAAGTGCAACTGAAAAAGAATCACCTAGATCTAATTTATCAATATTTAATTTTAATGGTAACCACACCTGATATTTATTATCAACGGTTTCAACAGAAATTTTAAAATTAATTTCACAGGCTTGCTGTTCATCCGAGTATTCGTGAAATATCTCAGGTATTTTTTCAACTTCCCAAAATTGGGATATTATAGTTTCCAAATTCGATGTTTTAGCATGGAGTGCATTGAAATTGCAAAATTGATTGCACTGTGAATATCCACTCACTATATATCCAAAAAGAGTATTTTGGAAATGCATTTTGTCCATTTGAAAACTATCATGCAGTGAAATTTTAAAAAATACATCTGCGCCAAGCAATAAATCTACCTTGCCTGATCTATTGAATGAATCGTCAGACAATTGTACTTCCTTCGGAATTTTTAAATTTGAAAAATCAAAATTATTTTGAGGGAGGTTTCCTGTGATGTTATTCACAATAGAACATTTAATGGTTGTACTATAATTATAGAACAATGATTCAAGTTTTAAATTAGTGGCTTGGTGGGAATTGCAGGAACTTTCTGAGATCCCAATAATATTAACATTATTGTGAAATATTTCTAATTTCAATTTTTTAATTAATTCATTGGTCACTAAAGAAATCTGTGAACCAGTGTCCACAAGACCTCTTACGAGAATATAATTACCATCTTTTGATTTAATATGTACTTTGATAGTGGGCAAAATAACGTTTTCAAAATTTACCTTGGCAGAATTTATTGAAACCACCTGATTAGAAGTAGCACAAGTATCGGAATTTTTCTCAGTACCTTCACCAGAAACCTTTTTTTGTGTTTTGTCCAAATGCAGCAGCGAATTATGATCTTTGTGGCAGCTAAAACATTTTAAATTTAATTTACATTTACCTGTATGGTTGTTCAAGCATAATTTACAGAACCTATGTTTATCTACGTAGGAAATTCTATCCTGCACCGAACAATTTTTAAATTTTTCACATGTATATAATTTATGTCCAGCTGTTGAACAATAAGGACATTTTAAATGATTATTATTGGCTGACTTAGCAGTCGTAAAATGAGATGAATTGACTTTGAAATCTTTTTGTTTTGTTTCAGGGAAACCAATTGCTTCTAAAGCAGTTGATCTGTTTTCAAGAAATGCTAATAATTCCTCTAGAGTGGGGAGTTTGCTCGTGTCCCTTTCCATCTGATATGCTCTATTCGTGAAATGATCGAGCTTCCGCGACAAGATGCATACCAGAATAGCATCCCAACTTTCGACAGGCTGCTTCAAATTTTTTAACGCACCAGTTTGTTGCTTTATTTTGCTAATAAATTCCCTTAAACATTGTGTATTACCTTTTTGAACAGGCTATATGTCGATAATAGCATAAATATGAGCATTGATTAACATAGTTTCATTGTTATACCTATTGTTAAGGATTGATAAAGCTTCAGAATATGAAGAATTTATAAGAGGTAAATTATCAATGAGGCTTAAGGCTTCGCCTTTCAAGTATTTTTTAAGATAGAAAAGTTTCTCTACGTTTTTTAATTGCTGGTTATGATCAACAACCGCAGTGAAAATTTCAATGAAAGGTTTAAAATTAGTTAAATATTTTCCATCAAACAAAGGGATATCAATTGAAGGTAATTTTGCTGTAGATACACCTTCACTAATTGGTACAACACTTACAGATTTTTCGTTAACTTTAGAGATATTAACTATTTCACTCATCTTAGCAGAAATGGAGAAGTAACTATTTTCTATTTCTTCCATGTTGGTGGCACTTTCCTCACACAGGCAGCATATTTCCGCATCTAGCTCGTTGATAAGCTTGAATTGATCATTCAATGCCTGCTGTCTTACTTTGACCTGCTCCACAATGGTTGGTGTAGTATTTTTTACTACTGATTCTTTCTCGTTTTTCTTCTTTTTTTGTCTTGTTGCAGATATAATTTCAAGATATTTGCCGACAGTTCGATGAAAAGGCATGTTTTCAAGCACAAGGAGCTCTGTAACATGGATAGCAGCATATTTTTCTTGAACAAGTTCAGTATCACCACATAAACACGGGGAGACAGAGTTTTTTCAGAGGTTTTTATCTGTTCTCGTGTATCATACGCAGAATTGTATGGTACCGCGTTTACATTCCCTCTGCTAACACTCAGATTTGGAGCGGGAAACAGATTTTATTCTTTTATACAATCTGTTCCTTGTCGCCATTTCTTCACACATGCCATATGCCATATATTGTTTGATATTACAAAACAGTATGTAATTCTCTCTTTCAAAAGAATATATATATATATATATATATATATATATATATATATATATATATATATATATATATATATATATATATATATATATATATATATATATATATATATATATATATATATATATATATATATATATATATATATATATATAGGTAGAGCCCGATGGGGAAAGCTGCGGGGCAAGCGGCGCAGCCCCCCAAGATGGCACCGTAAGCCCGATTTCGTTTCCAACGAGAAGACCAAGAAGAAGTATCAGCTTGGACGGGATAAGAGACCGTTCCGCTGAGCTTACAAGAAGAGATGGGAGAACTCGCTGGACAGAGGAGGAAAATATTCTCCTAATGAGAGTTCATTATATAGCAGAGGATCTTCAACAAACTACCAACAGAACTTACCGAGAGATACTCACTACAACGTGGAATGAGATCAACCCGAACAGGATATCATACCCAAATCTCCTCTCAAACAGAGTCCGATGGATCCTTCAAAATGCAAAATTCTCGAGTGTTGAGCTGGAAAACATCAAAAGAAGCTACAGACCCCACACACCAACACCAACCCAAGACCTCACAGAAACTGAGGAAGTCAATCGAGAAAACCAACATCAACAAAACCCTCAGATAAAAAACACCAACAAAATCTTCAACAGAAATTTGCAATTATACAGGGTGTTTGGTAATTCGACGTGAACCTTGGAAAGGGATATACTAGACGTCATTTGCAGTGAATTGCGTCGAGTAAAGCATGGTCCGAAAATCTATGGTTACGAAGATATGGCGATTTTTCAACTTTTTTGAAATTTTCTGCTTCGTTATCGAAAATAATTAATTTTGTGAAAACTACTCGACTCTAAATATTCAATGAATATTTTTTTGAAAGCTGAGGAGATGGTCCTCATTTCTTGCGAAAAAGTATTCACTAAAAATTCAGATAACCCGAGATATACAGGGTCATAAATGACTGCACCTGTTTTCCTCATAAAATCTTGATAAAACAATTGAGAATTACTCGAAAAAAGTGTTATGAACTTGGTGTACAAATGTAAGGAAAAACTTCCCTGTTTCATCAGCTTTCCAAAAAGGTACATATGTCAATAATTCCTTCATGCAATCTAAAAGTATGGCCGGAAAACCAAGCAGACAACCGACTTTTTCGAGTCATTTAGTGATCGAACCATGGCCCGCTTACGGCTTACGAATCACGCCAAGTGAAATAAAGGATAATAGGATACCTGAATGACTCGAAAAAGTCTGTTGTCTGCTTGGTTTTCCGGCCATATTTTTAGATTGCATGAAGGAATTATTGACATATGTACCTTTTTGGAAAGCTGATGAAACAGGCAAGTTTTTCCTTACATTTGTACACCAAGTTCATAACACTTTTTTCGAGTAATTCTCAATTGTTTTATCGAGATTTTATGAGGAAAACAGGTGCAGTCATTTATGACCCTGTATATCTCGGGTTATCTGAATTTTTAGTGAATAGTTTTTCGCAAGAAATGAGGACCATCTCCTCAGCTTTCGAAAAAATATTCATCGAATATTTAGAGTCGAGTAGTTTTCACAAAATTAATTATTTTCGATAACGAAGCAGAAAATTTCAAAAAAGTTAAAAAATCGCGATATCTTCGTAACCATAGGTTTTCGGACCATGCTTCACTCGACGCAATTCACTGCAAATGACGTCTAGTATATCCCTTTTCAAGGTTCACGTCGAATTACCAAACACCCTGTATAGCAAAATCTCCCCCCAAGATAGACCTAGTATCCCGAGACCGAGAGCATCTCGAAAAATCTTTGAAAGCGTGGAAAGAACAAACGAAGTCATAAAAATGCATATAAATAAAAACTCAACTCTTGAAGATATTGTGGATTTCGTCTACGCCGGAGCCATCACAGTGTGTGAAGAAAACAACATGGGACAAAAAACAAAGAAACCAGAGACGGAAAGACAAAAAGACCCTCCATGGAAAGCCCGCCTGGAAAAGAAAATAAACAATATTAGGAAAAGAATTGGCACACTTCATACTTACCTGAACACCGCTTCACCATCTAGAAAGGTAGTTAAAAGAGCACTCCGCATTGCATCTGTATCGAACATCAGCAGAGAACAACTTAAGGATCGCCTCACAGTAGAATGCGATATTCTGAAACAAAAAGCAAAAGCATTAGGAAACCGACTGAGGAGATATAATGAAAGGGTCAAACGATACAGAAACAACCATCTTTTCTATAAAAACCCGAAACAATTTTACCGCACATTAGAAACAACAACGACAACAACATCTGAGAAAAAACACCCAACAAAGGAAAGCATACAGTCAACATGGGAAGAAATATGGAGCAAAAGTGAGGAGCATGATGATGACGCGTTTTGGATAAGGGAAGCAGAGGAAGAATCAAGTGGATACATTATGGAAGAGGAAAACATCACTGAACAAGACATAAAAACGGTTTTAAAGAAAACAAACAACTGGTCCGCACCGGGCCCGGACAGTATACATAATTATTGGTGGAAATACTTCACCTCAACACATAGATCTCTAGCAAAAGTATTCCAAAAAGCCCTAAGTAAGCCTTCACTCATACCTGACTTCTGTACACTTGGTGTAACGCACATGATACCCAAGGGGACAAACAGCGAAGACCCCAAAGACTACCGGCCCATCACATGTCTTCCCACGGTATATAAGATATTGACAGGAATCATCACGAAGAAAATATGGAAACATGTAGAAAAATACAAAATAATGGCACAGGAACAAAATGGATGCAGAAAAGATGCAAGGGGATGTAAGGAATTATTAATAATAGACACTCTAATAACCAAACAGGCCAAGAAGAAACAACGGAATTTGTCCATGGCATGGATTGACTATAAAAAAGCCTTTGATTCAATACCACACTCGTGGCTACTGAAAACCCTGAAGCTCTACGGTGTATCGAAGGCCATAGTCAACCTACTCAAACATCTGATGGATACATGGAGAACAAGACTACATGTAAAAACCCACAGTGGCAACTATGCAACGGATGAAGTCAACATTCGAAGGGGAATTTTTCAAGGGGATAAATTGAGTACCCTGTGGTTTTGCCTAGCGATAAACTTCTTGAGTAAGCTCCTAAATAAATCCACCTATGGTTATGTAATTGAGAAACGGAACAACACGAAAATAAACCATCTCCTTTACATCGACGACCTGAAGCTTTTTGCTGCGAATGAAGATCAGCTCCTAAGGCAACTCAAAATTGTAACATCATTCACAAAAACCATAAAAATGGAATTAGGACTAGAAAAATGTGCTGTTATACATGTGAAAAGGGGGAAATTGACAGGGGGAGACATGATGAGAGTACAAGATGACTTGTCCATTAAAATCCTACAACCAGAGGACACATATAAATATCTAGGTATCCAACAGGGAATGGAAATTAATACAACGGAAGCCAGGGAAGCATTCAAACATAAATTTTTCAACAGGTTGAAAAAAGTACTACAAGCCAAATTGAATGCCAAAGCTACGAACACGGCAATTAGCACCTGGGCGATACCATCCCTGTCTTATTCTTTCGGAATTGTGAAGTGGACAAAAACAGATCTCAAAGCACTGGACATTCAAGTGCGAGGGCTCCTCACCAGGCATGGAATGCACCATCCTCATGCCTCAGTAAATAGACTATACATACCGAGGAATAAAGGGGGCAGAGGTATGCAAAACATCGAAACCATACACCACAATACAGTCAAGGATATGAGAGAATATTTTAAATCAAAACACTTACCTTTCTATAAAGCTCTCTCCAGGGAAGATCAAGGCATTACGGCGCTGAACCTGGCTTCTGAACATCATCTGGCTGAACCTCCAACCATCGAGGAACTATGCGAAGAATGGCATGGCAAGGCACTTCACGGAAGATATCCAACGGTCCTAAAAAATAGAAATATAGATGCAGAAAGATCTCTCTCATACCTCAAAGCTGGATACCTCTTTCCAGAAACGGAGGGTAGACTGGCAGCGATCCAGGATCAGGTGGTTCCTACGAGAGCGTACCAGAAAAACATAACGGGAAGAAATATTCCCAGCGACAGATGCCGTAAATGCTCTCAGGCACCAGAAACAATTCAGCATGTTACATCATCTTGCCCAGCGCTCGCTCCCAGGGAATACACTGACCGACACAATGCAATGGCAAAAGTATTCCACCAAGCCATCGCCCTGAAATATGGATTATTAAAAACAGAAAGAAAAATACACGAATACTTACCTAAACAAGTTCAGGAGAATGATGCTGTGAGGGTGTATTGGGACCATCCACTGATAACGGACAGGCCAATCGCGCACAACCGGCCGGATATTGTCGTCCTTGAAAAGATGGAAAACCGAGTCACTATAATTGACATCACCGTACCGGCTGACGACAACGTTGAAAAAGCGTACACTGAAAAGATAGTTAAATATCACGATCTGGCATTTGAATTGAAAGAACTGTACAGACTTACCCACATAACCATACTTCCTCTAGTCATTACCACGAATGGGCTGGTTGAGATGCACCTAGCTGGGAACACAATCAAACTTGGACTGCACGAAGATCTAATAGAGAAGGCGCAAAAGGAAGTGATCTTGTGGACCACGAGAATTGTGAGAAGTTTCCTCACTAGCAATTGAGTGTTGCCTTGTTCTGTGAGGAACCGGCAAGCTCTAAGCCTTACCCTGCAAAGGTGATTTAAAAAAAAAAAAAAAAAAAAAAAAAAAAAAATAATATATATATATATATATATATATATATATATATATATATATTTTTTTTTTTTTTTTTTTTTTTTTTTTTTTAAATCACCTTTGCAGGGTAAGGCTTAGAGCTTGCCGGTTCCTCACAGAACAAGGCAATATATATATATATATATATATATATATATATATATATATAATATCTTCTTGGATTCTTGAATCCTCTTCATGGATTTAATGGCTTGTTGGCTTTTAGCCTTGAGGCGATCCACCTCTTTTATTTTAGACATATTTCTATATTGACCGTTTATTTATGTAAATACTTGTTTGTTTTCCTTTGCCGGAATAATAGGTTAGGTAAGAACCACAGATCAGCGGAAGTTGACAAGGATGCGTCAATGCTGTTGACACAGAACTCTGTAGAAGTTGACGTTTGAAGTTTGACTTGACAGTGTCAATTTGAGCGGGAAATAATGGCGGTAGCGGTAGCGTCCTTCTAGTAATTTCTCTTGGAGGTTAACCACATTTTCCAAATTTCCAATTATTTTTGTCTATCCAAATCCAACTCACGTGAAATTTTATCTGGAATCTTGCCTCTTTCACTGCGTAGACACTTCACCATATATTTTATTTTTGTTGAGTATCTTTTCCCAATTCTAATCCGGGCTCGATCGGACCAATTTTTATGTTGCTAACAACATAAAAGAAATATTTGTGGACTGTATTTTTGATAACTTTTATTCTTCTTCAAAACTACACTATGTTTTATTGTGGATGCCTACTAGGGCAGAGCCTACTTATACTTTAAATTATAAATGTTACAACGTGCGTACTGCTTCAAGGCATAATACGGAATGAATTCGACTGGCACTACTAACAGATTACATAGGAGTGACAGTATGGCCGCCACGCATGCGCATTTCAAGGGCGGTACATTTGAATTAGCGTGGTTGTTGGAACAATGTCTCCAACACATTGGATGAACGAGTCTTTGAAGAGAGATGTTCTGCAGGTCTCTAAAGTGACCACGTAGAGATGTGAAGACTTAACTTGACGGGTTAGTCTCGAAGAGACTGCCAGAGGGGGAACGATTGCTGATAATTCAGAAGAACATCGCCCATGGAAATATCTATAAAATAGAGACAGATCTCCTAATCTCCTAAACTTCTAAAGAGGTGAGCGAGTTTGTAAGCCCTTTTTTGTACAGAATCCAAGAGTTTTGGGATATGTTTAGGTGCAGCACTCCAAATATGGGATCAGTATTCCAGGACAGGTCGAATTTGTGCCTTATAGATCATAAGCACCTGACTTGAGGTGAAATAGCTCCTGGCACGAAACAGAAAACCAAGTTTTTGGGATGCACTTTTAGCAATGGTTACTGCCGACAGTAATGCCAAGCATCGAAATGGATGACTTCAATGGTATGGTCACACCCGATAATTCTAGTCTGGGCATAGTAAGATCGGCTTTTCTACAGAAAAGTCATGCTTGTGTTTTTCTTGCGTTGAATTCCACCAAATTATCAGATCCCTATTCAAGAATTGTTACCAAGTCCATATTTATGTTGCTAACATTTCTTCCTCGTTCGTTTCTGATTTGGCTGGCTGGTATTGTTAAATCTATGTGTCCAGGAATGTCCTGTTGAGTTTGGGGCCTGTTTTATGGACCAAGGAAAGAAATGACTGTTTCAACTTTATCAATCTATTTGACAACTCCTGACAACTACAATTGTTTTATTTAACTAGATTAAATATGAACTATGAACATTATCATAATATAGGAATTCAAATATCGTGTATTTGGACAGAACTTTATTAAAATCTAAAACAAGGCCAACGTTTCGCATTAACTAGCCTTGAAGAAGAAGTCGATAGACTTCGAAACGTTGGCCTTGTTTTAAGATTTTAATAAAGTTCTGTCCAAATACCCGATATTTGAATTCCTGTTTTTATACCATGGACGATACTGAATCTCAATTATCATAATATAGATCCAACATCCTCCGGCCTAAGGAAGTTGTGTATACTTTAGTGTTCCTTCTAAATTCGACGATACTGCTTCAATCTCTGAACCCACTCCAAATACTCTCTCTTTCCCTCAACACTCCTAAATTTCACTTCTGAATCTTGCTGGTCGATTTCGTATATCTTCTCGGTGTAGCAATGGTGCTTTTGGTGTGTTTTGGACCTATGCCTTCTTTCTGCACCTTCATGTTGGTGCTTCTCCCGATGTTCATACCAATTTTTATTAGCCTCATACTTCAACCTAAACTGTTTGTCATCAATTTCCTGCAAAATATCTTTGAAACGTCCATCATATTTCTTGAGGATAGTATTTTCAGTGTTCCAACACTTTGGATAACCCCTTTCCAAGGCGACTTGGAAAGATGAATGTGTAACAATTGATTCATCAGTATTGACATTCCCATTGCAACACCAGGTCCCATATAAGATTTGACTTCATATTTGATCACCTCACCTACTTCAGGTGTGAATACCTTTACCAACTTCTCTGCTGATGGCACCACAAAAGCTTTATACTGATCATCATGAGCATGATGACCAGTAATAATTGGTTTATTCCAACCTGTGACTAACGTAGATCTTCTCGAAGAAACATTTGGCAGTTCCTTTATTTCTTCTTCGATCTCAATGATTTTATTGCGTAATAATGCTTGCTCCTTGAATTCTTTTATTAATTCGTCTCTATTCAGTGGTTCTTCCGACATCAAAATTTCTTCTATTTTATTATCAAGTTCGAATATTTTTTTCACCTTATCGTCAATTATTCTTTTCCATATTCTACTCGTGTATTCATCCTTGGTCCCAGAACTGGAACGTACATCAGTAATTATCTTCTTAATTTCAGTTCTCAGGGATTCCCGTTTCAACTGCCAACGAAGCAACATAATCCTGGCAGGATCGCCAAATGTTAAATCTATGTGTCCAGGAATGTCCTGTTGAGTTTGGGGCCTGTTTTATGGACCAAGGAAAGAAATGACTGTTTCAACTTTATCAATCTATTTGACAACTCCTGACTACTACAATGGTTTTATAATAGATGCATAGAACACCTGGTGTTACGACTCCCTACTAAAAATCGTGACCAAAATTTGTAGATCAAAACGGCATCCTAGATTTCAGATTTTGGACTAGTTCCGGAATAAATCCGCAATATTTATCGGTCGTGGCGCTACTGCGGCAACGACAAAAAACGCGACCCCTTTCGGGACAAATAAAAAGCTGCACAAAATATCACGTTTTCGATCGACAAGAAAGTCTTAAACAAAATCTAATCAGTGCCAACACCAGGTATTTCTATGCATCTATGTTTTATATAACTAGATTAAATATGAACTATGAACATTATCATAATATAGATCCAACAGGTATTGGAGCCCTAGAAGAAAAGGTGGTATGAAGGGTACTATCATCCTCGAAGCTGTGCACTGGACACGAAGTTGCTTCCTGCAAATGGTTGATGTGAAGTAGAAATAGTGTTGGAGCCAGAATTGATCCCTGCGGAACAGCAGCATTTATGGGTAGCGAGTCAGATGAAACTTCATCGACCACTACATGGTGAGATCTGTTTGAGAGGAAACTAGCCAGCAGAAAACACAGCTTTGGGGGCACGCCATAAGATGGAATCTTGGCGAGGTGTCCCTGATGCCAGACTCGATCGAATGCCTTGGAGATATCCAGTGCTACGGCCAGGGTTTCACCATATTTCTCAATAGATAGCTGCCATATATGTAAGACGTATGCGAACAAGTCACCAGTGGATCTCTGATAACGGAAACCATATTGTCTATCGTTGATGATTCCTGAGTGTTCCAGATGTTTCATGAGCTCGAAGTTTATGGCTTTTTCCATGACCTTTGAAATAATAGATAACAGAGCGATAGGTCTGTAGTTGCTAGGTATGGTTTTTTTGCCTTTTTAGTTCGAAATTATGTAGTTAGGATAATCAAATCCTCAATAATTCAATTCTAACGGAGTACGGAAAAATAAAAATTAGGGGTGGAAAACCGAGTATGCCACTCACCACTTGAAATCTACAATTAAAAGTTCATACATTTATATAGAACATCATGTATAAGTTCTATGAGTCCATGAACTCTAGAACGGATACAGAACATCTAGCCTCACATTAAGGTTCTATAATTTCAAAATATAAAGAACTCAAAAGAATAAGGTGAAATTGTAATGACTAAATCAATATTGTTTGATGTCTTGTATAGTCTTTTAATTTTGTCTTCGTGTTATGCAGGCTGCTATTTTTACTAAATAATATCCAATTATCAACTAGATTTCTTTGTTTGCTTCACTGGCTTTGAGGAAACACCACACGTCCTACGGACTCATGTTTTCAAGCAACTAATTTCCGTTTGACAATAAGTCGATAGAGTTATCACGGAAATGTAATCTCTTGCGATATTCCTACTGACTATACCACAGGATGTAACTAGAAATTAAACGTCTGGAATTCCAATGCCTGCTTCAATTCAAAAAAATTAATGAAGCGAGTATAAACCTGTTACCCTAAAAATCTCCTCTCCTTTTTTAACATGAGTAATTTGAAATTATGCACCTAGTTACGATAATCAAATCCTCAATAATTCAATTCTAACGGAGTACGGAAAGATAAAAATTAGGGGTGGAAAACCGAGTATGCCACTCGCAGTTACATCGGCCAGTTACGTTACCGATTTTCCCCGAATGCTAGGTGGTGAGGAATAAAGGCAAACGATACAAATTCCAGTCAGTTCCACGAAAGATACGAAGTGAGATGTAACTCATTTTCGACGTTAAATTTCGGAAAAGCCTCGTTTATATTTCCAAGTTCCGAAGAATTTTCGACGTTTTCTGATTTCAAATGGTAAAGTAATATTTCACTTATAAGTGTTTCGCATAGGTTATTTTGAATTATTTGATTTGAAATTCAACGAGTGGAAGATGTTGGTTACGAGAATGTTTAAAATGATGTACAAAAGAGTCATGTGATTACTCGAGATTAATTATTCAACTGAGTTTCAACAGTATTGCTTTGAATTGTCTAGCATCAAGATTTGAGGAATCATCGGGAAATTGTTCCTCACCACTCAATCTGGAATGTTAATTATCTTGAAGAAGGAAAAAAAGTTGTGGAGGATGATTAACCCTAAGAAAGAACCAAGAAAACTTCCCACTACTCCATAAAAAATACCTTTAGATTTTATTTGATATATGTACCGTGATATGCCTCATTTGTATAAAATTTTTCGTATGAAGAAAATTTGTTGAAATTCTTTAAGATGGCCTAGGTAGTCATTATCTCGGTCATAATGAATCTTTTTATTATGAATTGTGGTGATTTTCATACAATATCAAATGCGCGCTTGTTCTATTGACGAGAATGTGATCATTTTGCGAAATGTGATTTTGAAATGTGGAGCCGACTCACGATGAAGAATTCGTGGTCAAATGAAATTCTGTGCGTTTCTTCGCAAGCCGTGAATACGATAACTTTCAGTAGAGAGACCTGAGTCTTGAGATTTCCTGGGTACCTTTACTCGATTATGTCCGTGAATGATGATTTCAAAGTTATTGATTTTTGAATTTTCATTTTCTCAAAAAAAGTACTAGTGCATTTGCTTCTTGTCCTATTTTCCCAGAAACATTATTTCTTGAAGTAGTTGATTGAAGTCCAAATTGTTGATTGGGTTCAGTTCTCCAAGTTGAAAACTGGATTTCCCCAACATCTATGATTCATCGCAAATAAAAACTGATTTCATTCCTTCCGAATATTATAAAAATAACAAGTTATTCGTGTTATTGTGGCTGCTTCTTCAGAACCTGAATTGAGAGGATTCATCTATTTGAAAAGGTGCGCATTCTTGGATATTTTCCAAATTCATTCAATAAATAGATTAACGAATAATTTCAAACGGGAAACCAGAGTTGTTTACTCGAAACACAATAAGATGTTTGCACTTCTGGGGGGGCTGCAACTTGGTTGCTAACCAAGTAGCTCTTCTGCGAGCCACGGAGCAAAAATAATAAACTATTCTTTCACAACGTTTCAGCACTTTATTGTGCCTTCTTCAGGCTGAGAATGAAAAATGTTGGCTATCAGTGGCACAGATATTACAAGAACCGAGTACTATCCTCACAATATTCATATATACCAACAAAATATCAACTTCACATATAACAATTTTGAAAACACGTAAGAAAGAAAAAGAGTTCCAAAAACACCGAAAAAACAACATTTCAATGCGGACTGAGCAAAACAACAGCAATGTGAGACCAAGGAAAAAGAAGAAAAAAGAAAAGATACTCACTGTCAGAATATTAACATTCCCAATATTCTCATTTACGGAAAATCGTCATTGAGGAAGGAAACAGAAACGAGGTCAACTGGATCCCGTCATCGATGTATGTTTGTTTTCCAGGTCATGAGATATCAAACGCAGAATTCAAATGAATGAAAAAAAAACGAACGACAACAAGTGGCGTAACAAAACCATTCAAATATTTGACTCGGCTTTCAACTTTTTTAGATCAAGTTGGAATTTGGCATACTCTGTTCTAACGTCCGTGCGCGCATTAACTGTGTTTTGAAATTTTAAAATATATGTATATATAATTTTCTTGAAGCAACGTTTGAACTTGTTATTCTCCCGACCCAAAATTTCAACGTTTTGAAAATCATAATCATGGTTGGATGATAAAGAGTGAGCAGATAATGCTGTAGATTCTTTCTCATTCCTAAAATCCCTTTCAGGTTGGGCTGATCTATTTTTTAAATATTGTCAGAGTTCATCCTGAACGATGTACAAAGCACATCGTTCATCAAGACTGATACATCGTTTTGACTTTGAGACTTTGAGATCCTAGACAAGACATCTTATTATCAAAAGAGGATTTTTTTTAATGTGTCAGATAATTCCAATAACATCAACAAGAAAACTGATGTTGCAAAGCTTAGTTCTATACATAGATACCTTCTATCTCGAGAGTTTAATTTTGCCCCCCCTTGAGGTTTCAGTGTTTTTATGAATGATTTCACCTAATGATCCTTCGATCTGTTGCACGTGGTTCATTTGAAATTTTTGATGTACCTTGGTATATGTTACTTAGACTAAGGCACTACTTTGACAATTGGTCCTTTTGTCGTTCATTTGGAATGAGATTAATATGTATACAACTTACGAAGTTCTGATTATCTACATGAAGTTGAAATATTCAAACTGTATAAGGCAAACAAAGGTACAATTTGTTTTTTAAAATTTTGAAAGAGCAGTCAAACGTTTTGAAATTGTCAATAATTTTTCATGACATATAGTGAAATAAATGGAGAACCTATGAATGCTCTTCCTCTTCTCAAGTTGATATAAACTGATTAGTTACATTGAAATTCTGTGATTACTGAACAAATGCCATTCCAGAAGGTATTTCAATTTTGAAGTTGAAAACGGTGATTTTGTATTTTATTTTTGTCCATATCGATCAAAAGGGCATATACATTACTCAGGCAATCAATGTTTTTTTTTAATTCATATTCTGTTCATTTTGGGAAATTCTTATCATTTCTAAAAAGGTTCTTTCTCTAAGATTTGATTCCCGATCCAACAACTCAGTATCTTCAAATGATGGAATGTGGCCTGTTTGGGAATATTTTACTTTGTAAAGAAACCGGACATATCGCCAACAACTGACCGAACGCTCGTGTAAACCAACCTGGAAACTCAGAACGAGCATCATCCATGTCCACTTCAACTACTCTAAATTTACCCGAGCTATCTTCTTCTCAAAACGCACCTTCATCGCCTACCTTTGGACAAAAAGACCTTTATCACCTTCGTCAGGTTCCAATGCCGAACTTACCTACAGTAATGCTTCCACCAAAAGACCCCCAAAACAAAGAACCGAAAATAAAACCCATCAAACAGAAGGCAAAAAGATTAAATACCGAAGTCAAGATGTTCGACAAACCCAAGTCGAACATTAATCTATTCACGAAAAATCCCCATCCTCCTTGACAGCAGACATAATTATAGCCTTTCTTGATAATACCCAAGGAAGTAGCAACTCCGTTGCAAAAGATTTCACAGATAATACAAAGCTTCTTTCAGATGACCCATACAAGCTATGTATGTATCTAACTGATAGATCTCTGAAAAATAGGAAAACTAGGATAAACAGAAAAATTAAAACAGATTTAAATATAAGTAATTCAGATGCACTTAGTCTGCTGTCGGGAAGATCTGCTGACCAAGAAGATAATATAATTAAACCCACCTTCTCTTAAATATAGCAGTAACCTTCACACTCATACAATGGAATTGCGATGGGTTCTACTCAAGACTTGAGAGAATTCAACAACTTATTATATATGTATTATTAGAATCTGATGTATCATTTCCTATTAAGTTCATCATTAAACTGGATTTTCACAGGATGAAGGAAAGTGGTTTTTGAAAAATAGATAATACAAAGCTTCTTTCAGATGACCCATACAAGCCATGTATGTATCTACCTGATAGATCTCTGAAAAATAGGATAACTGGGATAAACAGAAAAATTAAAACAGATTTAAATAAGTAATTCAGATGCACTTAGTCTGTTGTCGGGTAGATCTGCTGACCAAGAAGATAGTCATAAGATTAAACCCACCTTCTCTTGAATATAGCAGTAACCTTCACACTCATAGAATGGATTTGCGATGGGTTCTACTCAAGACTTGAGAGAATTCAACAACTATATATGTATTATTAGAATCTGATGTATCATTTCCTATTAAGTGCATCATTAAACTGGATTTTCACAGGATGAAGGAGAGTGATTTTTGAAAAAAACTCAGTCCAACTAATGCCGACGTTTCGCGGATATATTTCCACTTCTTCAGGGTTACAACAGAGCATTCGATAGATTAGCTCAACAACTTCAAATGTGCAATTGAAAATTACATGGATTTTTTTCATTTTTTTCCTTCAAGAAACAATGTCAAAAATTAAAATAACAATTAAACAACAAGTCCATTTACATCAACTGACATCAAGAAACCATGAACACAGTTCATTCTATTCTACGACTTACAATGATCACTTTTCCGTTCCAGATGATTTAAAAAAACAATGAGCAATTACATACTACATTCAACAAAGTTAAAATTACGTTTTTCCCATAACAGGTCTTAAAAACAGTACATTGAACAAACACGACCAGAAATAGGCGAAAATTAGGAACACCTTGTCAAAACTTTTCATTAAAACAAAACACAAATAAGTATAAAATATAAGTCATCACTTTCAATGACCGTGCCAAAATGATGCGTTTCAATCGTCCCAGTCTGTTGAACACAGGTGGATTCTTTCATATGGTGACGAATTGCCTATAATAAATTTTTTCTACAAGCGTGCACTTTCATTCTCTTTCCCGCACGTATTTCAATTCGTAAAGAGTCACATTGCCAAACAGTGTGGGAAAAACCCCTGCTATTCCGTTACCGCACGCAAATGCGTGTGGTAATGGATTAGCAAGGGCTTTTCTCGCACGCTTTTTCTAAAGAATAAACTGAATAATGATATATCTCTATGCCACCGACGACGTTACTATGGAAACGGCGTGTGAATAAGAATTAATACATTGACATTATATTATGAAATTGTGTTTAAATATAAATAATATAGCTGAAGGACCGTAGGTCGATGGCTTTTGTTGTATTTTGTATGACAATAAATGACAGTTCTCTCTCTCTCTCTCTCTATAAATAATATCAACTCGAATTCAATCAGTACGCTCCGGTAAAATGGATACTTCGGGATCTGATGATGGCCTGCCCGAAGAAATATTAGCAGCTTCTTATGAAGCGAGTTTAAATTTGTTACCGGCCAAGTCGAAGATAAAATATGAGAAGCAATATTCAGAATTATTAATTGGTGTAATTCCAAAAAGGTTCAACCGAGGAAGGAGGAAGTGTTTTCGGCGTATTTTTTGGAAATGTCCAAAATTTGGAGACCAAACACATTATGGTCCCGATATTCAATGATAAAGAGTGTTTGTAAACTGAAACAGGATTTGGATATTGGAAAATTCCATAAATTAACTGCCTTCATTAAACGACAGAATATAGGATTTCGTCCAAAAAAGGCCAAAACTTTTAATGAAGAGGAAATAACAAAATTCATGAGTGAGGCATCTGATGAAATTTACTTGATGATGAAGTTGGTAACAATTTTTGGATTAGCTGGTGCCTGCAGACGAGAGGAACTTACAAAACTCGCCATCGACGATATAGATGATAAAGGAGACTTGATCATCGTCAATATTAAGGACTCCAAAAATCATTCACCAAGATCGTTTGTTATATCCCAAGACACCAATAATGGATATTTTCTGAACATATACAGAAAATATATGAATTTACGTCCAAAGGAAATACCTCATCGCCGAATTTTCATAAAGTATAATCGGGGAAAATGTAAGATTCAACCTGTCGGAATCAATACAATAGGAAAAATACCGCCCGAAATTGCAGCTTACTTACGCCTACAAAATCCGGAATTATACACAGGACACAGTTTTAGGCGCTCCTCGGCTACTTTCCTAGCCAATTGTGGAGAAGGTATCACAAATATTAAACGTTTAGGAGGATAAAAGTCAAATGCTGTTGCTGAGGGATACTTGGAAGAATCTGTTAATCAGAAAAAAAAAAGTCCACTAAAATTCTTAATTTGAATGGTTCTTCCTCTTCAAACTGTAATACAGAATCATTACCTTCCAAAGAGCCTTCGAACAATATGATGGCAAATATTCAACGTTTTGCTTCTTCCTCTTCAAACTGTAATACAGAATCATTATCTTCCTAGGAGCAGCTGACTTCGACCAATATGATGGCTTCTGCTATAAATTTGCATAACGCGACCAACTGCACGTTTACAATAAATATAACTAATAACTGAATATTTCTAATGAATATATTGATAATAATGGGAAGAAACAGAATGTTTCCTTATCAAAATTCATTTTTATGTGCTGTTAGTCTAGTTTTCTGTTCAATTAATAAAGAATTTATGAATATTATTACAGTTTAAATTTATTTCATAGGCTTGTAGTCTCTATGGACCGAAGGTCAACGATGAGAGTACAATGGTAACGACTTGTCAGAGACTTTTGTCATTCATGTGTATTTAGAATGATCAATTCACATTTGATCTGTGTGTTGAAATCGATCTCGTATAAGCGCTTGTAGAAAAAATATTGTTCCTAACTCGTGCGGAAAGTGTTTTTCCCGCACTCAACTGCTTATCCGAACTCCGCTTCGCGTCGTTCGGGTAACGGCAGTTTCGTGCGGGAAAATATCACTTTCCGCACTTGTTAGGAAAATAACTATTCCTTTTTTCTCAGTTATTGATAATTACATATTCAATTGTTTGTTCTCTATTCTAGACGATAAAGAATCCTCGAAAATGAAAAAGTATAACTCCGTTCCACCCAAATTATATGGTCCTAGAAAGGTTCATAAGCCTATCTTAAATGTAAGACCAATTTGTAAGTTGTATAGGTTCGCCTTCTTACAACATATCGAGGTATATGCACCAGATTAGGAGTCTAGTGGTGTCAACTTCTCCATACAATGTTAAAAATTCGTTTGAATTTGTGTCATTCGTTGAAACAGTGTCGGTGCCGGAAGGATATTGTCTGGTTTCTCTAGATGTGATCTCATTGTATACTAACATTCTCAAAGATGTGACACTCGAGACAGTAAAAAGAAGGTGGAGATATATTTCAGCCTTTACAGACATGTCCAAACATTTTTTTCTTAAATTGGTCGATTTTATTTTTACGTCCAGTTACTTCCAGTTCAATAATGAATGTTACAAACAAATTGATGAGATGGCGATGGGAAATCCGGCTAGTCTATCTTTGGCGAATTCAATTATGCTTATAAAGGAGTGCATAAGCAAACTGTCATTAGTGTCATTTCTCGCTCCATTTGTAAAATTATACGTTGACGATACTTTTTTGGCCATTCCTAAGAACAAAAAATGTGGAGAACTTTTGAGAGTGTTCAATCAGTTTCATCCTCGCCTTCAGTTCACCTTGGAGCAGAAAAAGATAACTCGTTACCCTTTTCAGACGTACATGTGTACAGAAAAGAAGATGGATCGTTAATCACCAGCTGGTATAGAAAACCAACTAGCTCTGGGCGAATTTTAAACTACCATTCATGTTGTATGATGTGTGGGATTTGTGGGTACTAGGACGATATTCTTTGGTGTTAACACAAAACTACAGATTTCCTGATGTTTCGCGCTTTATTAGAGCTTCCTCAGACGCTACAATATAAATGAAGACATTACAAATCATAAAATATATCACCAGTTCACATGTTGAGGTTATCTATACTAATATTATAAAGAGGAAAGATTTGTATTTTTGTTTGTTTGATACGAATAGGCTCAATTTCAGGACCGATTTCAAAAATTCATTCACCCTTAGAAAGCTACATTATCCCTGAGTGACATAGGCTATACTTTTCACCCGAAAAAATTAAGGATACCTGCTATAACTTCAATAATTACAAAAAAATCAGACAAAATCAGCTATTTTCACGTGCGCTGCAAAAACCGTAAGACTTACGGGGATACAATGTATGACGGAAATGTACCTCTTGAATAGTTCTACAAAAAAGTCCGCGAAAGCATGTATCTATCTCTCAAGATTGACTTGCTATTACCTGTTTATGGCAATCAGATGTTTTCCAAAATTATGCACTATTTGGGAGTGTGTTTTTATTAATTGGGTATTGATCCTAATCCAACCTAACACTGGGGATAAATTCCCCAGTATTTAATTCAGAACAAAATTGCCCTTCACATCATACAATTACAACGAGTACATCAAAAGATATGGCAGGTTGAAGTTTTGAAGATGAAACCGCCGCGTGAAACAAATTTCTACTCGGGCGAAGCTGGAACGGCCTGCTTGTTTCTTATAAATGTTTAATATGACAATATTTTGTTCGGATATAAGCTACTTACTTGCTGAAAATTGTCACCATTGTCAAATTCATGTAGCAAACCATCAAGAGGGCGACTCTGGTTAGAGATGATATTTTTTTTCGTTGACTGCGAACTGGCGAGAATACAATACATATAATGATATATTGTTTATCCTGATATGATATATTGTTTATCCTGATTACTCCTAGGTCTCCTGTGGAGACCCCTCTGAAATTTCAAGCTTCGAAGCTTGTAACTTGTTCCGAGTTCGGAGTAAGCAGTTGTGTTCTGTGTAGGCTTTGTTACTGTGTCCCTACGCCACCTTAGGCACAGCACTGTTAATTTTTGACCCAACAGTGAGAATGGCGGCCCCTACCGAGACTAGAAAATTTCTCTTGACTATCTCGGGATTGAACTTCGGACCTTTAGGTCTTAATTCCAACGCTCTACCACTGAGCCAGGGACTCTCATAAAATATATCAGAACATAACAATCAACATTTAAGGAATTTTTTGTTATTATAACGTTTCAACTTACTTTTCTTGTCAATATTTCAAAAGTTTTTCGCGAAATTATTTAGTTCAACGTGTTGTCTCTATTCTTGTTGTTTACTTATCTGTCATCTGTGTTGGCGTATGTGACATATATGATGAAGTCATTCTGGTGGCGTTCCGTTCGGATCATGTATTATCTTACGTGTTGTTTTAATGTGTTAATGGTCCAGTAGTACTTTGTACATGCTGTTTAGTGTCGTTGTGTCTGTTCTGAAGTTGCAACTTTTCTTGTCCATCTGTATCCTTAGTGTTATTTTCGTACCCAAAAGAGAAGCTACCCGCTTCTCCCGGTTTACGAAGGTTCGAAAAACACAAGAGAAGATCTTTTTACAGGTTTATTGGTACACAAGTACCCAATACAGACTGTGGTCAAACTTAATTGAAAAAGTCTTTGAAAATCTTGAAAAACCGAACTCAACTGACAATACTTAAAAACTTCACACTCGCCAACTATATCGGGGCCGAGACTAAAAAACACATAGTCACCCGTGGCGTTTCCATGGTTGATAAAATTAGTCTTTTGGTTTCCAACAGTTAGGACTTCCATGATTTCCCTTTTAATTTGGTACTCCTCACTGTCTTATATCTTCACATTTTTGAAATCGATCTTTTGCTGGTGTTCTTTGGCAAGTTTAGCTAGATCTGTTTTTTCACTTTCATTTCGAACATCATTTCCATATTGTCTCGCTCTCACATGGCAGTATTGACTCGTGTTACCAATATATGTACTTGGGCAGTCTGTACATCAAATCTTGTAAACTATATTGGATTTTTTTGGACTTTCGATTTTATCTTTGAGTCTTGTATAGATTAATTTGTTGTTGCTTTTGATGTTATATAGACTTAAATTTATGTCATGTTTTTTTAATACTGTCCTCATTTTCTTATATACTACACCGACATTTGGAAATTTGTAGAATCTTGTATTTAGAATAGAATAAGAATAAGAATAAGTATATTTAGACATCAATTTTTACATGTCACGTCATATCATTTCATATCTACAGCTACCAACTTCCATTCAGGTACTCTTCTATGGAATAAAGGGTCCTGGTTAGCAGCATCTCCTTCACTTTTTTCTTGAATTTAGGTGTAACAGTGTTCTTAAGCGTTTCAGGTAGGTGATTATACAGTTTTGCTCCCCAAAAGTCCACACTCTGTTGCGTTCGTTTTTTTCGGTGGTACGGTATTACCATTTTGTTTTTATTTCTTGTGTTGAATTCGTGGAATTCGCTGTTAAGAGGAAACAGTTTTTTGTTGTTGTGGACATAATTTACAATCTCCAGGATGTACAACGAGGGAATAGTGAGTATTTTTAGGTGTTTGTATGCCTCTCTGCAACTTTCTGTTCTCTTCAGGTGGTATAGCAGCCTGATGGCCTTTTTTTGGAGAAGAAGAATATCCACCATGTGTGACGAATTTCCCCACAAAATTATGCCGTATGATACAACAGAATGGAAATTTGCATGGTAAGTAGCTAAGGCCGCATTTCTAGTACACACTCTGTCGATCACCCGTATTGTATATAGAGCCGAGCACAACTTCTTTTTAACCCCTTCTATATGGACTTCCCAGTTCAATTTCCCATCGATATGCACCCCCAAGAATTTCAGACCATTTGCCTCTTCGCCACCAAATGTAACTCTCTGGGTTTTTTCTTCGTTTACCTTCAGCAAGTTATCACGGAACCAGTTATTGGACTCTGTAACCACATTTCTGTCTGCTCTTTTAAGGATCTCCGGGTTTGTAGCCTTGATGAAATACGATGTGTCATCGGCAAACAAGGAGGTTAAGACTGAATATTCCTGATGTGATTTATTAATGTTCATGTCGTTCATATAGATAATGAAGAGCACAGGGTCTAATAATGATCCCTGTGGTACACCCCAGTGAACCATCCGTGATCCCGACATGACATTATTCCACTCAACTTGTTGCGTTCGTTCTTCCAGGTATGATCTCATTAGATGGAGTGCCTGAGTGCCGAGTCCATAATACTCCAGTTTATTTATCAGAGTCTCATGGTGGATGCAGTCGAACGCCTTTGAGAGGTCCCTGGAGAGTATTTCAGCTACGTGCTTCATCGTCGGATTTTATAATTTCATTTATTATTTCTATTAGGGCCGTTACGGTAGACTTTTTCCGTCGGAAGCCGTGTTGGTGGTTGCCCAGGATCATATTCTCCTCAAAGTAATCATTCAGTCTGCTTTTCATTATTTCCTCCAAAATCTTCGATAATGTAGGAAGTATCGATATTGGTCGAAAGTTCACAGGATCAGTCGAGGCCCCCTTTTTATAAATGGGTATGACTCTAGCTGTTTTCAACTGACTAGGGAAAACTCCCTCCTGTAAACATTTATCCAAGATTATACTTAACGCCCGCGATGATAACCTCTTGAATTGATTTAAGGAATTTTGTTGATATTCCATAAATATCTCTTGTATTCTTGCTCTTCATGTTCGATATTATATTTATTATTTCAAATTCTGAGGTTGGACTGAATGCTGCAGAAATTGCATGGCTCTGTTTCCCACGATTGGTTGGACTAAGTCACTGTTGATGGTCTGCCCAATGGTTGAAAAATAATCATTGAAGGTATCAGCACTTATTATAGATTTAGACATTTGTTTTGTATTTTTAGTCTCTTTATTGATTATTGACCACACTTGTTTTGTTTTATTTTCTGATTTCTGTATTTTTTCTTCATTAATTCTTTTCTTTTCTGCATCGATAGTTTTTCCGAGTTTTTCTTTGTATTTTTTATAACAATTGAAGACTTCTGTGTTATGTGTGACACTGAAGATAATGCTAAGTATCTCCAGTGTTTTCTTTAGTTCATTTATTGGTCTGCTGTTTTTTAGTTCACTCTTCACATTCGAGTGCGTTATTTTTTTTTCTTTTTCAGGGAAAAGCAAGTTGAAGAGACAAAGAAATTTGTCAAAAAATAACGTGAAAGACTGGTTGGCTGATTTGGTGGCCAACATACTCCTCCAGTTTATGAGGCTGAGTTCGGATTTCATTTTATGGATGGCCTCACTAGTTATGGGTCTGTATTTAATTTTCTGATTATTGTGAACATTTTGTTTTGTTACAGATGGAAATTCTATTATTTGCCCATAATGATCAGCAAGGTGTAGATTTATAGTTCGGGAGCTCGTCACTTCGAAGTTACAGAAGAAGTTGTCTATACAAGTTGCAGTGAGTGGAGTTACCCTAGAAGGCTCATTCATGATTTGTTTTGAGTTATATGTTTCAAAGAAACTCTGTATCATACTTTTCTCTTTGGTAGCTGCTAGTATATTGACATTAAAATCACCTGCAACTATTATTTTGTGGTTTCTGTATTTTTTTAAGTTTGAAATTATGTCCAACAATTCTTCAAGTTTTTGAGTGAAAGTAAGTATTTCAGCCTTTTGTGATCTATATATACATATAACTATAAGTTTTTCACTCTGTATGTAGATTCCTGACATTTCTGCAGTGATATCTTCTTGTAGTTGTTCAAGTGAGGCGATTTCCTGGAAGCTTATATGTCGATTAACTAATATTAATGATCCACCGTGTTTCTGCTTGGAACGACAAAAGCTGTGGGCCAAAATGTAGTTATCCAATCTAGGTTTTTTCAGAAGTTCTTTTTCCTTGCTGGTAATCCAGTGTTCGGTGAGACATATCACACTTGGATTCAATTCATTCAAGCACATGTTCAATCTCTCAACTTTATTTTTTATTGATTGGATATTGATGTTTAATATCGTCAGTTCTTTTTCAATTAAGTGTGATGTTATTTTTTTGCATGTAATGTTGGTGAGGCTATGAACTGAAAATTTTGTTTAGCTTTTTCTTCCCTCATTTTGTCCAATGTAAAATTGTACCTCGCGAATGCCACTCCACTGGGCCAAAACTTGCTGTCGTATACTTTTTCCTTGAAGTTCATTGGCAATCCTAGTTGAAAACATTTGTTGTCTTGTATTGTATGGTACGTATCTATTTTTTTAATAATGATTTCTTCATTGGTGTTCATGTCTAGTTTTTTTGCAATATACTTCTGTATAATTTCCTCGGTCACTATATCCTTCACTCGAGATATGAACATCCAAATTTTCCCATCTTTTTTTTCTCTTCCTTGAAAACCACCATTACTATCGTTTTCCCCCATAGACGTTCCAATGGAGGTTTGTTTCTTGGGAACAATTTTTTTATGTCTTTTTGGTACAACTAAGCTAAATTCAGTTTCTGCTTCATCTTTCCCGCTATGCTGGTGAAGGACTTCTTTCCTGGTATTTGTGGGCAGCGTGTTTGGTCCTTTAGGTGACTTTATATCTTGGAGGGATATAATTCTATCCATGATATTGTGTTGATGTTCTTTCATTGATTTCAGCATGTTTGTTCCTGTTTTGGAAGCGTCTTTTTTTTCTTCTTCTTTTGAATGCTGGGTGTCATTCTCTTGCTGGTTCGATTTAGGTTGGTCTTGGTTTCCTGGATATGTTCTTGTCACAACACTAGAGGATGAAGGTGTAACAGCCAGCTTGGTTACTTCCTTTCCCTCGTCATGAACCAAGCTACCTATCATAGCTCTGATACTCTCAATTTCTTCCGCAACGTTATTGAAGCGCTTTTCCACATCTTTTGCTTTAGCATACTTTTTAAATTTCTCTGCTTCACCTTGTTTTAGTTGTTTAATTTCCTCTGATAATAACTTTACTTCGCATTTAAGTGCGATGTTCTCACTTGTAAGTGTGCCCATATTGTTTTTGTCCACTTCCAGTTTTTTTTGAAGAATCGAATTTGTTTGACTAAGGTTTGTATTATTTGTCATCAATTTTTTGTTTTCTTTTTGTAGTTTATCTATCATTGTCTTTGATTTTTCTTCAATTTCTAGTTTTTCCTGTTTATAGGTCTCCTTTTCTCTTTTGACTAAGTTAATCCTTTCTTGCAGTTTTGAATTCTCTATTTGTAATTGCTGTATTATATCATCTTCATCTTTATCCTCAGATTTATTAGTTGTGTACACTGCTATTTGTTCTTGCAGGATATAGTTCTCCTGTTTTAACTTCCTCATATTGTCCATTGTCTTGGAGTGGTCTTTTATGCAGTCATTGCACATAATTTTTAGTTTGCGTTCTTTTAGGGGTAAGCATCTCTCCTCAGTCGCTGTGAACGTTGTACATCCAGTACAATTTATCACTCCGCAGTTATCACACGTGAAGTGAGTTTTATTGTCGCCTTTAATTTGCAAGCGACACAATTCATTTTCATCTCGACACAATACGAGGTTCTATCCACGGATGTTCCCGCGCCGATACGCCACTGGCCCGTGTTGATCAAGATCACACGGCCGGCTTATCGCAGCACACGTGTTTTAGTTTCCGAATTTCCTTGCGTAATTTGGTAGTTTATTCACTAATTTATGTTTATTTATTAGTTTAATGTTCGAACAAAATAATGTTCACAAACTAGAGGTATTGAACTCTCTGCTGGTATAAATTTCTTTTTTTGAATTTCACCAGTTTCACTGTAATCTCGGTTTTAATTCCGCACACCATTTCACACTTGTGTACTCTAAGGGCCGGTTTTATAAAACAAATTCAAACCTCGGTTACGCCCGAATCCGAGGTTGACTGTCGATTTCCGTATTATAAACATTCAACCTCGGGTTCAACCCGAGATTGGCTCAACCGCTGAAAATAGCTCGGTTTGAGCTTTGAATCGAGGATTGAAACGTTTGACGTTTCTAGATGGCTGATAACTAACCTCACTTTACGTGGCAAAACAAAACAAAACATTTCGTTTTGGCACATTGATGTTGCTTGGATTGGAAGGAATATGTATAATATCATATTAGGTATAGGATGCCTGATATTAATCAGTCTTTTTGTAGGTTGCTATGTATTAATAATTCATCTTTTGTATTAGGAAAGATATTCCTAAATTTTTGTGCCTTATCCTCGAGAGATAGGAGTGCCAGGTTTCTGTGTGAATATAAGATCGGAAATGACTCTGGTTGAAATGATAATGAAATAACTGCAAGGCATTCAAAAGATAGTAACACGAATAACGATAGTGAATAAGGAAGTTACCAATCGAATGATTTAACATTTCCTTTCGACCACTTCACAGGCTCGGATCTAGAGGGGGGCAAGCGGGGCGCTTGCCCTGGGCGCCAGCTTAAGGGGGCGCCAAAAACAAGCAGAGGTTAAATTTTTCTATTTTTGATTTTCTCGGAAAAAAGTATTATTATTAAATATGTGCCATCTTGACCACTCAAAAAAAGGAAAAACATCCTACCTGTCCAAAACTGTACAAAATGGAATTATCGATTTAATGGCCACCAAAGTTCGGAATAACATTAAATGAGATCAAGGAGGCCAACTATTTCACTCTTATGTTGGACTGCACCCCAGATGTAACTCACACAGAATAAACGAACCAGGTTGTACGATATTTGAAAAGAACGGAGTCTCGATATTAAATAAAGGAAAGTTTTATTGACTTCTTAGAAGTTAACGGAAAAACTGGGGAATAATATCATAGTGAATTCTAGATAAACTGCAAGCTGATGATTTGGATGTCAAAAAATGTCGTGAGCAATCCTACGACAACGGATCTAATATGGCTGGCATTGTATAAAGGAATCCAATCCAGAATTCTACAGATGAAAGAGCTGGCTGTATTAGTAAGGCTCTATAAAGATAGATATGCTAGATAGACCTGGCTCTATGGTTGACTGGGTCCAACCATAGACTCGAAAATTACTGATCCCTTCGAATGAAATGAAATCTGTAATAGAATGAGCATATTTCTGGAATGAGAGATCTTGTGGTGACTTTTTTCGGCATGCTCACATGAAAAACATTGGAAATAGGTTAGGTTCGTGGTGTTAGAATAATGCCGCGGCATTTAATAGTCAAATATATAATAATTTATTGTTTATGTTGGAGTATCACCCCGATAGATGGTGATGAAAATGTTGCGAGTCCTGTAATTTTCGAGTCTATGGTTGGACCCAATCAATCATAGAGCCAGGTCTATCTAGCATACCTATCTTTATAGTGCCTTAGTATTAGTTCCATGCCTAGCACACTCTCTGAATCTTGTGGGTGTCCATTCGGCTTCAGAAGCTGTAAATTTATTTGGTGTTGTACAAAAACTGTATTCTTTTTTTGTTAGATCAACCACACGATGGACAATTATGAAAAATTGCACGAAAACAAATTTGAAAGGAAGTAGCCGAACAAGATGGGCTAAACATCAAGCTGTTAATTAATGCCTTGATCAATAATTTACCGGTAGTTGCGAAAGCTGTGGTAGAAATCAAAGAATCCTCACTAGTCGCAGAATCCAAGTATGAAGCTGGTCATTTGCTTTAGGCTGTGATGGATTTCATATTCATCCTGAACCTAACAATTTGGGAAAATATTCTGCGAGAGATCAATAGAGTCAACGTGGAAATTCAGAAAGGGGATATAATTATATTACATGAAAAAGGAGGATAATGTCCCTAAGTTGGAACCAAAGACTCTCTGGAGTCTCTGGTCTCTCGATTTTAGCTATAGAAAACAAAACTCCTTCCGAAACAGATTTCGAGGAGATGATAGATGAGTTCGCGGAAAGAAAATCACGCCGCGTGAAGCTGTGAAGCAAAAAATCTAATTTCATTCCTTGTGATATTTTCCTTATTATTAACTTTTATTTTTATTATTCATTTGTATAATTTATTTTTGTTATTTTTATGAATTCATATATTTATGTATTACACAAATGGGGGGGGGCGCAATCATAAGTTTTTGCCCCGGTCAGAAAAAATCGTAGATCCGGGCCTGCCACTTCAAAGATGGCACGAAGAAGAGAATTCGATCAAATAAAATCTCTTTTATCGAGTGGATGAAATTACTCTGAATTAGCTGGATCATTCCAGAGTTGTTAACATATTCGAAGATTTTTGTGGTATTCATAAATCAACGTCAGAAAGTGGTGAAATGTCCAGAACACACTCACCGTTCTAGTAGGATTTCTTGATTTTTACTACATAGTACAGGTGCATGTTAATTTTAATGGGTTGTGAAAATGCTGAATGCTTCAGATGTGAAAAGGATTACTTTTCTTCGAATTTCCAAGTTGCTAAGCTTAGAAATTTTGTAATTCTAGTTTTGAATATACTCTAAAGACATTATTGAGGACACCGAGCCCATCTTGCAGATCAATGTATGGTAAATTTTTCAATAAAGCTCGTGTATGCGGTGTATGAACCATGAATTGAATTTAAAGACTCTGGCATGTAAAAGAACATTCTCCATTCTTTTATTCGGGATTTGACTATATTTGAAAACGACTATTATTTTTATGGCTTGAGAAGTCCTGCATTATATTACTATAGAAATGAAGTGAACTGATACTATTCATGACTCTGAACCTGAATAAAGAGAAAGTTAATCAAGAAATAAATGTGATCTTTCGATTTAAGGTGTACTTCATGTAGGTACTCACTCGAACAAGATGAAGAATTATTTGTACTTATCCTAAATATAATTACATTCTTGTACGAATAAATGTTTATGCAATTTCATTGGATGTTTTGTATTGACCTTGCTTTTATTTGGTTACTTGGCATAAGGGTTTGAGATAAGACTTTCCAGAATATCAAAATATAGGTAGTACAAACTTAGATCATTATAGTCAAATAAGTTGACAAAAGTGATAATCACTACAGCGTATTTTCCAATAGCTTCGAGTGGAAAAATATTGAAAAATTCCTACGAAGTCCTTCCTCATTTCATAAATTTCAAAATATTTTTATTGATTTCTTTTGATGTAGGAAACCAGATTCAAATTCTCCGCCGTGATGGTGGCAGAACACGAGAATATTTTCGAATTAGCTTCTTGTTTTTTCATTAGACTGCGATTATTGAATTTATCCTAACATGGTATAAAAAAAAACGTGTTAAAATACTTCAAGATATAAGATTCAGGTTAGCCAACCCAAAAAAAGCGATCTCAATCCGAGGTTGTTCAACCGAGGCTGCAAAGACGTTTATAATACCGAACTTTTTTCAACCGAGAGTTGAAATCCAATCCTCGTTTGATTAACCTCGGATTGAACGTGCCCTTTATAAAACCGGCCCTAACTGAATTATAGATTGTATATTATTAGCGAGTTGTGCGGTTGAGAAGAATATTCTGTTGATGAGGTAATTAGGGTAGTTATTTTCTCTCAAAATGGTCTTTGCTTTGTTGAAATTAATCAGATGGAATTTTGCATGGCTTAGTTTCATGATACGATTTCTGAAGTTTCGTATTACAGCTATTTTATGCGTTAATAGACCAGGGCCGAAACCTTCAAAAATGGTAAAAAATGAAAAAAAATTACAGTAGGATGAAACCCATTAGAAAAGTAGGGGAATATGATCAAAATGAAAGGAAAAATAAATTACGGTCGATCCGAGTTCGGGAAGTGGGAGGGGTGAGTTTTTAAGGGTGAAAAATGATTTTCCTTGATTTCCGGCAAAACTACAAGTCCTATGGAAAAAAATTAAATGGCAAAGTTGCAGGTAATGAAAAGATCTACAACTTTTGTTTTCGCAATTTTTTCACATAACCTCAAAATTTAGGTGAAAATTTCAAAAAACCAAGTTTTTGGTTTTTTATTTATATCTTTTTCAAAAAAAAATTTTTTTCTACGAAATTTTGTGAAAACTTACCTTATTATGTCCCAAATACACTGTAATTTATTAGATTCAAAATATTAATGTTTTCGCCTTATTTTAACTTAATATCAAAAAAGCCCCCTAATTTTCAATCGAAAATTCTGACGTCAAAATATCAGCTTTTTTCAAAGAGTTTAGGGGCTTTTTCTCCATTGAAATATCTACTTTCTGATGGTGTAAAAAAAATATACATTACTATAGGAAATGTTCTCAGAAAATGCAAAAAATTGAAAAAACTCAAATTCGAATTTTTTTTTTAATCATTATGTACAATTTTGAGGTATTTATTAAAATTTACTCTTTAATTACTCAAAAAACGTAAGATTTTCTGTTTCATTTATAAACGAAAAAATTGCAAATTGAAATATACTTCTATAATTAACAAAAAAATAAGGTAATAAAGTTAATATTTAATAAGACATCTACAATATTTTGAAAAAGTTGTAGAATCTTGTGTTGTAGTTCCTTTTATAGGTAAGGTAATGTAAATAGAAGTCTATAATTCGGTTTACTTTTATTCTCGACTATAGATGTGAAATGGTGTACAGCTGATATTATGACCTGTGACAAATGACAATGTTTCGCTTTCGTTTCTGCGGTAAGACTGCCGCCTGTGCAGTATTGAACAATCACCCAGTCTGCGCCTGACATGCGCACACAACATTATTACAACATCTCCCTTTTTTCGAAAGCTTGTGAAAATCTTTACAAAAATATATAAGAGTATGTACACTAGTTAATTTCCTGCTTACTTATCTACTAAATTTATAATAACACAATCGATATCCTAGCATTTGTATGCTTAAAACACATTAATCATTAAGTCTATTCATTCAGTTTCTCTGGTTTCTTAACTAATCTCCCTGACAATGTTCTGTACTGACTTTTACTTGATTTCAAAGTATTATGGTCCCTTTTTGGGATACTACAAGATTCCAGGTGTGTACAATTAAGAACCTGTGGTTTATTTTGATCGATTGCATATTCACTAGCTGGATTCTGTAATCTATCTTCTCTAGTATTTGTCTTATTACTAACAATCTTTCCAATTGGAGGTTCAGCACTTGCACTTTCCTGTTGATGTGGCATACCATTCCACTTTTCAACTAATTTACTGTGAAAATGCAAGTTGCCTTCCCCCTCATCATAGGCATCATACATCGTTTCACTCTCTCGATTCACACATTCATTCCCATGCCTCAAACCACCAGTAGCTTCGACATATCTTACTTTTAAAAATCGTCTATTTCTAATTAATATGGCCCCACTATGGAGTTTAACTCTATAGCTTCTTAAACCTACTTTTCCTAGAATATCACCTTCCTCCCATCTTTTTGTTTTGAGATTTTGTACAAAAACCTTTTCACCTGCCTTTAGTTCTCTTAGACTTCTAACACCTTTTTTATTATAATACCTTTGTTGACTCATTTGACTATCCTTCAATATTCTACCTAATTTTCTACTGTTTTTACTGTTTACAAATTTTCTTGGTAACAAGTCTCGCAGATTTCTATTCATCAAAACATTGGCTGGTGTCAGGTTGGAGTTCTTTATAGGTGTATTCCTTAATGCTAACAGAGCTAGGTACGGATCTGTATTACTCATCTTACACTTTTTTAGTGTGTTCTTTACGATTTTGCAAAAACTCTCTATCTGACCATTTGATTGACTGTATAAAGGTGTTGACTTTATGTGTTTAAACTCATAACTTTTTGAAAACATTTCAAATTCTCTTGAAGAGAACTCAGGTCCTCCGTCACTACATAAAACAACAGGTATACCTTGTCTGGCAAAAATCTTCTTCAACTCCAAAATTACAATCTGGCTAGTTTTGCTCGCACCTAACTCGGTTAGCTCAAAAAACTTAGTAAAATAATCTACACATAACAAATAGGTCTTACCATACACATAAAATAAATCTACGCCCACCTTGTACCAAGGGTGATTTAAAATTTCATGAGAAATCATGGCCTCGGCCCGCTGAGAAGGAGCCAGTATTTGACATGCTTTACAACTAGCTACAAAATTCTTGATTTGGTCGTTCATTCCCGGCCAATAAAAGGAATTATTCGCGACTGAAATTGATTTTGAGATTCCTTGATGTCCTACATGCAATTTTGTTAATATTTCTTTTCTATGACTTTCAGGTATAATCACTTTCTGAGCTTTATACAGCAAACCATCAATATACGTTATTTCATTTTGAAGTTTACTATAGAATTTTAGATGCTCGGGTATTTTCCTACTATCTTTAGGCCAACCATCAGCCACAAACCCTATTAGGTCCCTTAGAACTTGGTCATTCAAAGTGCTCTTTTTTAATTCTTCGCGTTTTCTATCTGATATATCCAAATATAATTTAACCAAACATATCTGAGCTCCTATCTCCACATCTATATTCTCGTCAAAATTGTGTTTTTCAAAACTCCTTGACAACGCATCTGCAATTACCAACTTTTTTCCCGGTACATATGTCAACGTGAAATCGTATTTTCTTAATTGCATTAGAATTCTTTGCAGTCTTGGTGGACATTGGTCCAGACGTTTGTTAAATATAGAAATCAAAGGCTTATGGTCCGTCTGACATTCAAACCTCTTTCCGAACAAATATTGCTTAAACCGATCAATACCAAAAAAAATTGCCAATAACTCTCGTTCAATTTGAGAGTATCGTTTCTGAGTTTCAGTCAGAGCCTTGGAGGCGTACGCGCACGGCCTGCCTTGCTGCAAAATACAGGCACCCATACCCTTAGATGAGCTATCCACTGAAATGACACAGGGTTCATTGATGCTGTAAAACTTCAGTACCGGTGTACTGGTTAACTCCGATTTCAATTTATCAAAATCACTTTCGTGTTCCTTCGTCCAGATAAACTCCGCGTCTTTGCGTAACAACTGCCTAAGACTTTCTGTTTTCTGTGACAGATTTTCGATGAATTTACTGACATATTGTATCATTCCAAAAAAACGCTGTAGCTCTTGTTTATCTTTCGGCGATTTCATGTTTTGAATTGCAGCTACCTTAGAGTTATCAATCGAAAGACCTCTTTTAGAAATAACATGACCCATGTATTTCACCTCTTTAACTAAAAAGTGGCATTTATTTTTATTAAATCTGATATTAAACTTTTCTGCCGTCTCTAAAACCTGTCTCAATGTTTCATTATGCTGCTCAACTGTTTTGGCATAAATGATTATATCATCAATATAAAATTTTACATTCTTAATATTACCAAAAATTTCAGTCATTCGCTCCTGATATACCTCTGGAGCACTTTTCAACCCATAGGGTAGTCTCAAAAACCTATATCTTCCGAAAGGTGTTGCGAACGTACACAAACTACTGCTCTTGCTATCTAATTTTATCTGTAAAAAACCCTGAGTTGCATCTATTGTACTAAAATATTCACAACCATCTATTTCACTTGTTAATTCCTCCAGAGTAGGAATCTGAAAATAGTGCCTTTTCACAACTTTATTCAAATTTTGTGGATCTAAACAGATTCTAAGATCATCATTTGGTTTTCTAATGACTACAATAGGGTTTACCCAATTTGGTGTTTCATCGTCACATTTTACTATTATTTTTTCTTTTTCCATATTCTCTAATGTAGTTTTAAGTTTATCATAAATTGCAAAAGGTACCTTCCTAGCATAACAAATTACCGGTATAACATTCGGTTCCAACTCAATATGATATGGTTTCTCGAGCACACCAATACCTTGAAATATATCCTTATACCTACTCAACAAACTTTGTAAGCTCAAACTTTCTGATTTCACTACTTTATTATCAATTTCCATGACTCGTTTAATCAAATTTAATGTGACACAAGTTCCAAGGCCCAGCAAGGGTGAGAAATCAAGACCCTTATCATCAATCACATAAAACGTGAATAAGCCAGAACTCTTGCCAACTTTGATATTCAATTTACATTTACCTGATACTTCTAGATGGTCACCTGTATATGACACCAATTTTAAATTCGTTTTCTCGATTTGTCTCGGGTCTAAGTTTAAACCCCTCAATACTGACCCAGGAACTACATTTACAGCAGCTCCACTATCTAACTTAAAGGGAACTCTATGGCATCCTATCTCAACGTCCGCATACCATGACCGCTCAGTACTGCTGTCTCTTTCCACTGCATCTAAGGACAGAAAATCTTTAGTGGACAACTGTAAACTATTTGTATCATTGGCATCCCTTTCCAAATCAACACAACCAATTCTCTTACTTGACATCTTACAAACAGCTTTAAAATGATTAGCTTTACCACAATTAGAACATGTTTGTCCAAAAGCTGGACACTTTCTGTACTCATGCTTGTAGTTACAATTTCTACAGGGTTGCTTTCCAAAATTCCTACCATTTCTAGCATTAAATTTAAAATTATTTCGCACAGAATTGTCTTTATTTCTAAATTTATTTTTATAACTGAAAACATTGTCACCTGATGTTGCAGTCTTTCCTTGTCTGCGGACAAAGTCCACATTTTCCACCATAGGGGCTTCCTGATGGCCTATTATACGACTTTTCTCCTTAGCCGACTGGAACCTTTTCGCCAAACCAACAGCTTCATCCAATGTCCTTATGTCCCTCTCCTGGAGTAGTTTTTCTCGTATTCCATCTGAGTGCAATCCACAGACGAAAATATCTCTCAAAAGGCTATCTTCCAATGTCGACAGTTCACAATTTCTTCCCATATTTTTGAGCAATATAACATAATCATCGATGGACTGAAATTCTAGTTGTTTGGAGGTTAGTAACCTGTGTCTCTCTAGAATCAGATTTGTCTGGGGTTTGAAATGTTCTTCAAATTTCGATATTATCGCTTTTACGTTGTCGACTTCATCTTCTTCGAACGTAAAGGTATCATAAATTCTCATACCTGCATCGCCAATAAGGTGCTTGAACATAGCACATTGGATTACATCACTTTTCTTATTCAGTTCCATGGCAATCACATAATTATCGAATCGTTGAATCCATCTCGACCATACTTGGTAATAATTACTGGAGTTCGTACTATCTAGTCGCAATGGCGGCAACGCTCTAGACTCCATTTTGTTCTTCGGTTTCAGTTCGTCTCTTCTTGAAATTCTTGCAAATGATATTTTCACTGGTTACTTCTGCAACTACCGACTACGCCATGTTGTAGTTCCTTTTATAGGTAAGGTAATGGAAATAGAAGTCTATAATTCGGTTTACTTTTATTCTCGACTATAGATGTGAAATGGTGTACAGCTGATATTATGACCTGTGACAAATGACAATGTTTCGCTTTCGTTTCTGCGGTAAGACTGCCGCCTGTGCAGTATTGAACAATCACCCAGTCTGCGCCTGACATGCGCACACAACATTATTACAACATCTTGTTTAAATAATATTTTTAGATGACTATTCATTGCTGTTTTAAGATAATTCATATACCTGAGTGACCTTTGGTTAATTTTTAACCCATTGTAAGTTATTTCATAGAGAAGTGGGGACTGAGTTACTCTAATGGTGGGTTTCATAAATCGTTGATTGAGGTTCCAAAAATATCAATTGGCAAAAATTAACTCATCTTTCACTTTGGCAAACCTCCCACCCACAGAAGGAGCAGCGGAACAACATTGTTACAGAGCATATTATCAACTTCAAACTTGGTTGGGTAACGAATTGACAGCAACAGATTGGGGCTGGAAGCAACATCAGCGTGGCATTATACCCAAATTTACAGAAAAGAATTTAATTCCGGAAGTATTGCTCAAAACTATTTGCTGCAGCTGTGAAACTGGATGTAACAGTTTAAAATGTGGCTGCCGAAAACATGGTTTAAAATGCACAAATTTATGCACTTATTGTCATGGTTCTGAAAATTGCTCCAATATAGAAGAAAAAATCTATGAGGAAGTAAATGATTCAGATGAAATTGTGGAAGAAGAAACAATGCAGACTGGAAATAACATTGGAGACGAAAATGATGGTCTTGAAGATTTCGACGATCAACTAGAGTTGGAAAGGTTTTTCGAATCTGACGATGAAGAAATGCCTTCGAAGAGACAAAAACTAATGAATAACTGATTAGAATTTCAGATAAGGTATTTATGAATAACAAGATTAACGTTTTTGAAAAAAAAAATAAAATGCGTAATCAGAATTAAGTATCTAAATTCAATAGTACGATTTACCTGTATATTTATATTGTATAAGATTTTCTATGACATGAATGTAATTCGAATTAAATAAATAAACTCTTTATCCTAAAAAAAATGCAGCAATCACATTTTTTTGATGAAATTGTACATGGTGATTAAAAAAAATTTTCGAATTTGAGTTTTTTCAATTTTTTGCATTTTCTGAGAACACTCCTTATAGTAATGTATATTTTTTTCACACCATCAGAGAGTAGATATTTCAACGAACAAAAAGCCCCCAAACTTTTTGAAACAAGCTGATATTTTGACGTCAGAATTTTCGATTGAAAATTAGGGTGCTTTTTTGATATTAGGTTAAAATAAGACGAAAACATAAATATTTTAAATCAAATAAATTACAGTGTATTCGGGATATAATAAGGTAAGTTTTCACCAAATTTCGTAGAAAAAAAAATTTTTTCGAAAAAGATATAAATAAAAAACCTAAAACTTGGTTTTTTGAAATTTTCATATAAATTTTGAGGTAATGTGAAAAAATTGCGAATACAAAAGTTGTAGATCTTTCAATTACCTACAACTTTGTCCTTTAACTTTTTTCCATAGGACTTGTAGTTTTGCCGGAAACCAAGGAAAACCATTTTTTACCCTTAAAAACCCACCCCCTCCCAACTTCCTGAACTCGGATCGACCCTAATTTATTTTTTCTTTCATTTTGATCATATTACCCTCCTTTTTTAATGGGTTTCATCCTACTGTAATTTTTTTTTGTTTCAAAAATTATCGACCCTGGTCTATAATGGACAATTAGAATTGCAATTTAATAATCTACTGTAAGTGGTGGGTTTACGATAGAGATCAGTGATAATATGATCTCCATCTCTTATCAATGTTTAATCCAGGAATGGCAATGTTAAATTGTTTTTTTGTTCTATTGTGAACTGGATCCTACCGTGTATTCCATTGAAAAGGTTCAATGTTTTATGAACGTCCTCTTTGTGGACAACCAGCACCATATCATCAACATAATACCTTAACCATTCTATCCTAATATTATTTTTGTTATGAAAAAGGAGGATCATGTCCCTAAGTTGGAACAAACTAAAATGCATATCAGAATTGGACTAGTAGAGATCTAGTTTCCGAAGCACACCACCAGGTGGCACCACCACAGGAAGACAATGCATTACCGGTTTCTGGCTTATTGGCCGTCATCAGATGCATGTAGCCTTATCCTGAGATGAATGCCAACTGAAACGGCAGAACTTATATTGCTCCCTAGCAAGAACTATTGAGTACAGTTTTGTACAGTAGTTCCACCTAGGGGGCAAATGTCTACGCTTCATCCCGGAGGTCACCTCGAAAACTAGATCTCTACGTATATTCATTTTTCCCATTCGGAGTTTCGCAAGTACTCATATGAAGTCTCATGCACTTACCGAGGGAAGTCGAATACGCCCGGTTCATACGGTTAAGGGTCCCTCGGTAAGTGCATGAGACTTCATATAAGTACTTGCGGAGGTTACCTCAAAAAATAGATCTCTACGTACATTAATTTTTCCCATTCGGAGTTTCGCAAGTACTTATATGAAGTCTCATGCACTTACCGAGGGACCCTTAACCGTATGAACCGGGCGTATTCGACTTCCCTCGGTAAGTGCATGAGACTTCATATAAGTTACTTGCGAAACTCCGAATGGGAAAAATGAATATACGTAGAGATCTAGTTTTTGAGGTGACCTCCGGGATGAAGCGTAGACATTTGCCCCCTAGGTGGAACTACTGTACAAAACTGTACTCAATAGTTCTTGCTAGGGAGCAATATAAGTTCTGCCGTTTCAGTTGGCATTCATCTCAGGATAAAACTACATGCATCTGATGACGGCCAATAAGCCAGAAACCGGTAATGTATTGTCTTCCTGTGGTGGTGCCACCTGGGGGTGTGCTTCGGAAACTAGATCTCTACTAGTCCAATTCTGATATTATTTTTGTTGTTAATCGCTCTGTTGACAATATTCCATCATAAGGTTGCTAAGGCTAGGGCTGCATGGTGATTCCATACTAACTCCATCTAATTGTTTGAAAAATCGTCAATCATATTGGAAAAAGCTATTATCAAATATAAATGTGACGAGTTCTATGAAACTATTTTTGGATGTGATGTTTGTGTATCCAGATATAATGTTCCAGTTATCATTAAGAATTTTAATTACAAGATCTTTCGAAATTGACGGAAACAAATTTAATACATCCAATGATATCAGAATGTACTCTCTGGGAATGACTATTTATGATATTTGCTCTTTTAATTCATAGCTGTGCTTAATGCCATAAGTTGAGGTGAATACAGACTATTCTGACGTGACGTGATCCCACGTCACGTCACGCACCATCAGTGCTCCCATTGGCCTGATATGAACGTGAAAGCACAGAACAATGTGTTGCATTTTTATATCACACAAATTTTGAAGTTCACGTTCATATTAGGCCAATGGGAGCACTGATGGTGCGTGACGTGACGTGGGATCACGTCACGTCAGAATAGTCTGTATTCACCTTTAGGGTGGTTGTCATTTGACATAATATTTCATGTATATATTTTTTGATATTTTGTACGTTGGTGATTGTATAGAAGATATTATGGGACGAAACTTTAATGGACCTTGTTTGTGTGTTTTTGGTAATCCATACATTTTAGCTGGTATGCTGTTGTGTGTTTTCAAGTTCTTTTCTGTGTAGTTATTGATGTGTCCCCGTATATGTAATTGTGAAATCAAATTGTCTTTGTGCTTTGGCTGTTGGGTCCTTTGTTAGTTCTTGGTATGTATTTACATCATTTAAAAAGGACCCAACAGCCAAAACACAAAGACATGGTAATAATCTGATTTCACAATTACATATACGAGGACACATCAATAACTACACAAAAAAGAACTTAAAAACACACAACAGCTTACCAGCTAAAATGTATGGATTACAAAAAACACACAAACAAGGTCCATCAAAGTTTCGTCCCATAATCATTACATAGTAAAAAGCAAAGTCGATTTCGCTGTCTGTCCCTATGTCCCCATGTCCCTATGTATGCTTAAATCTTCAAAACTACGCAACAAATTTTGAAACGCTTTTTTTAATAGATAAAGTGATTCAAGAGGAAGGTTTATATGTATGATACTTGCATAATATTGTAGAGAAACACTGATTAATTTACAGGTTTCTAATGTGATGTCGTAAATAACTATTTTTATAGTTTTGGTCCACGTAATAAGGCACGAATTCGCGTATCACCCATGTTATTCTTATGGTGACATAGGAAAATGATCCTTATGGTTTTGGTTGATGTTTTATGGATCGCAGTGAAATATCCAATATTAACAGAGATTCAGGTTCATATTTGGAGTGAAGTGAATACCGAAATTCACCGTCCAAATAGATATCACGTCATTGTTGTGAATGAAATATTGCTAATCCCTAATTTCACGTATATTATATTCACTTGCCTAGAAACGTGCTTATCAAATTATAATTAAAAAAAGTAAAAAAACAATAACAATTCAACACTTATAATTATTTATACTATAATCATTACATAGTATAAAGCAAAGTCGCTTTCGCTGTCTGTCCCTTTGTATACTCCATTCACTTTTATAAAGTATACCGGTTGGCCATGGAATTTTGACACATTTCACCGTGTATATTTTGAAAATTAGTCATTCTTCTGTCAGTTGAACAAGCAACGTTGCCATTTCTACATATATGTCGTAGTAATTAGGTATTTAACAAAATGTTCATTTACTACAGGAAAATAATGAATTTAAGAAAATTGTCAGGGTAACTTTCAGAATGCGCAGATTTCAATTCTAAATAGCATTTCCTGATACTTTAAGGCCTCTGCTTTTTCGAAACTACCTTCGGCATTCTTAGTTTCCAGGCTTGATAATTAATAATTAATAATGAAAAATAAACGTCGGCAACGTCTACGAGATTTATTCATTGACGTAATGTCATTCACAAGTGCCAACCTGCGATTTTTTCAGGTAAAAAAACTAAAACTTGGCCAACCGCGATACTTTATAAAAGTGAATGGAGTATATACGCAACGGATTTTGAAACGCTTTGTTTTAATAGATGAAGTGATTCAAGAGGAAGGTTTATATGTATGATACATGCATAATATTGTAGGGAAACACCTATGAATTTACAGGTTTCTAATGTGATGTCGTAAATAAGCACATTTTTTTGCGCTTACATTGCAAACGCTGACTGAACCCCACGAGATAAATCAAAATAATGTACTCGGTATTGTACTCCTAAAAAAGGTCAACAAAAAATCCGCGATGGTATATGTCTGTCTCTCAAGGAGAACCCACGATAACCATTTTTGATCCTTCACATTTTACGGGAAAAATGGCTTATTTAGGAAGTTATTTTAAGCAATACAGCATCAATCCTTATCCAATTGAGTACCTTAAATACATTGTCCATATACATCAATATGGCTATTTACAACATGTAATTTAAATGAATATTTCCAAAGATATTACAGATTCAAAATGCAGGGACTTAGCGGTGCGGGCCGGCATTAGGTACCGTTGTTTATAAGGATCCGTGCGAAGCCGGGGCGGGTCGCTAGTTTCTTCTATACAATCACCAACGTACAAAATATCAAAATATATACATAAAATATTATGTCAAATGACAACCACCCTAACTTATAGCATTAAGAACAGCTATGAATTAAAAGAGCAAATATCACAAATAGTCATTCCCAGAGAGTACATTCTGATATCATTGGATGTAAAAAAATTGTTTCCGTCAATTTCGAAAGATCTTGTAATTAAAATTCTTAATGATAACTGGAACATCATATCTGGATACACAAACATCACATCCAAAAATAGTTTCATAGAACTCGTCACATATATATTTGATAATAGCTTTTTCCAATATGATCGACGATTTTTCAAACAATTAGATGGAGTTAGTATGGGATCGCCATGCAGCCCTAGCCTTAGAAGTCTTGTGATGGACTTATATTGTCAACAGAGCGATTGACAACAGAAATAATATTAGGATAGAATGGTTAAGGTATTATGTTGATGATATGGTGCTGGTTGTCCACAAAGAGGACGTTCATGAAACATTGAACCTTTTCAATGGAATACACGGTAGGATTCAGTTCACAATAGAACAAGAAAACAATTTAACATTGCCATTCCTGGATTTAACATTGATAAGAGATGGAGATCATATTATCACTGATCTCTATCATAAACCCACCACTTCCAGTAGATTATAAAATTTGAATTCTAATTGTCCATTAACGCACAAAATAGCTGTAATACGAAACTTCAGAAATCGTATCATGAAACTAAGCCATGCAAAATTCCATCGTATTAACTTCAACAAGGCAAAGACCATTTTGAAAGAAAGTAACTACCCTAATTACCTCATCAACAGAATATTCTTCTCAACCGCACAACTCGCTAATAATATACAATCTATAAATACAAGATTCTACAAATTTCCAAATGTCGGTGTAGTAGATAATAAAATGGGGACAGTATTCAGAAAACATGACATAAATTTAAGTTTATATAACATCCAAACCAACAACAATTAATCTATACAAGACTCAAAGATAAAATCGAAACTCCAAAAAAATCCAATATAGTTAACAAGATTTCATGTACAAACTGCCCAAGTACATACTCGTATATTGGTAACACGAGTCAATAATGCCATATTAGAGCGAGACAACATGCAAATGATGTTCGAAATGAAAGTGAAAAAACAGCTCTAGCTAAACATGCCAAAGAACACCAGCACAAGTTCGATTTCAAAAATGTGAAGATATTAGACAGTGAGGAATACCAAATTAAAAGGGAAATCATGGAAGTTCTAAGGATACAGATGGACAAGAATAGTTGCAACAATGGGTGTTGCGTGGTTTATATGTGTGAATTTCACCTTATTGGCAGTGAGGGCGTAAAAACAGAATCGCACTCCATGTGTTTGCAACTGAAAGAAGTCGTCAGATAAGAACATTCGAGTTCACGTAGTGGTTGATGACAAATCTCGCTTTTCCGAATTATTTGACACAGTTTTTCCGAATATTACTTTATTTGAGTCGTTGGATTTAAGTGAGTTCTGACAAGATAGTTATTCCTGGGGATCCATGAGATTTGGAGATCTCATCGCTACAGCCTGCAGTTCAGAGGGCCCTCTTCCACGCTATACAGGACGTCCCAAGGTAAGTGGGCTTCTTTTGGCCCATTTATATATCCTGCCTTTTTATTCTCTTATTGTTGTTCAAACCGCCTATAGATCACGCAAAGGCGAAAACTCCAGAAAACCAATCTTGGCGAAATACGTCCAGTTTTTCTCCCCGGTCGCTATCGTAGGAGGGTACACAGATAAGTTTTTTTTATATATACCCTCATTTTCGCACATGGTCCTTCGGACCGGATGAAGAACTGGGTTTTTCTGGAATTTTCGTAAAAAAAAAATTTTTTTTTGCGTGAAAATTACCAAAATTTTTTACGAAAATTCCAGAAAAACCCAGTTCTTCATCCGGTCCGAAGGACCATGTGCGAAAATGAGGGTATATATAAAAAAAACTTATCTGTGTACCCTCCTACGATAGCGACCGGGGAGAAAAACTGGACGTATTTCGCCAAGATTGGTTTTCTGGAGTTTTCGCCTTTGCGTGATCTATAGGCGGTTTGAACAACAATAAGAGAATAAAAAGGCAGGATATATAAATGGGCCAAAAGAAGCCCACTTACCTTGGGACGTCCTGTATAGCGTGGAAGAGGGCCCTCTGAACTGCAGGCTGTAGCGATGAGATCTCCAAATCTCATGGATCCCCAGGAATAACTATCTTGTCAGAACTCACTTAAATCCAACGACTCAAATAAAGTAATATTCGGAAAAACTGTGTCAAATAATTCGGAAAAGCGAGATTTGTCATCAACCACTACGTGAACTCGAATGTTCTTATCTGACGACTTCTTTCAGTTGCAAACACATGGAGTGCGATTCTGTTTTTACGCCCTCACTGCCAATAAGGTGAAATTCACACATATAAACCACGCAACACCCATTGTTGCAACTATTCTTGTCCATCTGTATCCTTAGAACTTCCATGATTTCCCTTTTAATTTGGTATTCCTCACTGTCTAATATCTTCACATTTTTGAAATCGAACTTGTGCTGGTGTTCTTTGGCATGTTTAGCTAGAGCTGTTTTTTCACTTTCATTTCGAACATCATTTGCATGTTGTCTCGCTCTAATATGGCATTATTGACTCGTGTTACCAATATACGAGTATGTACTTGGGCAGTTTGTACATGAAATCTTGTTAACTATATTGGATTTTTTTGGAGTTTCGATTTTATCTTTGAGTCTTGTATAGATTAATTGTTGTTGGTTTGGATGTTATATAAACTTAAATTTATGTCATGTTTTCTGAATACTGTCCCCATTTTATTATCTACTACACCGACATTTGGAAATTTGTAGAATCTTGTATTTATAGATTGTATATTATTAGCGAGTTGTGCGGTTGAGAAGAATATTCTGTTGATGAGGTAATTAGGGTAGTTACTTTCTTTCAAAATGGTCTTTGCCTTGTTGAAGTTAATACGATGGAATTTTGCATGGCTTAGTTTCATGATACGATTTCTGAAGTTTCGTATTACAGCTATTTTGTGCGTTAATGGACAATTAGAATTCAAATTTTATAATCTACTGGAAGTGGTGGGTTTATGATAGAGATCAGTGATAATATGATCTCCATCTCTTATCAATGTTAAATCCAGGAATGGCAATGTTAAATTGTTTTCTTGTTCTATTGTGAACTGAATCCTACCGTGTATTCCATTGAAAAGGTTCAATGTTTCATGAACGTCCTCTTTGTGGACAACCAGCACCATATCATCAACATAATACCTTAACCATTCTATCCTAATATTATTTCTGTTGTCAATCGCTCTGTTGACAATATAAGTCCATCACAAGACTTCTAAGGCTAGGGCTGCATGGCGATCCCATACTAACTCCATCTAATTGTTTGAAAAATCGTCGATCATATTGGAAAAAGCTATTATCAAATATATATGTGACGAGTTCTATGAAACTATTTTTGGATGTGATGTTTGTGTATCCAGATATGATGTTCCAGTTATCATTAAGAATTTTAATTACAAGATCTTTCGAAATTGACGGAAACAATTTTTTTACATCCAATGATATCAGAATGTACTCTCTGGGAATGACTATTTGTGATATTTGCTCTTTTAATTCATAGCTGTTCTTAATGCTATAAGTTAGGGTGGTTGTCATTTGACATAATATTTTATGTATATATTTTGATATTTTGTACGTTGGTGATTGTATAGAAGAAACTAGCGACCCGCCCCGGCTTCGCACGGATCCTTATAAACAACGGTACCTAATGCCGGCCCGCACCGCTAAGTCCCTGCATTTTGAATCTGTAATATCTTTGGAAATATTCATTTAAATTACATGTTGTAAATAGCCATATTGATGTATATGGACAATGTATTTAAGGTACTCAATTGGATAAGGATTGATGCTGTATTGCTTAAAATAACTTCCTAAATAAGCCATTTTTCCCGTAAAATGTGAAGGATCAAAAATGGTTATCGTGGGTTCTCCTTGAGAGACAGACATATACCATCGCGGATTTTTTGTTGACCTTTTTTAGGAGTACAATACCGAGTACATTATTTTGATTTATCTCGTGGGGTTCAGTCAGCGTTTGCAATGTAAGCGCAAAAAAATGTGCTTATTTACGACATCACATTAGAAACCTGTAAATTCATAGGTGTTTCCCTACAATATTATGCATGTATCATACATATAAACCTTCCTCTTGAATCACTTCATCTATTAAAACAAAGCGTTTCAAAATCCGTTGCGTATATACTCCATTCACTTTTATAAAGTATCGCGGTTGGCCAAGTTTTAGTTTTTTTACCTGAAAAAATCGCAGGTTGGCACTTGTGAATGACATTACGTCAATGAATAAATCTCGTAGACGTTGCCGACGTTTATTTTTCATTATTAATTATTAATTATCAAGCCTGGAAACTAAGAATGCCGAAGGTAGTTTCGAAAAAGCAGAGGCCTTAAAGTATCAGGAAATGCTATTTAGAATTGAAATCTGCGCATTCTGAAAGTTACCCTGACAATTTTCTTAAATTCATTATTTTCCTGTAGTAAATGAACATTTTGTTAAATACCTAATTACTACGACATATATGTAGAAATGGCAACGTTGCTTGTTCAACTGACAGAAGAATGACTAATTTTCAAAATATACACGGTGAAATGTGTCAAAATTCCATGGCCAACCGGTATACTTTATAAAAGTGAATGGAGTATACAAAGGGACAGACAGCGAAAGCGACTTTGCTTTATACTATGTAATGATTATAGTATAAATAATTATAAGTGTTGAATTGTTATTGTTTTTTTACTTTTTTTAATTATAATTTGATAAGCACGTTTCTAGGCAAGTGAATATAATATACGTGAAATTAGGGATTAGCAATATTTCATTCACAACAATGACGTGATATCTATTTGGACGGTGAATTTCGGTATTCACTTCACTCCAAATATGAACCTGAATCTCTGTTAATATTGGATATTTCACTGCGATCCATAAAACATCAACCAAAACCATAAGGATCATTTTCCTATGTCACCATAAGAATAACATGGGTGATACGCGAATTCGTGCCTTATTACGTGGACCAAAACTATAAAAATAGTTATTTACGACATCACATTAGAAACCTGTAAATTAATCAGTGTTTCTCTACAATATTATGCAAGTATCATACATATAAACCTTCCTATTGAATCACTTTATCTATTAAAAAAAGCGTTTCAAAATTTGTTGCGTAGTTTTGAAGATTTAAGCATACATAGGGACATGGAGACATAGGGACAGACAGCGAAATCGACTTTGCTTTTTACTATGTAATGATTATGGGACGAAACTTTGATGGACCTTGTTTGTGTGTTTTTTGTAATCCATACATTTTAGCTGGTAAGCTGTTGTGTGTTTTTAAGTTCTTTTTTGTGTAGTTATTGATGTGTCCTCGTATATGTAATTGTGAAATCAGATTATTACCATGTCTTTGTGTTTTGGCTGTTGGGTCCTTTTTAAATGATGTAAATACATACCAAGAACTAACAAAGGACCCAACAGCCAAAGCACAAAGACAATTTGATTTCACAATTACATATACGGGGACACATCAATAACTACACAGAAAAGAACTTGAAAACACACAACAGCATACCAGCTAAAATGTATGGATTACCAAAAACACACAAACAAGGTCCATTAAAGTTTCGTCCCATAATATCTTCTATACAATCACCAACGTACAAAATATCAAAAAATATATACATGAAATATTATGTCAAATGACAACCACCCTAAAGGTGAATACAGACTATTCTGACGTGACGTGATCCCACGTCACGTCACGCACCATCAGTGCTCCCATTGGCCTAATATGAACGTGAACTTCAAAATTTGTGTGATATAAAAATGCAACACATTGTTCTGTGCTTTCACGTTCATATCAGGCCAATGGGAGCACTGATGGTGCGTGACGTGACGTGGGATCACGTCACGTCAGAATAGTCTGTATTCACCTCAACTTATGGCATTAAGCACAGCTATGAATTAAAAGAGCAAATATCATAAATAGTCATTCCCAGAGAGTACATTCTGATATCATTGGATGTATTAAATTTGTTTCCGTCAATTTCGAAAGATCTTGTAATTAAAATTCTTAATGATAACTGGAACATTATATCTGGATACACAAACATCACATCCAAAAATAGTTTCATAGAACTCGTCACATTTATATTTGATAATAGCTTTTTCCAATATGATTGACGATTTTTCAAACAATTAGATGGAGTTAGTATGGAATCACCATGCAGCCCTAGCCTTAGCAACCTTATGATGGAATATTGTCAACAGAGCGATTAACAACAAAAATAATATCAGAATTGGACTAGTAGAGATCTAGTTTCCGAAGCACACCCCCAGGTGGCACCACCACAGGAAGACAATACATTACCGGTTTCACGCAAAAAAAAATTTTTTTTTTTACTTTCCTCTTCACTTGTCAACTTCACAAAGTTCGTCAACTACTTGATTGGTGTTAGTTTAAATTACCCATAAATATATTTTGGGAAAAATTTTCCACAAGAGAAAATATAATTTTGAAGTTTTCTTGATTGCCTTAAAAATCTCGAAGATAATCAACCAGAAACAACAATATTTCACATTCACAAAAACGCTTTGTCACACGTACGTTTTCACGCTACATCTGGTCGCTCCTGATATCGAATATTTACGTCCTAGTACATAGGCGAACATTTTCCATTTTCCCCACTTGATATTGGCCCTCTTTGTATAGGAATTGGCATTCTTTAAAATGACTGATATATATAGATAAAAATGATTAAATACGCCGTAATCTCGCCTTAAGAAAGAGTGCTCTAACCGAAATGAGTACGCTCAAACAGTTAGCCCTTGATGCTCAGCAGGATACAACGCTTCTTGTTAAGTTCAAGGTACGATACACCACCATCGAAGAAATTAAAGATGAGTTCTTTAAATATCATAATGCTCTCTTGACAGCTTTGGCAGCTGACGAAGATTAAAATTTTGATCAGGAAGACGCTATTAAAATTGAATTTTCAGAAAGTTATTATGACGTCAGGTCCTTTTACACATCGCTATTTCACCAAGATCCTTTCGATACCACTTTTAAATCTCAGTCCAATGCACCAGATCACTTCGATACAACTAATGTTAAATTGCCGAAAATGCAATTGAACAAATTTTCCGGTGATATTCGTGATTTTCCCAGCTTCAAGGATATGTTTGACTATGTAGTGCATTCCAATAAGAGCATACCGCCAGTAGAAAAATTCAATTATCTACGATCATCTCTAGAAGGTACACCTTTGGATATGATTAGAAGACTTGAGGCCTCATCAGATAATTATCAGATCGCCTACGAAACCTTGGTCAAGCGCTACACAAATCCGGCCTTAAAATCTGAGAATCCTACACAATTGAGAAAATTACTGTATACTTCCGCCATTAATTTAGAAAGTGTTGAAAACATGAACGTCGCAGTGAACTGCGATTTTATTTTAACACATATGTTAATTTCGCGATTGGATCCTGACACATCCCGAGCTTTTGAGAGGGAACATGGATCAACTGCCATACCCGCATATGACACGCTTTTCGAATTTTTAGAAGAATACTGTAACGGCTTGATCAATTTAAATAGTACATTGCATGCAAAAAATTCACCAAATAAATCTTCGCCTCTTAACGATAACCGAAAAAGGAATTCCTTTATGACAAAATCTAAATTTCCTAAATGTGTTATATGTCAATCAGACCATCCGACTTATAATTGTTACAAATATTTAGAGAAATCGCCCCGGGAGCGGCACCTCCTATGTAGGAATCATCATTTATGCTTTCGCTGTTTAAGTAGTTTTCACGACCTTAAGAATTGTAAATCGTCGTCATCCTGCCGAAAATGTAAAAGTAAAACTCATCACACCACTTTGCATTTCGACCGTGAAAGTAACACAGGGTCGAAATTGCCAGAGGTACCCCACAGGGGGGCATACTATCCCCTCTTCTGTGGGACATGGTGGTGAACGAACTGCTAACCTCCCTGAATAACCAAGGATATTATTCTCAAGGATACGCAGACGACATAGTCATACTCGCCAAGGGAAAATACACCGGAATAACCTCAGAACTTATGCGAAACGCACTGAGGACTGTAGAGGAATGGTGCAACAGAGAGAGCCTAAGGGCAAATCCGAACAAAACAGCACTCATTCCCTTCACTCGCAAAAGAAACATGGAAGATCTCACACCTCCCAGATTCTTCGGCGAAACATTACAAGTTGTAGAACAGGTAAAATACCTTGGGCTGATTCTCGATAAGAAACTAACCTGGAACCCACATCTACATCACGTAACCAACAAAAGTAAAACGACACTTATGATGTATGTGCAGGAGAGCTTTTGGAAAAACTTGGGGACTCAAACCGAAAAACATGCACTGGCTTGACACAGCGGTAATAAGACCCAGAATCACTTATGGCTCACTCCTGTGGTGGCCAAAAATAAATCAGAGACAGGCAAAAACCAACCTTGGAAAAATCCAAAGGCTTGCCTGTCTCTGCATCACGGGTGCAATGAATAGCACTCCAACAGCTGCTATGGAGGTCATCCTCAACCTCTCACCCCTTGACATACATGTCATGGGAGAGGCCAGGATGGGTGCATACAGATTGATCCAAACAAAAAACTGGAGAACCAGCACAACTGGGCACACCAGAATCACTCATGTAGCTGACGTAGCCGAGCTCAATATGATTTCAGACTACATGCAACCTCTATACTCATTCGAAAAACCATTCAAAACACAGCTCGACTGGAACAGATGGAACTCGAGATAGAATCACAATCATCTACAGAAATAGTCTGGTACACAGACGGTTCTAAGACAGATGAAGGAACAGGAGCGGGAATATACCCCGAATATATATACCCGAATATACCCTCTCGGCAAACACGCCACGACATTTCAAGCTGAAACACATGGATAAAACAAAGACACCGACAACACTGGGAACAGAGCGACAGGCAAACACACAGCAAAGCTGACTTTTTGAATCTAAACAGAACAAAGGCACGTATAATAGTAGGTCTACTGACGGGACACTGCGGCCTTAGAAAACATCTGAACACCATAGGAATACTTGGAGAACCCGTGGATTGCAGACTCTGCGGTGAATAGGAAGAAACAGCCTCTCACATAATTTTTGAATGCGACGCCTTGGGAAGAAGACGCCACAGAATCTTCGGTGAAATCAATCCGGAAACGGGAATGAATCCGAAAAACCTCATAAAAAGGCTACTGAACCTGACAAAGGACACAAACCTATTCTCGTGAGGAACCACTGACGAAAGAGTGATACAATAGACCCAAGCTGGTCGCAGTGTCACAGGGAGGCCAAGCGCTAACCCGGTCTCTTGTTTGTCAGCCTATCAATCAATCAACACAGTCGACGCCACTGCTTCTACTTCGGAGAGCCCGAGAGACGAACGCAACCTGTCCCCTACAAGGACGGTTATGTGCGCTCGAAATTCCCCGGTCTCATCGAGACCTCAAGTCTTTTTATGTACTGCACTGGTTGAAATTCAAACGGGAAAAGGACAATTCAAACGATTTCGCGCCGTTTTGGATTCTGTTTCGGAAATTTCGATAATTTCTCAGAAATGTTTCTCCGCTCTGAACCTTCGTAGTCCATCTTGTAATACCTTGATTAACGGAATAGGTAATAAAACGCAATAAGAAAATTTGGGTAATGTTGAAATTTTTGTAAAACCGGTGGGATTAAGCGATCCAACATTTGTTATAAACGCCACAATAATTCCAAAAATCTGCGAAAAGCTTCCTTCACGCCGATTACCTCCGCAATCGTGGAATTATTTAGATAATTTGAAGTTGGCCGATCGTAAATATTATCATCCCGGAGATATCGACGTTCTTTTAGGTGCGTTGTGTTTTCGAGAATTTTGATGGGCGAGCCTATTCAAGGTCAAGACGGTGGTCCAGATGCACTTAATACGGTTTTCGGTTATGTTTTAATTGGAAAAATTAATAACAACACTGTTTCCTCTCGCTCTGTTCATTCTTTATTTTGCGAAACGCATTGTTTGAACGATCTGAACGATTCAATGAATAAAATTTTCGATTTAGAATCGGTTCCAATTTTTGATGTCGGTTCGGGGACGGATATTTGCGAGGATATTTTTATAAATAATTTTTATAGAACTCACGAAGGTAGATATCTTGTGCCTCGTCCTTTCAAGGAAACACTTCCCGTGTTTCCTAAGTCGAGAATTAGCCGTGCAACGATTCATGAGTCTTGAACGCCGTTTGTTGAAAAATCCCAAGCTATATGAAAAGTATTGTTCTGTGATAAGGGAATACTTAACATTGTCTCATATGGAAATTGTCGAACCTGCGGAGAATATGGATAATTTTTATTTACCCCATCATGCCGTGTTACGACCTGACAAATCGAGTACTAAACTTAGAGTTGTATTCAACGCCTCTGCAAAGATTTCAAATAATTCGATGACCTTGAATGATTTTCTCCATGTTGGTCCAAAACTTCAAACAGATATATATTATCATCTATTTTGATTCGTTTTCGATTGAAGAAAATTTGTTTTACTGCGGATATTAAACAAATGTACCGACAAATTTTGGTGGCTCCCGAATTCAGAGACTATCAACGTCTTATTTTTCGCTTTTCATCCTCAGATAAGTTGATGGATTTACGAATTAAAACGGTGACTTTTGAATTCGATTATGCGCCTTACCTTGCGGTGCGTACTTTGCGACAACTCGCGATAGATGAAAAGGATTCTTTTCCTTTGGCTTCGATCATTCTGCTGGAGGATACGTATATTGATGATATATGCAGTGGAGGTGATTCTTTCCATGATGCGAAGAATTTGCGCGACGAACTCTGTCGTAACCAGACTTTCTCCGAAGGACCGTATTATTGATAATTTTTTCAATTATTCAGAAAGATTGTAATTGCATGAAAAGGAAAAAAATGTGACGATGAAATGCTCTTCAATTTCATGGACTTACCCCGTTGATGGTGTCGTAATCCTTGAGAGCTCTCACTATGAACTGCACCAAACAGTTTGCACCCAAAATATTGTCCACCTTTTAATTCGCACAACAAGCGACCACTTGGAAAAATATAATTCTCGAAATTCAGAATGTGAAAGCCGTTGATAGCTGTATTTCGCATAAGAACTTGATTCATACTGGCTGTTCTCTGGCATTGCGTTGACAACACCTGTTTCAGTCCACAAAGAATAGGAGCATTCCATATAAATAAGGAACCCGACAAAATAGAAATTGATTTTTAAAAGAAATTCCCAAAAGAAAATAATAAAAGTAATCTGGTTCACAACATTTTCCACCCACCAAAAACCTGTTAGTTTTTCCCAGTTACCAAATATACCGAAAGAAAACAAAAAAAAATGAGAATAAGTTGCATTTATCGAATTTACAAAAGAAAACGAAGAAAAAAAATAATTATGGTAGGGTAGGGTAGGGTTATGTTGTCCTGATGATGATCAAAACAATGATCGAAACCTAGGTCGACTTCTACCCGCTTTCGATGAGGTTGGAACTTTCGTTGGTTCCCTGTATGATGATTTGTGGCAAGTTCGAGTCAGATTCATGGCGGTTTGTTGATATTTATATCAATGAACGCGGTGTATCTGATTAATCGATTAAAATAATTAATATTTTATGAAAATTGGCCAGGTAAGGGGCACAATTTCACGACAGGACGCTGATAAGTCCCGTTCTGAGTTTTTAATGTAACTACCCGAACTACTCCATCTTCACCCGGGTGTAACTTGACGACTTATCCGAGAGCCCATTCCAAAGGAGGTCTAGACTCATGTTTTACTACAACAAGCATACCCAATTCGATATTGTTCGCAGACTTCAACCATTTTGAACGCTGCTGCAATGTGTGCAAATACTCTTCTTTCCACCGTTTCCAAAAATCGGAATTCATTCTCTGTACCATTTGCCACCGCGACAACCGATTCATTGTAACATTCGACAGATCTGGTTCCGGAAAACTGGTGAGCGCTTCCATGGTCAGGAAATGACCTGGTGTCAAAGGGGTAAGATCGTTCGGATCTTCACTTATGGGAGAAAGGGGTCGCGAGTTCAAAAGTGCCTCAATCTGCGTAAGGAGGGTATAAAACTCTTCATATGTCATGATCTGTTCGCCTACCACTCGACGAAGATGTGTCTTGACGGATTTAACTCCGGCCTCGCTCATGCCATTAAAATGTGGCGCTGCAGGGGGATTAAAATGCCAATTGATGGACAATTTTTCAGCGGCAGATTGTGCGAACAATATGAGTTGATTATTAGCACCCTTAAAGTTAGTACCTTGATCGGAATATAAATTAGAGACTCTGCCTCTCCGAGCAATAAAACGGCGAAAGCTTGCTATGAATGTGTCAGTCGATAAGTCTGAGGACAACTCGAGATGTACTGCCTTCGTAGCGCAGCATACAAAAAGACAAATATATGCCTTAAAGGTTTTTGAACCTCTATGCTTCCCTAAGCGGATAGTGAAAGGGCCAGCATAGTCCAACGAAACATGGGAGAATGCCTTTACCTGCGAAATCCTGAACGACGGTAAATCAGCCATAAAGGGTACATAGGTTTGCGGTTTAGTACGAAAACATCGAACACACTTAGAAAGACAGCGATAAATAGCACTGCGTGGAGAGAGTATCCAGAATACTGTAGCAAAATATTATGCAGGGTTTTCAGCCCTGGATGTAGGTTCTCATTATGGGTTTGCTGTATCACAAGGTCCGTAAACCTATGACGTTTTGGCAGCAAAATAGGATGTTTAACCTCAAAGGGGAGAGTTGACTTTCTTAGCCGACCACCCACCCTGATCAATCCTGCTTCATCAATAAAGGGAGCGAGTTTTCTAACTGGTTTAGGAAGACTTGTATTATTTTTACAAGCCATAAGAATGTCCGAAAAACATTCGTTTTGAACATGTTTGACTATAGCCTGAAAAGCACAGTATTTTTCCTCCTGTCTCAAAACAACTGAAGTATTTTTAGTTTTCCTTGCGATAAAACGTAGCATATAACAAACATTATGTTGAATTTTTCTTAAAGAGGAGAATCTTGTGAGTAGAGCTGAGATTGGAGAAGACAGAATTGAAACATGAAGAGCTGTTTGTGGCCTCTCTTCTTGTGAAACATCTTTATTTTGTGAGAGCAAGGGTTGTTCAGGCCAATTTTCTTCCGTCTCCTGAAGAAAACTAGGTCCTTGCCACCATAAAATACTTTCCAACAATTGAGTGGGAAATATTCCTCTACTTACAGAGTCAGCAGGATTACATTCAGTGGGAACATATATGAGTAGGTGGGTATGATATCCTGTATATGAGACACTCTGTTGGCAATGAAGGTTTTCCATCTATGTGGTGAAGATGCAAGCCAAGCAAGTGTCACCTGCGAATCGGACCACGCATAAATGGCATTTAACGAAAGAAGATCTGAATAAGCTTCTTTTATAGAAGATATAAGATCTGATAAAATATATGCAGCGCAAAGTTCTAATCGTGGCAAAGAGACAACACGAAGGGGGGCCACTTTCGATTTTGCAGAGATGAGAATAATTTTAATTCTTCCAGTATTTGTTATGAACCTGAAATATATTACACCGCCATAACCTGTTATACTAGCGTCACAAAAACCATGCATCTCCAAACGAGATATGTTCTCAGAAATCAGGCATCTGGGTAACTGTATGCTAGATAATTCAGGTAGCTCCGATCTGAAGCGATTCCAAGCATCCAAAGTGTAGGAAAAAACATCTAAAGTGGGATTCCACTGAAGGCCTAAAACCTTTATGAAGCTAGGACCATCTGAGTCAAAATTGAGTGGCATTTGTGTATCTGATGTTGGAACAGCAGCAAGCACAGAGGGATGGTTGCTTGCCCATTTCCGCAACTCAAAACCTCCTCGTTTGAGTAGAGCGATTAACTCTGCTTGTAGACGAAGAGCTGCATCAACTGATTCTGTGCCTGCGCAGAAATCATCAACATAAATTGATTCCTGTATCACCTTAGCAGCAGCAGGATAAGTTTTTTTTTTCTATAACTGCCAATTCTTGAAGAGTTCTTAAGGCTAAATATGGTGCGGAAGAAACACCGAAAGTAACTCTGTCAAGAGTGTACTCCTTTATTTCTTCATTTCTGGAGAATCGCCAGAGAAATCTCTGAAATCTTCTATGTTCAGGGTGTATCAGTATCTGACAATACATTTGTTTAATATCGCAAATAAAGGCTACTTAATGAATTCGAAATTTCAACAGAATAATGGATAAATCCTGATGAAGTTTTGGACCTGAAAAAAGCGTCTCATTCAAGCTTATACCCCTTGTACTCTTGGCACTAGCGTCAAACACTACTCGAAGTTTAGTAGATGTGCTATCTGGTTTCACAACACAGTGATGAGGCAAATAAAAGGCTGATGAAGACTTGTAATCAGAAATGATAACTTCCGAAATATATTGTCGTTGCAAGTATTCTCTCATAAATCCTGAATATTCTGTATATAAATCAGGGTTTTTATAGAGCCGAGACTCTAGGGATATAAATCGTCGAAGGGCCTGTGAATATGAATCTCCAAAGTCCGGGTCTGTATATTTGAATGGAAGGGGGACAACAAACCTTCCTGAAACGTCTCGACGAACCGAGGTTTTATATATATTCTCACATTTGAGATCATCAGGAGATAATGTGCAACTAGTGTTAGGGACCTGATCTAACTCCCAAAATTTTTGCAGTGTGAAATCTATCTGGGGTTCAATGGCGACATGACAACTCAGAAGTGATGTGTTAACTGGTGAACATTCTGTCTTTCCCTGTAAAACCCATCCAAATACAGTCTCAAGTGCCGCTGGCGTACCCTGTTTTCCAAAGATACGTCCTGAATCCAAGATGAATGGTAAGAGCTCAGCTCCAATTAGCATATCTATTGGACCAGGTGTCGAAAATCGACTATCTGCCAGAGTCAAATCTTTTATGTGAGACCAATCATGATGATTGACTTGTATTTTTGGCTGATTTGAACAAAGTTCTGTAAGAATGATTGATTCAAAGGAGAAGGTAGGACCATCCTTGCCACAAGGTTTGACTAAACATTGATCTAGAGATTTGATTGTTCAGTCCTTCTATGGGTACTGAACAGCGTCGTCTCTTCAACTCCAAACGATTAAAACAACGTTCGCTTATGAAATTAGCCATGCTAGCGGTATCAAGCAGAATGCGAACCTTCTGGTAGTTTCCTCGGCCATCTTTAATATCAACTTCTGCAGTAGAAAGCAGGACAGTTGATTGCATTACAGAGACGTCTGAAGTGCTGCATTGCAGTGCGACTGTGTCATTGGGACCAGAATTAGAAAATGGTGATGTCGATGTATTCAGGGCCTTAGTGTTTGTCGAATCTTTGTCGACTGCCCCCGTTGAACCCGAAGCAGTTGCCACAGAAGCAGCTGTTTTTGATGCATCAGATTTACGAGAATTTAAATGAAGTGTTGTATGGTGTGGATACTGACATATTTTACAAGTAATTGACGATGGGCAGTTTCGGACATTGTGTGACCCACGCAAGCAATTACCACAAAGGTTATTCAGTTTCACGAAAGCAACTCTGTCATGAGGAGTTTTGGCCAGAAAGATGTGGCACCTATGTAGAGCGTGTGAAGCTGAACAAACTATACATTTTTGCTGATACTCAGAAGAAGTTAAATAAGCTGAGGTCGTTTGAGACTTCTTGAAAAAAGGTACCTTATTTTTTTCCGTATTGGGAACCTGAGGGGTATCACCTCTAAGTTTCGAAAGTGATGATGACAGTGGCATCATGCATTGTACAGATTCTAGGCCCTTGCAATGATTAGTTAGAAAAGTTGTGAGATTTTTATATGTAGGCAGGTCAACAGTGCTATGCTCAAGCTCAAAATCTGTTCTAGTTTTAGCATCTAATTTTTGTAACAAAATATTGAACATTACAAAATCCCATGAATCCGTATTAAATTTTAAAACCTTAAGTGCAGCAAGATTTTCTGAAAATATGTCGAGTAAACTCCTTAATTCCTTAGAAGAAGGTTTCTGCAAAGGTTGAGCCATGTAAATTTCATTGAAATAAGTTGTGGCTAAAAAACGTTTGTTCTGATATCTACCGGTGAGTTCATCATAAGCTATTTGATAATGGTCCTCGACCATAGGAATACCCTTTAGTAAATTAAACGGTTCGTTTTTCAATGATGTCAGTAAATATTGAAATTTCTCAATCTTATCCAAACTGGAATTATTATGAATGATGCTATTATATAAATCAAAAAATGATGGCCACATTTTAAGGTTTCCGTCGAAAACCGGCAAATTAATTTTAGGTAACTTGCCTCTCGAACCATTGCCCGAAGTAGAAGGGTTATTATTGGGGTTGCTATTAGAACGAGAGGTGGAAGAATTTGATAATTCCAGTTTCTTACTTCTAATTCCGTACACATATTTATCCGCCAAAACTCTGATCTTATCTTCCTCATCAAATTGTGCTTCGTCGGAAATCAAAGAAATAATTTGATTGTGAAAACTCTGGAATTCATCATATATGATCTCCACAAATTCTGTCCTAGCAGAAAAGTTTTGTTCATAGAATTGATCATTCGAAGATCCCAGTCCATACTCATAAATTTCCTTCAACCGATTCAAAGGCGTTTTACGTTTTAGCACTAATTTCTTAATTTCCGCAGACATTATTCAACTTAGTATACAAACTAAATCAAATCAACAATGAATGAAAATACGCTCGAGTATTTAAACTGTAAGTCCTACGATTTTAGAAAGGAATGAAAATCTTCATAAGCTTCACGAAGTTGAAATAGTAGAAGAACAGTTTTATTCGTTAAAAGTTAAGAGTGATGAAATTGGGAGGCAAATTTCTGGTTATTTCAATTGTAAACAAAGAAGGCGAAGGTCAAGGGCGTTTGTCGAATGAGGAGCAGAAGACACCGTGATTGACAATACGCAAATGGGACAGAGATGATTGATCTGAAAGACCGATTTACAAATAAGACCGCGCACGCTTACGGTTTCACGACAATATGTGCGCAATATAATTGAAATAAAGAACGTACGAAGGAGAATTACAGCAACGTTAAAAATGGCCGCCTTAAATGAAACTAAAATTTTTGAAAATCAATGATTCAACACTGATTGAATCCGGCTCGTTAGGGCCAAAATGTCGTAACCAGACTTTCTCGAAGGACCGTATTATTGATAATTTTTTCAATTATTCAGAAAGATTGTAATTGCATGAAAAGGAAAAAAATGTGACGATGAAATGCTCTTCAATTTCATGGACTTACCCCGTTGATGGTGTCGTAATCCTTGAGAGCTCTCACTATGAACTGCACCAAACAGTTTGCACCCAAAATATTGTCCACCTTTTAATTCGCACAACAAGCGACCACTATCAAAAATATAATTCTCGAAATTCAGAATGTAAAAGCCGTTGATAGCTGTATTTCGCATAAGAACTTGATTCATACTGGCTGTTCTCTGGCATTGCGTTGACAACACCTGTTTCAGTCCACAAAGAATAGGAGCATTCCATATAAATAAGGAACGCGACAAAATCGAAATTGATTTTTAAAAGAAATTCCCAAAAGAAAATAATAAAAGTAATCTGGTTCACAACAAACTCATTGCATTATTAGCTAGAGGTGGTTTTGAATTACGCAAATGGGCGAGTAATGAGCCAAGATTATTAGAAGATTTATCTGAAGATTCTGTATCACTTAATTCTATGACTTTTGAATTACAACAAAACGCTTAAAATTTTAGGTCTTTTCTGGGATTCAATAAGTGACTGCTTCTTTTATAGTGTCAATCCAATTGACCGCCCTATCACTAAGCGAAATCTCCTCTCCGAATTGGCGAGAATTTTCGATCCTTTGGGATTTCTTGCACCTGTCACTTTTTTGTGCAAGTACCTCATACAAAAATTATGGTTTTTAGGCCTCGACTGGGATGAGACACCAGACCAGGAAATTTCTAGGATTTGGCTGAAATTTAAAGAGGAGTTACGGTTATTGTCCTCAGTTAAAATTCCTCGTTATTTCGACTTCGACTCCGATAGTGTGATAGAATTATATGCCTTCACTGACGCCTCGGAGCGCGGTTATGGTACTGCGGTTTATCTCAGAGTCATGAAAGCTCATCAAATAAACACTTTTCTTTTGTGCGCCAAATCAAAGGTGGCTTCCTGCTCGAAAACGATTTCTATAGCCCGGATGGAACTTTGCGGAGCCGTTTTACTCACGAAAGTAGTTCGCTGGGTTCAGTCTTTTTTAAAAAATAAAATAGAGATTCGTAGCATTCACGCATATGATGATTCACAAATAGTACTTGCTTGGTTGAACGCCAATCCGAATCGTTGGCAAACTTTCGTGGCCAATCGCGTTGCATATATTCAGGAAAATTTCGATCGCTCTTGTTGGAGTTACGTGAGATCTCAACATAATCCCGCAGACGCTGCATCTCGTGGATTCTATCCATCAGAACTTTTAAATTGTGAAATTTGGTTTCGAGGTCCTGCGTTTTTACAAGAATCCAGTTGGGAGTCAGTTGGGGTTGATTTAGAAACAAATGAAGAAGAACGGAAAAATGTTTTATTTGTGGCCCAGGAATCAAATCTCTTGGATAATTTGAAGAATAATATATCATCGTTTTCTCGCTTTCAGCATATTATTCTGGTCATGTTACGCTTCATTTTCAATTGTAGAAATCCCCTCCGAAAACGTGTTGGGTTCTTCACCTCATTTGAACTAAACAACGCTTTAAAAATTTTGATTAAGCGCACTCAGTCTGTTTCCTTTACCTCGGAAATTTTCGACAATAAGCCCTCAAAACCTCTTCGAAAATTAAATGTTTTTTTCGATGAAGACAACATACTACGGGTAGGTGGAAGATTGACCTATTCTGATCTTTCTTACGATAGGAAGCACCCTATTTTGCTTCCCAGAACAGGACGTTTTGTCCAGTTGTTAATAGAGTTTTACCATGTTAAGCACATGCACGCCGGTAGACAAACAACGCAATTCTTGATATCTCAAAAGTTTTGGATATTGTCAGCTCGTCGAGCAATAAGATCAGTGTTGTGATTTTTACATTCAGGCGTTGATTATGGGGGTCCTTTTTAAATCTATATGAATAGGTACAGAGGTGCCAAGACATGTAAAGCATATATTTGCTTATTTGTATGCATGACAACTAAAGCCTTGCATTTGGAATTGGCATCTGACTTGAGCACATCTGCTTTTTTGGCGTGTTTGAGACGGTTTGTTTCGCGACGAGGAAGGTGCGCTTATCTTTACTCAGATCAGGATCCCAACTTTGTTGGATCTCGGAAAGAAATTCGTAACATGTTAGAAGATGTTGCAAACTCTGACAATATCGAACATCATTTCCTACCAGCAAATGCACCTCACCTTGGGTGGTTATGGGAAGCGGGAATAAAATCCGTGAAAACTCACCTGAAACGAGTTATAGGGGAACAAATCCTTACATATGAGGAATTTTATACCGTCCTCGTTCAAATTGAGGCGGTTTTGAACTCTCGGCCTTTGACTCCAATGGGTTCTGACGTCAATGATCTGTCAGTTCTGACAGCAGGTCATTTTTTGACCCTCGAGCCGTTGCACGCTATACCCGATCAGGATGTTACTGATGTCCCTTTATCTCGCCTAAATAAGTGGCAATTAATCCAGCGATTGCAACAAGATTTTTGGCAAAGATGGAAACGCGAATATCTACATACCCTCCAGCAAAGGAGAAAGGGGTTAAATGCTACTGACGCACCGACTATAGGGACTTTAGTCCTTATCAAAAATGATAATGCGCCCCCTTTGAAGTGGGAGATGGGACGAATCTTGCTAGTCCATCCCGGTCTCGATAAGGTTGTAAAAGTGGCAACGGTCAAGGTGCAGCGAGGCACCATAACCAGGCCTTTAGTAAAGCTATGTCCCTTACCTGTTGAAGCTTGAAAACGGTAGCTTCAATTAGTTATTTTCTTCTTCAAGTGAGTTCTGACAGGATAGTTATTCCTGGGTATCCATGAGATTTGGAGATCTCATCGCTACAGCCTGCAGTTCAGAGGGCCCTCTTCCACGCTTTACAGGACGTCCCAAGGTAAGTGCGCTTCTTTTGGCCCATTTATATATCCTGCCTTTTTATCATTCTCTTATTGTTGTTTGAACCGCCTATAGATCAAACAAAGGCGAAAACTCCAGAAAACCCATCTTGGCGAAATACGTCCAGTTTTTATCCCCGGTTGCGATCGTAGGAGGGTACGCAGATGAGTTTTTTTATATATACCCTCATTTTCGCACAGTTATAATAACAAAAAAATTCCTTGAATGTTGATTGGTATGTTTTGATATATTTTATGATATACATTATATGTATTGTATTCTCGCCAGTTCACTTCAGTCAACGAAAAAAAATATCATCTCTAACCATAGTCGCCCTCTTGATGGTTTGCTACATGAATTTGACAATGATGACAATTTTCAGCAAGTAAGTAGCCTATATCCGAACAAAATATTGTCATATTAAACATTTATAAGAAATAACTCCAACATGTGAACTGGTGATATATTTTATGATTTGTAATGTCTTGATTTATATTGTAGCCTCTGAAGAAGCTCTAATAAAGAGCGAAACGTCAGGAAAACTGTAGTTTTGTGTTAACACCAAAGAATATCGTCCTAGTACCCACAAATCCCACACATCATATAAAATATTTGGGGAAGCTACTATACCTTGGCATTCATGTTGTAGTTTCACAAATAAGATTTCCGCTGTTAAAAACTTGATACATAGATCGATCAGTTTAAGCGACTCCTTTTTACACGACAGCAATCGGAAGATAATAAGAGAAATATTGGAAATTAATAATTACCTACCCAAAGTCACTCAGCAACAAATTAATTTTTTACCTACGGTTCAATTAATAGATCTCTAAGTTCTATCACTATGGATAGAACAGCACAAAAAAGTTTTTGAAATTTCCGTACTTCCCCGGTCTCATCAAAAAAATTAATAAACTCGTAAATACCTTTTCCAACAATGTTACATTCGTGTCGTATAATGTTTCGAGTTGTAGTTCCTTATACTCGAAGTTGAAAGATATTACTCCTATTTTGGATAGTAGCGGATTGGTTTACAAGATATCGTGCATGAATTGTTCAAAATGTTATGTGGGTCAAACAAGGCAACTTCTAAAAAATAGAATTAGGCAACACAAATATGATTGCATACGAATGTATGTTCAAAATCTAAAGAAAATAAAACGGCCTTGCCAACCACCATTTTAGTGAACATCATATTTTCGATTTCCAAGCAGTGTCTGTTTAGGATTTTGAGAGTGGTTGGGTAAAGAGAAATGTAAGCGAGATGATTCATATTAAGGCCTCTTGCAACGACAAAGAATTCTCGCGAGAATTTTCTGTCGAATTTACTGACCGAAAATTCTCGCGAGAATTCTCTGTCGTCTCTGTGGAATTTCACAGAGAATTCTACCGAAAGTAGTATGCAACGGCAGAGAATTTTCGGTCAGTGAATTTGACAGAAAATTCTCTGTCGTTGAAAGAGGCCTTTAGGCTAAATGACACCGTGAAATGTCGATCAATGTTTTGGATCTCTTCAAGAACAAACAATTGAATATGTAATTTTCAATAACTGAGAAAAAAGGAAAATTTATTACAGGCAATTCGTCACCATATGAAAAAATCGATCTGTGTTCAACAGACTGGGAAGATTGAAACGCATCAATTTGGCACGGTCATTGAAAGTGATGACTTATATTTTACACTTATTTGTATTTTGTTTTAATGAAAAGTTTTGACAAGGTGTTCCTAATTTTCGCCTATTTCTGGTCGTGTTTGTTCAATATACTGTTTTTAGACCTGTTATGGGAAAAACGTGATCTTAACTTTGGTAAGTTTAGTATGTAATCGCTCATTGTTTTTTCAAATCATTTGGAACGGAAAAGTGATCATTGTAAGTCGTAGAATAGAATGAACTGTGTTCATGGTTTCTTGATGTCAGTTGATGTAAATGGACTTGTTGTTTAATTGTTATTTTAATTTTTGACATTGTTTCTTGAAGGAAAAAAATGAGAAAATCTATGTAATTTTCAATTGCACATTTGAAGTTGTTGAGCTAATCTATCAAATGCTCTGTTGTAGCCCTGAAGAAGTGGAAATATATCCGCGAAACGTCGGCATTAGTTGGACTGAGTTTTTTCAAAAACCACTTTCCTTCATCCTGTGAAAATCTAGTTAAATTATATATTATATGAGTGCCCTTGGCTCAGTAGAGCGTTGGATTGGGACCCTGCAAGTCCGAAGAGTTCAATCCCGAGCTAGCAAAAAATTTTCTAGTCTCGGTAGGGGCCACCATTCCCACTGTTGTGTCAAAAATTAACAGTGCTGTGACTCTAAAGTGGCGTAAGGACACAGTAACAAATCCTGCACAGAACACAACTGCTTACTCCGAACTCGGCACAAGTTACAGCTTCGAAGCTTGTAGTTTCAGAGGGGTCTCCCCCGGAGACCTGGGAGTAATCAGGATAAACAATATATCATTTGTGACACTCCAGCAGATATCATATGTATACAGGAGACTAAATTCAAAGAAGAACATAAACGCGAGCTGAAAAACTATGAAGGATATCACTTTATTCGAAATACACATAGCGTCACCTTAGAGTTACACTGTTATATGTCCATAAGTGATATTTCTGAGTAATAGCGAAATGAAAATTTATATTTCTGCCACACGTATTCCATTGCCAGAAATACTGTTTTTATCTGGTAGCTTAGAATTCAGGCTATGAAATAGAACCTCAAAACCCCGTATAGAGACGATCCCATGCACATCCAACGATGTTATACCCAAAAATGCGAAATATTAAAAAATGCGACATTCAACAGTGTAACTCTAACGTGACGATAGGAGAGCTAGTGAAGGAATATCAATTTTTGTTTCCAGAGACACATACTCCTACACACTTCCATTAACAACCAACCTTGAAGCGATAGCTACTACCATTTGGTGTCCCTCTAGGTTCACCCTTTGCAGTAGGTATATACATACCGCCTGACTACAACTTGAAAGAAGCAGAACCTCTTGATCTGCTACACCAAATTCCGTAATTGTCGGCGTAAGTTCTTGTCGGTGAAACCTATTTATTACAGTATTGATGCATTCGTCTCAGCGATGAGGGTTCTATAAATTGTTTGTTCTTTATGGATTTGTGTTTTTTTCAATGTTATTATACATTTAAGATTATTCTATTCTATGTGTTTTTCGTATTTTTGACATCATTGTATTATGTGTGTAATAAATTTATTATTATAATTTTTATGAACTTATTACATCAGACCCTTATATTTCAGTTGCGTTTTGAATGAAATTGAAATACGGTATTTTCATTTTCAGTGATTCCACGTCAAAATGAACAAACTGTGCTCTACAGATGGTGATGATTCGGCTGCGGACTTCATCCCACAGACATCTCACAATGGTTACCTCATTTCTGGAAGCGATAACACTCACATCGTCCGCAACAACGTCAAAGCTTCAGTAGTAACAGTTTCTGGTGAAAAAACTAAAACAATTATTGCTGAGGAAAAAGAATCATTGAAAAGAACATATCTTTTGATAGTTGTGCCTACGTTTCTCATATGTTGTGGAATTTTGACCGTTGCCTTAGTTGTGATCAATACCGGAAAGTGTGAAAGTAAGTATGGCATTCCAAGTTTTTAGTATTGTATTCATGAATGATTGTAAAAATTTCAACATCGTGATGATGATAGAAAGTCTAAAGAGGCAAAGGTTCAGACAAATTGTTGTCACATCACGTGAGGGAATGGGAAGAAGATATGTAGAACAAGGCTGCTTTTACAGTTGCTGGTGATTCTCATAGAAGGGATTCGATTTACCAAACGAATCAACGAACATTGGAAGTGGAGGAATTCCATCAATTAATTAAAGAATTATTGAATGAGCACCCAGATCGGTTTCAAATGTATGTCAGAATGACATTTCACAAAATATCAGACGTGATATCACGTGCGGTCAGAAAATGTTAATTTGCGGAATATAGATCTTGCGTGCTATCAGTGCTATAACGTGACAGCAGATACAATGTTGCGAAATATTTTTTGTAGAAAATTTTAACTACATTTTGATTCTGTAGTAGTACAATCACCCACTTTAGTTCTGATTATTTGGCTTCACTATTTATTATTGAAACGTGTGTCTCCTCTTCCTATGGTCTAAGTTCCATGCATTATCGTGGTTGCACATTTTGAGAAGATGACGTGACGTGATAACAATGTGTTTCCGCCTTCAGACGCGTACAACAAACATTCCGCTCCTGTCACAACTTTCTGACTGCATTTAGTTCGCAATTACTGAGTGTTGACGCAATCTTAGTCTCCACGTTAGTAGATTCTATGGAGGGATGAAGAAATGATTTTTAAGTGTTCGTTCTAGTTGAACGAGGGCTATAATATCATTTCGTCCCGATATCAGTAATTCCCGAATTTTGAGTCGGGAATGGTCACAATCGGCTAAGTTAGACTCACTGATCACGAATCTGTGATCAAATTCACTTTTGTCTGTCCGTTCAGCCGTAAACTGATAACTGTCAAACGGATAAGCCAACTGACTTGAATTTTCGAGCGGAGGTTCGAATGTCGAATGCCGCAGATAACTTTATCATTATCAATAGGTAAACTAGGCAGAACATATTCAAAATTATTTTTACTATTCAAATTTTCATTAATCTTCGAAACACCGGAAGTACTAGCATGTTGACCAATATTTGAACTCATCCATTTTTTTAATCTGGTTAGTATGACGTTTCCACGTACGCTGTAATTCCGGTATTTCAACTAAATATACATTTTTACCTATTCTCTTTGAAATCAAGCCCTCTATCCAACATACACTTTTTACATTTCTATAATCTCTACAAACAACAGATTCACCTCGTCTAAAGACTATTTTCCTACCTCCCTTATAATATTTCTCTTGATTACATTGCGATTTCGAAATATTCTTTTGTACCTCTACATTATCATCATTGTGAATAATCACATCAAAACGAGATATTAATCGCCTACCAAACATCAAAAATGCTGGACTTACTCCAGTAGTGTAGTGGGGGGGTGTTTCGATAGTCGAATAAGAATCTACATAGGACTAAGTTTTTATCCACAGGTACCTGAGCAGAGTCAAGAGCTCTCTTGATAGCATTCTTAACTGTCTTAACTGAATTTTCAGCTGCTCCATTCGAAGATGGATGAAAAGGGGGTGAAGTGATATGCTTGATATCATTTAAATTAAGAAAATTTTCGAATTGACTCGACGTGAATGATCTTCCGTTGTCAGTTACTATTGTCTGCGGTAATCCAAAACGCGCGAATAGATTTCGTAACGCAATTATCGTATTCTCCGATGTTATCTTTGACATTGAAAAAACCTCCAACCACTTGCTATATGCATCCAAAACAACCAAGTACTGTGCACCTTTGAAGGGACCTAAGAAATCTAAATGTATTCTTTCCCACTGAGCATTAGGTGAACTCCATACATTCAATTCACTTTTCGGTGGGTTATTAGATTGAATCATACAAGCTTGACAGGCTTTTATTCTACTTTCTATATCTTTATTCAACCCGGGCCACCAAAAGTAACCTCTCGCTAGTGTTTTTGTTTTGACTATACCCATATGAGTAGAATGCAATTCGTCAACTATACTTTCTCGTAATTTTTGTGGAACTACCAACCGGTGATTCCAGAATAGACAAGTATCATGTAAGTTAATTTCAAATCTTTTATTGAAATAGGGTAACAATTCTTCTTTCAAAAGTTTTTTCGACTTGGGCCAACCCAGCCTTATATATTTACTAACTTCTTGAATAATTTCATCATTTTCTGAATGCAACTTTATATTTTTGAAATCAACATTCAAATCCTTTCTATTTTCAAAAAAGAAACAATAATTTAATTCAACATCATCAACTATTCGAAATGAATCAAGGGTATTGGACAAACTAGTCTATTCAGTGATCTTTATTAATATTTTTGCACAACGTTTCGTCTTTTTCAAGACTTTATCAAGTACTGGAAAACAGAAACACAAATTACGCTTTTACAATTCTTTCAATTACTTACACAATAAAAACAAAACATACAAACCACATTTACCTCAATATCTAAACCATCAATCGTCAATAATCTTAAAGGAATAATCATCAAGACCTACTTGGAGTAACATCAGCCTGGATTTTCTCGAAATATCGATATAATATAATTATGATTGAATGTGGTAACCTCTAAATGTCTAAACAGTAAAAATTTCAGGCACAGATTTAAGTACAAACAAATCGATCTTCTATATTCTGCATAACATGTAAAAACAAATTCGGCTGCCCAAAATAAAAACCATGTAATTGCAGTTCTTGGAGAAGCGGGAAAAATCAGTTTTTATGTTTTTCATCGAGCCACTTGAAGCAAATATCTTTTTCCAAAAAAATTTGTTGCTTTCTTTTGAAAACAGGAAAAAGGAATTACATCCTCATACTTTTTTGGTTTTTTTCAAAAAAATAGAAGATAGGCATAGAAAAATCTGTTTTTATTTTTGATTATGATTATTGCTGCATACTGAATTACAACAGAAAAACAAAGTATTTACCGTTACTACCTTCTTATATTGCATTATTGGTTATGCATTTCTGAATGCTTGTTTATAAACCAAGCAAGTGCATTTACACCTTTGTTTCGTTGATTATTATCTAAGAAAGAACCAATTCAGCAATATTGATACGAAATTGAAAAGTATGAATAGCAGCAATAATTGATTGATAAACTCTCTTTCTTTAATTCAAGCTTTCGAGATTCATTTATTTCCTCATCAGGAGAACTGAAACATATAAATGAAGAGATGAATAAATCTCGAAAGCTTGAGCAAAAGAGAAGAATTTATCAATCAATTAGTGCTGCTATTCCCACTACCCAATTTTCTGGGCCGCGTGAAGTTGGCGAAAAAATGTCGGCACAAATTCTGAAATAATCCCCAATATTTAGTGCCCAATTTGTGCCCATTTGTGCCGTATGAATCAATTTCAGCACCATTATGGTTTTCGAGATATTCGAGTTTGAAGTTTTTGGTGCTAGCTTCACACTTGGCACCAACATTTTTCGATTTCGAAAAACTTTTAATGCCAATATTTAGTGCCCAATTTGTGCCCATTTGTGCCGTTTAATTGACCTCATTATCACTTGTAGTTTTTAAGTTATTTCAGTTTGAATATCTTGGTGCCAGCTTCACACTTAGCACCAACATAATCCAACTTTGAAAAAAATTTTATGCCAATATTTTGTGCCCAATTTGTGCCCATTTGTGCCGTATAAATGACATTTCTACCATTTGTAGTTTTTGAGATATTGACTGTTGTTTTTTAGCCGGCGTGAAGTTGGCACCAACATATTCCAACTTTAAACAAATTTTGATGCCAATATTTTGTGCCCAATTTGTGCCCATTTGTGCCGTATAAATGACATTTCTACCATTCGTAGTTTTTGAGATATTGACTGTTGTTTTTCAGCCGGCGTGAAGTTGGCACCAAAATATTCCAACTTTGAAAAAAAATTTCCGTCACTATTTAGTGCTGAATTTGTGTCAATTTGTGCCGTTGAAATGGCTTCGATATCTTGGATAGTTTTCGAGTTATGAACAATATTGTGTTTTATTAACGGCGCCATCTATGGGAGAAAGCAAGTATTGTTTCGCTTCATAATAGGTCAAATATGTCGGCCTCACATATGTGAATTCTGTTACATAATAACTTCCCATGAACTTATAAATAGACCTCTGATTATTAAGCAAACAATTCCTTGCAATAATCGAACAATCTATCCTTTTCGATGGTAAAAATATGTTGAATCGGGAAAATTGTTGAGTAATATTATTTTTAAATAATATTATATTTCCACAACGTGAAAATAAGAAAATTATTTTTTGTAGCAGTCTTTGTAGAACGTCTGAAGAAAAGAAGGTTTTCAAAGATTGCAAGAATGCATCGACTTAGTTCCTCCATCGCAATCAAAATGCTCTAAATGCTCCAACGAATTGAAAACAGTCAAAACATTAACCGACTATTTGATAATTGATTGTGATGTGGGAAAACTGATTATCCTCAATGAAATTCAATTAGTTCTAGCATTGAAAATAAGTCCTATATGCTCAGAGGAGTAGCCAATTTTATTTCCCCAGCTGTAAGTACCGGGATAGGTCATTACACTGCATATTGTAGAAGAAATGATGGCCAGTGGGAGGAATTCAATGACTTATTGAAGGAATATAGAGTTGTTGGGAATGCAGGGAATGATGTTTCCGTGAACCCTCATCTGCTTCTATATACAATTTGAATATAGCATAAAGCCTTTTTGTCAAAAATTGTTGATGATGTTTGTTATAAGTATTTATTTATTAATTGTACATAGTGATGATGTAAAGATATGAAGTGTAATAAAAATTTCATTTTTGTTCTATTCTTTCTATTACCTACTGTTACGAACTTTGTATTAGTTCAAGTATATCACGAAGAATAACCTTAGTGATGCAATAATTCCTGGGGTGCTTCGGGACTTTAAACTAAAATTTGTGTCACAGTTTAAAAAAAAACTGATTTTCAACCCGGTTCAATATTCCATCTTTAACCTGGGTAAGTTTATCTGGGAGTCTTGGACCAAGCTAAATTCGATTTCAATTAATTCAGAAGGTCCGTAAATTAACAAAGTAGTGAATTAAATTCACCAGTAAATGTCAGATCAGAGAAATCGCCGAATGTGCCGCAGATGCCATATCGGAACGTCCTTTTAATAAAAAATTTACGCTCACGAAGCAGCCGTTTCAAATAGGCAAGCACGTGTTAGATCGCCCCGTTTGATGTTTGCCGCCACACGCTATCTGCTTTTATGTAGGAAAGTGAATCCATACAAGTAATTGTAATAAGGAATATATTTCTAATTGTATTTATTGAATTTTGAATTCCATATCGAAATATAATATTATTTAGAAATAATATTACTCAACAATTTTCCCGATTCAACATATTTTTACCATCGAAAAGGATAGATTGTTCGATTATTGCGAGGAATTGTTTGCTTAATAATCAGAGGTCTATTTATAAGTTCATGGGAAGTTATTATGTAACAGAATTCACATATGTGAGGCCGACATATTTGACCTATTATGAAGCGAAACAATACTTGCTTTTTCCCATAGATGGCGCCGTTAATAAAACACAATATTGTTCATAACTCGAAAACTATCCAAGATATCGAAGCCATTTCAACGGCACAAATTGACACAAATTCAGCACTAAATAGTGGCGGAATTTTTTTTTCAAAGTTGGAATATGTTGGTGCCAACTTCACGCCGGCTGAAAAACAACAGTCAATATCTCAAAAACTACGAATGGTAGAAATGTCATTTATACGGCACAAATGGGCACAAATTGGGCACAAAATATTGGCATCAAAATTTGTTTAAAGTTGGAATATGTTGGTGCCAACTTCACGCCGGCTAAAAAACAACAGTCAATATCTCAAAAACTACAAATGGTAGAAATGTCATTTATACGGCACAAATGGGCACAAATTGGGCACAAAATATTGGCATAAAATTTTTTTCAAAGTTGGATTATGTTGGTGCTAAGTGTGAAGCTGGCACCAAGATATTCAAACTGAAATAACTTAAAAACTACAAGTGATAATGAGGTCAATTAAACGGCACAAATGGGCACAAATTGGGCACTAAATATTGGCATTAAAAGTTTTTCGAAATCGAAAAATGTTGGTGCCAAGTGTGAAGCTAGCACCAAAAACTTCAAACTCGAATATCTCGAAAACCATAATGGTGCTGAAATTGATTCATACGGCACAAATGGGCACAAATTGGGCACTAAATATTGGGGATTATTTCAGAATTTGTGCCGACATTTTTTCGCCAACTTCACGCGGCCAATTTTCTGATATGTAATTACTATTCGGCAACGAATTTCGATAATATAATAAATTACTAAATCAATTGAAATTGAAATTTATTCAGAGAAAAGGTACATTTTTAAGAAACAAAAAATCATATGCAGGAAAGTTTAACATTTTGGTGTGGGTAAATAATGATGTGAAATATAAACGGAAATGAAATTGAAATAAGTACCTAATATCGAAAGCAAATCTTTTTATAAGCTTTTATTTAGTTTCACCTGTCCCGGTGTCTGTCTGTCTGTCTGTGTGTCTATAATCAAATCTTGCAAGTTAAATATGACACACTTCTAATCGTCCGATTGATTTGAAATTTTTCAGGTGTAACTTATTCTGGTGACAATGCATCATGAAATATTTTTCATAGAAAAAAACAGAATGGCGGCTCCAAAATGGCAGATGAGTTTTGTATTTATGATCCGATTCCATTCAAAATTAGAATCTGGGGGTATTTGGGTTCGGAAATGATGATACTTTTGTCCAAACTGCGAAATCCAAGATGGCGGCCGCAATATGGCGGATGAGTTATGTGATTATGATCATATTCTATTCAAAATTGGTATATGAGGGTTTTCTGGTTCGGAAATTACGTTTCTTCAAAATCGTGGAATTCTAGATGGCGGCTTCAAAATGGCGGATGAGTGTTGTTATAAAAGCTTATCTTCAAAAATGATTTTTGAGAATTAGGCTTGTTTACAAAACTAATCACCTTCTATTTCATATTGTTCGGTGCTTGTTAAGTCAGATGAAGTTTTTGATTCTGGCAGATTAAACCAAAAATGTCTTCTATTTTCGAGCATAAGAGGAACTAAAGTATGCAGGATGTTCTGTTTCTTTGGAACGGAAATTCCCCTTACAGGTAATATTTCAACATTTAGAGTTCCTGTTTGTAATTTACTTATATATTTTTTTGAAATAAATCAGTTGTTCTTGGATCATCGTTAAAATCATTTTTATAGTTCATAGTAAATTTACCTTTTTCGAAAGAAGCTTCCACAACATTACCCAAAACAAAATCTTTTATAGGATCATCGCCTTTTTTGGTACTCCTTTTTTTATTTTTGAACGCATGAAATTCCTCCAAAAGTATTATTTTTAATCATTTTCTAGCTGATTCAGTTGTTACAACCAAATCTTTAAAATCGGTTCAATATTACATTCCTGTTCCATAGAGCAGCTCCTCCTAAGTTCTGCTTCCTAGCAATAACTTAGCAAAGCAAGTTGAACTAACGTCTTTGATCTTTCGCTATAAAGGACGGCATGCGACATCCTTCCTGTTTAAAATCTTTTCGAATACTGAGCTTCAGACTAATTAAACTGCTACACTACAGTATTAACTAGGTTTTTTTGGTGGAGGGTGTTGTAGAAATATCAAAATAAGAACGAAGTAAGTGCAATTTCCAAGGTAAAAACGAAGTAACTGCATCGCAATTACTTCGTTTTTTTGTTGTGAAGTACATTTACTTCGTTTTTATTTAGAAAATACGTACACATAGGTGCAGTTACTTGGTTTCGCTAGTGACCTAACTTCGTTATTTATCATCCGATTATAAAAATTCTTATACCGAAACATACGTAAGAACACAGTAAGTGCGGATAAAGTGAGAACTCGATTTTTCGAAGATTGTCAGTTACCTACTTGGTTTTTATTTTGGGCAGCCGAATTTATCGTTAAGGTTTGTCCAATACCCTTGATTCATTTCGAATTTATACAATTATGGACATGAACAATCATAACATCATCAACTATATTACTAGGTTGCAAAGAAGTCAACCTCGATAAACTATCTGCAGCATTCTTTTTTGATTGTATGTATTGAATTTTATAATTATAATTGGAAAGAATTACTGCCCATCTCCGTAATCTATTCGCTGAAAATTGTGGTATACATTTTTTTGGAGAAAATATAGCTAACAAAGGCTTGTGATCAGTAGTTATAGTTTAGTTATAGTGAAAAGGGGTTACAGTCCACTGCGACCTTAAGGTCTATTGTGCCCCCTGACAGAGCTGTCATCATCGCGCCTCCTACAGCTCGCCCTCCAGTTCCAGAGATTTGATGAAATCCAGTATCTGAGACGGCTTCAAGGAGGATAACTACCCACTTCTACAAGTTTCTTGTCCAAAGCTATCTTTCCTTTGGCTTACAATGGCATAGCATTCCGTAACCAGGTGAATAGGAGTTTCTTCCTCCTCCCCACAGAATCTACACTCATCAGTGTCCGATAAACCCATTCTCAACAGATGCTTCTTTAGGCGACAATGTCCTTTGTGATCAGTAACTAATGTGAATTCTTTATGGAAAAGATATTGATTGAATTTCAGAATTCCAAATATGATCGCTAGAGCTTCTTTTTCTATCTGTGAATATTTTTTTTCACACTCACTTAAAATTCTGGATGCATACGCAATTGGTTTCTCTAAACCAGAAGGAAATTCATGGCTTAAGATTGCTCCAATCCCTACAGCTGAAGCATCAACTGTCAACTTCAATGGAAGTTCAGGATTGAAATGAACCAACACTTCCGGAGATTGCAACAACCTTTTAATTTCTTTGAATGCGTTTTCGCATTGTTCAGTCTATTCCCATTTTTTATTCTTTTGCAGTAAACAATACAATGGTGATAAAATTGTGGCTAAATTCTTCACAAATTTACCATAATAGTTAATTAAACCTAAAGCAGCTTTCAATTCAGTTACATTCTGGGGTCTTACAATATTTTGAATTCCATCTGTTTTCGACTTACAGGCATGTAAACCTTCCCCATCAATAACATACCCCAAATATTCGATTCGGTCTTTGAAAAATTCGCATTTTTCCATATTCAACTTAAATCCTGCTTCACTTAACGTTTTCAAAACATTTTCTAATCTACTCATGTGTATTTTATCATTAGAACCAGTAATCAAAATATCGTCTAAAAATATTTCTACACCTTCGATTCCCGATAATAATGATTCCATAATTTTCTGAAATTTGGCTGGTGCGGATGCTACACCATATGTTAATCTGTTATGCCGGGTTTCCACCAAGCGGACAGGTCAAAACAAAACACGAACTGTCCGTTCGAACAGAAATTTTGAACAGTTTTGTTTGGAAAATGTTCGAAGACTGTTGGGGTTCCTAACGGACTTTCTGTTTACACCAGTAGCGGACAAAAATGAATGAAAACTGTTCGTGTTTTGTTTAAGTTTCATTCAGTTTACACCGGACGTGTAGTTGTGAGAATGTGGCCCGCTGCAAACTTGAGAAAACAAGACGACGAGGATTTATTTTTGCTGGCAGTTACATTTTACATTATTAAAAAGAACAAAACTAAACGCCGGTTTTGGATTAGGCCATCCTTGAGGAGAAAGGAGGAAATGTGACGTCTAAACTGTTACAAGATCTCAGAGGAGATAGTATGAGTATAGGAGGTAAACTTCGATCAAGTTTTAATAAACATTACGACTTCTTCCCTTCACGCACCGAATCAAACTACCACTAGATCGCAACAACGTAAATAAAAACAAACTGGGCGTTTACACCAAGCTGACAAACAGTCCTAGAACTCGTAAATCCTTTGAAGTTTACCGACATTGGATGGGACTCTGTTTGTGTCCGTAAAAACGCAATTCGCGGTTTCGAGTCCGGAAAACAATCCACAAGTTCTAGAACAGTTCGCGGACTGTCACAAACGGACCGAGTTCGTGTTTTGTTTTTGTTCTGTCCGCTTGGTGGAAACCCGGCATTATATCTAAACAATCCTTTGTGTGTGGACATAGTTAACAATGCTTTGGATTCCTCATCAATGCATATTTGCTGATATGCATGTGATAAATCCAATTTTGAGAATCTCTTACCCCCGCCCAAGGATCCCAATAAATCCTCAATCCTAGGCAACGGATACTTATCGACTTCTATACAGGGGTTAATTGTAACTTTGAAGTCTCCATATAATCTTACTTCCTGTCCTCCTTTTTTCAGCACTGGTACTACTGGAGTTGCCCAATCGCTGTAATCCACAGGTTCGATGACACCTAAAGATAAAAGACGATTTAATTCTGTTTCAACTTTTTCTTTGATGGCATAAGGTACAGGTCTGTATTTAATGAATTGAGGTGTAACATTATCTTCCAACTTTATAGAAGCTGCACCCTTATTGAATTTACCTAACCCCGGTTCGAATAAATTTTTATATTTTGACAACAATTTATCTAAATTTTCAGATCCAGCCAGCAAAAAATTCAAATCAGAAAATTTCAAATTGCACATTTCCAAAAAATCTCTACCTACTATAGGGGGTCCACCATTTTTCATTATATAAATGTTTAAGTGTTTTTTCACTGAGTTGTATACAACTTCTGTATCAATATATCCAACTGGTAAAACAGACAGACCATTATAAAAATAAAATACCTTATCAGTTTTCCACAGGGGTAGGTGACTCAACTTATTCCTATAAAAGTTTTCTGAAATAGCAGGTGGGTTTTGCAAAAATGTGAATAGCAGACTGTATGGTTAATCGACTTACCAATAAATGTAGACGACAATCACTTGGTCGAACATCACCTTAAGGGGGGTAAGGGGGTTGGATTGGATACAATGGGAAGGTGATTTCACTAATTTGTTTTCTAACCGGAATATAACTCTCGAGGTAATCGACTTTCTTTCCATCTGTTAACTATCTCCGCTTACGTTCTTCTGTCGACTCGTGCGCGAATATTTTCAAAATTAAATGGGCAGGCAACACACGTTGCACCGCGGGTGTATGAAGGGAAATGGCCAAAACATCCTGCCGCCCCGAGTTGAATTCACAATTCAATAAAACTATATTAACGAAAACAAAAATATCTTCTATACCAGAAGCACCAATACTACCGAAAAAAAAAAATTATATGGATCTTGATTCAAAATATCAAGTGATTCACCCCAAAAAAACGACGAAAAAGAAAAAAAAACTGTAATTAGACCCTATTGACAGGGAAGTGGACACAATTTGACCACAGGACGAGTATAGCAACTATTTTTCGTCTTCACAACGGCTACGCGTACCACGCCATCCTTGCCCGGGTGTACCTTTACAATCCTACCTAACGGCCACTGTAATGGGGGAATATTCTCCTGCAAAATAACAACGATCATTCCACCTTTGACGGGGTTACCTTCCGTATTCCATTTCTGACGCGTTTGTAAGGTTGATAAATATTCTAAATGCCATCTTTTCCAATATTGTTTGACTATATTATCTAATAGTTTATATCTATTTGTAACATTCAAACTATCATCATCTGAATGTTCAGTGGGTAAAGAATTCAATGGCGATCCGTACAAAAAATGTGCTGGTGTCAAAGCTATGGGATCAGCGGGATCATTACTGAGACTACACAACGGACGACTATTCAGGAGGGCTTCCACTTGTGTAAGAACAGTATAGAACTCTTCGAAACTCAAAATTTGTAAGCCAATAACACGAGTAAGATGAGCTTTCATGCTTTTATATTCGCCTCCCAAATTCCTCCAAAGTGACTGGCGCGTGGCGCATTTCTTTTCCAAACTATTTTATTTATATTCAATTCTCTTTGAAAATTATCTATATAATTTTGAGATCGGAGAAGTTGGTCAATTTCATCAAATTTGGTTTTTGCTCCAATAAAATTACTTCCACAGTCTGAAAACAAACACGAACAGTTACCTCGACGAGCTAAAAATCTCTTGAATGCAGAAATGAAACAATCCGTGGATAAAGAAGAGGCCAATTCTAAGTGGACAGCCTTCGTGGCAAGACAAACAAACAAACATACATATGCCTTCTGGCTGTGTATGCCCCTTTTACGACCCATAGTAACATGGAATGCTCCTGTGAAATCTACACCGGTACATGAAAATGCTTTGGTTTGATTAACTCGTTCGGCTGGTAAATCAGCCATGATTGGGTATGTTGATTTGGGATTAATTCTAAATCAATGATTGCACTTCCATATTCTCTGGCGAATCAGATTTCTTGCGGATAAAATCCAGTATTTTCGACGAAGAAGGGAGAGCAACAAATGTGCTCCAGCATGACAATATAATTTGTGATAATAATCTATCAACAATATAACTAGTGGATCGGATTTGGGTAATAAAACTGGATGTTGATGTTCATAATCTAGAGTTGAATTAGACAATCTACCGCCTACCCTAATTATACCATCTTTGAGAAACGGGTTCAAACGACAAATATTTGATTTGATTGATTTGTTATTTTCTAAATTGTTATATTCTTCGCGGAAATGATTGTTTTGAACGACTCGAATTAAGGTCAATTCTGCCCTTTCTAAATCAGAACATTTAAACGATTTATTGCGAGGTAAAATTTTCACAAATCTCAAAATATAAACGACACAGTGCAATAATTTCGACCAAGACGAAGAATATTCTATGGCATTATACAAGGGGGGAGTGATATGTTCGGAGACAAGGCAAGTTGACGTTTCATTTTCTATCTCGGAGAGATCGAAAGTTTCAACTTCTTTCACAACTCGAATGGGCCAATCTGGGATATCAGAAACCAACCAAGATGGGCCGGAAATCCATCGTGAATTATTCATGAATGCCTGAGGAGTGGCACCTCTCGAAGGGAGATCAGCGATATTTTGATGTCCTGGAACAAAATACCAATTTTTGGGTGGCAACAATTGATGTATTTTGGAAATACGGTTGGAAATGAATGTTTTCCATCTATTGGGGACTGAGTGGATCCAATGGAGAGTTATGAGCGAATCAGAAAAAGCAAAGATTTTATCAAATCCTTTTCTGGGCGAAATTGTATCTCTAACATGGGCTAGAAGCTTCGATAAAAGGACTGCAGCACAAAGTTCCATTCTGGGCATTGTGACCTTTGACATGGGGGCAACTCTGGCTTGCGAATGAAGAAAGGTTGTAGTGACTCCATCTCGACTAGATGAACGTACATACGTCACTGCGGCATAACCGGATTGCATCAGCAAACCCAATAAGCATCATGGATGACTCAGGAGTAACTGAGAGATGTCGAGGAATTCTCAGGTTTTCAATCAAAGGTAGATCATTTTGGATTTTATTCCACTCAATTTCAATTTCTGGAGGAGGAGACTGATCCCAGTCGATATGCAACTCCCAGAGCCTTTTAATCAAGAGTTTGATCGATAAAGTGATTGGAGAAATCCCACCAATGGGATCGAACATTCTTGCTAATAAAGACAACATATTTCGTTTAGAACAGTGGGTAGCTTGCACATCAATTTTATAACGAAACTGATCTTCTATGGGGTGCCAAAATAATCCTAAAATCTTGACAGGGTTTTCATCTAAATCTAGAGGTCGGGCTTTAAGCTCATCGGAAATATTTGACAATAATTCTGGGGAATTGGAAATCCATTTAACCATCTCGAAACCACCAGAACGGAACAACGAAACTAGTTGGTGATGTGCTTTCAAAGCAGAATTTGAATCAGGGAAGCTACTTATCAAGTCATCCATATACATATCTCTGAGAATAGGTATAACGGCTTCAGGAAAGTTTTTTCCTTCATCCTGAACCAACTGTCGGACAACGCGCAAACTCAGATATGGAGATGGTTTGATCCCAAAAGTTACACGAGTTAGTTCATACACGGAAATAGGTTGGTCGGTATCGAATCTCCACAAAATTCTTTGAAATGCCCTATGAGTATCTATCACGCCTATCTGTAGGAACATTTTTTTTAAATCCGCAACAACTGCGACTGAAAATAACCTAAAATTCATCAAAATGGAAACGGGATTGTTTTGTAATTTCGGACCGGTATGGAGAATATCATTCAACGACACCCCTTTGTCAGTTTTCATACTAGCATCATGAACTATTCTGCAAGGGGTGGTCAGACTACCTGATTTAAAAATACAATGATGGGGAATATAATATGAGGTAGCATGAATCCTTTCGGAAGGAACTAATGACAGAAAACCCTGATCAATATAATCTCTGAGTATAATACTATAGGATTCACGAAGACTATCATTCTGTTGAAATTTTCTCTCTAAAGATAGCAATCTACTTTTGGCAAGTGAAAATGAATCACCTAGGTTTGACGGATTATCCTTGAAAGGTAATGCTACACTATATCGGCCATTTTCATCTCTTTTAAAATTTTCCAAAAATATATTTTCGCAAATTTCATCATCATTGGTCAAAATGGGGGATGAAAATTCTTCTAACTCCCACATCTTTTCTACTAATCTATCCAAGTTTGAATCAATGGCCGCAAAATGACAATGAATTGGATCGGTTTCGAACTTGATTTTATTCGCATGTCCAGTCACCACATAACCAAAGGAAGTTTGGACAGCCGTGGGAGTATCTACTGCACCGGTTATCTTATCAGATCCAATTATCTCGGCGAATACCGAAGCTCCCAATATTCCGTCAATCGCACCCGGAGTGTGAAATAGAGGATCGGCTAAAGAAATATTTTTCAAGTGGTGAAATGAGTTCGTATCAACAGAAATTTCGGGTAATTTACTAGTTACTTTATCGACTAAAAGTACTTCGATAGGAATTCGAACTTCAGGATTAAAATTCGAACAAATTGTAAGGGTTGATCGGCCCTTCAGTGAATTAACATGGCCACCGATACCTATTATATTGGAACTGATCTTTGAATACGTGAATCCTAGTTTTTCACAACAATCGAATGTAAGCAAATTGGACATGGACCCGCTGTCCAATAAAAATCTAATTTGCTGTTCCTTATTCCATTTATCATGCACTTTAACAAGAAGAGTACCCAAAAGAACAATTTTTGATTCTTGTTTAGCGAAATTGGTGCACAAAGTCAGGTTTGAACTTTCATTCTCATTCAAAGATGGTTGAGGGTTGCTATTTTCGATTCCACTAGAAAGAGAGTTCGAAGCGAATCTATCAATTTGCGTTTCATATTTGTGTAAAAGTGAATGATGTTTCATCCTACAAATGGTGCAACTAAATCTGGATGGGCAAGAAACTACTCTATGTTTGCTAGAAAAACAGTTCAAACACAAATTTTTATCTTTTATCAATTTAAATCTTTGTTCAAATTTCCAATTTTTAAAAAGACAACAATCTTTCAACAAATGCATTCCTTTGTTACAAGCTAAACAGCTCATCTCGGAAGACTGATCCTTAGTGAAAAAGGATCTGGTATTTTTAAAAGGTTGACCTGATTTGGAGGAAATGAGATTCTGAGTTTGTCGAGGTCTTTCAAATTTAACAGCAATTCTACTCTGTTGACGAACGAATGTTTGGAGATGTTCATATTTTGGCAAATCTTTCTTGTCTCTCACTAATTCAAATGCATTTATGGTTTCTTGAGAGAGTTTGGACATAGCAATATAGGTCAATATATAATCTTGCAAATCAGTTAAATTTAGTCGTTTCAAAGCGGTAACATTTGTATCAAATTTTTCCAAGAATGTCTGGAGACAATTAGGGTGATTATTCGATAAAGGGCGAAAATTCAATAGGCGATCTAGGTAAAGGTTGGCAAGAGATGCCTTATCATTATAAGTTTCTTCTAATAATTTCCAAATGAGGTCATAATTATCAGGAACGGATTCATAGGCGTGACATGTTTTCAAAGCTTTTCCTGAAAGACTCCCTAGGAGGTACTGAAGTTTTTCAGCTTTCGAAAATTCAATTTTTGAATGTACAAGTTGTTTGAAATTCTCATGGAAAACTGGCCAAATAATTAAATCTTCACCATCAAATTTAACCAATTCAATGGCAGGCATACGAATTCTGGGTTTATCGTTACTACTATTGGAAGACGAAGCTCGACTATTCGACGGAGCTCGTTGTTTTATGAATTTTGCCGCTAAATATTCAATATGACTATATACATCCTCAAATCCATCAACAATGCCGTAATCAATACTTTCATCAGGTTTCAATTCCTGTTTAAGAATAACTATTTCTTGGCAAATATTATGGTATTCCTCAACAACTTTGGAGAAGTTTCCGAAACGTACAGTGAAATCTTTAAGTTTGGCGCGATCATTCGGTGATGTTTCAAGGGAATTTCCCGCATCAAAACACAATTGAGCCCTCCTAAATAGGTTTTCACGTTTAGCACCCAGTCTTTCTAATTTCAATTCGGACGGGCTCTTAGACATGACTGGAAATCGAACTAGTATCGACGGCTAACAAAAAAAACCGAAAGGTACACACAAGCAAAAAGGGCGATGGTATGGCGGCGTATCAATGTCACTTATGAACTGATAAGGTAAATTCAACTCGGAATGGATATGTACTGGTTATGATTATAACTATGGATTTCGTTCAACAACGTTTTATACTAACATCCACTATATTGGTAAATCAATATCTAATTTATTTGGAATGAATCCAAACAATTTCAAACTAACGACGACAAAAGGTAAAATTCATCCCGGTTCGTTAGGACCAAATGGTGGGTTTTGCAAAAATGTGAATAGCAGACTGTATGGTTAATCGACTTACCAATAAATGTAGACGACAATCACTTGGTCGAACATCACCTTAAGGGGGGTAAGGGGGTTGGATTGGATACAATGGGAAGGTGATTTCACTAATTTGTTTTCTAACCGGAATATAACTCTCGAGGTAATCGACTTTCTTTCCATCTGTTAACTATCTCCGCTTACGTTCTTCTGTCGACTCGTGCGCGAATATTTTCAAAATTAAATGGGCAGGCAACACACGTTGCACCGCGGGTGTATGAAGGGAAATGGCCAAAACAATAGCTGAGACACTCGCACCCGTGTCAATCTGAAATTTTACCTTCACTTTATTGACCATCAGATCAATTTTGAATAAACTTTGTTCTTCCTGATCATTCCCTAAAGAAAACAGTTGTAACTCGTCATCGAGCAGTGGTCTGTTATCTGCTATACAGGGTCTTTCACGAGGAACCTCACCCATATTTATACGGGAAACTACTGAACGTATTTTCATGAAATTCAGCACTTATAAGTATTTCACGATGCTGATGAAATCTAAAATATTTTCAAGGCATGAGCACCTCCGGTTTTTCCGGAAATGATGTCAACTTCCGTTTTTCAAATTAGAACACCATTTTTTTATTGCAGAAATAGATTCCTTAGAAAATTTCAAGTTTTTTTGATGTAACATTTTTCAGTTTTGGTTGGAAAATTCTCTCTGAGCGGGAAAATTCGAAAAAAAAATCGAAAATAGAGCTCCGCTGAAACAAGAATAACTTCGAGGTTTTTGGATAGAAAATTTTCATTTTTGGGATTTTTCAAGATGTAAGATTGATGTATCCACTTTGAAAATCGAAATCGCGATTCATGAGACAGGGGGTGAAAAAATTGCTTTCAAATTTAGGGATGACAAAATCGTGAAAAATCAATTTTTTCAGATTAGAACCCCCTTTTTTTATGGCAGATATTGAATCCACGTTAAAAAATAATGTGAGTGTATGAATCACACCCTTGCCCTAAAGTGGATATTTTCTGAGTTATTCACAAAAAACTGTTTTTCGTCTTGAATTTTCAGCTATTTCTTTTCCCTTCACGCCAAAAAGATGAAATTTTCAGGAACTGTTACTTAAACCATGTTTTAGATTTTACTACCCTAATATGCAAGAGAAAAAAGTTACAGGTTGTTCCTAAATAGATGGCGAATTTGGATTCGAATTTGTATCGGAAACCTCTTTATTTCAACTAATCGGCCATCGGTTTTCTCTCCAGTGATAAATAAATAATTCCTTATGAACCATATGCAAAAACTTACCATGTTTTACATTCTTTTTTTCAATGATAGATATCATTAATTACATCTGCCAAATTCCTCTTTATTCAGTAGCATGTAATTAATGATATCTATCATTAAAAAAAAGAATGTAAAACATGGTAAGTTTTTGCATATGGTTCATAAGGAATTATTTATTTATCACTGGAGAGAAAACCGATGGCCGATTAGTTGAAATAAAGAGGTTTCCGATACAAATTCGAATCCAAATTCGCCATCTATTTAGGAACAACCTGTAACTTTTTTCTCTTGCATATTAAGGTAGTAAAATCTAAAACATGGTTTAAGTAACAGTTCCTGAAAATTTCATCTTTTTGGCGTGAAGGGAAAAGAAATAGCTGAAAATTCAAGACGAAAAACAGTTTTTTGTGAATAACTCAGAAAATATCCACTTTAGGGCAAGGGTGTGATGCAGACACTCACATTATTTTTTAACGTAGATTCAATATCTGCCATAAAAAAATGGGGTTCTAATTTGAAGAAATTGATTTTTCACGATTTTGTCATCCCTAACTTTGAAAGCGATTTTTTCACCCCCTGTATCATGAATTGCGATTTCAATTTTTAAAGTGGATACATCAATCTTACATCTTGAAAAATCCCAAAAATGAAAATTTTCCATCCAAAAACCTCGAAGTTATTCTTGTTTCAGCGGAGCTCTATTTTCGATTTTTTTTTCGAATTTTTCCGCTCAGAGAGAATTTTCCAACCAAAACTAAAAAATGTTACATCAAAATAACTTGAAATTTTCTAAGGAATCTATTTCTGCAATAAAAAAATTGTGTTCTAATTTGAAAAACGGAAGTTGACGTCATTTCCGGAAGAACCGGAGGTGCTCATGCCTTGAAAATATTTTAGATTTCATCAGCATCGTGAAATACTTATAAGTGCTGAATTTCATGAAAATACGTTCAGTAGTTTCCCGTATAAATATGGGTGAGGTTCCTCGTGAAAGACCCTGTATAATATTGCCTGTTGTTATTCTCATGTTTATTCTTTTTAAATTTATTTTCGAAACAGACTGCTGCCAAATGACCTTTTCTGTTACATATTCTACAAACATAAAAACGAAATGTGCCCCTAACTTTTTCATGATCAGGTTTTCCGCATGCTCGGCATTTTTCTGACGTCATTTGTGTTTCCTTGCTCCTATTGGCTGTCTGTGTCCCCGTCTTCGGGTTTCCAGATTTTCTTCTTCCGCTTCTGCGCTCTAAGTACTGGAATGCCTCAGTCTTCTCTTTGCTGGTTCCTGCAGCCATTTTCTGCTGAAAATGATTTTGAGCCGCCATTTTGTTTTCAGCCAACGCTACCATTTCTTCTAGGGAAACTGTAATTTTCTCCTCCAGAAGTCTATCCAACACTGGACCTGTTTCGTAGCCACAGAAAAATTTATCACGTAGACACATATTCAGCTCGCTACCAAATTTGCATCGAACTGCCAAACCACGAATGCGTGCCGCCCATTCCTTTGGTGACTCCCCTTCTGTCTTCTTAGCTTGATAGAATTTATACCTTTCAGCTAATGGAATCTCTTGAGGTAGCATTTGATTATCGAAAAGGCTAATCAATCTGTCGAACGATTTTCGCTCCGGTTTTTCTGGACTGCACAGACTGTATATCAACTTGTATGCTTTTTCATCCAGCATATTTAACAGTATTGATCTTCTCTTCGATTCACTCCCCTCACTGTCCAATCCATTCGCAGCAAAGTAGTTGTTCAATCGCGCTCTATAGATTGACCAATCCGTTCCGAGGCTGAACTCTCTTAGTTTGCCCACAATTGAATGACTTGATTGTATTGTTAAACTTTCTTCTGCCATTTTCTCGTCGCCAAAATGTTACGTTTTTACTGAATTAGGAATCTAATAAAACACCGTCTGTTCATTGCCCATATATTACAACAACTGAGGAATCTGAATTCTAATACCACATGTGCACCTTACTTCCAGTACTTATCTATCTATGTACACTAGTCAACAGATTACAATTTTAGGCGAATACAATGTTCAACCTTAATACATCACAAGAATCATTTTATTTTATTTTGCCTATTTACAAATATTCAAATATCTTACCTGTAAAAGAAACGACATTAATGTTATTGATTACAGGTGTAAATGATAATCTAATTCAACAATAATTATTCAAAATAACAAATTGAAATATTGCACGATAATTCCGTGACTTTTATTTGACAATATAATTTGTCTAAATATAGAGCATAGAAATACCTGGTGTTGGCACTGATTAGATTTTGTTTAAGACTTTCTTGTCGATCGGAAACGTGATATTTTGTGCAGCTTTTATTTCTCCCGAAAGGGGTCGCGTTTTTTGTCGTTGCCGCAGTAGCGCCACGACCGATAAATATTGCGGATTTATTCCGGAACTAGTCCAAAATCTGAAATCTAGGATGCCGTTTTGATCTACGAATTTTGGTCACGATTTTTAGTAGGGAGTCGTTACACCAGGTGTTCTATGCATCTATGTCTAAATCCACGTTACTGGATCTTACATTTATTTTTATAAATCATACAGACGTTCGTTAGAGCGCGGTAAAATTCGAACTGAAGAATAAATTCTTTATATTCATACTAATTTTCTCCATGCTGGTGTAAATACTACCTTATTTCATTTGATGCAAATGTTCTGGATATATTCTGCCGAAAGAATAATACGTTCGGTAATCTCAAAATGTCACAAGTGCTTCCGAACGAATCCAAAAGCGTTTGAACTCATGATGGGACATTTGCCCAAATTTCGTGTTACCGGAATAAAACCTTTCGGAAACTCTGGAGTTGATCTAGCAGGTCCATTCACAATAAAAACATCTCGGATACGCGGGGCTAAATCTACAAAATCATATCTTGCATTGTTCATTTGTTGTGCTACTAAAGCCGTTCACCTAGAATTACTCTCAGATCTTACAGCTGAATGTTTCTTGATGGGTTTTCGAAGGTTTATTTCTCGAAGAGGTCGTTGTTCAAATGTGTACTCTGATTGCGGTACAAATTTCATTGCTAGTTCCAAATACTTGAAACAAATAATGGAATACTCATCTGCGAAAGAAAATATCTCGTGGCATTTTAATCCACCTTCGGCAACCCATATGGGTGGTATTTGGGAAGCCAATATCAAGAGTGCAAAATCTCATGTAATGCGAGTCATTAGAGATCAAATTCTCACCTATGAAGAATTAAATACCTTTTTCTACAAACGTCAAAAAATGACAAGGTTCGCGCATAGACAACAATATGCGAAGTGACCCTTTTTTTCATTTTCCTTCGTTACCTTGACACCGTGCGCGAAGTAGTGTGCGAAATACTTACTTCGCGCACTGCATGTAAACTACATAGGATTTTCATATTTAATTAACCTTTATGTCCCTCAATCAACCAAAAATCCAAGAAATCATTTATTTATTACTGTTTAACAATAATTAAGGCTTTCAAATTGTGAGAAATTTAACACTACCTAATTATTATTTACAATTAGAAAGGAAGATTTTTTAGCGGCATGCAGACAATTTTTGAGATTCCGGAAAAAGTCACACACCTTGCAGGACTTTTTGTGTGACTTTTTCCGAAATTTCAAAAATTGTCTGCATGCCGCTAAAAAATCTTCCTTTCTAAATGAATTCACAGACGATAAAATCATTCATAATTATTTACAATGTTAACATTTATGGTGCAGTCAGTGCACGAACGTTTGTAGAAAAAATTTTGTTTGCATCTCATGCGCGAAATACTTTGGTGATCTCGACTATTTTTTTTTAACTCGGCTGCGCCTCGTTAAAAAAAAGCAGTTCTCGATCACCAAAGTAGCATTTCGCGCACTAGATACAAAAATAACTATATTCAATAGAATAGAAGCGATTTTTAATTCACGCCCGCTCTGCCCCGTAAGTAGCGATCCTAATGACGTAACTGCTCTCACACCAGGGCATTTTTTAACATTGGAACCTCTAGTTGCTCTGCCTGATCCCGATTACACGAATATTAATGTAAATCGTTCAACTAGATGGCAATTAATATTGAGGTTACATCGCGATTTCTGGAATAGGTGGAGTCGGGAATATTTACACACTCTCCATCAAAAATCTAAATGGACTACGCAGAGTGTGAATGCTAAAGAAGGTTCCGTGGTTCTAATAAAAAGTGAAATCTCTTCTCCGTTGAATTGGCCATTGGGTCGTATCATTGAATTATATCCTGGAAAGGATGGTATCGCTCGAGTGGCTTTAGTGAAAACTGCGAGTGGTCAACTTAGAAGACCATTAGTGAAACTTTGCCCTTTACCTTACCAATGAAAAATTAATAATACAAAAAAAAATTATACAAAAAAATAATATAAAAAAAATAATAATAAAGAAGAAAAAAATAAATGCAATGGTTCAGGAAATGTTGAGCATTTCCAGCGCGGCGGGTATGTTTCGTCTTTCATGAATTTATTCAGATTGGTCCATTTTTTTTTATTCTGGATGTTGATAGAATTGATTTTATTCAGTACAGTTCATTATTTTGTTTCTAATGTTCTTAGATATTTCTTTGTTGATGGAGGAAGTATTTCATTGCGAAAGTTGTTGTTCTACCTATTGTTTTTTTTAAGTACATACAAAGTATTTCTGAATAACTCTGTCCTTCTTCACCATCGATTCCGATCCACAAACAAAATGTCCTTACGACCAGATGGGACGGAACTGATGGAGAGACGGCAGCTTATCGTGACACGCGCTGATACGTACACGTACCTACTATTTTCCTACGATTTTACGAAATTAATAATTTCCAAATTTTCTTTCCACTATACATTTAATATTAGTGAAAACTATTGATCAAGTGCTCCAACCGAGGATTGAGAGCTTCATTAAGGGAGGATACAGCCGTCCCGGACTCCTTTGTTTCCAAGATTCACTTACCATCTTACCAAGCATCCCTTATCTACCAAGGGTAAGTCGGAATTATCTTGTATGCTTACTTGTTTTGAATATTTGAACTTTGATACTTTACGCAATTTTTGTCGATTATTGAACCCGCAGTATTGATTTCAAAGAAAATATTGAACCAGCTTCTCAGAAAGAAAGAAAATATAGTTCACTTCCGAAACAATATTGTTCGAAATTCTCTACAGACCTAAAATATTTTCAGGGCCAGAGCACTTCCGGCTATACAGGGAGTGAAAATAAATTTGCACAAAAATTTTTTTTCAATATTTTCGTTTCTGATATGATTGAGTATTCAATGCTGAATACATTTCTGTTAAAACCATTGTATTCATTTGAATAGTTCTCAAAATATCGACAAAAAACCTGAAAAAAAGTCAAATATTCATAGTCAGTATCATGTTCATTTTTCCTATTCTGAACATCCTGAGTCTGAACCGTTCCCACAACGTCAAAGTAGTAGAATGTGGAAAGGTCATGCATCTTTTGAATTTCATGAATATCATCACAGGCTGTTTCAAATTTTGTGTCAAAAACTGTCATCGAGAATTGGCCATAACTTCTGTTTTTCAAATTAGAACCCTATTTTTTTATGATTGCGTTGGACTCTGCGAAGAAAAACAGTGATAGCACTCTAAGATGCTATTGCTCCTAAATTCATTAATTCCCGTGTTATTTGAGCTTTTCTCGATTCATGTTGTACGTAGAGTCAAATTCATCGAATCTATACAGATTTGATGAATATTCTCATGAAACCATAGTAACAACTTATAATTAGGCCTGTCACTTGTGAATTTTAAATGGGATCATTTATCTTCTATGGTCACAGAATATTCTCATGCAACATATTCGATGAATATTTTCATGGAACCATTGAATAAAATCGAAAAGTAAAGATGAAACCTAAGATTAGACCTGTCAGTTGTGAATTATTAATGGTAAAATTTATCTTCTATGGTCACATAATATTCTCAAGTAAAAGATTAGATGAATTTCACTACGTACAACATAAATCCAGAAAAGCTCAAATAACTCGGGAATTACTGAATTTAGGGGCAAGAGCATCTGAGAGTGCTATCATTACTTTTCTTCGCAGAATCCAACGCAATATTAAAAAAATAGGGTTCTAATTTGAAAAACAGAAGTTATGGCCAATTTTCGATCACAGTTTTCGACTCAAAATTTGAAACACCCTGTGATGATATTTATGAAATTCGAAAGATGCATGACCTTTCCACATTCTTCTACTTTGACGTTGTGAGAACGGTTTACACTCAGGATGTTCAAAATGAGAAAAATAAGCATAATAGTGACTATGAATATTTGACTTTTTTCAGGTTTTTCTTCGATATTTTGAAAACTATTCGAATGAATACAATGGTTTTAGCAGAAACGTATTCAGCATTGAATACTCAATCATATCGGAAACGAAAAGATTGAAAAAAAATTTTTTCGAGCAAATTTAATTTCACTCCCTGTATAACCGGAAGTGCTCTGGCTCTGAAAATATTTTAGGTCTGTAGAGAATTTCGAACAATATCATAATCCCAATTTTCAGATTTCAAATATGTCCAGTTCTCCAGAAACGTCTAAAAGGCACTCGAACTTGGGACACTCTGTATATCACTTATGGCGCTAAAATCTGTGTTGACATTTATATTGTTTTCACATAAATGGATTTCTATCGACTCCATGAAAAGCCTTTTATTTATATTATCAACCCGCCTCAAGATGTTCACTTCATCGAAGTTCATGACATGACCAGTCTCAACCGTATGCCTTGATAAACCTGTAGTTGATTTCAATGATTTACTATATCTAAGACTCTGGTTTCCAGTCGTCTTCCCGTTCGACCAATATACTTAGCCAGACAAATCCCACATTTTATACGGTAAACCACATTACGGTTGTTGATAAGATCTTCTTTGTCTTTAAGTATAGTGAACACTATACTTCGTAATTTATTTGGTACAGTTTTAACAATTTTGATATCTTTGTGATCCTGGAACAATGATATTATCTTTGATGTTATTTTATCATAATGACATAGTTTAAAGAACTTGTAATTGGTGGGGTTTAATTCTATTGCATTAGGTGGGCTGTCAGTACCATCTATTATCTCACTTGTTATGGTTTAAGTATTATAAAAGATCTTATTGATTAATTTCAAAGGATATGAATTCAGCAAGAGCAAATTTTTCAATCTACATAATGCATTGTTATATTTTGTCGTGTCACAAATGTTGTGTAATCTATTTTTCATTCCTGTGACCAAATTAATTTTATGTTGGAACTCATGCGCCGAGCCGTAATTTAAGCACCTGCCAGATGAGAAAGGTTTTGTGTACCAATCCTTGTAGATCACCTGATCATTTCTCACAAGCATCACATCTAGAAAAGGTAGTTTATTACCAACCTCTCCCTCAGCTGTGAATGCAATATTTACATCAAACATGCCAAACACCTCAACCATCTCGTTCAATCCATGAGGTGGTACCAAACAAAACAGGTCATCGACAAACTTTTTAATGACGGGCATATCAAATGAGAGCTTAAGTATACACACATCCAGGAGATCGTCCATCACCCACTGAGCCAAAATGGGTGATATCACAGAACACATAGGAGTGCCTTTTGTTTGTAGATAAAAAGAACTGTTGAATCTACAGTATGTTGTCTGGAAAACCAGCTCAACCAACCCCAAAAATTGTTTTTCATTACATGGACAATTCGGTTGTATCTCTTGCCAATGACTGGTAATCGACCTCCTTGCAGATTCAAAAGTTATGTTCGTAAATAACGAAATGCCATCCAGGCTTGCCATAATGTAATCCCCTGGTATTGGTGTTCTGTTAATAGTACCGCTAAAATCAAATGAATCTTTTACATAATAAGGAGATTCCTGATATCAGCACTGACGAAATCGAGTATGCGCTGGTCCAAATTAAGAATGGACGAGCTCCTGGAGAGTATGGAATTGCTGTAGAGATGCTGAAGGGGGGAGGTGCTGCTGCAGTGGATTCCATACAGATTCTCCTGAACAAATGCTTGAGAGATCTGAGCATACCGGATTCATGGAAAAGCGCCCAAGGCAATTTACTTTTCAAAAAGGGAGATAAACTCGACATTGCCAACTACAGGCCAATTAGTCTCCTTCCACACCCTTATAAGCTCTTGACAAAGATAATAATGAATCGACTTTCAAATAAATTTGAGGATTACCAATCACCTGAACAGGCCGGATTCAGTACGATAGATCACATACAAACAATACGTACCCTCATTGAAAAATGCACTGAATACAATGTCCCACTCAACATTGCCTTTATAGATTACAACAAAGCGTTCGATTCTATAGAACACTGGGCTATCTTCGAAGCTATGGACAACGCGAGAATCGACTCCCGATACAGAAATCTCGAGATTCATTTATTTCCTCATCAGGAGAACTGAAACATATAAATGAAGAGATGAATAAATCTCGAAAGCTTGAGCAAAAGAAAAGAATTTATCAATCAATTAGTGCTGCTATTCCCACTACCCAATTTTCTGATATGTAATTACTATTCGGCAACGAATTTCGATAATATAATAAATTACTAAATCAATTGAAATTGAAATTTATTCAGAGAAAAGGTACATTTTTAAGAAACAAAAAATCATATGCAGGAAAGTTTAACATTTTGGTGTGGGTAAATAATGATGTGAAATATAAACGGAAATGAAATTGAAATAAGTACCTAATATCGAAAGCAAATCTTTTTATAAGCTTTTATTTAGTTTCACCTGTCCCGGTGTCTGTCTGTCTGTCTGTGTGTCTATAATCAAATCTTGCAAGTTAAATATGACACACTTCTAATCGTCCGATTGATTTGAAATTTTTCAGGTGTACCTTATTCTGGTGACAATGCATCATGAAATATTTTTCATAGAAAAAAACAGAATGGCGGCTCCAAAATGGCAGATGAGTTTTGTATTTATGATCCGATTCCATTCAAAATTAGAATCTGGGGGTATTTGGGTTCGGAAATGATGATACTTTTGTCAAAACTGCGAAATCCAAGATGGCGGCCGCAATATGGCGGATGAGTTATGTGATTATGATCATATTCTATTAAAAATTGGTATATGAGGGTTTTCTGGTTCGGAAATTACGTTTCTTCAAAATCGTGGAATTCTAGATGGCGGCTTCAAAATGGCGGATGAGTGTTGTTATAAAAGCTTATCTTCAAAAATGATTTTTGAGAATTAGGCTTGTTTACAAAACTAATCACCTTCTATTTCATATTGCTCGGTGCTTGTTAAGTCAGATGAAGTTTTTGATTCTGGCAGATTAAACCAAAAATGTCTTCTATTTTCGAGCATAAGAGGAACTAAAGTATGCAGGATGTTCTGTTTCTTTGGAACGGAAATTCCCCTTACAGGTAATATTTCAACATTTAGAGTTCCTGTTTGTAATTTACTTATATATTTTTTTGAAATAAATCAGTTGTTCTTGGATCATCGTTAAAATCATTTTTATAGTTCATAGTAAATTTACCTTTTTCGAAAGATGCTTCCACAACATTACCCAAAACAAAATCTTTTATAGGATCATCGCCTTTTTTGGTACTCCTTTTTTTATTTTTGAACGCATGAAATTCCTCCAAAAGTATTATTTTTAATCATTTTCTAGCTGATTCAGTTGTTACAACCAAATCTTCAAAATCGGTTCAATATTACATTCCTGTTCCATAGAGCAGCTACTCTTAAGTTCTGCTTCCTAGCAATAACTTATGCCCACTTGCACCGTTTTATGCCTAGGACAGACTTTGTTAAGGAGTGCCTTAACTTTAAGTTGGTCTTATCCTCGCCTTTGCGCATCATAGCTTGCACCGCACTCTCACTACCAACGACTCAGTAAAGCACGAGTTAAGGAATGGTGAATCTGGCAACATGGCTAAGTTTGATGATTTTGTCGGTTTCTGTACAATTTTCTACCTGAGAAGAAAATTGCTATAGCAGATTTGACAGAGAAATTATTGAAGAATCAAAAGTCAGTTATCAGGCAACAGGATAGGTATATTTAGAATCAATTTTTAATTTGCCGACGTTTCGGAGGAATCTTCCTCCTTTATCAAGGCTACAAAAAAACACATTGAAAATCACAATGACAGCGTTACAACAATCAATAACATACCTTATTAAATAACTAAATGGTTGAACAATGGTCGTGATATCTAAGAGAAACAGACTTTACATCAACAAAAATCATGGTGTAGCGGTGTGCAATTCATAAAAATTTCCTTGAATCTCGCAAAAAACTCAATCATCACAATTGAGGTTACGGACATAGAAATAATTCTTCTTCTTTATTATTCCTTAGGTTAGAATATTATATTATTTTGTTACTTCACCAGTTGTGAAGTGATGCGAGAGACATCTATAAATAGAATTCGACACTACCAACACCAATTAAAATTGAAAGGAAATTTAAAATCACCCAACTACACCATACTAATCACATGTCGACTAACAATTGGTTGTAAATTATGCTAAGGTTATTGACATCTTCTCGAAAATTCACAGTTTTGTTTCTTTTTATGTATATCATTTCACTTATATTCCTCGAGTATTTGTTACGTTCTACATCCAAAATACTAACTTGGTCAAAATTAAATTTATGGCCTGTAGTGAATGAGTGGGCTGAAAGGGCGGTTTTATTGTTGTTATTTAAACTATTACAATCATACTTGTGTTGTTTAATTCGTTCTTTTATGTATTGTCCAGTTTGTCCGATATAACTTTTATCACAATTACAACATGGAATCTTATAAATAACATTAGTTTTAAGTTGTAAGGGAGTGTTATCTTTAAGTCTAGAAAAATACCTGTTAGTTGTGCAAACATTATAAAAAGCAGCAGTGCATTGAAATTCTCTAAAAACTTTGTTAATGCTGTGTGATACATTGGGAAGGAATGGGAATTTCTTATATATCAATTCATTCTTTTGTTTAATTTGGGGAGTGTTAGTATTGTAAGAATTCAAATATTTATTCACGGAATTATTAATCAAATATATAGGGTAATTATTTTTAAGCAAAATGTTCTTGACTTTAATTAGATTATTATGGTGGAATACAGCGTCGCTAAGGTTGATTGATCTGTGTATTAGATTGTTAATAACATTTATTTTGTGCTGTAAACAATGATTGCTGAAATAGTTCAAGCATCTGTTAGAATTAATAGGTTTAGTATACCAATTAGTAAGCAATCTACTGCCTTCACGAATCAACATGATGTCAAGAAAAGGCAGGCTACCATCAACTTCCCTTTCAATAGTGAATTGTATCTTGGGATGGTACGCGTTGAATACTTGCAAAGTGTAATCCACCTTGTCCTCTGGGACCAATAGAACCGTGTCATCCACATATAGTTTAAGGAGAGGAGTTTCATAATCCAAATGAGATGAAACAAAATCAAACAATTCCACCATTACAAGATTAGCCAGCGATGGACTGGTTGGAGCGCCCATAGGGGTTCCATCAAGTTGTTTATAAAAACTATTGTCAAAGCTAAAGTAGCTACTGTCGAAATAGGTCGTCAGTAGTGAGATAAATGTATCTTTATCTAAGTTGGTGTAATTACTGATGAAAAACCACTTCCTCCTAACAATGTCTACCGTGAGTTGTTTAGGGATATTATTGAATAGTGCCACTACGTCCAAAGACACCAAAATGTATCCTTCCGGTACCACTAAGTCAGCGCAATATTCCACCAACGTAGCTGAATTCTTCAGGTTGTAGGTTGAGCATGTTAACACTGAGCCAAGCACTTTATGTAAATAAATGGCAATACTATTGTAGGGAGCATCAATGCAGCTGACTATAGGTCTTAAGCTCAATGTGTTCTTATGAACTTTTCTCAGGCAATAGAGTTTCGGAGGTGAGCTATTATGTTTGATCATATTTTTGTATTCATGGTCAGATATGTATTCATTATCCCTCAATTTTTTGATTAGAGCGTTGTTTTGTTTTTGGATTTTGTTGGTTGGATCTAATTTAAGTTTTTCATACATTGTGGTATCACTTAACATGTTTTTCACCTCTCGCAAGTATTCATCTCTCTGCATAATAACAGTAAGGTTTCCTTTGTCAGATCTGCTTATAATTAGTTGTGGATTGTTCTTAATGAATTCATTTGTTGTCTTTATGATTCTTTGTTCTTCTTGATTGTGCTTTCTGTGCTTTTTCTTTGTAATAAAATTTTTAACTATGCCTACACATCTAGATCTGAAGGTGTTCTTGTCATCATCAGGGATGTGTTGTGAATTGGCAGCTGCTTCCATATCCTTTATAATGTTCACAATAGGAAGTTTTTTTGGTATTAAACCATAATTAGGACCTAGACTCAATAGGCTCGAGACTTCATCCGGGATGGTGGTATTTGTGTAATTGATCAAAAATTCTTTGTTAGTATCAAATGGAGAGAAGGGACGTTGCTTGAGTTTGAGTTCATTAAATTTCTTGATGTTAGTGGATTTAACTCTCTGGAATATTAGGTTGTAGTTTGAGATACTCATGTTCATTATTCTTGACAATGTGGTTTCATCCAATTGATTGCGTAAGTAGTTGTCTAGTAGTCGGATATGTTTTCTAATGTTGTCTATCTTCCAAATACAGACCTTTATTTCAATGTTCAACACTGAGAATCTGAACCTCTTGAAGGTTTTGTCGACCAAGTTTTTATAAGGGTGGTCATCAAGTTCAAGTGTGAAGATATGATTGATGTTGTTTACTATGTGACTAGGAATTAATCCACTTTTTCTGCAGCTCAACAGAAAGATTCTTCGGTTCAAACATGAAGCCAACCTTTTGTATAAAGTGATGAACCGCTTGCTTTCATGACAATTGTGTGTTCCGTATGTGTCCCTTATTGTCTGGAAGAAACCCCTCGGTACCAATGATGTTTGTTCAGTATCATCCATGTTTGAAATCAAAAGTCAGTTATCAGGCAACAGGATAGGTATATTTAGAATCAATTTTTAATTTGCCGACGTTTCGGAGGAATCTTCCTCCTTTATCAAGGCTACAAAAAAACACATTGAAAATCACAATGACAGCGTTACAACAATCAATAACATACCTTATTAAATAACTAAATGGTTGAACAATGGTCGTGATATCTAAGAGAAACAGACTTTACATCAACAAAAATCATGGTGTAGCGGTGTGCAATTCATAAAAATTTCCTTGAATCTCGCAAAAAACTCAATCATCACAATTGAGGTTACGGACATAGAAATAATTCTTCTTCTTTATTATTCCTTAGGTTAGAATATTATATTATTTTGTTACTTCACCAGTTGTGAAGTGATGCGAGAGACATCTATAAATAGAATTCGACACTACCAACACCAATTAAAATTGAAAGGAAATTTAAAATCACCCAACTACACCATACTAATCACATGTCGACTAACAATTGGTTGTAAATTATGCTAAGGTTATTGACATCTTCTCGAAAATTCACAGTTTTGTTTCTTTTTATGTATATCATTTCACTTATATTCCTCGAGTATTTGTTACGTTCTACATCCAAAATACTAACTTGGTCAAAATTAAATTTATGGCCTGTAGTGAATGAGTGGGCTGAAAGGGCGGTTTTATTGTTGTTATTTAAACTATTACAATCATACTTGTGTTGTTTAATTCGTTCTTTTATGTATTGTCCAGTTTGTCCGATATAACTTTTATCACAATTACAACATGGAATCTTATAAATAACATTAGTTTTAAGTTGTAAGGGAGTGTTATCTTTAAGTCTAGAAAAATACCTGTTAGTTGTGCAAACATTATAAAAAGCAGCAGTGCATTGAAATTCTCTAAAAACTTTGTTAATGCTGTGTGATACATTGGGAAGGAATGGGAATTTCTTATATATCAATTCATTCTTTTGTTTAATTTGGGGAGTGTTAGTATTGTAAGAATTCAAATATTTATTCACGGAATTATTAATCAAATATATAGGGTAATTATTTTTAAGCAAAATGTTCTTGACTTTAATTAGATTATTATGGTGGAATACAGCGTCGCTAAGGTTGATTGATCTGTGTATTAGATTGTTAATAACATTTATTTTGTGCTGTAAACAATGATTGCTGAAATAGTTCAAGCATCTGTTAGAATTAATAGGTTTAGTATACCAATTAGTAAGCAATCTACTGCCTTCACGAATCAACATGATGTCAAGAAAAGGCAGGCTACCATCAACTTCCCTTTCAATAGTGAATTGTATCTTGGGATGGTACGCGTTGAATACTTGCAAAGTGTAATCCACCTTGTCCTCTGGGACCAATAGAACCGTGTCATCCACATATAGTTTAAGGAGAGGAGTTTCATAATCCAAATGAGATGAAACAAAATCAAACAATTCCACCATTACAAGATTAGCCAGCGATGGACTGGTTGGAGCGCCCATAGGGGTTCCATCAAGTTGTTTATAAAAACTATTGTCAAAGCTAAAGTAGCTACTGTCGAAATAGGTCGTCAGTAGTGAGATAAATGTATCTTTATCTAAGTTGGTGTAATTACTGATGAAAAACCACTTCCTCCTAACAATGTCTACCGTGAGTTGTTTAGGGATATTATTGAATAGTGCCACTACGTCCAAAGACACCAAAATGTATCCTTCCGGTACCACTAAGTCAGCGCAATATTCCACCAACGTAGCTGAATTCTTCAGGTTGTAGGTTGAGCATGTTAACACTGAGCCAAGCACTTTATGTAAATAAATGGCAATACTATTGTAGGGAGCATCAATGCAGCTGACTATAGGTCTTAAGCTCAATGTGTTCTTATGAACTTTTCTCAGGCAATAGAGTTTCGGAGGTGAGCTATTATGTTTGATCATATTTTTGTATTCATGGTCAGATATGTATTCATTATCCCTCAATTTTTTGATTAGAGCGTTGTTTTGTTTTTGGATTTTGTTGGTTGGATCTAATTTAAGTTTTTCATACATTGTGGTATCACTTAACATGTTTTTCACCTCTCGCAAGTATTCATCTCTCTGCATAATAACAGTAAGGTTTCCTTTGTCAGATCTGCTTATAATTAGTTGTGGATTGTTCTTAATGAATTCATTTGTTGTCTTTATGATTCTTTGTTCTTCTTGATTGTGCTTTCTGTGCTTTTTCTTTGTAATAAAATTTTTAACTATGCCTACACATCTAGATCTGAAGGTGTTCTTGTCATCATCAGGGATGTGTTGTGAATTGGCAGCTGCTTCCATATCCTTTATAATGTTCACAATAGGAAGTTTTTTTGGTATTAAACCATAATTAGGACCTAGACTCAATAGGCTCGAGACTTCATCCGGGATGGTGGTATTTGTGTAATTGATCAAAAATTCTTTGTTAGTATCAAATGGAGAGAAGGGACGTTGCTTGAGTTTGAGTTCATTAAATTTCTTGATGTTAGTGGATTTAACTCTCTGGAATATTAGGTTGTAGTTTGAGATACTCATGTTCATTATTCTTGACAATGTGGTTTCATCCAATTGATTGCGTAAGTAGTTGTCTAGTAGTCGGATATGTTTTCTAATGTTGTCTATCTTCCAAATACAGACCTTTATTTCAATGTTCAACACTGAGAATCTGAACCTCTTGAAGGTTTTGTCGACCAAGTTTTTATAAGGGTGGTCATCAAGTTCAAGTGTGAAGATATGATTGATGTTGTTTACTATGTGACTAGGAATTAATCCACTTTTTCTGCAGCTCAACAGAAAGATTCTTCGGTTCAAACATGAAGCCAACCTTTTGTATAAAGTGATGAACCGCTTGCTTTCATGACAATTGTGTGTTCCGTATGTGTCCCTTATTGTCTGGAAGAAACCCCTCGGTACCAATGATGTTTGTTCAGTATCATCCATGTTTGAAATCAAAAGTCAGTTATCAGGCAACAGGATAGGTATATTTAGAATCAATTTTTAATTTGCCGACGTTTCGGAGGAATCTTCCTCCTTTATCAAGGCTACAAAAAAACACATTGAAAATCACAATGACAGCGTTACAACAATCAATAACATACCTTATTAAATAACTAAATGGTTGAACAATGGTCGTGATATCTAAGAGAAACAGACTTTACATCAACAAAAATCATGGTGTAGCGGTGTGCAATTCATAAAAATTTCCTTGAATCTCGCAAAAAACTCAATCATCACAATTGAGGTTACGGACATAGAAATAATTCTTCTTCTTTATTATTCCTTAGGTTAGAATATTATATTATTTTGTTACTTCACCAGTTGTGAAGTGATGCGAGAGACATCTATAAATAGAATTCGACACTACCAACACCAATTAAAATTGAAAGGAAATTTAAAATCACCCAACTACACCATACTAATCACATGTCGACTAACAATTGGTTGTAAATTATGCTAAGGTTATTGACATCTTCTCGAAAATTCACAGTTTTGTTTCTTTTTATGTATATCATTTCACTTATATTCCTCGAGTATTTGTTACGTTCTACATCCAAAATACTAACTTGGTCAAAATTAAATTTATGGCCTGTAGTGAATGAGTGGGCTGAAAGGGCGGTTTTATTGTTGTTATTTAAACTATTACAATCATACTTGTGTTGTTTAATTCGTTCTTTTATGTATTGTCCAGTTTGTCCGATATAACTTTTATCACAATTACAACATGGAATCTTATAAATAACATTAGTTTTAAGTTGTAAGGGAGTGTTATCTTTAAGTCTAGAAAAATACCTGTTAGTTGTGCAAACATTATAAAAAGCAGCAGTGCATTGAAATTCTCTAAAAACTTTGTTAATGCTGTGTGATACATTGGGAAGGAATGGGAATTTCTTATATATCAATTCATTCTTTTGTTTAATTTGGGGAGTGTTAGTATTGTAAGAATTCAAATATTTATTCACGGAATTATTAATCAAATATATAGGGTAATTATTTTTAAGCAAAATGTTCTTGACTTTAATTAGATTATTATGGTGGAATACAGCGTCGCTAAGGTTGATTGATCTGTGTATTAGATTGTTAATAACATTTATTTTGTGCTGTAAACAATGATTGCTGAAATAGTTCAAGCATCTGTTAGAATTAATGGGTTTAGTATACCAATTAGTAAGCAATCTACTGCCTTCACGAATCAACATGATGTCAAGAAAAGGCAGGCTACCATCAACTTCCCTTTCAATAGTGAATTGTATCTTGGGATGGTACGCGTTGAATACTTGCAAAGTGTAATCCACCTTGTCCTCTGGGACCAATAGAACCGTGTCATCCACATATAGTTTAAGGAGAGGAGTTTCATAATCCAAATGAGATGAAACAAAATCAAACAATTCCACCATTACAAGATTAGCCAGCGATGGACTGGTTGGAGCGCCCATAGGGGTTCCATCAAGTTGTTTATAAAAACTATTGTCAAAGCTAAAGTAGCTACTGTCGAAATAGGTCGTCAGTAGTGAGATAAATGTATCTTTATCTAAGTTGGTGTAATTACTGATGAAAAACCACTTCCTCCTAACAATGTCTACCGTGAGTTGTTTAGGGATATTATTGAATAGTGCCACTACGTCCAAAGACACCAAAATGTATCCTTCCGGTACCACTAAGTCAGCGCAATATTCCACCAACGTAGCTGAATTCTTCAGGTTGTAGGTTGAGCATGTTAACACTGAGCCAAGCACTTTATGTAAATAAATGGCAATACTATTGTAGGGAGCATCAATGCAGCTGACTATAGGTCTTAAGCTCAATGTGTTCTTATGAACTTTTCTCAGGCAATAGAGTTTCGGAGGTGAGCTATTATGTTTGATCATATTTTTGTATTCATGGTCAGATATGTATTCATTATCCCTATGACCTATAGTCAGCTGCATTGATGCTCCCTACAATAGTATTGCCATTTATTTACATAAAGTGCTTGGCTCAGTGTTAACATGCTCAACCTACAACCTGAAGAATTCAGCTACGTTGGTGGAATATTGCGCTGACTTAGTGGTACCGGAAGGATACATTTTGGTGTCTTTGGACGTAGTGGCACTATTCAATAATATCCCTAAACAACTCACGGTAGACATTGTTAGGAGGAAGTGGTTTTTCATCAGTAATTACACCAACTTAGATAAAGATACATTTATCTCACTACTGACGACCTATTTCGACAGTAGCTACTTTAGCTTTGACAATAGTTTTTATAAACAACTTGATGGAACCCCTATGGGCGCTCCAACCAGTCCATCGCTGGCTAATCTTGTAATGGTGGAATTGTTTGATTTTGTTTCATCTCATTTGGATTATGAAACTCCTCTCCTTAAACTATATGTGGATGACACGGTTCTATTGGTCCCAGAGGACAAGGTGGATTACACTTTGCAAGTATTCAACGCGTACCATCCCAAGATACAATTCACTATTGAAAGGGAAGTTGATGGTAGCCTGCCTTTTCTTGACATCATGTTGATTCGTGAAGGCAGTAGATTGCTTACTAATTGGTATACTAAACCTATTAATTCTAACAGATGCTTGAACTATTTCAGCAATCATTGTTTACAGCACAAAATAAATGTTATTAACAATCTAATACACAGATCAATCAACCTTAGCGACGCTGTATTCCACCATAATAATCTAATTAAAGTCAAGAACATTTTGCTTAAAAATAATTACCCTATATATTTGATTAATAATTCCGTGAATAAATATTTGAATTCTTACAATACTAACACTCCCCAAATTAAACAAAAGAATGAATTGATATATAAGAAATTCCCATTCCTTCCCAATGTATCACACAGCATTAACAAAGTTTTTAGAGAATTTCAATGCACTGCTGCTTTTTATAATGTTTGCACAACTAACAGGTATTTTTCTAGACTTAAAGATAACACTCCCTTACAACTTAAAACTAATGTTATTTATAAGATTCCATGTTGTAATTGTGATAAAAGTTATATCGGACAAACTGGACAATACATAAAAGAACGAATTAAACAACACAAGTATGATTGTAATAGTTTAAATAACAACAATAAAACCGCCCTTTCAGCCCACTCATTCACTACAGGCCATAAATTTAATTTTGACCAAGTTAGTATTTTGGATGTAGAACGTAACAAATACTCGAGGAATATAAGTGAAATGATATACATAAAAAGAAACAAAACTGTGAATTTTCGAGAAGATGTCAATAACCTTAGCATAATTTACAACCAATTGTTAGTCGACATGTGATTAGTATGGTGTAGTTGGGTGATTTTAAATTTCCTTTCAATTTTAATTGGTGTTGGTAGTGTCGAATTCTATTTATAGATGTCTCTCGCATCACTTCACAACTGGTGAAGTAACAAAATAATATAATATTCTAACCTAAGGAATAATAAAGAAGAAGAATTATTTCTATGTCCGTAACCTCAATTGTGATGATTGAGTTTTTTGCGAGATTCAAGGAAATTTTTATGAATTGCACACCGCTACACCATGATTTTTGTTGATGTAAAGTCTGTTTCTCTTAGATATCACGACCATTGTTCAACCATTTAGTTATTTAATAAGGTATGTTATTGATTGTTGTAACGCTGTCATTGTGATTTTCAATGTGTTTTTTTGTAGCCTTGATAAAGGAGGAAGATTCCTCCGAAACGTCGGCAAATTAAAAATTGATTCTAAATATACCTATCCTGTTGCCTGATAACTGACTTTTGATTTCAAACATGGATGATACTGAACAAACATCATTGGTACCGAGGGGTTTCTTCCAGACAATAAGGGACACATACGGAACACACAATTGTCATGAAAGCAAGCGGTTCATCACTTTATACAAAAGGTTGGCTTCATGTTTGAACCGAAGAATCTTTCTGTTGAGCTGCAGAAAAAGTGGATTAATTCCTAGTCACATAGTAAACAACATCAATCATATCTTCACACTTGAACTTGATGACCACCCTTATAAAAACTTGGTCGACAAAACCTTCAAGAGGTTCAGATTCTCAGTGTTGAACATTGAAATAAAGGTCTGTATTTGGAAGATAGACAACATTAGAAAACATATCCGACTACTAGACAACTACTTACGCAATCAATTGGATGAAACCACATTGTCAAGAATAATGAACATGAGTATCTCAAACTACAACCTAATATTCCAGAGAGTTAAATCCACTAACATCAAGAAATTTAATGAACTCAAACTCAAGCAACGTCCCTTCTCTCCATTTGATACTAACAAAGAATTTTTGATCAATTACACAAATACCACCATCCCGGATGAAGTCTCGAGCCTATTGAGTCTAGGTCCTAATTATGGTTTAATACCAAAAAAACTTCCTATTGTGAACATTATAAAGGATATGGAAGCAGCTGCCAATTCACAACACATCCCTGATGATGACAAGAACACCTTCAGATCTAGATGTGTAGGCATAGTTAAAAATTTTATTACAAAGAAAAAGCACAGAAAGCACAATCAAGAAGAACAAAGAATCATAAAGACAACAAATGAATTCATTAAGAACAATCCACAACTAATTATAAGCAGATCTGACAAAGGAAACCTTACTGTTATTATGCAGAGAGATGAATACTTGCGAGAGGTGAAAAACATGTTAAGTGATACCACAATGTATGAAAAACTTAAATTAGATCCAACCAACAAAATCCAAAAACAAAACAACGCTCTAATCAAAAAATTGAGGGATAATGAATACATATCTGACCATGAATACAAAAATATGATCAAACATAATAGCTCACCTCCGAAACTCTATTGCCTGAGAAAAGTTCATAAGAACACATTGAGCTTAAGACCTATAGTCAGCTGCATTGATGCTCCCTACAATAGTATTGCCATTTATTTACATAAAGTGCTTGGCTCAGTGTTAACATGCTCAACCTACAACCTGAAGAATTCAGCTACGTTGGTGGAATATTGCGCTGACTTAGTGGTACCGGAAGGATACATTTTGGTGTCTTTGGACGTAGTGGCACTATTCAATAATATCCCTAAACAACTCACGGTAGACATTGTTAGGAGGAAGTGGTTTTTCATCAGTAATTACACCAACTTAGATAAAGATACATTTATCTCACTACTGACGACCTATTTCGACAGTAGCTACTTTAGCTTTGACAATAGTTTTTATAAACAACTTGATGGAACCCCTATGGGCGCTCCAACCAGTCCATCGCTGGCTAATCTTGTAATGGTGGAATTGTTTGATTTTGTTTCATCTCATTTGGATTATGAAACTCCTCTCCTTAAACTATATGTGGATGACACGGTTCTATTGGTCCCAGAGGACAAGGTGGATTACACTTTGCAAGTATTCAACGCGTACCATCCCAAGATACAATTCACTATTGAAAGGGAAGTTGATGGTAGCCTGCCTTTTCTTGACATCATGTTGATTCGTGAAGGCAGTAGATTGCTTACTAATTGGTATACTAAACCTATTAATTCTAACAGATGCTTGAACTATTTCAGCAATCATTGTTTACAGCACAAAATAAATGTTATTAACAATCTAATACACAGATCAATCAACCTTAGCGACGCTGTATTCCACCATAATAATCTAATTAAAGTCAAGAACATTTTGCTTAAAAATAATTACCCTATATATTTGATTAATAATTCCGTGAATAAATATTTGAATTCTTACAATACTAACACTCCCCAAATTAAACAAAAGAATGAATTGATATATAAGAAATTCCCATTCCTTCCCAATGTATCACACAGCATTAACAAAGTTTTTAGAGAATTTCAATGCACTGCTGCTTTTTATAATGTTTGCACAACTAACAGGTATTTTTCTAGACTTAAAGATAACACTCCCTTACAACTTAAAACTAATGTTATTTATAAGATTCCATGTTGTAATTGTGATAAAAGTTATATCGGACAAACTGGACAATACATAAAAGAACGAATTAAACAACACAAGTATGATTGTAATAGTTTAAATAACAACAATAAAACCGCCCTTTCAGCCCACTCATTCACTACAGGCCATAAATTTAATTTTGACCAAGTTAGTATTTTGGATGTAGAACGTAACAAATACTCGAGGAATATAAGTGAAATGATATACATAAAAAGAAACAAAACTGTGAATTTTCGAGAAGATGTCAATAACCTTAGCATAATTTACAACCAATTGTTAGTCGACATGTGATTAGTATGGTGTAGTTGGGTGATTTTAAATTTCCTTTCAATTTTAATTGGTGTTGGTAGTGTCGAATTCTATTTATAGATGTCTCTCGCATCACTTCACAACTGGTGAAGTAACAAAATAATATAATATTCTAACCTAAGGAATAATAAAGAAGAAGAATTATTTCTATGTCCGTAACCTCAATTGTGATGATTGAGTTTTTTGCGAGATTCAAGGAAATTTTTATGAATTGCACACCGCTACACCATGATTTTTGTTGATGTAAAGTCTGTTTCTCTTAGATATCACGACCATTGTTCAACCATTTAGTTATTTAATAAGGTATGTTATTGATTGTTGTAACGCTGTCATTGTGATTTTCAATGTGTTTTTTTGTAGCCTTGATAAAGGAGGAAGATTCCTCCGAAACGTCGGCAAATTAAAAATTGATTCTAAATATACCTATCCTGTTGCCTGATAACTGACTTTTGATTTCAAACATGGATGATACTGAACAAACATTATTGAAGAATGAAGTGGAGTAGCAAAAGAAGCAACCGGCATTGAAGGATGAAGCGTTGCAAGTTGCAGTCAGATATTGAGATCTATTTTCAACAACCTCGATAAAATATTTTCAACATTTGTTTTGTGTGATGGTTTTCTGATCACAATATAATTTTGAAAAATTCATTGTATAAGTTTACATGAATTCGGTAATAATAATTTATTTTATTTATTTGTAAAACTCGAGAGTAATTTAATTTTCGTGTTGGTTATGTGGAGAGAAGAGAAAAATTCAATTCAGTTCATGGGATCACACAGAATTTTGAATAATGCGCTTTCATTGGCATCTTTTTTTTAAAGAATGTGAAATATCCCAAAAAAGAGCAGTTCAAGTATGGGACATACTTTGTAAAAAGTGTAGACATTTCAAAAACAAATTTCATGAAAGAGAAAAATATAGGGTCTTCCATTTGACGCACCCTGTATATGTAAAATCATTTTTATTTTGTTGATTCTTGTCAATCTTATAACCATGCTATTTTAGCCGTACGCCTTGCTGACACACCCTGTATGTCGTAGATTTCATTGAACCTATTTATTATATGTGGTGTTGAATACCACAATCACAACAACAAACACAAACAGTTTCTTCTCCTTGACAAATAACTCGTTGATACGGCAAAAACTGACAGAGAAGTTCTTTTTTGAGGTTATGAATCCTCAAGACGGCCCTAAGTCTTCCTTAAGGACCTTAACCCTTTAGTGCCCAAGATTTTTTTTTCGCGGTATATTTATTAAAATTATATTTTTTGGCTTCAGTTATCATAAGAGAATACGAAAAAAATATCTGAAAAAATCAGAAACTTTTGTTGTACTTGTAACATCGTTAAGAACAATAGGTACTCATAGGTACCGTCGGGATTTGAGATATGATTTTGATTAAGATTGAAATGATGGATGAACCGATATTTCAATGAAATTTATTAAAAAATTAAAAACAATATTATTAACAGAGAAATAAATAAAAATTCAACAAAGTAACATTTTTTCTTACACAAAAAACAATTTTTTTTTGTCATTTTTGGCATAATTATCGTGCATCTCCGGTCATAAACATAAATATTATTCTATTGCACAGTGTCAGGAAATCTGAAAATTATTATGCCATTTCATAGTAGGTACTCTAGAAAGCAGTTCTTATTTGCATTACAGCACAGAAATATTCCACAAGTAGAGCATTTGCTGTGAGGGCGCGATTGTACTGATTTGGAACTGCACATCTCGCAGCTACCTCTTGAGGTCTCAAATATTACCCAGTGGCTTCCCCTTTTTCCTAATCTGATATCTTCAGCTACACTATAATTAATTATATCTTCGACGTTTTGCTATTGGTTTCAATTCAGTTTTTCTGTGACGATCATTGTCCATAGCAATGAATCCAAGACTAATTGATCTTCTGAATTCTAAAGTGGATATTTTTTCAAATTGCATACAATAAATAATGTATGCATTTATGAAATGCTATATCCAAAAATCCCCACATCATTGTTGTCTAGAGGTAAATCTTCAAAAGCAAAGGTGCAATTCCTCTTCAGTAAGAGGTCCCTTATCCCAACAAGTTTTATTTATTGGATCCATAATTCCTGACGGTACTTTTGAGGTGTCTGCAAAACGGGGTTAGTTTGAAACTAATCATCCAATTCATGTATCAATTAACTATATAATTATATAAAATGAACACCCACTATATCAAATTATATTATTTTCATGACTTTGAAGCATAATAAATAATATTTCTGAGGATCTGAACTTACCTTTCAGACGTGCACGAAGCCTTAGGTAAGCGTTCGTCCATACTGGTTGAAAGAGCGCCAAACGCGCGATGTATCAGCAGGGGCATTTGACGGTGGGGGAAAACACATAGTACCCGTCGATACCTACGAGCTTGCGGCGCAGAACTGAGGAACACTTCGAAATACAGCCGATTATTTGATGTGGTACATTTGAGTACCGTAGGGCACTAAAGGGTTAAGCCATGAAATATCACGGCTTAAAATAAGAAGGACTTTACCTGCACTTAACATGTGGTGCAAGAGAATCTGTGTCTCAAACCCTACTTACATTTAAAGACGTCCTTAAGGCAGTCTTAGATTCGACGGTGCAAGTGGGCATTAGCAAAGCAAGTTGAACTAACGTCTTTGATCTTTCGCTATAAAGGACGGCATGCGACATCCTTCCTGTTTAAAATCTTTTCGAATACTGAGCTTCAGACTAATTAAACTGCTACACTACAGTATTAATTAACAGATCAAACGAACTTACCTTAAGTGAAGTTCGATCTGAATTATATGAGGCCTCGTTGAAGTAAATAAGAGAAGTCGTAGTACCTTCGCTGCGCGCTAAGTTCCACACGTTTCAAAGCAAACACCCCACTACACCAGCCGCCCTGCGTATTAGATACTTACCAATATCATGCCTCAGTTATTTTAAAGCTAAATTTGTTGCAATAAGGGATATAAAATTGGGTGAGGTGGGACTTATTTACTTCAACGAGGCCTCATATAATTCAGATCGAACTTCACTTAAGGTAAGTTCGTTTGATCTGTTAATTATATTTCGGCCTCGTTTCGTAAATAAGAGAAGTCGTAGCTGTTTAAAGTGAATTGCAACAAATATTACATTATATATATATTTTTCTTCAAAATATATAATCTTAGTTTATACAAACTAACAGTTTTTCGGAAAAAAAAGTAACTGACGTAAATATTGAGCTATCAATATAGCGCAAAACAGAGAACATGTGCAAACAAGAAAATAAAGTGACATTATCAAGCTGTCAACAACTAAGGACAGTCTTAGCAAAATTGTTATCTTCCTTAAGCGGTCTATTATAAAATTTGGCAAACGTAGCAGAACGTTCAGTCCAGCCAGCAGCTAACCTGATGGTATCATATGAAACACCTTTTTTTTTATAGCCGCTGAAGTGGAAGCATGCCGTGTACTGTGGGCCGTAAAATGATTGGTATCTATACCACACTTTTTCAATATAATTTTCAACCACCTAGATATTGATTGGGCAGTGGCATTATGAAAAGGTTTCTTGAATGTTATAAAAAGACGTTCACAATTATTCCTGATTTCTTTTGTTTTTTCAAGGTAGGCCAGGAGTGTTCGTGAAGGGCAAATATTTTCATTTTCATTAAAATACGGTAACACAAGAGTTGGTTGGATAGAACCCCTTCTAGTGGTTTTGATTCTGTTGGGGATTTTAATTTCGATTTTATTTTCATATTCAACAATGTTGTTGACGTCTATGTTGGCTAATGTTTGAACCCTCTGTCCCGTAGCCAACGCAAGGAGAATTGCTAATTTCATTGTCAATTCCTCCAAACTCAAATTATTATTTGGTAACAATTTCAAATGAGATAGAACCTTTCCCGGGTCCCAAGTGTTATTGTACTTTGGCAAAGGTGGTCTCAAGTTATGTAACCCTTTGAAAAAATCTCTTTATACGAAAATCCGATGTTAGGGATGGTTCTAATATCTGGGCGAGAGCCGCCCTATACGAATTCAGAGAAGAAAATGATGCTCCCTCATTATACTGATAAGTAAAAAACTCTAGAATTTCAGTGACAGATGCTGAAAAAATGTCTGACTTGTTGTTCTTTCGGAATAACCACCAATGTTTTAAACCCGTATTGTACTGTTGAATTGTAGAGGGAGTTATTGAAGCTAAGCAAATTTTTAACGATTCAACTGGCACACCACCTGACTTCAATGCTTGTAGGATAATGTCCCTGCCACCAGGGAAATTTTTCGCCAAAGTGGATGGGGCGTTCCTCTGAAAGAAAGTAATTCTTGGTTAGGGTGGAAAAATAAGGGTTTATGTTCCAATAATGATAGAAACAGCGGGTACCATGGTTGAGAGGTCCAAAATGGGACAACGACAATACCTCTGGCTTTTTCCCTTATAATTTTTTGCAGAACCCTTAATATTAAGGCGAAAGGAGGGAATGCATAGAAAAAATATTTGTCCCAATTCAGGGTAAATGCATCAACTGCCTCGCATTCTGGGTCTCTCATCCATGATATAAATCTCTTGCATTTGGTATTGTGTCTTGTTGCAAACAAATCAATATTTGGTTGACCAAGCTCTTGTACTATTTTTTGAAAAACAAAATCGTTAATTTCCCATTCAGTTTCCTCTGAAAGTTTTACACGAGATTCCGAATCTGCTTCTGAATTATCTTCCGATCTGATATAGCTAGCAAATATAAAGATCTTTCTTTCCTCACACCAATTCCAAATGGAACGAGAGATATCATTCAAAATCGGGAATTTAACGCTTCCCATTCTGTTAATACAAGCAAGAGCTGTTGTATTGTCAACTCTGCACAAGATGTTACAGTTTGACAATTTTTCTGTGAAAGATTTAAGGGCCTTAAGCTCCAATTGGTTTATATGGCAATTGCTCTCAGATTTTGACCAAAAACCATGGCATTTTTCTCAATCACAGTATGCACCCCATCCACTTTTAGAAGAGTCCGAAAAAATTTCCAATTGGTATGAATCAACCCTGATATTGTTGTTGTTGCCTTTTGAATGTTTTGGAGCCACCAATCAAATTCAGGTTTCAGAATAGAAGATAACTTCATAATGGAGTTATAATTTCCTCCAGCTCTTTTTAGAGCTAAGAATTTTCGACGTTCAAATAACTTAGTATACAGCCATCCATATTTAACTGCAGGACAGATGGAGGTCAGGGTGCCAAGAAATTTTGCAAAATCACGGATTTTACAAGTTTCTGAGCTTGAAAACTTTTTCAGTAGCCTAGTCATTTTAAATATTTTATCTTTGGGAACGGAAACTGTCATGTCTATAGAATTATAAGTAAAGCCCAAATAATTCACACACTGAGATGGTGTAATATTGCTCTTTTTCAAATTAATAACGAAACCAAATTTTTTTAATGTTCTTATCGTCTCATTTATATTATTTTTACAGTCTTGAAACGATTGGCCCAGTAACAAAAAATCATCCAAATAAACAACAGAAAGAAAACCTTTTTCTCTCAAGTTGGATAAGATTGGCTTCAGCAATTTTGTGAATACTAGAGGTGCACAGTTGAGACCAAACGGTAAACAATTGTATTGGAACAACTTATTGTCAAACAAGAATCTTAAATATTTTCTGTGGGGCTCAAATATTGGTATTAAAAAGTAGGCGTCCTTTAAATCAAGGGTGGCCATAAAATAATTTTTCTGTAGAATTTTGGTAACCACTCGCTAATCTTCTAGCTTGAAATGACTAGTTTTTATGTAATTGTTCAAGGATTTGAGGTTGATTACCAACCGCTGTTTACCACCCGGCTTTGGTACCAAAAAAATATTTGATATATATTGACCCTCACAAGAGCTCACAACCGAAACAGCACCCATCTCCAGCAGATCTTTAATAAAGGACTTTATATTACGTCTCTTACATGAATTGAATTGTGGATGCGTGGGAACTGTTTTTTGAAGTGGCTTTGTTAAAAAAGGTAATTTGAAACCCCTGATGCAGTCCAAAATAACTACATCGGAGGTGAGTCTACACCATTCATCAAAGAACAGACTCAATCTACCAGCATGAGTACAAACCTCAATATTTATGGGTGGGGATGCCTGGAGGTATTTTTTCGGTAAGCATTCTGAGGGTCTTCTCTCGTCTTCTTCTGTCGGGACCTCTGTGTCCCCCTGTAGTTGGTCTTCAAGGAGTTGAACCGGTGAGACTGATGAGAGGGAGCTCTCTGGTACTGGCGTCCTACCCCTGCCCCCTTCACAGTTTGGGGAGGACTCTTGGAGTTTAAAGGACGTGACGATTTTTTGAATGTTTTGAGTTTGAGATCCGTACTTGATTTCTCCAAGTTTTTGGCTGCTTTTACCCGCTCCTCTAGGGTTTCGCCAAACAAAAACTTGTCAACTGGAGCTCCTGATAAGGTAGCTTTCAAATCTTTATTAAAATTTATCAATATGAGGTCACGACGGGTAATTAGTTCCATATGGTGGAAATCACATAAAAGACGACCAGCATCACCCAATAACTGGATACACTTTTTGTCTACCCCATTATCCTTATTTATTAAGAGAGAGATGGCCTCACCAATAGCTGATATGCTGGCTCCCAACTGTTCCTGCTTTCGGATTAAACGAGAATCCCTTTGCGAAACCTGTTGTGATATAGCTGCACTAACTTCCGGGTTGACCTCTGGAACCTCTAAAGCAGAAAGGTTCTCTGGTATCAAATATTTCTTCAGTATTTCTTGTTTAACATCTTCCTCCAAGCCGCATTTTATTATATTCGTCCATCTAGACACAATAGCCTGATGAACAGGTGGCCCTCTAACCGATTTTGGGGTTGGTTCGCTACCCAATAGCGTTGAAAGGTCTTCACCTGAAGGTGAGCCCGTTTGGATCGTACTTCCTTCTTCTGATTCGAAAATCTCTTGTTCTTCCTGAACTGCAGGAAATAAATAAAATTATGAGCCAATCATAAAAGGCTTTCTACCAAAAGAAATAGACACTGTGTTGCCAAGAAACACACTGAAGATGGCTGCCAAAAGCACATCGGTAGTTATTGCCAAAAATAACCATAAAAGTTGTTATCAAAAACAACTTTAATTGTCGTTACCAAAAACAACAATAATTGCTGTCACCAAAAACAGCTGGATATCATTTATTGATAAATTGTTCGAAATACCTTGGGTTTCCTCCGTATTACCCCGTAGTTCTTCTGTCTCGCCCCTCACAGAGTGACGAGTCGACCCATTAGTTCCATTACTATCGCTTCCCGACGAAACGACGCTAGGGCTGCGGTTTCTACGTTTCAATCGCTTCGATTTATGCTCATTAATGTCGTCCAGCTATTCCTGCAAAGCAGATAACTTCTTTCTTATCCAATCGTCGTCCTCACGGGATCTACTTCGATGTCTCTTGTGACTCTTGTGAGCCCGATGATTAGGCATGGCAAACACACTTCTATGGAACGCACCAAAGAACGATAATTACAGAGCGGAACACAACGCATGCGCTCGACTCGGCACACAAACGAAGACTGAGGCATGATATTGGTAAGTATCTAATACGCAGGGCGGCTGGTGTAGTGGGGTGTTTGCTTTGAAACGTGTGGAACTTAGCGCGCAGCGAAGGTACTACGACTTCTCTTATTTACGAAACGAGGCCGAAATATAACTAGGTTCTTTTGGTGGAGGGTGTTGTAGAAATATCAAAATAAGAACGAAGTAAGTGCAATTTCCAAGGTAAAAACGAAGTAACTGCATCGCAATTACTTCGTTTTTTTGTTGTGAAGTACATTTACTTCGTTTTTATTTAGAAAATACGTACACATAGGTGCAGTTACTTGGTTTCGCTAGTGACCTAACTTCGTTATTTATCATCCGATTATAAAAATTCTTATACCGAAACATACGTAAGAACACAGTATGTGCGGATAAAGTGAGAACTCGATTTTTCGAAGATTGTCAGTTACTTGGTTTTTATTTTGGGCAGCCGAATTTATCGTTAAGGTTTGTCCAATACCCTTGATTCATTTCGAATTTATACAATTATGGACATGAACAATCATAACATCATCAACTATATTACTAGGTTGCAAAGAAGTCAACCTCGATAAACTATCTGCAGCATTCTTTTTTGATTGTATGTATTGAATTTTATAATTATAATTGGAAAGAATTACTGCCCATCTCCGTAATCTATTCGCTGAAAATTGTGGTATACATTTTTTTGGAGAAAATATAGCTAACAAAGGCTTGTGATCAGTAGTTATAGTTATAGTTATAGTGAAAAGGGGTTACAGTCCACTGCGACCTTAAGGTCTATTGTGCCCCCTGACAGAGCTGTCATCATCGCGCCTCCTACAGCTCGCCCTCCAGTTCCAGAGATTTGATGAAATCCAGTATCTGAGACGGCTTCAAGGAGGATAACTCCCCACTTCTACAAGTTTCTTGTCCAAAGCTATCTTTCCTTTGGCTTACAATGGCATAGCATTCCGTAACCAGGTGAATAGGAGTTTCTTCCTCCTCCCCACAGAATCTACACTCATCAGTGTCCGATAAACCCATTCTCAACAGATGCTTCTTTAGGCGACAATGTCCTTTGTGATCAGTAACTAATGTGAATTCTTTATGGAAAAGATATTGATTGAATTTCAGAATTCCAAATATGATCGCTAGAGCTTCTTTTTCTATCTGTGAATATTTTTTTTCACACTCACTTAAAATTCTGGATGCATACGCAATTGGTTTCTCTAAACCAGAAGGAAATTAATGGCTTAAGATTGCTCCAATCCCTACAGCTGAAGCATCAACTGTCAACTTCAATGGAAGTTCAGGATTGAAATGAACCAACACTTCCGGAGATTGCAACAACCTTTTAATTTCTTTGAATGCGTTTTCGCATTGTTCAGTCTATTCCCATTTTTTATTCTTTTGCAGTAAACAATACAATGGTGATAAAATTGTGGCTAAATTCTTCACAAATTTACCATAATAGTTAATTAAACCTAAAGCAGCTTTCAATTCAGTTACATTCTGGGGTCTTACAATATTTTGAATTCCATCTGTTTTCGACTTACAGGCATGTAAACCTTCCCCATCAATAACATACCCCAAATATTCGATTCGGTCTTTGAAAAATTCGCATTTTTCCATATTCAACTTAAATCCTGCTTCACTTAACGTTTTCAAAACATTTTCTAATCTACTCATGTGTATTTTATCAATAGAACCAGTAATCAAAATATCGTCTAAAAATATTTCTACACCTTCGATTCCCGATAATAATGATTCCATAATTTTCTGAAATTTGGCTGGTGCGGATGCTACACCATATGTTAATCTGTTATGCCGGGTTTCCACCAAGCGGACAGGTCAAAACAAAACACGAACTGTCCGTTCGAACAGAAATTTTGAACAGTTTTGTTTGGAAAATGTTCGAAGACTGTTGGGGTTCCTAACGGACTTTCTGTTTACACCAGTAGCGGACGAAAATGAATGAAAACTATTCGTGTTTTGTTTAAGTTTCATTCAGTTTACACCGGACGTGTAGTTGTGAGAATGTCGCCCGCTGCAAACTTGAGAAAACAAGACGACGAGGATTTATTTTTGCTGGCAGTTACATTTTACATTATTAAAAAGAACAAAACTAAACACCGGTTTTGGATTAGGCCATCCTTGAGGAGAAAGGAGGAAATGTGACGTCTAAACTGTTACAAGATCTCAGATGAGATAGTATGAGTATAGGAGGTAAACTTCGATCAAGTTTTAATAAACATTACGACTTCTTCCCTTCACGCACCGAATCAAACTACCACTAGATCGCAACAACGTAAATAAAAACAAACTGGGCGTTTACACCAAGCTGACAAACAGTCCTAGAACTCGTAAATCCTTTGAAGTTTACCGACATTGGATGGGACTCTGTTTGTGTCCGTAAAAACGCAATTCGCGGTTTCGAGTCCGGAAAACAATCCACAAGTTCTAGAACAGTTCGCGGACTGTCACAAACGGACCGAGTTCGTGTTTTGTTTTTGTTCTGTCCGCTTGGTGGAAACCCGGCATTATATCTAAACAATCCTTTGTGTGTAGACATAGTTAAATATGCTTTGGATTCCTCATCAATGCATATTTGCTGATATGCATGTGATAAATCCAATTTTGAGAATCTCTTACCCCCGCCCAAGGATCCCAATAAATCCTCAATCCTAGGCAACGGATACTTATCGACTTCTATACAGGGGTTAATTGTAACTTTGAAGTCTCCATATAATCTTACTTCCTGTCCTCCTTTTTTCAGCACTGGTACTACTGGAGTTGCCCAATCGCTGTAATCCACAGGTTCTATGACACCTAAAGATAAAAGACGATTTAATTCTGTTTCAACTTTTTCTTTGATGGCATAAGGTACAGGTCTGTATTTAATGAATTGAGGTGTAACATTATCTTTCAACTTTATAGAAGCTGCACCCTTATTGAATTTACCTAACCCCGGTTCGAATAAATTTTTATATTTTGACAACAATTTATCTAAATTTTCCATCCAAAAACCTCGTTATTCTTGTTTCAGCGGAGCTCTATTTTCGATTTTTTTTTCGAATTTTTCCGCTCAGAGAGAATTTTCCAACCAAAACTAAAAAATGTTACATCAAAATAACTTGAAATTTTCTAAGGAATCTATTTCTGCAATAAAAAAATGGTGTTCTAATTTGAAAAACGGAAGTTGACGTCATTTCCGGAAGAACCGGAGGTGCTCATGCCTTGAAAATATTTTAGATTTCATCAGCATCGTGAAATACTTATAAGTGCTGAATTTCATGAAAATACGTTCAGTAGTTTCCCGTATAAATATGGGTGAGGTTCCTCGTGAAAGATCCTGTATAATATTGCCTGTTGTTATTCTCATGTTTATTCTTTTTAAATTTATTTTCGAAACAGACTGCTGCCAAATGACCTTTTCTGTTACATATTCTACAAACATAAAAACGAAATGTGCCCCTAACTTTTTCATGATCAGGTTTTCCGCATGCTCGGCATTTTTCTGACGTCATTTGTGTTTCCTTGCTCCTATTGGCTGTCTGTGTCCCCGTCTTCGGGTTTCCAGATTTTCTTCTTCCGCTTCTGCGCTCTAAGTACTGGAATGCCTCAGTCTTCTCTTTGCTGGTTCCTGCAGCCATTTTCTGCTGAAAATGATTTTGAGCCGCCATTTTGTTTTCAGCCAACGCTACCATTTCTTCTAGGAAAACTGTAATTTTCTCCTCCAGAAGTCTATCCAACACTGGACCTGTTTCGTAGCCACAGAAAAATTTATCACGTAGACACATATTCAGCTCGCTACCAAATTTGCATCGAACTGCCAAACCACGAATGCGTGCCGCCCATTCCTTTGGTGACTCCCCTTCTGTCTTCTTAGCTTGATAGAATTTATACCTTTCAGCTAATGGAATCTCTTGAGGTAGCATTTGATTATCGAAAAGGCTAATCAATCTGTCGAACGATTTTCGCTCCGGTTTTTCTGGACTGCACAGACTGTATATCAACTTGTATGCTTTTTCATCCAGCATATTTAACAGTATTGATCTTCTCTTCGATTCACTCCCCTCACTGTCCAATCCATTCGCAGCAAAGTAGTTGTTTAATCGCGCTCTATAGATTGACCAATCCGTTCCGAGGCTGAACTCTCTTAGTTTGCCCACAATTGAATGACTTGATTGTATTGTTAAACTTTCTTCTGCCATTTTCTCGTCGCCAAAATGTTACGTTTTTACTGAATTAGGAATCTAATAAAACACCGTCTGTTCATTGCCCATATATTACAACAACTGAGGAATCTGAATTCTAATACCACATGTGCACCTTACTTCCAGTACTTATCTATCTATGTACACTAGTCAACACATTACAATTTTAGGCGAATACAATGTTCAACCTTAATACATCACAAGAATCATTTTATTTTATTTTGCCTATTTACAAATATTCAAATATCTTACCTGTAAAAGAAACGACATTAATGTTATTGATTACAGGTGTAAATGATAATCTAATTCAACAATAATTATTCAAAATAACAAATTGAAATATTGCACGATAATTCCGTGACTTTTATTTGACAATATAATTTGTCTAAATATAGAGCATAGAAATACCTGGTGTTGGCACTGATTAGATTTTGTTTAAGACTTTCTTGTCGATCGGAAACGTGATATTTTGTGCAGCTTTTATTTCTCCCGAAAGGGGTCGCGTTTTTTGTCGTTGCCGCAGTAGCGCCACGACCGATAAATATTGCGGATTTATTCCGGAACTAGTCCAAAATCTGAAATCTAGGATGCCGTTTTGATCTACGAATTTTGGTCACGATTTTTAGTAGGGAGTCGTTACACCAGGTGTTCTATGCATCTATGTCTAAATCCACGTTACTGGATCTTACATTTATTTTTATAAATCATACAGACGTTCGTTAGAGCGCGGTAAAATTCGAACTGAAGAATAAATTCTTTATATTCATACTAATTTTCTCCATGCTGGTGTAAATACTACCTTATTTCATTTGATGCAAATGTTCTGGATATATTCTGCCGAAAGAATAATACGTTCGGTAATCTCAAAATGTCACAAGTGCTTCCGAACGAATCCAAAAGCGTTTGAACTCATGATGGGACATTTGCCCAAATTTCGTGTTACCGGAATAAAACCTTTCGGAAACTCTGGAGTTGATCTAGCAGGTCCATTCACAATAAAAACATCTCGGATACGCGGGGCTAAATCTACAAAATCATATCTTGCATTGTTCATTTGTTGTGCTACTAAAGCCGTTCACCTAGAATTACTCTCAGATCTTACAGCTGAATGTTTCTTGATGGGTTTTCGAAGGTTTATTTCTCGAAGAGGTCGTTGTTCAAATGTGTACTCTGATTGCGGTACAAATTTCATTGCTAGTTCCAAATACTTGAAACAAATAATGGAATACTCATCTGCGAAAGAAAATATCTCGTGGCATTTTAATCCACCTTCGGCAACCCATATGGGTGGTATTTGGGAAGCCAATATCAAGAGTGCAAAATCTCATGTAATGCGAGTCATTAGAGATCAAATTCTCACCTATGAAGAATTAAATACCTTTTTCTACAAACGTCAAAAAATGACAAGGTTCGCGCATAGACAACAATATGTGAAGTGACCCTTTTTTTCATTTTCCTTCGTTACCTTGACACCGTGCGCGAAGTAGTGTGCGAAATACTTACTTCGCGCACTGCATGTAAACTACATAGGATTTTCATATTTAATTAACCTTTATGTCCCTCAATCAACCAAAAATCCAAGAAATCATTTATTTATTACTGTTTAACAATAATTAAGGCTTTCAAATTGTGAGAAATTTAACACTACCTAATTATTATTTACAATTAGAAAGGAAGATTTTTTAGCGGCATGCAGACAATTTTTGAGATTCCGGAAAAAGTCACACACCTTGCAGGACTTTTTGTGTGACTTTTTCCGAAATTTCAAAAATTGTCTGCATGCCGCTAAAAAATCTTCCTTTCTAAATGAATTCACAGACGATAAAATCATTCATAATTATTTACAATGTTAACATTTATGGTGCAGTCAGTGCACGAACGTTTGTAGAAAAAATTTTGTTTGCATCTCATGCGCGAAATACTTTGGTGATCTCGACTATTTTTTTTTAACTCGGCTGCGCCTCGTTAAAAAAAAAGCAGTTCTCGATCGCCAAAGTAGCATTTCGCGCACTAGATACAAAAATAACTATATTCAATAGAATAGAAGCGATTTTTAATTCACGCCCGCTCTGCCCCGTAAGTAGCGATCCTAATGACGTAACTGCTCTCACACCAGGGCATTTTTTAACATTGGAACCTCTAGTTGCTCTGCCTGATCCCGATTACACGAATATTAATGTAAATCGTTCAACTAGATGGCAATTAATATTGAGGTTACATCGCGATTTCTGGAATAGGTGGAGTCGGGAATATTTACACACTCTCCATCAAAAATCTAAATGGACTACGCAGAGTGTGAATGCTAAAGAAGGTTCCGTGGTTCTAATAAAAAGTGAAATCTCTTCTCCGTTGAATTGGCCATTGGGTCGTATCATTGAATTATATCCTGGAAAGGATGGTATCGCTCGAGTGGCTTTAGTGAAAACTGCGAGTGGTCAACTTAGAAGACCATTAGTGAAACTTTGCCCTTTACCTTACCAATGAAAAATTAATAATACAAAAAAAAATTATACAAAAAAATAATATAAAAAAAATAATAATAAAGAAGAAAAAAATAAATGCAATGGTTCAGGAAATGTTGAGCATTTCCAGCGCGGCGGGTATGTTTCGTCTTTCATGAATTTATTCAGATTGGTCCATTTTTTTTTATTCTGGATGTTGATAGAATTGATTTTATTCAGTACAGTTCATTATTTTGTTTCTAATGTTCTTAGATATTTCTTTGTTGATGGAGGAAGTATTTCATTGCGAAAGTTGTTGTTCTACCTATTGTTTTTTTTAAGTACATACAAAGTATTTCTGAATAACTCTGTCCTTCTTCACCATCGATTCCGATCCACAAACAAAATGTCCTTACGACCAGATGGGACGGAACTGATGGAGAGACGGCAGCTGATCGTGACACGCGCTGATACGTACACGTACCTACTATTTTCCTACGATTTTACGAAATTAATAATTTCCAAATTTTCTTTTCACTATACATTTAATATTAGTGAAAACTATTGATCAAGTGCTCCAACCGAGGATTGAGAGCTTCATTAAGGGAGGATACAGCCGTCCCGGACTCCTTTGTTTCCAAGATTCACTTACCATCTTACCAAGCATCCCTTATCTACCAAGGGTAAGTCGGAATTATCTTGTATGCTTACTTGTTTTGAATATTTGAACTTTGATACTTTACGCAATTTTTGTCGATTATTGAACCCGCAGTATTGATTTCAAAGAAAATATTGAACCAGCTTCTCAGAAAGAAAGAAAATATAGTTCACTTCCGAAACAATATTGTTCGAAATTCTCTACAGACCTAAAATATTTTCAGGGCCAGAGCACTTCCGGCTATACAGGGAGTGAAAATAAATTTGCACAAAAATTTTTTTTCAATATTTTCGTTTCTGATATGATTGAGTATTCAATGCTGAATACATTTCTGTTAAAACCATTGTATTCATTTGAATAGTTCTCAAAATATCGACAAAAAACCTGAAAAAAAGTCAAATATTCATAGTCAGTATCATGTTCATTTTTCCTATTCTGAACATCCTGAGTCTGAACCGTTCCCACAACGTCAAAGTAGTAGAATGTGGAAAGGCCATGCATCTTTTGAATTTCATGAATATCATCACAGGCTGTTTCAAATTTTGTGTCAAAAACTGTCATCGAGAATTGGCCGTAACTTCTGTTTTTCAAATTAGAACCCTATTTTTTTATGATTGCGTTGGATTCTGCGAAGAAAAACAGTGATAGCACTCTAAGATGCTATTGCTCCTAAATTCATTAATTCCCGTGTTATTTGAACTTTTCTCGATTCATGTTGTACGTAGAGTCAAATTCATCGAATCTATACAGATTTGATGAATATTCTCATGAAACCATAGTAACAACTTATAATTAGGCCTGTCACTTGTGAATTTTAAATGGGATCATTTATCTTCTATGGTCACAGAATATTCTCATGCAACATATTCGATGAATATTTTCATGGAACCATTGAATAAAATCGAAAAGTAAAGATGAAACCTAAGATTAGACCTGTCAGTTGTGAATTATTAATGGTAAAATTTATCTTCTATGGTCACATAATATTCTCAAGTAAAAGATTAGATGAATTTCACTACGTACAACATAAATCCAGAAAAGCTCAAATAACTCGGGAATTACTGAATTTAGGGGCAAGAGCATCTGAGAGTGCTATCATTACTTTTCTTCGCAGAATCCAACGCAATATTAAAAAAATAGGGTTCTAATTTGAAAAACAGAAGTTATGGCCAATTTTCGATCACAGTTTTTGACTCAAAATTTGAAACACCCTGTGATGATATTTATGAAATTCGAAAGATGCATGACCTTTCCACATTCTTCTACTTTGACGTTGTGAGAACGGTTTACACTCAGGATGTTCAGAATGAGAAAAATAAGCATAATAGTGACTATGAATATTTGACTTTTTTCAGGTTTTTCTTCGATATTTTGAAAACTATTCGAATGAATACAATGGTTTTAGCAGAAACGTATTCAGCATTGAATACTCAATCATATCGGAAACGAAAAGATTGAAAAAAAATTTTTTCGAGCAAATTTAATTTCACTCCCTGTATAACCGGAAGTGCTCTGGCTCTGAAAATATTTTAGGTCTGTAGAGAATTTCGAACAATATCATAATCCCAATTTTCAGATTTCAAATATGTCCAGTTCTCCAGAAACGTCTAAAAGGCACTCGAACTTGGGACACTCTGTATATCACTTATGGCGCTAAAATCTGTGTTGACATTTATATTGTTTTCACATAAATGGATTTCTATCGACTCCATGAAAAGCCTTTTATTTATATTATCAACCCGCCTCAAGATGTTCACTTCAAGTTCATGACATGACCAGTCTCAACCGTATGCCTTGATAAACCTGTAGTTGATTTCAATGATTTACTATATCTAAGACTCTGGTTTCCAGTCGTCTTCCCGTTCGACCAATATACTTAGCCTGACAAATCCCACATTTTATACGGTAAACCACATTACGGTTGTTGATAAGATCTTCTTTGTCTTTAAGTATAGTGAACACTATACTTCGTAATTTATTTGGTACAGTTTTAACAATTTTGATATCTTTGTGATCCTGGAACAATGATATTATCTTTGATGTTATTTTATCATAATGACATAGTTTAAAGAACTTGTAATTGGTGGGGTTTAATTCTATTGCATTAGGTGGGCTGTCAGTACCATCTATTATCTCACTTGTTATGGTTTAAGTATTATAAAAGATCTTATTGATTAATTTCAAAGGATATGAATTCAGCAAGAGCAAATTTTTCAATCTACATAATGCATTGTTATATTTTGTCGTGTCACAAATGTTGTGTAATCTATTTTTCATTCCTGTGACCAAATTAATTTTATGTTGGAACTCATGCGCCGAGCCGTAATTTAAGCACCTGCCAGATGAAAAAGGTTTTGTGTACCAATCCGTGTAGATCACCTGATCATTTCTCACAAGCATCACATCTAGAAAAGGTAGTTTATTACCAACCTCTCCCTCAGCTGTGAATGCAATATTTACATCAAACATGCCAAACACCTCAACCATCTCGTTCAATCCATGAGGTGGTACCAAACAAAACAGGTCATCGACAAACTTTTTAATGACGGGCATATCAAATGAGAGCTTAAGTATACACACATCCAGGAGATCGTCCATCACCCACTGAGCCAAAATGGGTGATATCACAGAACACATAGGAGTGCCTTTTGTTTGTAGATAAAAAGAACTGTTGAATCTACAGTATGTTGTCTGGAAAACCAGCTCAACCAACCCCAAAAATTGTTTTTCATTACATGGACAATTCGGTTGTATCTCTTGCCAATGACTGGTAATCGACCTCCTTGCAGATTCAAAAGTTATGTTCGTAAATAACGAAATGCCATCCAGGCTTGCCATAATGTAATCCCCTGGTATTGGTGTTCTGTTAATAGTACCGCTAAAATCAAATGAATCTTTTTCATAATAAGGAGATTCCTGATATCAGCACTGACGAAATCGAGTATGCGCTGGTCCAAATTAAGAATGGACGAGCTCCTGGAGAGTATGGAATTGCTGTAGAGATGCTGAAGGGGGGAGGTGCTGCTGCAGTGGATTCCATACAGATTCTCCTGAACAAATGCTTGAGAGATCTGAGCATACCGGATTCATGGAAAAGCGCCCAAGGCAATTTACTTTTCAAAAAGGGAGATAAACTCGACATTGCCAACTACAGGCCAATTAGTCTCCTTCCACACCCTTATAAGCTCTTGACAAAGATAATAATGAATCGACTTTCAAATAAATTTGAGGATTACCAATCACCTGAACAGGCCGGATTCAGTACGATAGATCACATACAAACAATACGTACCCTCATTGAAAAATGCACTGAATACAATGTCCCACTCAACATTGCCTTTATAGATTACAACAAAGCGTTCGATTCTATAGAACACTGGGCTATCTTCGAAGCTATGGACAACGCGAGAATCGACTCCCGATACAGAAATCTAATCAAGTACATTTATGATTACGCCTCCTTCAACGTCAAAGTTTCAGACGACATAAAAACAACTAAAATTCGAGTTGAAAAAGGAGTTCCTCAAGGAGATACAATATCTCCAAAATTGTTCACTCTAGCTCTCGAGGATGTATTTAGGAAGCTCACTTGGGATGACAAAGGCATGAACATCGATGGAAAACGTCTTACACACCTTCGATTCGCAGATGACATTGTGCTGATAAGCAGGGATGCCGCCGAATTGTTGACAATGTTGGGAGACCTAGGGAAGGCTTCACAAGAGATAGGACTAACGATGAACATCTCGAAAACCAAGGTGATGTCTGGAGAGGACACAGAGTTCATACTTGGTGATATAAAATTAGAAAAATTTGATGAATATACATATATATCTTGGAAAAGAAAACCAGACAGCGGAAATTGAAAGACGCATACGTATGACTTGGGCAGCGACGGGTAAACTGAGGTTTGTTTTGAGGGATCCGAACATACCAATAAATTTGAAAACAAAAGTTTTCAACTCGTGTGTTCTCCCTGTTTTGACATATGGAATGGAAACTATGTCTCTGACTGTAAACACAGCAAACAAACTTCGAACATCACAGAGAGCTATCGAGCGTGCCATGTTGGGAGTAAGCCTGAGAGATCGAATTCGAAATGACGACATAAGGAGACGAACGAAAGTCGAGGATGTCATCGTCAGAATTGCCAGACTGAAGTGGAGCTGGGCAGGACATTAAGCCAGAGATCAAGAAAATAAGTGGACTAAACGTTTGTTGGAGTGGAGACCGAGAGAACAAAAACGGAATAGAGGTACACCACAGAGACGCTGGGCAGATGATATAACCGACCAAGTGGGAAAGAACTGGATGAGAGGAGCTCAGGACAGAAAAATGTGGAAAACAAAAGGGGAGGCCTTTGTCCAGAAGTGGGCTATGGGAGGCTGCTGCTGATGATGATGATGAATAATGATTATTCTTATTATAACTGGATGTCAAAATATCTCTAATGAAAACTGATGGTTCAGAGTTAGGACCACCTATGCCTGATATGATAGTTCTAACTGACAGCTGTGTTTTATGTATTTTTGGTAATGCATAGAACTAAGGAGAAACAGAGTTGAAGGTTGTACAGAAACAGAGACTTCTTACGATGAGCCTTCATTCTTTCACTGAAATTGCGACAATACGTTATAATTGAGAATATAGCTAAAATTGAACCCTCTAAAATCATTTTGTAGTATTTTTTGTTAAACATTGAAGAACTACAACTTGTCGGTGAGTTCATAAATTTATCTTTTGATTATTATGCTAAATGAGAAAATCTTGTAGCTATTTGATCAATAAAAGATTATTCGTCTCCACCGTATTTATTGGCGAAAACCCCGTATCAGCACATCTTGGCGCCCAACTTAGGCCCAATAATGGAAGGTAGAAGAGACTATAATCTACGTAGCACGAAGAGAGATGAAATCGTCGAGGGTGCAGAAGGGCTGTCTCCTGATCCATCATTGGAAATACTGGATAATGAAGGGCAAGTTGAGAAAAATTCTAAAAATGGTACCAACATCCACGGAGCTATACCGAAACGAGTCTTGGAAGGTCATAATTCTACAACACCAACAGTTGAAAGGTATCGTCCACCACGAAGAACTCTGACTTTAGAAGATCCGGAAAAGAGGTACGATACAGATCCTTTACATTTTTGTCAAGAGGAAAATGCTCTTTTTGATGACCAGTCATATAATTTCCGTTTGAAACCACGTAGAAAGAAACTAAACATGTTACAAAATGAAATTGCTTATAATCCAAAAGCATTGAACGAATTAATCACAAAAGTTGTAAGTGAAACAATAGATGTAACTTTGAAAAATGTAAAAGGTGATCCAACCAAAAATACTTAGAAAAATGACAAATACCGTAATCAATCTTCTCCTGAAATTAATAATGTCAACTTAATTAAATTTAATTATAATTTAGATTACAATTTCACTGAATATAATAATAATAATAGAAGCACCGCACGGGTGTGGTGTGGTTTCTGCCATACCACATGGGGGGTGACGTCCCCACGGCCCGAGTTACCTGGGCCACCAAGGTTAAATGGTGGCAAACCCGCACGGGGATACTACTTTGTAGTGTACGGGTGTGACAATCCCGCGGACCCCGGTCACTCTCAACCGATGTCGGAAAGAAATATACTAAGCCTCGCAGAACAGTCGCTGCCTGGGGGTCGTGACAGCATGCGGGACACCAACGGCAGGATGCTGAGAAGGCAGGCGCCTGCCATACAAGAAGCTATGCCTTTAGACGAGGAGGACATCGACGAGGAGAGAGTTCAGGTTGTCGGTCGCATAGGGATTAAACGTTCGAAATAGCAGCCGAAACAGGACGGCACAAAGGGGACGCAACAAGTGGACGCCCGAGCAGCATAGCCTGCTGACATCACTATACAGAAGATGAAGACCCGAAAGACGAGGGTACATGAATAGGCTGCATGGTCTGTGGCGCGAAAATTATCCAGACCTTGACTTCATGACGCAGCAAAACCTTGGAGATCAGATCAGTCATCTCAAAAGGAGAGGAATCTTATGGCGGTCTCAAGAGCAAGAAAGGACGGAACAGCAAGCTGAGGAGCAGGTGGCAGATGCTTCGAGCCAACATCAGCAATTGACGATTGACACAGCTGAAAAACAAGCTGTAGCCCTGGTGAGAAATTTTACGGGCCGAACCGGGACTGGTACACGCTCCAACAGGTCAACAACAGAACAAGTGAGAGATGTTCCCAAAATAGAACACGGTGAAGAGCAGATGACAGATGCTCCAAACCAACAACATCAAGCAAAAGTCCTGGGAACAAGGCCAAGAACGGAACAAGTGAGAGATGTTCCGGAAAAAGAACACGGTGAAGAGCAGGTGACAGATGCTCCAAACCAACAACACCAAGCAATAGTCCTGGGGGCAAGGCCAAGAGTGGAACAAGTGAGAGATGTTCCGGAAAAAGAACAAGGTGAAGAGCAGGTGACAGATGCTCCAAACCAACAACACCAAGCATCAGCCCTGAGGGCAAGGCCAAGAGCGGAACAAGTGAGAGATGTTCCAGAAATAGAACACGCTGAAGAGCAGGTGACAGATGCTCCATATCAACAGCAACAGAGGCCAAGAACGGTGAGAGATGTTCCGAAGTTAATCGTCAAAACAAGGGAAGCATTTGAGGCTGCCGTCAGAAACCCACTGGTCAAGGCCACCCGAATGAAAACAAGACATAAGGCTGAAGATCTAGCCATATGGAATAAAGTAATTCAAGATCATCTTAACGAGACCTGTTCACTAGAGGATGTAGTGGCTGCAGTGAGAGCGGCCGCTTCGCTTCTATGTCCACCTAAAAGTACAGCAATGAAGAACGATAAGCATAGGTTAAGACTCAGTCGGCTTGACATCAAAATAAAATCAATGAGGCAGCAGGCATCTTGGTACCAATATATCATAGATGTTCTGAGAGGCAAAATTGAATCCAGCAAGAAAATGAAGGATATGACTGAGGAGCTTCGTTCCATACATCATACAGTAGACTTGCCCACAGTCCATCTACTGAAGCAGAAAGCTGTAGATAAAATAAGATCACTTGCTGCAGCGCGGAAGAAACTAATAAAAAGGCAAAAATTCTTGATGGGTTTTCGAAGGTTTATTTCTCGAAGAGGTCGTTGTTCAAATGTGTACTCTGATTGCGGTACAAATTTCATTGCTAGTTCCAAATACTTGAAACAAATAATGGAATACTCATCTGCGAAAGAAAATATCTCGTGGCATTTTAATCCACCTTCGGCAACCCATATGGGTGGTATTTGGGAAGCCAATATCAAGAGTGCAAAATCTCATGTAATGCGAGTCATTAGAGATCAAATTCTCACCTATGAAGAATTAAATACCTTTTTCTACAAACGTCAAAAAATGACAAGGTTCGCGCATAGACAACAATATGTGAAGTGACCCTTTTTTTCATTTTCCTTCGTTACCTTGACACCGTGCGCGAAGTAGTGTGCGAAATACTTACTTCGCGCACTGCATGTAAACTACATAGGATTTTCATATTTAATTAACCTTTATGTCCCTCAATCAACCAAAAATCCAAGAAATCATTTATTTATTACTGTTTAACAATAATTAAGGCTTTCAAATTGTGAGAAATTTAACACTACCTAATTATTATTTACAATTAGAAAGGAAGATTTTTTAGCGGCATGCAGACAATTTTTGAGATTCCGGAAAAAGTCACACACCTTGCAGGACTTTTTGTGTGACTTTTTCCGAAATTTCAAAAATTGTCTGCATGCCGCTAAAAAATCTTCCTTTCTAAATGAATTCACAGACGATAAAATCATTCATAATTATTTACAATGTTAACATTTATGGTGCAGTCAGTGCACGAACGTTTGTAGAAAAAATTTTGTTTGCATCTCATGCGCGAAATACTTTGGTGATCTCGACTATTTTTTTTTAACTCGGCTGCGCCTCGTTAAAAAAAAAGCAGTTCTCGATCGCCAAAGTAGCATTTCGCGCACTAGATACAAAAATAACTATATTCAATAGAATAGAAGCGATTTTTAATTCACGCCCGCTCTGCCCCGTAAGTAGCGATCCTAATGACGTAACTGCTCTCACACCAGGGCATTTTTTAACATTGGAACCTCTAGTTGCTCTGCCTGATCCCGATTACACGAATATTAATGTAAATCGTTCAACTAGATGGCAATTAATATTGAGGTTACATCGCGATTTCTGGAATAGGTGGAGTCGGGAATATTTACACACTCTCCATCAAAAATCTAAATGGACTACGCAGAGTGTGAATGCTAAAGAAGGTTCCGTGGTTCTAATAAAAAGTGAAATCTCTTCTCCGTTGAATTGGCCATTGGGTCGTATCATTGAATTATATCCTGGAAAGGATGGTATCGCTCGAGTGGCTTTAGTGAAAACTGCGAGTGGTCAACTTAGAAGACCATTAGTGAAACTTTGCCCTTTACCTTACCAATGAAAAATTAATAATACAAAAAAAAATTATACAAAAAAATAATATAAAAAAAATAATAATAAAGAAGAAAAAAATAAATGCAATGGTTCAGGAAATGTTGAGCATTTCCAGCGCGGCGGGTATGTTTCGTCTTTCATGAATTTATTCAGATTGGTCCATTTTTTTTTATTCTGGATGTTGATAGAATTGATTTTATTCAGTACAGTTCATTATTTTGTTTCTAATGTTCTTAGATATTTCTTTGTTGATGGAGGAAGTATTTCATTGCGAAAGTTGTTGTTCTACCTATTGTTTTTTTTAAGTACATACAAAGTATTTCTGAATAACTCTGTCCTTCTTCACCATCGATTCCGATCCACAAACAAAATGTCCTTACGACCAGATGGGACGGAACTGATGGAGAGACGGCAGCTGATCGTGACACGCGCTGATACGTACACGTACCTACTATTTTCCTACGATTTTACGAAATTAATAATTTCCAAATTTTCTTTTCACTATACATTTAATATTAGTGAAAACTATTGATCAAGTGCTCCAACCGAGGATTGAGAGCTTCATTAAGGGAGGATACAGCCGTCCCGGACTCCTTTGTTTCCAAGATTCACTTACCATCTTACCAAGCATCCCTTATCTACCAAGGGTAAGTCGGAATTATCTTGTATGCTTACTTGTTTTGAATATTTGAACTTTGATACTTTACGCAATTTTTGTCGATTATTGAACCCGCAGTATTGATTTCAAAGAAAATATTGAACCAGCTTCTCAGAAAGAAAGAAAATATAGTTCACTTCCGAAACAATATTGTTCGAAATTCTCTACAGACCTAAAATATTTTCAGGGCCAGAGCACTTCCGGCTATACAGGGAGTGAAAATAAATTTGCACAAAAATTTTTTTTCAATATTTTCGTTTCTGATATGATTGAGTATTCAATGCTGAATACATTTCTGTTAAAACCATTGTATTCATTTGAATAGTTCTCAAAATATCGACAAAAAACCTGAAAAAAAGTCAAATATTCATAGTCAGTATCATGTTCATTTTTCCTATTCTGAACATCCTGAGTCTGAACCGTTCCCACAACGTCAAAGTAGTAGAATGTGGAAAGGCCATGCATCTTTTGAATTTCATGAATATCATCACAGGCTGTTTCAAATTTTGTGTCAAAAACTGTCATCGAGAATTGGCCGTAACTTCTGTTTTTCAAATTAGAACCCTATTTTTTTATGATTGCGTTGGATTCTGCGAAGAAAAACAGTGATAGCACTCTAAGATGCTATTGCTCCTAAATTCATTAATTCCCGTGTTATTTGAACTTTTCTCGATTCATGTTGTACGTAGAGTCAAATTCATCGAATCTATACAGATTTGATGAATATTCTCATGAAACCATAGTAACAACTTATAATTAGGCCTGTCACTTGTGAATTTTAAATGGGATCATTTATCTTCTATGGTCACAGAATATTCTCATGCAACATATTCGATGAATATTTTCATGGAACCATTGAATAAAATCGAAAAGTAAAGATGAAACCTAAGATTAGACCTGTCAGTTGTGAATTATTAATGGTAAAATTTATCTTCTATGGTCACATAATATTCTCAAGTAAAAGATTAGATGAATTTCACTACGTACAACATAAATCCAGAAAAGCTCAAATAACTCGGGAATTACTGAATTTAGGGGCAAGAGCATCTGAGAGTGCTATCATTACTTTTCTTCGCAGAATCCAACGCAATATTAAAAAAATAGGGTTCTAATTTGAAAAACAGAAGTTATGGCCAATTTTCGATCACAGTTTTTGACTCAAAATTTGAAACACCCTGTGATGATATTTATGAAATTCGAAAGATGCATGACCTTTCCACATTCTTCTACTTTGACGTTGTGAGAACGGTTTACACTCAGGATGTTCAGAATGAGAAAAATAAGCATAATAGTGACTATGAATATTTGACTTTTTTCAGGTTTTTCTTCGATATTTTGAAAACTATTCGAATGAATACAATGGTTTTAGCAGAAACGTATTCAGCATTGAATACTCAATCATATCGGAAACGAAAAGATTGAAAAAAAATTTTTTCGAGCAAATTTAATTTCACTCCCTGTATAACCGGAAGTGCTCTGGCTCTGAAAATATTTTAGGTCTGTAGAGAATTTCGAACAATATCATAATCCCAATTTTCAGATTTCAAATATGTCCAGTTCTCCAGAAACGTCTAAAAGGCACTCGAACTTGGGACACTCTGTATATCACTTATGGCGCTAAAATCTGTGTTGACATTTATATTGTTTTCACATAAATGGATTTCTATCGACTCCATGAAAAGCCTTTTATTTATATTATCAACCCGCCTCAAGATGTTCACTTCAAGTTCATGACATGACCAGTCTCAACCGTATGCCTTGATAAACCTGTAGTTGATTTCAATGATTTACTATATCTAAGACTCTGGTTTCCAGTCGTCTTCCCGTTCGACCAATATACTTAGCCTGACAAATCCCACATTTTATACGGTAAACCACATTACGGTTGTTGATAAGATCTTCTTTGTCTTTAAGTATAGTGAACACTATACTTCGTAATTTATTTGGTACAGTTTTAACAATTTTGATATCTTTGTGATCCTGGAACAATGATATTATCTTTGATGTTATTTTATCATAATGACATAGTTTAAAGAACTTGTAATTGGTGGGGTTTAATTCTATTGCATTAGGTGGGCTGTCAGTACCATCTATTATCTCACTTGTTATGGTTTAAGTATTATAAAAGATCTTATTGATTAATTTCAAAGGATATGAATTCAGCAAGAGCAAATTTTTCAATCTACATAATGCATTGTTATATTTTGTCGTGTCACAAATGTTGTGTAATCTATTTTTCATTCCTGTGACCAAATTAACCCTTAACCGCCGTCGTTGCACTTTGGGACATAATCCGCGTTGTGTGGTCCCTGGGACCGCATTGCTAATATATTTTTTTTCCACTTTTCATTTGTTCAAAGAACATTTTATAGGATGGGTCAAAAAATGTATGTCTTATTTCATCGTTTAAGGCAAAAAAATTCATTTTCAACTGTATAGCAAGTTTTAATATAAAAAAAAGTCGAAACTCTTTTTTCGACAACATTTCACATATCATGTGGTATAACATAAAAAAGTACCACAAAATAAAAAAACTTCAAAAATTTTTTCTTATGAAAATATTCATTACGTATCAAAGCAACAAAATAAACTAGTATTCGTGACATAAGCGTTAAGAAAAAAAAATGTGCAAATGGTATAATTCACTGATATTTCAAGAATGGTATACAAGGTTTACTCGTTTCTTATGCAGTTTGTACAAATTTTTCACGAGCATTCAAGACATACTGGTCTTTGACAATGGCAACATAAGTAAACGGGTTTTCTTCTTCTTATTGGGGGACAGGTGTAGCAGGTTTTTTTTTGTTTCTATGCAATTGCTCATTATCTTGAGAAGTAGAGGGTATCTCTTGTCCCAGGGCTCTCGCAATTGGAGAGCGAGCCAAGTGATTCAAGCATACGATGTATTTTATCCTCGAAATCAGGATCATAGATGTTTACTCGGTCCGGAACTGATCCTGAAGCCATTATAATTCGTAAACCAGCACAAGACAGATGACCCTATAATCCTACACGAAGACCGTTGTAGGGTCCCCTGGACCGCGCCATCAATATTACGCCAAAATGATAAAACTTATGGATGCAAACGCAACATACAAACATTCACACAATACTAATAGTAAGCTACTCCGATCGCCGCAAGATTAGGCAGGAAAGAAGTAGGAGAATTTTGCTTGCCAATTATGTCACCGGTCCAAGGGACCGACGACGGCAGTTAAGGGTTAATTTTATGTTGGAACTCATGCGCCGAGCCGTAATTTAAGCACCTGCCAGATGAAAAAGGTTTTGTGTACCAATCCGTGTAGATCACCTGATCATTTCTCACAAGCATCACATCTAGAAAAGGTAGTTTATTACCAACCTCTCCCTCAGCTGTGAATGCAATATTTACATCAAACATGCCAAACACCTCAACCATCTCGTTCAATCCATGAGGTGGTACCAAACAAAACAGGTCATCGACAAACTTTTTAATGACGGGCATATCAAATGAGAGCTTAAGTATACACACATCCAGGAGATCGTCCATCACCCACTGAGCCAAAATGGGTGATATCACAGAACACATAGGAGTGCCTTTTGTTTGTAGATAAAAAGAACTGTTGAATCTACAGTATGTTGTCTGGAAAACCAGCTCAACCAACCCCAAAAATTGTTTTTCATTACATGGACAATTCGGTTGTATCTCTTGCCAATGACTGGTAATCGACCTCCTTGCAGATTCAAAAGTTATGTTCGTAAATAACGAAATGCCATCCAGGCTTGCCATAATGTAATCCCCTGGTATTGGTGTTCTGTTAATAGTACCGCTAAAATCAAATGAATCTTTTTCATAATAAGGAGATTCCTGATATCAGCACTGACGAAATCGAGTATGCGCTGGTCCAAATTAAGAATGGACGAGCTCCTGGAGAGTATGGAATTGCTGTAGAGATTCTGAAGGGGGGAGGTGCTGCTGCAGTGGATTCCATACAGATTCTCCTGAACAAATGCTTGAGAGATCTGAGCATACCGGATTCATGGAAAAGCGCCCAAGGCAATTTACTTTTCAAAAAGGGAGATAAACTCGACATTGCCAACTACAGGCCAATTAGTCTCCTTCCACACCCTTATAAGCTCTTGACAAAGATAATAATGAATCGACTTTCAAATAAATTTGAGGATTACCAATCACCTGAACAGGCCGGATTCAGTACGATAGATCACATACAAACAATACGTACCCTCATTGAAAAATGCACTGAATACAATGTCCCACTCAACATTGCCTTTATAGATTACAACAAAGCGTTCGATTCTATAGAACACTGGGCTATCTTCGAAGCTATGGACAACGCGAGAATCGACTCCCGATACAGAAATCTAATCAAGTACATTTATGATTACGCCTCCTTCAACGTCAAAGTTTCAGACGACATAAAAACAACTAAAATTCGAGTTGAAAAAGGAGTTCCTCAAGGAGATACAATATCTCCAAAATTGTTCACTCTAGCTCTCGAGGATGTATTTAGGAAGCTCACTTGGGATGACAAAGGCATGAACATCGATGGAAAACGTCTTACACACCTTCGATTCGCAGATGACATTGTGCTGATAAGCAGGGATGCCGCCGAATTGTTGACAATGTTGGGAGACCTAGGGAAGGCTTCACAAGAGATAGGACTAACGATGAACATCTCGAAAACCAAGGTGATGTCTGGAGAGGACACAGAGTTCATACTTGGTGATATAAAATTAGAAAAATTTGATGAATATACATATATATCTTGGAAAAGAAAACCAGACAGCGGAAATTGAAAGACGCATACGTATGACTTGGGCAGCGACGGGTAAACTGAGGTTTGTTTTGAGGGATCCGAACATACCAATAAATTTGAAAACAAAAGTTTTCAACTCGTGTGTTCTCCCTGTTTTGACATATGGAATGGAAACTATGTCTCTGACTGTAAACACAGCAAACAAACTTCGAACATCACAGAGAGCTATCGAGCGTGCCATGTTGGGAGTAAGCCTGAGAGATCGAATTCGAAATGACGACATAAGGAGACGAACGAAAGTCGAGGATGTCATCGTCAGAATTGCCAGACTGAAGTGGAGCTGGGCAGGACATTAAGCCAGAGATCAAGAAAATAAGTGGACTAAACGTTTGTTGGAGTGGAGACCGAGAGAACAAAAACGGAATAGAGGTACACCACAGAGACGCTGGGCAGATGATATAACCGACCAAGTGGGAAAGAACTGGATGAGAGGAGCTCAGGACAGAAATATGTGGAAAACAAAAGGGGAGGCCTTTGTCCAGAAGTGGGCTATGGGAGGCTGCTGCTGATGATGATGATGAATAATGATTATTCTTATTATAACTGGATGTCAAAATATCTCTAATGAAAACTGATGGTTCAGAGTTAGGACCACCTATGCCTGATATGATAGTTCTAACTGACAGCTGTGTTTTATGTATTTTTGGTAATGCATAGAACTAAGGGGAAACAGAGTTGAAGGTTGTACAGAAACAGAGACTTCTTACGATGAGCCTTCATTCTTTCACTGAAATTGCGACAATACGTTATAATTGAGAATATAGCTAAAATTGAACCCTCTAAAATCATTTTGTAGTATTTTTTGTTAAACATTGAAGAACTACAACTTGTCGGTGAGTTCATAAATTTATCTTTTGATTATTATGCTAAATGAGAAAATCTTGTAGCTATTTGATCAATAAAAGATTATTCGTCTCCACCGTATTTATTGGCGAAAACCCCGTATCAGCACATCTTGGCGCCCAACTTAGGCCCAATAATGGAAGGTAGAAGAGACTATAATCTACGTAGCACGAAGAGAGATGAAATCGTCGAGGGTGCAGAAGGGCTGTCTCCTGATCCATCATTGGAAATACTGGATAATGAAGGGCAAGTTGAGAAAAATTCTAAAAATGGTACCAACATCCACGGAGCTATACCGAAACGAGTCTTGGAAGGTCATAATTCTACAACACCAACAGTTGAAAGGTATCGTCCACCACGAAGAACTCTGACTTTAGAAGATCCGGAAAAGAGGTACGATACAGATCCTTTACATTTTTGTCAAGAGGAAAATGCTCTTTTTGATGACCAGTCATATAATTTCCGTTTGAAACCACGTAGAAAGAAACTAAACATGTTACAAAATGAAATTGCTTATAATCCAAAAGCATTGAACGAATTAATCACAAAAGTTGTAAGTGAAACAATAGATGTAACTTTGAAAAATGTAAAAGGTGATCCAACCAAAAATACTTAGAAAAATGACAAATACCGTAATCAATCTTCTCCTGAAATTAATAATGTCAACTTAATTAAATTTAATTATAATTTAGATTACAATTTCACTGAATATAATAATAATAATAGAAGCACCGCACGGGTGTGGTGTGGTTTCTGCCATACCACATGGGGGGTGACGTCCCCACGGCCCGAGTTACCTGGGCCACCAAGGTTAAATGGTGGCAAACCCGCACGGGGATACTACTTTGTAGTGTACGGGTGTGACAATCCCGCGGACCCCGGTCACTCTCAACCGATGTCGGAAAGAAATATACTAAGCCTCGCAGAACAGTCGCTGCCTGGGGGTCGTGACAGCATGCGGGACACCAACGGCAGGATGCTGAGAAGGCAGGCGCCTGCCATACAAGAAGCTATGCCTTTAGACGAGGAGGACATCGACGAGGAGAGAGTTCAGGTTGTCGGTCGCATAGGGATTAAACGTTCGAAATAGCAGCCGAAACAGGACGGCACAAAGGGGACGCAACAAGTGGACGCCCGAGCAGCATAGCCTGCTGACATCACTATACAGAAGATGAAGACCCGAAAGACGAGGGTACATGAATAGGCTGCATGGTCTGTGGCGCGAAAATTATCCAGACCTTGACTTCATGACGCAGCAAAACCTTGGAGATCAGATCAGTCATCTCAAAAGAAGAGGAATCTTATGGCGGTCTCAAGAGCAAGAAAGGACGGAACAGCAAGCTGAGGAGCAGGTGGCAGATGCTTCGAGCCAACATCAGCAATTGACGATTGACACAGCTGAAAAACAAGCTGTAGCCCTGGTGAGAAATTTTACGGGCCGAACCGGGACTGGTACACGCTCCAACAGGTCAACAACAGAACAAGTGAGAGATGTTCCCAAAATAGAACACGGTGAAGAGCAGATGACAGATGCTCCAAACCAACAACATCAAGCAAAAGTCCTGGGAACAAGGCCAAGAACGGAACAAGTGAGAGATGTTCCGGAAAAAGAACACGGTGAAGAGCAGGTGACAGATGCTCCAAACCAACAACACCAAGCAATAGTCCTGGGGGCAAGGCCAAGAGTGGAACAAGTGAGAGATGTTCCGGAAAAAGAACAAGGTGAAGAGCAGGTGACAGATGCTCCAAACCAACAACACCAAGCATCAGCCCTGAGGGCAAGGCCAAGAGCGGAACAAGTGAGAGATGTTCCAGAAATAGAACACGCTGAAGAGCAGGTGACAGATGCTCCATATCAACAGCAACAGAGGCCAAGAACGGTGAGAGATGTTCCGAAGTTAATCGTCAAAACAAGGGAAGCATTTGAGGCTGCCGTCAGAAACCCACTGGTCAAGGCCACCCGAATGAAAACAAGACATAAGGCTGAAGATCTAGCCATATGGAATAAAGTAATTCAAGATCATCTTAACGAGACCTGTTCACTAGAGGATGTAGTGGCTGCAGTGAGAGCGGCCGCTTCGCTTCTATGTCCACCTAAAAGTACAGCAATGAAGAACGATAAGCATAGGTTAAGACTCAGTCGGCTTGACATCAAAATAAAATCAATGAGGCAGCAGGCATCTTGGTACCAATATATCATAGATGTTCTGAGAGGCAAAATTGAATCCAGCAAGAAAATGAAGGATATGACTGAGGAGCTTCGTTCCATACATCATACAGTAGACTTGCCCACAGTCCATCTACTGAAGCAGAAAGCTGTAGATAAAATAAGATCACTTGCTGCAGCGCGGAAGAAACTAATAAAAAGGCAAAAATGGATTGAAGATAACACCTTCACCGCAGAACCATCAAAACTATTTCAGTCCTAACAACAAAAGGCACAGAACCCACCATCACCGCAGGAGGTCGAAGAATTTTGGAGAAGCCTGTATGAACAACAAGCAGGAATCAGGGATACTCCAGCACTTCTCAGATTCCAGCAGATGTGTGATCAAAACCAACAGCAGAACGATGAACTTTCTGAAATATCAACCGGAGATATTAGACAAGTGATTTCACAGCACCTGGACTGGACGGTATTCAAAACTACTGGTGGAAGAGTTTTCCAGCTACAGATCAACACCTGGCAAGATTATTCAGCGGGATGCTGACTCGCCGTGAGCCGATTCCGTCATGGTTGGTGGAGGGTAGAACAGTGCTGATACCAAAATCAAGTGATTTAGGGCAACCCAAGAACTATCGCCCAATCACTTGCCTCAATACACTGTATAAGATCCTCACAAGTGTAATTCAAGATCAAATACTGAGGTTTATTGGACCAGTGTGGAAAAGTATCTACGAACAGAGGGGAGCAAAGAAAGGAGTGCAAGGATGCAAGGACAACTTGCTCATAGACAAGAGCTTATGTCTAGACGCCAGATACTACAAGCGCGACCTGCACACATCATGGTTGGACTACGCGAAAGCATATGACACCTCGCCGCACGAACTGATAATACGGCTATTAAAAATGCTGAAAGTCCATCCTAACATCATCCACGCAATAGAAAACATCATAGCGCTGTGGAAAACGAAGTTTGCCAACCGAGCAGAGGGTCGAACCGTATATACGGTATGGGTGAGATACACGAGGGGAGTTTTTCAGGGAGATTCGCTAAGCCCGCTATTATTCTGCATAACACTAATACCACTAACAATTGAGTTGAGGGAGAGCAAAATAGGATACAAGGCCGAACCACCAGGTAGAAGGAACCACCTGATCTCTCATCTCTTATACGTGGACGACTTGAAGCTCTACGCTCCCTCCGAGTCCGCACTACAGCAACTACTGAATATCGTTTCAGACTACACCTCAGCCATAGGAATGTCATTCGGTTTTGACAAGTGTGTATTTCATCTGCGCAGGGGAAAAGCTGAAGATGCAGGAGAAGATATTCTACTGGAAGATGGAATGACTTTTCGACATCTCGAAGACGGAGAAACTCACAAGTTTCTTGGGATGAAACAGAGGGGTGTACTGGAGACAACCCAGATAAAGGAAAACTTAACAGCCAGCTACAAAAAGAAGCTGAGAGACATTTGGAAATCGCAGCTGTCAGGAAAGAATAAAGTATCTGCTACAAATATGCTAGCCATCCCGATTCTCACCTACTCTTTCGGAGTGGTGAACTGGACGGTAAACGAGCTCCTCGATCCTGATAGGTTAACAAGGAAAACGATGAACATGAATCTTAGCCTACATCCAACAGCTCAATACAGAGGATATACCTTACCCGCAGCCAGGGGGGTAGAGGACTGCAATGTTTGGAATATCAACATTATCAACAAACATTGGAAATGGCAGTAAGGATTCTAAGAAGTGAAGATCCGCTTCTGAAATTTGTCGCTCAGCATGAAATTGCGAACCATGGAGCCTTCCTATTCCGAGCTGCACAAAGGGCCCTGGATAAGCTCAGCATAACCGGCGTATCGGTCAATCCTGAGCTCGCTGGAGCACCGATCACTCAAGCGGACCAAAGAAGCCTAGCAAGACTGATCCGAAAGTCTCAGTCAGATACATTACTCGAACAGCATATGAGTAAAGCTGAATACAGATTACTCTGATGTGACGTGTAAGGACGTCACGTCAGACGTGTACTGTGCTCCTATTGGCCTAATATGAACGTGAACGTCAAAATGTGAGTGATATAAAAATGCAACACATTGTTCTGTGCGTTCACGTTCATATCAGGCCAATGGGAGCACAGTACACGTCTGACGCGACGTCCTTACACGTCACGACAGAGTAATCTGTATTCAGCTTTAGACCTTGCACTCCATATATTTCAGGAGTTTAAAAGACCGGGACCTGTCTGAAGAATGGTCTTTCGCCTTTCTAAAGTCAGCTAGCCTTAAGTCAGAGACAGAAGGATTTGTGATGGCGTGTCAAGATGGAGTACTGAATACGAGATGGTAAAAAAGAACATCATGAAAATGGACACCCCATCAACTTGCAGGGAACGATTATGCACATCCTTTCCGCCTGCAGGGTCCATGCTCTATCGAGGTATGTAGAGAGACACAACGCGGCACTCCGAATTCTATACTTCCATCTGACAGCCGCGTATGGGATAGACAAAGAACCGGTGCTACCATATGTGCCTCTGGAGATTGAAGCGGTGGTCCAGAACGAAAGAGCTCGGATATGCTGGAACTATCCTGTCTCAACAACACGACAGATCAATGCTGCAATCCAGACATACTTCTGCTGGACAAGGAGCTGAAGGAGTTATTTGTCGTGGAATTCTCCCCCCCTGCTGAAAATAATGTTGTGATGAAGGAACAACAGAAGAGGCAAAAATACAAAGACCTTATGTTCGAGCTTGGAACTTTATATTCAGGTCATAAAATTAGGATGGTCGTACTTATCATAGGATGTCTCGGTGGAATGAGAGCTAACTATGTGGACGAACTGAAGATTATCCCGGTCTGCAGATCACTGGCGCACAGAATGCAGAAAGCAGTGTTGCTCGGGTCACTCCATATCATCAGGTCCCATGAACTCTAGAAGCCACTTGCAGCTCATCTCTTTTGTTAAGGGACGCTGCGAGGGCAGGACGAAGAACTCCTCCATTGAAGTGTGAGGGGTTTTTAGTGAGTAACCACACAAGATCCTGGATTCTCACACTACCGAGAGTGCGGACCCTCTCGGTGCCCATAAAGGGTTTTCCCCTCACACGGACATGGTCATAAATCTGCAAAATAATAATAATAATAATAAAGAACCACTTCACCACGGAAGGAAGGAGGACGGGGACTTGCGGATATTGTCAACCTTCACACTCGCCAGATTAAAAACCTCAGGGAATTCTTCTTTGAGAAGGCGAATAATTCCAATCTACACAGAGTTGTTACTTTGGTTGATAAGAAGTTCACACCTTTAACTCTGGCTACTGCAGATGAATTGCTGGATCTGCCATCTCTTTCTGAAACTGACAAGCTAGAACAATGGTCAAAAAAAGAACTCCATGGACGGCATTACCATGAGTTAAATCAGCCACATATTGACAAAACCTCATCCAACAAATGGTTGTCGAAGGGTGAACTGTTTCCTGAGACGGAAGGTTTTATGATGGCTATACAAGATCAAGTCATCTCCACCAACAACTACAAGAAATACATCATGAAGGACCGTACAGTGCCAACAGATATGTGTAGGAAGTGTCATCAAAAATCTGAAACAATTCAGCATGTAACTTCTGGCTGCGAACAACTGGCCAACACTGATTACCTCCACCGACATAACCAAGTGTGCAACATCATACACCAGAAATAAAGGATTTTCCCCTCACACGGACGTGAAAAAAAAAATCATAGAAGTAATATACAGGGTGATCGATCTGGCGGTGTTCAGGCAGCTACTATACAGGGTGTACCTGAAAAAAATAATCACGATTATTTAAATCACAATGATGATGTATCTCTCAGACATAACAGTGCTAATGTTTTAGTGGACAATTTTTCAAATTTAAGATTGAATGGAGCGTTGATAGGTTTGGTTGATCTGGTCGGATTGCTTCCTAGCTTTGATGGGGAAGGTTCTGTGCAGGCACCAAATTTTTTGCAAATTCTGGAAAACGCTATCGGATTTAACTCAGTTCCTTTCAGTAATATTAAGATTCTGTTGAGTAAATCTTTTAGAGGATCAGCGAAGCTTTGGTGGAAAGCGTATTCAAATTTTTTTCAATTCTTATGTTCAGTTCAAGAATGATTTTCTGGATCATTTTTGGGATCGAAGAAAGCAATTGAAAATAAAAGAAGAGTTAGAAAATAGTGAATACGTTTCTGGCTTGTTCACCGACCATTTCAATTATTGGGTGGGAGCTGCTAAATATTTGCAACCACCATATAGTCCTACCGAGCTAATCGATCTGATAGCTCCACACTTTCCTCCCAATGTTGCAAGTTGTCTTCTGGGCTGTATTAGCTTTTCAGAAGCGGTTTCTCGTCTGAGACAAGCGGATCGGTATTATAAAAATGAATCCATAAATTCGCGAAATTTTTCCAGGAATACTTATTCTGGTGACAAAAAAGATTCTTCTGATTGTACTCGTTCTCATAGGTATAAATCTAATACAATAAACAGAAACTCACAGGAAAACTTCAATGTGAAAACAGTATCATACCTGGACACAGAAATCGAGGATCAGGGAAACGGGGATATCCCCCACCAGTAGATGTAGGGGCACAATCATTTTTTATAAAGAACAATCCATTACCGGACTTATTGCTTGAGGAGTGTGATTTTGACCACTCATTAAGTGATGATCGATGTCCACTGATCTTAATCAGTTTATATGGATTTAGATTTGCTGCACTGGTAGACACAGGCAGTATAGTGTGTGCTATATCTCAGGATACTTGGGATCAAATAGGGGAATCACATGGTATTATTCCTCATTTTTCGGTCACAGTAATCAAGGTGGTTGGGGCGTTTAGAGCCAAGCTTCAAAGAGTGACTTTTCAGGCACAATTGGATTTTTCTTTACAATCTGAAAGATTTAATTTCGAATTCTTGGTCATACCTGGTCTAATTCATCCAGTAATTATAGGATGTGATCTGCTGCGTTATTACAGGGTTGACATTCGATTGTCTGAAAATATCCTAGTATTCAATTTAATGAAGGGCATATGTGAAGTACCTGAGATTGACATTCATCATAATATAGGCACATCAGAGACATTGGCACTTTCGACTCTGAAGGTAAAATCAATTAACAATTCAGACTATGTTTCCGGAATTGATGAAGGATCAGACAGTCATCAAAGGTTTTCTAGCATGCTGGAAAATTGCTATTTGTCTCCAGATAGAAAACCTGATTTTTTTTTCGGTATTGATGAGGTTTCATTATTTGTTCTCGGATATTCCTGGTAGGACTACAGAGTATTTTCACGAGATTAAATTAACTGATACGAGTGAGTTTTTTTGTTAAACCCTATCCGATTCCGATAGCTCATAGGTGGGCCGTTCAACTATAGACAAGATGCTTGAATGGGGGGTCATTGAAAGAGAATCTCCAAGTACATCTCCCCAATAATGACCTCTGTAAAAAAAGAAGGGTCAGTGAGAATCTGTCTTGATGGCAGGCATATAAATAAGGTAATGGAATCTCAGTTTGAGGTGCCCAGGCCTGTTGATGAGATCATCAAACTTATGTCAGGGAAGAAAGTTATGTCAAGTCTAGATTTAACTCATGATTACTGGCAGTGCTCACTTCAAGAAGATTCTAAGCAGTACATCGGATTTATGGTGGGCACGAAAACTCACCAATTTCGAGTTCTTCCGTTTGGAATACAGAGTGCTATCAGCTCGTTTACTCGCTGCATGGACAGGGTGCTAGGTCGTGATTTTGAAGAATTCGTGGCGACTTGTGTTGATAACATTTTAGTGATGTCAAAAGATGAGGATGAGCATTTGATGCATCTATCTCTCATTTTTCGTCGTTTAAGTGAGGCTGGACTCACTCTGAAACTTGAAAAATGTGAATTTTTTAGACCTGAAATGCCATACTCGGGATTCATACTTACCAGCAATGGTGTTAAACCTGATACAGGTAGAATACAGTCAATAATCGACTATAAAAGACCAACTTGCGTAAAGGAATTGCAAGGTTTCCTTGGTTTCTGCCAATATGATCGGATATTTACTCCTCGGTTTTCTGAAGTTTCAGCACCGCTCACTACGCTATTGCATAAGAAAGTAAATTGGAGGTGGACCAATGTGGAAGAGGAATCTTTTCTACAGTTGAAGAAGGAGTTGCAGACCGCGGTACTCCTTTACTATCCCAACCCGAGTTTACCCTGGCATGTTGAGACTGATGCTAGTGATAATGGAATAGCTGGAGTACTTTTTCAGATGGTGGATGGTGAGCGAAGGATAGTGTCTTGTACGTCTCGTCTGTTACTGGAGAGGGAAAAACGCTACAGTGCGTTTGAAAAGGAGGTTCTAGCGGCTCTTTGGGTAATTGAAAAGTGGAGAATATACCTTCTAGGTAATGAGTTCACGCTCTATACTAACTGCAAAGGGCTAACCTATATTCAAAGTTGTCGCCTATTAACACCCAGAGTTACCAGGTGGGCTCTGGCCCTTCAAGAATTCACTTCTGAGCTTAAATACATTCCCGGACGAGAAAATATTCAAGCTGATGCTCTTTCACGATATGCTTGTGTTCGATTACCCACTCCTACTGATAGATGTTTTCAGGTGTCCGCTCTTAATTTTTGCAAGGATTTTAAGGTCCTGCTCCCTTGAGTGACCCAACGTAACATGTTAAGCCTCAACAAAACTTTGAATCAATTCTTTAGGAACACATAGCATGGCTTTATCACTTAAATTATCCCTTTTGTATAGTATGCCATCCTTGACTAGAAACATTCTGGTGAACTTGTCCGAGGTGGCATCATCCAACAAACCACTGATTATAGCAGAGAGCTTTTCATCCTTCATCTGATAGCTCCTTATATCCTTATATAAGGCTCCTTATATCCTTATATAAGGAGCTATCAGATGAAGGATGAAAAGCTCTCTGCTATAATCAGTGGTTTGTTGGATGATGCCACCTCGGACAAGTTCACCAGAATGTTTCTAGTCAAGGATGGCATACTATACAAAAGGGATAATTTAAGTGATAAAGCCATGCTATGTGTTCCTAAAGAATTGATTCAAAGTTTTGTTGAGGCTTAACATGTTACGTTGGGTCACTATGGCGTCTATAAGACCTGGTTATTCATGCGCGCTGAAGTATGGGTATCAAATTTATATCGAACCATAAAAAATATATTAAATGTTGTGATAAATGTCAACGTGCAAAACATTCAGTTTCATCAGATCCTCCTCAAAAGGATCTTATCGCTAGTGATCGAAATTATATTGTCGCTGTTGACTTGTTTGGTCCTTTAATCCACTCCAGAGGTGGTGTACAGTATCTTTTCGTCATCTTGAATCTGTTTATTAGATATGTTGTCTTATTCCCAATTGAGAAGGCTACCACTCGGTCCCTTTTGACAAGGATTATTAAGGATTATCTTCCTGTTTATGGACCTGTAAGTCGAATCCTGTGTGATAGAGGAACTCAGTTCACTACGAAACTTTGGCAGGACAATTTAAAAAACAAGAACATACAGGTTATTTTCACTTCAGTTCGGCATCCACAGGCGAATCGTTCAGAGCGTGTGATGAAGGAATTGGGCAGATTATTTCGCACCTACTGCTCCCATCAACATTCCAGGTGGGCTTATGAAGTCCTTAAAGTTCAGGAAATCTTAAATGAAATGGTTCATGAGTCTAAGGGATTCTCACCAAGCGAATTACAGTTTGGTAACCCAAGGTTGAGGTTGTTACCTGAGAATCTGACCATAAAAGACAGGGTGGAACGCAGCTTAGATGTGAAGTTGTCACGTAAAATTGAATTCAGTTTTTATCGTATTCCTTCTTTAATATGTAAAAGATTTCGTGGGATCGGAATGTTTTGGGGAATAAGACACTATGTCATTCCTTTAAGCGACGTTTCGCAACTTTATTTGTTGCTTCTTCAGGCTCTACAAAATAAAAACAAACATCTTTCAATTCATTCACACACAAGCAGACAAACAACATGAAACCAATAAAATCATAACTATATAAAATAAATAAAATAACATACCTCGGAAGTGGCAAATGTCCGTCAATTTCCCATAAATATATAAATAATTTCGATATAAACATGTAAATCTTAGAAAGTTAGGCAAGTATTGTCAAAATTCTTCGGCAAGCGTAAACAATGGGTAGCGCGCTCCAAAACCTGATATTCTGATACATTCTTCGCGGCGACCGGACATCCCCACCCCCTTCATGCTATAAACGTCTTCAAATTAATACATAAAATAATAAATAAATAATATAAACTGATTCAAATCACAGTTTTTTCATTTCTGATTTTGGAATATAAATTGAGGATATTGTGGTATATTGCACTTAAACCCAAGCAGTCAGTCCTAAAGTTGATATTTTTCGTCGTGTTAATTTGGATCATTTCCCCAATATTGCGTTTCAACCAATTCGACTCTCTATCTAAAACGTAAATCACGTAATATTCACTCCAAAAAAATTCTTATTGACTGAATTTAGATTTGACACTTAGCGTACGGCAGCTGTTCGCCGGAGAGCATTTATGGGCATAAGTTCACCATATTATTATTGTTGTTGTTATAATTTTTTTTTAATTAAATTTTCTGATTTTGATTTCCTTTAAATCTCCTTCAAAAATTTGGGTGCCAATTAGTTTAGACAAAAATGTAAAAGCCCTATTCGTAAAAAAAACTAATAAATCTACGAATGTGGATATAGGAAGATGGTGTACAGAATTCGATCAGTGATTTCACTTTAGAGTACAAAAACACTTCATTCAGGGCACCTTTTTTTTATTTCACTTCAACAGTTACGTACTCACTGTTCAAAAAAAGGGTTAATCGCTAGGATGTTTCGGTGGTGATGGCCAGAGGGGTCGTCTCAGATTATATGGTGTCGATAATAGATGTGGATGTGGATAAATCAATATTAATCGATAGTTCCCTTCTCGGGAACGAGAAAATTCCAGATAAAAATGATCACTTTATATAGTGTCTGAGTGAATCCCTGTAATTATATACGAATTATTAGCAAAAACTCGAATGATTAGTTTGAACTCACCTTCTAGAAAGGGATTCTCGCTAAAAAAATATGAAATTCCGTTGATGGCACGATTATGTCGAATTTAACAAATCCTCTATTGAGAAGAACTCGGCTTAGCATCACCTTCAAACAATCTCAGAGTCGGAATGAATTCTCTCGCGACAAATACATCGTATGCGCGCGACACCCACTCAAGACACCACCACCGAACATTAAATTACAGATATCTATCATCAAAGGTACATAACGTTCATGATATACAAAGTTTAACAATAGATGGTACAATCGAATAATAATTTATAATTCTCCAATAGATCAAGAGATGGTAGCCTTTATATGTATTTATTTTCCCGTGGTATTTTCTGAACGTTACACCACCCCCTTCCGAATAAAAGAATGGAATTTCCTCAAAGACATTGAGGAACATAAGACAAAAACTGGAGAAATGTAAAAATCCACAATATGTGAAACGGATTAACTTGAAGCCCTGAATGAACTAGTTAAAAACTATACCCATATTTTACGCTTAACCTATTCTCATGCCTTATCCTATATCTAACTCTAGCTTACTAATCTAATTAAACCTACTGCCTACATACTCTATGTAACTTATTCCTAATGCAACCTATTTCTATTTTAACCTATTCCTATTTAACCTATTGTATAAACATTATATGAACAAGAAAATGAGCAAATCCTGGTTGTGACCAGAAACCTCATCAAATCGACGAAATTTACAATTCGGTGTTGAAAGAAACACGAATGAATGGCAAACTCGTCAAAATGGTCAAGCGAATCAATCTTGATCGACAGCGATAAACTAACGGCAAATTATTAAGTCGGTATTACCATTATTATTACTACGATACGGAAATATCAGAGTTGGAACCAAAGTACGGTTTTAAATCTTTAACGTGCCACTTTCCATCTACTGATCCATCCCAATCTTCCAGGTGATAACACAATCCAGAAGATTTCTGACGTACTTTACGCAAAACATTTTTTGGCGCAAGCTTGGACGAAAATTTCTTAACGGAATCGGAAAGTACCTTATTTCGACGCCAAACTTTCTCACCCACATCAAAACTGTAGTTTCTCCTACGTAAATTATAAGTTCGAGAATTCTTTTCGTATGCTCTATGAAGTTTCTTCCGAATATCATGAAAAACAGTCGCCAACGGCTCAATTTTCTCCGCGTAAGTATCCCTTTTTTCAGGCAGCCACTGAATACCGTCGGTAGACTCTATTTCACCATAATAATCGCCACCAATTGGTACATTTCTACCAAAATTCAAAAAAACTGGCGAATAGCCCGTTACCTCGTGCTTAGCTGTATTCAACGCAAACGCAATTTTTTGCAATTCTTTATCCCAGTCACAATGATTTAGTCCCTCAATGTAGCATCGGATAGTTGTCCCTACCGTTTGGTTTGTTCTCTCTACAAAATCACATTGTGGTGAATGTACTGCAGTCAACCAAATTTTCTGAACTTTGTATGATTCGGCCAATTTCTTCATGGCACGACCTGCAAATTGGGCACCGTTATCAGCAATGATGAACTGCGGAATTCCGAATTTCAAAAATATATCAGTTTCTAAAAATTTGACAATAAATTCCGCCGTGGCTTTTCTCAGAGGATGCAGCACAACGTATTTCGTAAACCAGTCTGATACGACCAAGAGGAAATTATTTCCACGCTTAGATCTGGGAAAAGGCCCCATTAAGTCTAAGGCAATCACTTGCCAAGGAAAAGCGACATTCTTCTCCTTTCCCATTAAACCCAAACCTGGTTTATTATAAATTTTCTGTGCCCCACAAGTTTTACACTGACGGATGAATTTGATAATATCTGCCCTCATCTTAGGTCAATAGTACAATTCACTCACTCGTGCAATTGTTTTAAAACAACCAAGGTGACCGCAAGTCGGAGGTTCATGTAAATTTCTAATGATTTGATTGCGTTTTTTTTTCGGCACAAGAATCTTCCATTCGGAAATATTCGTTTGAATTGGGTTGTTCGACGGAATTAGCTTATAAAGGGTATCTTCTTCTAATTTCCACTGTGGATACTTGCCAGGATTCTTACAAACTTTATCTCGCATATCACGGTACCATCTATCTAAGTCATCGTCTACAATAGTCAAAGCGCTAACCTCATTCATTTCATGAATACGCGAAAGAAAATCTGGCACAATATTATCTTTGCCTTTTCGATGAATACATCGAAAATTTAATAAAATCGAAATCAAATTGCCTCAATCGTACTGACCAACGCGCTAGTCTACCTGTTGGATTCGATAGTTTATTCAACCATATGACGGAGTAATGATCTACTATGACTCTAAATTTAACACCCTCTACGTAAGCTCTAAATTTTTCTAAACCAAATAGTACCGCCAAAAGCTCTCGCTCCGTCACCGTATAATTTCTTTCCGCGCGAGAAAGAGATCGGCTTGCATATGCAATTAATTACCTTCTCTTCGCCATCATGACATTGTGTGAGAACACCTGAACACCACCTATGCCAGTAGCGGATGCATCACTCTGTATAGTGAACGGCAAATCGAAATTGGGAGAGGTGAGTATGGGAGACTCCACCAGGGCTTCTTTAATTTTTAAGAATGCCTCCTCAGCTTGAGGGGTCCAAACGATGCTTTGATGCCTTTTTTTACCTTTCAGTAAGTCATTGATGGGCGACAGTAAAGTTGAAAAATCTTTAATAAAAGCTCGATACCAAGAGCACATTCCTACAAACCTTTTTATTTGTGTAGTTGTATTCGGGCGTGGGAAATTAACCATACAAGAAACCTTCTCTGGATCTGTTTTCAATCCGTTTCCGTCAACAACATAACCAAGGTATTTCAGGGAATTTCGAAAAAATTCGCACTTTTTCAGGTTGACAGTTACGTTAGCCAGTTTTAATCGATCGAGAACTTCTCTAAGTAGAAAAACGTGTTCTTCGAAAGTGGACGAAATTATCATTATATCGTCAATATAGACAAAAATTTTACCGTCGAATTCAGGGCCGAAAAGACTATCAACGAACCGTTGTTGGGTTTGGGCACTATTTCTCAATCCAAAAGGCACAACAACGACCTGATATAAACCCCTTCCAGGAATGCTAAAAGCGGTTTTTTCTTTAGAAACCGGATCTAGTGGAATCTGCCAAAATGATTTCCTCAAATCAATGCTACTTATGAATTTTGCCCCTGTTAGACCGCTAAGAATACGATCGATACGAGGCAGTGGGTAGGAATCGTGCCTAGTGACTTCGTTTAATTTACGCCCATCAAAACAAAATCTATATTCGTCGTTTTTTTTTCTTGACCGAAAGGACTGGACTACACCACGGAGAGTTATATGGTTCTACAACTCCCAACCTCAACATTTCATCCAATTCATTATTAAGAAGTTTCATCATATATGGCGACAACGGATATTGTCTAACACGAATGGGTTTGGCATCACCGGTGTCGATAGTAAGATGAATTTTATCTGTTCTACCTAATCGACTTTCACTGCTAATTCCCTCGAAAGATCGCAACAAGTCATTAACAATAAAACGTTGTTTTGAATTTAAATAACCTAATTCGCACGTTTCGCATTCTAAATTTTTCTTGGAATTCGAAGTTTGTAAAGAAATATTATTTTTCTGAACGTTCCAGCTACCTTCAAGATAATCTATCCTAAGAGCAAATTTTCTACAAAAATCACTTCCGAAAATTACGTCGTGAGCAAGACTTGGAACTACTAGAGCTTCCAGGAAATGACATTCATCATTGATGACTATAGGTAAATGTACAAGACCAGTTATTCGCTGTTTATGATCATCCGCTGTATGTACAAAATTTATGTGAGCCGGAAAAATTTTCAAATTCAAACGAGACAATAATTTCATACCACCTTTACCCACGATAGTAACATTAGAGCCAGAGTCTAACAAACCAATTACAGGATAATCCAATATATTAACCTTTATAAAAGGCCTATTATCGAATTTTCGTTCACTGAAAAGCTCGGAGGTGGAACAGTTTCGAAATGAAACATCAGGTGAATTTTTAGTTTTAAGTTTAAATCTGTCAAAATCGAGCTCATCACGATCGTCAAAATTTATTTTACTTGGTAAATTTGAGTGGGATGGAAGATGGGCCTGGGAGAGCATCCCTTCACTCAGTTTTTTGAACAGTGCTTACATGTATGAACTGTAACATTCGGCGAACCACAACGGAAGCAAAACTTGGATCGCTCAAATTTACATTGACTGTAAAAATGTCCCCTTTTATGGCAGTTCCAACATTCTTGAACACTTTTATTACTTTTATCTTCGGTATCGACACATTTCGGAGATTCTGAAGAAACCTGAAATGAATTAACCGTACACCCTCTGAATGGGCGGTTTCGGTTACCGACATTCTCACTGAAAATTGACTTAGGATTTAAGTTTGTCTGATCGCGGTTTCTGTCATCGACTTAGATACCTAGAAAATCATCATCCTCTAAACGTTTTACCAACCCATGAAGTTCAGAAATTGTAGAAGTCTCAATAGTTGCAATTGCTTTTCTGTACGGTGGTAGTAAATTTTTCTTCTTCTTCTTCTTCTTCATCTTACGTTAGGACTTAGTCCTGTGTTTTCTGCAATGTTCCCCATTCTTGGGATGCCGACGTCCAGCTCTCGTACCATCGTTTTGGTGGTCTTCCTGGGAGTCTCGAGGTATTGGGCTTTTCTGTTTTTGCTATTTTGGGTAGTCGGTTGTCGGGCATCCTATCTACGTGGTCTCTCCAGTGTCTTCGTCTTGTTCTGGCCCATCTCACCACGTCTTGTAGTCCACAGATCTCTCTGATTTCCTCACTTCTCTTATGGTCGTACAATGTATAGCCCGTTATACTTCTCAGTACTCGCATTTCCGTTGTTCTCAGTTGTCTTTTGGTTTGAGCATTTTCGGCTCGTGTTTCAATGCCGTATGTCATGACTGGCCTCACACACGTCTTGTAAATTCTGACCTTGCTAGCTGTGCTCAAGTGTTTGTTCCTCCATACTATATCGCGTAGGTATCCTGATATCAGGGAAGCTTTTGTTGTTTGGCTCTGCACCTCTTCTTTTAAATTTCTGCTACTTGTTATTTTAGAGCCAAGGTATGTGTACGACATTACTTGCTCGATACTCTTATTATACACTGCCAGCTTGCATCTTCTCGGTTCCTTAGATACAGAAAGGCATTGGGTTTTTTGGGTTGAGATAATCATGTTGAAACAGTCTGCCGCTCGTTCGAAAGCATAGAGAAGTCTCTGAAGGTCATCCTCATTTTCAGAAATTATCACAGCGTCGTCCGCGTAGCACATGATTTTAATTTCCTTTCTTCCCATTCTGTATCCTCGACTCTTGCTCTTAACCTGTCTTATGATCTCATCCATGACCACGTTAAAAAGTATTGGGCTCAGGCTGTCTCCCTGTCGTATCCCTGACGCGATTGGTATTTCCTTCGTCAGCCCCGATTCCGTCTTGATGAATGTTGAGGTGTTGGTATTTAGTTCGCTAATGAGTCTTATTATGTTTGTATCTACTTTTCGTTGTTTTAGTAGTCGCACTATGTCCGTGAGGCGTACTCTATCGAATGCCTGGGTGAGATCAATGAAGCACATATAGGCCGTTTTGTTAAATTCTATGGCTTTTTCGGTGATCTGTCTGATGGTAAATATGGCATCTATCGTCGATCTGTTCTTTCTGAAGCCTTGCTGTTCCTCGGATATTCCTGTTGAGACTACCTCGTCTGATATTATTTTTGTTAGTAGCTTCGATACTGTGCTTAGGAGGCTTATTCCTCGATAGTTTTCGGGGAGGGCTCTCTCTCCCTTTTTGAATATGGGTATTGTAATACTTTGTTTCCACTGTTCTGGTATTCTTCCTGTGGTAATTATTCTGTTAAACAAGGTGTGCAGCTCCTGAATTAGGTCATCCCCTCCGTATTTCAGCATTTCATTGGTTATCTCGTCCAAACCAGGTGATTTTCTATTTTTTAGTGCATTGAGTGTTTGACGTATTTTCTCTTGGGATATTGACCAATTCCCATGTTCTTCCACATCCCCATACTCACATACCACTTTGTTGGTTTTGCCATATAATTGATGAAAGTGTTTTTCCCAAGTGTCCGATGATATCCTTGTCATTTGTATATGTTCGTTAACTGGCTTTTTCCTATTTCTTAGCATGTTCCATACCTTCTTTTGTGCTCCATACAGATCATGCTCCATGTCCGAAGAGAATTTTTCCCAGAAGCTTCGTTTTATTGCCTGTATTTGCTCGTTTACCCTATTTCGTACTAATTTATACCCTTCGCATGTTAGCTTCTTACTTCTGAACTGAAGGTATGCGGTGCGTTTTTCTTCAGCTAGCGTTTTCACATCCTCTGTAAACCAGGGTTTCGTCTGTCTTTTACCGTTTGAAGTGGTTCTCCTTCGTCCCAGGGCTTCTTCTGCGGCTGTGATGATGTTCGTCCTCAGTTTTTTCCAAGCGGATTCGACGTCATCAGCTTCCCTGATCTTGTTGTTGTTTATCTGTAGTGCTAGTCTCCTCTGATATAGATCTTTTGTTGAATCATTTGACAGCGATTCAATGTTAAGCTTTTCAGTTTGAATGGCTTGGGTTCTACGCTCTCTTTGTACCCTGTTCCTGATTTTCGCTAGGACGAGGCTGTGGTTGGTTTTGGTGTTAGCTGAGCTCAAGACTCTCACGTCGAGTATTTTCGATGGATGGACGTTTTTGTTAGTTATCACATAATCTATTACTGATTTTTGACCTCTTGAGTTTTCGAACGTGAAGCTGTGCTGCGGTTTGTGTGGGAAGAATGTGTTATTTATTCTCAATTCATTTTGTGCGCATGTTTGAATTAGTTGTTCTCCATTTTCATTGATGTTTTCTTCGTTGAATCGGTTTTTCAGTCCTCTTATCACACCGTTACCAACTCTAGCGTTGAAGTCTCCGAGCAGCATGATTTCGTCCTTTCCTGTTATTCCGTCGAGTACCCTTTGCAGGTCTTCATAGAAGGCATCTTTCTCTTCTGAGGGCTTAGATATATCCGGTGCATATACGCTTATAATATGGGTAATACTCGTGTCCTGAAATTTAAATATTGCCTGCAGTATCCTGTCATTGACATATATGACATTTTCTATGTTCGCTTCGAGTTTTCCATGTACCATCAAGCCGACTCCCGATGTAGCTCTTTCGTGCTTTCCTTTCCCGCTGTATATGAAAATGTAGTCTTCGTATTTGATGTTGCCTTTACCTTTCCTTTTTGTTTCCGAAAGAGCACATATGTCAACTTTGTGTCTTTTGATCTCTATCAATATCTCTTGATCCTTCTTGTTAAAAGATGTCACATTCCAACATCCTATCCGCAATATATTCAGTTTCCTTAATCGTTTTCTCCTTTTTTTCGCAAATATTTCAATTTCGTCTGTTCCGCAGGAGGTCGTGTTAAACGATTATACAACTCGTTAATTTTCGCAAAATAAACTGTAACGCTTTCCGTTTCCAATTGTTGTCGACTTCTTATATTTTCCCATAGTTCGTCGTCATGATACGGTGATTGAAAATTTTTCTTTAACAATTCTACCAAAGAGTCCCAATCTTTTGTTTCGTTAACTACCTGGCGGAACCAACACAGAGCATCACCTACAAACAAGTCCCTAGCAGAGTCAAATAGTTCGGATTTTGTAACGTGCCGTGCCATTCGAAGTTCTTCAACATTTTCGAGAAATATCATCAATTTATTTTTATTGCCATCAAAAGTTTCTCCCCATTTATAAACAGGAACGGATTCAGTACCAGAGGGATTCGAAATAAACTGAGAAACATTATTTTGGTTCACAAAATTATTACCTGATGCACTGCTCGTGAATGGAAAATTACCGGAAATGGATGGATCAATAGGTTCCCTAATTTTTTCATGAATATCTGCTTCTAGAGTTAAACATGATGCATAAGACTCGTTCTTGAATTCTTTACGGAGTGCATAATCTTTTTCTTTATCATCCATAGGCAAAGGTAAACGGTTTATACGATCCGTTATATGATTAAGGCGTGATTTTACTTTCTTAAATACTGAATCGGAACTAGATCCTTCGAAATCAATTATAAGCAAAGTAATCGATTCAAGGGTTGTGTTTATTTCCTGAATCTCAGCATCAAAATTGAATTCCGGATCACGTAATTCTGAAATACTTTCAATGCTTCCTCTAGCCAACAAACGTCTTAAAATTTTCCTTCTATCATCTATCGATCTATTGGATATGACTCCTCTTATTCTAAGTTCATAATCTAATTCATTGGTTAAAAGGTGTGTGGGATTCATGATTTCAAACACAGAATATAACTCTCAATAATAAGCGAATTAGAGAATATGTACCTCTTGAAATAATGATAAAAAGTTCAACACATGTGTTATCGGTTTCAACAATAACACTGAGGTACTACATCAAAATGTTATACCCTATATATGACAATCTCAAGAACATGAGAACTGGGAAAATATAACCAAAATATTTAGTTAAATTACAAATCCCAGAAAGTCACAATGTTAATAATTATTGATAATTCATCAGAATCATGCGATAAACAAGAAAACAAACTGTTTCAAGCAACTAAGGAAAATCAGAAAATTCAATTTGCCCCACGTTTTGGACGTCAAATTTGTGTCACCTAATATTCACCCCAAAAAAAATTCTTATTGACTGAATTTAGATTTGACACTTAGCGTACGGCAGCTGTTCGCCGGAGAGCATTTCTGGGCATAAGTTCACCATATTATTATTGTTGTTATAATTTTTTTTTATTTAAATTTTCTGATTTTGATTTCCTTTAAATCTACTTTAAAAATTTGGGCGCCAATTAATTTAGACAAAAATGTAGAAGCCCTATTCGTAAAAAAAACTAATAAATCTACGAATGTGAATATAGAAAGATGGTGTACAGAATTCGATCAGTGATTTCACTTTAGAGTACAAAAACACTTTATTCAGGGCACCTTTTTTTATTTCACTTCAACAGTTACGTACTCACTGTTCAAAAAAAAAAGGTTAATCGCTAGGATGTTTCGGTGGTGATGGCCAGAGGGGTCGTCTCAGATTATATGGTGTCGATAATAGATGTGGATGTGGATAAATCAATATCAATCGATAATTCCCTTCTCGGGAACGAGAAAATTCCAGATATAAATGATTACTTTATATAGTGTCTGAGTGATTATGTCGAATTTAACAAATCCTTTATTGAGAAGAAATAGGCTTAGCATCGCCTTCAAACAATCTCAGAGTCGGAATGAATTCTCTCGCGACAAATACATCGTATGCGCGCGACACCCACTCAAGACACCACCACCGAACATTACATTACAGATATCTATCATCAAAGGTACATAACGTTCATGATATACAAAGTTTAACAATAGATGGTACAATCGAATAATCATTTATAATTCTCCAATAGATCAAGAGATGGCCTTTATATTTATTTATTTTCTCGTGGTATTTTCTGAACGTTACAAAGTTAAGACTTGCCTCAGTTTGTCTCTTCAAAAAAGCTTCAAAGAGAGCTTCTCGTCATCCCTGCAAAAGATTCTCATGTTTTGATGTGGGTGATCTTGTTCTTTTAAAGGCGAATAACTCATCTTCGTCCATTAAATCAGAAATTAGCAAGTTTCTCTTACTTTTTGAAGGGCCTTTCAGAATAAAAAAAAGGATTCATGACCATACTTACCTGCTCTTTTATCCTGGTAGTGATAAAGAACGCGGTGCTTTTCACTCTTTACACTTAAAAGTGTATTCAGTTCCAATTTATGCTCCTGAAGACCGTTAGACTGATCTCTGGTCTCCCTTGCATTAAGTTTGGGGGGCAATTTGTACAGAAACAGGCAACCAAACTAACACCTTTCAAAATTGTGTGTTGCCTAACGCAGGATACTGTTTGCTACTTATGAATTTAATTGTTGATCTGCGGTTCGATTTGATGTCCACGTGTTCCTTGTTTTTTTTTGTGAGATTTCTTACGATAAGCCTTCATTCTTTCACCGAAACTGCGACAATACGTTATAATTGAGAATATAGCTAAAATTGAACCCTCTAAAATCATTTGGTATTATTTTTTGTTAAACATTGAAGAACTACATTTGTTTTGGTCATCTTGTAGGTGAGTTCATAAATTTATCTTTTGATTATTATGCTAAATGAGAAAATCTTGTAGCTATTTGATCAATAAAAGATTATTCGTCTCCACCGTATTTATTGGCGAAAACCCCATATCAGCACAAGGTCATTAACGGCTTGGATGTTCTATCATCTAAAACATGATCTTTTTTTAACTTAAGTACCTGTCTGTTGATTCTGTTTTGGTATTGTGTAGTTGGGATAATAGTTACTATTATCTTCTGAAAGATCCAATGACTTACGAATATATACCTGTCTATACAGAACAACACTAACATTACCCTTGTCTGATTTAGTAACCGCACTATTTCAGGGTTGTCATCAAGAAACCTTCTGGCGGCCTTAGCTCGTCGTGATATAAAGGTGTTAGGTGTACTTTTTTGTTTGACTAGGTCATCTGTTATTATATGTGCTACTTCGGCTCTAATCACATTTCTTTTTACTATTGATTGACATTGGATAATGCCACCAGTGTCAGCTAACATATCCAAGTAATCACATTTCGACCGGTCATCAACCGCAAATTCAGGGCCTAAAGCCAAAACCGTTTTAACATCACTTGGCAAATGTATGTCGGTTAAGTTTTTTATCCAATTATCTTGTGTTGTGATTCGCTGCTCCCTAACCTGTCTGTCAACCAATCAAATCTAACAAATTTACTACAGGTTAGGGAGCAGCGATATGCATTTGACGTGTTCGCTGATCTGTTCTGTGTTCTGTCTTGAAAATTTTAACCTCTACAACTATCATACCTTGTAAGAATACTCGTAAAAATTTGAACATTCTGGTAGTTTTTGAATTTGGATTTTTTAGATTTTTGATTTTTGTAAACATCTTACTATTAGAGAGTGTCCGATGATACTGTTGTTTGTTCACAAGACTCTAGAGTTGTGACCCGTTGTGGTGGATTTATGTGTTGGTTTTCTTGATTTATTGATCACGCCATACAAGTAAGGTTCGAGAATGTTGATTTGAATGGTGCAATCCTTATGAATTTTCATATTGAGATGTGAGTTGTTTTCAGATGTTGTTTTCTCTTTTTGAAGTTAACAATGTTCAGAAGTTGAACGAAAGCTTGGAATGTAACTGTCAATAACGAATATAGATTATGACCCATTTTTGACTTATTTTCCCAATAAATAAAGTAGCTTAGTTTCCAACGAAGTAGATATACTTCCACCATGTCAAATTATGATTTAGCAGAAAGACGACTGTTCTCAAATTCCAAGAGGTTGATGGATACTAGTGAATTTTCAGATTATGAGACTGTTCTTTCTGATTGGGTTAATCAGGAAATAATATAGAAAGTAGTAAATTATGATGATTCCGATAAAAATGTCTATCCTTGGACCTCTCTTATTCATAATATATACATCCGACGTGTTCATGAATTGCTCATTCTGCAAGATGCACTGCTATGCGGATGACACACAGTTATACCAGGGTTTTTCACCTGATAATTATTTGGATGCAGCTGATAGGATTACGAGTGATCTTGGGCGAATATATTCATGGTGCACTGCTCATAACATGAAATTAAATTCGGATAAATCTAAACTCCTCTTATTTGGTCCAAAGGATCGCATCAACTTCCTCAAGACAAATATCATAGTATCAATAAATGGAACTTCTATTCCTGTTGTGGAGGGATCAAAAAATTTAGGTCTATTTGTTGATAACAAGCTCAAGTTCACGGATCACGTCAACTCCCAGTTGAAGAGGTCATTTGCTGCTTTGAGACTTCTCTATCTGAATCGCGAATTTCTTGGTCGAAGTCTTCGAGTAAGATTGGTTGAGTCACTTGTATTGTCCCACTTCAACTATGGTGACTATGTGTATTGTTTCTGTCTTGACGCCTGGGATAGAGGACGGATTCAAAGGGTGCAAAACTATTGTTGCAGATTCATTTTTGACCTACCGAAGTATTCTCTGAACATATCTCGAAGAATAAACGAGCTTGGTTGGCTAAGAATGGAGAACAGGGTAAAGGTTCACTTACTGAATTTGATTCATAAGGTGCTTGGTACTGGATTGCCAAGTAACCTCCGCCTTCTCCTGAATTTCAAAGGTGACTTATCTAATCGCTCTATCAGATATGTAACAACTTTGCACATCCCCCGACACTTCACATCTGGTTTCCAAAAATCTTTCCATTACAAGGCGGTTATGGAATATAATAAATTACCTCCTTCCCTTAAATCCCTTTCATCCACTAAATTTAAACTTGCCATCAAGAGTCTGTTTCTATCGTCTCAATAAGCAATGCCCGTATATCGTCGTGATTGAGATGTAAGTTCAGTGTTCCGAGATGCCGACTCCCTTAGTTCATTTCAGTTCTTATGTTCAATTTTTTTTTATATATAATTCCTATTTGTTCTCGTTTTTCAATCAAAGATTTTTTGTTTCTCCTTTTTCAGATTTGGAATATTGAATATTTTGTAAGTTTTCAGAGTGAACATGTTATTTTATTTTTCTGCTTCTGCTCGGGGGATTAAGTTGAATAGCTCTGCTAGACTTCGCCCCTGAGTAGATATGTACTATCTATCAAATAAAGACGTTTATTATTATTATTATAATTTAGCTCATCACGCTGTAATCAAGGAAACCAGTACCACAACCAAAATAAGACCAGTGTTCAACGCTTCAGCAAAAGATAAAAATGGTGTATCATTGAATGATTTATAATATTTATATAGGGTCCTAATTTGTTTGAGCTGATTGTACCCCTTCTGATTCAGTTTCGAATCAATAAAATTGGTGTCATAGCAGATATTACAAAAGCCTTTCCACAAATAGCTCTTTCAGAGAAATAAAGAGACTATTTGAGGTTTTTATGGTGGAAAGATTATTCGCAGAGAATCGTAAAAATTTATAGACACTGTAGAGTAGTTTTTGGTTTGAAATCGAGTCCATTTTTATTAGCAGCGATATTATTATTATTTAGCTCATCACGCTGTAATCAAAGAAACCAGTACCACAACCAAAATAAGACCAGTGTTCGACGCTTCAGCAAAAGATAAAAATGGTGTATCATTGAATGATTTATAACTCAAGGGTCCTAATTTGTTTGAGCTGATTGTACCACTTCTGATTCAGTTTCGAATCAATAAAATTGGTGTCATAGCAGATATTACAAAAGCCTTTCCACAAATAGCTCTTTCAGAGAAATAAAGAGACTATTTGAGGTTTTTATGGTGGGAAGATTATTCGCAGAGAATCGTAAAAATTTATAGACACTGTAGAGTAGTTTTTGGTTTGAAATCGAGTCCATTTTTATTAGCAGCGACCTTTGAGTTTACATATTCGTAAATTCACACTAAAATATCCAAGTACAACAGGTAAACTGTTGAATTCCTTCTATGTAGACAATTGTGTTGCAAGTGTAAAAGATGAAACAGAATTGTCAAGGTTTATTGAGGAATCCAAAGATATATTGTCAAAGGCTAAGTTCGAATTGAGAGGTTGAGTTTTCAATTTTTTAGATAATCAGATTACTGATGATATAATCATATAGGTGTGGATAAAAAGACAATTTCCATACAAGGCTTACTGTGGAATCCTCATTCAGATTTTCTATTGTGTGATACAAGTAGAATTGAGGATATTGTCAGCGTTCCAAAAACAAAAAGAGGTCTCTTATCTATGATGCAAAGGATTTTCGATCCTATAGGTTTCACTACACCCTTAAGGTGGGCGTTCAATGTAGTGTGTTTTTATTTCAAGTTGCATTTGAAAATTTTTTCACTTTGAAGACTGAAATTTTGTGGGTAAACTCAGAAAAGATTGGAGTTCTTGATGAAATAATTTTGGTCGATTTTATTCCGAAAGTTAATTTTTTTTCTTTCAAAAATAAAAGAAAATGAGCCATCTCGTGCTTCTGTTTTATTTCAACAGAAAGACCCATGAAAATAGTTCCACATCCGATTAAAAGTGAATATACTGATAATTTCGTTCAGAAAAACAACTTGAAATACGGAATTGGTAGAGAATGGCCAAATTCAAATTTTGGCGGGAAAAAAATTCTGCTTTACCCACAAATTGACTTATTTCATAGTTCGGCGATTTTCGGATAGAGAGCGCCATTGTACATTTCATTCATAATCAGAGAGATATTCATAGAACTTGATAGTGATAATGCAATGTTGATGGACGGTGGCGCCTCTATCGGCTGAGCTTTCCTACTAGCTTTAAACGCCGACCTTAACAATTCTTCCCAAACTTTTTTTGAAGAAGACATGGATGGCATTTGAAACTTTCATGGGATGAAATTTTACCTGATGATATTGCAAAACCTTTCAAAGAGTGGTTGGTGAGTTTGAAATTCTTGAATTTCTGTAAAATACATCGACACCTATTGGAATACGAATCCAGAGTCCCGAGGGATTCGAGTATCCATGTTTTCGTTGATGCTAGTAAATTATCCTATGCTGCTTGTGTTTTCATTAGATTCGAGTATGAAGACAAAGTTTTGGTAAAGCTTTTGTTGAGAAAAGCTAGGATAAGTCCTGTTAAGACAGCTTCTCTACCAAGATTGGAATTGATGGCGGCTTTGATAGGTGTACGCTTAGTAAAGTTTGTGAAGAATATTTCTGAATTTGGAAATACACCGGTATATTTTTGGTCTGATTCAACTATCGTATTAGCTTGGATAAAAATAAATGCTACATGGAAACCATTTGTGGGAAACCGTGTAAAGGAAGATTGAGATTGAGAGTACGATTGATCAATGGAATCACGTTCCTGGTAATATGAACATACCAGATGTTTTATCGAGAGGATGTAGTGGTCAACAATTGGTTCAAAATAGATGGTGGGGAGGTCCCGATTGGTTGAAGAGCAGCGTGTCAGAGTGGCCTAAAGCTAAAGAAATAAATATACATTGCAGCGATGAAGTGCTACAAGAACGGTGTTTGGAAGTAAACACTGCTAGTACAGAATTCCTCGAGAATATTGATTTTGGATTTTCAAATGTAGGAGAGAAATACAATACGTATTACGAAGATGTTTCGTTTGTAAAAAATATAAGAGTAAACCTATAGAACCACCGTTTTCGCCTTTACCAGAAAATAGAATTGTATACGCGGGAGTATTTGAAGTTACCGGTGTGGATTTAGCCGGACCTTTATATCTAAAAAGTGAAGAAAAGGCTTGGATTGTATTATTCACGTGCGCTATATATAGAGCAGTTCATTTAGAACTAGTTGAATCGTTATCGACGGAAGCTTTTCTCTATGCGTTAAGACGCTTCATTAGTAGACGAATTCGCCCTCAATTAATTTACTCTGATAATGGTAGTAATTTCAGGGGTTCGGCAAATTATTTTTCCCATTTGAATTGGTGTGAAAAAGAAATATTCAACAATATTAAAAGAATAAAGTGGATTTTTAATCCACCTTCCGCCGCATGGTGGGGAGGGTGGTGAGAACGGTTAATAAGAATTATCAAAAGTCTTTTGATTTGTAACGTCGGAAAAGCTTCACTCCATTATGTTGAGTTATATACAATCCTTTGTGATATAGAAGATTTAATTAATCGAAAAACATTAACATACGTGGCAGATGGGGATGATTGGGTTCCTCTTACTCCATCTAAATTTGAAAGGTTTTCTTGACCCATTAGAAATATCGAAGAAATATATTTTGGAAAAGATGGAGCTTGCAGAGTGGATTTCTAATTCGTCCTCTACAAAAATTAACAAACAGGACAAAAGGATGCAGAAAAGAAAGCGGATGAACAGCAAAACCAGCAAAAAAAAACCAGAACACCATCAAGGTTATCAGTGCAGACAACGGACAGAAGAGGGAAAGTCAAGATATGGTCGAACTTCCTAACAAATTGTCACCATCTGATGGCCAAATAGGTTCAACATCATTAGAACCTGATACTATTTATTCAGATATGTCAGGAAGAGAAGACGAAATGAAATTATATTTTTTTATTTGATCAAGATGACGTTTCCATACTACATTTTCCAATTCTGGAATCTGTACCAAATAAGCGAATGAGCCAATTTTTTTCTTCACTATCGCTTTAATCCACTTCCTTGCATTCTGCTTGCGATAATCACGTACAGTAACTTGCTCATCAATTTCAAAACTCAAAAATCTCTTGCCACCATGATAAAATTGTTGTTTTTTTTTGAGCTGTTAGGACTCGATCTCTCGAATCTTTCTGATCTGTTAGCAAAAGAATATTGAAACGAGTTCGCTATTCACGGCCCAAAAATAATTTTGCGGGAGTCTCCTTCGTTGTACAATGAGGAGTAATCCGGTAATCGAATAGAAAGTTACTCAATATTAAATCGATGCCACCATTTTTATTTTTACCCAGTGCATTTTTCAAAGCTGACTGATAGTTTTGACTGCGTTTTTTGCAGCTCCATTTGAAGAAGGGTGGAAAGGCGGACTAGTTATGTGAACTATACTATTTTTCTGTAAATATTCTTCAAATTCCTTCGAACAAAAAGAAGTTCCATTGTCAGTAACAACTTGATCAGGTAATCCATAGCGAGCGAAATAAGTCCTTAAAATACCAATAGTTAGATTTGATGTAATCGAACTCATAGGAAAAACTTCGATCCATTTACTGTGCGCATCCAAACAAATTAAAAATTGTCTGTTGAGAAAAGGTCCCATGAAATCTAAATGAATTCTTCTCGGCTTGGAGGAAAAAGGCCAACTGCTCAAAACTGCTTTGTCCGGACTCTTTTTATTCAACAAACAACTTTCGCAAATCTCACAAATTTGCTCAATCTCGCGATCTAACCAGGGCCACCAAAAATATGATCGAGCAAGGGATTTCATCTTAACGACTCCCATATGAGAGGAATGGAGACTTTCAAGAACTTCCTCTCTCAAGATTGAAGGAATAATAACACGATGATTCCAAATCAAGCAATTAGATTCAATAGTTAAATCATTTCTGATTCTATAAAAATTTTGTAAATAATTGTCTGTATTTTTATAATTTTTCCTATTTTTATTTATCAATTCAATAACTTCTTTCAAAATTTTGTCTTTTATCGTTAATTCTGCAATTTTTTTAAAATCTATTGGAAAGTGCTTATTATTCGCAAAATGATCGACATAGTTCAATTCTACATCTTCGATTAATTCTTCTTCTGCCGGTTCAGGAAGACGAGACAAAATGTCTGCCTTATTTTGTCTCGATTTCACTACCTCTATATCGTATTGATAACCGGAAAGTATAAGTGCCCACCTTCGCAATCGGTTAGCTGAAAATTGTGGAATCGATTTATCCGGATGAAAAATGTAGGATAAAGGTTTATTATCAATGACTAACGTGAAATGTCTACCCCACAAATAATTATGAAACTTGCAGAGTCCAAAAATAACTGGCAGAGCTTCTTTTTCTAAAATACAATTTTTTTTCCTATCGAGTAATGTTCTCGACGTATAAGCAATAACTTTTTCTATTCCATCAGGCATGACATGAGCTATTAAAGCTCCCACGCCGTAATCACTTGCATCTGTAATCAAACTTAAAGGCAATTTTGGATTATAGTGAACCAAAACTGGTGCTGAGGCTAAAATTTTCTTAACTTCCTTAAATGCGGATTCACAATCAACTGACCAGTTCCATTTACTGTTTTCTTTCAGAAGGTTATACAGGGTGACCATTTGAAAACGAAACAGACGAGATTACAGACGAAATAAATTTTTTCGATAGAAATGCTCGGAAAGGTCGATTTCTGTTTCGAGGGGGACAACTTAAGATGTAGGTTACGGACGCATAGCGCTTCAATCCTTGCTGCTACAACCCCCACCCCCAATTTTTGAATAGGGAAGATGGGGTGAGTGATACCTCAATTCAAAGATTTTTTTATACTGATTTCAGCACAGTAATTATATTTTAATTTTATGCATTAGTTCTCGAAATATTCTCAACTAAGTATTTGAAAATGAAGTGGTGTTTTCATGGCACTTTAGTGTTTTTTTGTGAAAAATCGACATCGATCACAATCTTGATTAAAGATTTCTATTTCAGCGGATTGGAGAAAGGAAGCCACAGTCATGGTTGTTTTGAAGCTCAAAATGTCGATTTTTCACAAAAAAACACTACAAGTGCCATGAAAACACCACTTCATTTTCAAATACTTAGTTAAGAATATTTCGAGAACTAATGCATAAAATGAAAAAACAATTACTGTGCTGAAATCAGTATAAAAATACCTTTCAAATGAGGTATCACTCACCCCATCTTCCCTATTCAAAAATTGGGGGTGAGGGTTGTAGTAGCAAGGGTTGAAGCGCTATGCGTCTGTAACCTACATCTTAAGTTGTCTCCCTCGAAACAGAAATCGACCTGTCCGAGCATTTCTATCGAAAAAATTTATTTCGTCTGTAATCTCGTCTGTTTCGTTTTCAAATGGCCACCCTGTATAGTGGATACAATAACGTGGGCAAGTTAGGGACAAATTTTAAGCCTAAAAATGTTCTCAAAGAATGTAAATCCACAGGTCTAGGAGCATGAAGAATAGCTGAAATTTTTGTATTCGATGTATGAAGTCCTTCTTTATCAATATCATTACCCAAATGAGTGATTTTTGGTTTTAAAAATTCGCATTTATTCAGGGCTAATTTTAAACCTGCATCCTGAAGTTCAAATAATACTACTCCTAAACGAGCTAAATGTTCCTCCAAATCTTTAACCGTTATCAATATATCGTCTAAAAAACTAACAACTCAATTGAGACCTTGAAGAATCGTTTCTAAAATTTTCTGAAATTCAGCAGGAATACTAGAAATTCCGAAAGGTGCTCCATTGTAACGGAACAAACCCTTATGTGTAGAAATTGTCATTAATTCTTTCGATTTCTCATTGAGTTTCACTTGCTGATATACATTTGAAAGATCAAGTTTAGTGAATAGCTCACCACCTTGTAATTTAACAAAAAGGTCCTCAATCTTAGGTAGAGGGTAAGAATCAATTTCTATGAAAGGATTAACCGTTACCTTGAAATCGCCACAAATTCGCACAGAACCATCTTTTTTTTAAACTGGTACGATGGGTGTAGCCCATTCCGAAAATTGACAGGTTCAATGATACCTAGTTTACACAACCGATCTAATTCATTTTCCACTTTTTCTCTCATCGCGAAAGGTAGAGGTCGAGCTACATGGGCCCCGCAGAAACCCGTAGAAATTTTTCTCAGGGGGGGCCAAAATAGAAATAAGAAGGTAATATTGAGGTGCCGTGCTGAAAAACGTTAGGGCCGTCAAAATCTCAGGGGGGGCCACGGCCCTCCCCCCCACCCCCTGCGGGCGCCCATGTCGAGCTATACAAAACTTGGGTGTGACCTTAGACCATAGAAAGAGGAGACACAGCATCTCATTCATAAATTCGGAAATTGATGAAGCCAAAATTCAGTCAGACTTCAATGAGTCGGACGAAGATAGCAATATCATTTTACATTTATGTGGCAACATTGCAGAATCTAACTTTGATAAATCCAGTGGCGTGGAGTTATTGATTTAGAAGAATGGAAATAAAATAACGAGTTAATAATCTTTTTATGGCGAATTCTTTCAATATTGGTACGAGGGCGGTATTGAAATGTGAAATTATTTTGTACAATAAATATATTTGAAGATTCGTAATTGATGCAAATGAATCATTGAACATATTAAAATGCGTAGCTTCTTTATATTACTTGGAATTAGTGAAAATGAGTATGAAAAATTATAGAAAAACAATTGATTCTTCAGGAAGTCAATTAAGGTATATAAAATAAACTACACGATTCATTAAATGCTGAAGCTGACCACAAAAATGTGTAAATTTTTGTGAAGGAATCAGATTTTCCTCTTCACGAGATTTTGTAATAAATTGAGGTATTTTATCACGTTTTTACAAATATGATAAGTAATGGCTGCAAAAAGCATCAAACCGAGTCATCAATATTTGAGATGAAAATCTACGGGGCGGCGAATTGCCGAGCGTACATTATATGCCTATGAACGGCGTTCAGTATGAAAAAAGCAACAATAATTCATGCCTTCTTTATTTATTCACAAAATTTAGCATAATTCCTTGAAGAAAATGAACCTCATTTATTCATCCACTATCCACATCATGAAGAAGAAAATAATACAATCATAAAACCATAGTAAATCTACTGAATGCGATATTAAACATATCCTGAGAATCTTGTACCAGTACCAGGGATATGAAACTTCTTCTTGTCTTTGGACCAGAGCAGTCAATGCTTCTTTTATGATACCTGGACTTCCATCCACAGATCTATACTTTGAGATAGTTTCTAAAAGGGGAGGGCTGTTGATGAATGTTTTTCTCACAGAATTGTATTCTTGGGGAAAAAGAGGCCAATGTTTATGCAAAGGCTTTCAATGATGGGTTGTACGTTGTACTCCTGCTTGCTTGGATCTTTTAACATTCTTTGAAATCAATCTCTTGCAACTCCTGAAATAATGAATTCCTGAAAAGAAGAAAAGATTTTTTTATATGATCATGACTTAGTTGTCAGAGTTAATGGAATTTCAGAGATTTAAGATGAAATATTCACCTTATTCATCTAATTTTAGAAGAAGATGGTGCCTCAGTGAAACGGGAAGATGAATCTCATTTCTCCACAGGCTCAATTTTCTCAACCCTGCAAAACAGATTACACCAGATATAATTAATCATGAATGCAACAAAAATTACAACCATTCCACCTGCCGGTAGAAGAACATCAGGTACTGGGAAGAGACTTATCAATTTATCGAATTTATCATATTTGAGATGCTTATATCTTATCCATCCCTCTGTTGAGTTTCCAGAGTACCGGCACAATGATGATATTTTTGGTGAAATGGCTAATATTTGATTTCAATATTTTGGTTCTTTCTCTGGAAATTCCCAGAAACTTACCTTAAGGACGAAAGTTCGAAGATTGGTTTGGCAAGAAGGGGATTGGCATCATTTTTGAGATATCTGGTACCATTCATTCGAATAACTAAATCTTTTAGCTCAAAGTGTTCGGAACATACAAACAGTTTCTGAGAAAGATCATGAAGTAATAATCAGGATTAAGAACCAGATGTTCCTCTTCTCAATATCAGAATGGAATCTGAAAAGTGAAATTCTAAAAATCTACGCCTCTGATACTAAGTATGAAAAGATTAGAACATACCTGTGCAAATTCAAGTTAGGATTCAAATAGTCCAATTTACCACACACAAGACACTTACGAACCATTTCCTTATCGTATTTAGCTGGAGATTTTCAAAAATAAATCCAAATAGCGCTTTTAACATACAATGAAGCTCAAAATCTTGTTGACAACACTGTTCGAATTGTCAGAAATTTCATAGAATAAAGATGGCGGCACATAATTAATGAATGAACTGGACATAGATTCAAAAAACCGTATTGCCAAACGTTTTATACATTAATCTGGGGCAAAAAGGTCGATCCGTTTCGCGAACATTTACATTTACTTAAGTTCTTAAGTATATGTAATGTGAAGAATGCACAATAGTTGAAGAAACCAATACTCGTTTCTGGCATTCACGCACAAATGAGTAAATGAATTTCAATCTAAGAAACTTTTCATTTTGATTGACAGTTTATTTATTAGAAAATTCAACGAACGTCACATCGTTGCAAAAATTTCTACTACATTTTGATTCCGTAGTATTACAATCACCCAGTTCAGTTCTGATGATTTTGAAACTTGGCTTCACTATTTATTATTGAAAGGTGTGTCTCCTCTTTCTATGGTCTAAGGGTGTGACTGATTCAGCTTGAATTTTAACCGAAATGGTTCCCTTATCAAAACTTCCTAATCCTGGAGAAAATAGGTTATTGTATTTTTGTACTAGAAAATCCCAATTTAGGAAGATCTCCAGGGTTCAAACTATAAATAGCCAACTCGAAAAGATTGAAGAAATCGCGTCCCAGCAGAGGTGGTCCTCCATTTTCAATTAAAAACAGTTTTGAATTTGCATGCTTTCCTTTAAATTCAATTTCACATTTGATAAAACCTAAAAGTGTGACCTTTGACCATTATATAAACTGAAAATTTTGTCAGTACATTGTATTAGTTTGTTTTTAAAATTTTTATTATAGAATTGTTCCGATATTACACCATAGCTTGCACCTGTATCAAGATGAAAATCGAACATTTTGTTTTCAATAACCAATTTAATATTAACTGGATCGGTTTTACAATTTATATTATATAACTAGCTGGCCCGGCGAACTTTGTACCGCCTGAATTATACTTAAAAGTTGTATAAACCTTTTTTGAAGCAGGAAAAAAATTAGGCAAAATTAAAGTTCAAAATATACAAAATTTTAATTATTTTGTAATTCACATGGAAAGAATTCTCTTTATAAAAGCGGTAACTAATTGTTGAACTTGAACATATAACTTTTTGTTTTTAATTGTTGTACAGTTCTCTTTTTGCAGTACCTCATGTGACTGTGAATAGCAGTAGTATAATCCATATTATGTGTTCACGCCAAGTGAACGGTTTGAATAAACTTTCTGAATTTTTCATTTTTATTCCTTTCGAAATTAATTCAATTTCTCCGATACCAGGGAGATCCCATATGTGTAGATGCGTCAGTTTGTGGAACGCGCACATGTTGCGTATGTTTTTGTTTCATTTCATTTTTCAATTCAGTTCATTGATTACCGTAATCGTGAATACATATATCTGCTACCGATAATATAAATTTATTCTGTTTCCTTTCGTGAATCTAGAAAAGTTCAGTTTTTCTTGTGTTTCACAATTCTAGTGATTTCGATTCATTCGAATTTCATTTTACATTCATTTAAGAACATTCGTTTGTGCGAATTGGATTCGTAAAAGACTGTTACCAGTGGCGTGGTTTTTATTCTGCCACAAGGATAAGTGTTCCTAATTTAACATTTTAGCAACGGATTTTTACGTCAGCTCCATTCCTTGTTCGTTTGTCGAGCTCGATCACTCTGTTCATGGAAATAGGAGTAATCGACAAGATCTGGTTGACCGTTTTGCTGAAATAGGTAAGACCTTGCAATTGTTAATTTGGGTGCATTTATCCTTTCATTTGTGTTGGGTTTCAATAACTAATTTTAAACATAAACAGTCCATTAGCTCTCTTATTTTTCTATTCATAAACTTGGTAAAATTCTCATTATATAAAATTGAACCGCACTTCAGTTCTTTAACTGAAACTCTACCCAACACGATTTGGTCCTTCGAGCCGGTTAGCAAGCTCAATCTCAAGCTCATTTTCTCAAAATTTGACAGTTCTAGTCAAAAATTCAAAAATCTTAGTTTTATAGCGGCCATTTTATATTCAGATATACGACGATCGTCGCAATCTGGCAACATCGTTCCACAGCTGACGGGTCGCATACATCTGTTTCCATCGAGATATTCAATTTCATTCCTTTTCAATTCATTTTTTGCTGTTTGTATCTGTTTCTTATTAAATTTCTTCATAACAATGCCACCGAAGACAGATACAGGCAATAAAGCATTGGATGTGTTGGTTGAAAAACGGGCCAACATATTCTCTATCATTACCGGAATCTGGCAAAGAGTGAAAGATTATGATGGTACAAAACTCTTCGAATTACAAGCATACCGAGAAAAGATTTCTGGTTATGAATCTAAATTTGAAAGTATGCAGGAGGAAATAATGGAATTGAATTGCGAATTATTATCTGAAGATCGTATAGAGACGGCAAAGTCAGAGTTAGCATTTGCTGAAGTTATTGCTCGCATTACAGGGCTGTTTCTGTCTTTGAAACGACAGGAAACTTTGTCGACACCTGCGTCGAGTTCGCAAGCTTCCAGTTCAAATCATGAAACTATTTTGCTGCCAAAAATTAATATTCGCCCCTTTTCTGGCGAAAGCGCTGAGTGGCCTGAGTTTTTCCAGCTATTCAATTCTTCGGTCCATGAAAACAACAGTTTGACAACCATACAGAAGTTTCAGCTGTTGAAATCTTATTTGAGAAATGATGCTCTTGCGGTCATATCGGGGTTACAATTGTCAGTTGAAAACTATGAGTTGGCCTATCAAGCTTTAAAATCGCGCTTTCAGAATCCTCGTATGTTGGCTACAATGTATTTGAACGAAATTCTTAACTTCAAAGCTTCGGATAATAATTCGGTCTCGCATTTAAAAGAATTTTTAAACTGTCACCAAAATTCTGTTAATGCAATAAAAGCGCTGAATGTAAAGGACTTATCAGATTTCCTTCTATTTTCCATAACATTGTGTAATGTTGACCCTTACACGAGAAAAGCTTTTGAAGGTCAATTAAATTCATCTGAGATTCCCGCATATAGCACCTTGATTGCATTCGTAACGCAACAGCTAACGGCTCAGGAATTTTACGAACAAAGTTCTTCCAGATCTGCATCCAAATCAACACCATTGAATTCATCACCTTCAAATAAAAATAAAACAACAAATGTTTTAATCGCAAATTCTGCATCCACCTTTCAAAGCTCCAATGACTCACGTAGCTTCCCGAATTCAAGAAAATTTCGTTGTCCGAAATGCTCTGATTCGCATCCATTATTCGCCTGTGCCTCCTATATAAATTTGTCAAGACAATACAAATTCGAATTTTTGAAAAATTCCAAGCGCTGTTTCAACTGCCTTGGTCTACACAATTTCAAAGATTGCGCTTCCAAAAATTCGTGTCGATTGTGTAGATCAAATCGTCATCACACCAGTCTCCATCCCGATAACGAATCTTCTTCTAGTAACGAATCTGCCAATCGATCAAATGTACCATCTCGTACTCCAGGTAAAACAAATCATGTTGAAAATCAGCCTTCAATGTCTCATTCCCTTCCTTCAAATGATGTTATTAATTCATATCACATCAATAGGAAATCGGCCTCAGTAAATCAAGTACTTCTTGGCACTGTTCAAGCGAGAATAGAATCCGCTGACGGTTCAATGATATCTGTAAGAGCAGTTTTAGACCCTGGATCCCAGATTTCAGCCATAAGTCAACCCCTAGTCGAAAGATTAGGTTTGAAAATTGATCCTGTCAATATATCTATTTCTGGCATTGGTCAATCAAATGCAAGGCCGTTAGGTTTAGTAGAATGCCGTATGTATCCTAGGTTGGGATCACAGTTCTTACAGGTGGATGCCATTGTATTGCCGGAAATAACAAAAAATATTCCTTCTGCTCCCTTATCACCGGAGATATTCAGGCATTTTCATCATTTAAATTTGGCTGATGACACTTTTCACATTTCTCAACCAATAGATGTACTCTTGGGCGCTGATACGTATTCGCTGGTTTTCGATCGCGATGGTCGAATTTCGTCTCCTATTCATCCCACAGCCGTTAACACATTTTTCGGTTGGACTATCATAGGTCCTATAAAAGAGTCCTATCCCAAAATCAAATCGGTTTTTTTCACCCGATCTACCCCTAGTGATCGCCAGCAGAAATTGTGCTCGGAAGAATCAGGCTGTGATGAGCCTTCATGTGATTCCCATTCTGACGGGTGTTCTGAAGTAGTCGGTGAACCACAGGCACTTCCAGTGTTGAGGATTCCTCGCTCTGTCATTCGTTCACATGAGTGTAAATCCAAACTGGCAGGTTTCTGTGATGCATCTGAGAAGGCATACGCAACCTCTGCTCATCTTTCGGATACATTTGAAAATCAAATTTCATCGCACTTATTGGCCGCTGAATCGGGGGAAGCCCCATTAAAAACAATTTCGGTTCCTCGATTGGAGCTGTCTGCTGCGGTTTTGTTGGCTAAGTTGGTCCGAATGATTCTGGACAATGAATTTCCCTTTAAAATATCTGAAAGTCGCCTATTTTCAGATTCTCAAATTGTGCTGTCATGGTTGCCAACACCCTCTCATCGCCTCAAATTGTTTGTTGCTGATCGTGTAGTCGCGATGAACGATATGATTCCTGACGTTTCATGGCATCATGTGTCCGCCGAGTCAGATCCAGCTGATTTGCCATCTCGAGGTCTCACGCCTCAACAGTTTCTTACCCCAGGAATCCACCATTTTTGGCTTCCTGATCCCGATTACTTAGTGGCTCCAGTTTCCAATTGGCCACCACTTTTCACCGGTTGTGATCTGAATTCAGCTCCCTTAATTGAATCGAAAACTAATATCGATGTTGCAACCGCAAACGAGCCTCCAGTAAATCCGCTTTTAATGGTTATCTCAAATTTTTCAAATTTAAATAGGGTGAAACGAGTCTTCGCCTATTTAAGAAGGTTCGTTTTCAGTTGTCACCACGGAAACAATTCGGTGTCACGATTGTCCGGCCCAATTTCTCCGGATGAGCTGGAGGAAGCCCTCGAATCCATTGTGTTGATCACACAGCATCATCACTTCAATAAATTGCGCCAGAATTTATTTAAAAAAAAATCAATCGAGAAATCGTTTCGATCTTTGAATCCTTATATCGATTCTGCGGGATTGATCGGGGTGGGAGGAAGATTACAATTCTCTTCTTTACCACAGAGTGCTAAGCATCCAGTTTTGCTCACAAAATGGTGTGCGTTGTCACGTTTAATATGTCTCCATTTTCACTTGATCTCGCTTCATTCCGGTCCTAACACGACTATGTCTTTAATTCGGCAAAATTATTGGATTTTGTCTGTACGAAATCTGGTTCGAGAGTGCATTCGAAAGTGCATAGCGTGTACAGGGTTTCGAGGTGCAACTTGTCAACCCTTCATGGCTCCTCTACCTGCTCCCAGAGTCAATGTTTCGCGTTCTTTTGGTAAGGTGGGTGTGGACTTTGCTGGCCCCCTTTCATATCGGTCAGATAATTCCCGCAAGCCAACAATGATGAAAGCATGTTTTGCTCTCTTCATTTGTTTCGTTATCGGTGCGGTTCATTTGGAACTGGTCTCGTCCCTCACCGTGGAGGCCTTTTTATCGACCTTAGATCGTTCTATCGCTAGACGAGACATACCTCAAGAAGTTTGGTCCGATAATCTTAATGGTAGCAATTTCGTCCGATTCGATTTTTACGATTCGAGATGCTTCTATAAAGACCGCGACCGGTCGATATACAAGAGTCCTCACACGATTGGTCTCGATTGATATTTAATTCTGCAATCACTTCAAATTTTCTTTAGTTTATTAGATTATTAGTTATTAGTTTATTAGATTTGATTCCACTGCTTCCAATATTCTGTAAAATTCATACAATTTTACGGCGGCCTGTTTTGTTCACGCCAAGTGAACGGTTTGAATAAACTTTCTGAATTTTTCATTTTTATTCCTTTCGAAATTAATTCAATTTCTCCGATACCAGGGAGATCCCATATGTGTAGATGCGTCAGTTTGTGGAACGCGCACATGTTGCGTATGTTTTTGTTTCATTTCATTTTTCAATTCAGTTCATTGATTCCCGTAATCGTGAATACATATATCTGCTACCGATAATATAAATTTATTCTGTTTCCTTTCGTGAATCTAGAAAAGTTCAGTTTTTCTTGTGTTTCACAATTCTAGTGATTTCGATTCATTCGAATTTCATTTTACATTCATTTAAGAACATTCGTTTGTGCGAATTGGATTCGTAAAAGACTGTTACCAGTGGCGTGGTTTTTATTCTGCCACAAGGATAAGTGTTCCTAATTTAACATTTTAGCAACGGATTTTTACGTCAGCTCCATTCCTTGTTCGTTTGTCGAGCTCGATCACTCTGTTCATGGAAATAGGAGTAACCGACAAGATCTGGTTGACCGTTTTGCTGAAATAGGTAAGACCTTGCAATTGTTAATTTGGGTGCATTTATCCTTTCATTTGTGTTGGGTTTCAATAACTAATTTTAAACATATACAGTCCATTAGCTCTCTTATTTTTCTATTCATAAACTTGGTAAAATTCTCATTATATAAAATTGAACCGCACTTCAGTTCTTTAACTGAAACTCTACCCAACATTATGGGTACCTTTCCTCTTATATGAATCAAAATGTCAAGAATATGAACAAAAATTATTCCTTTAATGAACTATCGACTATTAACACAGCCCGTCGACCAGAATTAAAAAATCAGTCATTTGTTAATAGCCCAACCTGAAGTGGCAAAAACAAAACTTTTCTTATATCCTCAAAATCTAATCAGTGGTCACACCATTATTTTAGACATTTAGCTATGCTGCTAAGCTCAAAATAATGGGTAAACATCTCAGTTGGTAGAGCACCGTGATTCTCATTATTTCATGGATATGAGCTGTCAATCTCTCTTCAATTTGTTCAATTTAGTTGACGATATCAAGCTCGTTATAAGAAAAATCGAGATGTTAAAATGTCGATAGTACGATCGACACGGCAAAATTATCAACACTGTGAATTATGTTGAACTCATATTCAAATTTATTTATGGTCATTCGACCAAATCAGATTAGGCAACCCATGAAACTTTATTGTATATCATAAGTGAAAGCCGGATGAGCAAACGTTTCAAAATTATTGACGCTTACAATACTGTCTCTGTGCGAACAGAAACACGAATATAATATGTCAATTACTAATTATGGGCAATTTTGGATTCAGTTATTTCCTCAAATATATATATTACCCGAACAGAAATTCGAAAGCATTTCAAAAATAAAGAAAATAGATCAAGATGGCCAAATCACGTTTGAAACTGATCGTCAAAATCAGATACTTGATCTTTCGGTAAAAATTCACTGTTCCACCAACTTGAGATAAGTTTACCCGCTTTTTGATCTGGTAATAGACTTCCATGTTACCATGAGTTCTATGCGAATCACATATCGCCATCTAACAGCGGTAATATCAACCTATACGACTACGTACAGTACGATTCACTGTACGACTACGCATCAACGGCAGCGACACCCAGTGGCCTTATTCAAAAGGAGAAAAAGCATTTCTTGCATAAGTAAAACTTTCATCAATTTTTTCGAAGTTTTATTGTATTTTATAATAACCAGACCGAAGAAGACGATTCCATAAATGAAGTTTCGTAATAAACAGTCCATCCGATCTCTAGTTATAAATGGTGTAACCAACATCTTTCTTTTATATATATATATAGTTATTAATGGTCATTGTCACCTCCAAAATATAAACTCAACAAGCGTTGTCACCTCATATATAACGCTCTCACCTCCGAAATCGGAGGTCACAACGTTTTGCCTTGTTTCTTAGCTTGTTAGACTCAGGAGACTTCAGGGATCAACATATCAAAAAATCGTTTTGAGGTCAGAACGCACCATATTTCTGTACTGTACAATCTTTTAGTTCAGCTATATACCACCAGCGCTAGTGCGCCGTCCTATATATGGAGAAATAAGTCGAAGAGACATTCAGTTCGTTGTCACCTCCGTAAATGGCAACACTGTAAACCATACTCGTATGGAGCAGGTGCACTGAGGCATGCTTAAAAACGTGTATCAAAACAACATCTGGCATTCTTTCGAACCATAAAATCGTCTGGTTGATGTAAAATGAATCGTTTGTGAAAAGTTCGGAGGTCGATATTTCTGACCCGACTATGAGATAACTAAAAATCTTTAAACGGAACATTTGTTATTGTCGTTATTAAAAGCTTCATTAGGTTCTTTCTTCTTTTATTTTGCAAGATTATCAGAGTTTGTCTAAGAATAAAAAAATTGCATATACCAGATTTCATTGAAATACACTAGTATGACTGAATACAGAATGTTTTCCCCGAAACTGAATTACGAGCCGGTTTTCTAATGACGTTTATTTTTTTTCACCTACACGAATTGAGTTTTTTAGTTCTTAGGGCCTAATGAAATCATCCCAAAAAATAATTATAAATTCTTATCCTTATACATTGTACCAATATTTAGACGATATACGAACTGGAGCTTCGTCATCAAAGGTGAATAGTACCTACATAATTTCTCCGTTTCGACGAATTTTGAAAAATAAGAAAAAAACTTTGTGACTGACTGCATTTTAAAAGTTTCCTTTTAAGATAAACTGCGAACATTTCTCCACAGAAACAGATTCAAGAGAAAGGTGGAAGGTGGAATCACCGTTTGACCGTTTATAAACAGGTTCTTTGAAAAAAGTTGGAGACTTTCAATAATGAACACGTAATAATAAATAATAATTCTATTCGTATGTTGATTATAACATAAGCATTAGGTTTTTTTAGTAATATATTTTTCAAGATATATGAAAGTTTGCCTCTCGAGAGCACAATAATTTCCGAAAGAAAGTACTTGAAGATTCGATATTCACGAAGCGGATTTATTTGCGAGCATCAAAATTATGCTTCCTCAAATTCCACCCGATGATTCAGCAGATCCGAAATGTTAATGTCACCATATATTCAAGATTTCAGATTCGATCCAACAGAAATATTGTATCTTGAATGAAATATGTCGACTCAAAAGTTCATGCAGAATTTCAGCCGAACTTGACGAATAGGTTAGATGTGAAAATGAAACTTTCTTATAATACGATCCTCACAGAATTTCGCATCATTTCCTTTTCGGAATATACTTTTTGGTGAATTTAAATTCGATCGTATTTTAGAGTTATTAAGTGAATGATAATGGATGTAACTCCAAAACAGTCGAGCAGATTTAGTTCGAGAGAGAGTCTCACCATCAAGACTCCACAGCGAGCAAGAAAATTTCTAGTGTTTGTTCCTTTCTCTCGAAAGTTGAATGTCTACGAATGATCGGCCCCAAAAATTTAAAATCAATGTACTCATCAAGAGCCTTATCTTACAAAAAAAAGTATGCAGCCAAACAGCGTAAACAAGTAAACGAGCCTATACCTGTCAGCAAGCAACTAAATTCAAAATTTGAAATACAAATCAAATAGCTTTTGGTGTATGTAGCTTCTGAGTGCTCGTCTATCCACCTAGTAAGTAGATTCGCATTTTTCAGTCCGAGAATGTAATTATAAAAAAATGACTGAGGCCGTAAAAAAATTGACAGTGATACTGTCCGTGATTCCGGCCTTAATATCTTGAAATTCTTTCGATAATCGCTAGAAATTTTCGAGGTTCTGGATATGTAATACATGGGCTTCCAAGTTCCTACCTCGAACGCCGAAGGGTAGTCTCGATAGACCATACACGGGACTCTTTTCGAGCATTCGTGCGATGCTGGATGCCCGAAAGTCCCGTAGAGAGTCCTCGTCAGTGGCCTTCATTAGGTTATGAATTTATTGAAGGAATGAGTATATTTAAATAAAATTTTATACTGAAGCGAAGAAAATGGTCGAAATCATGTCTTAAATGGATGATTGGGTTTAACAAAAAATTGAAATCTCGAACATAAATTATGTATCACATAGAAACAAACCTCTCAACAAATAGGTGTAAACAATAAATATATAAAATAATATAAAAATGAGTTTGGAAGAATTATTTAACGAATTTGTTATCCCACAAACTAATATTTTCTTCGACGCATTTTGTTAAGGAGTGTTGAGCTTTTTGTTTTTTATTTCGTCGAGCAAGCAGTAGGTTGTACTGCTTGCTATTTCCTTCTTCTTTCATCTGGAAACCGATTTCGGCTCAACACAAGTTTTCCTTCATTTTCTGAATGTTCTCGTTCGGAAGGATAAAATTGATCATTCCCTTTATTCAAGAGTAAATGCTTTTTAGTAATAAATTTACTAGGATGAAGACATGAGGATATTTAGAATAGATTTTATACCGAAGCGAAAAGAATGACTAAAACCATCTCTTAAATGGTATTTTTTTTTAATGTTCGAGGGGTGTTCTATCAGTTGTTCTTATTGACCAAGTTACTTTTTTTGCATTTATAATATCGGCTTCTCACTTCTGAAACGAATTGACAAAATTAATCTTTATTCCCGTTGCTGTTGGAAAAATACACAAAGTAAAAAGCCGTTGAATAGAAGAATCAGTGAGCTTAAAGTTCGAAATCATTAGAAGAGTTATGAAATTCAAAAGCTGTCAAAAGGGGAATGGCATTGAAAAAGAATGTCACTTAATTGAAATCTATGTGCGATATACGAAAGACAAGAATAAGAATCATCGTTGCTTGGAAAAATTTATGACAGTAAAAGTATGATTGGAAGACTATTCGAAAAATTAAGTGGGCAGAATCCCTTCGAAAATTACGTTCAATAAATAAGATCACCCCACATTTTTTTTAAAGGAAATAGTCACATCAGAACTAAATTAGGGTATAGTTATATCAGAACTAAATTTGAGAATAGTTTACAACATCCAATAACCCTGTCCAAATGATGATTCAGTTTGTGATAACAGAAAGTATTCCGTAGGGAATATCCCTTCTTTATCCTAATGAATAAAAAAATGAGAAGCTTAGCAATATGTCGATATAAATTGAATTCTTATATACAATCCGCATTCCCTCAGTTACCTGCCCAATATTATGTTGAGCTATTGGTTGAAGGAATTTATAAATATGACATTTTTTTGGTAATAAAATTTTATAGTATATTGTTCAATGAGCGATAATGTAAGTCATAACAGACGCAGATGAATTTTGCAGCCCGAGCCTTCAGGCGAGGGGTGTAATTCATCAAGTGTGTTATGACCATTTCCGCGAATTGAACACTATACTTTACCTTCGACTTCTTCAGTGAAATTCGAATCAATCAGCATTTTCAAAATTGACAACAGTTGTCAAAAGCGATTTCTTTGGTCGAAAATCTAATCGATATCGAATACCGTAGGAAACGTCAGAAATTCACGTTTTCCAAATGCAATTTTTGGATATTCAGACCTAAGAAAATGTAGAAATGGATGGCGAGAACGTTACCTTGATGTCTGAAATAGAGTTCCCAAACGATTCGACTTTCTTATTCATTCCGTAATTCGTAAGCTACACTTTTCCTATTTGTATTATAGTGAGCTTTAGGCGTGAGTTATTATTACCTCACACTATTGGTTTATGGAGACTATTACAGATCAAAATGAGTTGAATAATGGATATATTATTCTATGGGAGTAGATAAAGATTATTATGTCTTTCCGTAAGTCCCGTATAACAATTACATATTTCCATGCATCAAATAAATGATGATTCTTTATGCCGTGTAATTTATCCATCCAAAAGCTGCACTTATACCAATTAATTATTCACTCTCCCATTTTGTTTGAAGACTTGTTTCTTTCCAATTGTAGTGAAATAACGTCTTGATATAATTCTCTTCCGTTATTGTTTGATTCAATAACTTTTGGAATTGCTACTATTGTAAAATTACGAAAAACCCCTGACCTCAATTTCTGTGGCTATTTTCATTCTTACTATTTAGTTATCGATTTGCGAAAAAAACTGCACTTATTTTCTCCAAGAACTCCATTTCGCAGCATTGTGATGGGATTTTTTTAGCGATCTCACACAATTCAAAATATGTATAGGTATTGATATTACAACTTTTTATTGATTTCGTGAGTTTTTATTCATGTTACAAATGATTCGATTTCCACGATATTCTGAATTTAGGTTATAGTTTCCCAAAAAGAAACCTTCGATTTATTCATTTTTGTATCTTTACTATTATACCAGTCCCATCTTTGGAATCGGATTACTATTTTACAAGTTGTTGGGATGAATCGTGGCAAATGGCTAGAGGTTTCAATAATTTCAAGACTTATTGATTTCCTTTGAAAATTACATTATTTAAGGTTCACTGGTCGCAAGGAGTTTCGAATTTGACCACATATTCTTCACCATTGATTCCAACCTAATCGTTCAAGATCATTTCGGCTGAAAATTCTTCAATTGAAGAAATTTTGACGAAACGATAAATATCGTTTCGAATCCACAACAACAAGAGTACTCCCCGATCTCCGACTCCTTTATAGACATGAATCAACCTTGAAAAACCAAGCCACCTGCATCCAATATATGAATATTGAATTTCATATATTCACTTCACCTACTCACCTCCGAAATTTGGCAACACCGCCGGAGGTTATAACGTTCACACTACAAGAAATATAAGCGGAGGCTACAGCGCCTCGATTGTTCAAACAAAATTTTTTCAGCAAAAATGTTTTCCCCTCTCTCGGTAATTTTGTTCTTTGGCTTCCCCTCTCCATATATCAACAAAAATTTTTCCATTGAGACTACTCCTTCACCCGGAGGTGAGGTCGCCCAGTCTACTTAACGGAGGTCACAGCTTAACAGGGGTTCATATATATATATATATATATATATATATATATATATATATATATATATATATATATATATATATATATATACAGAATCCCGCCTTACGAGAGCCATACATTGTGGTTTTACCATCATTTCGACGTCCGCTTGCAATCCGGCGTCCGATATACGGACGTCGAATTGTCTTGCTCAATTCTCGGTGTATTTTGACGGTATGGCACGTCCTGAGTCCGTATGCCAATTTTTGCCGATGACGTCAGATACTCTCATCTTGTACAAAATCGCATATTTCAGTTCAACCAACGCACGATCGTGGCGCTGACTACCACTTTCCGCATATATGTTATATACATCTTCCCTATTTCATATTGAGAGCATTTGAGGACATGAAGTTTGGCAACATAGTCTTATAATAATTCTTATACAGTGCGATTAATGGACGTCCGTTATACTCTGTTATCTGAAAAAAACTGCTTTGAATGCGCGACCTTGCTTCTCGATGAAGTGTTTGGTGCTGCAATTGTGAATACCTATAAAAATCGTCTATCCAGATATCGCCGTGTGATGAACTTTGGGAAAGATGTGGATTTACTGATTGAATTCGTGTTCATTACACCCAAACTACAGGGTGTGCCTAGTTCGAGTGCGTATTAGACTTTTCTGGAGAACTGGACATATTTGAAATCTGAAAATTGGCATTATGATATTCGAAATTCTCTACAGACCTAAAATATTTTTGGAGCCTGAGCACCTCCGGTTGTACAAGGAGTTAACATAAATTTTTTACGTTTCTGATATGATTGAGTATTCAATGCTGGATACATTTCTGGTAAAACTATTGTATTCATTCAAATGGTTTTCAAAATATCGAAACCAAACCCGAAAGAATACAAAATATTCATAGTCAGTAGTATTATGTTCATTTTTCTTGTTTCAAACATCCCGAGTGTGAACCGTTCTCACAACTTAAAAGTAGAAGCAGGTGGAAAGGTCATGCAACTTTTCAATTTCATATATATCATCACAGGGTGTTTCAAATTTTGTGTCGAAAATTTTGATCAAAAATTGGCCATAACTTCGGTTTTTCAAATCAGAACCCTATTTTTCAACACTGCGTTGGATTCTACGGAGAAAAATAATGATAGCGCTCTAGGATGCTCTTGCTCCTAAATACAGGTTTCTGTTTGGAGGGGGACACTCTTTGGCGCATAATTCATTAGTGAAATAGCCACCCCCTGAACTGAATGGCTCCAACCCTCAAATTTTAAATAGAGAAGATAGGTTGTGTGATAACTCATATAAAAGCTTATGACGTCAGCTTTCCATTTTGGTACTTTTTTCGAGTATTGGATTGAATTTGACTCAGAAAAAAATATTTATAATATTATGGATTTCCTGATCCGCGATAAGACATCCACATTTTCCTGAAATTTCGATTATTTCTTCAACTATAGTTTCTTAGAAATTGTCTTCAAGAAGTGAGTGGCTATTCCTCTCGAATTTTCAATAATGAGTGGCCATATGATATATAATTTGAGATCAGTTGTACAAAGAAATGAAGTGATGAGCGTTTCATTGATGTATAACATGTCCAATCCTCTCTAGTAAAAATTCAAAAGGGGTAGCCAACCCGCTTAGGGATATTTCTATCTATTTCTCATCTAAACGGCAATTTCTGAGAACCCATAGTAAAAAAAAAATAATAATCATAATTTCAAGAAAATATTCATGGCTTATCACCAATCAGAAAATATTTTCATTTACCCAATATAATTATTAACATCCATCGATTAATCAAATTTGATCCGATTTTCGATTTTCATAGGCGTTATTATTACACATCTTCCCTACTCAAAATTTTAGTTTGGGGGCTGCCCCGACAGAATTCATTAATTCAATCATTCCACCAAGTTCACGTTTTAGGAGAAAAGTGCAAAACTATTGTATTTAAATTCGAAGGAGAAACACGGCTACAATATCAATTATAAGGAGTGGATTATTTCAAATTAGAAATTCAAATTCTTTCGGATTTGCATTGTTCGGAATAAAATTGATGTAGGTAATGAGTTCAGGAAATAAATTCATTTTAATACTTCACCATGCTTCAAATAATCGTAGTACATCATAAAATTAATAGAAATCGAATAAGATATTCAAAAGGGTCAGCAAATCACTCAGTTGAATATTTGTGGGGTTCAACAAAAACACGAAGAATCTATAGAAGCACTTGTATAAATATTTACTTAATCAAAAATATATCGTTTGACTTGCGTATGTTATTATTTTTTTAATAACATGTCATAATTATTTACATATCAATATGTGAATTTTCACCGAATGGAAATTGGTGTCATACTGAGATATAATTTTATTTCTTTATCCGAGAAAACAATCTAACGATTCAAAAATATTTCAGAATTTGACGAAGTTGCATCCCTACATTCTGTTTTGTTTTCGCACAAATGAATTAGATTCCAATTCACCAGATCTTGAATAAGTGAATTCAGGTCCGACTTTTGTATATACTCCGTACAGAGTCAGCTTTTTCGACGTCCATCACATTAGTGTGAATTTTCATAGGCCGCTTTTTGGACGTCCATATATATATACATGCCTGAATGATATTATGAATTGATTTATTATGATATTATTCGTGAAAAACATAAACGTGATTCCAACTGTTCTTATATTTGAAAATTAAACCCTAACTAGAACATATAAATGAAACAAAAATGGAATTGCATCATTTGAATCCTTACGACGCTATCAGATTGAATCGGACTTGACCGAAGAAAAGCGAAATTTTAGCGGGAAAACGGCTAGAATTGAGGAGATCTAATAACATCGTTTCAGTGTTGTTGTATGTGTTGGTATATGATCATGCACTGTGCACACATATAATAATAACATACAGTACGTAGACAAAATTTTGCACTCGTTGGATTAAAATTCAGGTATGAGGTTTTGAACGAAACGATGAAATACATCAGTATCAGAATGTGCACTTTTTGAGACCGATTTCATGCATACAGATTGATTCATCAAGGTTGGACGTGGGCCTGCTATCTTATTTCAAATTTCAATTCTGCATTATTTTTGAAACTCTCAATTATTTTTGATACAGCCTTTTGATAGCCTATTTCAAAATTGAATGGTTTTCCAGAGATAGGTGATTGAATATTGTAATTACGCTAGTATGAAACAATAATATTAATTTTTGAAACGAAGGCCGAGGTACCCTTTGGAACACGTCAAGGTATTTATCGAAATGCGCATTTTCTGAGACCGATTTCATGCATACTGGGTGATCCACGAAGCCTGGGCGTGGACCTACTGTTTTATGGATAACCCTTTATAAAAAAATGCGAATCTTGATAAATGTGTGTTTCAACGTGTATTTCAATCTTTTTGTCAAAAATTATTATAATTTTTTCATACTCGCGTAATAACAATATTCAATCACTGATATCCAAAAATTCCCTTTGATTTTGAAATGAGGTAACATAATATATCAATAATATTTAGAATTTCAAAATGAATTCAGAATTGAAATTGAAAAAAAAATGGAGTGCCCCCCTGAAATAAGAAACTAGGACTGCTCCCAGGCTTCATAGATCACATTGTAAGCAAAAAATCGGTCTCAAAACGTGCACATGGGATAATTTGTTTGACTTGTGTCAGAGTTTTTTTCGCAAGATTATATGTACCTGAATTCGAATCGAATTTGTGCAAGACGTCATGGACGCACAGTAAAATAGGGTAGTAATATTCTATAATACCATCAGAGTTGAAATTCTTTCGCCAGAGTTACTCTATTTCGAAATGCATAAGCATAAGCAATAAATATTGAAGATATTCATGAAAATTAAAGACAAGAAATCTGCAAAACATAAATCATTGATGAAAATATCGAGATCCATGAAGGTTTCGAGAATGAAGAAATCAGATGGAATTTTTTCCCATTTCCTCAGAAAATGAATAATTCGATGAACTGAGAATTAAAATAGGCCTCATTTCAAGTATGGAATAGAATGTTAAGGGAAAAAAACTTCAAGTTCGAGAAAGATTTCAAACAAAAAAGCTTTATTCTTATGCAATTTCACCCTTAGAAAATATGGTTCTTCATAAAAGTTTCTTTCCATCGTTTTCTATCACTAATTAACTGAGCAAACTGACAGACATATCAAATCATTTCCTGAAATGTTTATGTCTGCAAACTGACTACTCTGTACTCTGAATTAACCGGTTGATTATTTACAGTCCTTGTTTTTTACCATTCAAAACTGAATTAGTGATAATCAGATCAGAAAAACGATGCAGGCATATTTCCTACTGCGTAATGAAATATAAACGTTTGGTCGTCAAATGAACTTATTTAATACAGTTGGATGTATATGCGAATTTGGATCGATAGAATTCGTGCAGAAGCTCAAAGGCAACACTGTCGGACGTCTAAGAAACGCAGAATGTACGCATTATACGCTTTCGGTCGTCAACTTGAACGAGGATGAAAGGGTATGAGATAGCACTGAAACAACTGAAAAAAAAATTGGTGTATGAGAAAAACTGAGTACGGTTACTGAACCCAATGCGGCACTCTTCATTATATACTTCATGACATTCACAAGAATACGCCTATTTCTGATGGACGTTATAAGCCTGGATTTATACTGGACGTCTATCAGCACCAGGATTTATATATATATATATATATATATATATATATATATATATATATATATATATATATATATATATATATATATATATATATACACAAATCGGTAACTCCAACTCTTATTATGAATCTATATCACTAACGGGTTATTGGATGAGAAAGGACTGCAATTATGTGAAACTCATTTTATTCATCGTCGACGTTTCGGCTCATGTCTGAGCCTTCTTCAGGACTCTACAAGGTAATAATAATATGTTATAATACAATGTATAACACATCAACATGAGACTTACTGAATAGTCGAGGTTAAAACTATTTCTAGCATCAAAACAAGTCAACAAGTAGTCAGCAGAAGGCAACATATATCACAACAGGTGAAAAACCATATGAATAGAATTGTTAGGCACTAAAAGTCAATATATTTTAAAATCAAATTTCTTAAAATTCAGAAAGAAGTACGAAAACTGCACATATGCAACGTTGACAGAAACAATACAATTGAGGTTACATCACAGAACACATGATACAATACATGAATAATTCTTTTTCTTTGTATATCAACCAGAATCAACTGACACATCTCGGACAACATTATTATGTCTGTATGTAAATAAAAAGGAATATATATTACTGATATTTTCAATGTCCCTTCTAGAATTCATCACATTTTTGGTTCCTTTAATATGAAACATTTCTAAGAACGATCGCTTGTTTAAATTCCTTTCAAACTCCAATATCTTAGTCGAGTTATAATCCATTACATGTTTGGTTTTTCTACAGTGCTCAGCAAGAGCACAAATTTTTTTGGGATTTTTTATGTCGCTTTTGTGTTGAGTGAGTCTCTTCAACACAAAAGCGACATAAAAAATCCCAAAAAAATTTGTGCTCTTGCTGAGCACTGTAGAAAAACCAAACATGTAATGGATTATAACTCGACTAAGATATTGGAGTTTGAAAGGAATTTAAACAAGCGATCGTTCTTAGAAATGTTTCATATTAAAGTAACCAAAAATGTGATGAATTCTAGAAGGGACATTGAAAATATCAGTAATATATATTCCTTTTTATTTACATACAGACATAATAATGTTGTCCGAGATGTGTCAGTTGATTCTGGTTGATATACAAAGAAAAAGAATTATTCATGTATTGTATCATGTGTTCTGTGATGTAACCTCAATTGTATTGTTTCTGTCAACGTTGCATATGTGCAGTTTTCGTACTTCTTTCTGAATTTTAAGAAATTTGATTTTAAAATATATTGACTTTTAGTGCCTAACAATTCTATTCATATGGTTTTTCACCTGTTGTGATATATGTTGCCTTCTGCTGACTACTTGTTGACTTGTTTTGATGCTAGAAATAGTTTTAACCTCGACTATTCAGTAAGTCTCATGTTGATGTGTTATACATTGTATTATAACATATTATTATTACCTTGTAGAGTCCTGAAGAAGGCTCAGACATGAGCCGAAACGTCGACGATGAATAAAATGAGTTTCACATAATTGCAGTCCTTTCTCATCCAATAACCCGTTATTGATATAGATTTATATATATATATTATTATATATATATATATATATATATATATATATATATATATAGATTTGTTCGACCGCACATACAGACCCAAATCGGTATACTCGACCGACTTTTCAGTCCAAAAGTGACGTTTTCAGACCCGGCTTCGGGACTGGTAACGTTCGACTATAGAAACGTAATGAGGGGGCTGAGGGGATGCTAAGGGTGCATTTTCAGCCGGGTCTGAAAAGTCGGTTTTACATGTGATTATATATGGAAAAGTTTCAGTGTTTGGCCAGTGCGAGGGCGCTTCAGTCGACATCAACTTGCTGTATATAATTCGTATAGTTGACCAACGCATTGGGTCCCTAAATATGGCAACGCTGTTTTCCGTTCATACACCTCAAATACATTATTCGAGTACATATACGATCCCGGTATGGACGAACGTCGTCATGGGTCTTGGTGAATATTTCGAATACACTCGTAGATTTGATATTGGATTCTCTTTATATCAATCTGAACTGCAGATTCTCCGGTATGGAAGCTTATACAAACCCGATGAATATTACTGTAAACAAAGTGTTACCAAGTAGGTACGTGTGTCTTCGAGTAGGAGTTTCCTTTCGAAAGTGAAAAGAGAGACTTTTTTAAGTGCTGAAAAAATGGCATTTTGTGAGCAAAGAAGAAGTTACAGTCACATACTAATTTTTTTTGTTTCCGATTTACAAGATTCGTTCATGCACAATCACAAAGGGGGGCAAAAGAGAAATTATTTACATTTCCCATTTCAAAATTCATTTTCAGGATGTCAATATCATATTATGACGATATGTTTTATATTTCATTTGATTATTAAGGAACTAATAGAGCTCAGCAAACTACTTTATGATAGATCAACCTTTTCGCCATAATCTACCAAAAAAGGAATGGTTCAAACCCATGATAGATCAATGAATATTAAAAATGTTAACGTTTCTCTCGAGCCCTCTTCGGGTATTGGGGATGAATATACGATTTTGAGTTAGAATACGGGCTAACGTGAAAAGCATCAAAGGATCACAAAAAAAAATTAAAATATATTCATTTGTAAGACATGTCCACAAAATCGAATACGTCAATTATACCTGGCTAATCACGTGATATACTGCGGTTTCACCCGGAAACCGGTGGTGCGTTATCAAAATACTCTCAAATGAATATTTTTACAATGTAGCTGACAGACGTCTAAGGATTTAATTTTCAGCGCTTCCAAGAGAAAAATAGTATTTTTTCCTCATATTTAGAAGAATGTAATATTGAAAGGAAATGCCCACTAGCTTATGCTAGGAATCATTCCCTGAAAGCTTTTGCACTTATGAGTACCACCGTGTATAATTCATTATTTGTTTATAAATGGAGTGTGATTCAGTTGAAGAGATTATCACAATATGCTGAGTTTTGGAATTTCATAGAAATGAAAGATAGGAATGATGTAAATGGTGTACCAGAATCGGATAATGATTATACATATAACAAGGCTCTTGTTTTTAGTAAACCAGTGCTTCTTCTAAATCTGATTCTTGATTTCACCGATGAGAATCAAAAGTGAAATCGAATTTTTCATAAGAATTTCAGAAGTTATACAATTGTGTTTTTCAATGTGATGAATGAAGGAGAGTACAAGCGCGGATCCAGGGGGGGGTCATGGGGGTCATGACCCCCCCCCCCTGGACTGGACGAACCCTCAAATCTTGTGTTTGATGAAAAAATGTTTCGATTGAAAAAATAGAATTGAATCATATTTAAGTGAATCGTCTGATCAAGGCGGATTTACGGGGGGGGGGGTGAATAAGTATCTAAGACCCAAGAAGGAATTACGTTTCAAAGTTTATTTGAGGATGTTGTGTACCTGATTTAATGGTTTTCAATCAGATTACCCCCTCATGAAAAAAAACAATATCCACCCATGTCTGATAACCGATTCTCATCAGTGGAGGAAAATAATACTTTTAATTTTTGAGATTATGTTAGTCGAAGACATGGTCTCCTCAACCATTTTCGAGCAAAAGAGGTACAGAGCTACGGAGCCCCATCCTTTAGAAAAAAAATTACTCAGAATGCATTTCATCACACTAAAATGCTTTTATTCCGAGATAGGGGTTACGTAACGCTTTCAATTTGGAAATATTTTAGGAGCCCATTTTTTCGACTGAAATTTCAATTAGATCATCCACTAAAAATTGAAAATGATTTTTTATCTCTGCTACTGATGGGAATCAATCAGTTCTTTTACAATAAAACGATCAAGTTCATCCAGAAAACTCCATGCTATCAATTTCATTTAAATTCGATAAATTTTGGGGCAGAACTAACCAACTAACGGTACTTTAGAGGTCACCCGTGGGCTGTGGAATGCATTAAGGACCTGAGTAGATATGGAAATATCTTCTAGTTTCGATATTTAGAATCACCTCCTGAAATATATGAACGTTTAATCCTGACACCCTTTAGGTAATTCGTTATATATGACGGCATCCAGAATTGATTCTAATTTTTTTTTACAGTGTACCGGGCTGGTCAAGCTACACCAGCATTCAGCCTTTTTCACATCACGTGATAATATATGCGTTCAAATAATTCAAACTTCCAGCCGAACCGCAAAGAAATATTGAAAGGGAAAAAGGATTAATCAAATATTTCATTCATGAAAACAACAATGAAATGTGTCAGATTTTTTGTTTTCGGTTTCATTTTCTTTAATATGCGGTTTTTCTAAGAGAATTTGAAAACAATAGTTTTTGTTAGATCAGATTCTTAAAGTTTCAATGAGAGGAAATCTCGAAAAATGAGATAATTATTCCCACAGTATCAAAAAAAGTAGTTTGTAGATAATGATAAGCATCAAAATTTCATTCGTACGAATAATACGATCTTTTCGTAATCATGACAAACAGCATAATAATCTAATGAGGCAAAATGGATTAATGCTCATTCAAAATGCCTGTGCCCTATAATATATAATATCAGGTGAAAGGGCTTGATGAAAATTTTCAATCCAATATGGCGGACCATCAAAGATTTCGAAATAGTTATATTTATTCACTTCTACAATATGGGTATCAAATGGAAGGGCTTGTTGAGAGTAACTCGAAAAATAATGAAAAGAAGGAAAATGTCCCTAAGTTGGAACAAACTAAATACATGTGAGAAAAATAATGTGACGTAATCCTAAAACCAATATTTCGGAAAATCCAAGTCAGTGACAATAAAAAATTGATTCAACAAATGAAAATGAGGAATTTCAACTTCACAGATAGCAAAATTGTTCACTTCGTGAAGATATTTAGTCTTCCCGTCGACTCACTAACACATATACAAATTCTTACCATAACAACTACTACTTCAATCCCTTTTATACATTGAAATCGTAGCGACTGATCCCGACAATCTGGCAACAGTGCTGGGATCGAAAACGTTGATCGTATTTGGCGGTGCAGTATATGTGGGATTGAAAAGTTGGCGCAATGTATCGGGTCTGAACAGGACTATCAGATATGCAACTTTTTTGAAGGAAAAACAAATTTTCCCCTCTCAATGTGCCTAGGGAGTTATATTTTAAAAGAGCCCATTTTTTGCATATATACTCGTAAAAAACATACGGATCATGTGGGTCTTAGGTCGCCTTAAGAACGTACCGGGACTGGATACGTCTGCCAGACAAATATATATATATATATATATATATATATATATATATATATATATTTATATATATATATACAATTATATATATATATATATATATATATATATATATATATATATATATATATAGATGAATACTCTTCTGATTCTTAGGAGTTATTCCTTTCAGACTTAGCTGGTTTATTTGATTTTTTGTTTGTTTGGACAAACTGGTGAGAATGACAATAATAATCTCTAAATGAGCACTTAACTGACTGATGATTTCGACGACCGCATACAAAGCATTTGGTTTGTGTTGATCGTTGTTCATGTTTTTCCTCTCGATGGACGAGGGAACTGCCACCCCGGGAAAATGTTGAGGTGGAGGGGCGAGCAGACGCATATGCGTGCGCGTGATTCCTTGATGCGTAGTAGATCTCCGATTCACTTTTCACGGCCACCGAAGAAAATGGCTTACTGGCTGATTTCGAAGCAGCTAATTCAAAACTACACGTGAAAATGACACGTCACCTTTCTCTTCGAACAACCGATCTTTAACCGGGTCTTTATCGTAACCAATTATAAATATGTTCACTAATGCCCTATCAATTTCATCGGCAACCGCGAAATTACACATTGACACTAAACTGCGCAGACGAGCCGCCCATTCTTAAGGTGATTCTGTAGCCATCTTCCTCGTCTCGAAAAATTTTTCTCGACAAGAAAACGCTGATGTCACCGGCTTGAAATGACCATCCAGGAACTTGATTATGTCTGAATAAGACTTACTTTCGGGTTCAACCGGAATACACATGTTATGCAATAGTTTGTATGCTTCTTCATTGAGAAGACTTAACAGGATCGCACGTTGACGATCATTTTCGACAATTGCATTCGCCGTGAAGTTAATCTGAAGGCGTTTTTTATATATAGACCAGTCGGACACTGAAGACACAAATTCTTGAAGGCATACTGCTTTTCCGTCATTTTTACTGACTGAATGCTGACGACACTTTTTTCCTCGTCGCCACTTTAATATATTGAGGTGTCTAATATGAGAACACCGATATAACGAAATTATATTAATTCGAATATAGGTTTTTGAATTGATTAAATCAAACTACACACTGTTTCTGTCAACATTTATTTCAGACTGTCCAAACTCAACTATACAGGGTGTTTGGTAATTCGACGTGAACCTTGAAAAGGGATATACTAGACGTCATTTGCAGTGAATGGCTTCGAGTGATGCATGGTCCGAAAATCTATGGTTACGAAGATATCGCGATTTTTCAACTTTTATGAAATTTTCTGCTTCGTTATCGAAAATAATCAATTTTGTGAAAACTACCCGACTCTTAATATTCAATGAATATTTTTTTCAAAGCTGAGGAGATGGTCCTCACTTTTTGCGCAAAAGTATTCACTAAAAATTTAGATAACCCGAGATACACAGGGTCATAAATGGCTGCACCTGTTTTCCTCATAAAATCTTGATAAAACAATTGAGAATTACTCGAAAAAAGTATTATGAACTTGATGTACAAATGTAAGTAAAAACTTCCCTGTTTCATCAGCTTTCCAAAAAGGTACATATGTCAATAATTCCTTAATGCAATCTAAAAATATGGCCGGAAAACCAAGCAGACAACAGACTTTTTCGAGTCATTCAGATATCCTATTATCCTTTATTTCACTCGACGTGATTCGTAAGCCGTAAGCGGGCCATGGTTCGATCACTAAATGACTCGAAAAAGTCTGTTATCTGCTTGGTTTTCCGGCCATATTTTTAGATTGCATGAAGGAATTATTGACATATGTACCTTTTTGGAAAGCTGATGAAACAGGGAAGTTTTTCCTGCAAGTTCATAATACTTTTTTCGAGTAATTCTCAATTGTTTCATCAAGATTTTATGAGGAAAACAGGTGCAGCCATTTATGACCCAGTATATCTCGGGTTATCTGAATTTTTAGTGAATACTTTTTCGCAAGAAATGAGGACCATCTCCTCAGCTTTGAAAAAAATATTCATTGAATATTTAGAGTCGAGTAGTTTTCACAAAATAAATTATTTTCGATAACGAAGCAGAAAATTTCAAAAAAGTTGAAAAATCGCCATATCTTCGTAACCATACATTTTCGGACCATGCTTTACTCGACGCAATTCACTGCAAATAACGTCTAGTGTATCCCTTTCCAAGGTTCACGTCGAATTACCAAACACCCTGTATAAAAACTCTTTCACATGTTGCAAATAAAACATTCTTGCTCAGATACGGTGCGAATATTACAAATATTCAAACATACAATATACAAAGATTAAAAAGTTGAAACAGTCATTTCTTTCCTCGGTCCATAAAACAGGCCCCAAACTCAACCGGACATTCCTGGACACATAGATTTAACACTATGTTTGGTGAGATCCTGTCAATATGATTCTTCCAGTCAAGGTTATGGTCAATACTTATTCTCAAAACAGGCAGGTTTTCAGTAGATTCAATATCGTTGCCTAATCTGTGGTTAAGATGTTAATTTCATTCTCTGAATAGTAGGAAAATGGCGCCAGGTGAATATGACAAGTCGTGCGACGAGTCTGAAAACGGTGAATAATCAAATGTTTCGAATACAGTTTATCACAAGTGTTGCAAAAAAGCGAATGCAAAACGCTGATTTGTATAAATTGTGAATCTGCATGCCATAAATCGTGTGCATACAAAGGAAATCATAAATTTGTGAAAGATACCCACATTTCAGGCTGCAATGCTGGAACAACAATCAATTCCACGAAAGATAAAACAGAGTATACCACCCTCCTTGAGATGAAAGTTCAATTCAATTATTTTCTTCGGCAAATGAAAAGAACGATCTTCTGAAATCTAACAATCAATTATTACTTCTGAGAATAATTGCCTGGAAGCACAGTTGAAACCTGACATAAAAAAAAGTAAACAAACATTAATAAATCCTATTGGGCGTGAAGGATCAATTCAAACAAGAAACACTCTTTGCGACGTTTCCCTTATATTTAAAAGCATCTTCAGGGCACTATAAATATACAAAAAACATGTTGTTATTCACTATGTTCAAGAAAGTTCGAAATTAAACTTACATGCCTTTTACCACAGTGTATGAATGTAGAGGTAAAATTTTGAAACAATAAATAGATATAGGCTAAAAAATATGAAAATCACAATATATGAACATATATGAAAATTTTAAGGGTCAGTGCAATGTGATTATGCATTTGTTAAAAACAGACAGACAAAAATTGGTACATACCAAAGCTATAAGTTTTCTTTTGGTCGATAATTTTTATTTCATTAAGGCTCCACACAGGTGAACAATTACGCATCGGAATACTAAACATCTATGTCTGATATTCCACTAATTGTTTAATTGATAAGGTCCGACAATGTGGAGCGACTTCTTTTGTAGATTGCGTGGAAATAAAATTATTTCAGTTTTTGAATGAGATTAAAATATATGACGTTTAGATTTTCGATATCAGTCCTTTTGTTAACTGAATTGGAGTTTTTCTTTATTTCAATCACTAGTTTCACCAGTTTATCAAAGAGTTTTTTTTTACATGACTGGCATTTCATCTCATCAACACAGGTTGTTTTACTAATGTTGATCAAATTCAAAGGGAAAAATATGTATTATTTCAAATGGAACACCGTATAATTTTTGATCTCATTCGAAAGAGCAATCATTCTCCTTTCCAAAAATGTATAGTTTTCTATGTTTTGTTTCACTAACAATAAAGATATTCGATGTTTCCTGTAATAGTTCATTTTTAATTAGTTGTTTTATATGAACGTATTTGGATGCCTAAAATCAGCTCATGTTGTGACCGTTTGACGCATAACAACAAAATCAGCAATTTTGACAATAGTATTTTGTTAAGTCATATAGGTTGATTTTAGGCATCAAATTACGTTCGTATAAAACTACTAATTAAAAATGTACTACTCCATGAAACCTCGAATATCTTTGTTGTTAATGAAACAAAAAATAGAAAACAATACATTTTTGGAAAGGAGAATGATTGCTCTTTGGAATGAGATCAAAAATTACAGGGTGTTTCATTTAAAATAATACATATTTTCTCCTTTGAATTTGACCAACATAAGTAAAACACCCTGTGTTGATGGAATGAAGTGCCCTCCAATCCTAAAAAAATCTCTTTGATAAATTAGTGAAAAACCCATCTCTTTGGAGCAATTAATAAGCTGGGCATTTATGTTTAAAATCAGTCAATCTTATTTGGGACACCCTGTATATACAGGGTGATTTTTTTAAGTGTTTCATCAGACGTATTCGAGGAAGGAATTGCAGTACGAGTTCAAAATTTTGTGTTTTTGTTTTAGAGTACATGAACTCATTTTGTAAAATATTTTCAAGCGGAATCTACTTCCGTTTCAACCGGAAAAAAATGTGAACTTCGTTATTTAAAATGCAACACCCTGTATAATTATACATATTTGAATTCTTCGTTTAATTCTGCAATGATTTGATGTATGATATGTGCAACGACATCAAGCGGTTGTTGAGTTATTGCCTGATTCTCGAATTTTTTGACAGATAGATGGTCACAAATTAGTGTTTATATCTCCAAAATCTATTTTTTTACGTCCGTGTGAGGGGAAAACCCTTTATGGGCACCGAGAGTGTCCGCACTCTCGGTAGTATCATTATTATTCTTCAACATCGGTCTCCCGTTCTCAGCATGAGCTGGTAATACTTCTATGAACCAGTGAAAAAACATTTCAGTTCCTCCCACTAGTTCAGGAATTTCCGCACGATGTGACAGGTTTGCAAAGCTACAGCCTGCTGTGCATATCCCGCGATCCTCTGGGATATTTCGATCTTTTAAAGATTTCTCTTGAATGATTTCGACATAACTCCCTCAGCCGAAATCACCAACGGCACAATAGTGACCTTCGACAATTGCCACATATTCTTCAGCTCTATCGCCAAGTTCTTGTACTTCGTTATTTTTTCGGGCTCCATTCTTCCGATGTTATGAGTCAATGGTACTGCCACATCAATTATCACCCCATACTTCTGATCCTTCTCGATGAATACAAGGTCCGGTCTATTGTAGGCCACTGTTCTATCCGTTGTTATGGGCCTGTCCCAATAGAGAACCGCTGCGTCCGTTTCCAATACTGCTGCAGGTTGATACTTAAATATGGCGGACAAGTATCCAAAACACCATGCCTAAGAGCTAACTGCTGGTGAACAATTTTTGCCACTTGGTTGTGTCGGCCCAGATATGCGTTGTCGGCAAGAACCCGACAACCGGCGATTATATGTTCAATAGACTCGCCAACTGCGCCGCACTTCCAGCATTTGTCCTCCACGTTCAGCTTCAAACAGTGCTTCTCGTAGTTGCGAGTTCTTATAACTCGGTCTTGAATAGCCGTCAGAAATCCCTCAGTTTCAGGGTACAACTGTCCCGCATTCAATCACGACCAGGAAGCTAACTTATCGACATTTTCTTCTTCAAGGTGTTTGGGGAATCTACCGTGCAGAGCTTGTTCCCGCCATATACTTTTATCTTCGCTTCTGGTGGTGATATCGAATGTCAGTTCTCTGTGTTGTAGGTTCAGAGGTGTGTATCCCTTATCCTCTGTTGTCATCAATTTCATCAGGCTGTCTTCAGACTCCAGCAGTCGCCGCCTCAAGTTTTTCTCCTGGGTTCTGCAGAGTTTATAGATGTTCAACAGACCTCGTCTGCCATCTCTTCTGGGTAGATGAAGCCTTTTCACCGATGCATTGGTGTGCAGACATCGGAACTTTGTCACTAGTCGGTCCAACTCATTCAGATCAGCATCTGACTACTTCAAGACTCCGAAAGTGTAGGTCAGAGCAGGCGTAGCCCATGAGTTCAAGGCATCGATCTGGTTTTTAGCAGACAGCTTGGTGTTGAGCACTTTGGTTACCCTGTTTTTGTATTTCGCAGTGAACTCAGCCTTCAAATCCGTTGATTTTGAGGAATACCCAGATACTTGTAGGTCTCTTCTGGCAACATACTGTGGATGTCCTGAAATTGTTCCTGGGTGTTCTCCATTTTACTCTTCCTTATGTTGACTATGGCGCATTTATCGAGGCCAAAAGACATGTCAATGTCTTTGCTGAAGGAGCTCACTATATCTATCAGCGAGTGAAGTTATTATTTTTTTCAACGCCCGTCGAGATGTTGAGATGTCGTCAACGAAGAAGGTTGGTGTGGGCGATGCTCTTCAAAGTGAAATTCAAGCGGTTTATGTAAGAGAAAGTTTGTGAAAGTTGCCTTGGAAGTAATGTTTGCCCCAATATGTATCATCCTAGTTGTGGATTGAAAGTTGAAAAATGTTGTGGTGAAGATCTGGTTACTCCATACGTCAATCAGGATAACATCGATTCAGACGATGATTCTGAGTCTGACAGTGTGCAAATCTCAGGTCAGTCAACACATCAAGATCTCCTACTCAAAATAATTCAAGAATTGGAATCAAAAAATTCCATTCTTATTAAGAATTTGTCATCTGTAAAACAAACAAACGATGTTGAGGATTCCAAAAATGCGGAAAACCGTGTAAGTGCAATTGAATATGAGAAATTAGAAAAAGAGAATTCATATCTAAAACAATTTATCAAGGAAATGCAAGAGAAAAATCAAATTTTGCAACAAAACAATTTTTTATTGTTAGAAAAAATAAATGATATGAATAAACAACAAATCTATAGGTCGCATATATCAGTGCCATCTGTAGTGCGGAATGAGAATATTGAAAACCAAACTACAGAAAATCGTCATGCCGATATCTTTCACAGCAATCTACAACAAATTATGAATTCAAGAATGCAGAATCCTGCTAAACAAGGAATGTATCACGATGTGAAAGACAAGAATAAAACCATAACCAAAAAGTCAATGACAAAAATGGCAGAACAACAAACCAAACAAAAACAAACTGAGCAAGCAAAAGAACAAGATTGCCTATAAATTAATCAAGTTGAAGGTATCCCGAAAGCACAAAGTTTATCTATTTCCCAAAATGTAATAGGAGAAATTGCGAGAAGTAAACATAACAAAACATCCACAACAACAGAAGATAACGATCATTAAGAAATACATGTAACAAGAAAAAGATTCTTTACAAAAAATAAGTTAAATGACTTTTCTATGGCGTTGCAGGAGTGTTCATGGAGTGGTGTGCTGTCGGAGTTGGGTCCGGACAGGTCATACAACATTTTCAGCGGTATTATGTCAACTCTGATCAACAAAATATTTCCGTTAAAAAAATATAAATTCAAAAAAAATTTGTCGAGATCTTGGATCACAATAGGCATAAGGACATCATGCAAAAATAAAAGGAAACTGTTTGAAGAGATGATTGCGGGTAAGGTATCTGAAAGTTTTTATAGGAAATATTCAAACATTCTGAAAAAAACTATAAAATTAGCTAAAATCATTTCTGAAAATGACTTTATAAACAGATCGGATATAGAGCTAAAGCCACCTGGACTATCATCAACGGGTTAACTAAAAAAAGTATCAACACAGAACCTGCCATTTTTCAGTATTTTCCGGGTAAAAACGAAAAGGATCTACTCAATGAAATTAATTATCACTTCATTAATGTTTCTCATCAACATATTAACAGAACTAATAATTATAATTATAAGGATCATATAAAACCCTGCAATACGAGTATATTTCATGGACCGGTTATTGAACAAGATGTTTTTCGCTATATAATGCAAATGAAAAATAAAAAGTCAGTGGGTTAAGATCAAATACCAGTAGCATTACTAAAAACTTGTGCTTCATCTTTAGTCATACCACTAACGCACATTATAAATCAAACACTTAAAGTAGGGAAATATCCAGAACAACTCAAAGAAGCGTGGATAAAGCCAGTTTATAAAAAAAAAGGAAAGAAATCAATATGACAACTATCGTCCTATATCTTTATTATCAAATTTAAATAAATTATTTGAAAGAATCATCTTTGATAAATTAATACACTTCTTCGAAATAAATAACATCCTTGTGAAAGAACAATGTGGCTTCACTTCAGACTAAAGAAATCAACGGTTGATTCAATTTACCAAGCACTTCAATCAATAATAAAATCTAAAAATCACATCACAATGGCCTTGTGCCTAGATCTAACTAAAGCATTCGATATGGTAAATCATTCAATATTATTGCGGAAAATGGAAAAATATGGTATCAGAGGTGTTGCTCATGGTTTATTTCAATCGTACTTATCGAACAGAATTCAAGGAACTGTGGAAGTGTCTTCAAATGGGGAAAAACTAATATCCAATGGATTGTATGTGCAAGCAGGAGTACCCCAAGGCTCCATACTTGGTCCTCTCCCTTACATATTGTACACCAATGACTTGGTCCAAATAACATCAAATAATGTCGTCATGTTCGCTGATGATGTGTCATTGGTGTGCGAGGGAAGTACTGAGGATGAATGTAGATCAAAAATATTGAAAGATCTAGGAAATATGGAAACATGGTTCGCTAATAATAATTTACTTTTAAATATTGCTAAAACAAAAATTTTAATGCTGAAGGAACGGAATTCCAGTGATATTAGTTTAGATTTTCAAAATGTAGGAATTGAAACGATAAATACTTTGTCCTTTTTGGGCATCCAGATCGACTGTGAACTGAATTGGAGGCCAGAAGTTGAATCAGTGGCATCTACGGTGGCTAAATGTTGCTATGCATTAAGAATATTGACAAACACAGTTGGTCCGAATGCGGCTCTTACAGCATACCATTCCTATGTGCAATCCAGAATCAAATATGGAATCATATTCTGGGCCAGGTCAGTTGAGGCCAATAGAGTCTTTATTCTACAAAAAATGTGTCTAAGAACAATATTCAAATTAACAACAATTAACATATTCAAATTAAAACAAACAGAAACATGTAAAAATATCTTTAATCAATTAATATTTTAACATTGTATAACTTATATATATATATATGAATGTGTAATATACAAAATTAACAATAATTTCATTCTTCCATTTTACAAAAAAAATAACTCACACGTACAAAGTTTGAATGTGTCCAGCCTAAACTTCCGTTTGTATGCTGAAACACACTCATTATTCATGAATAAAGATATCGCATTTCCCAAATTCCTTCACAACCGGACACCCATCGCAACACACACTCATACATAGATATACATGCATACATATTTTTCAATTTACTCATGTGCTTATTTGGAATTTCATCTTACAAAGGAGCAAACGCAAGCAAGTTAAAAAAAAAAAGAAACATCGGCAACATCAAATTTTAAACACATTCGGGTTCTGTTTTATAAATGTTTTCAGTGCATTTTGGCTTTTCTTTCTTCTAGTATCAAAATTAATTTTGAATTCCATGGGCGACAAGCAATAAAATTTAGGTCCATGATAGGGTAAGCTTCTCTGAAGGTGACTACCGTAGAACCTTGGTATCGGTCTCGGGCAACTAGCCACATATCTTGTCCTGTAATTATGCTTCACTGTGTTCGTTCTTTTATTTAATTGTTTTAAGATACATTCATAAACATATAGCTGTTTAAACTTCAACTGATTCGTTTCTGAATACAATTTTTCCGTGTCATACAGTTTTCCGACTTTGTGGACGATTTTAAGTACAGTATTCTGCGTAGTCTCTAAGATCTTAGAATATATGTTGAACATCCCACCCCACACAGCTACGCCATATCGCATAATCGATAAAACCAAAGACTCGTATACTCTCAGTAACATGAGCTCACTGAGAACATTTCTCAAGTTATATAACACATAGTAGAGTCTTTTAATTTTCTTGACATCTTCAGTAACGTGTTTGTCCCATCTCAAAAACTGGTCTACATACACTCCAAGATATCTCACCGCATCTACCTTAGCAACAGAAGGGCAGTTGCACGCATATGTACGACATGTAGGCAAGTGGAATGGCAATGTTGTAAATTCTGGTTGCCCGCGAGATGTAAGAGAAAATGCGATAAATTTGGGTTTTTCCACATTAAGTCTCAGCCTACTTTCGTGCAACCATTCACCCACAGTTCTCAAACCCATCACAGCCTTCCTATACAATCCGTCCCATGTAAAACCCTTGAACAGTATGACAGAGTCATCTGCATAACTTATTATGTCTAAATTAGGTAGGCTCAAAAGTTGGTCTATAAAAATTAAGAAAAGTATAGGGCCAATTACAGTGCCTTGAGGAATACCTGTATCAACCGTCAAAGGGCTACTCACCACCTCTCCTATTTTGACTGATTGTTTTCTATCGCTTAGGTAATTCCTGAACAGACTAAGGCAACTTCCTCTTATACCCACTTTTTCTAATAGCTCAATCAATATCTCATGGCTAACCGTATCAAATGCCTTAGCCAGGTCCAAGAATACCGCCACGGTTTTCATTTTCGCGTTAAGGGAGTGTATGATGTCTTCGGTGAGTACCTCCATTGCATTCTCCGTTGAACGCCCCTCTCTAAAACCAAACTGCCTTGCATGAATCATATTGGTCTCTTCTAAAAATTTAGTTAGTCTCGTTTGGAGGCATTTTTCAAATATCTTGGCTATATTACTTATTAAAGATATCGGCCGGTAGTTTGTCATACTCATTTTGTCACCCGACTTAAACGCACAGATTATATGGGAGATCTTCCATTCTTTCGGCACCATACCTGTCTCAAAATAATAAATAAAAAAATAATAATCCATCTGAATTCGAAATGTTAGAATTGAAACATGTATATAACACAAGGAGTAAATTTTATTTGTGCGATGAAAAACCCAATTTTTCTTATGTACAAAAAAATGTTTCTTATTCTATTTTAACAATATGGAATAAATAACCTAGTGAATTCAAAACTAGACCTACGTACATTAAAAAAAAAACACTAAAAAAATTCTTAATTAAAAAATTTTATTATTCATTAAATGACTTTTTGGATGAAAAAGATTTCAGTGATCTTTAATGTAAGGTTAGTTGTAATGATTTTTTTTTCTTAACTTAATATTTGTATTTTATTTTTATTTCGACACGATCTACACCTATGCGGTAAATGCTACTCATACTTACCATTATATTGTATGTTGTAAAAGATCAAATAAAGGATTATTATTATTATTATTATATGGGCACCGAGAGGGTCGGCACTCTCGGTAGCGTGAGAATCCAGGATCTTGTTTGGCTACTCACTTAAAACCCCTCACACTTCAATGGAGGAGTTGTTCATCCTGCCCTCGCAGCGTCCCTTAACAAAAGAGATGAGCTGCAAGTGGCTTCTAGAGTTCATGGGACCTGATGATATTGAGTGACCCGAGAAACACTGCTTTCTGCATTCTGTGCGCCAATACCTCGGCCAGTGATGTGTAGACCGGGATAATCTTCAGTTCATCCACGTAGTTAGCTCTCATTCCACCGAGACATCCTATGATAAGTACGACCATCCTAATTTTATGACTTGGGTATGAAGTTCCAAGCTCGAACATAAGGTCTTTGTATTTTTGCCTCTTCTGTTCTTCCTTCATCACAACGTTATTTTCAGTAGGGGAGGAGAATTCCACGACAAAAAACTCCTTCAGCTCCTTGTCCAGCAGAAGTATGTCTGGCTTAACAGCATTGATCTGCCGTGTTGTTGAAACAGGATGATTCCAGCATATGCGAACTCTTTCGTTCTGGACCACCGCTTCAATCCCCAGAGGCACATATGGTAACACCGGTTCTTTGCCTATCTCATACGCGGCTCTTAGATGGAAGTATAGGATTCGGAGTGCCGTGTTGTGTCTCTCTACATACCCCGATGGAGCATGGACTCTGCAGGCGGAAAGGATGTGCATAATAGTTTCCTGTTGCCCATGGCAAGCCCTGCAAGTTGTTGGGGTGTCCATTTTCATGATGTTCTTTTTATACCATCTCGTCTTCAGTACTCACTCCATCTTGACACGCCATCACAAATCCTTCTGTCTCTGACTTAAGGCTAGCTGACTTTAGAAAGGCGAAAGACAATTCTTCAGACAGGTCCTGGTCTTTAAAACTCCTGAAATATATGGAGTGCAAGGTCTTACTCATATGATGTTCGAGTAATGTATCTGACTGAGACTTTCGGATCAGTCTTGCTAGGCTTCTTTGGTCCGCTCGAGTGATCGATGTTCCAGCGAGCTCAGGATTGATCGATACGCCGGTTATGCTGAGCTTCTCTAGGGCCCTTTGTGCAGCTCGGAATAGGAAGGCTCCATGGTTCGCAATTTCATGCTGAGCGACAAATTTCAGAAGCGGATCTTCACTTCTTAGAATCCTTTCTGCCATTTCCAATGTTTGTTGATGGTGTTGATATTCCGAACATTGCAATCCTCTACCCCCCTGGCTTCGGGGAAGGTATATCCTCTGTATTGAACTGTTGGGATGTAGGCTACGATTCATGTTCATCGTTTTCCTTGTTAACCTATCAAGATCGAGGAGTTCGTTTACCGTCCAGTTCACGACTCCGAAAGAGTAGGTGAGAATCGGGACGGCTAGCATATTTGTAGCAGATACTTTGTTCTTTCCCGACAGCTTCTTTTTGTAGCTGGCTGTTAGGTCATCCTTTATCTGGGTTGTCTCCAGTACACCCCTCCGTTTCATCCCAAGAAACTTGTGAGTTTCTCCGTCTTCGAGATGTCGAAAAGTCATTCCATCTTGCAGTAGAATATCTTCTCCTGCATCTTTAGCTTTTCCCCTGCGCAGATGAAATACAGCACACTTGTCCAAACCGAATGACATTCCTATGGCTGAGGTGTAGTCTGAAACGATGTTCAGTAGTTGCTGTAGTGCGGACTCGGAGGGAGCGTAGAGCTTCAAGTCGTCCACGTATAAGAGATGAGAGATCTGGTGGTTCCTTCTGCCTGGTGGTCCGGCCTTGTATCCTATTTTGCTCTCCCTCAACTCGATTGTTAGTGGTATGAGTGTTATGCAGAAAAATAGCGGACTATACGGTTCGACCCTCTGCTCGGATGGCAAACTTCGTTTTCCACAGCGCTATGATGTTTTCTATTGCGTGGATGATGTTGGGATGGACTTTCAGCATTTTTAATAGTCGTATTATCAGTTCGTGCGGCGAGGTGTCATATGCTTTCGCGTAGTCCAACCATGATGTGTGCAGGTCGCGCTTGTAGTATCTGGCGTCTAGACATACGCTCTTGTCTATGAGCAGGTTGTCATTGCATCCTTGCACTCCTTTCTTTGCTCCCCTCTGTTCGTAGATACTTTTCCACACTGGTCCAATAACCCTCAGTATTTGATCTTGAATTACACTTATGAGGATCTTACACAGTGTATTGAGGCAAGTGATTGGGCGATAGTTCTTGGGTTGCCCTAAATCACCTGATTTTGGTATCAGCACTGTTCTACCCTCCACCAACCATGACGGAATCGGCTCACGGCGAGTCAGCATCCCGCTGAATAATTTTGCCAGGTGTTGATGTGTAGCTGGAAAACTCTTCCACCAGTAGTTTTGAATACCGTCCAGTCCAGGTGCTGTGAAATCACGCCTGTTCTTAAGGGCTTGTCTAATATCTTCGGTTGATATTTCAGAAAGTTCATCGTTCTGCTGTTGGTTTTGATCACACATCTGCTGGAATCTGAGAAGTGCTGGAGTATCCCTGATTTCTGCTTGTTGTTCATACAGGCTTTTCCAAACTTCTTCGACCTCCTGCGGTGATGGTGGGTTCTGTGCCTTTTGTTGTTGGGACTGAAATAGTTTCGATGGTTCTGCGGTGAAGGTGTTGTTATCTTCAATCCATTTTTGCCTTTTTATTAGTTTCTTCCGCGCTGCAGCAAGTGATCTTATTTTATCTACAGCTTTCTGCTTCAGTAGATGGACTGTGGGCAAGTCTACTGTATGATGTATGGAACGAAGCTCCTCAATCATATCCTTCATTTTCTTGCTGGATTCAATTTTGCCTCTCAGAACATCTATGATACATTGATACCAAGATGCCTGCTGCCTCATTGATTTTATTTTGATGTCAAGCCGACTGAGTCTTAACCTATGCTTATCGTTCTTCATAGCTTTACTTTTAGGTGGACATAGAAGCGAAGCGGCCGCTCTCACTGCAGCCACTACATCCTCTAGTGCACAGGTGTCGTTAAGATGATCTTGAATTACTTTATCCCATATGGCTAGATCTTCAGCCTTATGTCTTGTTTTCATTCGGGTGGCCTTGACCAGTGGGTTTCTGACGGCAGCCTCAAATGCTTCCCTTGTTTTGACGATTAACTTTGGAACATCTCTCACCGTTCTTGGCCTCTGTTGCTGTTGATCTGGAGCATCTGTCACCTCCTATTCAGCGTGTTCTATTTCTGGAACATCTCTCACTTGTTCCGCTCTTGGCCTTGCCCTCAGGGCTGATGCTTGGTGTTGTTGGTTTGGAGCATCTGTCACCTGCTCTTCACCTTGTTCTTTATCTGGAACATCTCTCACTTGTTGCACTCTTGGCCTAGCCCCAGGACTATTGCTTGGTGTTGTTGGTTTGGAGCATCTGTCACCTGCTCTTCACCGTGTTCTTTTTCCGGAACATCTCTCACTTGTTCCGTTCTTGGCCTTGCTCCCAGGGCTATTGCTTGATGTTGTTGGTTTGGAGCATCTGTCACCTGCTCTTCACACATGTTCTGTTGTTGATCTTTTGGAGCGTGTACCAGTCCCGGTTCGGCTCGTAATATTCCTCACCAGGGCTACAGCTTGTTCTTCAGCTGTGTCAATCGTCAACTGCTGATGTTGGCTCGAAGCATCTGTCACCTGCTCCTCATCTTGCTGTTCCGTCCTTTCTTGCTCTTGAGACAGCCATAAGATTCCTCTTCTTTTGAGATGACTGATCTGATCTCTAAGGTTTTGTTGCTGCGTTATGAAGTCAAGGTCTGGATAATTTTCGCGCCACAGAACATGCAGCCTATTCATGTACCCTCGTCTTTCGGATCTTGATCATATGTATAGTGATGTCAGCAGGCTATGCTGCTCGGGCGTCTACTTGTGGCGTCCCCTTTGTGCCGTCCTGTTTCGGCTGCCGGTTCCGACTACGGGCTGCTCTTTCGAACGTTGAATCCCTATGCGACCGACAACCTGAACTCTCTCCTCTTCGATGTCCTCCTCGTCTAAAGGCATAGCTTCTTGTATGGCAGGCGCCTGCCTTCTCAGCATCCTGCCGTTGGTATCCCGCATGCGTCCAGCACCAACTCCAGACGCGCCCTGACGACCCCCAGGCAGCGACTGTTTTCCGAGGCTTAGTATATATCTTTCCGACATCGGTTGAGAGTGACCGAGGTCCGCGGGATTGTCACACCCGTACACTACAAAGTAGTACCCCCCGTGCGGGTTTGCCACCATTTACCCTTGGGGTGGCCCAGGTCACTCGGGCCGTGGGGACGTCACCCCCCATGTGGTATGGCAGAAACCACACCACACCCGTGCGGTTATATATATATATATATATACCGGTTATATATATATATATATATATATATATATTTGAATTCATTTTTACCTAGTTATTTATATATCAACTTATTTGAATTTATTTGTTGGGTGTCTAGGTTGTAGTTGAAAAACGTGAAATGATTTATTTATACAAACGTTTCGGCGCCTCCGCCTTCTTCAGTGTAAAATAGGTACATCATAATGGACTTAAAACATCTAAAAATCATGTATATTAATTAAATAAATAAAAATTTCATGCAAACATCTCACTAATTGTCATCTTGGTTGATTAGGTGTTGTCGAGTCAGTACTGTCAATTTCATGCCACCGTGTGTTCCTTATGATTGTTATTCTTCTTTTTTAATTTTGTGGTCGCTTCAGTAGGGGCATATAAATACGACTAAGATTTTTTGTGTCTAACTTGTCGTTTACTGTATTTTCGTTCTTCATTTGGATGTGTATCATCTCCAATATTTCCCTACTTTTTTGTTGATGTTCAATTGCTAAGATTTTTGTGTCCTCGTAATTAAAGTCGTGTTTTTTCGTTTTTTTATGTTTGTTCAGTGCTGTGGTTGCGTTTTTGGTGTATTTATGTGCATTTAATCGTTCTTGGAGTCTCTGTGAAGTCTGACCTATATATTCTTTGTCACAATCTTTGTATGGAACACTGTACACTACATGTGACTTTTTCATTTTTGGTGTTGGGGCCTTTATTTTGCTGAAAATTTTTCCTATCTGATTTTGTGGTTTGTGGACAACTTCTCGGTTGTATGGTTTTACTATATTATTAATTTTTTGTGACAGACCTTGAATGAAGGGTAGGGGTATACGTTTGGTGTTGTCAGTGTTTGCCTTCGTAACCCGTTGTGTGTTGTAAAGTCTGTGTGTCCTTTGTTTTATGAGTCGGTAAATCATGTTTTCAGGGTAATTATTTCTGAACAAAAGTTCCTTCACATCTGTTAATATCTGCTTACGTAGTATCGGCGAAGTTAGTTCTAATGCTCTGTCGATAAATCCGATGGCAGTGCTCTTCTTTTGGGACTGGTGGTGATTAGAGTGGAAGTCTAAAATGTGAATCGAATTTTGTTCTTTTCTGTACCACTGCGTTAATAGTTCGTCATTTTCTCTCACGAATGTCATATCCAGGAAGTTCAATCTGTTGTTAGTTTCTTCTTCCAGTGTGAACTCTAATGAGGCATGGATGTTGTTAAAATGGTGGAGGATCTCATTCATTTCGGATGGTGTTGTTATTAAAAAGCAGTCAGACTAAAAAGGAGTGGCAGACTAAAGGAGTGGCCATGGGCAACCCAGTATCAAGCCCTATAGCCCAGATAGTCATGGAATTCATCGAAGAAAAAATCATGAGACAATATCAAACATTCTACAAAAGATATGTAGATGACTGCTTTTTAATAACAACACCATCCGAAATGAATGAGATCCTCCACCATTTTAACAACATCCATGCCTCATTAGAGTTCACACTGGAAGAAGAAACTAACAACAGATTGAACTTCCTGGATATGACATTCGTGAGAGAAAATGACGAACTATTAACGCAGTGGTACAGAAAAGAACAAAATTCGATTCACATTTTAGACTTCCACTCTAATCACCACCAGTCCCAAAAGAAGAGCACTGCCATCGGATTTATCGACAGAGCATTAGAACTAACTTCGCCGATACTACGTAAGCAGATATTAACAGATGTGAAGGAACTTTTGTTCAGAAATAATTACCCTGAAAACATGATTTACCGACTCATAAAACAAAGGACACACAGACTTTACAACACACAACGGGTTACGAAGGCAAACACTGACAACACCAAACGTATACCCCTACCCTTCATTCAAGGTCTGTCACAAAAAATTAATAATATAGTAAAACCATACAACCGAGAAGTTGTCCACAAACCACAAAATCAGATAGGAAAAATTTTCAGCAAAATAAAGGCCCCAACACCAAAAATGAAAAAGTCACATGTAGTGTACAGTGTTCCATGCAAAGATTGTGACAAAGAATATATAGGTCAGACTTCACAGAGACTCCAAGAACGATTAAATGCACATAAATACACCAAAAACGCAACCACAGCACTGAACAAACATAAAAAAACGAAAAAACACGACTTTAATTACGAGGACACAAAAATCTTAGCAATTGAACATCAACAAAAAAGTAGGGAAATATTGGAGATGATACACATCCAAATGAAGAACGAAAATACAGTAAACGACAAGTTAGACACAAAAAATCTTAGTCGTATTTATATGCCCCTACTGAAGCGACCACAAAATTAAAAAAGAAGAATAACAATCATAAGGAACACACGGTGGCATGAAATTGACAGTACTGACTCGACAACACCTAATCAACCAAGATGACAATTAGTGAGATGTTTGCATGAAATTTTTATTTATTTAATTAATATACATGATTTTTAGATGTTTTAAGTCCATTATGATGTACCTATTTTACACTGAAGAAGGCGGAGGCGCCGAAACGTTTGTATAAATAAATCATTTCACGTTTTTCAACTACAACCTAGACACCCAACAAATAAATTCAAATAAGTTGATATATAAATAACTAGGTAAAAATGAATTCAAATATACTAATGCAGGGGGAAGAAAGCATTCTTCAAGATCTTTACGTCACAACGAAACTAGAAGACAAAAACACACGAAAGTTAATGGACAAGATGGCCAAAGCAAAGGCCAGAAGAATATTCTTACTGAAATGCAAACATAATAAATTATGCCCAACATTTTTGAAACTGAAAACGGATCACATTGATTGCAGCTGCAAATATCTCACTGAGAAGTATGAGAGACTGAAAAACAATTTTATTTACCGGACAATAAACCTTTTAATTACTGACACAACCAAAACTATAAACAGATTAGAAGAGGAAATCATGAAAGTACTCAACGAATTCGAAAATCTCAAAGGAAGGAATCTAAGAGAAACCCTAGAACACAATGTGAACCAAACAATAAAGCATAAAACTAACCATCACAAATCCATTCATGACAAAAAAATCGAGAAACTAATGAATTCTCAGAAAGAAAATAAAGTTAATAAAGACTCAACAAGAATAGTTAACTTAACGCAGATCACATTACCTGAATTCGTGACAAAAACACTCAACTTGGGCCCAAAATATGCCATGGAAATAGATAGAGAACATGAAATTCCAACTTTCGATATAATCACCCAAATAGAATGTTCAATTGAAGAATTGCCAAAAGAAGATCAAGACAATATCCGAACAAACATCACACATGCCCTCAATACACACAAAAAACAATTAAAAGGTAGAAAACAGAAAACAAATAGTATTAAATCAAATTTTATAAAAACAAAAACATTCCTGAAAAGTAACAACAATCTACAAGTCATCAAAGCAGACAAGGGCAACAAAATAGTAATAATATCCAAACATGAGTATGATGAAAAAATGATGCAACTTTTAGATGATATAACAACTTACAAAAATATTAAAAAAGATATGACAGTTACAATGGAAAAAGAAAACAACAGAATAATCAAGGAATGGCTACAGGAGAACTACATCACAGCACAAGAGGCAAAAACCATGATTACCCACAATAGTAAAATTCCAAAAATTTATGGATTGCCAAAAGTTCACAAGGAAAGTATACCACTGAGGCCGATAGTTTCCTTCATACAATCACCATTGTACAAAGTATCGAAATTTATAGCTAACATCCTTTCAAAAGCAACAAACACCAACAAATATTACATCAAAAACTCCTTCCATTTAAAAAAATCACTAAAAGATATCAAAATACAAAATAACCAGCGATTGTACTCATTAGATGTAAAGTCACTCTACACGAACATCCCCATTGACCTGGCAATACAGGCAATTGAAAATAAGTGGGAAATAATATCACAACACACAGAAATACCCAAAGAGAAATTTATCGAAACGATCCAATTCATCATGAACAACAGCTATTTCCAATATGAAAACAACTTCTATAAACAGACTAAAGGAGTGGCCATGGGCAACCCAGTATCAAGCCCTATAGCCCAGATAGTCATGGAATTCATCGAAGAAAAAATCATGAGACAATATCAAACATTCTACAAAAGATATGTAGATGACTGCTTTTTAATAACAACACCATCCGAAATGAATGAGATCCTCCACCATTTTAACAACATCCATGCCTCATTAGAGTTCACACTGGAAGAAGAAACTAACAACAGATTGAACTTCCTGGATATGACATTCGTGAGAGAAAATGACGAACTATTAACGCAGTGGTACAGAAAAGAACAAAATTCGATTCACATTTTAGACTTCCACTCTAATCACCACCAGTCCCAAAAGAAGAGCACTGCCATCGGATTTATCGACAGAGCATTAGAACTAACTTCGCCGATACTACGTAAGCAGATATTAACAGATGTGAAGGAACTTTTGTTCAGAAATAATTACCCTGAAAACATGATTTACCGACTCATAAAACAAAGGACACACAGACTTTACAACACACAACGGGTTACGAAGGCAAACACTGACAACACCAAACGTATACCCCTACCCTTCATTCAAGGTCTGTCACAAAAAATTAATAATATAGTAAAACCATACAACCGAGAAGTTGTCCACAAACCACAAAATCAGATAGGAAAAATTTTCAGCAAAATAAAGGCCCCAACACCAAAAATGAAAAAGTCACATGTAGTGTACAGTGTTCCATGCAAAGATTGTGACAAAGAATATATAGGTCAGACTTCACAGAGACTCCAAGAACGATTAAATGCACATAAATACACCAAAAACGCAACCACAGCACTGAACAAACATAAAAAAACGAAAAAACACGACTTTAATTACGAGGACACAAAAATCTTAGCAATTGAACATCAACAAAAAAGTAGGGAAATATTGGAGATGATACACATCCAAATGAAGAACGAAAATACAGTAAACGACAAGTTAGACACAAAAAATCTTAGTCGTATTTATATGCCCCTACTGAAGCGACCACAAAATTAAAAAAGAAGAATAACAATCATAAGGAACACACGGTGGCATGAAATTGACAGTACTGACTCGACAACACCTAATCAACCAAGATGACAATTAGTGAGATGTTTGCATGAAATTTTTATTTATTTAATTAATATACATGATTTTTAGATGTTTTAAGTCCATTATGATGTACCTATTTTACACTGAAGAAGGCGGAGGCGCCGAAACGTTTGTATAAATAAATCATTTCACGTTTTTCAACTACAACCTAGACACCCAACAAATAAATTCAAATAAGTTGATATACAGGGTGTTTGGTAATTCGACGTGAACCTTGGAAAGGGATACACTAGACGTCATTTGCAATGAATTGCGTCGAGTAAAGCATGGTCCGAAAATGTATGGTCACGAAGATATGGCGATTTTTCAACTTTTTTGAAATTTTCTGCTTCGTTATCGAAAATAATTAATTTTGTGGAAACTACTCGACTCTAAATATTCAATGAATATTTTTTTTAAAGCTGAAGAGATGGTCCTCATTCTTGCGAAAAAGTATTCACTAAAAATTCAGATAACCCGAGATATACAGGGTCATAAATGTCTTCACCTGTTTTCCCCATAAAATCTTGATAAAACAATTGAGAAATACTCGAAAAAAGTATTATGAACTTGGTGTACAAATGTGAGGAAAAACTTCCCCGTTTCATCAGCTTTCCAAAAAGGTACATATGTCAATAATTCCTTCATGCAATCTAAAAATATGGCCGGAAAACCAAGCAGACAACAGACTTTTTCGAGTCATTTAGTGATCGAACCATGGCCCGCTTACGGCTTACGAATCACGTCGAGTGAAATAAAGGATAATAGGATATCTGAATGACTCAAAAAAGTCTGTTATCTGCTTGGTTTTCCGGCCATATTTTTAGATTGCATGAAGGAATTATTGACATATGTACCTTTTTGGAAAGCTGATGAAACAGGGAAGTTTTTCCTTACATTTGTACACCAAGTTCATAATACTTTTTTCGAGTATTTCTCAATTGTTTTATCAAGATTTTATGGGGAAAACAGGTGCAGCCATTTATGACCCTGTATATCTCGGGTTATCTGAATTTTTAGTGAATACTTTCTCGCAAGAAATGAGGACCATCTCCTCAGCTTTGAAAAAAATATTCATTGAATATTTAGAGTCGAGTAGTTTTCACAAAATTAATTATTTTCGATAACGAAGCAGAAAATTTCAAAAAAGTTGAAAAATCGCCATATCTTCGTAACCATAGATTTTCGGACCATGCATCACTCGAAGCAATTCACTGCAAATGACGTCTAGTATATCCCTTTTCAAGGTTCACGTCGAATTACCAAACACCCTGTATATATATATATATATATATATATATATATATATATATATACAGGGTGACTGGTGACGTAAGGGACAACGGCTAAGTGGAGATAGAGGACCTCAAACTGAATGAGAATTTGGGTTTCAAATGTCCCATAAGGGTATTCGTTTCGGAGATATAGGGTGATTTATGAAAAAATGCTAAATCTATGAACTCCCATATCTTCGTTAATATGATATGTTTTTCGCTGATATTTTACATGTTTGTTCATACAGGCATTCTCTGTCAGCATAAGAAAAAAAAATTGAAAAAATTGCTGGCCCGTACTCAAAAATTTCAATTTACATGTCAAGTGAGAAATATCACACGGTATATGAGATAAAATAAAATCAAATAGAAATTTGGAAAAAGGGAAAAAACTGATGAAATATCTGTTTTTTGTTTGAATGGCACAAATTTTCTTTCGTTTCTATGATATGTTGAAGTAAGAAAATTACAATATTTTTATATTCAAATCATGAAAATTAGTACTACTGATAGAAAAAACCTTGAATTCGAGGCGCTAGAATGAGCCTGGCATCAAAATATTTGCTTACTTGATTTTTTTATGAATCATATTTGCGACTTTTTCTATTTTTGTGTTTGAGTATCCAACTCTATCATCACCCCATCTACAACGAATTTTATTTTGGAATTTTTTATGGCATCGAAATATTAATTGATAAAAATAGATTTTAAGATTTGAACAAATATTTTGATGCCAGGCTCATTCTAGCGCCTCGAATTCAAGGTTTTTTCTATCAGTAGTACTAATTTTCATTATTTGAATATAAGAATATTGTAATTTTCTTACTTCAACATATCATAGAAACGAAAGAAAATTTGTGCCATTCAAACAAAAAACAGATATTTCATCAGTTTTTTTCCCTCTTTCCAAATTTCTATTTGTTTTTATTTTATCTCATATACCGTGTGATATTTCTCACTTGACATGTAAATTGAAATTTTTGAGTACGGGCCACCAATTTTTTCAATTTTGTTTTCTGACAGAGAATGCCTGTATGAACAAACATGTAAAATATCAGCGAAAAACATATCATATTAACGAAGATATGGGGGTTCATAGATTTAGCCATTTTTCATAAATCACCCTATATCTCCGAAACGAATACCCTTATGGGACATTTGAAACCCAAATTCTCATTCAGTTTGAGGTCCTCTATCTCCACTTAGCCGTTGTCCCTTACGTCACCAGTCACCCTGTATATATATATATATATATAGGTAGGTAGGTTAAGGATGTATTTCGACTCGCTACTTAGTATTTGGAGGCTTTTATTTCATCTGCTCTTTAAATTTTACTTGCCAAGCTTTCGGGCCACTTCGGTCCTTTAAAGAGCAGATGAAATAAAAGCCTCCAAATACTAAGTAGCGAGTCGAAATACATCCTTAACCTACCTACCTATATAAATAATATTGGACTCTTAAAATACATCAAATATATATATATATATATATATATATATATATATATATATATATATATATATAGTTATAAATGGTCATTGTCACCTCCAAAATATAAACTCAACAAGCGTTGTCACCTCATATATAACGCTCTCACCTCCGAAATCGGAGGTCACAACGTTTTGCCTTGTTTCTTAGCTTGTTAGACTCAGGAGACTTCAGGGATCAACATATCAAAAAATCGTTTTGAGGTCAGAACGCACCATATTTCTGTACTGTACAATCTTTTAGTTCAGCTATATACCACCAGCGCTAGTGCGCCGTCCTATATATGGAGAAATAAGTCGAAGAGACATTCAGTTCGTTGTCACCTCCGTAAATGGCAACACTGTAAACCATACTCGTACGGAGCAGGTGCACTGAGGCATGCATAAAAAAGTGTATCAAAACAACATCTGGCATTCTTTCGAACCATAAAATCGTCTGGTTGATGTAAAATGAATCGTTTGTTCGGAGGTCGATATTTCTGACCCGACTATGAGATAACTAAAAATGGAACATTTTTTATTGTCGTTGTTGAAAGCTTCATTAGGTTTTTTCTTTTATTTTGCAAGATTACCAGAGTTTGTCTAAGAATAAAAAAAATTGCATATACCAGATTTCATTGGAATACACTAGTACGAATACAGTATATTTTCCCCGAAACTGAATTACGAGCCGGTTTTCTAATGACGTATATTTTTTTTTCACCTACACGAATTGAGTTTTTTAGTTCTTAGGGCCTAATGAAATCATCCCAAAAAATAATTATAAATTCTTATCCTTATACATTGCACCAATATTTAGACGATATACGAACTGGAGCTTCGTCGTCAAAGGTGAATAGTACCTACATAATTTCTCCGTTTTGTCGAATTTTGAAGAATACGGAAAAAACTTTGTGACTGATTGCATTTTAAAAGTTTCCATTTAAGATAAACTGGGAACATTTCTCCACAGAAACAGATTCAAGAGAAAGGTGGAAGGTGGAATCACCCTTCATAAACAGGTTCCTTGAAATTAGTTGGAGACTTTCAATAATGAACACTTAATAATAAATAATTCTATTCATATGTTGATCATAACTTTTAAGCATTAGGTTTCTTTAGTAATATATTTTTCAAGATATATGAAAGTTTGCCTCTCGAGAGCACAATAATTTCCGAAAGAAAGTACTTGAAGATTCGATATTCACGAAGCGGCTTTATTTGCGAGCATCAAAATTATGCTTCCTCAAATTCCACCCGATGATTCAGCAGGTCCGAAATGTTAATGTCACCATATATTCAAGATTTCAGATTCGATCCAACTGAAATATGGTATCTCAAAAGTTCATGCAGAATTTCAGCCGAACTTGACGAATAGGTTAGACGTGAGAATGAAACTTTCTTATAATACGGTCCTCACAGAATTTCGCATCATTTCCTTTTTGGAATATACTTTTTGGTGAATTCAAATTCGATCGTATTTTAGAGTTATTAAGGGAATGATAATGGATGTAACTCCAAAACAGTCGAGGAGATTTAGTTCGAGAGAGAGTCTCACCATCAAGACTCCACAGCGAGCCAGAAAATTTCTAGTGTTTGTTCCTTTCTCTCGAAAGTTGAATGTCTACGAATGACAAGCCCCAAAAATTTAAAGTCAATGTTCTCATCAAGAGCTTCATCTTACAAAAAAAAGTATGCAGCCAAACAGCGTAAACCTGTCAGCAAGCAACTGAATTCAAAATTTGAAATACAAATCAAATAGCTTTTGGTGTATGTAGCTTTTGAGTGCTCGTCTATCCACCTAGTAGGTAGATTCGCATTTTTCAGTCCGAGAATGTAATTATAAACAAATGACTGAGGCCGTAAAAAAATTGACAGTGATCTCGTCCGTGATTCCGACCTTAATATCTTTAAATTCTTTCGATAATAGCTAGAAATTTCCGAGGTTCTGGATATCCAATACATGGGCTTCCAAGTTCCTACCTCGAACGCCGAAGGGTAGTCTCGATAGACCATACACGGGACTCTTTTCGAGCATTCGTGCGATGCTGGATGCCCGAAAGTCCCGTAGAGAGTCCTCGTCAGTGGCCTACATTAGGTTATGAATTTATTGGGATGAAGGAATGAGTATATAATTTAGATAAAATTTTATACTGAAGCGAAGAAAATGGTCGAAACCATGTCTTAAATGGGACCTACTTTGGATGATTGGGTTTAACAAAAAATTGAAATCTCGAACATAAATTATGTATCGCATAGAAACAAACCTTTCAACAAATAGGTGTAAACAATAAATATATAAAATAATATAAAAATGAGTTTGAAAGAATTATTTAACGAATTTGTTATCCCACAAACTAATATTTTCTTTGACGCATTTTGTTAAGGAGTGTTGAGCTTTTTGTTTTTTTTTTCGTCGAGCAAGCAGTAGGTTATACTGCTTGCTATTTCCTTCGTCTTTCATCTGGAAACCGATTTCGGCTCAACACAAGTTTTCCTTCATTTTCTGAATGTTCTCGTTCGGAAGGATAAAATTGATCATTCCTTTTATTCAAGAGTAAATGCTTTTTGGTGATAAATTTACTAGGATGAAGACATGAGGATATTGAGAATAGATTTTATACCGAAGCGAAAAGAATGACTAAAACCATCTCTCAAATGGTTTTTTTTTTAATTTTCGAGGGGTGTTCTATCAGTTGTTCTTATTGACCAAGTTACTTTTTTTGCATTTATAATATCGGCCTCCCACTTCTGAAACGAATTGACAAAATTAATTTTTATTCCCGTTGCTGTTGGAAAAATACACAAAGTAAAAAGCCGTTGGAAAGAAGAATCAGTGAGCTTAAAGTTCGAAATTATTAGAAGAGTTATGAAAGCTGTCAAAAGGGGAATGGTATTGAAAAAGAATGTCACTTAACTGAAATCTATGTGCGATATACGAAAGACAAGAATAAGAATCATCGTTGCTTGGAAAAATTTATGACAGTAAAAGTATGATTGGAAGACTATTCGAAAAATTAAGTGGGCAGAATTCCTTCGAAAATTACTTTAAAAAAATAAGATCACCCCACATTTTTTTTAAAGGATATAGTTACATCAGAACTAAATTAGGGTATAGTTATATCAGAACTAAATTTGAGAATAGTTTACAACATCCAATAATCCTGTCCAAATGATGATTCATTTTGTGATAACAGAAAGTATTCCGTAGGGAATATCCCGTCTTTATCCTAATGAATAAAAAAATGAGAAGCTTAGCAATATGTCGATATAAATTGAATTCTTATATACAATCCGCATTCCCTCAGTTATCCGCCCAATATTAAGTTGAGCTATTGGTTGAAGGAATTTATAAATATGACATTTTTTTGGTTATGATATTTTAAGATTATTATGTCTTTCCGTATGTCCCTTATAACAATTATATATTTCCATGCATCAAATAAATGATGATTCTTCATGCCGAGTATTTTATCCATTCAAAAGCTACCAATTAATTATTCACTGTCCCATTTTATTTGAAGATTTGTTTCTTTCCAATTATAGTAAAAGAACGTCTTGATATAATTCCCTTCAGTTATTGTTTGATTCAATAATTTTTGGAATTGCTACTATTGGAAAATTACGAAAAACCCCTCACCTCAATTTCTGTGGCTATTTTCATTATTACTATTTAGTTATCGATTTGCGAAAAAAAACTGCACTTATTTTCTCCAAGAACTCCATTTCGCAGCATTGCGATGGGATTTTTTAGCGATCTCACACAATTCAAAATATGTATATTGATATTACAACTTTTTATTGATTTCGTGAGTTTTTATTCATGTTACAAATGATTCGATTTCCACGAAATTCTGAATTTAGGATATAGTTCCCCAAAAAGAAACCTTCGATTTATTCATTTTTGTATCTTTACTATTATACCAGTCCCAGCTTTGGAATCGGATTAGTATTTTACAAATTGTTAGGATGAATCGTGGCAAATGGCTAGAGGTTTCAATAATTTCAATTTTCAAGACTTAGTGATTTCCTTTGAAAATTAAATCATTTAAGGTTCACTGGTCGCAAGGAGTTTCGAATTTGACCACATATTCTTCACCATTGATTCCAACCTAATCGTTCAAGATCATTTCGGCTAAAAATTCTTCAATTGAAGATTTTGACGAAACGATAAATATCGTTTCGAATCGTCAACAACAAGAATACTCCCCGATCTCTGACTCCTTCATAGACATGAATCAACCTTGAAAAACCAAGCCACCTGCATCCAATATATGAATATTGAATTTCATATATTCACTTCACCTACTCACCTCCGAAATTTGGCAACACCGCCGGAGGTTATAACGTTCACACTACAAGAAATATAAGCGGAGGCTACAGCGCCTCGATTGTTCAAACGAAATTTTTTCAGCAAAAATGTTTTCCCCTCTCTCGGTAATTTTGTTCTTTGGCTTCCCCTCTCCATATATCAACAAAAATTTTTCCATTGAGACTACTCCTTCACCCGGAGGTGAGGTCGCCCAGTCTACTTAACGGAGGTCACAGCTTAACAGGGGTTCATATATATATATATATATATATATATATATATATAGTATACAATTAACGGTCGTTGTATCAAATGAAATAGGTTAAGGGATGTCGACCAAGTATTAAAAGAATTAGATGTTTACTCTTTAATCATAGCCTAGCTTTCGAAACTTTCTGTTTCTTCTTCAGGGCAACTGGAATAGCAAATATCAACAAAATAAAAACAATATCAGAATGAACTTCGTGAACTTACTGAAATTCGAGGTTAAAACAAACACAAAATAATCATGACCAACTAGTAGATGTCTTCTCTAAATGGCAAGCAACAGTTTATGCTATTCTAATTCTACGAGTCGAATTTTCTTTCTAAACAAAAATTATTATCACACTAAATTACAGTAATAATTACACAATCCACGGTTAAAAGTCAAAATCTCAATAAGTCAATTTTCCAGAAACGTCAGACCACAGAACAATCACTTCAACTTGACAAACGACATTTCACGAGAACTTCATCCATCCACAGGACCGTCAAAAAATGGTATACCGGAGTATTCCAATAAGTAGGCATATATTGGACTTAGGTTTTGTGTGTCCGTTTTCTTATTAATTGAATTGTCTTGATTGTTTTTTATATGGATCATTTCCAAAATGCATCGCTTCCTGTAGTTGTTGTTCATGTCTAAAATTCTTGCATTTTCTAGGTCTGCAGTATGTGCATATCGATTGGCGTGAACAGACAATGCACATCTGGGGATGTTCTTTTTTATATCACTCTTGTGAAGTGCTAATCTTTGTTTCAAGTGCTGGGATGTCTGACCAATGTATGTCTGGTGGCAGTCTGAACACTCTATTTCATATATGACATTTGATTTTAGATGATTTGGTATAGGGTCTTTTAATTTCGAGTAGAGTGCTGAAACTTTCTTTTTTGATTGGGGTACAATCTTTATGGAATTCAAACCCAGAAAACACTTCTTTATTTTACCAGTTAGATGTTGAATGTTGGGTAGGCTACGATATCGAATTGGTTCATTGTTATCTAAGATTCCCAAATCAGTATTTCTGGTTGGTGTTTCTCTTTCAGATGACGAAAAGAGTAATTTGTTCAACATTGCTTTGGGATACGAGTTGTCTGATAGAAGTCTGAATAGTTTTTTCAGGTTGGTATCAATGTGGATCATGTGATCCTATGTTCCTTGATACCAACCTGAAAAAACTATTCAGACTTCTATCAGACAACTCGTATCCCAAAGCAATGTTGAACAAATTACTCTTCCTCGACTCGACATCCCTCAACCTATTTCATCATATATATATATATATATATATATATATATATATATATATATATATATATATATATAGTTATTAATGGTCATTGTCACCTCCAAAATATAAACTCAACAAGCGTTGTCACCTCATATATAACGCTCTCACCTCCGAAATCGGAGGTCACAACGTTTTGCCTTGTTTCTTAGCTTGTTAGACTCAGGAGACTTCAGGGATCAACATATCAAAAAATCGTTTTGAGGTCAGAACGCACCATATTTCTGTACTGTACAATCTTTTAGTTCAGCTATATACCACCAGCGCTAGTGCGCCGTCCTATATATGGAGAAATAAGTCGAAGAAACATTCAGTTCGTTGTCACCTCTGTAAATGGCAACACTGTAAACCATACTCGTATGGAGCAGGTGCACTGAGGCATGCATAAAAAAGTGTATCAAAACAACATCTGGCATTCTTTCGAACCATAAAATCGTCTGGTTGATGTAAAATGAATCGTTTGTGAAATGTTCGGAGGTCGATATTTCTGACCCGACTATGAGATAACTAAAAATCTTTAAACGGAACATTTGTTATTGTCGTTATTAAAAGCTTCATTAGGTTCTTTCTTCTTTTATTTTGCAAGATTATCAGAGTTTGTCTAAGAATAAAAAAATTGCATATACCAGATTTCATTGAAATACACTAGTACGACTGAATACAGTATATTTTCCCCGAAACTGAATTACGAGCCGGTTTTCTAATGACGTTTATTTTTTTTTCACCTACACGAATTGAGTTTTTTAGTTCTTAGGGCCTAATGAAATAATCCCAAAAAATGATTATAATTCTTATCCTTATACATTGCACCAATATTTAGACGATATACGAACTGGAGCTTCGTCGTCAAAGGTGAATAGTACCTACATAATTTCTCCGTTTCGTCGAATTTTGAAAAATAAGGAAACAACTTTGTGACTGATTGCATTTTAAAAGTTTCCTTTTAAGATAAACTGCGAACATTTCTCAACAGAAACATATTCAAGCGAAAGGTGGAAGGTGGAATCACCGTTTATAAAAAGGTTCCTTGAAAAAAGTTGGAGACTTTCAATAATGAGCACTTAATAATAAATAATTCTATTCGTATGTTGATTATAACATAAGCATTAGGTTTTTTTAGTAACATATTTTTCAAGATATATGAAAGTTTGCCTCTCGATAGCACAATAATTTCCGAAAGAAAGTACTTGAAGATTCGATATTCACGAAGCGGCTTTATTTGCGAGCATCAAAATTATGCTTCCTCAAATTCCACCCGATGATTCAGCAGATCCGAAATGGTAATGTCACCATATATTCAAGATTTCAGATTTGATCCAACGGAAATATGGTATCTTGGATGAAATATGTCGACTCTAAAGTTCATGCAGAATTTCAGCCGAACTTGACGAATAGGTTAGATGTGAAAATGAAACTTTCTTATAAAACGATCCTCACAGAATTTCGCATCATTTCCTTTTCGGAATATACTTTTTGGTAAATTTAAATTCGATCGTATTTTAGAGTTATTAAGTGAATGATAATGGATGTAACTCCAAAACAGTCGAGCAGATTTAGTTCGAGAGAGAGTCTCACCATCAAGACTCCACAGCGAGCAAGAAAATTTCTAGTGTTTGTTCCTTTCTCTCTCGAAAGTTGAATGTCTACGAATGATCGGCCCCAAAAATTTAAAATCAATGTTCTCATCAAGAGCCTTATCTTACAAAAAAAAGTATGCAGCCTAACAGCGTAAACAAGTAAACGAGCCTATACCTGTCAGCAAGCAATTGAATTCAAAATTTGAAATACAAATCAAATAGCTTTTGGTGTATGTAGCTTCTGAGTGCTCGTCTATCCACCTAGTAGGTAGATTCGCATTTTTCAGTCCGAGAATGTAATTATAAAAAAATGACTGAGGCCGTAAAATAATTGACAGTGATACTGTCCGTGATTCCGACCTTAATATCTTGAAATTCTTTCGATAATCGCTAGAAATTTTCGAGGTTCTGGATATGTAATACATGGGCTTCAGTGTTCCTACCTCGAACGCCGAAGGGTAGTCTCGATAGGCCATACACGGGACTCTTTTCGAGCATTCGTGCGATGCTGGATGCCCGAAAGTCCCGTAGAGAGTCCTCGTCAGTGGCCTACATTAGGTTATGAATTTATTGGGATGAAGGAATGAGTATATTTAGATAAAATTTCATACTGAAGCGAAGAAAATTGTCGAAATCATGTCTTAAATGGGACCTACTTTGGATGATTGGGTTTAACAAAAAATTGAAATCTCGAACATAAATTATGTATCACATAGAAACAAACCTCTCAACAAATAGGTGTAAACAATAAATATATAAATTGATATAAAAATGAGTTTGGAAGAATTATTTAACGAATTTGTTATCCCACAAACTAATATTTTCTTCGACGCATTTTGTTAAGGAGTGTTGAGCTTTTTGTTTCTTCTTTCGTCGAGCAAGCAGTAGGTTGTACTGCTTGCTATTTCCTTCGTCTTTCATCTGGAAACCGATTTAGGCTCAACACAAGTTTTCCTTCATTTTCTGAATGTTCTCGTTAGGAAGGATAAAATTGATCATTCCTTTTATTCAAGAGTAAATGCTTTTTAGTAATAAATTCACTAGGATGAAGACATGAGGATATTTAGAATTGATTTTATACCGAAGCGAAAAGAATGACTAAAACCATCTCTTAAATGGTATTTTTTTCAATTTTCGAGGGGTGTACTATCAGTTGTTCTTATTGACCAAGTTACTTTTTTTGCATTTATGATATCGGCTTCCCACTTCTGAAACGAATTGACAAAATTAATCTTTATTCCCGTTGCTGTTGGAAAAATACACAAAGTAAAAAGCCGTTGAAAAGAAGAATCAGTGAGCTTAAAGTTCGAAATTATTAGAAGAGTTGTGAAATTCAAAAGCTTTCGAAAAGGGGAATGGTATTGAAAAAGAATGTCACTCAATTGAAATCTATGTGGGATATACGAAAGACAAGAATAAGAATCATCGTTGCTTGGAAAAATGTATGACAGTAAGTGTATGATTGGAAGACTATTCGAAAAATTAAGTGGGCAGCCCTTCGAAAATTACGTTCAATAAATAAGATCACCCCACATTTTTTTTAAAGGATATAGTTACATCAGAACTAAATTAGGGTATAGTTATATCAGAACTAAATTTGAGAATAGTTTACAACATCCAATAACCCTGTCCAAATGATGATTCAGTTTGTGATAACAGAAAGTATTCCGTAGGGAATATCCCTTCTTTATCCTAATGAATAAAAAAATGAGAAGCTTAGCAATATGTCGATATAAATTGAATTCTTATATACAATCCGCATTCCCTCAGTTACCTGCCCAATATTATGTTGAGCTATTGGTTGAAGGAATTTATAAATATGACATTTTTTTGGTAATGAAATTTTATAGTATATTGTTCAATGAGCGATAATATAAGTCATAACAGACGCAGATGAATCTTGCTGCCCGAGCCTTCAGGCGAGGGGTGTAATTCATCAAGTGTGTTATGACCATTTCCGCGAATTGAACACTATACTTTACCTTCGACTTCTTCAGTGAAATTCGAATCAATCAGCATTTTCAAAATTGACAACAGTTGTCAAAAGCGATTTCTTTGGTCGAAAATCTAATCGATATCGAATACCGTAGAAAACGTCAGAAATTCACGTTTTCCAAATGCAATTTTTGGATATTCAGACCTAAGAAAATTTAGAAATGGATGGCGAGAACGTTACCTTGATGTCTGAAATAGAGTTCCCAAACGATTCGACTTTCTTATTCATTTCGTAATTCGTGAGCTACATTTTTCCTATTTATATTATAGTGAGTTTTAGGCGTGAGTTATTATTACCTCACACTATTGGTTTATGGAGACTATTACAGATCAAAATGAGTTGAATAATGGATATATTATTCTATGGGAGTAGATAAAGATTATTATGTCTTTCCGTAAGTCCCGTATAACTATTACATATTTCCATGCATCAAATAAATGATGATTAATTCTTTATGCCGAGTATTTTATCCATCCAAAAGCTGCACTTATACCAATTAATTAGTCACTCTCCCATTTTATTTGAAGACTTGTTTCTTTCCAATTGTAGTAGAATAACGTCTTGATATAATTCTCTTCCGTTATTGTTTGATTCAATAATTTTTGGAATTGCTACTATTGTAAAATTACGAAAAACCCCTCACCTCAATTTCTGTGGCTATTTTCATTCTTACTATTTAGTTATCGATTTGCGAAAAAACTGCACTTATTTTCTCCAAGAACTCCATTTTGCAGCATTGTGATGGGATTTTTTTTAGCGATCTCACACAATTCAAAATATGTATATTGATATTACAACTTTTTATTAATTTCGTGAGTTTTTATTCATGTTACAAATGATTCGATTTCCACGAAATTCTGAATTTAGGTTATAGTTCCCCAAAAAGAAACCTTCGATTTATTCATTTTTGTATCTTTACTATTATACCAGTCCCATCTTTGGAATCGGATTACTATTTTACAAGTTGTTAGGATGAATCGTGGCAAATGGCTAGAGGTTTCAATAATTTCAAGACTTGGTGATTTCCATTGAAAATTAAATTATTTAAGGTTCACTGGTCGCAAGGAGTTTCGAATTTGACGACATATTCTTCACCATTGATTCCAACCTAATCGTTCAAGATCATTTCGGCTGAAAATTCTTCAATTGAAGATATTTTGACGAAACGATAAATATCGTTTCGAATCCACAACAACAAGAATACTCCCCGATCCCCGACTCCTTTATAGACATGAATCGACCTTGAAAAACCAAGCCACCTGCATCCAATATATGAATATTGAATTTCATATATTCACTTCACCTACTCACCTCCGAAATTTGGCAACACCGCCGGAGGTTATAACGTTCACACTACAAGAAATATAAGCGGAGGCTACAGCGTCTCGATTGTTCAAACAAAATTTTTTCAGCAAAAATGTTTTCCCCTCTCTCGGTGATTTTGTTCTTTGGCTTCCCCTCTCCATATATCAACAAAAATTTTTCCATTGAGACTACTCCTTCACCCGGAGGTGAGGTCGCCCAGTCTACTTAACGGAGGTCACAGCTTAACAGGGGTTCATATATATATATATATATATATATATATATATATATATATATATATATATATATATATATATATATATATATAGTTATTAATGGTCATTGTCACCTCCAAAATATGAACTCAACAAGCGTTGTCACCTCATATATAACGCTCTCACCTCCGAAATCGGAGGTCACAACGTTTTGCCTTGTTTCTTAGCTTGTTGGACTCAGGAGACTTCAGGGATCAACATATCAAAAAATCGTTTTGAGGTCAGAACGCACCATATTTCTGTACTGTACAATCTTTTAGTTCAGCTATATACCACCAGCGCTAGTGCGCCGTCCTATATATGGAGAAATAAGTCGAAGAGACATTCAGTTCGTTGTCACCTCCGTAAATGGCAACACTGTAAACCATACTCGTACGGAGCAGGTGCACTGAGGCATGCATAAAAAAAGTGTATCAAAACAACATCTGGCATTCTTTCGAACCATAAAATCGTCTGGTTGATGTAAAATGAATCGTTTGTAAAAAGTTCGGAGGTCGATATTTCTGACCCGACTATGAGATAACTAAAAATGTTTAAACGGGACATTTGTTATTGTCGTTGTTGAAAGCTTCATTAGGTTCTTTCTTCTTTTATTTTGCAAGATTACCAGAGTTTGTCTAAGAATAAAAAAATTGCATATACCAGATTTCATTGAAATACACTAGTACGACTGAATACAGTATATTTTCCCCGAAACTGAATAACGAACCGGTTTTCTAATGACGTTTATTTTTTTTCACCTACACAAATTGAGTTTTTAGTTCTCGGGGCCTTATGAAATCATCCCAAAAAATAATTATAAATTCTTATCCTTATACATTACACCTATATTTAGACGATATACGAACTGGAGGTTCGTCGTCAAAGGTGAATAGTACCTACATAATTTCTCCGTTTCGTCGAATTTTTAAAAATAAAGAAAAAACTTTGTGACTGATTGCATTTTAAAAGTTTCCTTTTAAGATAAACTGCGAACATTTCTCCACAGAAACAGATTCAAGAGAAAGGTGGAAGGTGGAATCACCCTTCATTAACAGGTTCCTTGAAAAAAGTTGGAGTCTTTCAATAATAATGAACACTTAATAATGAATAATTCTATTCGTATGTTGATCATAACATAAGCATTAGGTTTTTTTAGTGACATATTTTTCAAGAGATATGAAAGCTTGCCTCTCGAGAGCACAATAATTTCTGAAAGAAAGTACTTGAAGATTCGATATTCACGAACCTGCTTTATTTGCGAGCATCAAAATTATGCTTCCTCAAATTCCACCCGATGATTCAGCAGATCCGAAATGTTAATGTCACCATATATTCAAGATTTCAGATTCGATCCAACTGAAATATGGTATCTTGGATGAAATATGTCGACTCAAAAGTTCATGCAGAATTTCAGCCGAACTTGACGAATAGGATAGATGTGAAAATGAAACTTTCTTATAATACGTTCCTCACAGAATTTCGCATCATTTCCTTTTCGAAATATACTTTTTGGTGAATTTAAATTCGATCGTATTTTAGAGTTATTAAGTGAATGATAATGGATGTAACTCCAAAACAGTCGAGCAGATTTAGTTCGAGAGAGAGTCTCACCATCAAGACTCCATAGCGAGCCAGAAAATTTCTTGTGTTTAGGTCCTTTCTCTCGAAAGTTGAATGTCTACGAATGATCGGCCCCAAAAATTTAAAATCATCGTTCTCATCAAGAGCTTCATCTTACAAAATAAAGTATGCAGCCAAACAGCGTAAACAAGTAAACGAGCCTAAACCTGTCAGCAAGCAACTGAATTCAAAATTTGAAATACAAATCAAATAGCTTTTGGTGTATGTAGCTTTTGCGTGCTCGTCTATCCACCTAGTAGGTAGATTCGCATTTTTCAGTCCGAGAATGTAATTATAAAAAAATGACTGAGGCCGTAAAAAATTGACAGTGATCTCGTCCGTGATTCCGACCTTAATATCTTGAAATTCTTTCGATAATCGCTAGAAATTTTCGAGGTTCTGGATATGTAATACATGGGCTTCCAAGTTCCTACCTCGAACGCCGAAGGGTAGCCTCGATAGACGGGACTCTTTTCGAGCATTCGTGCGATGCTGGATGCCCGAAAGTCCCGTAGAGAGTCCTCGTCAGTGGCCTACATTAGGTTATGAATTTATTGGGATGAACGAATGAGTATATTTAGATGAAATTTTATACTGAAGCGAAGAAAATGGTCGAAACCATGTCTTAAATGGGACCTACTTTGGATGATTGGGTTTAACAAAAAATTGAAATCTCGAACATAAATTATGTATCACATAGAAACAAACCTCTCAACAAATAGGTGTAAACAATAAATATATAAAATAATATAAAAATGAGTTTGAAAGAATTATTTAACGAATTTGTTATCCCACAAACTAATATTTTCTTTGGCGCATTTTGTTAAGGAGTGTTGAGCTTTTTGTTTTTTTTTTTTTCGTCGAGCAAGCAGTAGATTATTCTGCTTGCTATTTCCTTCGTCTTTCATCTGGAAACCGATTTTGGCTCAACACAAGTTTTCCTTCATTTTCTGAATGTTCTCGTTCGGAAGGATAAAATTGATCATTCCTTTTATTCAAGAGTAAATGCTTTTCAGTAATAAATTTACTAGGATGAAGACATGAGGATATTTAGAATAGATTTTATAGCGACGCGAAAAGAATGACTAAAACCATCTCTTAAATGGTATTTTTTTTTTTCGAGGGGTGTCCTATCAGTTGTTCTTATTGACCAAGTTACTTTTTTTGCATTTATGATATCGGCCTCCCACTTCTGAAACGAATTGACAAAATTAATCTTTATTCGCGTTGCTGTTGGAAAAATACACAAAGTAAAAAGCCGTTGAAAAGAAGAATCAGCGAGCTTAAAGTTCGAAATTACTAGTAGAGTTATGAAATTCGAAAGCTGTCAAAAGGGGAATGGTATTGAAAAAGAATGTCACTTAATTGAAATCTATGTGCGATATACAAAAGACAAAAATAAGAATCATCGTTGCTTGGAAAAATTTATGACAGTAAAAGTATGATTGAAAGACTATTCGAAGAATTAAGTAGGTAGGCAGAATTCCTTCGAAAATTACGTTCAATAAATAAGATCACCCCACATTTTTTTTAAAGGATATAGTTACATCAGAACTAAATTATGGTATAGTTATATCAGAACTAAATTTGAGAATAGTTTACAACATCCAATAACCCTGTCCAAATGATGATTCAGTTTGTGATAACAGAAAGTATTCCGTAGGGAATATCCCTTCTCTATCCTAATGAATAAAAAAATGAGAAGCTTAGCAATATATGTCGATATAAATTGAATTCTCATATACAATCCGCATTCCCTCAGTTACCCGCCCAATATTATGTTGAGCTATTGGTTGAAGGAATTTATAAATATGACATTTTTTTGGTTATGATATTTTATAGCATATTGTTCAATGAGCGGTAATGTAAGTCATAACACATGCAGATGAATTTTGCAGCCCGAGCCGTCAGACGAGGGGTGTAATTCATCAAGTGTGTTATGACCATTTCCGAGAATTGAACACTATACTTTACCTTCGACTTCTTCAGTGAAATTCGAATCAATCAGCATTTTCAAAATTGACAACAGTTGTCAAAAGTGATTTCTGTGGCCGTAGAAAACGTAAAAAATTCACGTTTTCCAAATGCAATTTTTGGACATTCAGGCCTAAGAAAATGTAGAAATGGATGGCGAGAACGTACCTTGATGTCTGAAATAGAGTTCCCAAACGATTCGACTTTCTTATTCATTTCGTAAGCTACATTTTTCCTATTTGTATTATAGTGAGTTATAGGCGTGAATTATTATTACCTCACACTATTGGTTTATGGAGACTATTACAGATCAAAATGAGTTGAATAATGGATATATAATTCTATGGGAGTAGATAAAGATTATCATGTCTTTCCGTAAGTCCCTTATAACAATTACATATTTCCATGCATAAAATAAATGATGATTCTTTATGCCGAGTATTGTATCCATTCAAAAGCTGCACTTATACCAATTAATTATTCACTCTCCCATTTTATTTGAAGATTTGTTTCTTTCCAATTATAGTAAAAGAACGTCTTGATATAATTCCCTTCCGTCATTGTTTGATTCGATAATTCTTGGAATTGCTACTATTGGAAAATTACGAAAAACCCCTCACCTCAATTTCTGTGGCTATTTTCATTCCTACTATTTAGTTATCGATTTGCGAAAAAAACTGCACTTATTTTCTCCAAAGCCTCCATTTCGCAGCATTGCGATGAGATTTTTTTAGCGATCTCACACAATTCAAAATATGTATATTACAACTTTTTATTAATTTCGTGAGTTTTTATTCATGTTGCAAATGATTCGATTTCCACGAAATTCTGAATTTAGGTTATAGTTCCCCAAAAAGAAACCTTCGATTTATTCTTTTTTGTATCTTTACTATTATACCAGTCCCAGCTTTGGAATCGGATTACTATTTTACAAGTTGTTAGGATGAATCGTGGCAAATGGCAAGAGGTTTCAATAATTTCAAGACTTAGTAATTTCCTTTGAAAATTAAATTTTTGAAGGTTCAGTGGTCGCAAGGAGTTTCGAATTTGACCACATATTCTTCACCATTGATTCCAACCTAATCGTTCAAAAACATTTCGGCTAAAAATTCTTCAATTGAAGATATTTTGACGAAACGATAAATATCGTTTCGAATCCACAACAACAAGAATACTCCCCGATCTCCGACTCATTTATAGACATGAATCGACCTTGAAAAACCAAGCCACCTGCATCCAATATATGAATATTGAATTTTATATATTCACTTCACCTACTCACCTCCGAAATTTGGCAACACCGCCGGAGGTTATAACGTTTACACTACAAGAAATATAAGCGGAGGCTACAGCGCCTCGATTGTTCAAACGAAATTTTTTCAGCAAAAATGTTTTCCCCTCTCTCGGTAATTTTGTTCTTTGGCTTCCCCTCTCCATATATCAACAAAAATTATTCCATTGAGACTACTCCTTCACCCGGAGGTGAGGTCGCCCAGTCTACTTAACGGAGGTCACAGCTTAACAGGGGTTCATATATATATATATATATATATATTTTTTTTTTTTTTTTTTTTAAATTTCACACAGTGTAAACTGTGGGTTGTTCCTCAGAACATGCCCAGGCGTAATGCCAAGAACATTTCTTCCCTACGTCAATGGGGGTATATAACCTGTCTTATTATATTCACCGTTCCCAAGATGACAGCTTTTTGCATCCATGTAATGGTGCCTTCCGGTAGTTTCAGTTCTCGCAGATGTTTGACCGTATTTTTGTGGACTAATCCGTTCGTACTTATTATTAGAGGTTTTATGTCCACCCTGTTTAGCTTCCACATATCTCTCATCTGCCGGGACAGTGCCTCGTACTTATTGATTTTTTCTCCATACGACTTTTTCAAGTTGCAATCCAGAGGCACCGCGAAGTCCAGTATTACGACGGTATTTTCCATTTTATTCCACACCACTACATCCGGTCGATTATGTTCCACTCCTATATCTGTTATGACCGTCATATCCCAGTATAATTTGAAGTTTTCATTCTCCATTAGAGGTGGTGGTGAGTATAGGTGATGTGGTGTGAAATGTGGAAGAAGTTGGAATTGAAGACCCAGCAGCTGGTGTACCACCTTGCCCATGTTATTGTGTCGGGCTAAATATTTAGTGGCCGCAATCGTCGAACAAGCCGAGGAGATGTGCTGCACCGTTTCCTCAGCAATGCTGCATAACCTGCACTTGGTATTCTCTACAGGAAGTTTCATTATGTACTTGCTATAGTTACGGGTTGGCACCACCTGGTCCTGTATAGCGAAGAGTGTTCCCTCTGTCTGCGGATAGAGGTATCCCAGCGTGAGGTAAGTATTGGATTGTGCCAGGTCCACTTCCGGTTGGTGTAGGGTAGCGTAAAACCTCCCGTGGAGAGCTTTGGCCTGCCAGCTCAGTTCTAACCTCTCTATCCGATTTTCTGTTTCAGGCTCCCCGGCTCCTTCCTCTCGGTCCAAGATGTGGATGTCTCTTTGCGTGGCTACCCATCGGTGTACAGGTAAGTGCGCTCCACGAAAATATGCCCTTAGATGTGTTTCTTCTTGCAGGCAAGCCTGTTCGATGCTGGTTAAACCTCGGCCTCCCTGTTTCCGTGGTAAGTATAGCCTTTCAATAGCTGAGTTGGGGTGAAGCATACCGTGCTCTGTCAATTTTGTTCGAATACCTCTGTCCATTTGTTGTAGATCTGTTTTGGACCAGGTAAGCACTCCTGCAGTATAGGTGAAGGAGGGTATGGCCCAGATATTGAGTGCTTCAATTTTGTTTTTGGCTGAGAGTTGTGTTTTAAGGATCTTCCGCACTCTTCTCATTAGCTCATTTTTCGCTCCTTCTTTGTTTTCTCTTTGTTCTATCTCATAAGTTTGCTGTATGCCCAGATATTTGTATCTTTCCCCAAAACTCAGCTCTGCTATCTCCCTTCCATCAGATATTCTTATGTTACCTCCTTCCACCATTTTTCCTCGCCTGACCTCAATCACGGCACACTTCTGCAGCCCGAACGACATACCAATGTCCCCACTAAATTTCCTGACGAGCTCCAGCTCGCCCTCCAATTGTTTGCGCCCTCTGGCATATAGCTTTAGATCGTCCATGTAGAATAAGTGGCTGAGTTTGGTGATGTCATCGATGGAGTAGCCATATGCAGATCTATTAAGGATCTTACTGAGAATGTTCACGGCCAGACAGAACCAACGCGGGCTTAGGCTATCCCCCTGAAAAATTCCTCTCCTTATTCTTAGCTCTTCAGTCTGGTATGAGGCTGCTTTTTCTGTCATGGTGATAGTGGTTCTCCAAGATGACATAAGAAAACCAAGCAGGTCGATGATTCGCCTGTTCACCCTGTATATCTCAAGGACATGCAGCAGCCACGAGTGCGGTATCGAGTCGTAGGCTTTCTGGTAGTCAATCCAGGCCATAGAGATGTTCTTCTTTCTTGATTTTGCTTGCCTGGTGACTGCCTTATCAATTATCAGGAGCTCCTTGCTTCCTTTGCCTTTGTTCTTGCAACCATTTTGCTCCCAGGCCATGATGTTGTTCTTTTTCAAGTGAAGGCCGATTTGGTAGGATATAGTGGAAGTCAAAATTTTGTAAATAGATGGGAGGCATGTTATGGGTCTATAGTTTTCTGGCTTCGATGGGTCTCCTTTCTTAGGGACCATGTACGTGATGCCCCGAGTGAAGAAATGAGGGACAGTTTGTGGGTTTTCAAGCGTCTTCTGGAAGAACCGTGACAATACTTCATGGGTTGATGGCAGCGCTTTCCACCAAAAGTTATGGATCCCATCCACCCCGGGCGCTGCCCAGTTCTTCAGTCTCTTGACTGTGTCACGGACATTCTCCTCTGTAATGCATACTGGTCCCATTTCCTGCAGATTTCTTTGTTGTTCTTCTTCCGTCTTAATCCAGGTAGCATTCTCATTGTGTGTTGCGCTCTGTGACCACACCCTAGACCAGTATTCAATCATTTTTCCGGTGGCCGGCAGATCTGTGTTCTTTTTTGGTTCTTCTTCTAGACTCCTGTAGAATTCTCTCTGGTTGTTTGCGAAGATGTTGTTTTGGCGGTATCTCAGGGTTCTTTTGTGGTATCTTCGCAGTCTATTTCCCAGTGCAGCTATCTTCTGTTTTAACTTCTCCAGATGGGTTCTCATGTTTGTGCGGTAGTTAGCATCATTTTTCTTCAGTCCAGCTCTTTTGGAGTAAACCTTCGTTTTACTCTCAACTCTTTTGCTCGGTCTTTGTTCATGTAGGTATGCGTGTAGGACTCCTATTTCCTTTCTCAATTCTTCTATTTTTCTTTCCAGTCTTTTCTCCCATGGAGGTTTCCTGTCTTGTTTGCTCCCTCGTTTTTCAGTTCCTGGTGTTGTCTGCTGAATGGTATTGGCAGTGACAGCCGCACAGTAGACCACGAGACACAGTTCCTCCAAATCGGCTGACGTCGAGATTGTCTCCTTCAAGGCAGTATCCATAGCGTGCATCATTGCCTTCGTTTCCGGATTATTTTTTATTCTGCCGATTTTTGGCCTGACTTCCGTCGTTGTCCCTTCCCATTTAATCTTGGTTTCTCGGAAGATCGAGAGTATTCCCTCGGTGGCTTCATCTGGTATGTTCAATTCCTGCATTTGATTATTCACGTCGTTTTCGCTGAATCTTAGCTCTTGTGGTCTGATGGAGCTTCTTCTTTGCAGGCTTCTTCTGATAGTACGAACATTTGTTACCGGAGAGCTTCTTATTGCATCCGCCTTCATTGCTTCCAATTCGTCTGGAGCAAGCAATTTCCGCGTCTTGATATTTTTCACTTGCGCGATAAGGTGTTTTCCGGTGAATTTTTTGTCAGGGTACATCTCCACCCACCGACTAGCTAGTAGTTCAGCGTACTTTTTGGTGTTTGTTTCTCCTTGTGTTACCTGATAATAAGCATTGATGAGACCTATATTCATTTCTCTGGTCCAATGCTGCCTCACCCTTGTACGGGTTTGAGCGGGGTCCATGGAAGGGTGTTCATCAGAACTACCAGCCATTAGACCCAAGCCGGTACCCTGGGTGTTCCTTATTCGGGTGCTTGGCCTTGTGGTGCCAGTTCGCAGGGAAGCGCCACTTGCTCCACTTTCCTCTGCTAGGGACTGTACCAGTGTGCCTCCAGGCGCAATCCCAACACCGGAGGAATCATCCGAGGCCTCGTCTTGTCGATCGAAAGCTATATATCATTCACAGCAAACGGGCTGCTAACCCTGTTCACTGGTTGACTCAGGAATGCGGGGTCGTCACTCCCCGAGGCATTAGCCCCCCTGCATATATATATATATATATATATATATATATATATATATATATATATATATATATATATATGAGAATAGGTTTAACGTCTGTAAATATAATTAAGGAAAGAAATAACGGCATGCAGACAATTGAATATTTTTGAAATTCCGGAAAAAGTCACACACCGTGCAGGAATCGAACCTACGTCTCCCTACTTTCCGGGCATGGGGCCTTGTGCCTAGTGGTCAAGGCCCCATGCCCGGAAAGTAGGGAGACGTAGGTTCGATTCCTGCACGGTGTGTGTTTTTTTCCGGAATTTCAAAAATATTCAATTGTCTGCATGCCGTTATTTCTTTCCTTAATTATATATATATATATTTGATGTATTTTAAGGAGCGGTAGCGGTAGCTGCTCAGTCGGATGAACGCGCCCATTAATAATTCCCAAGTGACAGGTCTAATTTTAGGTTTTATCTTTATTTTTCGATTTTATTCAATGATTTCATAAAAATATTCATCGAATATGTTGCATGAGAATATTCTGTGACCATAGAAGATAAATGATCCCATTAATAATTCACAAGTGACAGTTCTGACTATTACTTGTTACTATGGTTTCATGAGAATATTCATCGAATCTGTTTAGATTCGATGAATTTTACTCTACGTACGATATGAATCCAGAAAAGCTCAAATAACTCGGGAATAACTGAATTTAGGACCAAGAGCATCTGGGAGTGCTATCATTATTTTTCTTCGTAGAATCCAACGCAATAATAAAAAAATAGGGTTCTAATTTGAAAAACAGAAGTTATGGCCAATTTTGGATCACAGTTTTTGACACGAAATTTGAAACACCCTGTGATGATATTTATGAAATTCAGAAGATGCATGACCTTTCCACATTCTTCTACTTTGACATTGTGAAAACGGTTAACACTCAGGATGTCCAGAATAAGAAAAATGAACATAATACTGACTATGAATATTTTACTTTTTTTCAGGTTTTTTTTCGATATTTTGAAAACTATTCGAATGAATACAATGGTTTCAACAGAAATGTATTCAGCACTGAATACTCAATCATATCAGAAACGAAAACATTGAAAAAAAAATTGTTTGAGCAAATTTATTTTCACTCCCTGTAAACCGGAAGTGCTCTGGCTCTGAAAATATTTTAGGTCTGTAGAGAATTTCAAACAATATCATAATTCCAAATTTCAGATTTCAAATATGTCCAGTTCTCCAGAAACGTCTAATAGGCACTCGAACTTGAGACACCCTGTATATATATATATATATATATATATATATATATATATATATATATATATATATATATATCCCGCCTTACGAGAGCCATACATTGTGATTTTACCATCATTTCGACGTCCGCTTGCAATCCGGCGTCCGATATACGGACGTCGAATTGTCTTGCTCAATTCTCGGTGTATTTTGACGTTATGGCACGTCCTGAGTCCGTACACCAATTTTTGCCGATGACGTCAGTTACTCTCATCTTGTACAAAATCGCATATTTCAGTTCAACCAACGCACGATCGTGGCGCTGACTACCACTTTCCGCGTATATGTTATATACATCTTCCCTATTTCATATTGAGAGCATTTGAGGACATGAAGTTTGGCAACATAGTCTTATAATAATTCTTATACAGTGCGATTAATGGACGTCCGTTATACTCTGTTATCGGAAAAAAATTGTTTTGAATGCGCGACCTCGCTTCTCGATGAAGTGTTTGGTGCTGCATTTGTGAATACCTATGAAAATCGTCTATCCAGATATCGCCGTGTGATAAACTTTGGGAAGAAAAGGGGATCATAGTATGTGGATTTACTGATTGAATTCGTGTTCATTACACCCAAACTACAGGGTGTCCCAAGTTCGAGTGCGTATTAGACGTTTCTGGAGAACTGAACATATTTTAAATCTGAAAATTGGCATTATGATATTCGAAATTCTCTACAGACCTAAAATATTTTTGGAGCCTGAGCACCTCCGGTTATACAAGGAGTGACAATAAATTTGTTGGAAATTTTTTTTTTTATTTTTACGTTTCCGATATGATTGAGTATTCAATGCTGGATACATTTCTGGTGAAACTATTGTATTCATTCACATGGTTTTCAAAATATCGAAACCAAATCTGAAAGAATACCAAATATTCATAGTCAGTAGTATTATGTTCATTTTTCTTGTTTTAAACATCCCGAGTGTAAACCGTTCTCACAACTTCAAAGTAGAAGCACGTGGAAAGGTCATGCAACTTTTGAATTTCATAAATATCATCACAGGGTGTTTCAAATTTTGTGTCGAAAACTTGGATCAAAAATTGGCCATAACTTCTGTTTTTCAAATCAGAACCCTATTTTTTTAAGATTGCGTTGGATTCTGCGGAGAAAAATAATGATAGCACTTTTGCTCCTAAAATACAGACATTTCTGAGTTATCTGAGATTTTCTGAATCGATATCATGCCAATTTTCATATTTCAAAAATGTCCAGTTCTTCAGAAATGTCTAATAGGCACTCGAACTTGGGACACCCTGTATACATGATGCTGTATTATTTTCTTTCTTTCGTTTTGAAAATTCTTGATCTGCTATATAAATCATTTTTAGTCAATTTAATGCATATTAAATCAAAAATAACGAATAATCAGTGTGTGGGGATGAAATCCATCATAGAAATTGAAATGAATCGCTGTACACGATGACCGTCGATAAAAGCAAAGAACACGTTTCAATGATTTTCTAAATTTATTCAGATTATTCAACTATTGAAGCAATATCGATATTCAGCAATATACAGGATGTTCCAAGTTCAAGTGCCCATCAGACGTTTCTGGGGATCTGGACATATTTTGAATCTGAAAATTGGGACTGTAGTATCGTTTGAAATTCCCTACTGAGCTACTGAGCAATATTTTTGGATGGTGAGCACTCCCGATTATACAAGGAGTAAAAATTTTTTTTTTCAATTTTTTCGTTTCGGTTATGATTGAGTATTGGATGCTGAATACATTTCTATTACAGCCATTGAAATATCGAAAAAAAGCGAGAATAAAAGTCAATGATTCGAAGTTATTATTATGTTCATTTTTCTTGTTATCAACATCCTGAGCGTAGATCGTTCTCCTAACATCAAAGCAGTGCACTGTCGAAAGGAAATATGATCATAGGGTGTTTCAAATTTTGTGTGTCGGAAACTGTGATCAAAAATTGGCATTACTTCTGTTTTTCAAGGTTGAACCCTATTTTTTATGATAGCGTTGAATTCTGCGAAGAAAAACAGGGAAAAGATGTTCTCGCTCCTTTAATTGATGTAATATAATTATTTTTCTTCCAGAATCCAACGCAATCATAAATTTTTTTTTATTTGAAATTGAAACTAGACCATTCACTTGCTAAGTGGCCACATTCGTTGAAAACGCAGAGGCAGGTTTTTGTTTGCAGGAAGACACTCTTTGGCGCATAATTCATTAGTGAAATAGCCACCCCCTGAACTGAATGGCTCCAACCCTCGAATTTTAAATAGAGAAGATAGATTGTGTGATACCTCATATAAAAGCTTATTACGTCAGCTTTCCATTTTGGTACTTTTTTTGAGTATTGGATTGAATTTGACTCAGAAAGAATGTTTATTATATTATGTATTTCCTGATCCGCGATAAGACATCCACATTTTCTTGGAATTTTGATTATTTCTTCAACTATAATTTCTTGGAAATTGTCTTCAAGAAGTGAGTGGCTATCCCTCTCGAATTTTCAATAATGAGTGGCCATATGATATATAATTTGAGATCAATCGTACAAAGAGATGAAGTGATGAGCGTTACATTGATTTATAACATGACCAATCCTCTCTAGTAAAAATTCAAAAGGGGTAGCCAACCCGCTTAGGGATGGCTATTTCTCATCTAAACGGCAATTTCTGAGAATCCATAGTTTAAAAAAAATAATAGTCATAATTTCAAGAAAATATTCATGGCTTATCACCAATCAGAAAATATTTTCATTCACTCAATATAATTATTAACATCCATCAAATAATCAAATTTGATCCGATTTTCGATTTTCATAGGCGTTATTATTACACATTCTATCTTCCCTATTCAAAATTTCATTAATTCGATCATTCCACCAAGTTAACGTTTCAGGAGAAAAGTGCAAAATTGTTGTATTTAAATTCGAAGGAAAAACACGGCTACAATATCAATTATAAGGAGTGCATTATTTCAAATTAGAAATTCGAATTCTTTCGGATTTGCATTGTTCGGAATAAAATTGATGTAGGTAAGAGTTCAGGAAATAAATTTATTTTAATACTTCACCATGCTTCAAATAATCGTAGTACATCATAAAATTAATAGAAATCGAATAAGATATTCAAAAGGGTCAGCAAATCACTCATTTGAATCTTTGTGGGGTTTAACACAAAACACGAAGAATCTATAGAGGCACTTGTATAAATATTTACTTATTATTATTAATCAAAAAAATATCGTTTGACTTGCGTATGTTATAATTTTTTTAATAACATTTCATAATTATCCACATATCAATATGTGAATTTTCACCGAATGGAATTTGGTGTCATACTGAGATATAATTTCTTTATCTAAGAAAACAATCTAACGATTCAAAAATATTTCAGAATTTGACGAAGTTGCATCCCTACATTCTGTTTTGTTTTCGCACAAATTAATTAGATTCCAATTCACCAGATCTTGAATAAGTGAATTCAGGTCCGACTATTGTATATACTCCGTACAGAGTCAGCTTTTTCGACGTCCATTACATTAGTGTGAATTTTCATAGGCCGCTTTTTGGACGTCCATATATACATGCCTAAATGATATTATGAATTGATTTATTATGATATTCGTAAAAAAAACATAAAGGTGATTCCAACTGTTCTTATATTTGAAAATTAAACCCTAACTAGAACATATAAATGAAACAAAAATGGAATTGCATCATCTGAATCCTTACGGCGATTCCTATCAGATTGAATCGGACTTGACCGAAGAAATGCGAAATTTTAGCGGGAAAACGGGTAGAATTAAGGAGATCTAATAACTGCAGCAATTGTTAACTTTCTTTGTTTCGGCCGCCGGGGGGAAGTGATTGTGGGGTTACTTTCCTTGTAATGTTGCATCGATAAGACCATCTCTCACATGTTGTTGCGCGATTTGATATAATTCGAAAATAAAACAAACAGCCAGAGTGAATAATCAAAAATAGAGAACAAATTTTCCTTAATGTATTGCCTTATGGAATACCGAGACAATGGTTTAACAACTACCACTCTACATTAATCTTGCATTAACTAGGTAACCTTTTCACTTTTTCTTGTTTTTTCATATTCTAAGTTGTTGTATTCTCTTGTAGCCCTGAAGAAGAAGTCGATAGACTTCGAAACGTTGGCCTTGTTTTAAGATTTTAATAAAGTTCTGTCCAAATACCCGATATTTGAATTCCTGTGTCTAATAACATCGTTTCAGTGTTGTTGTGTGTGCTGGTATATAATCGTGCACTGTGCACACATAAAATAATAACTTACAGTACGTCCAGAAAGTCTTGTACTCGTTGGATTAAAATTCAGGTATGAGGTTTTGAACGAAACGCTGAAACACATCAAGCTGTGCACTTTTTGAGACCGATTTCATGCATACAGATTGATTCATCAAGGTTGGACGTGGTCCTACTTTCTTATTTTAAATTTCAATTCTATTATTTCATTTCTGCATTCTTTTTGAAATTCTCAATTATTTTTGATACAGCCTTTTGATAGCCTATTTCCAAATTGAATGGTTTTCCATAGATCGGTGATTGAATTTTGTAATTACGCGAGTATGAAACAATAATATTAATTTTTGAAACGAAGGCCGAAGTACCCTTTGGAACACGTCAAGGTATTTACCGAAATGCGCATTTTTTAAGACCGATTTCATGCATACTGGGTGATCCATAAAGCCTGGGCGTGTACCTACTGTTTTATGGATAACCCTTTATGAAAAAATGCGAATCTTGATAAATACGTGTTTCAACGTGTATTTCAATCTTTGTTTCAAAAATTATCACAATTGTTTCATACTCGCGTAATAACAATATTCAATCACTGACATCCAAAAATTCCCTTTGATTTTGAAATAGGGTAACATATTATATCAATAATATTTAGAATTTCAAAATGAATTCAGAATTGAAATTGAAAAAAAAATGGGGTGCCCCTTTGAAATAAGAAACTAGGACCGCTCCCAAGCTTCATAGATCACACTGTAAGCAAAAAATCGGTCTCGAAACGTGCACATGCGATAATTTGTTTGACGTGTGTCAGAGTTTATTTGTCGCAAGTTTATATGTACCTGAATTCAAATCGAATTTGTGCGAGACTTCATGGACGCACAGTAAAATAGGGTAGTAATATTATATAATATAATATATTATATATTATATAATACCATCAGAATTGAAATTCTTTCGCCAGAATTACTCTATTTTAATATGGAAATGAGCAATAGATATTGAAAATATTCATGAAAAATAAAGACAAGAAATTTGCTAAACATAAATCATTGATGAAAATATAGAGATTCATAAAGGTTTCGAGAATGCAAAAATCAGATGGAATTCTTTTCGATTTCCTCAGAAAATGAATAATTCGATGAACTGAGAATTGAAATAGGCATCATTTCAAGTATGGAATAGAATGTTAAGGGAAAAAAACTTCAAATTCGAGAAAGATTTCGATCGAAAAATTTTATTCTATGCAATTTCACCCTTAGAAAATATGGTTCTTCATAAAAGTTTTTTTTTCCATCGTTTTCTATCACTAATTAACTGAGCAAACTGGCAGACATATCGAATCATTTCATAAAATGTTTATGTCTGCATACTGACTACTCTGAATTAACCTTGTTGATTATTTACAATCCTTGTTCTTAACCATTCAGAACTGAATTAGTGATAATTAATTGTAAAAATTTCATCACTATATTTCGTTTTCATTTTCAGAGTAGAATATCGTCCATATAAAAATCGAATAAAGTTCCTTCGAAATAATTGAGCTATCAGAATAACGATGCAGGCATATTTCCTACTGCGTAATAAAATAAAAACGTTTGGTCGTCAAATGAACTTATTTAATACAGTTGGATGTATATGCGAATTTGGATCGATAGAATTCGTGCACAAGCTCAAAGGCAACACTGTCGGACGTCTAAGAAACGCAGAATGAACGCATTATATGCTTTCGGTCGTCAACTTGAACGAGGATGAAAGGGTATGAGATAGCACTGAAACAACTGAAAAAAAAATTGGTGTATGAGAAAAACTGAGTACGGTTGCTGAACCCATAGCGGCACTCTTTATTATATACTTCATGACATTCACAAGAATGCGCCTATTTCTGATGGACGTTATAAGCCTGGATTTATACTGGACGTCTATCAGCACCAGGATTTATATATATATATATATATATATATATATATATATATATATATATATATATATATACGCAGGGTGGTCTTTGGACTATCGGGGGGTGACGTCCCCGCGTACCCGAGTCGCCCAGTGTGATGGGTTAGCAGCCCCCACACTGAGTAGAAATGATTAGCTCTCAAAACGAAGAAAGCCTCGGAAACCGCCTCCGGAGTGGGGACTGCTCCAGGAGGAAGACTGGCACAGTCTCTAGCGGGCGAAGGCGAAGCGAGTGGCGCCCCCCCGCGAACCGGAACCACAAGGCCAAGCACCTCGACAGGAAATTCACTGGCACAAAGCTTGGACCCGTCAGTTAACGGTTCACCGATTCTGACGCTTCCCGCTCGAGCCAACGCAAGAGGAAGGCAGCGCTGGACGAGAGACATGAACCTAAGTCTGATTAGCGCTTACTTCAAAGTAACGGAGGGAGAGACGAAAACAAAAAAGTACGCAGCAGAACTCGCAGAAAAATGGATTGAGTTGTACCCAGATAAACCATTCACAGGAAAACACTTAGTAGCACAAATAAAAAACATCAAAACTAGGAAATTGCTGGCACCTGATGAATTAGATAATATGAGATCCGAGGCGCAGAACCAGTCACCAACATCCAGACTGAGGAATATCAGAAGAAGCATTCATGGGTTGGTAACAACCCCGCCGACAACGAGAAGATCTCTGATAGAAGAGATAGAACGAGATCAAGAAGTAGAAAGGGTACTCAATGAATCGTATAGCCAAATTCTAACAGTCTACGAGGAAGTAAGCTTGAGGTGGAACGGAATCCCGATAGACAAAAGACCAGCAGTCAATCGAATCAAACTGAACCCAGAGACGAAGAAAACGATGGAGGCCATTGACAAAGCTCTGGAGGACACTATCAGCAGCTCAGATGATTTAGAGGAACTCTGCCACAAGGTCTATTGTGCAGCAACTGTGGCCAATCTCATTCTCCAAGTACCAACAAGACAAAGGAACCACGCAGGGAAAAATCAGAAACCCCCATGGGAAAAGAGAATTGAAACAAAAATAACATCCCTCAGAAAAGAGATAGGAATCTTACACGTGGCCCTAAACCAGCAAATGAGCAAGAAGACACAGAAGAAGCTGAGAAAATATACCCAGAGAATAAAACTCAAAGAAAAAGACAAAGAATACAAACACAAACTGCGAGCACACATGGAAAGACTTAAGCAAAAAGTAGCGGCCTTAGGAAACCGTCTCAGGAGATATCACAAGAGAACATTAAGATATCAGCAAAATAACCTCTTTTCAAATAACCAAAAAAAGTTCTTCAAGACGCTGGATGAACGGAACAACACTGAAAGGGACATCTACCCAAACAAGGAAAAAATGAACCAATACTGGTCATCTGTATGGTCACAGCCGGTGCAGCACAAAGCAGAGGCACCTTGGATCGAGGTGGAAAGGAAAGCCCAACGGAGCCTGCAGGAGATGCCAGTGGTCTCAGTGAAAGAGGAGGATGTCAGGAACAGCGTTAGAAGGATGAAAAACTGGACCTCGCCAGGTATCGACAGCATCCATAACTTTTGGTGGAAATCGTTAACTTCAACCCACAGGACAATGGCCAACCTCATAGAGAAAGCACTGGAGGAGCCCCGATCGATTCCACGATATTTTACCAGAGGAGTCACCATCATGTTGCCAAAGAAAGGAGATCTCTCAAAACCCGAGAATTATAGACCGATAACATGCCTACCGTCAGCCTACAAGATAATAACGTCCATAATAGCGCACAAAATCAGCTCTCATCTTAACAGCAACAACATTATGGCTTGGGAGCAAAATGGATGTAGGCAAAAAAGTCGCGGAAGCAAGGAACTACTGGTCATCGACAGAGAAGTTACCAAACAAGCAAAAACGAGGCACAAAAACCTAGCCATGGCGTGGATCGATTACCAGAAGGCCTACGACTCAGTGCCGCACTCGTGGTTGATAGAGGTCTTAAAAATCTACAAAGTGGAAATGCGTGTGATCGAAATGCTCAAGTTTGTTATGTCCACGTGGCGGACAACACTAACTCTGGGAGGAACGCCGAAAACCTATGAAACCCCGGAAATCATGATCAGGAGAGGCATCTTTCAGGGTGACGGCCTGAGCCCACCATGGTTTTGTCTGGCTCTCAACGTCCTGAGCGCCATGCTTAACAGATCGGAATATGGGTACTCGATCACAACCCAAGTCAGGCTTACTCACCTTTTCTACATGGATGACCTCAAACTGTACGCGAAGGGAAGACCGCAGCTGGAGGGGCTCCTGGAACTGGTGAGGGAGTTCAGCGGGGACATAAGGATGAAGTTGGGACTGGAAAAATGTGCGGCAGTTACAATTAAGAGAGGAAAAATGACGGTAGAGGAGAACATAAGGTTGAGAGAAGGAGAAGAAATAAAAAGTCTCAATACAGCTGAAAGGTATAAGTATTTAGGTATTCAACAAACATTTGAAATAAAACACCAAGAAAGTAAAGAACAGGCAACATCAGAATTAATGAGGAGAACAAAACTCATACTTAAAACACAGCTCTCAGCGAAAAATAAGTTCATGGCAATCAACATCTGGGCCATCCCATCGCTCACCTACACTGCTGGGGTTCTCTCATGGTCTAAAACGGACCTGCAACAAATAGACACAAAGATCAGAACCACAATGACCCAATTTGGAGTTCATCATCCTAACTCAGCAATCGAAAGATTATACCTACCGCGGAAAGAGGGAGGTCGAGGCCTGAGCTCCGTGGAGAATGCCTGCAGGATAGAAGTTAATAATGTTAGAGAGTTGTTTAAAAAAAAAGAATACTTACCAGCTCATCATTGGATAGCGGCCCAACAAAGCATCCCGCCTACATCGGAGACGACCAGCGAGGAAGGTCCTGAAAGAGGAAAAATGCAAGATGAGTTCAGACAGAGATGGCAAATGAAACAACTGCATGGGAGATTCTATGCGAGCTTACATCAGGAGGACGTGGACATAACAGCTTCCAATACTTACCTCACACAGGGCTACTTATTCCCACCCACAGAAGGAACCATCTTAGCTATCCAAGATCAGGTAGTCCCCACACGAAACTATGCCCACCATATCATGAAGAAGCAAGTCGAGAACACCAAATGCCGACTATGCAACAGTGCGGAAGAAACAGTCCAGCATCTGTCGGCGGGGTGCTCCTCAATTGCAGGGACCCAATATCTCTCCCGACATGATAACATGGGGAAGGTTGTGCACCAGCTGCTGTGCCTTAACAAAGGACTGATCCAGAACTTCACCCCACATCATATATACACTCCACTACCTATATTGGAAGATGACCATACTAAGATCTACTGGGACTTCACAATAATAACAGATGTGGGTGTGGAGCACAACCGACCAGATATGGTGATCTGGAACAAGGAGGAGAAGACAGCCACCATAATTGATTTTGCGGTTCCCCAAGACTATAATATGACAAAAACTTACGGGGAAAAAATCAGCAAATATACACCACTGGCGGGGCAGATGAGAGATATGTGGAGGCTGAGGAAGGTGGACATTGTGCCTTTGATTGTCAGCGTGAATGGGCTAGTACTGAAGAAGACGGTAGCCCACCTGGAAGAACTGAAGTTGCCAACCAACACTATAACGTGGATGCAGAAGGCGGTCATACTGGGTACAGTCAGCATAATAAGGAGAGTCGTCTCACCTCACTAAACAACGGAGCCTCTCTTGGGTTGGCCCCGGGAGGCTTCGGATCGAACCACGTTTATGTGTGAATTAAAAAAAAAAAAAAAAAAAAAAAAAAATATATATATATATATATATATAGAAGAATAATCAGAATCGTAGTACAATTAACTATATGGGATAAGGGTATTATCGACTCATTAAAGCAAACTCGTGTTACTCTTTTTTCTCAGCCAAGCTTTCGCAATCAGTTTATTGCTTCATCAGGGCTTCTACAATATAAAAAGTGTCACAAAAGCAACTTAGAATGGCATAAAACAATCTTCTTACCAAAGTTGAGATTGAAGTGAAACCATGAACAGCTACTACAGAACATTAAAACATCAATAAAAATTGGAATTGAATTTACAATAATTTAAAATTTGAAATGTTCTAGTGTATCAAATTCAGACATTTTTATAAACAAATTAGACGTATGTCACTATTAATCAAAAATCAATGTCACTGGAAATGGTCTCGGTAATTTCTTTTCCACTCTATCTACCTATTATCCGTATTGTTATTCTTGATTTTCGTTAAGAGGTATGAATATATATTACTTAATTTTTGTACATCCGTTCTCTTATTAATTGAAGCTTCAAATTTATGAATTTGGATCATTTCCTGTATGATTCTTTTATGGTAATTTCCTTCTTTCTTTAAAATTTCAGTGTTTTCAAAATCTATTCGATGATCATTCTGGTTGGCATGTATTGCAAGTGCACATCTTTCTTTATTCGTTTTGACATCACTTTTGTGAATGGCTAATCTGCTTTTTAGCCATTGAGACGTATGGCCTATATAATTCTCTCTGCAGTCCAAACATCTTACTTGGTAAACTACATCACTTTGCAATCTTATAGGGATTGGAAAAGAAATTACCGAGACCATTTCCAGTGACATTGATTTTTGATTAATAGTGACATACGTCTAATTTGTTTATAAAAATGTCTGAATTTGATACACTAGAACATTTCAAATTTTAAATTATTGTAAATTCAATTCCAATTTTTATTGATGTTTTAATGTTCTGTAGTAGCTGTTCATGGTTTCACTTCAATCTCAACTTTGGTAAGAAGATTGTTTTATGCCAATCTAAGTTGCTTTTGTGACACTTTTTATATTGTAGAAGCCCTGATGAAGCAATAAACTGATTGCGAAAGCTTGGCTGAGAAAAAAGAGTAACACGAGTTTGCTTTAATGAGTCGATAATACCCTTATCCCATATAGTTATATATATATATATATATATATAGGAGTTAATTGATAGGTTCTCGGCAAGGAAAGGGGCCACTATAATTGATGCACAACCAATTTGCTAACTGTGTCTATATTTCGGACATCGATTATGTCCTTCCTCAGGACTCTACAAAAAAAAATCCAGAAATTACAAACAATAAATCTAAAATGAAACAATTTTACACTTACAGCTAACTAGGCTGGAATTAAATTAGACCATAACTGTGAATGTAGTGCGTGACAGGAACGAACAATCATGGTAAGTCATAAACAAATTAAAATAATAACCAATTGATATTGATAAAATGTCGCAAGGAAAATATTTCTACATATATTCCAGAATGAGGTTATAAGGTGGTAACCATAGAACATCAAAATGTCAGCGAGGTAAAAGAAACCGACAGGACACAGACTGAAAACGACAGCCACAGAAGGACAAGCGACAAAAGAAAGAACTGTCAATGACACATATACCAGGTATCATCAAAAAATTAGGAAACGAGGTGTAAGCAGATCGTAGGGTCTCCCAGCCAAAAAACGTTCACCAAAGAATTGAAACATCAAGGGGGATTACAATTAAATTCTCTTGAAAGAAGGTAACTATATATGCTGCTGAGTTTTGCAACATCAGTTTTTTTGTTAACGTTATTAGAGTTAGCTCTAATGTGACACATTTCTAAAAAGGTCCTTTTTTGATAATTGGATGCTCTATCCAAGATCTTGAAATCCTCAAAGTTGAACCGATGTCCTAGTCTTGATGGGTGGAGGGCCAAAGCACAACGTTCAGGGTGAACTCTCACATCACTTTTGTGAAGAGTGATTCTTCTTGTGATGGTTTGTGATGTCTGGCCAACGTATACTCCCTCGCAGTCCAAGCATGGTATACTGTAAACACAGTCAGAAATTAAAGGTCGGGGAATCTTGTCCTTGATTTTTTTTTGTAGAGTCCTGAGGAAGGACATAATCGATGTCCGAAATATAGACACAGTTAGCAAATTGGTTGTGCATCAATTATAGTGGCCCCTTTCCTTGCCGAGAACCTATCAATTAATTCCTATATTATATACGGCAATACTCCTTTAAGTATTATATATATATATATATATATATATATATATATATATATATATATATATATATATATATATATATATATATATATATATAAATTTGTTGATTTTTAATGGGGATTAGACTGATTGTGAGAAATGATGTACTACTCTTTTTTGTTAAGCCAAGCTTGTTATTGTGACAATGTTTATATATTTTAGAGTCCCTGAAGAAGAATAAAATCATTATTCGAAAGCTTGGCTTAACAAAAAAGAGTAGTACATCATTTCTCACAATCAGTCTAATCCCCATTAAAAATCAACAAATTTAAGTACATCGAGACTGTCAAACAAAATTAAATAAATATATATATATATATATATATATATTTTAAACTTCACGATAAGGGTCTACTGGCTCAGGTTTGGGGAGTGAATGATGTACTACTCTTTATTCCATGCCAAGCTTTCGCATTACTTTAATGCTTCTTCAGGGCTTCTATTAGGACGAAAATAATACATGTAATCAATAATATGTCAAACAAATTTAAAAACACAACTCACTGAATGCGAGGTTTTTCATAAACATACACCTGCCATAAACCATACGTTAAAAACAATATACAATCATTTCTATTTCCTTCTTCATGGAATCTGCCTGATCTCAAAAACGACATACAAGAATTCTCATTTACATTAAACGAAACTTCAGACTTCAGCACAAAATTTCTTGGTTATGTTCTCTGTTCCATAGAACTTCGTCTGTTTCACTCCTCTATGTTCCTCATTGTCTCTACCCATCCAAAGGACCGTCATAAAAGACACTCATCTTCAACCTCTCTAGCAAATAACTGTATATGGAGCTCAGTTTATTTGTATCTGTCTTTTTGTTTACAGTGTTTTCCTCTGTTTATATGTATCATCTCGTGGACCAATCTCTTCTGGTAATTTTTTTCGGTTTTTAATATTTCTACATTTTCAAAATCTACATGATGATCCAGACTATGTGCATGAGAAGCCAAAGCACATCTTTCTGGATATTTTCTTATATTCGACCTATGTAGCGCCATTCTACTTTTCAACCACTGTGAGGTGTGTCCAATGTAACATTTTTCGCAGCTTTCACAATTTATTTTGTAAACGACATTACTTTGCAGGGGTGTTGGTATAGGGTCTTTTATTTTGGTGTACAGTGACCTTATGGTTTTTTGGTTGTAAACTGCAATCTTCACATTATCTTCTCTAAACACATTTTTCAATTTTCCTGTTAAGTTTGTAACATTAGGGTACGATGCATAATGTGTCCTAGTTGTTGTCGTATTTTGTTCTTCTGTTCGTCCAGTCTGTGTTTCACTGTCCGCATATAGTAGTTTCTTTAACATGCTGTTAGGGTATGCATTTTCTCTAAGGATCTGATGTAGTTTTCTTATCCCTTCTTCTATGAATGACTTATATGACATATTTCTGATATCCTCTTTTTCATTTGATTTATTGTGTTGATTTTTACATTTATGTTGTGGTCTGAATAGAAATGAATGATCTTATCTGAATGAGTGTTCTTTCTGTACCATTTCAACTTTACTTTCTTGTCCTGCCTATATGCTCTGGTGTCTAGGAATGGTACCGACTGTTGTGTATCTTCTGTTTCCAATGTGAACTGTATATCTGCGCAGATAGAGTTGAAACAATCAAGTGTAAGTTGGATTTGTGTTTCTGGTACTATCATAAAAAGGTCATCTACAAATTTCTTCACTATCAGAACAGTAAACGGTAACCTAGGTAAGGTTAAGTTTAATTTGGTGGTCCATAACATATTGTGCCACGATGGGGGATAACTTGGACCCCATTGCACATCCAAAAACTTGTCGATAAAATTCTCCCTGGAAGGGATAAGAAAACTACATCAGATCCTTAGAGAAAATGCATACCCTAACAGCATGTTAAAGAAACTACTATATGCGGACAGTGAAACACAGACTGGACAAACAGAAGAACAAAATACGACAACAACTAGGACACATTATGCATCGTACCCTAATGTTACAAACTTAACAGGAAAATTGAAAAATGTGTTTAGAGAAGATAATGTAAAGATTGCAGTTCACATCCAAAAAACCATAAGGTCACTGTACACCAAAATAAAAGACCCTATACCAACACCCCTGCAAAGTAATGTCGTTTACAAAATAAATTGTGAAAGCTGCGAAAAATGTTACATTGGACACACCTCATAATAGTCACGGAATGCATACATGCACTTAACAACACCAGATCAAGAGACTAACTGATGAACGACATAAGGACGAAAATAATAAACCAAAGGACAACGGGCAAAATTGTTTCAGTTCAAGTAAAAACTCAGGAATCAGAACCTGGCATCAAGACAGCAGACAGAACCGCAAAGGATCTCTACGAAGACAGCGACACCATAGACATACCGACGACAAAACAAGAACTAAACAAAGACAGAAAAGCTAAAAAAATGGAATTATGGCAAGAATACTGGCGTACCAGCAACAAAGGCAGGAAAACATTCGCAATATTTCCCAAAGTATCACGCCAACTACTACAACTGACATGGAAGACGACACAATTGATAACTGGACATGGACACATGAAACAGTATTACACGAGATTCAACTTACGAACGACAACGGACCAATGCATCTGCGGACACGGAACAGAAGACCAGGAACACATTATAAACCACTGCACAATGATCAAAAGGACAGAAGCCAGGAACAAACTCAAAGACACACTGACAAAACGAAACCTAACATACCCTCCAAAAATAACTGACACTAGACCGACTGACAGCGAGCTGTGGATTGAGCTGAACAAATGGGGTGAAGCCATGATTGAGGACGACGACACCAACCAGGATGCAGACAGCGAATGAAGAAACATCTTTTGCTTATTTATTCAGAAATGTATAACGTATAACTGAACCAAAAATAACCAATGTAAACCATATTCGGAAAAAAAAAAGGAAAAAGAAGAAAAAAAAGAAGAGAAGAAAAAAAAGAAGAGAAGAAAAAAAGGGAAGAAAAAAAAACGGACAAAAAAAGGGGCAAAAAAAGGACAAAAAAGGGGGGGGGCAACTTCTATCTCCGCTAATTGGAGCGTGGTGTTGGGATGGGTTCTTTTGAGAGTGGTTTCCCTGGATAGACGGTATTTAGATTGGTCATAAGCTTACGGCAGGAGGGCCACCTCTTTTTGAGGAAACAATCATCTCTCTGTATCTGTTATTCGTTCATATATGTACTGAGTCCTTTAGATATTTATATTGACTCTTATTCCTAATAAATAATAATAATAATAATACATAATTTCAAACAGTGTGAAAGTGTCGAATCATCACAATTCTCATGGGAGTGTTTTGTTTTATTACTATTGGAATTGCAATAATGGTTTCCACAGGAACTTGTAAACCATGCCTATTAAGAGTTATCAATAATTTTTTAGCTTGAATTTTGGGAATATTCGACTCTACCAACAGTCAATTCCGTTATTGGTGGTTGAATTACTCGGATAACATTAATGGCGGTAAAAATGGTTACGGTATATGTCCTAATAGGTGAGAAAACTCCAGAATTTAATGAAAATAACACTCACTTGGAGCACAAATATCCTCATCGAAATTGCACACAATAACGAACCTCGCACAGTACAGTAACACCGATAAACACAACTAACTAATCTATCCATAAAACCCCTCGCGATGTCTTGGTAAACTCGCTGTTTATACAAGTCGATTTGATAGACAAATAGCGCTTGCGTGAACAGATTGAACTTGTCAATCGCATGGTGCGCTCTCCTCTCCAAGTTATCGCATGGAGAGGTCCCAAGGATATCGCATGGCGAGGTGTCCAAGATATCGCATGGGCACATCAGTGGGAAATTCGCTACGTAACATAACATAGAGATCTATGGCACCTTGCGGTAGGAGCTTCCATAAAAGTCGCATTGCAAACTCTCAGAGATATCGCGGAGAAGTCTGTGTTGCCTGGGCCTTGTATTGACGATTAACTTAGGAACGTCTCTCACCATTCTTGGCCTATGTTGCTGTTGGTCTGGAGCCTGCTCTTCAGCTAGTTCTATCACTCATTGCCTTGCCCCCAGGGCTATTACTTGGTGTTGTTTGTTCGAAGCATCTGTCACCTACTCTTCACCATGTTCTATTTCTGAAATATCTCTCACTTGTTTCGTTCTTGGCCTTGCCCCCAGGGTTGCTTGGTATTGTTGGTTTGGAGCATCTGTCACCTGCTCTTCACTGTGTTCTATTTCTGTAACATCCCTCACATGTTCTGTTATTGGCCTGTTGGAGCGAGTACCAGTCCTGGTTTTGCCCGCGATATTTCCCACCACTGGCTTGGTCTTCAGCTGTGTCGATTGTCAATTGCTGATGTTGGCTCGAAGCATCTCTCACCTGCTCTTCAGCTTGTTGTTCCGTCCTTTTTTGCTCTTGAGACGCCATAAGATTCCTTTTTTTTTAGATGACTGATCTGATCTCTAAGGTTTTTCTGCGTCATGAAGTCAAGGTCTGGATAATTTTCGCACCACAGACCATGCAGCCTATTCGTGTATCCTCGTCTTTCGGGACTTGATCTTCTGTATAGCGCAGACAGCAGACATCGCTGCTTGGGCGTCCACTTGCGACGTCCCCTTTGTGCCATCCTGTTTTGGCTGCTGGTTCCGACTGCGAGCTGCTCTTTCGAGCGTTGAATCCCTATGCGACCGACAACCTGGATTCTCTCCTCATCGACGCCCTCCTCGTCTAAAGGTTATGTCATGTTATGTGGTCTATGTTAAGTGGTAAGGGCTATTATAGTCTTAGAGAGTACTTTAATCATCCTTTGTTATAATGATTTTGTTTTCTTTGCGGTAATTTCTTCTGATATGTTTTCATGATGTATACTTGATTTGACTTGTCTCATGCATTGAATGTCTTATGGGAAGAATAAAGCTTATTATAGTGTGTGAATATCGACTGGTAAGAATCTAATGTAAGGTTGATCGTCGGGTATGCAGTCATAAACAAAAAGAGGAAAAAACTACTCTCTCTTCTTGTACATTGGATGTTATTCTGGATGTTTCTGAATGGATCATAAGCGGCCTTATTTAGTTTTGTCCATCTCACATTGTTGTAGGTGACACATAACATAATAATGTTGTAACATTGTACTTATCACCCCTTTTTGTATTTTTAGCAGCCCTGATGAAGGAACTGTAAAGCTCCGAAAGCTTGACCACAATAAAGAGAGAGTAGTTTTTTCCTCCTTTTGTTAATGACTGCATACCCGACGATCAACCTTACAAAAGCTCATTATTATTACTATGGAAGGCGCCTGCCCTCTCAGCATCCTGCCGTTGGTGTCTTGTTCAGCACCAACTCCAGACGGGCCCTGACGATGCATAGGCAGCGACTGTGTTTTGAGGCTTAGCTGATATCTGTCCGACATCGGTTGAGAGTGGCCAGGTCCGCGGTATTGTCACACCCGGGATTGTCATTATTATTATTTTTTTAATTACAATCCATGGTTTTAGGAGAAATAACCGGGGTGTCTACCACCAACGATTCAATCCCTGGCCAGTCCCCTTCTGATGGTCGCGCAGGTAGACAGTATCACTGCTTTTTGCATTTGACTAATAATTTTTTGATATTCTCTCATTCCCAACATTTCCAAGGCCCCTGCCAGCTCTCTATCTACAAGGCCATTAGCAGAAATAATCATTGGCACAATATGAACATTCCTAAGTTGGTAAATGTTCTTCAGTTCATTTGCCAAATCAGTTTCAATGAATAAGATGGATAACACATCTGAGAACTTCTCCATCCTAGCTTTTCTGATGTTTTCATCGAGTGGTACACTGGTTTCTATGATGAAGGCAGAGTTGTCTTCTTATTTCTGACCAGGAGGTCAGGCTGGTTATGCTGATCTCTTTGTCCGTTATAACCCCCATATCCCAATACACCTTGACTCTGTCATTTTCTAAGAAATCAGCTGCTTTCAGAAGTTCTTGGTTTATGCAGATTTCTTGGTGTAAGATTCCAGCTACTTTGTTGTGTCGGTCCAGATAATGTTAAGGCGCCAGGTAAGTACAAGCTGAGGTGAGGTGTTGTATTGTTTCTTGTGTGGAGTAGCAGAGTCGGCATCTGTCATTAGCTATTTCTTGTTTTGGGGGTGTGTTTGCGGTAGCTCCTGGTAGCAATGACTTGGTCTTGGATTGCATGAATGAATCTCTCGTCCTCCGGCATGAGGAAATCCCTGCCTAAGGTATGTGGTGGATAATGTATAATACTAGAAACAGGACATTACCCAGATAGATGGAAAACAGCGGACACCATTGTCATTTGGAAGAAAGGAAAGGACAAAAAGGACCCGACCAATAAGTCTATTACCGGCCCTGAGCAAAGTAATCGAGAAAGTGATTCATCGACGTCTGACTGAAAACATCCCAAATCATCAATGTGGTTTTAGGACCAAACACTCAACCATCGATCAACTGGCAAGAATCACGGAAGAAATAAAGGAGAAACTTAACCTGGCCAAGAACACCGGCGCTGTTTCTCTAGACATAGAAAAAGCGTTCGACAAGATGTGTATATAAGTGAAAATATGGCCGGAAAACCAAGCAGACAACAGACTTTTTCGAGTCATTCAGATATCCTATTATCCTTTATTTCACTCGGCGTGATTGGTAAGCGGTAAGCGGGCCATGGTTCGATCACTAAATGACTCGAAAGAGTCGGTTGTCTGCTTGGTTTTTCGGCCAATTTTTTGATTGCATGAAGAAATTATTGACATATGTACGTTTTTGGAAAGCTGATGAAACAGGGAAGTTTTTCTTCACATTTGTTTACCAAGTTTATAATACTCTTTTCGAGTAATTCTCAATTTTTTTATCAAGATTTTATGAGGAAAACAGGTGCAGCCATTTATGACACTGTATATCTCGTGTTATCTGAATTTTTAGTGAATACTTTTTCGCAAGAAATGAAGACCATCTCCTCAGCTTTCAAAAAAATTTTAATTGAATATTCAGAGTCGAGTAGTTTGCACAAAATTAATTATTTTCGATAACGAAGCAGAAAATTTCAAAAAAGCTGAAAAATCGCCATATCTTCGTAACCATAGATTTCCGGACCATGCTTTACTCGACGCAATTCACTGCAAATGACGTCTAGTATATCCCTTTCCAAGGTTCACGTCGAATTACCAAACACCCTGTATACATGTACATGTACATTTGAACATACAATTGATTTTTCAGCAGTAGATTGTTTTTTCTCGAATGGTTTGAATGAACGATTAAATCAGACATTAGAGAACAGAATGAGATGCGAACAAAATGAGAAGAAAAATAGAGGTTGGACGAAAATAGCCGATGTGATGTACCGAGAGATAAGGAAACAGATAATAAAAATTCCACGGATACAATAAAGAAATAGTCGACAGGGATAGGAAACATTATAATTTTAAAATTGGAGATTATGTTTATGTTGAACATAAATCTCAATTTAACAGAAAGAAAACTTGATGAAATAAGAAGAGGACCTTTTCCAATAGTAAATACAATTTCAGACAATTTCTATGAGATAGACATTGGAAATAGAAAAATGGACAATAATTATTTCCATGTAACAAAGTTGCTCCCATATGACAATGTCAACATATAGTGGTTGTTGCAAACCTTGTGTGGGGGGATGTAAACAAGAACAGTATAATTTTCTCTAAGAAACCACTTTCAATTTTCCTTTCTATGTTTCATCTATCTTTAACTTGGAGAATGTCTCGATTTGTCAATTGTAAATTGATGTCATTTTATATTTCAAATATGGTAAATTGAGAATTCGAAGTAAAAGCACTATTTTTATTTCTTTCCGGTTCGTTAGTTATTCCCATAGAAATCATAATATATAATATACTTACTCTAGAATGCTAAATCAATTGGATCGAAGTGTTGCAAAAATTTCAGTGTGGTCCACAATGCGCATACGTGCCTTCAGGTTGTTTCTAAACAGGGTCGGCTTCAATAAAATTTTATGCTGTTATTGTTGCAGTTGGATTTAATCAATTCATAATTAGTATTCGACACTTACTAGTTGTTTTGAACATATTGATAATTTTCAACAGCTATTTGAATGGTAAATTTGGAATCATCAGCGACTGGAAGATAAGCTGAAAATCTTTCATTATTCCAAAACCTCTTCAGGCGTTGAAAAAACCCGGTTTCGGTATAAAAATTAATTCAAGGATCAAGGAAGACAAATTCTGGTTAAAAAACAACGAATCTTTTGGTAAAGTACAGAAAAAAAATCAAATGAGCAAAATATACTAATATATCCCTTCAGGACAGTTCTATTCTTCGGTGTTCCTGCAATTTTTGGGTTGGCAACTTGGACCGAAGTCTCCCATTGATTTAGCATTCTAGAGTAAGTATATACAGATATGTATAGACTACAGGCCCGTGTCGAAAATTGATGGGTCATTTGAACCAGAAGATGACCTATCTAGAACGATAGAAGGACATAAAATAATAAGATTCAGCACTATGCCGTCACTTGTAAGCTGTCCAACTGAGTACAGGTGGCAATTCAAAAGGACAGGTAGACTGGGTACATTTGGGTCATATGACTTTTGACGGCATTCTTACCATCGATAGCTCCATGGAAAATAATAGGAAAACGGGCAGTGCCGTACAAAAATGATGCGCCATATATTCGGAAAAATGTTTTGATTTTCCGAAAATTTCCATGGTAAAATAGGTCATTTGACTTTGTACGGCATCAGTTTTATACGGTTGCCATACATCTTCTAATCCATTATTCAGCAACGCCGTCCAAAAATCATGCGACAAAGGGAAAATATCGAGGGTTGCAACCCCCTCTCTTGCCGTGCTCCAGGGGGTCATTTGAAACAGTACGGCTTCGGTTCCAAAACATTATCCAGCACTCAAAATTACTATTAAAAATAATGCCGTCAAAAAAAAGTTGTTCATTTTGATGTTATATCAATAATTATCTTAATTTCATCTTATGCTTGACCCATAAAGCTCTAAAGTCATTTGACCCAGTACGGCAACTTTTTTTTTTACATGATACTTCAAGATACAATTCGTATATTATATTGCCGTTCAAAAGAAACTGTTCTAAAAAAAATTATAGAGAAATACAAAAAGTGAAATTTTTCATATTATTGTAAAAGTTTGGAACTCATAGATTAATGATATATAACAATTTTCTACATTTTATCCCTTGTTTTGAATAGTATTAAGGTAAATAAATTAGGAACAAATGATGCCGTACATTTTTATCCAGACCATATCATTTAGGATGATGAAAATTGCGCTACCATTTTGAGGATACTCTATGGTCATTTGATACTGTACGGCATCAACATATTTTTGAAGAGAAAAATTGAAAAAAATGACAAAATCATTATACCTTCTGAAGTGTCTATATCATACCCAACAAGTGAAACCGTCAATCCAAGTATCAACAGTTTTGTATACTTTTTGGTTTAAAAAAAGGTATACTTGAAACATTATTGATACATATATAATTGATTGTTCACTGTAAGTGAATGAATAAATCAACTATTCTCTAGAAAAATTTTATATATTTATAACTATCAATGGTGATAATAACACAAATTTAATAACTTAAATTATTCGCTATCCAAATCAGCCTCTGAGTTGTTAATATTGGATATACTGTTTATTCAATATTTACAGTGTTTTCATTCGCATTTGGAAGAATGATTTGAGAATGAAGACACATAACTCATTGAGTTAGTTACGGTTTCCTGCTACAGGGGGCGCTCACCGTGGTTAGTTCAATAAACTGACATTGAAATATTGTGATGATTTTCAAAAATAAATACAAAAAAACTGCCAATCTCGCGAGAACTCGGAATTAGCGAGATCTCGCTGTATTGTTATTCTCACACTCGCGAGATCTCGCCTTAGCCCTAATCTCGCGAGATTTGCATTTCCTAGAATCAGGCGAAGAAACTGATGACATCATACGTAAATGAATAAATCCTTACAACTTTGATCTGTACGTGAGACTTTAATTTTGACAAAAACATACTCATGTTTCAGAAAATGATAAAGAAGATTATTCGGAAGCTGATGAAGACGTTGATTCTGATAACAACTCAGAGGCTGATTCGGATAGCGAATAATTTAAGTTATTAAATTTGTGTTATTATCACCATTGATAGTTAAAAATATATAAAATTTTTCTAGAGAATAGTTGATTTATTTATTCACTCACAGTGAACAATCAATTATATATGTATCAATAATGTTTCAAGTATACCTTTTTTTAAACCAAAAAGTATACAAAACTGTTGATACTTGGATTGACGGTTTCACTTGTTGGGTATGATATAGACACTTCAGACGGTATAATGATTTTGTCATTTTTTCAATTTTTCTCTTCAAAAATATGTTGATGCCGTACAGTATCAAATGACCATAGAGTATCCTTAAAATGGTAGCGCAATTTTCATCATCCTAAATGATATGGTCTGGCTAAAAATGTACGGCATCATTTGTTCCTAATTTATTTACCTTAATACTATTCAAAACAAGGGATAAAATCTAGAAAATTGTTATATATCATTAATCTATGAGTTCCAAACTTTTACAATAATATGAAAAATTTCACTTTTTGTATTTCTCTATAATTTTTTTTAGAACAGTTTCTTTTGAACGGCAATATAATATACGAATTGTATCTTAAAGTATCATGTAAAAAAAAAGTTGCCGTACTGGGTCAAATGACTTTAGAGCTTTATGGGTCAAGCATAAGATGAAATTAAGATAATTATTGATATAACATCAAAATGAACAACTTTTTTTTGACGGCATTATTTTTAATAGTAATTTTGAGTGCTGGATAATGTTTTGGAACCGAAGCCGTACTGTTTCAAATGACCCCCTGGAGCACGGCAAGAGAGGGGGTTGCAACCCTCGATATTTTCCCTTTGTCGCATGATTTTTGGACGGCGTTGCTGAATAATGGATTAGAAGATGTATGGCAACCGTATAAAACTGATGCCGTACAAAGTCAAATGACCTATTTTACCATGGAAATTTTCGGAAAATCAAAAAAATTTTCCGAATATATGGCGCATCATTTTTGTACGGCACTGCCCGTTTTCCTATTATTTTCCATGGAGCTATCGATGGTAAGAATGCCGTCAAAAGTCATATGACCCAAATGTACCCAGTCTACCTGTCCTTTTGAATTGCCACCTGTACTCAGTTGGACAGCTTACAAGTGACGGCATAGTGCTGAATCTTATTATTTTATGTCCTTCTATCGTTCTAGATAGGTCATCTTCTGGTTCAAATGACCCATCAATTTTCGACACGGGCCTGTAGTCTAGTATAAATGTAGTTGGAAACACTGGGGTTTCAGTACAAAATTCGAGCAGTCTTCTAGTCCAGTTGAACAGTGGAAGAATCGAAACCTCAGTGCTATTCGATATCGAATAAGCGGCTGGTCCAGTCTAATGGCAGTTTCGATCGTAGTGGGGATGCCTGGATCTCTGCTGCTCATCGCGGATCGAAGATCGAATTCAGTTCAGTCGTAATCCGAACTTGGATTTGATAGACCATACATACTGTTTGAAAATAAATTAGGTTCCGCGTGAATAATAGTATATTGTTCAATGAGCGGTAATGTGAGTCATAACACTTCGACTTCTTCAGTAAAATTCGAATTCATTTTCATTTTCAAAATTGAAAACAGTTATCAAAAGCGCTGACATAATGTTCTGTGTTCACTGAATATTTCATGCAGTTATAGATGCAGCTATGGACAGTCTAATGAACTGTCATCGGTCCATGCTTGGTTATTTTGGGTAGGTTTTCAGCATTTTACATTGTTTTTCTTGAATGAAAACCGGCCATTCTTCAGAAGTGTTGTGAACTGTATCAATGGACAAGAACGATGGTAGGGTTGGGTTGTTCAGAATATCGTCTATCGTCATTTTCCTACATATTTCTATTTGAATGAATAAGCCAGAATCAGACAATCGAAATTGATCACCTGTGTTGAGAGAGTTGTTAATACCTATACCCAACTGGGAAATTCTTCACTATCAGAATTCACCCCTTTCATAAAAATATCCACAATAATTAGATACCTATCAATTCAATTTAAATACATCCAAATTATTCAAGTGACATTTCTCGTACTCGCCTACTCCCCTCGATATCATTAATTTTATTTATTTATTTATTATTTGCCGCTTCGACAACAAGGCCATTAGCGGTTTCAGTTTGATAAGTTTACAAAATTTTCAGTATTATTCTCAATATATTATACATGGCATGGTATTGTGTCATAGATATAATCATATTTTAAGTTTGATGCTTTTAATGAATGCTATTGTATTGGTGCAGGACGGTGAACTAATGTTGGGGGCTTCTTCCATTTTGTTGCTAACGTTGTGTACTTTTCTTTGGGTTTCGAATAGTTGGCATTCTATGATTATATGCCGTGTGGTGAGTTGGGAGTTGCACATTTGGCACCGTGGAGGAGATTTCTTCTTTAGTAGATATTGATGTGTTTCTCTTGTATGGCCAATTCTGAGTCTTCTTAGGATGACGAGGTTTTGACGTATTCGTGTGATTGGAGGATTTGTATTGATTGTGGGATCTATCAGAGCAAGCTTCGATTTTCTTTGTTGCCAGATTAATTTCCACTTGTTTTTGATTTTATTCTTGCAAAGGTTACTTAGGTCGTAGCTTGTCAATACTTCTATATAAAGACCATCAATAACGGCTTACTTTGCTGCTGCATCCACCTTCTCGTTACCTACAATGCCGCAGTGGGAGGGAATCCACATCAATGTCAGTGATTTATTGGTGTTTTGGATAGAGCAGATGAGATCTGGGATGTTACGTATAATGGTATTATCACTGTAAGGCCTCTTGATGGCTTGAATTGAGCTAAGAGAGTCAGTACATATAATGGGCTGACCTTGTTCAGCTATAAACTCTGAAGCTTTCTGAATTGCAACTAATTCCGCTGTGAATATGCTGCAATCTATAGGGAGTTTGAACTTTCTAACGGAATTCGCTGAAAGGAATGCACATCCTGTTCCCCCGGAGGACTTCGAGGCATCTGTGAAAACAATATCGTCATTCTGGAAGTGGGATACCCGATCCTTGAAGTTGTTCTTTATAATATCAGGATGAGTTTCATTTTTATGAAAGCTTTTTAAGAAAGTATCAATAACTGGTCTCTTCATTGTCCATGGTGGTGATCCTGTATTCCTGAAGGGAAGGCTCCTGGGGAAATTGGTTTCCAGTAGATCATGATTGACTAGGTGGTAAAGTGGTTGTCTTAGGTTTGGTTGGTTTCTATAAGCTTCACTAAACCTTGAGCTGTAGAGCTGGATTTGGGTAGGATTATTGCTGTGGCGGATATTCGGGCGGCATAGGTTGACTGAAGCATTAATCTTCTAAATTTAAGGGGTAATTCACCAGCTTCTCTACTCAAACTATCCGAAGGGCTTCATTAATGAATTGTTCCCTTTCAACAAGCGTGACTTCTGTGGTCGAGAATTGAAGCGCGTAATGAACGTCAAAAATTCACTTCTTCCAAATTCAATTTTTGAATATTCAGGCCAAAGGAAAGGTAGAAATGAATGGCCAGAACGTTACCTTGGTGTCTGAAAAAGTGTTCCCGATAGATCCGACTGTTTTTATCAATTTGGTAAGCTGTTTTTCCTATTTGTATTAGAGTGAGTTATATATAGGCGTGAATTATCATTACCCACACTATTGGTTTATAGAAACTATTACAGATCAAAATCAGTTTAATAATGGATATATTATTCTATGGGAGTAGATAAATATTGTTATATAATAGTATTCTATTATTTTTCATTGAGTATAATTCAATACATTAACTGAGACCTTTTTTGCAGCTCAAACTCAACTGTTACTCCCCAAGATACTAAAAGGTAATTGTACAGTTATAATTTGCCGTTTGACAATGAATATTCAAAGAAATATATTTACAGAGATCAAGTATCATTCCTCGATGCAGAAATTTACCAGATTATATGCATACGACGAAAAGATCTATTCTTGGACTGACATTGAATGGGATCCCTATACAAGAAGTGAAAGAAAAACATAATTTTTAGGTTTCTTGATCTGCATTGAAAGTTTGGAACAAATGTATTATATGCCATCGAAGAATAATTCCTTAAAGAATCTTCTCACTTAAAAACTGTCGCAGGACTGTTAATAGCTGTTCTTTGGATGTGTTATGCCGGGTTTCCACCAAGCGGACAGGTCAAAACAAAACACGAACTGTCCGTTCGGACAGAAATTTCGTACAATTTTGTTTGGAAAATGTTCGAAGACTGTTGGGGTTCCCAACGGACTTTCAGTTTACACCAGTCGCGGACAGAAATGAATGAAAACTGTTCGTGTTTTGTTTAAGTTTGATTCAGTTTACATAGAGACACCGGACGTGTAGTTGTGAGAATGTGGCGCGCTGCAAACTTGAGAGAACAAAACGACGAGGATTTATTTTAGCTGGCAATTACATTTTACATTATTAAAAAAAAACAAAACTAAACGCCGGTTTTGGATTAGGCCATCCTTAAGGCAAAAAAGGGGAAATGTGACTTCTAAACTGTTACAAGATCTCACAGGAGATGATCTGAGTATAGGAGGTAAACTTCGATCAAGTTTTAATAAACATTACGACTTCTTCCCTTCACGCACCGAATCAAACTACCACATTAGATCGCAACAACGTAAATAAAAACAAACTGGGCGTTCACACCAAGCTGACAAACAGTCCTAGAACTCGTAAATCCTTTGAAGTTTACCGACATTGGATGGGACTCTGTTTGTGTCCGTAAAAACGCAATTCGCGGACTTTCGAGTCCGGAAAACAATCCACAAGTTCTAGAACAGTTTGCAAACAGTTCGCGGACTGTCACAAACGGACCGAGTTTGTGTTTTGTTTTTGTTTTGTCCGCTTGGTGGAAACCCGGCATTAGAAGTAAAAGTGGACATAACAATAACCCCACTGCAAGACAGTTCGAGGCGCATACAAAAGGTTGATTGTTCACTCACAAATATCCGCTTCTGATACCGGAATTGCCATCAATATGGAATCCATCAGTATCCTGACATCCAGATCTGTAGTTAGCATTCTTTCATCTCAACATGCAACCAATATTGAAAGAAATGAACAGTTTGCTTTAGTAATGAAATAGTATATTCTAAAACTAAAACTAGTTGCAGAATGGGCTCCTATTCCAATACGAATGCGAAATTCGAAAACGAGCGACGAAGGAGCGAAATTTCGAACGCATGAATTGCATTCTGCAACGATTATTCTTAGACGATATTTTCTCTATTTCAGTCAAATTTCTTGAAATGCTGTTGAAATTCAATTAAAAATTCAGATTAAACATCCGAGTGACTTTTGTATTGTATCTTGGCAGTTGGCGACTGATACGAAATTGACGTTGTGTTGAAAATTGATAGTATCGGAAGCCAGTGCTGACAACCACAAAACGAAAAATATAACTGAAAACAATGCTGTAATGAGTTCCTTACAGTACTGTTTTTAGAACTGTAATGAACTCATTACGATACTGAAATTGAGAAAGTGTTTTTACAGATATGTATGAATTTGTGTATGCAACTTCAACAGCATGGAATCTCACTTCATATTTAGAAAATATTGTAGGATATGTTGTTCGGATACTTGAGAAGTTTATTTTATGTCGAAAGTACCTCGATTTTTTGAGAAATGAAGTAGATGTCTCACTTCTCCAAAGAAGAAAAACATATGGAAGATTAATAAGGGCTATCCAATTTGTACTTGATGTTCGTAAAGAGGGCGAAAAGTTGTTCAAATTCTCCCATAAAACTCCAAATATTTTCAATAGAAAAGTTGAACATTTTTTACCAGTTCTGATCAGCCAAACTATGTTTAATGTTAATTCATCCATTTTAGGCCATTTTGAAAATCATCTTTTTGATGTAAATTTCATTGATGGACATACTGATCAGTTGATTAAAATTATTTTGAAAATGATTTCAGAATAAGGATACATCATGAAACAACTAAACTCTCAGATGAGTCAAAAAAAATAGTTCAAGATCTATGAATACTAAAATTATATTGTTTAGGAAATTAGGAATGGATAATATTAAGATTTCAATGTATTGTGCTATTGTGGAAACTGATTGTGATTGACTATAATTATTGTTTCAATAAAACACCTATCAGTGATTATTTTGATATTTTATTGGGTAATTCATTTTCTGTAACATGGGTAAATCTTCTGACTCAACATATTTTCGTGAATTATATTAAGTGAATTCAGGTGAGCTCATTTTTTTCTTCAACCGGTTCATCTTTAAGGCGGATTCTTCGGCAAGTTCATTTAGCTAATATACATATCAAATTGGAACCAAATTTCAGCTAATTGTGGTAAATAGTTCCAAAGATATTGAGCTCCGAAGCAATCATTTTCAAATGTGAATAACTACGGAACCACGCGAAAAAATTGGCACCTAATCGGACAATGTGGGTATATTTATTTTACCCCGTCGAATTTAATTGAATTCTGATTTCATCAATAAAAAGTTATTTACCTAACGTGCGAATAGTGTACTTTTCAGAACGAAAATACAGTTATACATAGGACACGCGGAGGTGTATCACTTCCTCCAAACAACACGGCAGATCCACGCCACTGGCGGTAAATTCACGCGAATCTAGTTTCTGCATTGTTGCCAGCGTGATATCCGTGGAACAAGGACCGCTACATCTGTCCTTGTTCCACTTATGGGAAATTAGTCGGGATGTTGGCTTCAAAAGTTCCTGAATTTATGAATGACATGCCAGGTCTCCTCTTTCCTTTGTCTAAGATTCAACCCGAATTCAATTAATTCAATAACCAAAGATTTTATATTTCTGTTAGTCTGCAAGTTTAGACGAGCAGGTTATAGAATATCACGGTATTGTATTGCTTTCCACATTCACAAAGCTACGGAAGATGCCTTAATCGGGCAAATCATCTAGAGCGATTGTTAAAATGGAGGTCCACCTATGTACAAACATTCCCTTCATTTATTATTCATACATAGTTTTGTTGAATTTGCCTTGACGCACCTCAATGAACAATGATTAAGTATTTCATATTTCGTATTCATAATAACAAAAAAATTTTCAGATTCAGCAAAAAGACCAGTTTGCCTGACCGAAGAATGTGTGAGAACAGGTAATTATGCAACATTTTCTCCCATCTTTATACTCAATGATTTTGATTTCAGCTTCTTCCCTACTATCAGCTATGGATCACAATGTAGACCCATGCCAAAACTTCTTCCAATATGCTTGTGGCACGTGGAACAAAAAACATTTGATTCCAGAAGATAGGAGCTCGATTAGTACTTTTGAAGTGATGGCAGATCAATTGCAACTTATTCTCAAAGGTGCCGAAATTAATCAATCCTTTGCAAATAAATAAGAAAAAATATGGGTGATATAAAATTCATCAAATCTATAACCCGTAGTTAGCATACGACCACCCATTCTGTTACTGAATTCGCCCAACACTGTTGTTTGAGAGATAAAGAGAGAGAGGACCTTAGGTCCTTCAGCTCATGTAAAATTAATTAATATAACATATATTAAATTACAAAAAAAGAAATAAAATCATTGGATTCCTTTATAGTCTTCTTTTAGTCTCTTTATTATTGTAGATGTTGGAAACTTCCTTGTAGGATTGGGGTGAGGATCTTCTTGGTAGAGTTGAGTGATGCTGTGATGATTTATGAGTCTTGTATTGAATTTTGTATTCAGTTTCTTGAATCTTTCTGCGATTGGTTCACTTTTGGTTAGCCTGAAAAGGAGTTCGTTGGGTGGGTTATACAATCTGTTATTGGGATGTCTTATCTTTGTGATGATTCTTAGCGCTATTCTTTCTCCTTTTTTCAGGTTTCTCAATGCGGGGTTTAATAATAATAATAATAATCTTTATTCACAGGAAAATAATACATTGTGAATAAGTTTAACCCACCAAAAGTTTACGTGGGGAGTCATATAGTACCTACATGTCAATAGGTATATAAAATTCCAAAAACAACACTACAGTAATAATAATTTAACAATTAGGTATATGACACTTCAACATTTTGGGGACAAACTATACAAGATGATCTGACCAGTACTCATCAATCGTGTAATAGGCTTTCTTGTACAGAATCTTCTTCAGCTCTTGTTTCAGTCTCTTCTTGTTCATCTCTTTCAGATTTGCAGGAATAACATTGTATACAGGGTGGCCATTTGAAAACGAAACAGACGAGATTACAGACGAAATAAATTTTTTCGATAGAAATGCTCGGACAGGTCGATTTCTGTTTTAAGGGGGACAACTTAAGATGTAGGTTACGGACGCATAGCGCTTCAACCCTTGCTACTACAACCCTCACCCCCAATTTTTGAATAGGGAAGATGGGGTGAGTGATACCTCATTTGAAAGGTATTTTTATACTGATTTCAGCACAGTAATTGTTTTTTCATTTTATGCATTAGTTCTCGAAATAACGACATAATCGTCGCAAAATCGCCAAAATACACAATTGAAATAATTGAAGTGCGACAAACCGATACTTACAAGGTGAAATCGCTCTTCCCAAAGTCATTGAAAACACTAACAAAATTTAAAACTTCATCCAGTTCCACAACAATGAGATCGTTCATCAATCGAGATAAGTAGAATGACAATTCTAGGAGCAGAGAACAGGTGTCAAACGCGAGCATATGGAACCGTAAAAACCATAGGCGTATCGGTTGATCGGGTGTTATTTCTTAAGTTTTACTTTCTTCAATAAATTGTAGCAAGCTCGGGAAAGGTACCGAATGTCTGTTCTGGAATTTACGGAATTGTGAATTTTGATCTGTATCATTTCGTGTAACAAGCGTTTATAAAGTTGGGGGTGTCTGCCTAGGATGTCGACATCATCAAAGTTGAAGCGATGGCCAGTGGACTCGCTGTGGTGAGCGAGGGCAGTTTTAGGGTTAGTGATGGGCAGACGAACTGAACGTTTATGCTCTTCAATTCTAGTTTTAAGGTATCTACATGTCTGCCCAACATAGACCTGTGAGCAATCACTGCATCTAATCATGTAAATTAATGTCCGATTGGAAAGACGCTGGAGTTGTATCTTTAATGTGGGTGAAAAAGTTGGAACCCGCTGTGTTTTGATTCTTGAACGCTACATGATAATCGTTTGTTCTCAGTATCTGTGCTAGTCTCTCTGAGAGGGACCTTACGTAAACGAGTCCATAGAATCTTCTGATTTTGTCCTCCGTGTTATCTATGCTATGGGAGGGAACAGGGGCGCTGGGGGAGTCCTCGTTGAGCACGCGGTTCACGATGGACATAGGATAGCTGTTTTTGACAAGGATTGTTCTAATATAATCTATGTTTTTCCTCCAGTGTATTTCGTCAGAGAGATGTAATGCTCTATATTTCAGATTCCGGATGATATTTATTTTATGCACGAGTGGGTGGTGTGAGAAAAAGTGTATATACCGTTCCGAAAAAGTGGGTTTGTGGAACCAATCAACAGTTAAAACATTAGCTTCGTGTCGGTCAATTTTGAGGTCCAAAAAACTCAAGTGACCATTGCTCTCATTTTCCAAAGAAAATTGTAAGCGGGGGTGGAAACTGTTGAAAGTACGCAGGACCGTGTCGTCGCTATCGACGGGTATTGAGATGAGTAGATAGTCTACGTATCTACGAAAAATCGGTATTTCGAAAGGTAGTTTTGCGATGCAGGTATTTTGTAACTGGGACATGACTATATCGGCGCATGCAGAGGATATACAGCCACCCATACCGAAGCCAAAGATTTGTTCGTGAATAGTGTTATTGAAAGAGAAGTAGCTGCTTTCTACAATGAAGTTATAAATAGTTTTGAAAGTGAGAAAATCGAAAGATTCATTTTCGATGAGATGCCATTTCTCTTCTATTATACTCAATGCCAGATCTGTAGGTATATTCGTGAAGAGGGAAATAACGTCCAAAGAAACTAATTTGTAACCTGGTGGTAACTGGTATTCGTTAATTGAGTTGAAAAGTTCAAAAGAGTTTCTCACATATGTCTCATCATTGTTGATTGGTTCCACAAACCCACTTTTTCGGAACGGTATATACACTTTTTCTCACACCACCCACTCGTGCATAAAATAAATATCATCCGGAATCTGAAATATAGAGCATTACATCTCTCTGACGAAATACACTGGAGGAAAAACATAGATTATATTAGATCAAAACAGCTATCCTATGTCCATCGTGAACCGCGTGCTCAACGAGGACTCCCCCAGCGCCCCTGTTCCCTCCCATAGCATAGATAAAACGGAGGACAAAATCAGAAGATTCTATGGACTCGTTTACGTAAGGTCCCTCTCAGAGAGACTAGCACAGATACTGAGAACAAACGATTATCATGTAGCGTTCAAGAATCAAAACACAGCGGGTTCCAACTTTTTCACCCACATTGAAGATACAACTCCAGCGTCTTTCCAATCGGACATTATTTACATGATTAGATGCAGTGATTGCTCACAGGTCTATGTTGGGCAGACATGTAGATACCCTAAAACTAGAATTGAAGAGCATAAACGTTCAGTTCGTCTGCCCATCACTAACCCTAAAACTGCCCTCGCTCACCACAGCGAGTCCACTGGCCATCGCTCCAACTTTGATGATGTCTTTTATGATGCTTGTTTAAATATGGAAACTCTTCAAGTAAAATGAATTATATTTCAAAATGATTGAAATTACAACTTCAAAAGTAATTCATAATGACAACCTTCATTTGTCAATCGATGACTATGATTTTTTATATATCATATTCAAATATTGTACAGAATCTTCACGAGTTGCCAACATCTCCCCTTCTCAATTCAAAGTCTTTTAGATAACTGGGAATTCGTTTGGTTCTAACTGGTCTAACTTCACGTTGAGGCTCTGCAGATACTTCTATTCCTTGTTGACTCTCGTGTACAACGTGATCTGGGAATACTTCAGGAATCAGCAGATTTGGAGAAATATCTATCGACTCGTTTGATGAAGTCGAAGGTATATTTCCTCTTGGGTTTCTTGACAACTCGAAGGATTCCATCAGAATATCGAGTGGTAAAGAGTCATTCTCAATTTCAGAACCCTCGACATATCTTTTCTTTAGCTGGTTTGCATGTGCTCTCAAAATTCTCTGTGAATTATTGAGGGATAATTCATACATGACATTTCCAATCTTGTTGGTAATCCTTCCAGGTTTCCATTGGTATCTATTGTTACGATGAACTTGACAATAAACCATATCACCAATTTTAAATGATTTAGAAGATAAAGCATAATTGTCATTGAGTGGCTGAACTCCTTCTCGAGATGGTGGTAACAATAGATCTAAAGTTGTTCTCACTTTTCTACCGATGAGTACTTCAGCTGGAGATGTTCCATTCGGTGTATAACGACTCGGGGTGGTTCGATAAGTTGCTAAAAATGTCTGAATCTGTTGTCCCAACGGTTGTCCTCCCTTTCCAATTTTTTTCAAGGCTCGTTTGAATGTATCGACAAACCTTTCAACTTGTCCATTTGATTGGGGATGGTAGGGTGATGTCCTTATGTGATCGATTCCATTATGTTTGCAAAATATCTGAAAATGTTCACTGCAAAACTGACTCGCATTATCGGAAACAAGAGTTTGTGGATTTCCGAATCTTGCAAAAATCTCTTCCAATGTTCTGATGATGAATGCAGTTGTTGTGTTTTTCGTGCTCACTATTTCTGGCCATTTCGAGTAGGCATCAACAATAATGAAGAAAGAATCTCCTTCTATTGGTCCTGCAAAATCTATATGGAGTCGTTGCCAAGGTCCTGTAGGTGTGGACCAAGAGGAAAATGGAATTTTTGGAGGAGATTTTGCTGCTTCCGCACAACTCGAACATTTTCTAACGAAATCTTGAATATCTGTATCAATATTCTTCCAGTATACGTAGCTTCTCGCTAGTGATTTCATTCTTTCTTGTCCTGGATGACCTTTATGTAACTGGTGTAGAATACGATGCTTGAAAATCTCTGGAACTACGACACGTTCTGCGAACATCAAACATCCATCGACAACTGAAAAGTTTTCTCTTCTGTCATAAAATGATTTGAGTTCTCTAGTCATTTTATCGTTCCTTGGCCAGGTATCATTTTGAACATATTCGATGATCTTTTGAAGAATCCTGCATTTGGAAGTTGCTTGCTGAATCATCCTATGTGTAACTGGAAGTGGATCAATGGCAATGTTAAGAACTTGTAGAACTTCGTCTTCAATCCTTATTGAAGAAATGATATATTCTTCATCTTGAACTGCATTAGAATTGATTAGTCTCGATAGTATATCAGCGTGTCCAAAATCTTCTGTTTTGATATACTCGATTTGAAAATCGTAAGCTTTCATAATAAGAGCATACCTTTGCAAACGATTTGCTGTATGAACAGGAATGCCTTTTTTAGAACCAAATATAGCTAATAATGGCTTGTGATCGCTCTGAAAAATAACAGGGCGTCCATATATCATACGATGAAACTTCTTTGCTGCAAATACTAGTGCAAGAGCTTCTTTTTCTATCTGGCTGTACTTTTTCTCTGTCTCTGTGGGTGATCTGGAAGCATGATAAATTGCTTTCATGGATCCATCTTGAAATTTATGAAAGATGCAAGAACCAATACCACTGTTGGAGGCATCAGCTGCTACTACAATGGGAAGTCCGGGTTGTAGTGAGTCAATAGGAGATTTGACTGTAATATTTCCTTGAATTTGTCGAAAGATTTTTGACACTCATCACCCCATTTCCATTTTGCGTTCTTCTTTAATAATTGATCGAAAGGTTTCCTAAGTTCATGCATATTCCTGATGAATTTTCCGTAATAATTAATTGCTCCAAGATAAGAACGTAGTGTAGATATATCGTGTGGTGGAGGCATATGGATAACTGCTTCAATCCTTGTAGGATCAGGCTGTATTCCGTGTTGATTGACAATATTTCCCAAATATTTAATTTCAGGTAGGTAGAACTTACATTTTTGAATCTTGAGATGAAAACCGAATTCTCGAATTCTTTGTAAAACATTCAGTAAGTTCTGTTGATGCTCTTCTGCAGTCCTTCCTGAAACGATAATGTCATCGATATATGCTGCTGTTCCTTCCAGTCCTGATATCATAGTTTCGATAATTTGCTGAAATATTGTTGGAGCTACTTTAATTCCAAATGGAAGCCTGTTGTAGGTGAATAAGCCTTTATGAGTATTGATTGTTAGGTACTTTCTTGAATTTTCATGGACCTCAACTTGTAGAAATGTATCAGACAAGTCGATAACGCTGAATATTTTCGAATTAGCTAATCTCGAAAAAATATCATCTGGAGTAGGAAGAGGGAATTGGTGAGGTTGAAGTGCGTCGTTCAAACCCGTTGAATAATCTCCACAAATACGTATACTTCCATTTGCCTTTTTCGTTGCTACAATGGGTGCAGCCCATTCAGAAAAATCAACTGGAGAAATGATCTCGAGACTTTGAAGTCGATTCAGTTCTTCTTCTACTTGTGTCAGTGCAGCATAAGCTACTGGTCGTTTTGGACGAAACACTGGCTTAGTTTCTTGCGAAACATGCAATTCCACCTTCATTTTTCTGCAAAGTCCGAGGCTATCATCGAATATATCAGGAAATTTCTTCTGTAATTGTGAAACGCTCTCTGGTGACATGTCATTTTCTGACAAAGACATGACATTGCAAATAGAATTCAGTGGAACGTCCCACAACCCGAACTTTGTGATCCAATCGATTCCCAATAAATTGAGTTGTTTCACTGGTGTAACAAAGCATTTTCCTGAATAAGACTGATTGTTGAAGACTATATTGCATGTGAATTCGGAAATGAGTGGAAGTTGTTGACCGCTTGCATTTTTTACTATATTTTGTGTTGGGAAACATTGAGGCTTTCCTAGTCTGATCCACGTTTCTTCCGATACAATGGTAATATCTGAGGCAGTGTCGATTTGTAGGTTGACTTGTATACCATTGATGATTATATGAAGGTATTTGCGTTCTGTAATTGAATTCAACTGTGATATTATGTTGCTTCTGTTGAACCGCTTGTAATCTCTCCTCTTATTTCTACCACAGTACCCTTCTTTATGACCAACTTTCCTACAATTTTGACATGTGTGATTCTGATAGGTACAATTTTTGGCAAAATGCATCTGGCCACAAAACCAGCAGGCTGTCTTCGGCATGTCTCCGTTTGAGCGTATGTTCTGTTCCTTGTGATTGTTCTTTTTTGAATCATGAGACTTCTTCGGCGATGAAAATTTCTTCTTTTGAGAAATTGCGTTTACTACTGTTGCATTACAACGTTCTATCATTGCCGTATCTTGTTTCAAATTGAGAATACGCTGACATTCAGAAGTTAAATCTTCAAGTTTGAGAGGTTTTGAATCTTTTCCATCGATTATTGATAATAGTTTTGTCCTCACACCTGAATCGTTACCAGACTGAAGTCCACACACGAAAATAAGACATTTGAATTGATCAACTGTTATTTTCCTGATATCAAATTCTTCGCAGAACTTATTTACTTTTGCAGCATATGCAACAAAATCTTCAGTACTATTTTTGGTTAGTTTCATACACTGATAGCGGGTGTTGAAAATTGAGGTTTTCTTTCCAAACATTCCTTTAAGTTTGACTACTGTATCTTTGAAATTGATTTCTTTAGGTTCCTTAGGCAAAATCAGATTGACATATTGTTGATGAACCTGTGTGTCCAATTTTCTCAGTAAAAGTCGTACTTTGGCTGGATCTGAAAGTTTTTGTGCATCCTCTAAGAACAAACTTTCATAACGTTGGTACCATGCATCAAAAGTTATATTGTTTTCTGGATCATAGTGAAATTCGGTGATTCCATTGCCCAAAGTTTCCATACGAAATTCCTCACTTATTTCTGCTGTTTTGGGTAGAACTTCACTTGACTTGAAGTTCTGAGACAGAAGTAAAAGAAATTCTTGTTGATTTTTCATCAATTGATCCTGTTGAAGCTGCGCTTGAACTTGTTGAGCTTTGATGAATTCGGTGATGGTTTTCTGGAACTGTTCTGACATGGTTATTCACTGGTATGGGTTCTTTTTTAAATCCTCGTCGCCACTTTTATGATGCTTGTTTAAATATGGAAACTCTTCAAGTAAAATGAATTATATTTCAAAATGATTGAAATTACAACTTCAAAAGTAATTCATAATGACAACCTTCATTTGTCAATAGATGACTATGATTTTTTATATATCATATTCAAATATTGTACAGAATCTTCACGAGTTGCCAACAATGTCGACATCCTAGGCAGACACCCCCAACTTAATAAACGCTTGTTACACGAAATGATACAGATCAAAATTCACAATTCCGTGAATTCCAGAACAGACATTCAGTACCTTTCTCGAGCTTGCTACAATTTATTGAAGAAAGTAAAACCCGATCAACCGATACGCCTATGGTTTTTACGGTTCCACGTGCTCGCGTTTGACACCTGTTCTCTGCTCCTAGATTTGTTATTCTACTTATCTCGATTGATGAACGATCTCATTGTTGTGGAACTGGAAGAAGTTTTATATTTTGTTAGTGTTTTCAATGACTTTGGGAAAAGCGATTTCACCTTGTAAGTATCGGTTTGTCGCACTCCAATTATTTCAATTGTGTATTTTGGCGATTTTGCCACGATTATGTTTTTTAATGGTATGTTTGTTTTCCTGCTCTTGCCTTCATTTAATGTAAAACGCTGTGCAACTTTAAATTGCCCATCGTGATGTTTCCATTCTTATTGAACCCTTACGTATATTTTGTAAGTCACATTTATTATTGTAGTTAATCATTTTCAAGAAAAAAGAAAACAGGAATGCTTTTAAAGAAGAAAGTCACCATCAGCAATTTCCATCAATGTTATTTTGTATCTCTGTACTGTACGAGTATTTTCGTGATTTTACCAATGCCATTACTTTTGTTATAGTGCCCTGATGATGGAAATATAATTTCCGAAACGTTGGCTAAGTTGGAGGTTTAATTCCTGTAAAACAGACCTTTTCACCACCATCCCATACACGTACTAATATAGTTCTCATTGCCAGTTTCTGAGTTATGAACAATCTTGTTAAACAAGAACTACCTCCCCATATAGTGATGCCATAGCCCAGCAACAACTGAAAATAATCTTGAGTACACTCAAATCAATTTGATGTCTTAATACCAGTAGGGTGTAATTCACTGACATTAGTCTTTTATTTAGGTAATCAATATGATCATCCCACTTCAGGTTTTGATCAAGATATACTCCTTAAAACTTTGTTGACTTTCTGGTAGACAAGGTTCCATCATCAATTTCAACTGATTCCATTTGACCACGTGTCGATTCAGCACTAAACAGAATGCATTCTGTCTTATTCATGTTCATTGATAGTCTGTTATCCTCGCACCACTGTTTGAAAAGATCTCCCGCTAGTTCCGCTTTATTTACTACTTCCGTAAGGTGTTTGCTTTTTATTAATAGGTTGGTGTCGTCCGCATACATATATATTTGTTGAAAGTCATCAGTCAGGAAATTTGGCAAATCGTTTACATAAAGAATGAACAAGAGGGGACCAAGAATACCCCCTTGTGGTACCCCTGTTCCTACATTCTTACATTACTTCTGTGTAAAATGATGACTCCTCCATAACCGCCTTCCCTAGAATAATGGGCACCTAGAACAAAATTTTGCACAACCAGCTGTTTTACATTAATTTTTCCTAGCCAAAGTTCTGTAATTACTGCAAGCTGAATATTCTCCTTTTCCAATATATTTTCGAGATGTTCTATCTTGCTTCTAATTGAGCTAATGTTCAAGTTCAATGTATTAAATGTTTCGTTCTGAATGTGTTCTTCCTGTTCGAAAAAATCTGAACCTTCTGACTATCACTCCTTGGGGCCAAAATTCAGGGTCACTCACCTCTTGCAGTACTTTAAAATCGACTCCAACCTTGAAAGCCCTGCTGAAATTTTCTTTAATTGAAATTTGCTCCACTCGTATTTCTCTCCCTGGGAACCTGTCTGAGAGGAATCTAGTTACATCATCTACAGTACATTTATTGTTTACCTTTCCTAGATAAAGCCAAGCTTTTTGTTCCACAGATTGTAAGGCACCTTTTGTATTGGCATTTGTTCCTTGAATTTTTAGATCGGTTCGATTTCTTTTATTTCGTCGTTCTCTATTGAATTCGCTGAACTCAGTCGCATTTGTTTTGTTTACTTGGTTTGTTTCTATTTGTTGGTCCGCTGTGAACGACGAACCGACCTCTGTGATCGCGGATCTGGTTTTATCGTACTTCCGTGTATTTCCGCTAGATGCTGCCACATTACCGTCAAAGGGATCTGTCCTCAGTTTATCCTCGGGCCCACCTGGTGACACTTTTCCTGCCTCAACAAATGATCCACATCGCTGACGTTCCACTGGAACTACCATCATTCTTTTCTATCACTGGTGTCTTTCCACTGTCTGTGGTCTTTCTCACTGCTGTCAATTCTGTTTCTGTTTGATTATCGAAGAAATGTTTATCTTTTTTGTTTTGGACGGATTTAACCACATTTTTATTCGAATCTTTCTTTTCAGCAAATCAATAATAAATTCCTGATCTTTTACACGCTTTTCTAGTTGAAATATCAGTTTCTCACTCAGAATTAGATTTTCCCTCGGCAGGCTGTCCGAAATCATCTCTCCTGCATCCTTTCCAGTCTGAACCTCTTGTTGACCATCTATTTTGGATTTTTCTGCTTCACATCTCTTGGACAGAGCCATCAACACTTGTCCTCCAATCTTCAACAGTAGTTGGTAATTTTTTGAATATTTTATATTCGATCAGGTCATCCTTCTTCAACTATTTAATTCCGTTTGGAGCTGCACAACATTTATCTCCGCCATCTTTAAAAACTCTTTTCTGAAGTTGAAAAAGATAGGATGTGCATATTCTAATATAGGAAGACATATTGACTTGTATACAGGGTGTTTCACCATAAACTGGACAAACATATGTAGCCGTGTAGATGACACCGAGGAAGTCATTTTTGCCTTATGACATACGAGTATACCCCGTTTTCGAAGCATAAGCGAGATACAGGGTGTTTAATGTCAACTTTGAGCAATATTCTGATGATTGTGGTGAGTTATGCGTGACATTTGAAATAACGGTTTCTGGTCACAACATAGTATTTTTGAGGGGCTCAATTGAATTTGGTGTAGAATTCTGAAAAAAAAATTTCAAAATGGTGGAAAATCTGCAAAGTTGAAATTTTTTTTTCTTGGTTGCCAATTTGGAAAGCACTATTTCAACGTACTCGATTTTGTAAGATTTTCCGTGAAAAAATTTTTCCAAAATTCGAACTCAACTTTTTTTTACATGTTCTCAGTGAAAAAAAATTTCGGCCGAAATTGTTAAAATCTTCCAAGGTTGAACTTTTTTTTATTTTCAACACTTGTGTCGAAACAGAATAAAAAAATATTCATTGGTTTTTTTTGTAGCCTTCCAAAGATTACGCTCGGAGTACATAATTTTTATCTAAAAAACTAGTGACCTTACGAAAGCAAAAATTGTGCTACTGGGCTACCAGAATGTTCTTCATAGAGATATGAATTAAAAAACACAAAAAAAAATTTCAAATTTTTTTGGGGGGAATCGAGCTCCAGACTTTCGGACAGTTGCGACAGTTGAGTCACCTTTCTTGTCTAGGTGTAAATCGGATTTATTCTACTCATTAATGCCCGTTACCAAGCAACGGTAGTTAATTAAATTTGACAGTTTATTCGAATTTTATTTTCGAAGTTCTCCAAACGAATTTTAATTCAAGCAAAAATGCGCTATTCAACTTTGAAAAGGAGTGATATGATTAAGGCTTATTATGAAGCGAATTCTTCAGGGAGGAGAGCGAGGGGAAATATGGCAAAGGACCCGGCACTTTTTCTATGGCAAATGGCGTTCCGTCAAATCATTGAGTCCGCAAAACGTTGACGGTCCTCACCTTGTCTATTAACCTAAAGAACTCCTGGAAACTGTTGACCATTGTCGAATTGAGGGTTTCCACATTAGGAATATTCAGATGTTTATATATTTCTATTTCTTCAAGCACTTCCAGCCTTTTCCCATAATCACAATTGTGGAGCAACTTTACATCTTCTTCCTTATTAAAGCTATGGTTTTGAACTCTAAGGTGTACGCCAAATGCAGACTTGTTGTTACTATCTACTCTAAAGCTTGTGAGGTGTTCATTAATTCTAGAATTAATACTTCTCCCACTTCTACCAACATACAGAGTGTTGCAATCTCCACATTTCAATCTATAAACCCCTGACTTGTTCAAAAAATGGACTGGATCTTTGTTGTGTGACAAATGTTGTCCCAATGTATTAGTGGATTTAAAGGAGATCTCAAAATCACTATACTGTCTGAACAAGTTGCCTATCTTATGGGAGATGTTACCATAGAAAGGGATGCTAATATATTTCTTATCTGAAGTTGTGGAACGATTGTCTAAATAATTCAGTTGGTCGATCTCTAATTTATTTTGGTGCTTGGTGATCAATTTGTCTATAATGGCTGGTTCGTAACCATTTTGGGTTGCTATATGAATGAGCGCAACCACCTCATCCGAGAACCTATCAACGTCCAAAGGGGTCTTGAACACTATTAATGTAGGCCTTAAAAGCAGAGAGCTTATGTCCCAATTGATGGCAAGAAAGATTATCTATAGAGTGATCTGTCTGAGTAGGTTTTCTAAAAATGTCAAAGGCGAGACCCTGGTTGGTCCTATGGATGGTTAAGTCCAAAAAGTTCAGGCTCTTATTTTCTTCGACCTCCAGAGTGAACTTAATGTTGTTATGGAGGTTGTTAATCCAATTCAACAACTCCAAGAGTTCCTCTCGGCTCCCATCAAAGCCAATAACAACATCATCCACATATAATTTAAAATTCTGTTGGATGAGGTAGGTTTCGTGTACCAGTTTGTGGAGATTGACCCGTCGTTATTTCTAGTTAACTGAACATCTAAGAACGATATTTTATTTTCTATTTCTGTTTCTATGGTGAATTGAATTCTTCCATGAAAGGTATTAAACGTGTTTAAAAGTTCGTCGATATATATATATATATATATATAAAAATTAGTTAAATTTAACTAATTTTGAATATACACAGTCGCTAAATCTTGAATTATATATATATATATATATATATAAATTCATAATAAAAACAAAATCAAAATAATAGAATACTATATAAATAGGGGAAAAATTAATATAAAAGCAAATTCCACCTGAACGTCTGTCTCTCTCTAACCCGTGTCAATGTAACTTGTTTGTTATTGTTTTGTTACATTCTTTTAAGATTATACATCGTAATGCTCAAAATTATATTGAATATAAACTTGTACAAGACTGAGAAATAAATATTCTTGCAGCCCTGAAGAAGATCCAAAAAAGGGGCGAAACGTCGGCGATTCAAAAAAGTGTGTAATTCACCCCGCAGTCCTGAAGCCAAGAAAATATTCCCTCAATTAAACAGCAAGGACGAGACTTATCATATCAGATATGGAAGTAAACACCGGCTTTTTTCAGAACATCGTAGCGGAATATGGGTATGATGCAGCGTATTTGTTGAAGTCTTGGATGAATAATAGTAGGAAACTCGCCTTAACGAGAAATAGGAGAATCTACTTATTAACCTGCCGAACAAAAAACATATCACCTAAACACATTGCAAATAATATTGAAACTATTGACGTAATAACATCAGAATTAACACATTGACGGACAGCGACGTCTATAGACGTTAAGGTCGATGTGCATGATGTGACAGCACTGTTTTAAGACGTTCATAGACGTCCTGCTATGAACTCGCCTAACATCGACATGATGTTCCTGGACGTCGGAAAAGCGCGATATTGCGGAAGAGTGTCACATCGTTCACTCTATTTGAGTATTGTGAATCCGAAATGGGGCGATCTTGATCGAATAGTCGCCTCGTTATATAGAGTATTTAGCCTATTCGCCCGTCGGCGCGTTCGCTGTTTCAGTACTAGTTCTGAGTTCAAATGTGAGAGTGTTACGTTTCAATTCGCTAGAAAATTACGTGGTTTACGCTTATTTTTTAACTAAACATTTATTGTAAGGTAAGTCCTTCATTTATTTCCTTTTATAAATCAACTATAATTGTTACTGTTTCGTTCCTAGAATAATGGATCCTCGTAAAGAGGCACAATTGTTACGCTGGTTTGAGGAGATTGGGGATGACGAAGTGGCTCTTATCGAGTCTGAAAATCACTCAGAGTCTGAAAATTACTCAGAGTCTGAAAAAGGCTCAGAGCTTGAGCCTTTCAGTGATGATGGAGAATTTGGTGGTGATTCAGATTATGTGCCCTTAGATGGAAATTCTAGTGGGTCTGAAAGTGCACAAGTACATTACACCGAAAATGACGAAAATGTTGAATGCCATGAAACGAATTCAGTTGAAAACGAAAATGTAACCGGAAATGTTGAGGATGAAAACATGTGGCGACAGGAAGCGTCGGACATACCTAATTTCAATTTCGATGTTTCTCAAAGTGGTATCAAAATCAACCAAATAGAGAATATGTCCCCTATAGATATTTTCGAGAAAATATGGAACGATGATGTGATGAGTTTTTTGATTTCCAGCACCAACAATTATGGTGCAAAACTTATGGCTTCACATCGCCCGAAAACCAGGAACAGTAGGTGCCGAAAATTTGAACCGGTCACGAAAACAGAAATGAAGAAGTTTCTTGGACTTTGCCTTCTGCAAGGAATGGTAAAAATACCTGCTATAAGAAAGCTGTTCACGTACGACTCATTATATTATCATCCGATTTTCCTGCACATTTTGAGCGGACGGCGGTTCGAACAAATACTTCGGTGTTTCAACGCAGTTCCGGAGGTATTCGATAAGCAAGATCGTCTCCATAAAGTACGAAGGATAATGGATTTGGTAATAGAAAATAGTAACTGTGTGTATTCACCTTGTGAAAAACTTTCTCTAGACGAATCAATGTTGCTATTCAGAGGGCGTCTTCTATTCAGACAGTACATAAAAAATAAAAAATCAAAGTATGGAATAAAGTTTTATGAACTCACAACCCATGAGGGTTACATCCTGAACTTGGAAATTTATCAAGGACGTGACGCCGCTGATGCAATGCCAGGAAACATACCGAAAACGGAACAACTGGTTCTACGGTTACTCGGTCCGTTCCTGAACAAAGGCCATCACGTTTTCATGGACAACTTTTACAATAGCGTTTCGTTGTCCTCAAAATTGCTAAAATTGAAAACTCATTCTACCGGAACACTAAGAGCTAATCGACGCGGAAATCCTACAGATATCGTCAAGAAAAAACTCAGAAAAGGGGAACATGTTTGGAGTAAAAAAGAGAACACTAGTGTTTATGTTAGCAAATGGAAGGACAAGCGAGATGTTCTAGCAATAACGACTGCTGTTCATCCGGAGATGATTACCGTCACAAATAGGTATGGCATAGAAAAAGATAAACCACGTGAAATACATGAGTATAACCAGCATATGTCGGGAATCGATAGAAGCGATCAAATGCTCAGTTATTATAGTTGTCCACGAAAAACAATCCGTTGGCACAAGAAAATATTGTTTCGTTTATTGGATATAGCGGTATGGAACTCTTTTCTTCTTTATAGGGAAGGATTACAGAAAAAAATTAAATTGGCCGATTTCAGAGAAGCTATAATTCGGTCTCTTATAGAAATTGACATAAACAAAGATGGCAGAATTTTCATGAAGCGACAAGCTTTGAAGACTAACTCAAACTTGCCTACTGGTGAACAACATTTTCCCGAAGAGATTCCTGTAGCAGAGCATTCCAAGAAGAAACACTCATTTCTGAAATGCAGACAATGTACCAAGGAAGGCAGAAGAAGAGAAACTAGATTTAGGTGCGAGAATTGTGACGACAATCCACCTTTATGTCCAGCACCATGTTTCAAATTGTGGCATTGTTAAATTCCAACAATTATTATTATTGATGTTTGATAATATTTTCTGAATAAAAACTAAGAAAGATAAAATCTACTTATTTTCCTGAAAAAATGGGAACGTCTTTGGACGTCCATGTCATATATGGTGAAGAAAAATGTTCATGTCATGACAGTGACGTCTATAGACGTCTGATGTTTTTTTTCCATATTCACATTCTCGGAATCACTACTAACATTTTGATATATATATTTTAAATTTCGAACCAAATTCAATGGAAATACTAGCGTGTCACATCACAAACCAACGTCGGATAGAGGGTGTCCGTCAATGTGTTAAGTCCATTCATCAGTGAGATTGAACGAATAAAAACCAGATTTCAGAATTCAGTGTTGAATATAGAAATAAAAATTACGTTGTGGAAATTGAAAAGGCTTGAAAAGGAAAAATCTTCAATCGAAGCTGAAATTAATAATCGGTTACCAACAAATATTTCCACGCAATTTTTTCTGAAATCAAATGAGTCATATGAAAAAAAATTTCAATCAATCAAAGAGAACAACTTGAAGAAAATTCAGAATTTATGTAAGGAGAAGGCTACGTTCAGGTTGGAAGCAAAAACAAATTATCTTTTCAATTATACTAACATACAGCTTCCTGAACCAGTAATGCAAATTCTCAACCTAGGTCCAAAATTTAATATCCCAGTCCACACAAATAGTAAGTACAGATTGAATGTCAATGTAATTGAAGATTTTGAGTACATCCTGAGCGGTCAACCAAATCTCACAGAAGAAACAAAAAACAACCTTAGATCATCTTTTGCTAACATCACAAAAAATCACTGCATCAAAACACGAAAAAATTACAAAAGAAAAAGCATATCTCACAACAACCTTAGCGCAACGAAAAAATTCTTAAATGACCATCCTACATGTATTTTATCCAGATCGGACAAAGGTAATAGTACAGTCATAATGCATAAAGACGATTACATTACAGCTATGAATGACTTAGTGAAAGACGAAACCACCTATAAAGTCACCAATGAAGACCCTACCGCTATATTACAAAAAAAAGAAAAGAAAATAATGAACTAGTAAAAGAATTATTTAAACAGAATATGATAAACGACCATACAATGAAAAAACTTAAAATTTACAATGCGGTACCACCAAGAATGTATGGACTAAGAAAAACCCATAAAGATACCCTCTGCATGAGACCAATCGTTAGTTGTCTGGGCTCACCTACATACAGTTTGTCTGTATTCATTCACCATATTTCATCCCCTTGGACCACAACCTTTGACTACAATGTGAAGAATTCACTAGAACTAGTTGAATATATAAAGTCAATACAACTACCCCCAAACTACGTTTTAGTATCACTAGACGTAACCTCATTATACACTAATATACCAAAACAACTCATTCTGCAGATAATAAGGGAAAACTAGTCACATATTTCAGCTTACACAGAACTAAAGAAATCGCTTTTGTGTGAGATAATAGAATTCATTTTCGACTCCAGTTATTTTATTTTGAATGAACGAGTATATCTACAGACGGAAGGCGCAGCCATGGGAAACCCTGCCAGTGCAACATTAGCTAACATAGTGATGAACGAACTTATCTCGAAATGCGTCGGTAAACTTTCATTTCAGATACCCATTTTGAAATTATACGTGGATGATACGATTATCGCAGTCCCACATGACAAAATCGACGAACTTTTAAACACGTTTAATACCTTTCATGGAAGAATTCAATTCACCATAGAAACAGAAATAGAAAATAAAATATCGTTCTTAGATGTTCAGTTAACTAGAAATAACGACGGGTCAATCTCAACAAACTGGTACCCGAAACTCACCTCATCCAACAGAATTTTAAATTACTTATCGCACCACCCACAAATACAGAAGGTCAACACCATAAAAAATCTTTTATTTGGATGTTACAGTCTTAGCGGTAGAGAGCACTGGTATAATAATGAAATAAAAATAAAAGAGATTTTGAGGGTGAACAACTACCCCAGAAATTTAGTCAACCAAACCATACAACACTACAAGTGGAAATTCACGAGAACAGTATCCGAGAATAACGTACAAACTGAAAGAGAGAACCTCACTTACTATAAATTTCCATACATAAAAGGACTATCAGAAAATGTTGAAAACCTCATAAAAAACCACGCCACCAATATTAAACTAGCCTTCTATCCCCTTGAAAAACTTAACACCTTATACACAAAATTAAAAGACCCTCACTCAAAGTTAACAAAATCCAACTTAATTTATCAAATACCCTGTAATGATTGCAATTTATCCTATATTGGCATGACAAAGCAATATTTGAAGAATCGAATATACCAACACAAATACGACTGCGGAGAAAATAACAAGGACAAAAATGAAAAAACTGCTCTTGCGATGCACCATTTCAACGAAAAACACGACTTTGATTTTGACGGAATAAAAATATTGGATAGAGAAGAAAATTACCGAAAAAGATGCATCAGCGAAATGTTATATAAATCCATTAATAAAACAGTGAATGTCAGATCAGATATACAAGGGTTGAGTAATATTTATAGCGGCCTTCGTCGATCAGTATTATATTGACTGGCCACTGATACATACAACCCGAATTCATTCAACAAGACACGTAAACAAGTCGAACTACTTGTCCACTAATGAATCTAGACATCCACCGTATTTATTACACCTGACCAAATTGGTAAGAATTAAACTGTCACCTCCAAATATTAAACTAATAATAAAATATATATATATATATATAAATTCATAATAAAAACAAAATCAAAAATAATAGAATACTATATAAATAGGGAAAAAATTAATATAAAAGCAAATTCCACCTGAACGTCTGTCTCTCTCTAACCCGTGTCAATGTAACTTGTTTGTTATTGTTTTGTTACACTTCTTTTAAGATTATACATCGTAATTCACCCCGCAGTCCTGAAGCCAAGAAAATATTCTGTGACGTGTCGACTTGAGTAAGCCTGGTCACTTGGCAAATCAGGCTCGCGGCTAAACTCAGTGAAGATGGGAGTGAGTTGAAAAAAATGTAAGTTTATGAATGGGCGCCAGGTAGAGAATTTGCCTGTCCACAAAATTGCGTACTCCCCTACCAGAATAGCAATAAGACAACTGATACTCAATGTCAACCCCTTTATTTAAAATTAAACTAATTGAACAATATTAATGAAAAAGTAAAATTAGATTTGCAGTAGTTGATAGGTATATTCAGCGAAACAAAACTCCACAAAATTGCTGAATTCGATTAAATCTCACTAAATAAAGTTATAAATTGAAAAAGGAAATTCAAGTACCGTGGTTGTAATAACTGGCCAGTTAGTATCCCCCTCAGTTCACAAATGTTTACACTTACGCCTAAAGCAATTATAAACAGTATCGAAAAATCGCAGTCCAGTATCAAATGAACTGGTACAAAGGTGAAAAAAATGTTAATTAGGCAATCTGCCACTATAATAAACTCAATTATGAGTGATAAAAGTTAAACATAAATGAAAGGAGCCAGCGGTGATTGAAAGGTCTCCTCCGCTATCAGTTATTCACTTTGTACAATAATATATTATAAACTAAAGCCAGTGCAAAAGCACCGGTTACCTCAACCACTAAATCTCCTGAAGTAGAGACGTCGATAGTACTTATAACGTGGATGCTAAGCACTCGTATGCCAGGCCCTTGGATGCCAGATACTTGTATGTCCGATACTTGGATAGACGATACTAGGATGCCAGATACTTGTATATCCGATACTTGGATAGACGATACTAGGATGCCAGATACTGGTATATCCGATACTTGGATGTCTAGATGGCCGATACTTGGACCCTATAATAAAACACCATAAGGCATTGTTCACAAAATGCAAAGAAAGTTCATACCTCTTATGATATTGGTCGAGGGTGAAAATGATCTCCTTTCCAAATTCTATATCTCCAACAATTCTCCAACAACAAACATTCGTATACAACTCCTAATAAAAAGACTGTTAGACAATGGTCTCATACATAAGCTCACATCATACCTCTATAAAGATTCCGGGAATATAATAATCCGTTATAACAAACGTACCCTTGGATTAAAACCAATATTCTCTATATTATCCAGGGAATTAACCAAATTGAAATTATAATCGCCTACAACGAGGATGATTCCAGATAAAACTTCCAGACCAATAATTTACATTCAATTCAGCTTTTCAATCTTCCACAATTTTTTTTTGAAAATTCTTCAAAAAGAGGTTACCTCGCTTTCACAGAACAGCCAATTGTCAAACAATCCCTCCCTACTTCTATGACCGCACACAATACCACAGCCGTCTCCACCACAAGCCATGAATCAACCGGCAACGCCGCAAAAGGTGTAAACTATTCAGCGAAAATGCTGAATTTTATTCAGGGAGCAAAATAATAACGCTACAATTCCCCCCCTACTTTAAAAAAATTTTACCAGAAGGGTCAAATTTTTCTCTCTCCCTCTCCCTTCCCTTTCCAAGCACAAACCACACAATCTCCTATCCACTCAAAATCCGAAGAGAAAAAAAAAAACATTTGGGGCGGCTAGCTGTTCGCACACCCGTCGAGCATTGCGAAAGGCAGTAGTGCTTGGCCAATCCTCGTTTACTCGACAACATCATAAAAATTAGAGAGAAGAAAGAAACGAAGGCAAGAGAAGAAAGAAAAGAAAAGATAGCAATGCACCGTCGCTCGATTGACTCTCAACCACCTACCAAACCTCAAATAGAAAGTAAAAGGGCTACCGATTACTGAAGGCCACTTCCACTAAAGTGGAAGAGGAGCGAGGACCAGACCCTTAGGAACAAAATCATCGCTCAAACGGAGCCCGAAACATGCCCGATGACTCTACAATAAAACAAACCGTCTCAACTAAAGAAAAAAACATAACGCTAATGTAGAACGTTCCTGCGTTAATACATTTTCTTTTGGCAAAACTAAAAAAGTGAATCACCTTGCGTCCGAGACGAGGACAACAAGATGCAGGCATGGAAACTTATAGTTAGAGTCCAAAGTTTCAAAAGGACCCCATCATCCGACCACGTCCAGGACGATGTCAACTTCGGTATAAACAAAGCGTCAAAATCGGTAAATCAAACGACTAAAACTCCAGTCAAATCACCTATGACTACGATACCAAAAACGTCAAATCCGAGAAACTAAACAGTCGAATGTCACACTTAAAATAACTCCCAAAGTCCAAACTAACCAAAATCGGAACAGAATTGGAAAATACAGCATGTTGCTGTCGTGGACCTGACGATAACAAAGGATGTTCAAGTATGTCAACCACTGGATAGGGGTAGTGACCACCCTAGTACATTTATGCTCTCGGCAAGGGTCAGCTATCCTCTAACCCACTAACACAACAAAGGTCTCACCCAAGTCGATCCACCGAGTGTTCAGATTCATCCGGTGGATGAGCCTTCAGGTCCTTCACATGCCAAACACCCCGATATTTACCGTCCTCACCCTGTAATTCATATGTCCAAGGGGATACCCGCTTAGAAACCAAGAAAGGTCCAACATATTTAGGGGCCAGCTTAGCTGTAAAATATTTAGCTGCGTCCGAAAGTACCTGATTCCTTCTCCATACCAATTGATTAACCGTGTATTGGACGTCTCGACGTCGAAGATTGTAAGATCGACTATTGGCCTCGTATGCTTTCGCTAGCTTAATCTTGACATCAGCATGCATCTTCGCGAAGGCCTGTTCCCGGTCTTTAGTCAAGGCAGATCTGTCGAAATGAATTTGACCAGGGCAGGTGTTTTCACCCTTTAACGAAACTTCCCTCCCAAAAACAATAAAATTTGGGGAGTGACCGGTTACTTCATGTTTTGAGGAACGAATAGCTAACCCAACCTGGTTCAAATGTTTATCCCAACCTCTCTGATCTTCTGAGAGATATGACCTCAACATGGTTTTGATAACCCTATTAATTCTCTCGACCGGATTGGCCTGGGGATGATATAGGGCGGTATACTGAATATCAACATTATTAAATTTTAAGAATTTAACAAATTCCTTAGAGCGAAATTGAACACCATTATCCACAATGATAGAATTAGGACATCCAAAAACCGGAAAAACATGTGCATCCAAAACCTTTATAATAGCCGAGGCCGTGGCGGTGCGTAGAGGAAAAAGCAAAGGAAACTTGCTGAAACAATCAGCGGCAACAAAAATATATTGGTTCCCTGAGCGAGACCGGGGCAAAGGACCAACTAAATCAGCAGACATGAGCTCGAAGGGTCGAGAAATTGAGACCTGTTTGGATAGCATGAAACCAGGAGGTTTTCTTTGCTCAGGCTTGATGGCATGACAGGTGGTACATCGACGGATGAATGAGGCTACGTCGTATTTCATTTTGGGCCAATAATAACGCTCGGCCAACTTATTATAAGTCTTATACACACCGACGTGGAGAAGAGATTCATGGACGCTCCTTATCAGAGCTCTTCGTTGGGGGCGGGGGACAACTTCTCTCCAATAATCGGAAGGAGATGCCAATTCGGAAATACGCGGAGTAACATTCTTGAAAAGCTTTCCCTGATCAATCTGCCATGAAGGAAAGCGATGCGGGGCCTCAGTCACCCCATTCAACAGTTTCCCATACCAATGATCCGAAGAGTCACACTGCGAAGAGCGAATGGTGTCAATGATGGGTACAGCCCTAGACAAAGCATCAGGCACTACATTCTCTCGTCCTTTACGATGAATAATCGTGAAGTCGTACTGTTGGAGTCGGATGGCCCAACGGGCGAGTCGTCCAGAAGGAGTCTTCAATCTATCTAACCAAATTAAACTGGCGTGATCAGTGATGACCGAAAAATGCGAACCCTCGATATAAGGTCGCAGCTTCTCTATAGCCCACAGGACAGCCAGACATTCACGTTCTGTGGTAGTATAATTGCGCTCTAACCGGGTCAAAGACCTGGAAAGATAGCATATCACCTTTTCCCCATCCTCTAGTTGCTGAGTCAGAACAGCACCAACACCATAACCAGAAGCATCACACTGTATAATGAACGGCCTCGAAAAATCAGGACAAGACAAAACAGGGGCACTAATCAAATATTCCTTCAATTTGATCAAGGCCTCATCACATTGGGGACTCCATTGAAAAGACCGGTTCTTCTTGAGCAGTTCTGTCAATGGAGCAGTCAAATCCGCAAAATTTGGTACGAATCTTCGGTACCATGAAGCTAACCCCAGCACACGCCGAACCTCCGAGACACAAGAGGGGACCGGTATGTTCACAATGGCCTGAACCTTCGCTGGATCCATTCTCAAACCTTTTGAATCCACCACATAACCCAGATACAGAAGTTCAGGTCGACAAAAATGGCATTTCTTTTTAGAAACCGTTAAATTAGCGGCCTTAAGGCGTTTAAAGACCTCCTCTAATACCTCTACATGTTTCTCGAAATTATCAGTGATTATAATGATATCGTCCAAATAGACGAACACATACGGCTCCAAATCAGGACCAAGAACTCTGTCAACCAAACGTTGAAAGGTGGCGGGACTATTTGACAATCCCATAGGCAAGCGGCAGAACTCGAACAGACCTCGATTGGGCACTGTAAAGGCGGTAAGAGGTCGAGAGGACTCTTCCAAAGGCACTTGGAAATATGCCGACTTGATGTCCATTGACGACAAAAATTTCGCGTTGCGAAGGCGGTCCAAGGTCGAAGAAATATACGGGATGGGATACGCATCCTTTTCCGTGACCGCATTTAGCTTCCGGTAATCAACGCAAAACCGGTACGAACCGTCCTTCTTCTTCACCAGAAGAATAGGAGAAGACCAGGGGCTGGTCGATGGTGCGACAATACCTTGCTCGAGTAACTTGTCTAGCTCGGCATTAATGTGACCCTGCATCACAGGACTTACAGGGTAATATCTTTGCTTGATTGGACTGCAGGATGTTTTTATTTCATGTTCAACCAAGCTTGTACACCCCAACTCGTCACCCATGTTCTCAAAAGCCTCCCGCACAACTCTATCCAAAACTTCAGACTGCGCAGATGTGAGATGTTCCTCTGACGCAATCGCATCCACAGAGAGATCAGCATCGCGCTGAAATACCCATGTTCCACCCCGAAGATTAGGAACAATCCCAAACTTCCTCCAGAAATCGATGCCCAGAATCAAAGTATGTGGCAAATCTGGAACTATCAACGCTGAAATTACCTTAACACTATTCTCGAGTTTCATCGGTAGATCCACCGAACCAATGCTTGAACACCTCTGTCCATTAGCCACCCTACAGGAAACGACATCGTTAAAATTAGGGTTAATATTCAAATTCTTCAACATCCTCCAACCAGGACCTCCTATAATCGTGCTCGAAGCACCCGAATCCAGTAAACCCAACAAATTTACGTCCAAAACAGACACAGACAAATACGGCCGTTCGTCACCTTGCGCATGCGCAAGCACATAATCCAGAATAATTTTCTGTTCCAACGGCAAACGATACTTGGCAGACTGGTTGGGAAAGACACACATACTGCCATTAGAGGCTTTCCCTATTAGTTTTCCGACGACTTACATTTAGGACATGTACGAACCTTGCAATCGGGTCGACCACACTTAAAACAACATTTCTTCTTCTCCACCCTGCATTCCCTAGCAACATGGCCGGTTTGCCTACACTTCCAGCAGGTCAAGACTGCACTCACCTGAGTAGAAGAGGTGGAAGGTTGTTCAGCATAAACATATGCTAGATCTGGCTCCATTAAAGAGCTTCTATTTCGGGGAGGGGGTACGTAAGACTCAATGGATTCTTTACGAGCCTCAAGTTGTCGTCCGATATCTAAAAGCTGAGCTATTGAGGTGATGTTAGTCAAGCCCAATTGACTCTGATAAAAGGGTGATATGTTACGCAATAGGACTCTCAAACGAGCATCCTCCCTTACTTGAATGGTGAGGCGATTGAACATATTGTCCATCATGGCAAGGTACAAACCTATACTCTCATCAGGGCCTTGTGTTCTATGCTTAATTTCCTCGAAGAGTTTTTCGTTATAATTGGGAGGAAGAAATTGTTTCCTCAATTCGTCAACCAACTGTGACCACGTTGAAACTGTGGACCTAATAGATCTGAACCAAATCAGAGCTTTTCCCCCAAAAAGATCACTGGCGGATAAGAAAAGCTGCTCCTTTTTAACGTTTCGCGAAATACACAATTCCTCGACGTTTTCGAGAAAGGAACTCAGGGAGCATCGCGAACTATCACCATCGAATTTGGTAATATTCCACTTGGCCACGGCCACCGAAGGACTACTACTCTGGTAAGGCGAAGCGGTGGGAGTCGACTGATGAACTATGCCACTAGCTCCGTCATTATCTGACTCAGAGTCCGAGGAATCCGAGATACCCGCCGAAGCCATCAAAACGCTTAATTCAAGTGGTGACTGAATTTGTTGCAAGGACCTATGGTATTTCCGGGCTCGTGACCGTAATTCTGCTTGTAACCCAATTATCTGCGCCAAATATCCCGACCTAAGAACTTGTTCCGCCTCTGAAAGCGCCTGAGATCTTTCAATCCTCATAAACGTATGCACCAACCGAGTGGACATTTTCAGAAAAGAAGAACTCTTCTCATCACCAGCAAAATCTGGAATGTCCCGCTGCAAAAGTGCAATCGAATCCTCTACAACCTTAGAATCATCGGCAAATTTATATGGATACGGTGGGTATTTGGTTGCAATTCCGCATTTTTCTAACCTCAAATACCCTCTGAGACTCTTTCTCATTTCATCAACAGTCTTCAAATTAGTTACACCTCTAAAAGCTAATTCATATTCTAGCTCCTCCTTATCAAGGCGATTTACGTCTATTCGACCCTCCATACTAAAAAAAAAATTCAAGAACAACCGCAGTCAAATTGATAATCCGGCCCTAACCTCAAAAATAAGGGATAGTTAACGCAGCGCAAAAAGAAATCGACAGAGAGAAGAAGAAAAATAAGAATCTCTAAATAAATCACAAAGACAAAACCGATCAACCACTGCAAGTCAGATAGTATTGACTCTGGGGGCCCCACGTTGGGCGCCAAATGTGACGTGTCGACTTGAGTAAGCCTGGTCACTTGGCAAATCAGGCTCGCGGCTAAACTCAGTGAAGATGGGAGTGAGTTAAAAAAAATGTAAGTTTATGAATGGGCGCCAGGTAGAGAATTTGCCTGTCCACAAAATTGCGTACTCCCCTACCAGAATAGCAATAAGACAACTGATACTCAATGTCAACCCCTTTATTTAAAATTAAACTAATTGAACAATATTAATGAAAAAGTAAAATTAGATTTGCAGTAGTTGATAGGTATATTCAGCGAAACAAAACTCCACAAAATTGCTGAATTCGATTAAATCTCACTAAATAAAGTTATAAATTGAAAAAGGAAATTCAAGTACCGTGGTTGTAATAACTGGCCAGTTAGTATCCCCCTCAGTTCACAAATGTTTACACTTACGCCTAAAGCAATTATAAACAGTATCGAAAAATCGCAGTCCAGTATCAAATGAACTGGTACAAAGGTGAAAAAAATGTTAATTAGGCAATCTGCCACTATAATAAACTCAATTATGAGTGATAAAAGTTAAACATAAATGAAAGGAGCCAGCGGTGATTGAAAGGTCTCCTCCGCTATCAGTTATTCACTTTGTACAATAATATATTATAAACTAAAGCCAGTGCAAAAGCACCGGTTACCTCAACCACTAAATCTCCTGAAGTAGAGACGTCGATAGTACTTATAACGTGGATGCTAAGCACTCGTATGCCAGGCCCTTGGATGCCAGATACTTGTATGTCCGATACTTGGATAGACGATACTAGGATGCCAGATACTTGTATATCCGATACTTGGATAGACGATACTAGGATGCCAGATACTGGTATATCCGATACTTGGATGTCTAGATGGCCGATACTTGGACCCTAATAAAACACCATAAGGCATTGTTCACAAAATGCAAAGAAAGTTCATACCTCTTATGATATTGGTCGAGGGTGAAAATGATCTCCTTTCCAAATTCTATATCTCCAACAATTCTCCAACAACAAACATTCGTATACAACTCCTAATAAAAAGACTGTTAGACAATGGTCTCATACATAAGCTCACATCATACCTCTATAAAGATTCCGGGAATATAATAATCCGTTATAACAAACGTACCCTTGGATTAAAACCAATATTCTCTATATTATCCAGGGAATTAACCAAATTGAAATTATTTATTTATTTATTTATTCTCAAACCAACACAAATATAAATTGTAATTATAGGAAAGAGACAAAGAAAAAAAATATATATATACTCGTATATAGTTAACAAACTGAACACATAACTCAATAAAAAATAGTTCACTGCTGTAAGAGGAAGTAAGTTTTTTTAATTTCTTTGGCATTACTGACATCAAACAGGTCGATGCTACATACTTGCAAGAACAAGTTACTCTGCTCCATCATTTTTCTAAATGGAGAGCAATCAGCATTATCAATGTAAAAAATCTTTTTGGTTAGCATCCGCAAGTTTATTTTAGGAACTGATATTTTAATATAATTTATTAAGTGTAGACCCCTGTATTTCAAGTCATTGACTATAAAGTATACAAAGAGTACACTTTGTAATGATCTGCGGCTTTGCAATGATACAATATTGAAATCTTTGAGCATGCTTCTGTAAGAAATCATTAATGGATACACAGGATATACTTTATACTTTCTGAAGTATAGGTACCTGAGAAATCTTTTCTGTACCTTTTCTATTAGATTTATGTTGGTTTCTGCTTGTGGTGACCATACAACAGAAGCATATTCAAGATGGGGTCTTACAAGAGCATTATACAATTTTATAATACTATCAATTTCCCTAAAGAACCTTGTATTTCTTATAACAAAGCCGAGTAACCGATAAGCTTTATTTACAATATGTTCATAATGAACGTTAAATTTAAGATCACTCTCAAAATAAACACCTAGGTCTTTACAATTAGATTTTCGGACGAGTTCTTCATGGGCCATATTATAGGAGGCATTAATGTAGTTAACTTTTCTAGTGAAGGTCACCACATAACACTTGTCAATATTCAAACATAGCTTACTTCTATCAAACCAACGGCAAACTGCATCCAAATCACACTGAAGCTTCACACAATCATCCAATGAGGAAATTGACTTATACAACTTAAAATCATCCGCAAACATGAGACAAGATGAGTAAGTTAAAACCTTAGGCAGATCGTTAATGAAAATTGTAAACAGAAGAGGACCTAGGTTACTGCCTTGAGGTACCCCAGATGTTACAGATATTTCATAAGACAAAGACTGTCCCACCCTAACTCTCTGTTGTCTGTCCGAAAGGTAAGACTTCATAAACTGAAGTGCATGCTGCGAGAATCCAAGCATACCCAACCTGTTAAGTAATATTTTGTGATTTACTTTATCAAACGCCTTCGCACAGTCTGTCATGATTGTATCAAGCTGTTGTTTGTTATATATTGCCTCTGCTGCAGATTGCGAGAACAAGAGTAGATTGGTAGTTGTTGATCTATCGGGTAAGAAGCCATGCTGTTGATGGGAAAATTCAGATTGAAATTCATTAAATATATTGACATAAATTATCGATTCAAAGATTTTGGCTATGGAATTTAAAATACTTATTGGTCTATAATTTCGAATCTGGCTCTTATCTCCTGTCTTGAAAATAGGAGTGATTACCGATTTTTTAAGGACATTTGGGAAAATTCCACTTTCAATTGACTTACCGAAAAGACAAGTCAGAGGCTGCACAAGAAAGTCAACGCAGCCTTTATATATATATGAGGGAATATTGTCTTCTCCTGTGCACTTCTTGGGTTTCAATTTCTTAATACTTTCTCTAACCGCATCCTCAGATATATCAGAAAATTCAAAGTTTCCTGATATGTTTGATGTTTCAACAAGATTTGAGCCTTCATAGACGGAGCTAAAATACTGTGCAAAGGCGTCTGCTATAGTTTTTGGATCAGCCCTAATATTATCGTTAAGGTACATAGTTTGGGGTATACCATTTAATTTACTTTTCGAATGGATTAAAGACCAAAAACTGGTTGGATCCTCATTTGCACCACGTTCAATTGATGCATGATAATTTTGATATTCAAGCCGAATTTGAGCTTTAACTTCCTTTCGAACAGAGCAAAAAGTATATTTCAACTCGACATCATTTTTATTTCGTTGCAATTTTTTATGAGTTTTATTTTTGAACTTTATTCTTTCAATTAAATCAGGTGAAAAGAATTTAGGGTATTTAAACATAATTTTACTACTTACCAGTCTTTTCGGTATTGCTATATCTATGCAAGAGTACAGCTTTTCATAAAAAAGCCGGAATGCTTCATCAGCACTCTCATTTTGCAAATCATCCCAATTTAAGAGACGAATTAAGTCATACAAGAGATCAAAATTCCCCTTAGAGTAGTTATAGATATAGGATGGTTGAATATTGTCAGAAGTTGTTGACTTACACAACTGCACAGTGAAGTTCAAGGAGGGATGATAATCATCTTCTTGTACCAAAGGATTATTACATCTACTAAAATCCGCAAACTCAACATTACCTATCACTAAATCAAGTTTTCTACCCATATGATTCAACACAGTATTATTCTCTTCAAAATCACAAATATTTAGGAACTCATTTAAAATCTTGCTCCTCTCACAGCCATTTGTAATATAAAATGGTATATTGAAATCACCTATCAATAACACTTCAAAATTGCCACAAAGTTTTTCTTCAACAGTATCTAAGAATTTTGAAAAAATTGTGCTACCAGTATTTGGAGGAACATATACACACAACAAATACATAATAATTCTTTTAAATCTAACTTTTTTTTTTATAATCGCCTACAACGAGGATGATTCCAGATAAAACTTCCAGACCAATAATTTACATTCAATTCAGCTTTTCAATCTTCCACAATTTTTTTTTGAAAATTCTTCAAAAAGAGGTTACCTCGCTTTCACAGAACAGCCAATTGTCAAACAATCCCTCCCTACTTCTATGACCGCACACAATACCACAGCCGTCTCCACCACAAGCCATGAATCAACCGGCAACGCCGCAAAAGGTGTAAACTATTCAGCGAAAATGCTGAATTTTATTCAGGGAGCAAAATAATAACGCTACAATTCCCTCAATTCTGATGATGTATAATGAAATAAAATTGCTGACTTTTTTAATTAATGGTCTACGACCTATTTATTGCACCTAATATTATGAATGTTGGTATAATATAACCATTGTTTAAACAATGATATAACTACTAACTGCCCAAGCTAACAACACTGTACGTTAGATATCCGCGTTATCCTATAGCGTGTTGGCAAACTACATAATATAACAGAATTATCGCTTAACGTGCTTGGGGTACGACAGTTAACAATCATTTAGTTATATTGTGTTTTGAATAACTTTTGTATACAGATTTTTTCCCAGCGTGAAATTTATAGACAGGTATTTATATAATAAACCATAAAAGATGTCAAAATAGTGGAAACAGTGAAAAATAATAGGAAGGGGTTGACAAATGGGCCTATAAACGGGAAAAAGAATCGCAAGTTATCCTTTCCAAGAAGATTTGCCTCCAAATTACAACGTGAAAGTGATTCAGCGCCCGAAACAAATTGGATTTGCATTAGCATTATGTTTATAGCATTAAAATTCGCCACTCCTGAAAATAAATAAAAATTAATAAAAGAAAAAAACAGTCCTTTTCAATGAAAGCTTGCGCTGGATGTTCTTGGAGCTGTACGAAGAAGATTAGGAATAGCCAGGTTTCATTTAACGAAAAGCTCTCTTAATGCAGAATGATTGATGTAAAAAGACGTTGCCCAAATCTTGAGTTGATCTCTTATTTCAATCTTTTTTTCAATTTCAGATAGATAATGCATCAAATTTACGTCGTCTGTATCAGTGGTTTCTTCATCAGCACTATTAATGTTGAAGCTTCCTTCCAACATATCAGGTTGGCCTTCATTTCTTTCGGATTCTTCTTCAGTATTATCACTGCTGGCTGAAGCTAAAATTGTCGTTTCTTCCAGATTAGCCTTTTCGTTACATGCCACTTCAGCCTCTGCGTCTAAAGTATTCCATTCCATTGTACTTCTTTTTAACTGATTCTTTTTATTCATTTACACTCATAATCAGATATTGCCAAATTCATTTTGTTAACGGAACCTGCTAAAAAACCCGCGCAATTCTTCTAGTAGGTGATACAGTAAATTTTAAAGTGATTTTATAATGCATGACTTGATATAAATTTATTCCTGGGAACTACATTTTTATTCTATAAGCTCTTCATAAGAGAGAACTATGCAGTTGTTATAAGATGATTATAAAATCCATTAATATTTATTGTGTATATATGTTTTACTTCTGCGTAAAGCAACAATCCTATTATTTTTTTATGGAACTCTAATGCAACTATTTATACAGATTCTTTTACAACCATCGTTTAACGCCGCTATTAAAAGTAACACAATAGCTATGCAACCGTATCATAATCGGTATAAGACTGTTTTTAAAATTATTCTATAAGAATTTTATGGTACGTTATGCAACTGTTATAAAATTCCTTCACTTAGACTATTTCTTTATCGTATGATATGAGTTGTGAGAACGTTTATACAACCGCATTATAGAAATCTCTATATTTTAAGATAACATTGTCGTATTGGGTCGCATAAAAAAATAATTTTGTTGTTTCTATCTGCGCAATACGATGATTATGAAATAATTTCGTTCTTTTAGGGGACTATTTTGCTAGTTGGGAAGTGGCAGTTGAAGATGTTATTCTGGTTGGTTTGTATATTGTCTGATGTGAATTGTAGATTGTCACCAGATCTAGTAATTCCTGTTGCTTCGTTGAGTTGTCCAACATATTTATATTCAAGTCTCCAACTAACGTAACTTTGACTAGTCTAATTCTGATATTTATTCTAGTTTGTTCCAACTTAGGGACATTATCCTCCTTTTTCATGTTTAATAATTGCGGGCCCCTTAACCGTATGAACCGGGCTTATTCGACTTCCCTCGGTAAGTGCATGAGACTTCATATAAGTACTTTGCGAATGGGAAAAATGAATATACGTAGAGATCCAGTTTTTGAGGTGACCTCCGTGATGAAGCGTAGATATTTGCCCCCTAGGTGGAACTACTGTACAAAACTGTACTCAATAGTTCTTGCTAGGGAGTAATATTAGTTCTGCTGTTTCAGTTGGCATTCATCTCAGGATAAGACTACATGCATCTGATGACGGCCAATAAGCCAGAAACCGGTAATGCATTGTCTTCCTGTGGTGGTGCACCTGGTGGTGTAACAAGTCCGGAAAATAGGGTTTTTTGGACGAATAGACAAAATTCTAGGACGAGCAGGAGGCGAGTCCTGGAAGTCTGTGAGTCCAAAATAGTTATTTAATCAACTAGTTTATTAATGACAGCGATTAATGGTCGAAATATTTTAACGCGTGAGCGGAGCGAGCGCGTTAATGTTTGAGACCATTAATCGCTAGATTAATGAACGAGTTGATTACAAGATTTTTCCGTCGACCTCATCATGAATTGAAAATAAACTCTGGATTCAAAAGATTTTCATTTTGCGAAATAGACAAATTTGACATAATGTAAATTTCTGTGTTCATTTCTATATATTAATATTTATGCTCCCTATGGAAGTTTTCGAAAAATTCATGGATGGAATAAAGGACATGTTGTGACATTCTGAATAGTTTACATTTTTTTCATGAGAATAAGTCGGATTAACGATTCAATTGAGTTTTATTTTTACCTTAGAAATCAACAAAATACTATTAGGAGCATTCGCTATGAACTCTTCCACATGTTCTTTTTCGATTTTTCGATCACCAATTTGTGGTATCTGCTTATATCAATGTTGTCTTCAGCATCGAATCCTTTGACCATAAATTTGCTTAATGCCCCTTTTCTACAATATACGTAAAGTATGCCAACAAAACCGTTACCGAAAATTTCAGAACGTTATTCTCCTTGCACCAAGATCGAAATTCTTCCTAGGTTTTCTCATAAATGTTCGGCTCTTTCCATTTAGCATTCTCAAAGTGGCTGCTTCAGCAGATTTTCCCACATCTAGCGATGTCGAACGAATATTTTTTTCAATATTCATTATGTGAAATAGCGTAACTAGTAAAATCAGATTCTGATCGAAAGCGAATAATTAAATTTGACAGCTTGATAGTGCTCCGACATAGATGCATCTATGCTCCGACTGAATATTTTATGTTCAGGTGCCATGATAATCATGCATTAATACTAAAGCTGAATACAGATTACTCTGACGTGACGTGTAAGGACGTCACGTCAGACGTGTACTGTGCTCCCATTGGCCTAATATGAACGTGAACGTCAAAATGTGAGTGATATAAAAATGCAACACATTGTTCTGTGCGTTCACGTTCATATCAGGCCAATGGGAGCACAGTACACGTCTGACGTGACGTCCTTACACGTCACGTCAGAGTAATCTGTATTCAGCTTTAGGCTCTATAAAGATAGGTATGCCTGATAGACCTGGCTCTATGGTTGATTGGGTCCAACCATAGACTCGAAAATTACAGATCCCTTCGAATGAAATGAAATATGTAATCGAAAGAAATGAAATCTGTAATTTAATGAGCATATTTTCGCAATGAGAGATCTTGTGGTGACATTTTTCGGCATGCTCACATGAAAAACATTGGAAATAGGTTAGGTTCGTGGTGTTAGAATAATGCCGCGGCATCTAATAATCAAATTTATAATAATTTATTGTTTATGTTGGTGTATCACCCCGATAGATGGTGATGAAAATGTTGCGAATCCTGTAATTTTCGAGTCTATGGTTGGACCCAATCAACCATAGAGCCAGGTCTATCTAGCATACCTATCTTTATAGTGCCTTATTAATACAAGAAATCATGCATTAATAGGGGTCATTAATGGATGATTTCGAGTGCGTTAAAACGAGCTTTTATTCTATGGTCGACGGAAAAAACTATTTTCGGGCGTGTTGCGTACAATATATTTTCGGCAACCGTGTAGAATTACAAATCAATGAGACGACATATTTCTTCATTATACATTTTGATTATTATTTGAATTGAACAGAACAGAACTGTCATCCGTTATTTCGTTGCTATTGTGATGATCATCACAATGACAACAGCGACGTGAGTTTTTCCGGCCGGGAAATGTCTCAAAGAAAAAGCGTCCAGGAAGTGGGTACTTCCCGGACGGTTGCCGAAAAAATATACATATTTTGCAGATCATAGTCGATCAAGTATTGCAGAGATATATGGTAGTGGGTACGCATCCTTACGACAGACTTCATTTAACTGGCGGAAATCTATGCAGAATCATGGTTTTCCATCCTTTTTTGTACTATGACGATCGGGCTACTCCTAGGGCTGTTGCAAGGTTCGATGTTTCCTTCGGCTAGCATTCTGCCTAATTCTTGGTCGATGATATCTTCGGATTCTGTGGCCGGTAGAGTTGTTTTATTGGTTCTTCCTTCAAGAGATGAATATTGTGTTCTACCAGCGGCGTAGTTCCTTAGACGTCCTTAAATTTCGCTAACTATCTCTTCAGAAAAGCCTGTAGTCGTTGTTGCTCTTCCGGTGTTAGTTCCATACTGGGTCTTACTGCTTCATCGGTAATGATGTACAGGTTTGAGAAATGCAGCAGTTTTTCGTTAATTATAACTTCGTCGGCGACTGGGAATATTTGTATGTTGTTGGGTATCAGAAAATACATTTAGGAATGGATTCTACTAGGGTAGAATCTCATGGTTTAGCCTCGGTAAGTACCTCAGGGGCTTTTCGAATACCTCATCTTGGATCCTGAGCGGAAATTTGACAGCAAACGGTATTTTTGTAACATTTTCATCGGCTAGGAGAGCGTTCGGGATTCTCTCGGATGGTCGATAGTATCGCGACTCAATATAAATCCATTACTGTATCTCCGAAATATGATCTGGAGGCTCCGGTGTCCAGGAGCGCTCGGATCATTCTCCCAAATAGCTCGACGTTGATGTGTGGGCGGTGGTCTACATAACTTTCGAAGGCGGCATACGAGGCATACGAGGGTACGGGTATCGGATCTGGCCTCATGGCATACCTTTCCCTGCTTAGTTTCCCGGCTTGGGACAGCTGCAATCCCGGCTCATGACTCCTTTTCGTCCGCATCGAGAACAAAATAGTTGTGGGGGGATTTCGACAGTCTCCCCTTAGATTTCCAGTTTGTTCGCATCTCCAGCGAGTCTTAGAGTTCGGGCCTTCTTGCTTCGCAGGATAGGTCGAGCGGGACCTGTTTGGTGTTGTTGGTGCTTTCACAGGGTTTAAGTGAAATTGACGTTGTATCTCTTCTATTCTCTCCAAGAATGCGACTGGATCTTCCGTCAAAGCTTATCCCGTACTTGTGCAGGTCTATCGGGTCCGAGTGACTGGAGATATTTGGTACTTGCGGAGGCATTGTCGGAAATGCTGGCGGTGCCAGGTAGATGGGCGGGTTTGTCGTGGCTTGTCCACTCTTTATGGATTTGTCCAGTCTTGTCCTCATTTCGTCGACAGTTTCTTCCGGTCGGAGATGGAATTTGTCCAATTCTACCTCGAGTTCTTCTTATAGTTCTAACTGGAACTCTGGTCTGCAGATGCGGAGGCCGGTGGAATTTCTTCGTTGGTGCTGGTCATTTCGATGGTCTGGTAGTGATCTTGACTTCCTCTTTGCAGGTTGGGTTGTCTCTTCTTAACGATCTTCCTTGTTAGCTGGCTGGTTGGAAAACTTCTACGGTAGCTGGCTGGTCGGAAACTTCTTCTTATCTGGCTGGTCGGAAACTTCTTCTTATCTGGCTGGTCAGAATACTTCCTCGGTACCTGGCTGGTCGAAAACTTCTTCTTGTTAGCTGGCTGGTCTGAAAACTTCCTCGTTAGCAGGCTGGTTGGAAAACCTCTCCGGAAGCTGGCTGGTCGGAAACTTCTCCTTGTTAGCTGGCTGGTCGGAGAACTTCCTTATTAGCTGGCCTTTTGTGCGGCTCCTCATAAACGATTTCTGCCCTCTAAAAGGCGGTAGTGGGAGATCATGCATGCGCAGAACATGAAAGGGCCAGGGCTCGGAGTCGCGTCGGAATCTAAGCCAGGTCGGAATAGGGGCAATGATGCTCACCACTCTTCAAATCTCATCGGCGCAATGTAAAGTCTTAAATTTCTCGAAACTTGCTCACACTCTGGTCTATCCAGTTGTCCGGGAACATACGGAAAGTCTGGCAACACTTCGGTCACTGCTCGGGCGCAATTTTGTGACGACCTCACGTTTCTATTTGTTGCCGTCCTACCTTCCGAAGGCAGAAACCTCGGACGCCGCTTCTAGTTTGATGTGTTTAGGACACTCGGAACCCGTAGGTGATACCCCCACGGGTGTCCAGGAGCTACAGTCAGAGAAGGTTTTACCCAAGAGCCTGACGTTGATAAAATTCTCAATTATTCCCTATCTTCGAAAATATTTCAAAAATAAAACACGCAGGAAACTTCTATTCATAGTTCACCAATATACAAAACGATGTCGTCTTTGAAATGGCATGATGTACACTATGATGCTAATGGAAAATGATGTATTCAACGGTGCCAATGGTATTGTGGTATACGCAACGATGCCCATGATGTGAAATGATATACACCTCGATGTCAATGATGTGAAATGATACACACCCCGATGCCAATGATGTGAAATGATACACACACAATACCAATGGCGAAGTGATATACATACAATGATGTCGGTGATATAATATACTCAATAATGTACAGGGTGTCCCAAATTCGTTTTCACTGAGAGCATCTCGGGAACCATGAGGGTTAGAGAAAAAATGTTCAAGGACTCCCGATCTCTTTTTTCAAAATAATCAATTGTCATCAAACAGATTCGAGATATCTGAATTGGTTCTCTAGTTACAGGGCGTTTCTGAAAAATTGCTGTTTCAAGTATTTCGCTATATCTCGTTTTCTGTTGGAGATATTAAATTCCAAATAGTTTTCTTTTGTGATATCTATTGCCTAAATAAAACATCTCCAAATATAAGAAAACTCTTTATACAGGGTGAGTCTTTGACTTGTACATATATTTTAACTATAGATTCTTGAGGCCAAAGGAAACCTTTTTTTCATTTTCCATTTTTCCGAATTCGGCTCTGTTAAAAAGATATAGCCATTTGAAAAAAAACATTGTGCTGAGTCCGTGCCTGGATACATTCTCTGGAAACACTTCAAAGTTCATATTTTTCGATTGAAATTGAGGTGATTAGATGTTCTGGGTGATACAATTAGAAAATACTCAAGCACTAACCTTATTCGAATAAGAATGTAACAAAAACGATATTTCCTAACAAAAACACTGTTCGATTATTTCTGCAATTGAAAAGCCATATTTCTCCCACCAAAATAAGTTCCTTCTTCGATTTTCCTGAAGATTAGTTTATAAACACTAATAATTGGTTAATATTTTCCTCGATATTTTGGAACGATCTCATGAAAATTGGTTTCTCACCAACCTATTCTAACTCCATCAACCTAAGTCAGATGATTCGAGGTCAATGACCTAACCTAACTCATCTTCTATGATATGATATTCCACAGAAGACTCTAGAGAAGACGATGCCAGATTGCCGATTTTATCTTCAAACAATGCGAACTCAAGAAAGCTGTACGTCCCCTATCGTTAGCGGATGAACTATCACAATCGCTAACGGCTAAAGGCGTCTAGGCGTCTTTGGAGATGCAAAACGAGTTCTGATTCTTGCCGATATAGCGCTACGATATAGCCGGCACGCAAGGCAGACAGGCGGGACAGGCCGTTGTGTTGTGGTTGTTCTGTTTCTGTGTCTCGAACCTTAGGCAGGCCAGTCTATGATAATGAAAGACGCTTAAACGGATAACCTTAATTATCTATCTAAATTTACTTGCAGATAATAAAGCAAACAGGTGATGATTGTGATGTGCAGACCGATTGAAATCTCCAAGAGGATAATATTGTTGAGATAGATATTTTCCTGAAAGACCGGTAACAATAAATTTTCAATAGAAACTGTGCTTATAGACTGTGTAATTTCATTTCATGCTTCTCAGAATTCAATTATTACATCGAACGTTTTTCCATCATGTAGATTTTAGTCTTGACGAAGTTGATAAACATTGACAACGTTGTTAATTTGTTAAGATCAGAGAATACATAATATTCGATGATATTTAATTCAGGGTTGCATTCAGTTTTTTTATGAAATTCATGATTTTTTCCTCGAATTTGTTCGTATACAATTAGGAATAACTCGAAAACGACGCGTTTTATTGAAAAAATATAGGAATACTTTTATTTTCTAAAATGGTTGATTCTTTCGAAAATATGAACCGTTTATCTTTTTCGAGTGATTTTATAGTATTTTTGCATGAATTCATGAGACGAGTAGGCTGTAACTCTTATACTAGAAGGAATATGGAATAAGTTTCAATTGAGGAATATGCACCATGAATAGAGTAAACAATCAACCAAAATTCAGTTCATTCGGATTATCGGTTTCAAATATATGGAAAGAATAGTGTTAATTTCATGGATTTTTGACACCCTGTATCTTTCAAACGAAACCGAATTTTGAAAAATGGTATAGGAAAAAAGTGTTTCGTTTGATGAGAGGAATCTACAGTTAAAATATATGTACAAGTCAAAGACTCACCCTGTATACAAGCTGTCCCAATTCAAGTAAAAACGAAAAACTCAATATCTCTGAAACGGATCAGATTTTCGAAAAACGGGTTACAGGATGATAGTCGGTGAATCTGCTGCTAAAAAGCAATGATGAAAAACATAGGGTGTCCCATTTAAAAAACACAAACTTTTCTCTCTAGCACTTGAACGGTGAATAATTTTTCGGATAAGATGAAAGCAGCGTATAGGCAATAGAAATCTCCAACAGAAAACAATATATAGCTGTAGGGCAGATTGCTGATGCTAAATATTTGTAATTTCTCAATAGTACAATAGCACGTATGTTACCTTTTATTGGCGACTTATCATATTGCCGTTCATAGAACTGGCCCACTCACGAAAGCACCTGATATGATTCTTTTCCATTGTTACATTATTACTGATCAAGAGTCCATACATAAAACAATCTACTGCCAAAGTCTACTAATTAATTTCAACCTGTTACATGGCGATCCTGCCAGTCTCACCAAAGGTTGTTAAGTAATGTGGTGAAAATATATGATTTTTCCCATAATTATGGGTGGTAGCAGTAGTAAAAAAGAAAAGTTGCTCAAAATGGTAAAAGTGGAGGCTCTACCGCTACATTCACACACGTAGAAGTTGGAGGTATCATCATAGCTGTGATAGTCTTGCTTCTTTGTTTGTACCGCAAATGGAGTAGGAATTTGGAAAAGAAAATACGAAAACAAATCGTACGCAGCAGAGAAACCATTATTTAGATTGAATTTGGACTGGAAGTGATTTATGGAAATGGAAAGGAAGAACAGGGTCTGTTAGGTACTTCTTAACGTAAAATTTGAAATTATCCTTCAGGTTTCTCACAGAAGGCCCAGAGGTTCGGACCGTTTTGTGTTTTAGATAGTTGGAAAAAATCATTTCTGACAGCCAACCTCGCCCTATTATCTAGGAGCATAGAATAACTGGAGGGAAGGCTTCATACGCTCGACAGATCATTTTGGACTGCCAATAACGGCGGAGGTTAGAGTTTCGTGTGACGCCCGATAGATAACGCTGAGATCCTTTATTCAGTAACATGTCAGATATTTTGTTCTATGGCGCTACAATTGCAAAGAATATAATGTGGCTGTCATTGTTATTGATACATTTATGCTTCTTTTTAATTGAAAATGGCCATAAATCATAACATAGACAATATTGATGACATATCATCGCTTTATTCTAATCAACTTTTTATGCGCAATTTTATGGGAAGTTTGTGATCGGTAATAAATTTGTCAAAACAATATCCTTATCGGAAAAAGCGAACATTCAGGTAAGTATTATTATTATTATACGGGAAGACTGAGGTTTTATCTGTTCTCCTGTATTATACGCAGAGTTGTATGGTACCCCGTTAACATTCCCTCTGCTAACACTTCGGAGATTCGGAGCGGGAAACAGATTTTTCTTCCTCTATTCAATCTGATCCTTGTAGCCATTTCTTTACACTTTACTTTTCGTATTTACGAAAAAAAGTATGTATTGCTTTCTTTCAAAAGAATATATATTATGATATAGTAATAAATGGGACCTAATAAGTAATAACAACGAATAACCATTAAAGATAATTTTATTAAGGATAGCCATGTTGTAGGAAGAAACGACGTTGTCGCCATCTCGTGACCTTGCGGCGAACTGACAAGTTCGGACGTTTTTGGCAGTTCATTTTCGTAGGGGAGCCTTCTCTCCAGTTATTCTATGCTCCTAGCTATTATTATAACCATGAACTGCATTGAGTATTGCGGATCGATTCTCATGAGCATAAATCAAACATTCACAGATACAAATATTTGGAACAGTCAAAATTCCAAATTTCCTGAAAGAATCTCTGCAATTTGCTCTATAATCTAACTTGTCCATAATTCTCATTGCTTTCCTCTGAAGTGAAAAAATTCTTGCTGCATGTGGTGTGTGTCCCCATACTATTATTCCGTACTTCATCAAAGAGTGACATCCCAACTAATATCAACCAAAAGCTCGTGTTTTCTGAGGAATCCCATTTGTGTGAGTGGCCTACATTTCCTATGTTAATTTTCTTGACAGACTGAGGAATTTCTATTTCAATTCGTTGACCTCTATGATCCGTCACTTCTGTTTTGAAATAACCGAAAATGTGACTAATAAAAATGTTATCGGTGGTTCTTCTAACTCTAGTTGGTTCAAATATTGTCTGCTTAAAACCAAAAGTCGGAAATAAGCACAAAAGATCATCCGCCTCTTTCGGATCACAAAATTTCACATTGAAGTCTTCTGTTACTACACATTTCTTTTTTAAATTAGCTAAAACATGCAAGTTCTTTTCAAATTCACTGAGAAAAATTGATAAACTTCCTGATGGTGATCGATAAACAACAACTATATTAATATCGAGAGTAGGGAAATAACATGCAGCAGTCTCAATATCTTTTTCTATACATATTGAATTTCTGATAGGAGTACAATTTCCACATAACCTGTTCTTACATAATACCATAACTCCTCTTCTCGTATAATTCGTTCTCGAGAAATAAGACACCGTGTTCCATCCCTCCAATTTGAAAGCTCATGAATCTATTTCATCTAGCCAGTGTTCACTGACACATAAAATATCGCACTTATTCATAATTAATGATTCGAGATGATTCGATTTATTCCGAACACCTTGGGAGTTCAAATGCACTATACTAGGTTTTTCACTATTTTGAATTTGTATTAAATCGTCTTTATATTGATTGACTTCGGGCGCTTCTGAAAAAACCTGGATATGTAAATTCCTTTCTGCCAAAAAATAGGGTCCATAGCTTTCTGTAAAGCCTAAAGAACCTGTATATTCGATTTCCCAATTGAAATTGGAATAGAATTGTATATTTACTCAGGTAAGCAATCAGTCAACAATATATGACAATCTTGCATTTTACTAATGTAGAACACCAATTCGGGTTCATTGAATTATAGGTAGAATAATATTCATTCGAATAAAGATACTCTAAGTAAAGACTAGTTTCAATCCATTACATGGCGATCCTGCCCAAAAATGTTAAAAAGTTAACAACTACATATATTAAGATCCTGTCCAAAAATGTTAAAAGGTTAACAACCACATACAGGGTCTTTCACGAGGAACCTCACCCATATTTATACGGGAAACTACTGAACGTATTTTCATGAAATTCAGCACTTATAAGTATTTCACGATGCTGATGAAATCTAAAATATTTTCAAGGCATGAGCACCTCCGGTTTTTCCGGAAATGACGTCAACTTCCGTTTTTCAAATTAGAACACCATTTTTTTATTGCAGAAATAGATTCCTTAGAAAATTTCAAGTTATTTGGATGTCACATTTTTCAGTTTTGGTTGGAAAATTCTCTCTGAGCGGGAAAATTCGAAAAAAAAATCGAAAATAGAGCTCCGCTGAAACAAGAATAACTTCGAGGTTTTCGAATGGAAAATTTTCATTTTTGGGATTTTTCAAGATGTAAGATTGATGTATCCACTTTGAAAATCGAAATCGCGATTCATGATACAGGGGGTGAAAAAATCGCTTTCAAAGTTAGGGATGACAAAATCGTGAAAAATCAATTTTTTCAAATTAGAACCCCATTTTTTTATGGCAGATATTGAATCTACGTTAAAAAATAATGTGAGTGTATGCATCACACCCTTGCCCTAAAGTGGATATTTTCTGAGTTATTCACAAAAAACTGTGTTTCGTCTTGAATTTTCAGCTATTTCTTTTCCCTTCACGCCAAAAAGATGAAATTTTCAGGAACTGTAACTTAAACCATGTTTTAGATTTCACTACCCTAATATGCAAGAGAAAAAAGTTACAGGTTGTTCCTAAATAGATGGCGAATTTGGATTCGAATTTGTATCGGAAACCTCTTTATTTCAACTAATCGGCCATCAGTTTTCTCTCCAGTGATAAATAAATAATTCCTTATGAACCATATGCAAAAACTTACCATGTTTTACATTCTTTTTTTTTAATGATAGATATCATTAATTACATGCTACTGAATAAAGAGGAATTTGGCAGATGTAATTAATGATATCTATCATTAAAAAAAAAGAATGTAAAACATGGTAAGTTTTTGCATATGGTTCATAAGGAATTATTTATTTATCACTGGAGAGAAAACTGATGGCCGATTAGTTGAAATAAAGAGGTTTCCGATACAAATTCGAATCCAAATTCGCCATCTATCTAGGAACAACCTGTAACTTTTTTCTCTTGCATATTAGGGTAGTAAAATCTAAAACATGGTTTAAGTAACAGTTCCTGAAAATTTCATCTTTTTGGCGTGAAGGGAAAAGAAATTGCTGAAAATTCAAGACGAAAAACAGTTTTTTGTGAATAACTCAGAAAATATCCACTTTAGGGCAAGGGTGTGATGCATACACTCACATTATTTTTTAACGTAGATTCAATATCTGCCATAAAAAAATGGGGTTCTAATTTGAAAAAATTGATTTTTCATGATTTTGTCATCCCTAACTTTGAAAGCGATTTTTTCACCCCCTGTATCATGAATCGCGATTTCGATTTTCAAAGTGGATACATCAATCTCAAATCTTGAAAAATCCCAAAAATGAAAATTTTCCATCCAAAAACCTCGAAGGTATTCTTGTTTCAGCGGAGCTCTATTTTCGATTTTTTTTTCGAATTTTCCCGCTCAGAGAGAATTTTCCAACCAAAACTGAAAAATGTTACATCAAAATAACTTGAAATTTTCTAAGGAATCTATTTCTGGAATAAAAAAATGGTGTTCTAATTTGAAAAACGGAAGTTGACGTCATTTCCGGAAAAACCGGAAGTGCTCATGCCTTGAAAATATTTTAGATTTCATCAGCATCGTGAAATACTTATGAGTGCTGAATTTCATGAAAATACGTTCAGTAGTTTCCCGTATAAATATGGGTGAGGTTCCTCGTGAAAGACCCTGTATATTGAGATCCTGCCCAAAAATGTTAAAAAGTTGACAACTACATATATTGAGATCGTTTGATTTTCTGAATTGGAAATGGGATCTTCCAACTCGAAGGATACGAAACAAGAAGTTTCCGAAAATGGTGCCATAAACTCAAACTTCATCGTACAGGAAAGTGAATATAACATCACCAAAGATGTCAAGGTTGTCCTTTTCCTGATACTGGCTATATTGGTATTGGATGTTGTTTTCAAATTATATAAAGCCCATAAGAAGAATATAAAGAGACGAGTCAGAAGAAACCTCAACGCATCCCTGGGTTCTGTTGCTGCAATATAGACAAGAGTGGTAGATGTGAGTGAACAACAAGGTTGTGACTAAACACAACATTAATTGATGCACTTGATTAAATCAATCATAACCTTCAAAGAACTATAGAATTCCGGATACTTTGATGTCAGTTTTTCACATTTCACTTCCGGGAATTCCCCTTGCAGAAAGGTCGAGATATCTTCCACTGTTGTCTCTGGAGCAAAACGCGATGCAGGACTGAATGATTTCTTGGGCGCTATTGTGAGCTGATTGTCATTGATATTTCTCCGACCAATCAAACTTTTATTTTTATTCTTGTTCATAACCTTTCTCTTCCGTTGTTTCTGTAGTTTCCATTCAGATTCCACAATGGGTTTCTGCTGAAGATCTTCCGATGTTGTAAGTTAACAATAAATTCAAATGAATTCATGAATTAAATCGAATCGTGCATTCAACTAGATTTTTCCGATGATGCAACTTTCCAAATATCGCACATATTATATAATGAATGAACTGACAATAGGGACAAGCGCATTCCTTACATTCTTTCGAGAAATTTCTCCCAAAGATTCCATATGTGTCGAAAAAAAACAAAATTAAGTGTTCTCTGTTAACCCTCTTCTAGATCTCTTGATGGAAAACTATGAATTATCTCACCTATAATATCACAAATTAATTTAATGAAAAAATCTCTCGAAGAACATGTGATCAAATAATATTGAAAACACAGAACGTCAGAATTTTGTCATTCAATAAAGGCCGCAACGGACGACGAGCGATAATATAATATATAGGTATTATATCTCATATATTACACCAATATCGCTCCTGATGAAATTGAATCAAGCACCGCGGACGATGCTTCAATATATATTTTCATCCAAGCTATAATATACAGTATGATGCAAATGAAAGGAATAAATTCGTTATTTTGAGAACCGGCGACTTTAAGGAAAAATCCTGAAACCCGTCGATTTTTATTTCAAACCGGGCTAGTCGTAAGAATACCTTTTTATTTTGAACGTCATCTATATGAGCGTGATGACGTCATCGCTAAAATTTTCAAATGGAAATGTGGGTGTTGTGATACATTATTTGAAAGGTCTTTCAAATACCTATTCAGGCATACCAATATGTACAGTAATTGATGTGCGTATTTTCACAAATATTATTGATGAAATTTCAACAGGTTCCTTAATAAAATGTATTAAGTAGTGGTAGGATGTATTTATTATTCAATTCAATTCAATTCTTTATTAATCCCTCAGACATATAATAATGTATAGGACAAGTCAACATAAGGAAAAAGAAAACATAAATGTAAACACCGAAATGCAATTTACAGTTCTATGAAGAAAGATTAACTTAATGGGTCACACAGAAACTCCTGGGTTATGTAAAAGCATTTGTTAACGTTCGCGATAAGTGAATTACTTCTACACCACCCATTAAAGAGATGGATTAACAGCTCACATCTTGATCTTAATTCGCCTAGGCTACTAGCTTTGATAGCCAAAGAAGTGTCATCTGCGAACAGTATTAGTATGCACTCAACAAGGTGATCAGGCAAGTCGTTAATAAACAAGAGAAAAATAAGTGGTCCCAGAACTGATCCTTGTGGGACACCAAGGTTATTCTGATACTCCGTGGAAACATATTCGTTGACCTGAACAAATATGGAACGATTAGAAAGGTAACTCCGAATCCATTCAAGAAATATGCCTCTAAAACCGATTTGATATAATTTATCGGCTATGAACTTATGCTGTAGGCAATCAAACGCGCGGGAAAGGTCAAAAAAGATCCCTGCAACGTGGTAGCCTTTATCTAAGCTATCGTACACAAATTCCATGAATTCGGTACATGCGGTCTGAGTGGATCTACCTATCCTAAAACCATGTTGTTGATCTGACAATATTGAGTACTTGGTCAGAAATTTACTCATACGATGGTGCACTATTTTTTCAAATATTTTGGATAGCTGTTTCAGGACTGATATAGGTCGATAGTTAGCAATATTTTCCCCAGGGCCTTTCTTGTGTACAGGAATTACCCTGGCTTGCTTCAGGATGGATGGAAAGATACCGGACGAAACAGAGGAATTTACAAGATAAGCCACATGTTCTGATATGGAAGGAGCAACCGACTTTAGAATTCTTGCAGAGATGAGATCTAACCCTGCGCTTCCACTATTTTTAAGACCACGTATAACCGACAGGACCTCGTCAGGGGTCACAGGGAAAAAATAGAAATTGCAATTCAGCAATCTCTGAGTCGTGCAAACTCTCGAGATATCGTTCCCAAAGAAGCTAAGTAGGGACTGTTCGTTAACTTCTGTGAAATATTTTCCAAATGCTTTTGCCAGGAGTTTAGGGCATGTAACTCGCTCACTATCCAGAATGAGAGATAACACTCTAGCCTTTTCATTACCCTTACCTAGTTCACGATTTACAAGATGCCAGACAGTTTTATTGAGGTTGTCGGATGTGTAAATGATATTTTTATTGTAATTTGACTTAGATCTTTTAATTAACTGAGAATATTCGGATTTTGCAGCTTTATAGTTTACCTGCGATTCTGTAGTCTTCAAGTTCTTGGTGAGCCAGTCAAGATCTCTCAGACGCTCTCTAGCCTCAAGAATATCGGGATTAATCCACGCTGGCCTTTCACAAAAAGAATGGCGTATCTTCCTCAATGGACACGCTAGGTTTATAAGCGATTTTAGTATCTCGACAAATTCGTGAAACTTGGTGTCAATCGATTGGCAATTATATATTATTCCAAAGTCAATTTGTTCAACAAGAAATGAAAGGTGTTTCAGATTATCAGGTGAAACAATTCTTGAGACACTGTCATTATTTTTGGTAGGGCGGTATCTCGTCAGAGAATAATAATCAAGGATCACAGCTTTGTGGTCGCTTAAGTACGGTTCCCCTACATATACACAAACATCTTCCGGCGAAGCGTTGGTAACAATATAGTCCACCTTAGAGGAGGATGTAAAGCCACGCTTATCTGTAAATACTCGAGTAGGCTCAGAAGACTTCACATTTAAATTATAGCTCGAAAATAAATCTTTCAGGAGTTTCTGCCTGACATTATCAATCGGAAGGTAATCTACATTGAAATCATCACAAAGAAATAATACATTAGAAACAGAAGTAAAGTAGTTAAGAATATACCTGATAGTCACCTGATGGTGGTCTATAAACACTAAGCACTATGTAGACGAGCTTACCAGACCTCATCTTGATTCCGCAAATTTCGCAATGCATTTCGATGGAAAACCTGTCCACACTCAGGGTCTGCACCTGGAGACTGGTCCGTACTAATAAAGCACTTCCTGCGTGCTCTCGATCGGCTCTGCAGTAGTGAGCAGCAATTCTATAACCTGCTGGGGCCATAAAACCAATTGCCTCAGTCGAACACCAATGTTCCACGACACTCACACAATCTGGTTGGATAGCATCAAGGAAGACCTCAAGACGAGCCAATTTACTGACAATGCTCCGGGTATTCACTTGGACAATTTTTAGACCTGGATTGATGCCAAGGTCTGATTTCTCGACGATTATCGTCGATTCAAACTTTTGTTTGGTGGAATCGACGAAAAAACTTGTTCACCATGATGCCCTCAGGCCAGAAAGATGGTGCTAGTACCTGTGTCAGGAATTCTGAAGGAAGAGATACCTTGAACGATGTATAAATGTCAGGCCGTTTAAAATTCAGCTTTTCACAAGACAGATCAGGAATGCTTTTGTTGAAAAAATTCATTAAGTCCTCAGCTGTTGTTGTAGGACTCAGCCTGGATACATGAATATAGGTCAAGTTTTTCTTTGGGACACTCACGAGTGCACTCGAAGTCAAGGAGCCGACAATTGGTTTGCTTGATTTTTTTTGTTTTTGTTTTTGATTTTTGTGTTCTGTTGGAGCTACAGTTGCCTTCTTACCTTCCGCTTTAGAATTGGATTTCTTCTTATGCTTAGCCATCGTCCAATTTTCTGTATCATTAGAGAGTTGGATTTTCTGTTCATCATTAATTTTGGAAATCGGAGGAACCGGTCCAGGTGATTCAGGAACGTCAGAAGATATTCGTTCTGTAGAAGGTGGAATAATAGAAGATACTCGATCTATAAAATCTTCCATACGGTGATTCCTCGAATCGTCGGTGGGATTTCCCTCAGATGTTGCATATATTGGATTTTCGTTTTTACATCCTTTCAATGTGTGGATTTCCGCGATGATATGATATGATATGATATGATAATTGTTTATCCTGACTACTCCTAGGTCTCCTGAGGAGACCCCTCTGAAATTACAAGCTTCGAAGCTTGTAACTTGTGCCGAGTTCGGAGTAAGCGATAAGGGTGTTGATTTGTTTATTTTGTGAAATAACCAAATTCTTCAACTCACCAATCTCAAAGCACAGGGGAGAGACAATTCTGTTCATAGCCTCAAGAACAACACCCTCGATTGGATGGTTTATGGGTTCTTTCTCCTCTTGATGATGAATCAAGGAGGAATCTGAACTACCTGATGGTAAACAGTTATCGCAGATCCACCTTCCAACAGATTCATCTTCACGCATTTTATTGAATACTTCTATAGAAATACACAGACACTTGATGTGAAAACTATTATCACAAGTTTGGCACAAAATTGCATCGTCAAATCGATCAATTTTTTTTAAACAACGAGAGCAACTGAAACCACGTACTAACGACATGTTCGGATACAGTTCAATTATTAACACACAAAAATAAATTTTGTAAAGGCCGTCATTGTATTTTAGCTGAAGGTTAGCAATTTGAGCACTTAATTTAGGTTTCGTTGTATTTAATGAGTAATACATATTAAATATTCATTGTAATAATGAAATTTTATTAATTTTTTGAACAGACACAAAAATCAATTACTGTAAATCATGAATATGACTGAATAGGTGTTTAAAAGACCTGTCAAAAAATGTATTACAACACCCACATTTCCATTTGAAAATTTTATCGATGACGTCATCACCCTCACATAGATTACGTCAAAAATAGAAAGGCATCCTTACAAATAGCCCGTTTTAAAATAAAAATCGACGGTTTACGAAGTAACGAATTTATTCCTTTCATTTGCACCATACTGTATATTATATTATCGCTCGCCGTCCGTTGCGGCAATTTCACATGTGGCTCAATATTTGGCGAATTTAGTAGCTACTTAAATTAGTGACCACACTTGCTACGAATTTGAAAGAGCCCTAATCTCAGGCTGTTTACTCTATAGAAGTTGTTTATCAATCAGGAAAGTAGAAATTAACACTAAAAATGGTTAGGATATAGACTCAATCATGTTCATTTTTTATTTCAGAGGTTCTAGAGAAACCAATTAATTTGGGAGATAATGATGCAACTAGGAAAGCAAAGTTGTTTTACAATAGCTGCATGGATATATGTGAGTATATCTTCACCAAATTTGTTTGTATCGTGGTTTCAGAATAACTCCATGTGCACTACAAATGAACGGCCAATTTCCCTTCTAGTTTCTGTTTGAGGCACATCGCATCTAGTCCAAATATCTCCAAAATTCATGAGGATTTGATTCCCTTTTTCATTCTGCGTAATTGTTCAATTGTTCTGAATTTTGAACAATTTGTCGTGAAGGCAATCCAATGCGTAATTCACACTTTTACACAAACAGAATGGTCAGCGATTTGTTTCTTCACAATGGGCAAAACAGTAACGAAAATACACGTGTTAATACAGCATTACGGTGTATCAACCAAAAAAAATAGGGGAGAGGGGGGTACATTGGGACGCGGGGCACATATGGACATTTCAAATTTCAGCGCCACTAAGCTTAAAGTTTAATTCTTCTGATCATCGTTAGAGTGCACCAAGTGCCCATTTTATTGTGAAAAAGTTTCGACAGCGTCAAGCGACTCAGTAGCTATTTAAAGTTTGTTAAGTGCATGTATCCGTCGTGGTGAATAAATCAGAAATCGTTTAATATCGAATATTTTCCAAGTGGATACTAGAATTACCTCAGTTGAAATTCTTAAGGTAAGTACACTTATTTATGCTTGCTATGTCTGTATTTGCTGATGTTATTGTTCATTTTAGTTATTAATATAACCCCACAGTATTTATGAGAACGAGTGGGGTAGATTAGGACATCTAGTCGGGGGCACATATGGACATTGTCCAGATCTGCCCTAGAGAAAAACGTGAGATTTTTTTTCAGGAATTAACATGGTAGGGACTCACAAGAGGAAGACCAATCGTTCTGCTATATCAGAGAAAAACATAATTGCCGCTGTTGAAGATGTTCTGCAAGGAAGACTTTCAATATGAGCTGCAGCTACAATCTACAACTTTACAAAATCGACAGTGGGGAACAAAGTGAAAAAAACAAAGAGACGACGTCTTGAAGATCCTGACGGCGAACATGACGCTCCTGACAGACAAGATCCAGATGTCCAAATATCATTTGCATCACCATTCCAGTCGAAGTATTCGTCTCAACAAGTTTTCACATCTGCTCAAGAAGAGTAACTGGCCAAATATTTCATCCAAAGTTCGATAATGAATTATGGTCTCACATATACACAAGCTCAAAAACTGGCATATGATTATGCCAAAAAATTAAATGTGAAGTAATCTCCGATCTGGAATAACTCGTTATCCGCTGGAAAGGATTGTGTTCAATGTATTTTTTATTTTTTTTTACTGTTTATATGATTTATGATAGATCGTTCCACATTTATTTACCAAATAAATATGATTATTACTTTTTAAATAAAAAAAATTGTTTTTGTCCACATCTGCCCCTACACTGTCCTAATCTGCCCCAGCCAAGGGGCACATCGGGACAATTTTGATACTTGGGAAAATATCAAAATTTGACTTATTTATTAGTGGATAAGCGCTAAGCCTATGGTGAATGATAGTTCACTTATCAATGTCAACAACATAAAATTATTCGATCGATATATTGAAAGCCAAGCTTTATACAGCTAATTATATTTGTAGCGTCCCAATGTCCCCCCCTCTCCCCTAATGGTAGGTTATTTTTTAGTTACCCGTCAGCGTCAAAAGGTTGTCTCTGAGAGAGAGATAGCACCGGATCATCGAGTTACATTTAATAGGAATCATAGAGTGTTATGATATACGTCATAGATCTATACAGGGTATATTTAAAAGTGAGGCTTTTCTTCTTACAGATAGTAGAACTCATCGAAATGAGTCAATTATATGAATGACGCCCCTGTTTCGAGAAGATGAAACTAGAATATTTTCTAGTTTCTGGGTGAATTTGAAAATTCCTCAGTCCGAACATGCTCCCTCGCCTGCTCCTCCGTAGATATCAACCTCTCTTGTTTTTTGTCTTCTTATCATAAATGACTCAGAATATCGATTGTGCTCAATAATCTTCGATCATGTTACGGCGAGGATGCGGTATAGATTGTACGAGTGTGAATCAAAAAAATGCCAGTTCAATGTATAAGTTGTACAGAACAATTAAGATTTCCGCTAAGAAATCACCCAACTTCGCGGATGTTCATAAACCTGGTGTAGAGATTTAGCGATACTGCTTATTTAAACGAATCACGAGAGCATATGTTAGAAGGCCTCGCACATCTCAAATGGCCGAAATCGAGGATCACCTTCTTGAAATAGTAGAGGAACAACCAACAATAAGTACACGATATATGGCGTGAGTTTGGAATACATTAAAGCAGGGGCAATTTCACCCTTACCATTTCCAAAGAGTTCAAGCACTCCAACAAGAAGATTATTCTCAAAGAAAAGAATTCTGGCTGTGGCTTTTAAATAACCAACATTTAACATCATCAACCCTCTTTACCGACGAAGCCACCTTCACAATAAATGGAGTGAATAATTTCCGTAACTCCCATGTATGGTCAACAGAAAATCCTCATGTTGTCAAAAGAACAAGTTTTCAGCAAAGGTTTTCCTTGCATGTCTGGGTCGGTCTCGTGTGTGGTATGCGTATTGGGCCATTTTTTCTACCACCACTTTTGTAAGGTGAAGACTTTCTTGATTTTTTTTCAGAAGAATTTACCAGAATTATTAGAAGATGTGCCTCCCGATATTCGTCAGAGAATCTGGCTGTTATTAGTTGGAGTACCTCCGCACTATGGACATTACGTCCAAAATTATTTGAACAGTGTGTTCCCTCTTAGGTGGAAAGATCATGGTGGATCCATTTCTTGGCCTGCACACTCCCCGGATCTCAACCCCTATGATTTATTTTTTTGGGATTATTTTAAAACATCAGTGTATAGTGAGGGTGAAGTGAATAGTGCAGAAGAACTTCAACAACGCATTGAAAATGCTTTTGGAATTATTCGTGGGCAAACTGATTTGATAGTTGTCGCATGTAACCATTCCATTACGCCGTTTGAGACTTTGTGCACATGAAACGAATGGTGAAAATTTCGAACGATTTCTATAAACAATTTGGAAAAATTATGGATGAATTTCCTTTTTTATTTAACGGCCTGTCAAATCATTTATTTTCAGCTGCTTACTTCGAACTTAAGAATTCCCCCCAGAAAAAATCGCCTAATAATTGTGGAAAGATAATAATGCAAATTTGCAAAAAATTCTAGTGCGTAAAACCATTTTGCCATATTATGCCGCGTTACGTTCTGGATTCATAGCAAATGATTAATCTGATGAACAAAAAAATGGTATTGATGCCCAAAATTTTTTTGAATTGAACATTTCATATAAGAAATTTTCGGTAAAATGACACTCTGTATAGTAGATCTGGCCTAAGCAATCAATTCATAGGGGGCACAAAATGCAAACTGCTTGCACGGCTATACTGACCATTGAAACAACAACGTTTCTTTCACAAATACACTTTATCTAAAGCATGGTTCGAAAAGCATCTGAACGATTGACAATTGAGTCTTTGTGTAGCATACGTTGGCTCCACACTGCTGCTTTTTATTTCACGTGGAAAAAAATACCGCTTACATGCTCACCATTTGAGATTCAGAACTTGAATTACAGCTTCAGCTGATTACATTAATTTTAATCATATGCCATTGAAATTAATTGAAACAATATGCCTAGACTTAAAAGTTCAAAGCTTCCTTAAAACAGCTCTCTCCAAAATTCACATGATGTAACATTGACTGCAGTTATTATTTAATGATCTGTTCATGTCACAGATATGAAGTTAGACTATTTTATACACAGCCAAAAAACCAAAACAATCACTTCAAACATGATAAGATTCGAACAAGATTATCAGTAAATCAAAAACTTCCTTAGCCTGGGAAGAAGCATATTGATTAGCAAGTCATCACTGTACTCTACAAAGTACACTGGCACATAACGATTCTTCAACTCCACTAAAACTGGATAATCAGTATCCTCAGGCCATAATCAACAGTTTTTTGTCTGATATGGTTGTTCGATTCTGTCATCATATTCATTCTCGTCAGAGAATATCGATCATTCAGTAGGACAGCCATTCTTCAAAAATCATCATCAAAAACATCAAAACAGTTTATCAGGAATCAAAATCATGGCTTCGACATCTCATGAACCAAATTTATACATATACCTACTTATGGTCTATTCAAATATAACTGGACGAGTTCAGAACACTGTCCCCAATTTAACTCACTCGTTGCAGGCATTGTCAGGACAAGGTATATCTTCTTTCATTTTCTCAAAATTCAAATTGCCATTCTCATCTTCTTGTTTCATGAACTACAACCTTTTAAATTTATTTTCATAATCTTTAATCCTGTCAACACTAGAATTAAAATTGATATTGCTTGCTTTTAAAATTTGTTATTCATAGTTAATAATAAAATGGTGTCTACAAATAAATTCATATTATAGTTTCTTACTTATTCTTGTATTTTCACTTCACGTACATCTGATGTAGTTGCATGTAAAGGTTTCCAACTCAAAAATGATTATATAATTTAAAAATATGGGATCTATGAGGAAGCAACAAAAAAAATAGGAGGAAAAATAAAGGTTTATATGAGCAAAGGTATAACGTAACATATCACGTTAAATTAAATTTGGTTCTCATCTTGATGCAACAACAAATTGAGCCGCATTTCCCCCATGCCTATGTTAAAAAAGTCATGAACTATACTCTCTGATAATACCGCATTGCAAATGTCCAGCATGTGAGTGAGAGGTGACGGACTCCTTCTATCAATGTAAAAAAGGTCATGCGATAACACCCTAACATTAATCTTTGGTACTTTAAACTTAATGAAGTTAATAATATTACAATCACAATACTTAAGGTTATTTATAACATTGTAAACAAATATCACAGCTTGGGTCCTTCTCCAGATAGCAAGAGAGCAGAGGTGAAATTCTGACAACATAGACCTATAGGAAACCATGAATGAGTAACTTCCATTTTTCTTCACATACATGTACCGCAGGAACCATTTCGGCACTTTCTCAATATCGTTTCTGTGGGTCCAGCAAGTCGGGGACCAGATATTCACCACATATTCCAGATGGGGTCTTGACTACAATTTTTTGTGTTATGACATGTTCTTATGGTACTTAAGTTTTTTATAGTTTTCACAAATGATAAGGGTTATACTTATAAACAATGATCTGAAAATTTGATAGGAAAATAAATAAAATAAAAAAAAATGTTTTTGGAAATTTGGGTTACACAACGTAGTGATGTCGGGGTGTTATTTCATTTTGATGGTTAGTCTTCAGTTGTTATGAAGAGATCGGATTTTTGAGAAAGATGGGGAGATTTCGGAATCGAAGAGGACGTTTGTTTAAGGGATTAAGGTTCAATGATCTGATTTCGGATATTTTTTTTTAGTTCGTTCACGCTACATTGCTACAGTGGTTTTTATAGAAGTTGTAGGAGATTTGTTCTGGGTATTCTTTTATTGTGGCAATATCTGCTTCTTGATGGAGTTCCGTTATTTTTGTGAATCTGTATTTTTTGTGATAAGTCGGAGCATTTTGTTCTGAAATATTTGAAGTGGCCTCAATGGCCTGTTTTTCAAATGACACCATGTTGGAGAAGCATATGTGAATATGGGTCTCAAGATAGTGGTGTATATAATTCAAAAGATGGCCGGCGAAACCAGTCCAAGTGTCGATGCGTCTGTGAAAAACTCTGAAAATACCGAGAATTTCGGAAATTTAAAATCGTGCAAACATTGCAAACGTGTTATTGTGAGAGATAAAGCTATTTGCAACAAATGCTCGAGTGTTTTTCACCCAGGTTGTGTTAAACAAGCTAATGGGACGAAGAATAATGATTGTCAACCCGTAGTAGACGAAGTTGGTGATAATCTGCTCACACCTGATACAAATGGTGAGGATAAGATCTATAGTTTCCTTGAGAATACCAATGAAGTGATGTCCAAAAACAATATACTTTTGGAATTAAATAAAGAACTGAAAGCAAAAATTGCTATTTTGGAGGAAAAAGTTACCATACTCGATGATGAGAAAAAAGCATTGAAAAAAGAGGTAAACAAACCATCGTTTTCGAAGGCGCTGCGTGGAAACCTGCCGAAGCTGGTGATACCAAACTGCGGTGACTCAAATAGAAACGAGAGTTCATCTACCTCTACACAGATGGCGACAGCACCGATGAATACAATGTCAGAAAACCAACTACAGGCACCTACGATGCCAGTACCCCAACTGCCGGAGTCAGTACTGATGTCAAAATTGTCAAATAAACAAAATCAAAACGTAAACATAACACCTCTGTTGAAAGATTCACAGTCAAATAAACAAAATAAAAACGTAAACATGACACCACTGTTGAAAGATTCTCGAAAAGCTAAGGAACATGTGAACAATAACCCACTCGAATCTGAAAAGAATGATGAGGATGGTTTCCAGAAAGTCTAGAAAAAGAAACGTAGGCCAAATATTGTACTAGTCCAATTCTCACATTATAGGTAGTAATGCCACATCCACTTTGAAAGGAGTTCAAAAAATGATGTCGGTGTACATAAGCCGAGTGCACGTAGAAAACAATGTCGATGCAATTGAAGAGCATCTGTCAGAAAACAACATCAAAGACGCTCATGTCAAAATGGGGTATTCTAAATATCCTGAAATATATAAATCGTAACTGTGCCACAATTAGCACTAGAAAAAGTTCGTAATCCTCAATTATGGCCTGAAGGAGTTTATGTGAGTAATTTTTTATACAACCTATCCAAGAAACAAGAAGTGAGCTAAGAAGATTTAGAAAACGTGAAGTAAATAATGTGAGTCATCAAAAATTCTGTGTCATTCATCAAAACATTCAGTCCATAGGTACAAGTTTACTTGGGCTAGAGTCATTTGCCAGGGAACAAAAAGCTGACCTCATTGCGGTCACAGAACATTGGAAGAGCGTAGAACAACTTCAGAACTATCAAATTAGTGGTTATATGTTATGTTCAAGTTATTGTCGAGAAATTAATAACCATAGGGGAAGTGCAATATATGCAAGACAGAATCTTATATGTGATACTAACAAATATTCTGAATCACATAGTATACCCAAAGTATTTGAATGTTCTTGTGTTCAAATTAAAACATGTAGTACAAGAGTAATGATATTATGTATATATAGATCACCCTCTGGTGATGTTGATTTGTTTATTGAAAAGCTCAGAATCATTTTAGATAAGGCATCAATGGATAAGATGAACATAATTATAGCAGGAGACTTCAATATTGATATTTTGCAAGATTCTAAAGAATCACGTTTATTCAAAGATATTTTGGATAGTTTTGGTGTAAGAACAACTATACATGAACCTACTCGTATTGCTTATAACTCTGCAACCTGTATAGATAATGTAATTACTAATATTGATAATGTCACTACCTCTGTTGTTCAGGCTCATTTGTCTGATCACTTAGCACAAATTTTCTCCTTTAATTCTGCATCCCCAAAGTTTGCACCAGAAAAAATTACTACTCGTATAATTAATGCTAATTCTCTTGAAGTGTTCATCAGAGCACTTGCTTCTGAAGACTGGAGTAATATAAATTTTGAAAATCATGAAGAAGTAAATAAAAAATGGTCAGAATTGTCAGGAACCTTCAATAGACTTTTTAATTCTTGCTTTCCTACTGTTCAGATTACTCCAAGGGCTAAACCAGGCTGTTCCTTCAAACCACCTCCTGATGTAATTGCATTAAAAGACCAAGTGAACCTATTATTTACAATATCACATTTTAACCCAGCATTTCTTGATACATACAAATAGTGGAGTGCCTGCAGCATTCAAAACCGTAAAACCTCGGATTAGAGTTATAGTGAATGAAATAATATGATCGATGTGGGATATTGTTTTTTAAACTATAAATTGCAATGTTTACCAATTTTTTTTTTGTGCAATCCATTTTTCATTGTTTAAACTAATTATTATAAAAAAATCATGTTTGACCATATATTCTCACTTTAAACAGTGATTTTTTTGTATTTATATGTTGAATCTCACCTGAGTAGACATATAGGAACATTTTTCAAAGATACCTGTGAATAAAAATACCAGTAGACATCCCGAACGTGGAGGGGAGAGCGGAGCGACAGCTGCTATGTACAATGGAATTTCTCGGCCAGTTTAATTATAAATGAAACGTGCTCTATTGTGTACATTTAAAGAAATAATGTAATTAATTACGGCCATGAAAAAAAAATTATTAGTACAAAATCCGTTTATTTAAATATATAACATTGTTGTCAACATCAAATATTTTCTTCTACTTCATCTATCTGTATAATGGGTGAAGTATTGGAACAACTATTTTCGCTGCACTGTAGACATGATACACTGCAGTGTAAACCACTTTTTCTGCATCCACACGCAGCTCCACATCCCTTTTTGCAATTACAAAATAACATTTGTAATAAATTATCCGGAGCAGGTAATTGATTCATAGTTATTGGGATGTATATGTTATTGGAATACTTCCATCCCCAATTTTCAATAAGTACGTCATTTCCTAGCCATATCTGAATTTGTAGGTTGGAGGCAGTGATGACAAAAGAACACTTGTATTTTTGGCTGTTGCTTTTATGAATTGAACCTTAATGTATTTAAATCATGAGTGTTAGATGGAGCGCCATATAAACTCAAAATACATGCCACACCTGCTTGCAATATATTATTGGGGTCTTCATTGATATGTTTGAGTACTTTTACTGAGTCGTGTAAATCAATCCGTTTCTCAAAATTTTTGGCAAACTCTATTTTTCCTTTATTGAAAAATGCAGAAGTAGTGTCACAACCCGTAAAGGCATGTAAAAAAAGAATATGTTCTTTACAGTTTGGTAATGGTTTTTCTAAACATTTCGATGAAAATATCTTCTGTTGAACTTTGCCTCGGTATGGTTTTAGAAAATATATTTCACGATCTTTATCTACCAATGTCGTTAATATCACTAATACATCGATATCTTCTGAAACTATAACGACATCTTTTGATTCCAAATTCATTGCCGTCTCAACAATTAATTTGTCGGCATCGCTTTCCGCTAGGCATGTAAATATATTGTTGTCAGCTAATTTAACTCTCAACATTTCTATCAAGCGAATTTTATTTTTAATATTTGTCAAAAATTCATCTTGGGTAATTTTTAAAGGTATATGTTCATCAAATTCAATATCTGCACATTTATTTTTTAATGGACGACGATTCCGTTCGGCTGATTTAATACTATCTTTTTTATACCCATCAAATACCACATATGTGTTACTATTATAATTATTTTTCAAATATCTTACATAATGGTCACATATCATTGCAAACGTTTCATTCAATTGCCATTTACAACGATGTAGTAACATGCCTTCGTCAATAACATAAAAAAATTTAAAAAAAAATTAGGGGTGGACAACCCCTAACATTTAGGGGGATGGAAAATAGATGTTGACCAATAAAAATGAAAAACTAGCCTGAAAGAATTTAATTTAGGTTAGGTTAGGTCCTGTTAGAAAAAGGTGTTGATCCTAGAGGGGTGAAAATTTAGGGTTATATGTATTTTTGTATGCCATATCATAAAAAAATAAAAATAAAAAATTTTGTCCGAAAAAATTGAAAAAATAGTTAGGGGTGGACCATCCTTATCATTTAGGGGAATGAAAAATAGATGTTGGCAGATTCCCAGTCCTACCCGATATGCACACAAAATTTCACGAAAATCGGTCCAGCCGTTTCGGAGGAGTTCGGTAACAAAGATGCAGACAGGAGAATTTTATATACTACTAGCTGACCCGACAGACTTCGTCCTGTCAAAAAAATTTGTAATGTAGCAGTTTTTGTGCCTACGTATTTTAAAAAATTCTCCTGAACAGAACCGTCACCCTGGTGATAGGGCATTGTGAATAAAAAATAATTAAATAAAACATACAGGGTGTCTCAAGTTCGAGTGCCTATAGACGTTTCTGGAGAACTGGACATATTTGAAATCTGAAATTTAAGATTATGATATTGTTCGAAATTCTCTACAGACCTAAAATATTTTCAGAGCCAGAGCACTTCCGGTTATACAGGGAGTGAAAATAAATTTGCTCAAAAAAATTTTTTTTTCAATGTTTTCGTTTCTGATATGATTGAGTATTCAGTGCTGAATACATTTCTGTTGAAACCATTGTATTCATTCGAATAGTTTTCAAAATATCGAAAAAAAAACCTGAAAAGTCAGTATTATGTTCATTTTTCTTATTCTGGACATCCTGAGTGTTAACCGTTTTCACAATGTCAAAGTAGAAGAATGTGGAAAGGTCATGCATCTTTTGAATTTCATAAATATCATCACAGGGTGTTTCAAATTTCGTGTCAAAAACTGAGATCCCAAATTGGCCATAACTTCTGTTTTTCAAATTAGAACCCTATTTTTTATTATTGCGATGGATTCTGCGGAGAAAAATAATGATAGCACTCTCAGATGCTCTTGCTCTTAAATTCAGTAATTCCCGAGTTATTTGAGCTTTTCTGGATTCATGTTGTACGTAGAATCAAATTCATCTAATCTTTTACTTAAGAATATTCTGTGATCATAGAAGATAAGTTTTTCCATTAATAATTCCCAAGTGACAGGTCTAATTTTAGGTTTTATCTTTACTTTTCGATTTTATTCAATGGTTTCATAAAAATATTCATCGAATATGTTGCATGAGAATATTCTGTGACCATAGAAGATAAATGATCCCATTAATAATTCACAAGTGACAGTTCTGACTATTACTTGTTACTATGGTTTCATGAGAATATTCATCGAATCTGTTTAGATTCGATGAATTTTACTCTACGTACGATATGAATCCAGAAAAGCTCAAATAACTCGGGAATAACTGAATTTAGGACCAAGAGCATCTGGGAGTGCTATCAATATTTTTCTTCGTAGAATCCAACGCAATAATAAAAAAATAGGGTTATAATTTGAAAAACAGAAGTTATGGCCAATTTTGGATCACAGTTTTTGACACGAAATTTGAAACACCCTGTGATGATATTTATGAAATTCAAAAGATGCATGACCTTTCCACATTCTTCTACTTTGACATTGTGAAAACGGTTAACACTCAGGATGTCCAGAATAAGAAAAATGAACATAATACTGACTATGAATATTTTACTTTTTTTCAGGTTTTTTTTCGATATTTTGAAAACTATTCGAATGAATACAATGGTTTCAACAGAAATGTATTCAGCACTGAATACTCAATCATATCAGAAACGAAAACATTGAAAAAAAATTTTTTTGAGCAAATTTATTTCCACTCCCTGCATAACCGGAAGTGCTCTGGCTCTGAAAATATTTTAGGTCTGTAGAGAATTTCGAACAATATCATAATTCCAAATTTCAGATTTCAAATATGTCCAGGTCTCCAGAAACGTCTAATAGGCACTCGAACTTGAGACACCCTGTATATAAGGATTTAAAAGTAAGTAATCGCTTTATTGTTAATCATGTGAATCATAATTATTATTATTATCATTGTATTGCTTTGTGGTATACGATGTTTTTTGTTTGATTACCTGGCGCATAGATAAACAAATCTGATGGTTTTCCAACACGGGAACAGGCAACATACAATTGACCATGTGAGAAACATGGGTTTTCTAGATTAATACCACAAACACTTAATGATTGCCCCTGGGACTTGTTTATAGTCATAGCAAAAGCAAGCCGCACTGGAAACTGTAGTCGTTTAAACTCAAATGGCACATCAGTCGGAATCATTGGGATGCGCGGTATGAGAACATCTTCTCCTTTATACTTTCCTTTGAGTATAGTTGCTTCTATCACATTGTTTAGTAATTTTTTTATCTCTAACCGTGTACCGTTGCAAAGACGCGGTTGGTTGATATTTCGCAACATTATAACCACCTACATTGCTTAGACAACAGTGAGTGCTTGTAATTTTAATATGAACTTTATACCATAGCAATAAAGCTCAAATTCACTACGTTTTAGTTACAAATCATTTGTATGGGAAAAAGAAAAGGGCTATTTTTAGGGTTTTTCCAGCAATAATTCTAATTTTTCTCGCCGTAAAAACCATCCTTGAACTTCAACGAACATTTAAATAAAAGATTTGGCCAAATTGGTCCAGGCGTTGTTGAGTTATGCGCTTACCAACACATTTTGCGATTCATTTTTATATTATAGATAAGAGATAATAGCAGCTGTCGCTCCGCTCTCTCCCCTCCACGTTCGAGATCCCTACTGGTATTTTTATTCACAGGTATCTTTGAAAAATGTTCCTATATGTCTACTCAGGTGAGATTCAACATATAAATACAAAGAAATTACTGTTTAAAGTGAAAAACATTAATTTTTCATAATAATTTGTTTAAACAATGAAAAAATGGATTGCACAAAAAATTTTTGGGTAAACATTGCAAATCATAGTTTGAAAAACAATATCCCACATCGATCGTATCAATTCATTCACTATAACTCCAGTCCGAGCTTGAATGCTCCAGGCACTCCACTAAAAAAGATAAAAAAAATACGAACATGCTTTGTCATGGGCGAAACAATCATCCCTAAATAAAAAAATTGTCAACTCCAGCAATAAATCCAGAACAACTTGGCCAATTATCAAAGATCTATCTGGTTCTAATAAAAAGGAAAATCTGTATAGTATGAATTTTCAGAGATAGTATCACAACAGCTTGTCAAAAACAGTAATGGAATAAATAGTAACATCATTGGTAATATTCTTAGAAATGAAAGATCTTTCTTCATTTTCGAAATTACAGAAAATGAAGTTGTTTCAGCTGTGAAATCTTTAAAGAATAAGAAATCATGTGGTCATGATGAGGTACCGATGAATGTAGTCAAAGAATGCATCCACCAAATAAAGAAACCTATTACCATCTTAATCAATCAGGAATTCAAAAAAGGTGTTTTTCCGGATGATTTGAAGGTTTCCATTGTCAAGCCTCTACATAAGAAAGGTAACACAAAGCAATTCAATAACTGCAGACCTATTAGTTTGTTAACATCTTTCTCAAAAATTTTTGAAAAGATGTTATCAATTCGCATAATGAACTTTTTGAAAAAAACCACTTGCCAGCATGGTTTTATACATAAAAGGAGTACAGAAACAGCTGTTTTTGAACTTACCCAGAGAGTTTTGGCTTTTCTCGAAAAAGGGGAGATACCGGTTGGACTGTTTTTGGATTTATTTGAGGCCTTCGATTGTGTAGATCACAAGCTTTCATTACACAAGCTCAACATGTATGGAATTAGAGATAAACAGTTAAGACTAATGGATAGCTATCTTACAAATAGAAAACAAAGAGTTCTAATTTCAGTCAAAGGAAAAACATTCAACTCAAAGGAGGCCAACATCAGGATGAGAGTGCCTCAGGGCAGCATACTGGGACCACTGCTGTTTGTTCTATATATTAATGACTTACCAGCAATTTCTCCTTCACAGTACTTGATGTATGCGGATGACACTAATTTAACAATGTCTGTCAAAAATTCACAGCCAATTACAAACATGATTGAGGAATCCATAGATAGGACTGCAAGATGGTGTACAGAAAATATGCTTCTCTTAAATGAAAATAAAACTGAGTGCATAATTTTCTCGACAGACAAATCAAAAGAGCTTATACTGAAAGTATAACAGGGCCAAAATATAATATCACAGTTGGTAAATCAGTTCGTTTCCTTGGTGTAACTATAGATAACAACTTGAAATGGTACAATCATATGAAGGAGCTGAACAGCAAACTAAAAAGTGTAATTTACTCGATGAATGTCCTTAAGAAGCATGTTAACCTTGATGTTTTGAAGATCATTAACTTTTCTAATTTTCAGTCACTTCTTAGTTATGGTATTATTTTTTGGGGCAATAGCCCATATATAAACAGGGTATTTGTCATACAGAAGTTGATGTTGAGGATTATGATGGGAATGGGATACAGAGAATCTTGTAGAGGAATCTTTAGAGCTAATAATGTCTTAACTGTACTTTATATATTTAGAATTTTGTTATTCGTAGAGAAGAATCCACAATATTTTGACAAATACAAGAGCAACAATAACACGCGAAATACGGTTACTTATTTTTATTCCAATCATAACCTAACAATGACTGAGAGGGGAGCACTGTATATGGATATGAAGCTTTTTAATTCCTTGCCAAGAAATCTGCGAAGTACAGATCATCATGAAAACTTTAAGAAAGAACTTTATTGACTTATTGTGTCTTAATCAAGTGGGAACCCTATACAGTGGAAGGATTTTTGGAATTTTGTAGGAACCCAAACGGATCCTAAAATGGGTGAAGATGGAGTGCAGCTCTGTTTTTTCTCACTTTGACGTATTTCATGTACTGTGACATGTCATTGTATGTATTGTTACATTATTCTGAAATAAATATATTCTATTCTATTCTATTCTATATGAGTTTTTTATTTTTCTGTGAGAGGCTGCTGTTTTCCTACATTAAGGGGTAGAGAGTTCTGCTCTCGCGTAGCATCGACCAATGCATTTTTTATATGGTTGTGGAAATTTACTCTATACTTGTAATGGGTGAAATAGGAAAAATTCAAAATTCAATATTATTAATGAAAATCCCGTTGACAAAAGGGTGACCAGCTAGCTCACTAAGGGGTAGGTTCTTCACCCTTGAAATAAAAATGAAATAAGTGAAAGGGGCGCCAGGTAACTTGATTGCCTGATCACCTAATATAAGAAATTACCAAACTGAATGGGGTTTTCAAGATTTAAATTGAATTTATTTTGTGGTCTCTCGAGGGAATGAACGACTTGAGAAATAAAGACGGATAACTATTTAACCCTATAATAATTCTTCTCTTCTACACCCAATTTTCCTACTTAACTATCTAGATCTTCTTCTACACGTAAATTCTCTTAACTAGGTTATATTCATATCATTAATATACCTGTTCCTATCCTGAATCTACCTTTTTTCTTCAATCTAAATCCCTATCTACCTTCTTACAAATATTACTTCGTTCAGAAATAATCAGAGATTACTTACAAGAATGGAAATATAAAAGTTAGGTTTTCCTGTCCTCTATAGGGTACTTATCTATTCCTGTTTTGGTAGCCAGGTTAATATTCTTGTTACAAATCCAGAAATAATTCTCCACAGTAGGTTTATGTTATAAGGCTCCAATATTATCAGGCTCCAACAAATACAATTCGTCAGAATTTATAGCTACAAAGGAAAAAAAACGATAAATAATGTTGTCGACTCTCCTTTCTTAAAAAGTTCAACTTACCCTGAATATTGTTGGGGTTTATTTAAGATGATGACAAGTAAATCCTCTTTCAAAAGAGCTAATCAAGATCAAATAAAATATTCCAATAGAAACTTGATTATTCGAGATCAGAAAATTAAATCCCCAAAGGAAAGTAATCAACGCCATTAGTTTCTGTCTCGGTCACCAGATGAATTGAATTCGTTTTCACGAAATTGAAACAATGAAAAAGGAGAATCGACAAAAAAAAACAACATACGGCGCAAGTATTGAATGCGCTCGAACTCTGACAATCGATCACAATTTTCAAATTCGCGCGGGATTAATACATTACATACTGTCCAGCTCAATTCCTAGGTACTTCACACTATTTTTTACTTCAATTGTATGATTATTGTATTAAGGGGTTTACTAGTTTGGGCCCACGGATCCGCCTTTTTGGTAGATCAATATTATCGGTAGATCAATATTAAATGTAGATTCGCATTTATATACAAAAGAGGCCAATAGATGGTAAGAAGAAAATTTTTTTGACAAATGTCAAACTCTATGACGGACATCGACAACCATAGAATGCTACAACTTGACACTCGTGTCACTCTATGACGGACATTGACAACCATAGAATGTCACAACTTGACACTCGTGTCACTCTATGACGGACATCGACAACCATAGAATGTCACAACTTGACACTCGTGTCACTCTATGACGGACATCGACAACCATAGAATACAGGGGTCAAACTCTATGACGGACATCGACAACCATAGAATGTCACAACTTGACACTCGTGTCACTCTATGACGGACATCGACAACCATAGAATACAGGGGTCAAACTCTATGACGGACATTGACAACCATAGAATGTCACAACTTGACACTCGTGTCACTCTATGACGGACATTGACAACCATAGAATGTCACAACTTGACACTCGTGTCACTCTATGACGGACATCGACAACCATAGAATACAGGGGTCAAACTCTATGACGGACATCGACAACCATAGAATGTCACAACTTGACACTCGTGTCACTCTATGACGGACATCGACAACCATAGAATACAGGGGTCAAACTCTATGACGGACATTGACAACCATAGAATGTCACAACTTGACACTCGTGTCACTCTAGGACGGACATTGACAACCATAGAATGTCACAACTTGACACTCGTGTCACTCTATGACGGACATTGACAACCATAGAATGTCACAACTTGACACTCGTGTCACTCTATGACGGACATCGACAACAATAGAATACAGGGGTCAAACTCTATGACGGACATCGACAACCATAGAATGTCACAACTTGACACTCGTGTCACTCTATGACGGACATCGACAACCATAGAATACAGGTGTCAAACTCTATGACGGACATTGACAACCATAGAATGTCACAACGTGACACTTGTATGTTCCACCGCTATGAAGGAACATAGATATCATTCGTGCAGGGATTAATAGACATGTCTATTTCATTGTATCTCACTCTGACACGTTGCACTATGTCGTGGAACGTGTGTCTTTCGCTCATTCATGTGAATATCTTTGACTATAACCTCACACCATCACGTGAAATCTTTCGATCGCTTTATTCCATTTTCTTCAAGTCCCGAATATCATTGTTAACTCTCAATCGTATCTCGGAACCGAACTGAGAATATTTCAGTGTAATATTTCCATCGTCGTTATCTATTTTCTTGTCGTCCCTCGAAATATACGTAACCTCTACGTTTCCTGCGAACTTCATAATCCTAACCAATGAAATGGCTTTGTGACGGACAACGAAACAGCTGACTTCTTTATTGACATCGGTGAAACAACGAATGAAATAGAAAATTAACATTTTGGGAATTTTCAACATCTCGATAGCCACTACGTAAGTTATTTTAAAGAGTGGAATATGCAGATACAATAATTATGCTTACCTCGATTCGATTCTCTTTCACTCAAGTTCTTTTCCGAAGTTAAATGGAAATAATACTTTGAGAATAAAGAACGTTGGGAATTGTTGGATTAAAAGTCAAAAAATTCAAGATTATAACGATTATTTATTGTTAATTCAAAGGCTACAATGTATACAATGGAATAGTTACAAAATGCAATTATTGATATATCAGTTTGGTACACTTTAAATTATTTCATTTCCATCTATCCTTTTCAACTGTGAAGAATCAGCCATTTGGTCCTCTTCTGTATTATTAGATTGCAGTGTTCACGGAATTACTCCGGGAGAAAAAATCTTGAAATAATTCCACCGAAGCTTCTTGTTCAATTTTTCTTCACAAATCTGCATTCATATTTCATCGTCTTCTTTTTTGCAGCTTTTTCAGTCAAAAACATCCGGGATATCCATTCCCATGAAAACAGAGATTTCCACAGGCGTTCTCAAAAAACCCTGTAGGAAAATCCTCACCTTGATTCCATTTCATTTGAAATCAATGCTAAAACGTCCTAATTGTAACGTGTCATTTTTCGATACACTCGGAATAAGGCTAGGTATCATTCGGTCAAAAATATCCAAGATATCGATTCCCATAAAAGCATGAAGAGTTCCACAAAGACATCACATTCTGTACGACAATCCAATATTTACATACTTACTGCTACGTTTCAGTTCCGTTTTTTCCATAAATTACCGCTCTCGAAAATTCTTCACGAAAACGTTCCGCGAAGCCAATATGGCGGCATATGACGTGCTCATTTGTTCGAAGCGTAGATGCATAGAATGCACGTCAAAGCTCTCCAATTTTATGGACGATATCCACAGAACCTACTAAAACTTCGCGTCACCCGTGAGCTGTGACGTCCCGAAACGTCGAAAAAACCCAACCTAAAAACGGACATCTGTGCGTCCCGTCAATCTTTGAAGGCCGTTGTCAAGAACCCTAACCTACATTTAACGTAAAAAATCATCGAAATGACTGAAATTCTCTGGTTTCGTCGATTTTTTCTGGCCGGATCGGAAAATTTACCGTTTTCGAGAAACGTCAAAACTTTTCGAATTTCTTGCGGACACCCGGAGGACCGTGTCAAAAAACGCTTCCCATCTGTCGCCGAACGGGGATATGGGGCTTCGATCGAAAAAAAGAAACCGTCGGCTGGGGGCCTCCGAAGGTCCGAAAAGTGTCGGACCGATTCGGTCCATCGGTCGATTTCGACCTTTTTCGCGAATTTTTTTAAAATACTTCCCGAACTCGGAAAAAAAATCCGAAGGGGCCCCCCGGAGCCCCCGTCCTTCCCCTTTCCGGAACCCCCGTCGCCCCCTCGCCGGGGGTCGCGAGCGACCCCCGCGATCGGCTTCGCCGATCGCCTTTTTAGAGCCTCTCCAAAACTTTACCCCGTTCTGTGTTCCTTATTAAATTAAATAATAAGAAGATGATTTTGTTGTCGGAGAATTTTCTGCTGAACTCGATTCGTTCCGTGTGGTTCCCGTATAAACAGATCTTATATATTTTTGTTGTATTCTGTCAGTAAGTTTGAGTGGTACCGTATAAGGGAGTTTACAGCTATTGCATAATGGGGGTGTGCGTATATGGCGGTGTCGTCAGCAAAAAGGGCAGCGTTAGTGTTGGGGAAGTTTGGTAGATCATGGATGAATATAGTGAAGAGTTTAGGCCCTAGCACTGAACCTTGGGGTACGCCCGCTCCAATGGTCTTCGATGTCGATGTTTTGTTGTAAATCTTAACTTGCAGTGCTCGATCCATAGAAATCATAATATATATACTTACTCTAGAATGCTAATTCCTTCTAGTTCCGCAGCGAAAAACGCATAGGCAACTGATTCACAATGTGCGCATGCTCACCATTAGCACATTTCACGTAGAACAATGCCCTAAATTTTTTGTCGGTTATTTTTTAAGTTCAATACAAAAAAATATTCCATTGAGTAACAAACTTATTTTATATCTCATGCGCGACTTCCTACGACTATTAGACACATTAATATCATAAGTGGATTGCAATATTTGTGGAATTGGTGAGAAAATTAGAGCAGTAATGTAGCAGGTTTTACTAAATAGATATAGACCGTGCAACACCGCTTTTTCTTTCTCATGGCAAATGACTTTGAAATGACCTTGGTGAAAGTCTAGGCAGCCACAGTTTAGTTCACTACATAGACAAACTAGTTTACTGGTGCTTAACTGTTATTTTCCTGTTTGATATTCTTCGTGTGCATTTTGCTTTTGTTGTGTGTTGTGTTCGATTTGGATTTTTTCGTAAAACAATGAACTGTATAGTGTTGTGATGTCCTTGTCTTGACCTGTTCATTTCCCACTTGAGTATGTAAACTTTGTGCACCTTTCTATTCATATGAGTGCCCTTGGCTCAGTGGTAGAGCGTTGGAATTAGGACCCAAAAGTCCGAAGTTCAATCCCGAACTAGGAAAGAAATTTTCTAGTCTCGGTAGGGGCCACCATTCTCACTGTTGGGTCAAAAATTAACAGTGCTGTGCCTAAGGTGGCGTAAGGACACAGTAACAAAGCCTACACAGAACACAACTGCTTACTCCGAACTCGGCACAAGTTACAAGCTTCGAAGCTTGTAGTTTCAGAGGGGTCTCCTCAGGAGACCTAGGAGTAGTCAGGATAAACAATATATCATATATAATATCATATAAACTGTTTTTATGATTTACGCTTTGCTTTTCATTCGATTGACACATATCTATCCACTCGCACCATGAGATTGGTTCTTTATATAGCAAAAGAAGGCAATTCATTATGAAAAATCATGAAATCTTGTGAGTAAACCATCTTTCAATAGATAATTCGAACTCGAAAATAAAACATGTTGAAGTAACACTTTGTAGTTTCATTCAGATAACAGATTGATTTTGGAATATACTCGGAACTCAAAAAGACAAATGACTTGAAGAATTAATGTAGGTATCAGAATTCACTCATGAAACGATGCAGAGTAACGCATTGGCAGATGTAAAATACATTTTTATGTTTCCAATATTTCCAGGAACACCAAAGAATAGAACTGTCCTTAAGGGATATATTAGTATATTTTGCTCATTTGATTTTTTTTTCTGTACTTTAGCAAAAGATTCGTTGTTTTTTAACCAGAATTCGTCTTCCTTGATCCTTGATTAATTTTTATACCGAAACCGGTTTTTTTCACCGCCTGAAGAGGTTTTGGAATAATGAAATATTTTCAGCTTCCAGTAGCTGATGATTCCAAATTTACCATTCAAATAGCTGTTGAAAATTATCAATATGTTCAAAACAACTAGTGTCGAATACTAATTATGAATTGATTAAATTCAACTGCAACAATAACAGCATAAAATTTTATTGAAGCCGACCCTGTTCAGAAACAACCTGATGGCTCGTATGCGCATTATGGACCACACTGAAATTTTTACACTTCGGTCCAATTGATTTAGCATTCTAGAGTAAGTATATACATTATGATTTCTATGGCTCGATCCGTTAAGAGTCTACGTCCCTGAAAAAAAGGGAGTCAGAAACGATTTATTTTTTTCTGACTGATGAAGGGATATATGAGTGTATGAAGATAAAAATAATAAAAAAAATATTTTATAAGTATTGAATGAATGAAAAGGATATTCCTCATCATTTTTGGTAACTTTTCTACATTTACAACATCAAAACGAACAAATATTTTTGTGTTTTTTCATCTCAGTGTTGAAGTCTATCATTAGGTTAATTGAACGTCTATCCCCTTCTTCTTTCAGAATTTACCGTTTTATTGTAAATAATATTACAACAATGTGTTGTTTTCGCGAAATTTATTTCTTTGAATTTTTCTATTCGAAATGATAAATATACATTTTTACCAAAGACATTGTAGCCCTTACTCGGACTATCAATAGTTATTCACTAAAACACAAGTTATATCTGTATCCATTTATTATGTCAACTCGCGTGGTTTAAGTTTTCGCAGAAACGCCTCACGTGTGTCTTCTTTTTTTTCTCCAGGTCCACTGATCGCGTCCTTGATTCCACCGCCTTCTATCGGGATATTTGTGCCATTTGTGGTCGTAGAACATAGATTCATCTTATATCTATCATAGAACTTATGGTAAGTTCTATGCTTGCGGTTCCTTGTTGCCATTGCACTGTTGCCATTAACTGGCTGGTGATTATTTCCCTAGTTCTGGGGAAATGCTCCTACACTGCTCTCCCCTCCGTAGCGGCTACTAAAATTTTACAAATTTTTCGCTACGATATAAAAAAGTTGAATATGTCAAATGGATACATTACATTAGATTATTTTTACAATGTTGTTAAAGATTTGAAACATTACAAATGTCCTTATATTACAAGTCTTCAAAGAGCGCTATATTGCCTCGTTTATTCGCACTTTCGCTTGGAAATAATACCGCAGTTTTTCGCTTTTACCGAATTGTCAGATCGAAAATCGTCACTGTCGGGTTCTACCGCACTATCATTGTCTTTGGTTTTACCGCATTGTCTTTGTCTTCGATTTTACCACACTGTAAACTGTAACTGTCCTCGGCTTTACCGCACTGTTACGATAGGTACTTAGTCGGGAAACGCACTTGCCTACCACTTCTTGTTCTCCTTGTTTCCTCGGGGATGTTCCGCATATTGGCACTATCGGTGTCGTCTGAAGTGATGTTCGACTCTGGTGTCTCGTTTCTAAGGATGTAGGCAGGTTTCAGACGATCGACTGATATATTCACTTGTTTTCCTTTGATATTGATTGTGAAATATTTCTGAAATCGTTGAAGAACCTTGAATGGGCCTTCATATGGTGGCTCCAAGGATTTATTTACTCTGTCGGTCCGTAAAAAGACATGACTAGAGTTACTTAGGTCTTTATTCACGTAAACTGTCCTCGAGGTGTTTTCTTTTGACGCTATGGGTTTCAGCTGGGCCATATGTTTGCGTAACTCTGCTGCGAAATCATCGGTATGGATTGATATTGTTGGTGGATTGAAAAATTCTCCAGGAAGGCGTATTGTTTTTCCATACATCAATTCCGCTATCGAATGATCGGCGTCTTCTCTTACTGCAGTTCTGAGTCCCAACAAAACTATTGGCAAGGACTCGGTCCAACTCGGGTTATTATGGGCTCTGATGGCTGCTTTGAGGGTTCTATGAAGTCTTTCTATTTTTCCATTTGCTTGAGGATGATATGGTGTTTAATGCTTCAATGATGTTCCACATAGTGCCGCTATATTTTTGAAAAGATGGCTCTCAAATTGTCTTCCCTGGTCGGTAACGATTGTCGCTGGTGTTCCAAATCTAGCAATCCAATTTTTATGAAATGATTTCGCGACTGTATCTGCACTCATGTTTTCCATTGGTATGACTTCCATCCATCCACTGAAACGGTCAATACATGTTAAGCAGTAGTTCTTGTTTCTGGAAGGTGGTAACGGTCCAATAATATCGATATGTACTATACTAAATCGGTCGTCTGCTTCCTGGAACTTGCCTATCTCCGACTTTGTATGCCTTGTGATTTTATTTTTTTGGCAGTCGATACACGTTTTTGTCCATTTCCGAATATCCTGCTTCATTCCTGTCCATATGATTTTTGAAGAGATTTGCTTCACACTGCTTTTGATTCCAGGGTGTGCAAAATTGTGAAAATGTTTGAATATTCCGAATCTAAGTGCTTTGGGGATATATGGTCGGAGGTTTTCCGTTGATATATCACACCAAATTTGTTTTCCCGAGTCAATCTGGTATTTTTTGAACTTTAACTTCGGGTTTGCACGTAATTCTTCTAGCTGTGGGTCGTTTTCTTGTTGTTTTGCGATCTCTGCATAGTCGATCAGATTGACCTCATCAATCCTTGATAAGGCGTCGGCAATAATATTGTCTTTACCTTTTACATGTCTTATATCTGTTGAAAATTGAGAAATATATTGCAACTGCCGAAGTTGTCGTGGTGAAGCTTTCTCGTTTTTTTTGTCTAAAAGCGAAAGTTATTGGTTTGTGGTCTGTGAATATCGTGAATGGTTTTGGTTCTAAATAATGTTTGAATTGCTTTATAGCTAAATATATTCCCAAAAGTTCTTTGTCGTAAGTGCTATAGTTTTTCTGAGCTGGATTTAGTTTTTTTGAAAAGAATGCAATGGGTTTCCATCCTGAAGGTTCTAACTGCTGTAGTACTGCTCCTACTGATTTGTCTGATGCATCTGTGAATAACGCTATTTTACCATCAGGGTTTGGAAAAGTTAATGCTGTGGCATTTATCAAACTTTCCTTGAATTTATTGAATTGAGTATCAGCTTCAGGTGTCCATTCAATCAAACGATTGTCATTTTTTTTGAACCTTTCATGTATTCGTGTAAAATGGCTTGCATTTCAGCTGCATTTCTTATGTATCTGCGATAGAAATTAATAATTCCTAAGAATGTTCGCAGTTCACGAACTGTTCGTGGTTTTTTATAATTCTTTATGGCTTCTACTTTCTCTGGTATAGATGTTGATCCATTTGCAGTGATTCTGTAGCCTAAGAAATCGATTTCTGTTGTCCCAATTCTTGATTTTGACATATTTATCCGCAATCCATACTGTCTCATCCGTTCGAAAACAAGCTTTAGATGTTCCCGATGTTCTTCTTCTGAAGAGGATGCGATCAGGATATCATCTATATAGGCAAAAACGAAATCCAATCCGTAAAAAACCTGATGCATAAATCTTTGAAACGTTGCGCCTGCGTTGCATAGACCAAAACTCATGCAGTTAAACTCGAAGAGACCGAAAGGTGTTATGATAGCTGTTTTGCATTTATCTTCTTCTGCTATAGGGATTTGGTAATACGCCTTGAATAAATCTATTTTGGTGAATATTTTTGCGTTTGTAAGGATATGATGAAAATCTTCTATCCTCGGAATAGGATATCGGTCTGGTAAGGTCTGTGCGTTTAATCTCCTATAATCACCACATGGTCTGATAGATCCATCCTTCTTTGGAACGACATGCAATGGGCTATACCAATTTGACTTCGAAGGTCTTATTATATTGTGTTCAAGCATAAATTGGAATTCTTGTTTTACTTGACGCATTCTGTTAGGATCCAATGGTCTCGCTCTGCTATGAACTGGTGGGCCATTGGTATGTATTTCGTGTTTCACATCGTGCGTCATTTTGGTTAGTACTGGACTTGGGGATGTAATATCGGAAAACGCAGCGAATTCACCAATATTACTCACTGTTTGGATTATGCTTTGGTGGTCTATGGCAGCAATATTACCAATGGCGTTCAGTTTTGTCAGTCCATCAATTAATTTTTTTCCACGTATATCGATCAGTAAATTGAAATGGTCGAGAAAATCCACTCCAATTATGGCTTTGCTTGTTTTTGCTACAATGAAAGGCCATTGAAATTGTCTTCGGAGTCCCAAATTCAGTGACAATATCTTTGTTCCAAATGTTGGAATTGTTGTCCCGTTCTTCTTCTTCTTCTTTATCAGCCTGTAATCATCCAATGTTGGATATAGGCCTCCCCTGTTCGTCTCCATAATTCTCTATCTCGCGCCATTCCTGCCCAGTTAAACCCTGCTGTTCGTTTCAAGTCATCCCTCCATCTTGTTTGGGGGCGACCTCTGTTTCTTTTTCCCAGATAAGGTCTCCAAATCTGAATTTCTCTGCTCCATCGATTGTCCGTCTGTCTCAATGTATGTCCCGCCCATCTCCATTTTAGTGATGCTATATTATGTTGTTTCACATCGATAAGTTTGGTTCTCTTGCGAATGTCTTCGTTTTTCACTCGATCTTTTAGCCTTATGTCCAGCATTTGTCTTTCCATTGCTCTTTGAGTCTTAGCTAGTTTATCCATCAAACCTTTGGTGAATGACCAGGTTTGTGAAGCATATGAAAGAACGGGGAGCACACATTGATTAAAGACGGAGCTCCTTGATTTGAGTGGGATTCTCTGATCCTTTAAAATTTTAGATTGTCTTCCAAATGCACACCATGCTGATCTTATGCGCCTCGTAATCTCTGCTGCTTGGTTTGCCTTTCTGCATGTTATAATTTGAGCGAGGTAGATATATTCCTCTGTGCGTTCTATAACAGTATTTTCCACTATGATGTCCCTATCTTCCCTCTGATTGGTCATAATCTTGGTTTTTTCTCGGTTTAATCTCAGACCTATCTTTTTTGATTTCTCATATAGTTCTACTAGCATTTGCTGCAATTCCTCGAAGCTATTTGCAATGAGGACCACATCGTCTGCGTATTTTAAGTTGTTTAATCTTCTTCCATTTATAATTATCCCTTTTTCATCCCAGTCCAAGTTGGAGAACAAATCTTGCATTACAGTTATAAACAATTTAGGGCTCATTGAGTCTCCTTGTCTTAATCCGCGTCTAATAGGGATTGGTTCAGTTTCTTCGTGTAATCTTATTATTGTTGTGGTCCCCTCATAAATTGACTGTAACAGTTCGGCGTATCTGTAATCTGCCCTACATTTCTGAAGCGCTCTTTGTACTGCCCACCATTCCACACTGTCAAATGCCTTCTCATAATCGACATAGGCTAGGTATAGTGGTAGGTTATATTCGGTGGTTTTTTCTATCAGCGTTTTTAATGTCAGTATATGGTCTGCGGTACTGTAGTTCTTTCTGAAGCCCGCTTGCTCGCAATTCTGGAAGTTTTCTATTTTGTTTTCTAATCTGTTAATTATTATTTTAGTAAAAAGTTTATATGTCTGTGATAGCAGTGAAATAGGTCTGTAGTTTTTCAAGTTGTTCTTATCTCCTTTTTTATGCAATAGTATAGTTACCGATTTATTCCATTATTCGGGGATCTTTCTCTCATGTAGGCAGTTATTTAGAAGTGTTCGTAGTTGTTTCAGTGTCGTTTCACTTCCTTCCTTTATTAGTTCGGCAAAAACTCCATCAATTCCTGGCGTTTTGTCATTTTTCATGGCTCTGATATTACTTAGCAATTCCTCATCGGTGATATCTGGGATATCTTCTGACCCAACATTCATGATTGTCTTCTTCAGTGAATCATTAACAGAATTTGGAGCTGGTTGTTTTTGTGCATAAAGTTCTCTGTAAAAATTTTCTGTTATATTCAGTATCTCTCTCCTATTTGTTATTAGAGTTCCGGTGTCGTCCTTAACTGCGTTGATGTGGGTCTTTCCTAATGTCGTTCTTACGCTTTTCATATTCTTGCCATTCTCTATTGCCTGCTCTATCATCTTCTCCGCCTGCTTCCTCTTATCATCTCGGATGGATTTTTTAAGTGTTTTATTTGTTTCTGTGTATTCAATGGATCCACGATCTCCTTTCTCTAATAATGTCCGTCTTTTCTTGAACAAATCCTCTGTTTTGGTGCTCCATAGTTTTGGTCTTCGTTTTCGAGTTTTTGCCACCTTTGCTGCGGAATGATATGATATGATATGATATATTGTTTATCCTGACTACTCCTAGGTCTCCTGAGGAGACCCCTTTGAAATTACAAGCTTCGAAGCTTGTAACTTGTGCCGAGTTCGGAGTAAGCAGTTGTGTTCTGTGTAGGCTTTGTTACTGTGTCCTTACGCCACCTTAGGCACAGCACTGTTAATTTTTGACCCAACAGTGGGAATGGTGGCCCCTACCGAGACTAGAAAATTTCTTTCCTAGCTCGGGATTGAATCCATCATAGCCTTATTAATTAGAGTGTTTAATTCGTCCAGATCCAAGCTATTATAATCTGGGGTCTGGGTTAGTATATCTCTTAGTTCACTATTGTATTCAGTATTTTTTTCCTTCAGAAGTGTCCTGTCTATTAGTGTAGGTACGTTTTTCGTCATTTTCATTCTTTCCTATTTTTTGCTTATCATTATCGTAGCTCTGACCATGCGGTGATCACTTCCTGTTTCCACATTATTGATCACAGATACATCCTTAAATATCTTTTTGTTATTTGACAGTATGAATTCTATCTCGTTTTTGTGTTCTCTATTTGGAGAAATCCATGTCCATTTTCTACTTGGTTTCTTTTTGAAGAACGTGTTCATGGCATATAGTTCCTGTTGTTCTAGGAAGTTCATAAGCATCTGTCCTCGTTCGTTGCGTTCACCGAGTCCAAAATTTCCTATCTTCTGCTCCTCTGTCTCTTCTTTTGCACCCAACTTGGCGTCAAAGTCGCCCATTATGATTGTATATTGGCTTGAGTTTAGATCATGTTGGATAGCTGTTATAACTTCTTCATAAAATATTTCAACGTCTTCATCTTCATAGGATGCTGTGGGAGCATATACTTGAATGATCTTCAATATACAGAACTTTGTTATTCTAAGTTTGATGAATGCTACTCTTCTTGATATTGCTTTATATTCTATTGCGTTAGCTGCTATTGACTTGTTCACCATAAATCCTACTCCTCCAATATTGTTTTCATCGTCTTGTTGTGATCCTCTGTAATAGCAGCATATTATATATAGCTGCATATAATTTGAGCTCGGACTCGACTTGTGTTTGGAATTTACTTGCAGGAATTATGGATACGTCCGCGCCACTATCTACTAGGAATTGCCATCCTGTTTTTTTGTCTCCAACAAATAAGCGGAATTGGCAAGATTCTTGTGCGGCAGCAGTGCTATCCGCTTGCTCTACTGCCGGTTGGAGTTTTCCGTCGTTTTCCAAGAGCATGGTGGTTTGCATTTTTCACCTTTTTTCGAAACGAAAATGTCCATAACAATATTTTCCGTTCGGATTGAATTTCCTTCGTCTTCTGCGTTCAGAGCTAGGGGATCTACTTCTACTGCTTTCTCGAGATCGGTAGTCCCGTCTTTTACCTTGAATTGCATCAATTTTAGCTTCTAAATTTGCAAATTTGGCGATTAAATCATCTATTTGAGATTTATCATGACTCTCGCTAGCAACTGACGGAATTTCATTCCTAGGATTTATTTCTAATATCTTATCAGCCATTACTGCCAATTTGTCCAAAGATTCATTGCTCACTATGATGATGTTTTTTATGGTGTCCGGCAATTTATCTAACCATAAGGTTTTTACGCTTTATCTGTGATTTCAGCGCCTGCAAGAGTCTGCATTTTCCTCAATATAGTTGGCTGGGTTTCATATCTCCCAATTCTACTCCTGTCAATAAGACTTTCAATTGCTTGTCATCACTTATTTTAAAAATATCGATTAGACGAGCTTTTGCTAAGGAATATTTGTTATCCGAATTACTCTGAATAATGCCCCAAATATTCTCCAGAAATTTAGGTTCAATTTGTCCCACCAAATAGTTGAACTTGGTTTCTTCTCGGGTAATTCTAGCGATAACAAATTGTGCCTCTATTTGCGAAAACCATATTTCAGGTTTCTCGATCCAAAATGAATTCTTATGCTGACTACCGCTTGCTCAGGATCACTTCCTTGGATTTGCATAATGGCGTCCGCTTTCGTATTATTTTCGTTTTCCATTCGCACTTGCACTCACTTTTGGAATTGTCTGTATCTGGGGTCACCAATGTAGCCCTTACTCGGACTATCAATAGTTATTCACTAAAACACAAGTTATATCTGTATCCATTCATTATTTCAACTCGCGTGGTTTAAGTTTTCGCAGAAACGCCTCACGTGTGTCTTCTTTTTTTCTCCAGGTCTACTGATCCGAGTCCTTGATTCCTCCGCCTTCTATCGGGATATTTGTGCCATTTGTGGTCGTAGAACATAGATTCATCTTATATCTATCATAGAATTTATGGTAAGTTCTATGCTTGCGGTTCCTTGTTGCCATTGCACTGTTGCCATTAACTGGCTGGTGATTATTTCCCTAGTTCTGGGGAAATGCTCCTACAACATTTTATTAAGGATTTTATTTGCCGTCGATTAGTGAAAATTAATTGTTTCTTACAATAATGGATTTTAACATGGAATTGAATTTCTTTTGAATGACACGCCCTGTAGGTATCTACTTCCAGATGACTGGTGAAGGAAAGAGAGTGTATTATACAGTCAGTGTGAGATCTAGTTCAGGGTAGGATTTATTTTTAATATTCCCTGCGCCCCAACATTTGTTCTATTAAGTTGAATAATCCAATAAATAAAAATTAACGCACTGCACCGCCATCTGGCGGTAAACGTTTTCTATTTTGAAGGCTGAAGACTCTTGAGTATGAGTGAATTAGTTTAATCATGGAAGAGGGTAGGTTTAATCTAAGCATCATGAAGATTAGTCCGTCAACCCAAACTTTGCCGAAGGCCTTCTCCATATCTAATAGTATAATGACTGTGTTTTTTTTTCAAGTTGAAATTTTGTGTAATGTCTGTTATGATTTGACAAATCTGTTGGACCGAGCTACGTTTCTGATGTGAGAACCGAGACTGGTAGCTATCGACGACCCGTTGCGATATTTTGCAAATTATCACTGCTGGAGAACGTTGACGAAACCCCGGTAGATAAACATGGCATACCTTCTTAAGGGAGAAGAATGTTTAGTTTTCATTTTATATTTTGTGTATTGTTTCATTATGATCTTGTTGACCTTGCATTTGAGAAAATGAATGATACGATAGTTGTTCACACACAAAAGTATTTTCACTTGATACTGTCCGAATACTAGAAATAAAGGGATTTTGAAAAATATCCAGACATTATTGTGGTCCTTCGAGCGAAAACAGAACTATATCTATGGAGTCTCATGGAATGCAGACCAGAAGAATGACAAAAAATGAAGTGATTCCTGACGCGGAAGAGAGAGACTCAAGAAGTAAATGAACAATTACATCTTCGGTTGATTTTTTCGATCTGAAACCGAATTTCTTAGGTGAAAGTATATTGTTATTCTCCAATAATTTCGTCAGACGTTTTTCAATAACCTTTTCGACGATCTTGGCAGTTGAACTCAATAACGAGATTGGTCTGTAATTTGATACATTCCTTCGATCACCTTTCTTGAATAATGGTTCAACTATGGCTACTTTAAAGTTTTCTGGAAATTCACCGTTCTCAAGGATTCTATTTATTATGTGAGTTAAAGGTTTTTTAATGAATTCGCCTATTAATTTGAGGTTTTCCGAAGTTATGCCATCAATACCTGGACATTTATTATTTTTGAGTTCTGTTATGTAGCTAAGTACTTTGATTCAATCAAAAAGATTTCATCCATAAGGATACAAATTATAATATAAATCGATTAATCAGATACACCGCGTTCATTGATATAAATATCAACAACCGTTTCACTCCAATTTTCATCGAGGTAGGGTTATGTTGTCCTGAAGATGATCAAAATAATGATCGAAACCTAGGTCGACTTCTACCCGCTTTCGATGAGGTTGGAACTTTCGTTGGTTCCCTGTATGATGATTTGTGGCAAGTTCGAGTCAGATTCGTTGCGGTTGTTGATATTTATATCAATGAACGCGGTGTATCTGATTAATCGATTTATAAGTACTTTGATTTCATTTGTAAGTGTCATAAATATTGAGGTATATAGTATGTTTCTTTCAAGAGCGCTGTTCCTTGGTTTGATTATTTGCTCAGCCATTTTTTTGCCCACATTGACACAATGAGAATAGAAAATATTAGCAATTTCTCTCCTGCCTGAGACTTCAGTGTCATTATATATGATACAAGCAGGCCGTCCCAGCTTCGCCCGAGTAGAAATTTGTTTCACGCGGCTGAATCTTCAACACTTCAACGTGCCATATCTTTTGATGTACTCGTTCTAATTGTATGATGTGAAGGGCAATTTCGTAGAACTATTCAAGAGGTGTATTTCCGTCATACATTGTATCCACGTAAGTCTTACGGTTTCTGCAGCGCACGTGAAAATAACTGATTTTGGCTGATTTTTTGTAATTATTGGAGTTAAAGTAGGTATCCTTAATTTTTTCGGGTGAAAAGTATAGTCTATGTCACTCAGGGATGATGTAGCTTTCTGAGGGTGAAAGAATTTTTCCTCTTTATAATATTAGTATATGGTGTCCCAGAAGTCCCACACTTCCTTGAGGGGATCGAAAGTGAAAAATATTAGGAGCCCAAATATCCATGTTTGAAATTTTCTGATGAAGTAGGTAATCAGTAATTAATTAATGAAAGTGACCAATCAGGAGCGCGCTACAGAAGAATGAGTAAGCAGTTGGGGACGCCAGAGTGAGACGCCAGAGCTGCTAACGGCTTTTCACGCAGTAAACCGAGACTGGCGTCTCACTTTCGCGTCCCCACTGCTTACTCATTCTTCTGTAGCGCGCTCCTGATTGGTCACTTCCATTTATTAATAAATAATGAACTACGTTATCAAAAATTTCAAACATGGATATTTGGGCTTAGAATATTTTTCACTTTCGATCCCCTCAAGGTAGTGCGGGACTTCTGGGACACCCTGTAGATTATTTATATTGGTCTGAGATGTTTCTTTTCCTGTTAACTTTTAAATGTTAACCCATAAGGACTTTGAATTATTTTTGATTTTTTCTATTTGTTGCATGTAGTAGTTTTGTTTAGTTATTTTCAGTAAATTGGACCATCCGTTTTTGTAATTTTTGTAGCGGTTCGCTGAATCTATATCATTTGGGTTTTTTCTTAGAAGTATACATATTTTGTTTATTATCTGAGGATTACTTTAAAGCTTTGGTGATCCAAGGATTCCTTTTCTTCTCCGAGTATTTAATTTTCCTCTCTACAGAGGAACGTTTCAGAGCATTTTTTATCTTCGTAACGAAGTGATCCTTAATGGTATTCACATCGGTCGTTTCGTACAGTTCATTCCATTCTTCATTCTCCATTATTGTCAGGAATTTATTTTCGTTCAAGATTTTTATTTTTGATTCAGGTTTATCTTGTCGCCCTACGATTTCTGTTGTATACGTCGCTACTATTGGTGAGTGGTCGGTCACATCGCAGCGAAGAACATATGATCTACAATGCGAGTACTGGTTTGTGTCTTTGATGAAGATATGATCTATCAATGATTTGGATGAGTTTTGAGTCCTTGTATATTTATTTAACAGCGATAAGTAGCCAAGTTCACCTAATAGATTCAGGTAATCGTTGTCAGATTTTATATCAATATTGATGTCACCCGCAAGGAAGTAAGTATATTTTTCATTTTTACAGTTATTCTTCGAGTAAATGGATAGGTTTTCATTGAATCCATGTGGACAAGATGATGGTGAGCAGTACAGAGGATGGATTATGATATTTTTTTCTTTTCCTTCAACAATTGCTCGTAATACTCTTTGATTACCTAAATTTTCAGTAGAGCTTTGAAATACTAAATTTTTTTTCAGGTACATAACCAAGTCATTATTTTGATTATAATACCCGATATTATCGATCAGATACACCGCGTTCATTGATATAAATATCAACAACCGCCATGAATCTGACTCGAACTTGCCACAAATCATCGTACAGGAAACCAACGAAAGTTCCAATCTCATCGAAAGCGGGTAGAAGTCGACCTAGGTTTCGATCATTGGTTTGATCATCTTCAGGACAACATAACATAATAAATTTGTGGCAAGTTCGAGTCAGATTCATGGCGATTGTTGATATTTATCTCAATGAACGCGGTGTATCTGATTAATCGATTATATTAATGTGTGTCCTTATGGAAGGAACTTTTCTGATTGTATAACCCGAGTTATAGGTATGTATATGTAGCTTCATATCCTGGTATTTTAAATAAATTTATGTCAGGTATGAACCATGTTTCTGTAAATATAATCATACTGAACCGGTATTGGAATGTTTTTTTGTAATAGTAAGAGACATTTCATAAAAGTTTTTGTTGATACTACTTATTTTGGCGTGAAAAATTGAAAAGTTTGGTTTTTTGACTGTTTCTAGGACAGTTTCAATTCCTTCATCATCATTTATTTCATATTCTGCGAGCTCAAAATCTCTTATATATTGGTCCATATTGAAGTGACAGTTCTAACATATACATATTAATATTTATGGAAAAATGCTTCATAAAACTATATTTACAATTCAACTAACAATTCAATAATTTCGATAATTGATAATCATATGGCAAACGAGTAGCATGTGTATTGATGAGCTCTTCGAAGTATTATAATTTCAACATTTAAAATCCCGAATATAAATCTGGCCTGTTATTTTTGTGAAATATAAATTTCACAGTTGCCCTGAAAACAAACTAAAAACTCATCAAAAATGCTATTAACACGAGATATACATGAAGAAATCCAATCATCAGTTTGCCAGGCAGTCAATAAGTGCGTAAAGAGTGATTCGTTTATCAAAACAATAACCAACATGATAAGCGAGTTAGTCTTGACAACCATAAACGATAAATTACGAAATTTAGAAGAAACGATGGTAGAGATTCAGAGAAATTAAGGAGAATTGAAAGCGAATTTTGAACAGAAGATCGATGTTCTGGAGAATGAACTCAAATTCACGTGAACTCTGCATGAGGGAAATGATGAAAAAGATGGATCAACAGAGTCGAGGAAATAATTTGAGGATATTTGTTCTTGCAGAGGGAACAAAGGAAGATACAAAGAAAGAGATAATTAAATTACTCAACTCAAAAATGTCGTTGACTCTGAATGTACAGGATATTGATTTATGTTTCAAACTCGGAAAACTATCAGGAGGAAAATGTAGAGGAATTTTCCTGAAACTATACGAACACAATATCAAACAGGAAATTTATACAAAGAAAAGATTACTGAAAGGTACTGGGGTGGTCATAAGAGAGGACTTGACTAGCTTGAGGGTCGAAATCCTGAATGAAGCTGTTGAGGAGTTTGGTTTGAGAAACGTGTGGACCATAAATGGAAATGTATATGCCAAGAATGGAGAAAATAAAATACAGGTTGTATCCAGGAACCATAGAAAACACAGATAGAAGGGATTTATGCCAGTGTTTGAGAGACTAATGGACTAAGATATTGGGTTGGGATGTAAATGTTTTAAATAAGAAAAGGAAGGGAAAATATATTCAATTAATTTATTTTTTAGTGCATAGCTTGCTTTGTTGTCTTTATTTCATTTTTTTTCCTTCTGTAAATTGTATTGTTCGGGGGCTTTCAGTATGAGTCTGGTAAGGGAGATATTGTGACATCAATATAGATGAGTGTTCACCGGGCGCCGAGCAAACAAGATCTTTTTTCTCTATCTTGGAAAATTTTAGTTTGCGTTCACTTATCTCCTCCTACACCAGAGTCTTCACCGACTGCAACAACAGAACATCCAGAAGCAGCGTTGACTATGTAATATGTGGGATTGATGGGCCCCAAATTGTAAATGTGTTCAATTATCATCCGGGTTTTTCAGACCACAATGCTCAAATTGTCACGTTCAGGGATGAAACGTCGATGCCCCGTGTGCACACTTACAAGAGGATATTTTGCCGTCAGTTCTCCGATTTCGGTTTTGCCGAGTTTGATTTCCTTTTGCGTCGGAATCTTGTGACGAGCCGACAACACCCATCCGAGTATCCGACGATTGTTTCGACTCATTTTATGAGGTCTTCCTCTGGTGCTTTAATGTTGCTTTTCCTGAACGTCTGAGAAATGTGAGGTGTTGTCGTGCGATCGAATCCGCGGTATTTCCCGAAAATTTGGGAGAGAAACTAGAGAAAGTTTTGGAGCTCGAACACGCTACATGGCTAGCATCTAACAGTCCTTGTTTACTTACACGTAATAATCGGGATCTGTTGAAGTTCGAGTTGAACAGAATAATTCTGTCTTATCGACAGGGAGTCTTCAATGATATGATTGATGCCAGTAATAATAAATCAAAAATAGTCTGGCGAATTATCGATTCAGCTCGAAATAAATGTGTTACACGTGAATAATAATAATAATAATGAATTTTATTCTCTACATAAAGATATAGGAAAACGTCAATTTACAAAATGTATAACACAAACAAGTTTGTTGGTACACAAATAATTAAAGAATAGATACACATTCATGAACAAACTATACAAAAATGTCACAGTTTAAAAACTCCTGGATGCTATATAAAGCAGTTCAATCTAAAGCTTTTTTCATCTCCACTCCAAAACGTCTCCCATCCATCATCTTGTAGGTATCCGGGACGATATTGTAAAACACTGCGCCCCAGTGGTCTAGGAATTGCTGGGATGAGGCCAACCGATGATAGGGTATTTCTAAAGCTGTTTTATTTCTTGTCTGATATGTGTGTCTGTTCATATTCTTCGGAAACTGTTCTATATTCTGATGTACATAGTTCAAACAAGAGAGAATGTACATACTGGGTACTGCTAGGATTCCCTCAGACACAAAGGATGTTCTGCAGCTTTCTCTGCTCCCAAGGCCGCAAATGGTTCTTATTGCTCTCTTCTGCAGCCTCAGCACTCTGGACGCTTCCGAAGTTCCTCCCCAAAATTGAATTGCAAATGAGGCCACTGAATGGAAGTTTGCAAAATAGGCTAATTTAGCTGCCTCATCCGAAGCACACATCTTGATTCTTCGTATTGAATATACTGCTGCCGACAATTTATTCAGTAAATGATCGATGTTTGTCTTCCATCCTAATTTGTTTTCTATATGCACTCCTAATAATTTAATTGATGTCGTATTGGGTGCAGTATGTGAAAGTAACAGGTGTTGTGTTTTGGAGGTATTCACTTTCAATTTATTAGCTTGGAACCATTCATTTATTTGATTCATTGATTCATTCACTTTTTAATGCAATAAAAAAGTGGAGTAAACAATAAAAGGCAAATGATAAAGATGAGAGAAATAGACGAGAATAAATGCAAGAATTCAAACTAAGGCTTTTCCAATATCCGTGGCCATATATTCTGAGAGATGGGACGGTAGACGAACTGTTCAACTCATTTTATGATGTTTTATTGAGAGATTATGAGGAATGTTTTCCAGGCAGGTATAAATTCAGCAGAAATGCGAAGAGTTTCGTTTATTGTTTACTCCACTTTTTAATGCAATAAAAAAGTGGAGTAAACAATAAATGGCAAATGATAAAGATGAAAGCTTCACATTGTACGAGGGCGATCGGAAAATATCAGACGCTAATATATTGTGCGACTTCTTTGGTCGATGTTTCGGTTCGGCTGCCCAGGGGCTCATTACTGGTCGTTTCCCTCCTGCTTCTCTTTCGTTTGAGTCTCCGCCACATCCAGGAACATCTCAAACTCCATGTTTTTTGATCCTGTTGGCCCAGAAGAAGTTGAACGTATAATAGCATCACTACCAAATCGTTCAACAGCAGGCTGGGACGACATTCCAGCTCGAGTTGTGAAGCAATCTGCCCCCTACATCTGCGGCATTTTGGCAGATGCAATAAACTATTCCGTTTCGAACGAAGCATTTCCGGACTCATTGAAAAAGGGTTTGACCATCCCGATCTTTAAGAGGGGCGATCGTGGCTTGGCTGATGATTACAGACCAATTACTGTGCTTAGTGTTTTCTCAAAGATCTTTGAAAAGGCAGTTTATATACGACAAGCAGGGCGACCCAGCTTCGCCCGGTGAGAAATTTGTTTCACGCGGCGGTTTCATCTTCAACACTTCAACCCGCCATATCTTTTGATGTACTCGTTGTAATTGTATGATGTGAAGGGCAATTTCGTTCTAAATTAAATACTGGGGATAAATAACGTATTAGGTTGGATGAGGATCAATACCCAATTCATAAAAACACACTCCCAAATAGTGCATAATTTTGGAAAACATCTGATTACCATAAACAGGTAATAGCAAGTCAATCTTGAGAGATAGATATATGCTATCGCGGACTTTTTTGTAGAACTATTTAAGAGGTACATTTCAGTCATACATTGTATCCACGTAAGTCTTACGGTTTCTGCAGCGCACGTGAAAATAGCTGATTATGGCTGATTTTTTTGTAATTTTTGAAGTTATAGTAGGTATCCTCATTTTTTTCGGGTGAAAAGTATAGCCTATGTCACTCAGGGATAATGAAGCTTTCTAGGGGTGAAAGAATTTCTGAAATCGGTCCAGTTGTTTTTGAGCCTATTCGTATCAAACAAACAAAAATACAAATCTTTCCTCTTTATAATATTAGTATAGATTAGTGAATTTCATTGAGGGTCACAGTTTGTTCACCGAGTGTCAGCATGGCTTCCGCGCCCGCCGATCCACTACAACTGCCATCTGTAGTATAGTGCAGTCCATCTCCAAAAGGCTGGATGACGGCCATTCTGTCACATTGTTTGGTTTCGACTTGCGTAAAGCGTTTGATTGTGTTGATCCGCTATTTCTTTCGAGGAAAATGTATCGCTTGGAAATCTGCGGAAAGCTGAATGAATGGCTCATCTCGTTCTTGCGCGATAGGAGATTTGGCGTAAGAGTTGAGGATTCTGTTTCCGGAGAGTTTGACATTTTGTTCGGAGTCCCACAGGGCAGTTCATTGGAACCGTTGCTGTTCCTCCTGTTCATTAACGACCTACCGGAATATATACTTGATGGAGAAGTATATCTCTATGCTGATGACACTAGTGTTGTTATAAGTGATCCATCCCCCAAAGTTTTGCAGGAGAGGTGTGACGCTGTACTCGACCAATTCTCGAAGTGGTGCGATAACAACCAATTGATAATAAACGATGGTAAAACTGTATTAATTGAGTTTCACAGCCCTTATAGAAAGCCTTGCCGTCCTCATCTCGTTTTCGGAGGTGCTGTTCTGAAGCTGTCGGATCAGGTGACGCTTCTTGGCTGCACTTTCGACAGAAATTTGCGCTGGACATCTGAGATCGACAACGTTTGTGCTAAGTTGAGGATGTTACTATACCCTATGCCAGGAGTCTCCAAACTTTTCAGCCTAAGGGCCATCATGTTTACTCCAGCAAATGCGAAGGGCCAAAATATTTAACCGTTTGATTCGCCGGGGGGAGGGTGAAAATCAGCTTCTCGCTGATCTATACACGCTATTTCACACACTTCAAAACTTGTGAAATATTCAGCCACACTACTGACATTTAGTTTCTCGTCGATTTTGCATTGGAATTATTACTTTGGGTGCTTTGAAGATCAATTTTGATAATCGATTCTCCGACTCTGATGTTATTGCGACTGATATAAAGCTTTTTCAAAATCCTTTTGACACTGATATTGAAACCCTAGCCCCGGAAGCATATTCATATCCCACGTACCGTATCGCAGCTCGAAGACAGCCGAAGCTTACTCGATAAACCACGCGCGTGATCGCGTCTTATTTGGCGATTTCAGTCGTGGAATATGAATTGGAATTATACGTTATAATGATTCCCCGATTCTTTTATTTTTTTTCAGTTCAAATAATAACGATTAGGTTTTTTCCTTAGTCTTAGGTTTTTTCTATATTCACGAATAATAATGGCTACCTCTCATTCAAGAGCTAGTGAATGCTTTAAGGTTATGAATTTATGGGGGTGAAAAAAACAGTGAATTTAGAATAGATTTTATACTGAAGCCAAAAGAATGATCGAAATCTCCTCTTTAATGTTATATTTTTTTAAATTTTTGAGGGGTGTTCTAATAGTTGTATTCATTGATCGAGTTACTTTTGTTGCATTCATAAGTTCGGCCTTCCACTTCTGAAACGAATTGACAAAATTAATCTTAATTCACATAGCTATCAAGCAAATTGAATTTTGTGAGTAATCATAATCATAATCATAAATTTATTAATCCCAACAAGGTAACAAATGTAACAAGTGAGACAAGTCAAACTAAAATTCAATATTCATACAAAAGGGTAACAAACAAAATAAGGTAAGAAATTCACGCAAGAAATGAACAATTCTGATCAGTACAAGCGGTTATAAATTCACTTATAGAGTACGGCTCACAAAAGATGAGGAATTTATAAAGTTTTTTCTTGAAGACTTCAATATCCTCTATCTGCTTGAAATACCTTCGCAACAGGTTGAATATTCGCATGACCATATATAAAGGACCTTTTGCGAACCTTGCACTATGGTGGAGAGGTAATTGATACCTAAATATACGCCGTGTTGCATTTTCATTCTTATATTCATCAAAATAATGAATCATGAAGATCATAAGACGGTAAACATACAGAGCACATAAAGTCATCAAATCATTAGCCCTGAATATACCACGACAAGAACCCCTGTATCCTAAACGAAAAATAACTCTCAAAGTTCTTTTTTGAGTCAAAAAAACATCAACTGCCGGCGGCGAGTTACCCCAGAAAATAATACCGTAAGACATGACGGATTGGTATAAGGTTCGAATAGTCACCGGATTGATCCTGTCTCTGATAACCACAAAGGTGTATATAACAGAGTTCAACTTTTTTTTAAGTTTATCGATATGTGGAGCCCATCTTAGGTGCTTATCCAATGTTATGCCCAGAAAATTCACCGTTTCCCTCAGTTGGACATCGAAATCCCCACTGACACAAAAAGATGCTGGGATATAAGCCTTTGATCTGATTCCACAGAAAACGATGCCTTGAGTTTTAGTTCTGTTTATAACTAATCCGCTTTCACTGCACCACTTGTCCATCTCGACAACCATCGTCCCACAGGCCCTGATGCTTGATTCAACATCAGTAGAAGCAATGAGGAAATTACTTTCGTCAGCGTAGAAACAAGGTCTACGGCCAGCTGCACAACTCAATTGTGGGAGAGAGTTTATGTAGATGATGAAAAGAAGCGGGCCAAGGACGCTTCCTTGGGGTATTCCCCTTTGTGGGTATTTCTTCTCCGATTGATAAACATCACCATCTATGTTGATAACAACTTTTTGTTGTCTATTTTGCAAATAGCTCTTTATAAATCTGAGCGAGATAATTCGTATTCCATATAGCTCTAATCTTTCAAACAGAATACTATGAATAACTGAGTCAAAAGCTTTAGTTAAATCGAATAGCAATGCCAACGGTACATTTCCGTCTTCTAGCGCTGAAATGATGGAAACCTGTAGCTCAAATATAGCTGTTTCGGTACTTTTATGCTTTGTGAAACCATGTTGAGCCCTGGATATAACCTTGAATTTTGAAAAAAAGTGTAAAAACTTGGTAGCTACTACTTTTTGTTCTTGAATTTTTTTTTAGTATTGAGGGTCGAATAGACGTAAATCGCCTTGATAAGGAGGAGCTAGAATATGAATTAGCTGTTACAGGTGTAACTAATTTGAAGACTGTTGATGAAATGAGAAAGAGTCTTAGAGGGTATTTGAGGTTAGAAAAATGCGGAATTGCAACCAAATAGCCACCGTATCCATATAAATTTGCCGATGATTCTAAGGTGGTAGAGGATACGATTTCACTTTTGCAGCGGGACATTCCAGATTTTGCTGGTGATGAGAAGAGTTCGTCTTTTCCGAAAATGTCCACTCGGTTGGTGCATACGCAGATAATTGGGTTACAAGCAGAATTACGGTCACGAGCACGGAAATACCATAGGTCCTTGCAACAAATTCAGTCACCACTTGAATTAAGCGTTTTGATGGCTTCAGCGGGTATCTCGGATTCCTCGGACTCTGAGTCAGATAATGACGGAGCTAGTGGTGTAGTTCATCAGTCGACTCCACCGCTTCGCCTTACCAGAGTAGTAGTCCTTCGGTGGCCGTGGCCAAGTGGAATATAACCAAATTCGATGGTGATAGTTCGCGATGCTCCCTGAGTTCCTTTCTCGAAAACGTCGAGGAATTGTGTATTTCGCGAAACGTTAAAATGGAGCAGCTTTTCTCATCCGCCAGTGATCTTTTTGGGGGAAAAGCTCTGATTTGGTTCAGATCTATTAGGTCCACAGTTTCAACGTGGTCACAGTTGGTTGATGAATTGTGGAAACAATTTCTTCCTCCCAATTATAACGAAAGACTCTTCGAGGAAATTAAGCATAGGACTCAAGGCCCTGATGAGAGTATAGGTTTGTACCTTGCCATGATGGACAATATGTTCAATCGCCTCACCATTCAAGTAAGGGAGGATGCTCGTTTGAGAGTCCTATTGCGTAACATCTCACCCTTTTATCAGAGTCAATTGGGCTTGACTAACATCACCTCAATAGCTCAGCTTTTAGATATCGGACGACAACTTGAGGCTCGTAAAGAATCCATTGAGTCTTACGTACCCCCTCCCCGAAATAGGAGCTCTTTAATGGAGCCAGATCTAGCATATGTTTATGCTGAACAACCTCCCACCTCTTCTACTCAGGTGAGTGCAGTCTTGACCTGCTGGAAGTGTAGGCAACCCGGCCATGTTGCTAGGGAATGCAGGGTGGAGAAGAAGAAATGTTGTTTTAAGTGTGGTCGACCCGATTGCACGGTTCGTACATGTCCTAAATGTAAGTCGTCGGAAAACTAATAGGGAAAGCCTCTAATGGCAGTACGTGTGTCTTTCCCAACCAATCTGCCAAGTATCGTTTGCCGTTGGAACAGAAAATTATTCTGGATTATGTGCTTGCGCATGCGCAAGGTGACGAACGGCCGTATTTGTCTGTGTCTGTTTTGGACGTAAATTTATTGGGTTTACTGGATTCGGGTGCTTCGAGCACGATTATAGGAGGTCCTGGTTGGAGGATGTTGAAGAATTTGAATATTTACCCTAATTTTAATGATGTCGTTTCCTGTAAGGTGGCTAATGGACAGAGGTGTTCAAGCATTGGTTCGGTGGATCTACCGATGAAACTTGAGAATAGTGTTAAGGTAATTTCAGCGTTGATAGTTCCAGATTTGCCGCATAATTTGATTCTGGACATCGATTTCTGGAGAAGGTTTGGGATTGTTCCTGATCTTCGGGGTGGAGCATGGGTATTTCAGCGCGATGCTGATCTCTCAGTGGATGCGATTGCGTCAGAGGAACATCTTACATCTGCGCAGTCTGGAGTTTTGGATAGAGTTGTGCGAGAGGCTTTTGAAAACATGGGTGACGAGTTGGGGTGTACAAGCCTGGTAAAACATGAAATAAAAACATCCTGCAGTCCAATCAAGCAAAGATATTACCCTGTAAGTCCTGTGATGCAGGGTCACATTAATGCCGAGCTAGATAAGTTACTCGAGCAAGGTATTGTCGCACCATCGACCAGCCCCTGGTCTTCTCCTATTCTTCTGGTGAAGAAGAAGGACGGTTCGTACCGGTTTTGCGTTGATTACCGGAAGTTAAATGCGGTCACGGAAAAGGATGCGTATCCCATACCGTATATTTCTTCGACCTTAGACCGCCTTCGCAACGCGAAACTTTTGTCGTCAATGGACATCAAGTCGGCATATTTCCAAGTACCTTTGGAAAAGTCCTCTCGACCTCTTACCGCCTTTACAGTGCCCAATCGAGGTCTGTTCGAATTCTGCCGCTTGCCTATGGTATTGTCAAATAGTCCCGCCACCTTTCAACGTTTGGTTGACAGAGTTCTTGGTCCTGATTTGGAGCCGTATGTGTTCGTCTATTTGGACGATATCATTATCATCACTGATAACTTCGAAAAACATGTAGAGGTATTAGAGGAGGTCTTTAAACGCCTTAAGGCCGCTAATTCAACGGTTTCTAAAAAGAAATGCCATTTTTGTCGACCTGAACTGCTATATCTGGGTTATGTGGTGGATTCAAAAGGTTTGAGGATGGATCCAGCGAAGGTTCAGGCCATTGTGAACATACCGGTCCCCTCTTGTGTCTCGGAAGTTCGGCGTGTGCTGGGATTAGCTTCATGGTACCGGAGATTCGTACCAAATTTTGCGGATTTGACTGCTCCATTGACAGAACTGCTCAAGAAGAACCGGTCTTTTCAATGGAGTCCCCAATGTGATGGAGCCTTGATCGAATTGAAGGAATATTTGATTAGTGCCCCTGTTTTGTCTTGTCCTGATTTTTCGAGGCCGTTCATTATACAGTGTGATGCTTCTGGTTATGGGGTTGGTGCTGTTCTGACTCAGCAACTAGAGGATGGAGAAAAGGTGATATGCTATCTTTCCAGGTCTTTGACCCGGTTAGAGCGCAATTATACTACCACAAAACGTGAATGTCTGGCTGTCCTGTGGGCTATAGAGAAGCTGCGACCTTATATCGAGTGTTCGCATTTTTCGGTCATCACAGATCACGCCAGTTTAATTTGGTTAGATAGATTGAAGACCCCTTCTGGACGACTCGCCCGTTGGGCCATCAGACTCCAACAGTACGATTTCACGATTATTCATCGTAAAGGACGAGAGAATGTAGTGCCTGATGCTTTGTCTAGGGCTGTACCCATCATTGACACCATTCGCTCTTCGCAGTATGACTCTTCGGATCATTGGTACGGGAAACTGTTGAATAGGGTGACTGAGGCCCCGCATCGCTTTCCTTCATGGCAGATTGATCAGGGAAAGCTTTTCAAGAATGTGACTCCGCGTATTCCCGAATTGGCATCTCCTTCCGATTATTGGAGAGAAGTTGTCCCACGCCCCCAACGAAGAGCTCTGATACGGAGCGTCCATGAATCTCTTCTCCACGTCGGTGTGTATAAGACCTATAATAAGTTAGCAGAGCGTTATTATTGGCCCAAAATGAAATACGACGTAGCCTCATTCATCCGTCGATGTACCACCTGTCATGCCATCAAACCTGAGCAAAGAAAGCCTCCTGGTTTCATGCTGTCTAAACAGGTCTCAATTTCTCGACCCTTCGAGCTTATGTATGCTGATTTGGTTGGTCCTTTGCCCCGGTCTCGCTCAGGGAACCAATATATTTTTGTTGCCGCTGATTGTTTCAGCAAGTTTCCTTTGCTTTTTCCTCTACGCACCGCCACGGCCTCGGCTATTATAAAGGTTTTGGATGCACATGTTTTTCCGGTTTTTGAATGTCCTAATTCTATCATTGTGGATAATGGTGTTCAATTTCGCTCTAAGGAATTTGTTAAATTCTTAAAATTTAATAATGTTGATATTTAGTATACCGGGTTATCAAAACCATGTTGAGGTCATATTTCTCGGAAGATCAGAGAGGTTGGGATAAACACTTGAACCAGGTTGGGTTAGCTATTCGTTCCTCAAAACATGAAGTAACCGGTCACTCCCCAAATTTTATTGTTTTTGGGAGGGAAGTTTCGTTAAAGGGTGAAAACACCTGCCCTGATCAAATTCATTTCGACAGATCTGCCTTGACTAAAGACCGGGAACAGGCCTTCGCGAAGATGCATGCTGATGTCAAGATTAAGCTAGCGAGAGCATACGAGACCAATAGTCGATCTTACAATCTTCGACGTCGAGACGTCCAATACACGGTTAATCAATTGGTATGGAGAAGGAATCAGGTACTTTCGGATGCAGCTAAATATTTCACAGCTAAGCTGGCCCCTAAATATGTTGGACCTTTCTTGGTTTCTAAGCGGGTATCCCCTTGGACATATGAATTACAGGGCGAGGACGGTAAATATCGGGGTGTTTGGCATGTAAAGGACCTGAAGGCTCATCCACCGGATGAATCTGAACACTCGGCGGATCGACTTGGGTGAGACCTTTGTTGTGTTTGTGGGTTAGAGGATAGCTGACCCTTGCCGAGAGCATAAATGTACTAGGTTGGTCACTACCCCTATCCAGTGGTTGACATACTTGAACATCTTTTGTTATCGTCAGGTCCACGACAGCAACATGCTGTATTTTCCAATTCTGTTCCGATTTTGGTTAGTTTGGACTTTGGAGTTATTTTAAGTGTGACATTCGACTGTTTAGTTTCTCGGATTTGACGTTTTTGGTACCGTAGTCATGGGTGATTTGACTGGAGTTTTAGTCGTTTGTTTATACCGATTTTGACGTTTTGTTTATACCGAAATCGACATCGTCCTGGACGTGGTCGGATGATGGGGTCCTTTTGAAACTTTGGACTCTTAACTATAAGTTTCCATGCCTGCATCTTGTTGTCCTCGTCTCGGACGCAAGGTGATTCACTTTTTTTAGTTTTGCCAAAAAGAAAGTGTATTAGCGCAGGAACGTTATGCATTAACGTTATGTTTTTCTTTATTTGAGACGGTTTGTTTTATTGTAGAGTCATCAGGCATGTTTCGGGCTCCGGTTGAGCGATGATTTTGTTCCTAAGGGTCGGGTCCTCGCTCCTCTTCCACTTCGGTGGAAGTGGCCTTCAGTAATCGGTAGCCCTTTTACTTTCTATTTTAGGTTTGGTAGGTGGTTAAGAGTCAATCGAGCGACGGTGCATTGCTATCTTTTCTTTTTTTTTCCTTCTCTTACCTTCGCTTCTTTCTTCTCTCTAATTTTTATGATGTTGTCGAGTAAACGAGGATTGGCCAAGCACTATTGCCTTTAGCAATGCTCGACGGGTGTGAGAACAGCTAGCCGCCCCAAATGTTTTTTTTTCTCTTCGGATTTTGAGTGGATAGGAGATTGTGTGGTTTGTACTTGGAGAGGAAAGGGAGAGGGAGAGAGAAAAATTTGACCCTTCTGGTAATTTTTTTTTTAAAGTAGGGGGGGAATTGTAACGTGATTATTTTGCTCCCTGAATTAAATTCAGCATTTTCGCTGTGGGATAGTTAACATCCTTTGCGGCGTTGCCGGTTGATTCAGGCTTGTGGTGGAGACGTCTGTGGTATTGTGTGCGGTCATAGAAGTAGGAAGGAATTGTTTGACAATTGGCTGCTCTGTGAAAGCGAGGTAACCTCTTTTTGAAGAATTTTCGGAAAAATGGTGGAAGATTTAGGCGGAATTGAATGCAAATTATTTTTTTGGAAGTTTTTATCTGGAATCATCCTCGTTGTAGGCGATTATAATTTCAATTTGGTTAATTCCCTGGATAATATAGAGAATATTGGTTTTAATCCAAGGGTACGTTTGTTATAACGGATTATTATATTCTTCCATGGGACCCGGAATCTCTGTAGAGGAGTTGTATGCGAATATTTGTTGATGGAAAATTGTCGGAGGTATAGAATTTGGAAAGGAGATCATTTTTTACCCTCGACCAACATCCTAAGAGGGTCCAAGTGTCGGGCATCCAGGCATCCTAGTATCGGATATAAAAGTACCTGCCATCCTAGTATCGGCTATTCAAGTATCTGGCATCCACGTACCACCCATCCAAGTATCAGGCATCCAAGTATCTGGCATCCAAGTGCCTGGCATATGAGTGCTTAGCATCCACGTTATAAGTACTATCGACGTCTCTACTTCAGGCCATTCAGTGGTTGAGGTAACCGGTGCTTTGCACTGGCTTTAGGTTTATAATATATTATTGTACAAAGTGAATAACTGATAGCAGGGGAGACCTTTCAAACATCGCTGGCTCCTTTCATTTGTGTTTAACTTTTATCAGACTCATAGTTGAGTTTATTATAGTGGCAGATTGCCTAATTTACATTTTTACCTTTGTACTAGTTCATTTGATACTGAATTGCGATTTTTCGTTACTGTTCATAATTACTATAGGCGTAAGTGTAAACATTTGTGAACTGAGGTGGATACTAACTGGCCAGTTATTACAACCACGGTACTTGAACTCCCTTTTCTAATTTATAACTTGATTTAGTGAGATTTAATCGAGTTCAGCAATTTTGTGGAGTTTTGTTTCGCTGAATATACCTATCAACTACTGCAAATCTAATTTTACTTTTTCATTAATATTGTTCAATTAGTTTAATTTTAAATAAAGGGGTTGACATTGAGTATCAGTTGTCTTATTGCTATTCTGGTAGGGGAGTACGCAATTTTGTGGATTTTAAGACAGGCAAATTCTCTACCTGGCGCCCATTCATAAACTTCATTTTTTTTTCAACTCACTTCCATCTTCACTGAGTTTAGCCGCGAGCCTGATTTGCCAAGTGACCAGGCTTACTCAAGTCGACACGTCACACAGTTGTGTGCTCATTAATGCATCTCACAGTAAAGGACCCCGCACACTTACTTAGGAAAAGCGGGTCCAGTGAATTTTCCCCATTTTCACATATTATATTTATATCAACCCTAAGAACAATATATCAGATTTTCACGAAGGTCTTACATCCGGTTTGTTCTATAGGGCGTTCCAAAATTGCAGCTACAGAAAAATGAATCTTTAAATTTTGATGATAATTTTTCTAATTTTCCGAATTTCATCATGATACCTTGGGTTCTGAATAACAAGATATCACAGATATCCAAACACCTCCCAACACGTTGAGTTTCGTTATACAGGATGTTCCATGAAGCTGTATGAGTAACTGAATGTAACTTTGTTAGTGACTTTGGGACCACTCTGAGTTTTTCAAAATATGATACCATGATGTATGTCCACCTCTGTAGGAAGTTTCATCGATGTACCAAGAACAGTTACAAAATTATTCAGGTTTAAATTCGGATTTCATACAATTTTTCTTTAAAACTTATCTGTAGTTGAGATTGCTGTCAAGGAATAAAGGTTTTCATTCAGTATAATTATTATGATAGGTATTGACGGTCGGTCCAAAGGCGTTTTCATTCAGGAATGTACAGGATGGACATAATTGGGTGTCACTAATCTCCTCATTTCGCTATCTTAAAATCTGTTCATATAGAAAAACAGTATTATCATTTCAGGTTGTTGTATCTTTGAGCATTCTAAGGCATTAGAGGATGGTTTGAAGATAATGATATACTGAGAATTGGGAATTGCACACTGAATGCCACCATTAATACAAAGGGGTGTCCATCAGCTGTCCACCGAAGAAGAAAATGAGTCGAGATTAATTTTCCCATCAGCTGTCCACCGAAGAAGCAAATGAGTCGAGATTAATTACAAAAACTCGAGAGTAATTGTGTATATTGAACTAAAACCTGAATGATTTGGCAACAATCTTTTAATTATTTATACACGAGTGATTTTCCAAAAAGGTCGACATACTTTCATGGTATAATATTTAAAAAAATATGCATCCTTAGAGTGCTCAAAGATACAAGAACCTGGAATGATAAGTAATACTGTTTTTCTATATGAACAGATTTTAAGATAGCGAAATGAGGAGATTAGTGACACCCAATTATGTCCATCCTGTACATTCCTGAATAAAAACACCTTAGGACCGACCGTCAATACCTATCATAATAATTATACTGAATGAAAACCTATATTCCTTGACAGCAATCTCAACTACAGATAAGTTTTAAAGAAAAATTGTATGAAATCCGAATTTAAACCTGAATAATTTTGCAACTGTTCTTTGTAAATTGATGAAACTTCCTACAGATGGCGACATACATTATGGTATCATATTTTGAAAAACTCAGGGTGGTCCCAAAGTCACTAACACAGTTACATTCAGTTTTTTATACAGCTTCATGGAACAGCCTGTATAACGAAACTTAACGTGGTGGGCGTTGTTTGGATATCTGTGATATCTTGTTATTCAGAACCCAAGGCATCATGATGAAATTCTGAAAATTAGAAGAATTATCATCAAAATTTAATGATTCATTTTTCTGTAGCTGCAATTTTGGAACGCCCTATAGAACAAACCGGATGGAAGACCTTCGTGAAAATCTGATATATTGTTCTTAAGGTTGATACAAATATAATATGTAGAAATGGGGAAAATTCACTGGACCCGCTTTTCCTAAGTAAGTGTGCGGGGTCCTTTATAATTTGATGGCTTATTTACAGAGACATCGTCCAGTGTAAAGCCCAAACCAACATGATCAGCTAAATGCAGTTCCCGAGTTACTAAAAACCCCTTCATGTTTGATATTATATTATCAAGACAAGAACCCGAGGAGGGTCGAGTAATGGAGTGGCAGGAGACACTCAGATTGTACATTTCAATTGTTGAAAGGAATTCTCTGGAATCCCTGGAATCTGCTAAAATATTGATATTGAAGTCTGCAGCGATTATAAAATTGACATTTTCCAAAGTACATTTCATAAGTACAGAGTTGAGTTTTTTCAAAAAAGTATCTACACTTGCAAGTGGTTTTGAATTAGGTCTATATATACAAATAACTACTATACTAAAATCAACTAAATTAACCTGAACAGCAGAGCATTCAAATACATTAAGAACACTGAACTTCAAGAAGTCAGTCCTCTCGAATGTCTTCATGCCACTACGGCAGTAAATGGCAGAACCTCCATGCCTATCTTTTTCCCGGCAAAATGAAGAGAGTAAATTACAACCCTGTATATGGCATCGAGCAATTTCGTCATACGATTTCCAGTGTTCGGCAATCGCCAAAATGTCCACCTCACTTTCAGACATAAATAAATTTAATGCATTCGCCGATGTACTCAGGCATTGAACATTTTGAAAAAACAATGAAAAAGGCTTAGAACTACTAGGTTTCCGGTTATCTTTGTGAAAATTTGAGGCAGACCTTCTCTCGGTATCTCCTGTAATCAATGGGGAACAACCGACGTTTCTTGGGATGTCCCCTTTTTGAATAAAAAATATCTTGACACAAGAGCTCCACTTGGCCAGACACCCTCATCCCATGCCTTCTCGAAATTATTCTGATAGATGGATACTTTAATAGATGTGTTATTTGTATTGGGTGTGGTCATTGTTACGTCATAGGGTGTGGCAAGTCTTGACATATCTAGGCAGTCTTGATAGGTAAATCGGAACATATTTGACAGGTACTATTTGACAGATCCATCATGTGACATCAGTATGACAGGTGGCAGAAGGTCCTTCGGATCATCACTTTTAGGTTTGAAACGTGTCATTTTTGAAACCTGTCAATTTTGGGAGCTGTCATTTTTTGGTACCTATCATTTTTTTACATCTATCATTTTTGACATCTATCATTTTTGACACCTGTCATTTTTACACCTATCATTTTTGGCAACTGTCAGTTTTGACACCTGTCATTTTTTACACCTCTCATTTTTTGACACCTATCATTTTTGACACCCTCCCACCAAATACCCCTCACTCCCAATGACCTTGAAAAACCCTCATCCACGTCTACGTCAATTGGACTTAGAATATTTTTCGATTTTGGTATGATTTCTGCAAAAATGAACCTTAGATTTCCTTATGGGAATTTACATGTGTTTGCGCTAGAAACTGTGCTCGTTGCGGTGTTGCATATCTACTCACCATTCATATAATATGATACTCGCGGTTGTCGAAGGTTCTACTACTCGGGCTTGAACCATGCATTTCATGAGAAGTCACCGATGATATCGGGTATTCAGATTTACGATGTTCTTCCGGGGTATTTGATTGAGAAACGTTCTTCGGAGTTCAGGCGTGAGCTGAGATCGATTCTTGCCAATGGCTCCTATTATAGCGTCAGTGAGTTCGTCTCGGCAATGAGGTTCGAATAATTTGTTTACGATTTGTTTGTATTATTACTTTTTGGATTTTTGTTCTGACTATACTGTTCATTTGTTTTTTACTCTCTTTTAATGTTTTTTAAATCTTCTCGAAATGTTGACGTTACTGGATAATCAGTTGAATAAAGTTATTATTATTATCATTCTGATACTATAATGGATAAGTACCAACCGATATTATCATTTTATGAAACCAAAGACAATTTGTGGACGATATACTAAAAGACGATTGTGATACCATTTACCATCTTACGACAATAATCAGATGACTTTATTTCTTTTGTAATAAATTGTACTGTAAGGTTTATTGCTTTTATTTTCATCAGAAAACTAATAACAACCAGATTTAAAGTGTTACAAGATGGAAAAACTTCTTGCATAAGATACCTCGGAATTATGTTAGATCAACATCTAAAATGGACAGAACATATAGGTCACGTACTGAAGAGAATAAGGTTGTTATTTCATAAATTCTATAGTTTAAGGAACTCGATACTTGAGATTTCTAGAGCGCACTGTCTGCAGCTTAACGCTATGAAGACGGTACCATAGTTTTTGGTAGGAAAAATGACAGGTTGAGGTTTGAAGCTTGCAACAGGTTGATGATCGGTAACGAAACTATAGAATTCTCTATGAAGGTTAAAAACTTGGGTGTGTTTATGGATCAGGACTTAAGATTCACGAATCACGTTTCTGCCTGCTTACAAACAGCGTACGGTATGCTGAGATTGGTCTATCAAAGGCGAGAGTTTCTGAATACAAAACTCAGAAAACTTGTTTGCGACTCCTTTGTTTTGTCACATCTAAATTATGCCGATGTTGTCTACAATCCCTGTTTGGATGCTTTTGATAAACAGAGAATTCAAAAACTTCAAAACCCCTGCCTACGTCTGATATTCGGCATAAGGAAATATGAACGAATCAGTTATACGGTTCGCATCGTCAACTGGCTTCATATTAATTCTAGAAGACTTCTTCACTCTACTGTTTTGTTCATGAAAATAATCAACACTAAGACCCCTCCGTACCTACACAACAAAATAATCGATCTGATGTCCATCATTTGAACATTCGTTTCAAGGGGACTCTGACGCCACCTGTTTTTTCTAGTGAATTATTTAGGCGCTCATTTTCATACAACATTGCACTACTTATTAAAAACCTACCAATGGACATCAGAGCTATTACCAATAGAAGCCGATTCAGGAGTTCACTTTTCAAATTATTTTTAAATGAGCAGATGGGGGTGTTGACGGGGTAGATTTGATGGGGAATATTTTTGATGTGATATGTGATTTTTTTTTGTATATTTTTTGTCTCTTGTTTTTCCTTTTTATATAGAATTACGCACTTCAATATTTTCTTTTTATGTTATAATGATGGTATGTTTTGTGGCGGCTTTCAGCATCGGCAACGCTGTGAATCAGGGGTTAGATAGAACAGCGCACTAACTGAGTGCACTGAATCTCGCCTTTTCCAACCTGTATTTTCTTGGTTATAGTTATGAAATCTGTAACTTCGTAGGGAATAAAGACCTTTATTATTATTATTATTTTTTTACGTCCGTGTGAGGGGAAAACCCTTTATGGGCACCGAGAGGGTCCGCACTCTCGGTAGTGTGAGAATCCAGGATCTTGTGTGGTTACTCACTAAAAACCCCTCACACTTCAATGGATGAGTTCTTCATCCTGCCCTCGCAGCGTCCCTTAACAAAAGAGATGAGCTGCAAGTGGCTTCTAGAGTTCATGAGACCTGATGATATGGAGTGACCCGAGCAACACTGCTTTCTGCATTATGTGCGCCAATACCTCGGCCAGTGATCTGCAGACCGGGATAATCTTCAGTTCACCCACGTAGTTAGCTCTCATTCCACCGAGACATCCTATGATAAGTACGACCATCCTAATTTTATGACCTGGGTATAAAGTTCCAAGCTCGAACATAAGGTCTTTGTATATTTGCCTCTTCTGTTCTTCCTTCATCACAACATTATTTTCAGCCGGGGAGGAGAATTCCACGACAAATAACTCCTTCAACTCCTTGTCCAGCAGAAGTATGTCTGGCTTAACAGCATTGATCTGCCGTGTTGTTGAGACAGGATAGTTCCAGCATATGCGAGCTCTTTCGGTCTGAAACACCGCTTCAATCTCCAGAGGCACATATGGTAGCACCGGTTCTTTGTCTATCTCATACGCGGCTCTCAGATGGAAGTATAGGATTCGTGTCTCTCTACATACCCTGATGGAGCATGGACTCTGCAGGCGGAAAGGATGTGCATAATCGTTTCCTGTTGCTCATGGCAAGCCCTGCAAGTTGTTGGGGTGTCCATTTTCATGATGTTCTTTTTATACCATATCGTATTCAGTACTCCATCTTGACACGCCATCACAAATCCTTCTGTCTCTGACTTAAGGCTAGCTGACTCTAGAAAGGCGAAAGAAAATTCTTCAGACAGGTCCTGGTCTTTCAAACTCCTGAAATATATGGAGTGCAAGGTCTTACTCATATGATGTTCGAGTAATGTATCTGACTGAGACTTTCGGATCATTCTTGCTAGGCTTCTTTGGTCCGCTTGAGTGATCAGTGTTCCAGCGAGCTCAGGATTAATTGATACGCCGGTTATGCTGAGCTTCTCCATGGCCCTTTGTGCAGCTCGGAATAGGAAGGCTCCATTTCTCAATTTCATGCTGAGCGACAAATTTCAGAAGCGGATCTTCACTTCTTAGAATCCTTACTGCCATTTCCAATGTTTGTTGACAGTGTTGATATTCCAAACATTGCAATCCTCTACCCCCTGGCTTCGAGGAAGGTATATCCTCTGTATTGAACTGTTGGGATGTAGGCTACGATTCATGTTCATCGTTTTCCTTGTGGACCTATCAAGATCGAGGAGATCGTTTACCGTCCAGTTCACCACCCCGAAAGAATAGGTGAGAATCGGGATGGCTAGCATATTTGTAGCAGATACTTTGTTCTTTCCCGACAGCTGCGATTTCCATATGTCTCTCAGCTTCTTTTTGTAGCTGTCTGTTAAGGCATCCTTTATCTGGGTTGTCTCCAGTACACCCCTCTGTTTCATTCCAAGAAACTTGTAGGTTTCTCCGTCTTCGAGGCGTCGAAAAGTCATTCCATCTTCCAGTCGAATATCTTCTCCTGCGTCTTCAGCTTTTCCCCTGCGCAGATGAAAAACAGCGCACTTGTCCAAACCGAATGACATTCCCATTGCTGAAGTGTAGTCTGAAACGATATTCAGTAGTTGCCGCAGTGCGGACTCGGAGGGAGCGTAGAGCTTCAAGTCGTCCACGTACAAGAGATGCGAGATCAGGTGGTTCCTTCTGCCTGGTGGTCCGGCCTGGTATCCTATCTTGCTCTACCTTAACTCAATTGTTAGTGGTATAAGAGTTATGCAGAATAATAACGGGCTTAGCGAATCTCCCTGGAAAACTCCTCTCCTGTATCTCACCCATCCCGTATAAACGGTTCGACCCTCTGCTCGGATGGCAAACTTCGTTTTCCACAGCGCTATGATGTTTCCTATCGCGTGGACGATGGAAGGGTGGACTTTCAGCATTTTTAATAACCGTATTACCAGTTCATGCGGCGAGGTGTCATATGCTTTCGCGTAGTCTAACCATGATGTGTGTAGGTCGCGCTTGTAGTGTCTGGCGTCTAGACATACGCTCTTGTCTATGAGCAAGTTGTCCTTGCATCCTTGCACTCCTTTCTTTGCTCCCCTCTGTTCGTAGATACTGTTCCACACTGGTCCCATAACCCTCAGTATTTGATCTTGAATTACACTTGTGAGCATCTAATACAGTGTATTGAGGCAATTGATTGGGCGATAGTTCTTGGGTTGCCCTAAATCACCTGATTTTGGTATCAGCACTGTTCTACCCTCCACTAACCATGACGGAATGGGCTCATGGCGAGTCAGCATCCCTCTGAATAATCTTGCCAGGTGTTGATGTGTAGCTGGAAATCTCTTCCACCAGTAGTTTTGAATACCCTCCAGTCCAGGTGCTGTAAAATCACGTTTGTTCTTGAGGGCTTTTTTAATATCTTCGGTTGATATTTCAGAAAGTTCATCGTTCTGCTGTTGGTTTTGATCACACATCTGCTGGAATCTGAGTAGTGCTGGAGTATCCCTGGTTTCTGCCTGTTGTTCATACAGGCTTTTCCAAAATTTTTCGACCTCTTGAGGTGATGGTTCTGTGCCTTTTGTTGTTGGGACTGAAATAATTTCGATGGTTCTGCGGTGAAGGTGTTGTTATCTTCAATCCATTTTTGCCTTTTTATCAGTTTCTTTCGCGCTGCAGCAAGTGATCTTATTTTATCTACAGCTAACTGCTTCAGTAGATGGACTGTGGGCAAATCTACTGCATGATGTATGGAACGAAACTCCTCGATCATATCCTTCATTTTCTTGCTTGATCCAATTTTGCCTCTCAGAACATCTATGATACAGTGGTACCAAGATGCCTGCTGCCTCATTGATTTTATTTTGATGTCAAGCCGACTGAGTCTTAACCTATGCTCATCCTTCTTCGTAGCTGAACTTTTCGGTGGACATAGAAGTGAAGCGGCCGCTCTCACTGCAGCCACCACATCTTCTAGTGAACAGGTCTCGTTAAGATGATCTTGACTTATTTTATCCACTACGGCTAGATCTTCAGCCTGAAGTCTTGTTTTTATTCGGGTGGCCTTGACCAGTGGGTTTCTAACGGCAGCCTCGAATGCTTCCTTTGTATTGACGATTGACTTCGGAACATCTCTCACTTGTTCCGCTCTTACCCTCAGGGCTATTGCTTGGTGTTGTTGGTTTGGAGCACCTGTCACCTGCTCTTCACCGTGTTCTATTTCTGGAACATCTCTCACTTGTTCCACTCTTGGCCTTGCCCCCAGGACCATTGCTTGGTGTTGTTGGTTTGGAGCATCTGTCACCCGCTCTTGACCGTGTTCTATTTCTGGAACATCTCTCACTTGTTCCGTTCTTGGCCTAGCTCCCAGGGCTATTGCTTGATGTTGTTGGTTTGGAGCATCTGCCACCTGCTCTTCACCGTGTCCTATTTCGTGCACATCTCTCACATGTTCTGTTATTGGCCTGTTGGAACGTGTACCAGTCCCGGTTCGGCTCGTAATATTTCTCACCAGGGCTACAGCTTGTTCTTCAGCTGTGTCAATCGTCAATTGCTGATGTTGGCTCGAAGCATCTGTCACCTGCTCCTCAGCTAGTTGTTCCGTCCTTTCTTGCTCTTGAGACCGCCATAAGATTCCTCTTCTTTTGAGATGACTGATCTGATCTCTGAGGTTTTGCTGAGTCATGAAGTCAAGGCCTGGATAATTTTCGCACCACAGACCATGCAGCCTATTCATGTACCCTCGTCTTTCGGGTCTTGATCTTCTGTATAGCGCAGTCAGCAGGCTATGCTGCTCGGGCGTCCACTTGTGGCGTCCTCTTTGTGCCGTCCTGTTTCGGCCGCCGGTTCCGACTGCGGGCTGCTCTCTCGAGCGTTGAATCCCTATGCGACCGACAACCTGAACTCTCTCCTCGTCGATGTCTTCCTCGTCTAAAGGCATAGCTTCTTGTATAGCAGGCGCCTGCCTTCTCAGCATCCTGCCGTTGGTGTCCCGCATGCTGTCACGTCCAGCACCAACTCCAGACGCGCCCTGACGATCCCCAGACAGCGACTGTTTTCCGAGGCTTAGCTGATATCTGTCCGACATCGGTTGAGAGTGACCGGGGTCCGCAGGATTGTCACACCCGTATACTACAAATTAGTACCCCCCGTGCGGGTTTGCCACCATTTACTCTTGGTAGCCCAGGTAACTCGGGCCGTGGGGACGTCACCCCCCATGTGGCATGGCAGAAACCACACCACACCCGTGCAGGATTATTATATTTATTATTATTATTATTCTTCATCATCGGTCTCCCGGTCTCAGCTCGAGCTGGTATTACTTCTATGAACCAGTGAAAAAACATTTCAGTTCCTCCCACTAGTTCAAAAATTTCCGCACGATGTGACAGGTTTGCAAAGCTACAGCCTGCTGTGCATATCCCGCGATGTGGCATGGCAGAAACCACACCACACACGTGCGGGATTATTATATTTATTATTATTATTATTCTTCATCATCGGTCTCCCGGTCTCAGCTCGAGCTGGTATTACTTCTATGAACCAGTGAAAAAACATTTCAGTTCCTTCCACTAGTTAGCTACAGCCTGCTGTGCATATCCCGCGATCCTCTGGGATATCTCGATCTTTTGAAGTTTTTCTTAAATGATTTGGACATGACTCCCTCAGCCGAAATCATCAACGGTATGATAGTGACTTTCGATAATTGCCACATATTCTTCAGCTCTATTGCCAAGTTCTCGTACTTCGTTTTTTTTTCCGACTCCGTTCTTCCGATGTTATGAGTCAATGGTACTGCCACATCAATTATCACCCCATACTTCTGATCCTTCTCAATGAATACAAGGTCCAGTCTATTGTAGTCCACTGATCTATCTGTTGTTATGGGTCTATCCCAATAGAGAACCGCCGTGTCCGTTTCCAACACTGCTGCAGGTTGATACTTACAGTATGGCGGACAAGTATCCAAAAAACCATGTCTAAGAGCTAACTGCTGGTGAACAATTTTTGCCACTTGGTTGTGTCGGCCAAGATATGCGTTGTCGGCAAGAACTCGACAACCTGCTATTATATGTTCGATAGACTCGCCAACTGCGCCGCACTTCCTGCATTTGTCCTCCACGTTCAGCTTCAAACAGTGCTTCTCATAGTTGCGAGTTCTTATGACTCGGTCTTGGATAGCCGTCAGGAATCCCTCAGTTTCAGGATACAATTGTCCCGCATTCAACCACGACAAAGAAGCTAATTTATCGACATTTTCCGCCTCAAGGTGTTTGGGAAATCTTCCGTGCAGAGCTTATTCCCGCCATATACTTATATCTTCGCTTCTCGTGGTGATATCGAATGTCAGTTCTCTATGTTTTAGGTTCAGAGGTGTGTATCCCTTATCCTCTGTTGTCACCAATTTCATCAGGCTATCTTCAGACTCGAGCAGTCGCTGCTTCAAGTTTTTCTCCTGGGTTCTGCAGAGTTTAGAGATGTTCAACAGACCTCGTCCGCCATCTCTTCTGGGTAGATAAAGCCTTTTCACCGATGCATTGGTGTGCAGACATAGGAACTTTGTCATTAGGAGACGGGTGAGTCGGTCAAACTCATTCAGATCAGCATCTGACCACTTCAAGACTCCGAAAGTGTAGGTCAGAGCAGGCGTAGCCCAAGAGTTCAAGACATCGATCTGGTTTTTAGCAGACAGCTTGGTGTTGAGCACTTTGGTTACCCTGTTTTTATATTTCGCAGTGAACTCATCTTTCAAAGGGGTGTGGTCAATCCGTTGATTTTGAGGAATGCCCAGATACTTGTTGGTCTCTTCGGGCAACATACTGTGGATGTCCTGAAATTGTTCCTGAGTGTTCTCCATTTTACCCTTCCTGATGTTGACTATGGCGCATTTATCGAGACCGAAAGACATGTCAATGTCTTTGCTGAATGAGCGCACTATATCTATCAGCGAGTGAAGTTGTTTTTGGTTCTCGCCGAATAGTTTCAGGTCATCTATGTACAATTTCTCATTGCTGGTCTATACCCTATGGTATTGTTTTTCAAAAGAGTAGACAGAGGATTCAGTGCCATACAAAACCACATCGGCGACAGAGCATCTCCCTGAAATATCCCCCTCGATATTTTCACGGTTCCAGCATTGATGTTATTTATCAGAATATTCGTTCTCCATGTACTCATAAGATGTTGGAGCACCGCTTTTATTTTCGGGCAGATCTTATAAATCTCCAGTACTTTCACAAGCCAATCGTGAGGCACCGTATCGAAGGCCTTCTGATAGTCGATATAACAAAGACTCAAATTCCTCCTTCTCGCTTGGGCTTGCTTTAGCACTACAGCGTCTATAGTGAGTTGATGTTTACATCCTGCAGACCCTCGAGAGCAGCCTTTCTGTTCTTCCTCCAGAATATTATTGGCTTCACAATGACGATATATCGCATGATTTACAAGCGACGTGAACAGCTTATACACCACTGACAAACACGTTATTGGTCTGTAGTTTTCTGGATTGTTGCGGTCTCCTTTTTTGTGGAGCATGTAGGTATTGCCTTGAGTGAGGAAAGCCGGTATCTTGAAGGGGTCTTCCAGCGCTTCCGAAAAACATCTAGCCAGACTTGGGAAACATGCTGGAAACTGTTTAACCCAGAAGTTTTGAGTCGATCGGGTCCTGTCGCCTTCCAGTTACTAGTGTTTTTGATAATGTTGGATATTTCCTCGACTGTGAAAATATCAGTCCTCATCTCAACGATTTCGGATGCATGGTGTTCAATTTCCCTCAGCCAACTAGTATTTCTCTGAAATTGACGAAGACCATAAAGAACTCCAATATTGCCGAAATTCGTCATTGCTGATGTCAGCATGCAGACTGGAGGAGATTTCGGACGGCTTTTCAAGACTTCTGAAGAACTTCTATTATTATTATTATTCTCCTCTCAAGGAAAAATTTATTTTCATTATATAACAGCTTGGCAGAATCAATAATCAGGTATTGCATTCTGCTTGGGGGGTGCATTCACCACCTCGATGCGGACGTTACAAACAGCACAAAATACTTTAATAAAAATTATTTTCAAGAAACCAAGATTATATTCTACAGATCGGCTATATGAGGGGACTGAATTAATGAACATCAAAAATATTTTTGCAAATGAATGCATAACAAGAATGTATAGAAAACAAAGTAAGAATGAACAGAGAGGTGCAACGGTGACCAGATCGGCATATTGTATGAATTTTCATGTTCAGCATTTCAGAAAGTCCGTAACCAAGAGATAATTTATGTATTTCGGTCCTAAATTCTTCAATGTCATTCCAAATGAACTGAAAAAGTGTATAAGAATTAATCATTATAAATCAGGAAAGGAATGGAAGACACACTTGTTTTCGTACTGGATAACTCCATATTTTCAATTTTCTGAATGAAAAACTCCATGAGTGTGTCCGATGAACTATAAATCAGGAAAGGAATCGAAGACACACTTGTTTTCGTATAATTATATTCGTAGACAATCGACATACGCCGCCGAAACCAGGGCAGAAACATCGACAACCAAGAGAATGGCTAGAACAACCGAGATGAGAATACTAAGATCTATCAAAGGAGTATCACTTAGAGACCATGTGAGGAGTTCAGATATAAGGGAGGTGCAAGATGTCGTCAGATGGATGAGAGCTCGAAGGAGGTTTTGGAGAGATCACGTGGAAAGGATGTCCGAGGAAAGATTGGCCAGGTGGGCAGAATCACAGAGACCCAATACCCGCAGTCCATTGGGACGCCCCCCAAAGCGTTGGAAAGAGAGCTGGTGCTCTATTTCACAGGAGATAGACCAATGACATGCAGAAAGCAGAAAACACAGGACATAGTCCTATTTAAAAAGTAAAGAAGAAGAAGAAGACGATCGATTTTGGCACTAGGCCATCATCAGGTCAGCTGATAACAAGACAAAGACAACAAAGATTACGAGATGACAACAAAACATTTTCACAAATTTACAATTTTTTTAATAAATGTTATGGACAGTGATATTTTCTGAAACAAACAAAAGAATTTATTACAAACTCACCGTCAATGAAATATGAGCAAGTTTCAAAAGACATTAAATCAATTATAAAAATTTTACTCTGAGAAATCGTTTTTTGGTATAGGGTTATAGGTTAAATCGGTGATTTTATTTATGAAATCCACCATCGATAGTTCATAATCGAGGTACATGTTCTGATTCTTCTTAATTCCGTGTATGAGTCGTCCTCGGATAAATAAAAGCTTATACAGGGGTAGGCGGAAAAACCTATGTGGTCGGAAGTTGGATCATCTTGAATGGATTATTTGAGGGGAAATCTTTAATTTCATTGAGAAGGTGTTCGTCATTTTTGTTCTTCAGAATCTCCAGCTGTTTCAAGAGTGTCAACTTATAAAAATCATTATGTTGATGGACTAATGTTAATTTTTCCAATGAGATTGAGTGTTCGCTCTCAATTAGATGATTTCCCATGGCAGAAGTGGGTCTATTCTTAATATGTTCGCCAAATCTGATTTTTGCATCTCTCGTCGTCATACCGATGAAATAGGCAGGACAGTTACCACAAGTTATCTAATATACGTATACCGCTTTTTTGGTTGCTGTCTCTTTTGGGCTTATTATTAATGAGCGATTTTTCCAGTGTTCTATGTGATGTAATGACCAGGTTTAAGTTAGAACCCCTTAACAATGATTTCAATTTGCTTGAAAACAAAAAAGGTTTTATAATCAAATCAGATAATGAAAAAGGAAACATAATTAAAATCCTACATTCCTTGAAAAACAACAAAACCATAAACTCATTTGAAGAAAGCAACACTACTAATAATCCAACCACACAAAGAAACTTAACCCAGGGAAGCTATTCTGTAGTTATAAGCAATGTTGAAGATGAAATATCAGACGAAGAGATAAGTACAGAACTTAAAAATCAGGGCACAGAGCATAGGTTCTGTAAACGCATCACTTCTTGAGCCACAGGAAAACCAACACAGATGATAAAAATAGCCGATGGATTTTTCTACAAATGTCGTCACCACCCTGTATTTCCTAGTTCCCCACCGGAACCAATACCGGTGCCTTGTGCAAAGTGCAACCAGTTCACCCATACAACCCCTAACTGCAAATCAGCCATCGTATGCAATAAATGTAAAGGAAATCATCACACGAATACATGTACTTCTCCCTTACCAATTTCCTGCACTGCCTGAGGCGAAAAAGATCACGTAGCATGTTCAATGAAATGCCCAAAGAGACCGATAAAGCCTATCGATGGCATTCCAAATGTGAAAATAAAATCAATCAACAAGAAAACGAACCAAGTTAAACCTTCCACCTCAAAGACCAACCGAATTCATACACCAATTACAATACATGACAATATAATCGACACATATATACATAAACTAAATAGCACCAAAAACACTGATCGGTAGCAGCTCATAAATAAATTAAAAAAAAGATTCATAGAGGCCCACAACATAGATACAACGGTAGTATTTTCAGGAAACCGAGTATACATACTGATGTTTGATCTGAACGTGGAAAATCCAACAACGGCCACCGAACCCATTGAGGGTACACAATTCGAAGTGGTAGACAACAATACACCAGGACCAAGTAGCAGCATTCAATAGCATTAAACTGTAATATGCCAACATAAATAACTACCAACCAAAAAAATACTTGATAAACCATTACGTTGAAAATAATAACATAATGAGCAACTTATTTGTGGAAGCCAAAATGAACGAAAAGCACAACATAGATTACCGGGACTGGACCATTGTGAAAAAGATTGGTAACAAAATAAACAACACCAGAGGGGGTAGCCTGATTCAATGCAGTAGAGAACTCAACATAGGAAAAGCGAACTCACCAGCCATGAACAACACACTGAACGAAACACTTCACTGCACAATACCTGTCGGCAATGAAAAACTTCATATTTTCTTGTCATATATACATCCCCACTCAAGAATCGAGGAGAACATATTCAGAAAAGCAGCACAATACAAATATGTTCTACTCATTGGCGATTATAACTGTAATAGAAGAAAAAACGAACAAATCCGACAATTTATAGAAAACTCAGACCTCACGCAAATCAAAACTCCACCAACATTCATCATGAATAATAATCCACCTAGTACCCCAGATATAGTTCTATGCACAAAAAACATTAAGGATTACGTAAAAACCGAACTTGTTCCTGACTTAGGTTCTGACCACTTGGCCATTCAGATCACGCTAACTCACCTAACCAACTACCACACAAAACAAAGGACTTTTATCTGAATTTAGAGAAATGCAACTTCGAAAAAGTAAGCGACGAGATGGAATACTTCATCAATGTCGAAACCCCAATAACAAGAGAATACCTAAGTGAATTCCAAAACCAAAAAGCACACCTTGTAAACAGGCATACACCAAAACTCATTAGAAAACACTTTCTGCACACACTACCACCTCACATTATAAACCAAATCAGGAAGAAAAAACAACTTTACAGGGAACTGAAAATGAACGATGACACAAACCTGAGGATACTATATAACAAACTCAACAAAGAAATTCACAAACTTGTTACTGAATATAGGTCGACCAAGTGGATCCAAACATGTGAAAACATCAATGAAATGAAGGGTAGAAATTATTGGCAAGAAATAAAGAAGCTGACAAGATACAACACAAAACCCAACAACAGTCATGTAATGAAAAACGGAAAAACATACAATACAGATAGAGAAATAGCCTCAGCATTCAAAGAATATTACCAGGAAACATTCACCGCTAGGGAAAACCCAATTTTTGACAAACATTTCGAAACTCAAATAGAAAACCACGGAAAAGCGGCTAATTCAAACACTATAGACCCAGTTCCGGATATAACTGATGAAGAGTAGAAGAAGCATTACATGGAAAGAACACAGCACCTGGATATGACAACGTGACAAGGAAAATACTATACCAATTGAGTTCGAAAGTTCATGATGAAATAAGGAGGATTTACAACCATTGTCTGAACAACGGATACTTCCCAACAGACTGGAAAAAGGGAACTATTATAACAATTCACAAGCACGGCACATCTTCGTGTGTTATGACTTATATTACCGCTCATTGAACAATATACGATTATTTATTCCAAATAACGTAATCGTGAAGGTTCTATATTTGACAATATCACAATTAAATGGCGATGAATTTGTTGAGGCTTTCGCGGCCATCGATTGCTGTCATCTGTTCTTTTTTCGAGCATTTCGGTCGTCGTGGTTTGAAATGGTCGAAAAAAGAACATATGACATCAATTACTGTGTAATTTACATAGGGCTTATGGTACCATGAAAGGCTATTAACAGATCCAGAAGCGGGTGAAAATCACAGTGAATTTTTATCGAAATGTCAAGTAAATCGGATTTTGGCGAGTTCCAATCGTGGGATGTCCATTCTCATCTTTTCTCACAATTTTCAAAATATTTTTGAATTTGTGTTTGGGTAATAAATATATTTGCGGAAATGACTGAATCCAAAATTGCCATCATTAGTGATTGACATATTATGACATATTATTTTTGTGTATCTGTTCTGTGTGATAGCTCATATCCATGGAAACATTTGACAGTTCAAAAATCAGAGAACCAAGCCGTTGATCTCCGATCACCGGTGATTACGATCCACTGTAAGTATCATTTAGGCGGAACAAAGTTCGCCGGGCCAGCTAGTATTACACATATAACTTAAAATTAGAATGTATGTACTATAGATATCGAAATAAATTTGATTTGATTTTCAATTTAACCTGGTAAAATTTTTGCGTGTATTTGGTTTCTCCCTTGGTTTATCCTTGTTGCTGTTTTTTTATTGCGCCCGTTTTTGGAGATACCTGGATGCTTGGGTTCGCTCCGGAAATAATATCAGGAAACGCAAAAGTTTTATTTTCTGTTGGTAGGGGCTGTGCAGCGTTATTTGTTATATTTTTTCTATAGCTGGTGTGCCTGGATCACTTTGTGGTTTGTTTTGATGGATGTGTTCAAATCCTTCTTCTTGATTCTCAAGGTCAGAAGGTGTGTATATGCGATTATTCTTGTGGAGTCTATAATTTCTAATGTAACAGGTATTATTCTCGTTTTGTTTTGCGGCGTGGAAGTGCTTCCGTAGAATTTTGAATTCTATTCTTTGTTGCTCAGTGGGGTCATGAGCTATACTTACTTATTGATTTCCCCTTCAGATTTTTAGTACTTCTCAGGACCTCAATCTTCTTCAAATAAGATGTGATTCAACCTTGACTGGGCTTTTGTAAGTGTTTTCCAGATAAATATATTATTGAAATCCCTTTCAACTAATTCAATACGGAAATGATTTTTCAATTAAATGATGACACTTTCCACTGTAAAATAACGTTCTTCCCTTTCGAAACCGAATATTATGATGATATATTTTTTTATTTCTTTCAATTCTCTACAATCTAGTCTTCAGTTCTTCGTTTTCTCTCTCTACCTGAATGAGTCGATGATTGATTTCTTCTATTTTGTAACGTGATTATTTTGCTCCCTGAATTATATTCAGCATTTTCGCTGGATAATTTACACCCTTTGCGGCGTTGCCGGTTGATTCATGGCTTGTGGTGGAGACGGCTGTGGTATTGTGTGCGGTCATAGAAGTAGGGAGGGATTGTTTGACAATTGGCTGTTCTGTGAAAGCGAGGTAACCTCTTTTTGGAGAATTTTCGGAAAAATTGTGGAAGAGAAAAAGCTGAATTGAATGTAAATTATTGGTCTGGAAGTTTTATCTGGAATCATCCTCGTTGTAGGCGATTATAATTTCAATTTGGTTAATTCCCTGGATAATATAGAGAATATTGGTTTTAATTCAAGGGTACGTTTGTTATAACGGATTATTATAGTCTCCCATGAGAACGGAATCTTTATAGAGGTATGATGTGAGCTTATGTATGAGACCATTGTCTAACAGTCTTTTTATTAGGAGTTGTATACGAATATTTGTTGTTGGAGAATTGTTGGAGATATAGAATTTGGAAAGGAGATCATTTTCACCCTCGACCAATATCATAAGAGGTATGAACTTTCTTCGCATTTTGTGAACAATGCCTTATGGTGTTTTATTAGGGTCCAAGTATCGGCCATCTAGACATCCAAGTGTCGGCCATCTAGACATCCAAGTGTCGGGCAGGATATACAAGTATCTGGCATCCTGGTATCGGATATACAAGTATCTGGCATCCTATAATCGGATATTCAAGTATCTGGCATCCACGTACCACCCATTCAAGTATCAGACATCCAAGTATCTGGCATCCAAGTGCCTGGCATATGAGTGCTTAGCATCCACGTTATACATACTATCGACGTCTCTACTTCAGGCCATCCAGTGGTTGAGGTAACCGGTGCTTTGCACTGACTTTAGTTTATAATATAATATTGTACAAAGTGAATAACTGATAGCAGGGGAGACCTTTCAATCATCGCTGGCTCCTTTCATTTATATTTAACTTTTATCAGACTCATAATTGAGTTTATTATAGTGGCAGATTGCCTAATTTACATTTTTACCTTTGTACCAGTTCATTTGATACTGGATTGTGATTTTTCGATACTGTTCATAATTACTAAAGGCGTAAGTGTAAACATTTGTGAACTGAGGTGGATACTAACTGGCCAGTTATTACAACCACGGTACTTGAACTCCTTTTCCCATTTATAACTTGATTTAGTGATATTTAATCAAGTTCAGCAATTTTGTGGAGTTTTGTTTCGCTGAATATACCTATCAACTACTGCAAATCTAATTTTACTTTTTCATTAATATTGTTATATTAGTTTAATTTTAAATAAAGGGGTTGACATTGAGTATCAGTTGTCTTATTGCTATTCTGGTAGGAGAGTACGCAATTTTGTGGTCAGGCAAATTCTCTACCTGGCGCCCATTCATAAACTTACATTTTTTTTTAACTCACTCCCATCTTCACTGAGTTTAGCCGCGAGCCTGATTTGCCAAGTGACCAGGCTTACTCAAGTCGACACGTCACAATTTTCAGGATAAGTTTGACTTCCGTAGCTTGTAGTGCTAATTTTAATTCTTTATTCCCTTTCTAAATCTCAGCTAGAAGTAATTTATTCGAAATCTCTGCTCCAGACATCGTTCAACGTATGCGGTCACCTTTATATCTGTTCTATCGGGTTAGAAGAAAATAAGCGATTTGTGTTCAGGCGATAAGGATTTGTTTGTATACAGGGTGATTTTTTTAAGTGTTTCATTAGACGTTTTCGAGAGAGGAATTGCGATACAGATTCAAAATTTTGTATTTTTCTTTTAGAGCACATGAACCCAATTTGTAAAATATTTTCAAGCGGAATCTACTTCCGGTTCTTCCGGAAACGAATGTGAACTTCGTTATTTCAAATGCAACACCCTGTATATCTATACATATTTGAATTCTTCGTTTAATTCTGCAATGATTTGTTATATATTATACAGGGTGAGTCTTTGACTTGTACATATATTTTAACTGTAGATTCCTCTCATCAAACGAAACACTTTTTTCCTATTCCATTTTTCAAAATTCGGTTTGGTTTGGGAGATACAGGGTGTCGAAAATCCCCGAGAAAAACACTTTTCTGTATATATCTTCGGAACCGTTATTTCGAATGAACTGAATTTTGATTGAGTTTTTACTCTATTCATGGTGCATATTCCTCAATCGAAACATATTCAATATCTTTACTAGTATAAAAGTTACAGGATAGTCGACTCATCAATACACGCTAAAACACCATAAAACCACTTTAAAAAAGTAAACGATTCATATTTTCGAAAGAATCAATCATTTGAGAAACTAAAAGAATTAATATTTTTTTTCGATAAAACGCGTCGTTTTCGAGTTATTTCCAATTTTACCAGCAGAAATTTGACGACAAAATCATTAATTTCAAGAATAATCTGAATGCGTCTCTGAATTAAATATCATCAAAAATTATTCCTTCTCTGGTCTTTAAACGAGTTTACAATGTTGTCACAATATTTATCAACTCTGTCGAGATATTTTTAATAATAAAATCCCCCAAATGTGGGAGATAAAATTGAACACCAAGGAGGATTTAACACGCACAGTTTCTATTGAAAATTCATAGTTACCGGTCCATATTGAAGTTGAATGTCGATGAAATACAAAATTCGGATATGAATGATGAATCTCAACACAAACTACTTATTAAATTGAAATTAATGAAACGATACCTGAACATCATCTTGGAATTTTATAAACTCGACATGGTTGAAATTATATTAATTCACTTCACGTAATAATCACATTAGAACAATAATCCACTGAATGTAATGAATGTATTCAGAACTTCAAATAATGTTTACAGTTTGTTCAGACTGTTCAGAGACTGCTTTGTTATTGTTTTAGTTGGCTCCAGACCAGATTTTCGCTCTACGCATTGTAACGAAGTTCGTTATTTTCATTCATTCAGGTCCTATTTTCATATATCATTCCTCCAATAATTATTCGTGATTTCAACGAAAGGAAAATTTAATTCGATAAATTCAACGTTATAAACATAGCCGCAAGTATAAAAACGATCGGACACATGCCGAGCGTTGCGATAAGAGACTCGTATCTTGGTTGATTTCACGTTTTTCAACGGCCGAGGATTCGAAAAAACGGAAATGGAATTGTCGAATTTTAACGTAGTATGAATTCTTTCGATTTATTTCTGGAACAATCTGACGTCAACTCAAGCCAATCAGGGGACGAGATTGTTCCCTTCTCTCAAGATTTTCGAATTTTCAGCGCGTCATGACCCCACCATTTCCGAAGGTTTTATAAGGGCGAAACGACCCTCGGAAGGCCTCTTTTGCGCTCGTTTTAACATTGTTTGAATTATTTTTCGCTTTTCTTCATTTTGAATACCGACATAGTTTGCCAGTTTGATTTAACAATTATAGAGATTTAGCGTTGATTTATCTGAGTTAATTTTCCGTAGAAAATAAAATCAGTAGAAGTGAAATTCTAGAAAGGACTCCTAATTAGTTTGTGCAGTGCATACTTCAGTAAATCGGTAAGGCCCCGTTCATATTTCTTACATGGCATCATCCGTTAAATATCATTCTAACAATTGAATCATTGTGTGTTCCACGACTTTTAAACCATTTTTGTTATTATTTCTTCCCTGATTTACGATTTTATTTCCTTGGTGATACCTTAATCTCTGTAATCATCGGCAACCTTTTTGAGAATTGAGATCGGCGAGAACACAGCGGGGTTACGACCGCGCTTCACCCTTTTTCAATTCATTGAAGGTCGACGGATATACAAGAGACTTCGTCAAGTCGTGGGGTTCCATTTTTCTGGAACTACTTGTCGAGGCGTTGTTGGTTCACAACCATACCCGATTGACATTTTGTATCCTTTTTCATTTCAAGATTATATCTTGCGTTATAAGTCCTTTGTGTTTCCTTAATCTCTGTATTTATCGGCGACCTTTTTGGGAATTGAGATCGGCGAGATCTCAACGGGATTACGACCGCGCTTCACCCTTTCTCAATTCATTGAAGGTCGACGGATATACAAGAGACTTCGTCAAGTCGAGGGGTTCCATTTCTCTGGAACTACTTGTCGAGGCGTTGTTGGTTCACAACCGTACCCGATTGGTATATTACATCCCTTTCGTTCCAAGATTGTATCTTGTACCGTTATTTCGTTGTCATTCCTTAACCTCTGGATTTTTCAGCGACCTTTCTGGGTATTGAGCTCGGCGAGATCACAACGGGGTTACGACCGCGCTTCACCCTTGCTCAATCCACTGAGGGTTGACGGGTATCCAGGAGACTTTGTCAGGCCGAGAGGTTTCATTTTCTGAGACCACTCGTCTGGACGTTGTTGCTTCGCTGCCGTACCTGACTTGTTTTCGACCCCATTTTACTTTCAAGATTTCATCTTGTATTTTGATTCCCTTGTGTGGCCTTAACCTGTGCGACCTTTTGAGGACTGAGATCGGCGAGATCACAACGGGGTTACGACCGCGCTTCACCCCTTCTCAGTTCGCTCAAGGTTGACGAAGACACGGGAGACTTCGTCTGGTCGAGGAGTTCCATTTTCCTGGGGCTACTTGTCTGGACGTTGTTGGTTCGCAACCGTCCCATCACTATTTCACTCAGCTGTGCTCGACGATTCGTATTTCACGGCGACGTCTTTGTGGGTTGACATCGGCGAGATCAAAACGGGGTTACGACCGCGCTTCAACCCTTGTCAACTAGCTAGACGTTTGCAGATTACTAGAATCACATCGTCAGGTGGAGGGGTTCCATTCTCTGGAGTCACTTGTCCGGACGTTGTGCTGACGCAGCTGCCCCGTTCCCTATCCCATCTGATTAAGTCTGAACATTGACCGATAATTTTTATTTTAACATTTGAGTGTGGAACACATCGTCGCAAGTAGTTAGATTGTATGATATTTTCCGTGGCCTGCCGAATCTTGAAGTTTTACTTTGTTACTCCCGTACTCCCCTGTTCACCGTCCAATTCTCGCTTTCGCTCACCTCGCCCGACTGTCCTACTCGCCCGATCACCGTTTGTTCTAGAATTTATTAATCACTGTAAAATACCGGCCGATAATTAAGTCATTTCTTTTTATTTCATGCTTACTTTTTGATGAGGTCGGTTTTAATTTTTCATCATTAGTATTACAAATAGCTTTCTCCTTATTGTTATTTCTGTCTGGAATCAGTGAACTTTGTAAAATCCATTTTGGTGTTTTTAAGTAAACCTTTATTTTTGGCAACATCAACGATCGAAACATAACTTTTAATCGCTAACTTCCTAGATTAAACCGAACCCTTCTCCACTGTATAAAAGCTACCTTGGTAGAAGTGGAGAGTTCAAGGCGCCACAACCTAGTTAAACCTATTGTGGCTGGCGCTCGAGCATTCATTTACCGTAAAGGTGACTGCGCCCTTGAAGTACTCCCCCTAAATAAGGGATCTTCACAGTGGCGCCCGAGCAGGGACCGTTTCTTCCTTGATAGAATAATTGAAACTGCATTTTCTTTTGTGTTGGAACATTTTCAAAAGTGAAGTGTTACTGATTTCTGAATTGTTTTTATTTGAAGGTATATATTTTTTTTGACATTTTCCGATCACAGGTTTTACAGTGCGAATCTTGTGAACTTTTAATTATTGACATTTTTTTTGGACGATTTCGTGTGAAAGATTTTCAGTGATGAACGCGAATAGGTTGCGAGCTGAGGAACTGGTTTGGGAATTGGAAGCCCGTGGGACACAGGCCTGCAGGACTGACCATGAGAACAGGATCCTGCTACGGAGGATGCTCAACCAGAGGGTGCCGCTCAGGCAAACCCTAAGGAATGCAAACGAGTAAATGGACATGGCAAATCAAATCTTGTGTGATCTGATTGAAAATATTCGAGAATTCGATGAGGAGAACGCCAATAACGAGGAAGCCCGGATAGGAAGCCGTCTGGAACATGTCCGCAATAGGTTGGGACTCATTGAGCCAGAAACAATGGAAGAGCAAGAAAGGTTGGAAAATTTACTGGAAGGTCTAACCAATGCCCGTGAAATGTTAGAAGACATCCAGTTGATAACCGGAGTTCGACAGGTGATGCAGACGCCGCTGGTAGAGGGCGTTCCACCGCCCAGGATCACAGAAACAAATAGGTTTCCCGGAACTACTTTGCTGGAACAGGAGGTCGAACTCATTTCTTTTCACGATACGCCAGCTACCGCCCGAGGAGGACATCCGGAGTCCCCGAATGCAGTTCAGGACGCAGATGGGAGAGAGAACTGTTCAGGTTCACAACCAAATCAGACCTATCGGAGAACAAGTTTACCGACAGACTTTACTGCAGCGGATGCGCGAACGAGCTTGTGACGCAGTTCGACGCCGAGTGAACTTTACTAGCCCCCTATTGAACTCAAGGACTGATAGAAACCGGATTGGTTCTGCAGAACCGTTAACTCTAGGAACGAGACCGGTTGCAGCGGAATCAACGCGGCGAATTTCATTTCCGTTCCTGGAAAATGAACATCTACAACATCAGGAAGCAGTTCAGAACTAGATGCGGAGGTACCTGACGTGTCAAGGGTGGTGGAACAAATCCGACAACAGCCGATGAGTTCTGAACTGGATTTACCCGTACCGATTCGGACATCAGGTTCCGGAACCAATGATGAACATACTCGACGGGAACCAATGCGGGCCATCGTAAGCAGTTCTAGAACTACCGGTGAACATGTTCATTCGGAACCGGATCAGGTGAACATGTGCAGACCTGGAACTACTACGCAACATGTCAACTTGGAACCACATCGAGTGAACATGAACGGAGTCATAGCTGGTATGCAACATATCCGTTCGGAACCTGATCGGATGGACAGAAACAGTTCCAGAATTGGAATCAGTCTACAGGAACAAGATGGTGGAGGACCGGCAACGAGGCCAAACCAAACCGATCAGTTCATACCATGCCAGAACTGTGCTAATGTCGGAACAACAACGAAAGGCGACTCCATTTTCCGTGGCAGTCATCACAACAATTTAGCGGAACTGGATGAGAACTGTCGACACAAGCCTGAACATAAGGCAGAGGAATGGAACTGGACCGAGCGGAATGAATATGAACAGTTTTTACTGAACCATAAGCAAGCTGAGAACGGAACTGCTGGAGGAACATCTATTAATTCTCACTGGAATTATCACTCGGTCCCAGTTTACAAATGGAACGTATACTTCGACGGTTCGAGTGGTGTGAATTCTTTCCTGGAAGAAGTGGAACAGTTGGCTGAGACCCGAAAAGTTACACACCAACAATTATTCGAGTCTATCTTCGAATTGTTGCGCAAGGATGCAAAGGACTGGTACATTCCCCGCCGAGGTTGCTTTCAAGATTGGCCAGATTTTAAGCAACAACTCCGTGAAGCATTTCTGCCCCCGGAATACGAGGAGAACCTCCTCGAAGAAATACGAAAGCGGACTCAGGGTGATGGAGAAAAATTAGTCCTGTTTACAACACGAATGCAGAACTTGTTCTTGAAGTTGAACACAAAGCGACCTTCGGAGGAGGAACAAGTCAACATTATTAAAAGGCGATTAATCAAAGAAGTAAATTACAAGAAAGGGATTCGTGGAAAAAATAAAATTAAAAACGCAACTCTTGCAACTGTGGAAAATAGAGAATGGATCTTTGTTTCAAATTTCATTCATACAACAACAGAAAATGACATAAAAACCTATTTGAATAATAATAATATAAAGGTTGTCTCTTGCTATAAATTAGACATTAAAAATACTGAAATCGCGGCTTTTAAATTGGGTGTCTCTAGCGAAGATCTTTGCAGAGTTTTTGATGAGAACTTATGGCCGAATAATGCTGTCGTGCGCATGTACAGAAATTTTCAGAGAAGATCGCAGGCTCACATAGTTCAGTGATTAGGGCTGATCCTTCAACAAAGAGTAATAAAACTTTTGGTGTTTTACATCAGAATATACAGAGTTTATTGAATAAAACAATGGAAATTGAAGTATTTCTCGAATGTGAGGAGGAGAATTTTCAAGTATTGGCTTTCACGGAGCATTGGCTGAGGCCTAGCTTGGAGTCTCTGCCGAAGATAACGGGATATGTGATGGCTTCTTGTTTCTGCAGAGAAACCGTGTCTCGGGGAGGATCCTGTATTTACGTCAGGGAGAATATTCCGTTTGTTGAATTAAACTACCTGAAAGAAAAAAGTAAAGAGTCAGTTATTGAATGTAGTAGCGTGGAAATCTCTGGTTTGAATATTGTGATCTTGAACATATATAGACCTCCTTCAGGGGGTTTACAGGAATTTTTTAATGTACTTGAAGACATATTGGACATTATATTCATAAACAATAAAAAACGAGTTGTCATTACAGGCGATTTCAATATTAACTTCGCTAGACAACATGATGTGGATGTTAAAAGGATGAGGGATATTTTGCGTTCATTTGGTCTATACATGACTATAACGGAGCCCACAAGAATTTGTAAGACGACAGGTACTCTGATCGACAATATCTTCACTAATTTGGGAGACTATTCAGGGGGTAACGTCACCAATGCGCTGTCTGATCACCACGCTCAGCGACTGAATTTCCAGATTCCTGATGGTGAACTTTCTGCAAAAGAAATCATTCATGAGACCAGAATGATTACAGATGAGAAACTGTTGCTCATGTCTGAATGCCTGGATGATGTTGACTGGTCGGAGGTTGTTGACGGTGCAGTGGATTGTGATGTGGCTTTGAACCGCCTCATAGGTGTTATGTCTGATGTGGTGAATGAGATATGCCCGAAGAGATGGCTAAAATCATCAATTAAGAAAAAGAAATGGATAACAAAGGAGATAAGACAGAAAACTATAGTCAAGAGGCAGATGTACGAGCAAGTAAGAAGAGGCTCAATGGACGAGGGGTTTTACAAGAGTTACTGTAGATTGCTTAGATCCGAGGTGGAGCAGGCCAAGAGGCAGTACAACAGTGATTATGTTAATAAAACAAATAACAAGGTGAAGGCGACATGGCGACTGGTGAATGAAATTTCTAAAAAGAACAAAGGAAGTGGTGTTTCTAACATTGATGAAATTGATTTAGGTGAAGGTACACAGGATACATCTAACAGACTCAATTCAATGAACGAGTACTTGATAGAGGCCTGCAAAGATATGGAGGGGAATTTGTCTCCGAATGCTGCATCTAAACTGCAGGTCAACTCACTTTTCCTCCGCCCGACGTCAGTAGATGAGATATGCAACATTATATCGAATTTGAAGAACACGAATGCAGTTGGTCATGATGAAATACCGATGAAGTTGATCAAGTTCTGGAAAGCTGGATTGGCTACTCTTTTAACACCAATCATTGATGAATGCTTGAGGACTGGTACTTTCCCAAGTTCCTTGAAATACTCCACAGTTTTGCTTGTTCACAAAAAGGGAGATAAATCGGATATAAAGAATTATAGACCCATTTCCATTTTGTCTAATATATCAAAAATATTTGAGAAGGTTGTATATGTCAGAATATACGAATTCCTAGAGAAATACCACATCATCACAAGAAATCAAAAAGGATATATGAAGGGGCAAACAACACTTAATGCCATTTATGATGTGATTCAAGACATACTAGAGGGAATTAATCAGGAGAAGTGGACTGTGGGTGTCTTCATGGATCTTACAAAGGCTTTCGACAGTGTCAACTACAAGGTATTATACCTCAAATTGGAAAGACTGGGTATAAGAGGTTTAGAGCTCCAACTTATTAAATCTTACCTGACCAATAGGAAACAACGGCTTGCCTCGAAGGACCACAGAACTGGAACAACAGCTTTTTCGGATTTCAAGAACGTGGTTAGGGGAGTTCCACAGGGTTCGATTTTGGGACCTTTGCTCTTCCTGATTTATATGAATGAGCTTCCTGACGTTTCTGACCATAGGACAACGTTGTATGTTGATGACACTACTGTTGTCGTCAAAGCAGAGAGGGAGAGGGTCAAAGAAGAAATAAGTTCAACCTTACAGGCTTTTGATGACTGGTTTGCGCAAAATGATCTAAAACTGAATATTGAGAAAACAAACTTATTAGAGTTCGGATATTTCAAGAAAGAAACTATCAAAGTAAAATGCGGGAACGAAGAACTTACCTCATGCCATCAAGCCAGATTTCTTGGACTCTGCTTAGACAGCCAGCTGAATTGGAAGGGACATGTAGACAACTTATCGTCTGGGACCTCCTCGTTCAGCTATGCGCTCAGAAACATCTCTAGGGTGGTAAACAGAGATGCTGCATTAGCTGCATACTATGCATTCGTTCATTCCAGATTGCAGTATGGGATAATGTTCTGGGGATCCTCGGTGGAGGTTGAGAGGGTGTTCAGACTGCAGAAGTCATGTTTAAGGAGCATTTTCAACCTAAAATATAGAGAAAGCTGTAGAAAATATTTTGTGGACAACAGAATACTCACCTTGCCCTGTCTGTATGTCCTTCAATGCGCTTTGTTTGTCAACACTAACTTGGGTATGTTCAGATGTCAGGAAATGGACCATGTTTATTCTACGAGAGGTTGCGCAAAGAGACAGATGATTCTTCCACAGACTACGAAAACCATAGTACACAAAGGCGTACCGACGCAAGTGATGAGGATATATAATTGTTTACCTTATGCTTTGAAACAAAAGAACTCGAAAAAATTTAAAAATGAATTACGTCAATTTCTTTTAAATAAGGCATTTTATTCCGTTGAAGAGTTTTTCGACTGCCAATTTTAACTTTTGTGTTTTGTCGTTGATGAGTTTTAACACTTTTAACCATATATGTGATTTTGAGATTTTCTTTTAACTGTGAACAGTGTATTATGATGACGTGTTTCATACAGAAATTGTATCATGGAACGAAATAAATATTATTATTATTATTCTTCATCGGTCTCCCGTTCTCAGCTCGAGCTGGTTATTCTTCTATGAACCAGTGAAAAAACAATTCAGTTCCTCCCACTAGTTCAGAAATTTCCGCACGATGTAACAGGTTTGCAAATCCACAGCCTGCTGTGCACATCCCGCGATATTCCGGGATAATTCGATCCCTTGAAGATCTCTCTTCTCCATCCAGGAAGTGGTTTGTCCTCGCAATTGTTCACGTAATGAAAAGCTCGCATTACTTCAATATTCATTTCGCGGCTACACTGGACACGTGCGTTGCGAGCTCCCCTGCGGGCAGTCCTCCTCACGGTGGTCGAGCCAGCAGGTGGAGTGGCATCTCGATCTTCTGCCATGATATCGGTTTCCACTTCTCGTTCATGGGTTTGCCACCATTTACCCTTGGTGGCCCAGGTAACTCGGGCCGTGGGGACGTCACCCCCCATGTGGCGTGGCAGAAACCAAACCACACCCGTGCGGTATTATTATTATTATTATCCCGTCACTACAGAAAGCCCTCGCCTTTCAGGAGACGAAGCTGTTGAACAAAGGAAAAGTGTTCGAGTTAGTTCAGTGGCAAGCAGACCATTATGTACCACCGCCCGACCGGCCAGGGTTTATGGATGAACGACATCTAATTTATAGAAATGTGAACCAGAAGTCGACAGGGAACTTGATGATAGATTCAGGCCACAGGACCCCCGTCGAACAGTCACGGGTACCACCTACCAAGGATCCTCCGCCTTATCCAATCCATCCGTACAAATGACTTCCACCACCACAACAGACAAAACCTCGATAAATGGGGCAGGATCCGTCCGGGAACCAGCAAAAGAGAAGCAAGTGAGATTTGCTGAAAGGCAACCACAATGCTGGCGATGTGGCACAATGGGACATATGAGGCGAGAGTGCCGAGCCAAGCCGGTTATATTCTGCTCCCGTTGTGGAAGACAGGGTATACTGTCCCGGGATTGCAGATATTCGGAAAACTAGAGCGTAACTGTCGGGATGGGAATACTCGACAGTTTCGAACGCCTGCTTCCCTAAATACATCAAAGTATCCGTCTAAAGAGAATCGCCCCATGATCGCCGTCCGTATTGAGCACCTCAAATTCAGAGCCCTATTAGATACCGGAGCTTCGAGGTCATTTTTTAGCTCATCAGCGGCCGAAAGGTGCCAAGGTTTGGGAATCCTCACAACACCAGTAAACAACGTGTTGGCAACCGTAGCAAATGGAAGCTGCGTGGCATTGCAGGGGATTTGCCGTACGTCACTATCCTTGGGCGATATGAAGACCGATGTTTACCTGCTCCTGGTACCCCAGTTACCGATAGACATCATACTTGGCATGGATGTATTAGCGAAACACGCCTTCCATATTGTGAAAGTGAGGTTACTTTCCTTGTGATGTTGCATCGATAAGACCATCTTTCACATGTTGTAGCGATTTGATATAATTCGAGAATAAAACAAACAGCCAGAGTGAATAATCAAAAATAGAGAACAAATTTTCCTTAATGTACCCACACAGCACATGTACGTACAATGGACGAACAATGGATGTTTATTATGGATGTTCGAGACATCCATCGGATGTCCAGAATTGGTACATAGTACATCCAATGGACGTTCATGGGACGTCCAGGACACCACTTTGGACGTACAATTCAAGCCCAGATAACGTCCAATGGATGTACATTGTGCCTATCTTGGACATCCATTGTACGTACATTGGATGCACATGTACGTACATTGGATGATCAATGGACGTTTATTATGGATGTTCGAGACATCCATTGGATGTCCAGAATTGGTACATTATTTATCCAATGGACGTACAATTCAAGTCCAATGGATGTTTATTGTGCGTAACCTGCAAATATCGGTCTATGCTTCACTTTCAAAAACTGTTAATATCATCCACCACAAGATAAGGAATGCATTACTATTAATAATATAAACAAATCTCTACGTGATTCAAATCCATGAAATTTAATGAGTAACACTGAAATTCATCAGATTCAGATACGGCGTCACTAGATATACCTATAACAGTATAACATAACAATGGGATCTGACTCAATCTTGTCAGCTTGCCACTTGCCACACTTCATCATCCAGATTCCAGGCACCTAGCGAAGGTTCCATCCTCATCAATTCAAGATCTTGCACGGATCTACGGAGTTAATCATATCATCGGAGCGGTACGAAGGTCCTCTTAAAAGAAAAGGGAAGATCGTTTTGGGGAAAGACTACCACATGGCGACATCTAGTTAAGAATTAGACAAACAATTCGCTCTCGAAGTTACGCGGACGAAGATAGATGGCATATCTCACATTTTCTCCTTACAGTGACTATAGGTAATATAGTCACTATATTTTTCCTCAGCAAGCAAGAATGTGAGTTTTCACATATGAAACATGCAAGCCGGGAGCGTGAGAATCGTTCATAGTTATCGGCATGTCCGAAAATAATAATTATCCAACGAAAGTTTATTCTAGAAGGAATTATTCAAAAAGGAAATTAATCAGTAAAACTGAGATCTGATTTATCTTAGTTTTACTGAATTATTTTCTTTTTGGAATAATTTCTTCTTTCTTCGTCTTGGTCTGAAACATGGCCAATATGGCGATCATCTGCGAATTGTCTATAATGTATCTGAATTGGACGTACAATGAATGCTCACTGTTGGATGTACAATGGACGTCAAGAAATGTACATTAACTGGACCAACAAAATATGCAACATTAATAATGTATCTGAATTGGACGTACAATGAATGTTCACTTTTGGATGTACAATGGAAGTCCAGAAATTAACTGGACCAACAAAATATGCACCATTAATAATGTATCTGAATTGGACGTACAATGAATGTTCACTGTTGGATGTACAATGGACGTCCAGAAATGTACATTAACTGGACGAACAAAATGCACCATTCATCAAATGTCATTTCAAGATTGTGTTTGGAAATACTATTGATTTTCATTTGGAACAGAAAAAAAATATGAGATTCAAACAGAGAATTCATATATATTTTTGGACATTATATGTATGTACAATGGACGTACGTTCGTAACAACCAATGGACGTCAACAATTGTAAGTACAATGGACATCCATTCAACGTCCATGGACGTTTGGACTTGATATGGTCGTAAAATGGACGTCCAATGGATGTCGTGTGCTGTATGGGTATTGCCTTATGGAATACCGAGACAATGGTTTAACAACTACCACTCTACATTAATCTTGCATTAACTAGGTTACCTTTTCACTTTTTCTTGGTTTTGCCGATTTTCACGTTCTAAGTTGTTGTATTCTCTTGTAGCCCTGAAGAAGAAGTCGATAGACTTCGAAACGTTGGCCTTGTTTTAAGATTTTAATAAAGTTCTGTCCAAATACCCGATATTTGAAATCCTGTTTCAATTACTTAATCTAGTCTTAAGCTAGTCAGCGATTGCAGGGTCCGTCCAATGACCGTAATTTGGGCCAAGTCCTCATGAAATATTGCAATTCAGCAAAAGGTGCCGAACTGCAGTTGAGTGTGCTCGTCTCAAATTTGGAGTATTGAACCCTGTCTGATCGTTCTATTTCATGAATATCAGACATTATCGCGGGCGGCGAGTTCGCTACATTCGCTGTCGGGGTCCCTTGGTCCAGCTGAGTTGGATATTAGTGGGTGCAGGGTCCATTCTTCATTGGTTGCTTCTTGTAAAGCTGCATCCTGTGAATTGTTTCTTTGTTTAGACCATTTATTCCATGTGTATAATCCCATTGCAATTATGGCTGCTGTAATAATTATTGACACCAAGCTTATTGTGGTCATGTACCCATAGTTCTTCCCTCAGGTGTAGGTAGACAATCCATCTTTCCCCTCTACCGCATCTATTTCTAGGTTAGATAGATCTTGAATGTTTGTCCCTTCATTGAACATGTATCATAGGATGCTGCGCATGGTAGATGTTTTATTTGACACTAGCTCATTCCAATTCAGCGGGCTAGGAAGTTCATATGCATGCAGGATTGATTTCGAGGCATCCAACTTTGTTTGTATCGAAATTCCATTAGTACCAATAATGCAATCGTGTGATAGTTTTACGATTCCACTGTTTTGTAAGGTGATAGGATGTCGTTGTCCGGAGCATACGATGGCGGTCGCTTTTATTTTGTTTGTGGTGAATAGTAAACAACTGCTGTCATGGAGTGGGCTCCATATTATGTCTTTGATTATTAGCGTAGCATGAACACAATGTGGTTTGGATGTTGTTTTGTAAATTTGATCCGTGATGCAGTTGGGATGAAGTTCCATATCTCGAATGAGTCTGGGACCAAAGATTTATAGATGTGGTCCTATTTCCACTTCTTGGCTTATGTCACTTTCCGAGATTTCAATAGTTATTTTTGTATCTAGTGCGCGAAATGCTACTTTGGTGATCGAGAACTGATTTTTTCAACGAGGCGCAGCCGAGTTAAAAAAAATAGTCGAGATCACCAAAGTATTTAGCGCATGAGATGCAAACAAAATTTTTTCTACAAACGTTCGTGCACTGACTGCACCATAAATGTTAACATTGTAAATAATAAATAAAATTAGGTAGTGTTAAATTTCTCACAATTTGAAAGTTTCAATTATTGTTAAACAGTAATAAATAGATGATTTCTTGGATTTTTGCTTGATCGAGGAACATAAAGGTTAATCAAATATGAAAATCCCATGTAGTTTACATGCAGTGCGCGAAGTAAGTATTTCGCACACTACTTCGCGCACGGTGTCAAGGTAACGAAGGAAAATGAAAAAAAGGGTCACTTCGCATATTGTTGTCTATGCGCGAACCTTGTCATTTTTTGACGTTTGTAGAAAAAGTATTTTTGTATTCTATAGCCATATAAGAATTTTCCATTGCAATCGTCCTGAAGATTCCATTGGATTTCTTCGGTGGAATAGGTGTAGCCTTGATGAGCTCGAAACGATATCTGTCAATGATGAATAAGAATGCATATATTTTCAAACATTCTTGTTCTCTCACAATCTTTTAAATTTCCCTCAGCTCGAAATGATGTCTGTCAATGTTGAATTAAAATGCATATATGTATTTTCCCTATTTCAGTATCGTAATGAGTTCATTACAGTACTAAAAACAGTGCTGTAATGAATTAATTGCAGCATCGTTTTCAGTTGCATTGTTCGTTTTGCGGTTGTCAACAATGACTTCCGATATTATCAAATTCCAGCAGACGTCAATTTGGAAATATCAATTTTCGAATTTCCTATCATTCACACCAACTGCCAAGATACAATATGAAAAGCACTAGGAACTATAATTTGAATTTTTCATTGAATTTCACAAAATTTGACTGAAATAGAGAAAATATCGTCTAATACTCGTTGCAGAATGCAATTCCAATACTCATGCGTTCGAAATTGGTATTGGAATATGTTACATATTGTTACCATAGCAACGGTAGTTGCGCATGTATGATATGTTCACATGTACATTTTTGTAAGAACATGTAGTTAGAGAAATAAACGATTATGAGAAACGTGTATAAGTTTTATTAACAGTAAAATTCCAAATTGAATAAACCCGATTTATATCAAATTATATAAATCTATTAGAAAATATCGATAGATATTTAACAAGTGGCGACGAGGATATTGTAAATTGAAATTTGGCGAGATTCTCGACAAATTAATCAAGAATGTCGACATCAGAGAAGCCAGCTGAACATGTGGTCGGCCATTTACGTGAGTTCGATGTTAATTCAAACGACTGGACAATTTTTCGTCCTCGATTAACAAATTATTTCGAGGCAAACAATATCAAAGACGGCGCTAAAAGAAGAGCTATATTTTTAAACGCCCTGTCGAAGGATTTTTATAGATTGATATTCAACCTATGTATCCCAAGGACACCGGAAAAATTAGATTATGAAGAACTACTAAAGCTATTCAATGGACATTTCGGAGGGCAGAGAAGTATATTCGTTGAAAGAAGAAAATTTTATGAAGGACAAAGTGAACCTCATGAAAATATTAAAGATTGGGCAGCGAGAGTCAGATCTTTGGCCGTACATTGTGATTTTGGAGAAGAACTTCAAATTTGTCTCCGTGATCGTTTCATAATGGGTCTTCCTAGTGGACAAATAAAGGATCGCCTGTTTGAATCAAATAATACGTTGACATTCGCTGAAGCAGTCAAGATAGCGGAAAGCAGAGAAGCGGCGGTCGGAAAATCCGGAAAATAAACGCCATTTTCGATCAAGAAAGAATCTCAGGAGTTGTTTCAAGTACGCAGCCGTAGTCAGGTGAAGTCATGAAATCAAGGAGAAGCTAGTGGGTCACGTGCGGTTTGTTGCGCTGTTTGTGGTCGTAAAAATCACGAAGCGATTAAGTGTTTGTGCCATATCTGTGGTAAAAAGGGACATTTGGCACCAATGTGTAATTCCAAGAAGAATAACTATTCTTTTTCGAATTCCAATTCAGATAATTGGAGAAATAAGAAGAAGTCTGGTAACAAATTTAAAAATTGTAACAATTTCATTGAAAATATTGATTCTGAAGAATTATATTCAATTAGTCACCGTAGAGAAAATGAAAGGGCTAATCCTATTTTCGTTCAACTTCAAATTTTGGGTAAAAATTTTTCATTTCAATTAGATACTGGAGCTGCGGTTTCCGCAGTATCTGATAATTTTTATTTTGAGCATTTCGTTATTTTGAATTGACCAAAACTAGTACCATTCTTTCTCTTTACACTCAAAAATTTAAGCCAATAGGTATTGTTCTTCCTGTAAACTTTAGAGGAGTAGATTCTAAATTGGAAATGGAGGACCACCAATTTTAGGAAGAAATTTTTTGAATGCATTTGATATTGTATTTGATAGTTTATTTCATTTCAGCTCTGACTTTTCTCCAGAAGTTGTACAACTTTTTGATGAATTTCCTGAACTATTTTCTTTTGGCTTGGAAACCTTCAATAAGGGTAAGGCTAAATTATTACTGAAAAACTCAGAGTCGGTACATCCAAAATTCTTCAAGGCTCGTGCAGTGCCTTATGCTTTACGAGATAAGGGGGAAAAAGAAATTAATAGACTGCTGAAGTTGAATGTTATTTCACCAATTGATTACGCTGAATGGGGTACTCCGGTGGTACCGGTAATTAAAAAAAATGGGGATATTAGATTGTGCGGAGATTTTAAGGTTACAATCAACCCCCATCTCTTGCTAGACAAACATCCTCTTCCAAAAGCACAAGAATTATTTGACAAGTTAGGCGGTGGAATCGAGTTTTCAAAAATTGATTTGACCAATGCATTTTTTTTGTGTTTTATTGAAATTTACAATCTACTGTTATGCAGTTTTAAGTAAATATGTTAAATGTATATAGACTTGTAGAAGTTATTAAACAAATTAATACTTCTTTACATTACTTCAATTATGCAAGTCGTTTGGCCAAGTTCTTTTTAGTCTTCTGGTGTTGAAGGGGTTTTCTGACAGCTGCTCTATATAAATATATTTTTACAACTCGAAAAACCGTTTTTAAAAAAAACACGGAAAGACTTAATACGAGCTTTATTCAGATGTATCTACCAACCTAACTGTCATACAGTTCTACAAGCTTTTATAAACTCATGAATAATGTCTACTAAGCATACTGGCGTTCATTGCCACTACTTCGAGGAGTTACTTGGGATATGGTTACATATTATCTCCCCTTTTTAATGAACTGAGTTCAATCTTATTGTTTGAACTCCGTTTATCAATGATCATTTGAAATTTCATTATGAAAATTTTATACATTACATAGAAAATTATGATTAAACATATAATTATAAAAATGAAGTACAGGGTTGAAAGATGGTTTGGATGTAAATTCCATTCGTACAATTTTAAATCAGAAATATTTGTTACATTCAGAGGTTCTACAGTTAAATCTTGAATCTGTGAGATGTTTAAATCATTAAGTTGGAATACATGGTATAAATTATCAATATTGGATAATTCAAATGTTTTTAGTCCATTAGATATGATACAGTTGCTTTCAATCATTAAAATCTTCTTGGGTTCATGTTCATATGTTAAATGTCCTGAACAGTTTTCACTTATAATGCTATTGAACAATGATAAATATTGTCCATTGGGTAATAGTTGTAAGTCTTCAGAACTTGTTACCGGTTTTCTCGAACAGTTTTCATGTTTTTCACGCACAAATTCACTCAAACACGTAGGTGGTTTCACTAGTCTGTTCTGTGGGCACAACATCCATTTTTCCACTTGCTGGCATTCTTCGTACAGGGACCATATGATTTCTTCTTCTTCGATGAGCAAATACTTTGGTTGATCTATTATATTGGTATTTAAGAAGGGAACGAAATTCAACTCCAAAGTACTATAAGGAATATCATTTACCAAAGGCACTTTTATAATAAATGTAATCTGCGATTTCTCAATTTTAACTGATGTGAAACAGACTGAGTAAAAATCCTTCAAGTAGACTAATTTTTTCAATAAATTATCATCTTGAATATAATTCCCGAAATAACTCAATGACAATATTGACTCATGTAGAAGGTGAAGCCTAGCAAAACTAATGGCAGTATTTATTTCTGAAAGAATTCTGGAAATTTTATTCTGTTCAAATTGCAAAAGGAAAACTTTATCTAAGATTTGCTGTAATTTCATGAATTTATCAATTTGTTTTATCATAATATTGGTTTGATTCTGAAATCTATCAGATATCGATTTCACTATACTTATAACTCTATTTTGATTTATCTTTATGGTATCTGCATCATTTCTCAATGATCGAAAATATTCTTGATAAAGAGTTTCGTCTTCATCGTCTAAAGTGCCAAAGAGAAATTTGGAAATTCTTCCTCCAATATTAACAAGGCCTCTTTTCTTCCTTGATGGAATTAATTCATGCAAAATTTGTTTATTTGTAATTATTTGATTTGATGTCAACTCATACAAGTATTTCGTTGCTTCATCCCTTGGTTCATTCTTCTTAATTACATCATTTAAAATTTCTTCATGTTTGTTGAGGATTGAACCTATTCGTGACAGGTCATAATGGTACATAAGAACATGGTCTTTTTGAATTATGAATGTTTTAGGACCATTGAATGCAATTATATTATTTCGGACTTCTTTCGTTTTTAGGCAAAATAGTGTTTCGAGAAAAAGTAGAATTATTGTCATGTAGAAAGGGGCCATCCTGAAACAGATGATTATTAATTTTTTCTTTGTTTGATTTTACTTTTATGATAAACATGTCCTTTATTAGCTTCCTTTACGAGAGGACATTATCTAAAATTTTGATGTTTACTTCTTTGAATCGGGGTTTCAATTTAGCGTCTGCCGGTAATTTGAAAAATGCTTTCTGATCATCATCTAAAATAACATCTTCCGATCTGTTTTCATTTTCCTTCAGTCGTCTTTTTTCGTTTTTCTTGTTGTTTTCCGTCAATACTTTAGAAATTTCCTTAAGATTCTGATTATATTGTTCAATATAATTGGATACTTTTTCATTATCCGTGTATTCAACGGGAAGGCTATAATTCAAATCAGATTTTATGATCTGTAGAGGACTATATTTTAGGGTGGAATGAATAGAATTATTATAACTAAGAAGGGCTCTATTTAATTTCTCTCTCAAACTCAGATTTTTATCTTCGATTACCCTTATTTGTTCGGTCAAGGTTGAATGAAATCTCTCACCAATGGCATTCGATGTTGGATTATAATTTGTCACGTAATGTATCTCTATATTATGTGTGGAAGCGAATTCTTGAATTATCGCGTTCTTAAATTCCGTTCCATTGTCGGTTGTTATTTTCCTAGGCGTTCCATGATTTGAGAAATAGCGAATAAGTGATTCTACAATTTCTACTGACGTTTTACTTTTAAGAATGAAACATTGCCTGTGTCTTGAGAATGAATCTACTAATGTGAGACAGGGTGTTTTCGAAATATTTATTGTATCGGCATATAAATGTTCGAAAGGTTTTTCACCGATTGGATTTTGTTTGAATATTAATTTATTGGGTTGTCTTTCATATTTTTGACGTTGGCATATATCACAACTATTCACATAACGCTGGACTTTGAATGACATTTTTGGAAAATAGAATTTTTTCTTAATGCTTTCCACATTCTCTTGAATACCTCTATGAGTAGTTTTAGTCTCATGATACATTTTGATTTTTTCAATTTGTTCTTCTTCATCTTCTATATCTTCCAATAAGATATTTGAAATTTTGAATTTGAAACTTCCTGAATTGAAAAGTTTATGTGCATATTGTATAAATGGCGTTTCGATATTTTTATCTTGGAAGAATATTCCATATGTTTTGTCTGGGGAAATGAATTCTTTCAAAAATTTGGTAAATTGATTTTCTTCTGAAATAGATAAAATTAATCTGAATTTTGATTGATTATGTAATTTTATTTTACTAACATTGAACTTATTGCTCTTTTTAATAATGATTTGGTATTGAAAAACATTAATGGCTCGTTCAGTGTGAGGAATTTCTAGAATAGGGTCTTCTTGGTTCGAATGTATTGTTTCATTATCTGAGTTATCATCTGCATCTATTGACATTAATTCATCAAATTCTTCTGGTCTTAATTCTAAATCTTTATGTGATATTTGAGGAATAATTGAATCGAGATCCGATAATAATTGTTCTTTCTCAGTAATATTAAATTCATCATTTTTAATTCTAGATAGAGCATCTGCGTTGTTATTCGCACCTTTCCGATACTTTATTTCAAAATTGAATTCATCGAGTTTTATTCTCCAACGCATCAATCTTGAAGAGGCTTCTTTTAGTGAAAATAACCAAGTAAGAGGTCGATGATCAGTGTAAATAATAAATTTTCTTCCAAATAAATAAGGTCGAAAATGTTTGGTCGCCCAAACGATAGACAGTAATTCCTTTTCAATAGTTGAGTAGTTTATTTCTGCTTTATTAAGAGTACGGCTAGCATAAGCTATGGGCAAGTCGTTCGGTGGATTTCCCTGCGATAAAATAGCACCAACTGCATATTTCGAGGCATCTGTTGTTAGAATGAAAGGTTGATTAAAATCTGGGAATTGAAGAATAGGATGATTTATCAACATGTTTCTACTAATATTGAATGATTCCAGATATTCTTGATTTTCCAAGTTTATCTTTGCATCTTTTTTCAGACATTGTGTTAAAGGTTTATTAAGCTTGGAAAAATTTGGAATAAACTTTCGGTAATAACCAATCATGCCTAAATAGGATTTTATCTCTTTAGGATTTTTTGGAATTGGAAAATTCTTAATAGCTTCTATTTTTTCTGGGTTAGGCTCGACTCCTTTATCTGAAATTTTGAATCCTAAAAACATTACTTCATTTCTGAAAAAATATGATTTATCTAATTGAATTTTGAATCTTTCTTGTTTTAGTACTTCCAGTACAGTTTGAATATCTGCTAAATGTTTATCAGGATCTTTAGAGAATATTAATATATCGTCCATGTATACTACACAAATTTTTCCTAATAGGGGTCTTAAAACTTCATTCATTACTCTCTGAAATGTGGATGGGGCATTTTTTAGACCAAAAGGCATTCGCAAAAACTCAAAATGTCCATCATCCGTAGCAAAAGCAGTTTTTTCTATGGATTCTTCGTCGAGTTCAATTTGGTGATATCCTGATGCTAAATCAATAGTGCTGAAATATTTTGCACCTTTCAAATTATCTAACATTTCATCGATATTTGGAATTGGGAATTTGTCATCAATTGTTTTTTCGTTAAGTTTTCTATAATCAATTGCAATTCGCCACTTTTGTTTACCTGATTTATCCGCTTTTTTGGGAACGACTACAATAGGAAAAGACCAGGGTGAAATACTCGGTCTAATTATATTTTTATTTAAGAGATCTTTGATTTGATTTCTGACTTCTTCTTTGTGAATTTCTGGGTATCTATATCGTTTAACATAGACTGGGTTATCATCAACTGTTCTGATATTGTGTTTGATCTTACTTGTAAAATTTAGTGGTTCTCCGGGAAATTGCAAAACTGATTTATTACTCTGTAAAATTTTTGTAAATTGATTTTTCAAATTTTTATCTAGGTGATTCAAATCTAAAGATAATTCTTCTCTTGGTTTCACCTGTTGTAAATGAAGGTTATGGGAAACGATTCCATTAGTTAAAACATTATTTTTCATATCCACAGTAAGTTGTAGATCTTTCATTAAATTATAACCGATTACACCGTCATATTGAGGATGAAATTTATAAACAACAAATGGGTAGGATGTATCATAGCCAAATATGTCAAGAGGGAATAGCATTTTATTGTTACAAGAATCTTTTCCTGTAGCTGTTGTAAAATATGTGCTTTCTTTATAAATTGAATTTGGAAAATAATTATAAGCAATTATTGGATCGATAATTGAAATTGAACTGCCTGAATCGACAAGTAATTTACAAGGAGGATTCTGCAATTTAATATATGGAAGACTTGCTATTCTTTCATCATTAAAATTTAAGTCATGGGTGTTTGATAAGGACTTTCCTGAAAATTTTCGTTCTCGATCTCTGATTGAGATTGAAACTCATTTGAATTTAGGTATTTCGATTCATAATTTTCATCGTAATTTTCATCATCGAGAGAGATCGTTCTTCTGGTGGAAATTCATTTTGCTCTTCCGTATTCGTTAATTCTTCCGATATAAAATTTGGAGGTGCTCTAGGTCTAAAATAGTTTTCTCTAGGCTGATAATTTGGTTTGGGTTGACGTATACTTGATGATTCATTAGGACGTTTTTGAGGTAAAATTCTCGTTCTTACTGACATTGGTTCTGGTTTATTGGTGGGTCTATAATTAGGATTGGGTTTGAAAACGTTTTGAGGTTTTCCAAATACTTGCTCATTAGTGAAATATTTTGTTTGACTTGAATGTTGAATCGGTTGCATACGTATTGGTTGACTTGGGAAATTCTGATTCGGAATAAAATTGATATGTGGACGCGTATTCTGTTTGAAGTAATTTTGATTATGAGTGGAATGATAAGAGGAATTGTTAATTTTTTCTCTACTAGTATGAGGAGTTTATGAAAATGAATTTAAATTTGGAATGAAATTAAGTTGTTGTCTCTTTATCTCTCTATTTTCTAACATTTTGCATGTTTCATCGAACTTTCGTTCATTATTATCTAATAAATTTCTGACATTTTCATCAACATTATTATAAATTACTCTTTGCCCAATTCTTTCAGAAATATTCCTGTAAATCACAAGTTCGTTCTGATTGAATCCTTGCATCTGCAATTGATAATCAAAATGCAATTTGGTTTGCTTAATTCTCTCCAAGAAATTTAAAAGAGGTTCTTTATAGGCTCTACGCATATTTTGATATTCGTCTTATAAAACATCAAAATTGATTCTAAATCCAAACTTATCAATTAAAATTTGTTTTAATTGTAGCCAATTATTTGGAATGGGGCCTGAATTCATAATTATTCTTGCTTCATCAATTATTCTAGATTTTATCATAGCAAAGCAATGATGATTAATTCGAGCATTGCTCGTGCCTCCGAATTTTGAAATATAATTTTCTATTTCTACAATAAATGATTGGAGTTCGTTGGAATTACCATTGAATTTTGGTAACAAATCTCCAAATAACTTTAAATCGTTAATATCTACTGTGTCGTTTTGACTTCCTGAAGCCTGAGTCATTTTGGTATCAAGATTTTTGAATTTTTCAATTAAATCGTCTATTTTGATTTCGGGTATTTTACCAGTTTGTTTCTTACAATTACTTCTTAAAAATTAAAAAAAACAAGTATTCCTTTGGTCTAGAGAATAGAAAAACTAGGAGGTTAGCAGATCAACCAACTCACTGTATTGCTTTCTGTCCTGGTTTGAAGGGCGCTACTCGATCAATCCTCAGGGGTGTTTTCAGACGTTGAAAAGCTCACAAGCAGACCAGAGAGGGTTCACCTTACACTTCTTCAGGGATTCAGCCTCTCGTCGTGGACTCCTGCTCACTTGTGGGTTTGTTGCTACTTTTGATCGGTTTCACACTCGATTGACGTCACAAACTTTCACAACAGTTTTTTTTGTATATTGCTTAAAGGAATTGATTTCACGTATTCTCTTTTTTCGGAATACTAGCAATATCCCATCCTCGTCGCCAAATATATTTTTACAACTCGAAAAACCGTTTTTAAAAAAAACACGGAAAGACTTAATACGAGCTTTATTCAGATGTATCTACCAACCTAACTGTCATACAGTTCTACAAGCTTTTATAAACTCATGAATAATGTCTACTAAGCATACTGGCGTTCATTGCCACTACTTCGAGGAGTTACTTGGGATATGGTTACATATTAATATATAGGTTCTCGTGGCCTTCTAGGTTCTGGTGGTATCTTTTTGAGAGATTTCGGATTTCGTCAGTGATGTAGGGGATTCGCAAATCATTGTGAATGGTGAGGTTAGAAACGTACCAGGGTGCATCTGCTAGTGAGCGTAGTATCTTAGACTGAAGTCTTTGTATTATTTGTATATTGGAGTGCTTAGCGCATCCCCAGAATTGGATGCCGTATGTCCATATTGGCTTGATGATAGCTTTGTAGATAAGTACTTCATTTTGGAGGGATAGTTTTGACTTCCTGCCTATAAGCCAGAACATTTGGCGGATTTTTATGTTCACTTGCTTCTTTTTGGCTTGGATGTGTGGTTTCCAGGTAAGGCGTTGATCTAAGTGGATGCCAAGATATTTTGCTTCGGATCGAACTGGTATTTGGTTTCCATGTATTTTGACTGGGGGGCATACACTCTTTTTAGTCTTTTTATTTGTGAATGTGACTTGCACTGATTTGCTTTCGTTGATGTTAAAGCTAAGCGTCCACATGTCCGCACCGTACGCATCGGACGGATCGGATTTACGGATCTCCATTGTAGAAATGCCGATGCTCCGATGCGTCCGGTGTGGGTCTGTGGACGGGCTTGCACGAGTTTCTATACAAAGAATACCGAAATCCGTTTGATCCGATCCGTCCGATGCGTCCGGTGCGGACATGTGGACGCTTAGCTTATGACGCCATTTTCGGTACCACTGTCCAAGTTCGTCCAAGTGTTGCTGAAGGTGTTCGGAAGCTGCTGCGGCATCCTCGTCTGAAGAAAGTGTTGCAACATCGTCAGCAAATGTAGCTATGGTGGTATTTTTATTTTCGGGTATGTCGGATGTATAGATGAGGTATAGAAATGGCCCCAAAATACTTCCTTGAGGGACTCCCGAATTTATTTTAGTTGGATTGGATATTGCTTCACCAAATTTTACAGCAAAGTATCGATCGGCAAGATATGACTTTAGGATTAAATAATACGGTTGAGGGAGATGTTGTTTCAACTTGAATAGTAGACCTTCATGCCACACCTTGTCGAATGCCTGGGATGAATCCAGAAATACAGCCGAACAAAATTTTTTTTCCTCGAGGCTTGTCGAGATAGCGTTTATTATTCGATGAATTTGATGCGTTGTCGAGTGGTTTTCTCTAAATCCTAGTTGGTGGTCGGGCAGGAGTTTATGAGTCTTTTTTGAGTCTTTTCAGAATAAGTTTTTCAAATAGTTTGCCTATGATAGGAAGTAAACTAATGGGTCTATAGGATCCTATATCATGCTCAGGTTTATTCGCTTTTGCTATCATAATTATCTCTGCGTATTTCCATATGGTGGGGAAATGAGACAGAGTCATCATTCTATTGAATATTATGTTCAGTAGTTTGATTGCGTTTCTTGGTAGCATCTTCAATATTTCCGCTGTTATCAAATCGAAGCCTGGCGCTTTCTTGTTTTTTAGTTTTCTTATTTCGTGGTAGACTTCTCTAGGTTTAAATGGTTTTATAGGGAGTGACATTTGGCACGCTACATCTAAAAATGATTCAACTTCCAAATCACTGATACCTGGATAGGGATCGTTCGGAGTGAATACTTGTGACAAATGAGTAGCAAATATGTTCGACTTTTCTTCATCAGAGTTGGCCCATTGTCAGTTCGGCTTTTGGATCGGTGATTTCCTCAGTATAGGTCTTTTAAACTTTTTTGTGGCTTTCCAGATGTTTTGTTCGCTGTTATCATTAATACTCTGAATGTGGTTTTGGAATTTTGAGTTGAAATGAATGTTCAAAGTTATATGCAGTTTTCTAGTGAGTCGATTGTATATTGTTTTTTGTCCAGGGGATTACGTGATGTTTGCCACCTTCCTCTTGCCCTTCGTTTTTCTACTATCAGCTCTCGAATTTGCAGAGGAAGATCTATTTGGGGAGTTTCTTTTATTGTTTGTAACGGCGTGCTTTCCCATGCTGCCCTCTGAATCACCTCTGTTGCATAGTTCGCAGCTACTTCTAAATCTTCTGGTCGTTTAAGGTCAATATCGAGTATGATTTCTTCATTAACTATTTCCTTGAATAGGTCCCAGTTTGTTTTTTTGGTTGTGAGCGTAGGTCTTTTCTCAATGAATTTGGCTTTTGTGCTAAGTGTAATTATGACTGGTGAGTGATCAGATGATAGATCTGGGGTAGATTCTACCTGTATGTAGTTGCTCTGGATTCCATTGGTTACGAAGAAGTCTGATATGTCGGGGATTCTGTTTAAGTCAGTTGGCCAGTATGTAGGGGTGCCGGGTGAAATAACTCCGAAGTTTTTGTTAATAATTACCTTCATTAAATTTCGTCCTTTCGGGGTTATAAGTCGTGATCCCCAGTAAGTATGCTTTGCGTTCCAGTCCCCTCCAATTAGAAATCGTTGCTGGAAGTTTTGGAGGAATGTTTCGTATTGATGTTCGGATATATTATGTCGAGGTGGTGAGTAGATCGCTGATATGTCGAAACTCCATGTTTCTGTGTGCACTCTGATGTTTGTCGCTTGTATCTCTTCAGTTACATAATTAGCCATTGAATGCTGTTTTAGACTTCTTCGGATGAGTATTGCTGAACCACCGTGAGCTGTACCATCTGGATGTTCACATGAGTATATATTATAGTGTGGTAACTGAAATACTGACCTTTCTGTGAAATGGGTTTCAGATATAAGCATGATGTCTATTTTATACAAATTCATGAAAGTTGTCAGTTCATGTTTATGGTTTAGAAGGCCGTTTGCGTTCCACGAAGCTATTCGGATGAGTTTAGCCATTTTGGATTTAGTGGAGTTTATTGACAACCGTTGATAGCAGATTAAGTATAATCTGGTTTTGGTTCATCATTTGAGTTATCATAGATTTGAGGTCTGTTAGGAAACTGGTCATCATTGTTTCTAGAGAATTTTGGTCTTGGTTTGGAGTGAAATGTTCGTTGTCATCTTTGTGTTGCCGGAGTGCCTGAGCATAAGATTTTTTGTTTGGATCAGTTGGAGTTCGGGCGGTGTGTGGGTCATTTCTGTGGATCTTTTCTGAGTTGTTTTGTTGGCTAGCATGTTGCTTGGGATATATACTTGGGTTCTTCGTTAGGAGTTTGTAAACTTGGCATCCCTTGTAATTGGCTGGGTGATTCCCTTCACACAGCGCACAAGTGGTCGGAGTTGTTTTTGGTTTTGTGCAGGTTTTTGAATCGTGCTGTTGGCCGCATTTAACGCACATGTATGGTCTATTGCAGTATGTTTTTGAATGGCCATATTCTTGACACCTTGTACACTGTATGACATCAGATTTTTTTTTTGGTGGCTCTATGCTTATTTTCTTGTTGGATATGAATTTCACATTGTATATATCTTTGTTATTTGATTTTGGCTCTAAGTCTACATAGAACAGAGGGAGTGGTATTTTCGAAAAACGATCCCTTATATTGATAGTGTTCCTTACATTATGGCCTAATTTTTCAATCTCTGTCTTAATTTCATCTGTTGGAACGCTGGAGTGGAGGTGTCTGATAACCACCCTATAAGCTCTATCCTGTTTGATCTGGTAGGTATGAAATATAATATTTTCTTCCCTCAAGAATCTGACCAAGCTTCTGTAAGTTTCAGGTTCATTAACATTAACTTCAACACTATTGTTAGAGAGTGTTTTTGAATGAAATTGTTCATCGGCTATGGCTGCAGATAACTTTTTGCTCATTTCGTTGAAGTTTGTGACACCGTGTATGAAAATGGGGGGTGGTTTTGGTACCCTCGGCTGTGTTTGTGGTGTACTACTTTCGTCTGATTCATTATTGAGATGAATAAATCTGTTTTGGGTATTGATGATGGGTATTGAGTTATCAATAATCTCCGGTGAGGTGCACGAATATTTCCTGTTTTTGTTTATCTGGACTGTTTGCCATGGAATGTTGTTAGCCATGGTGTTTTCTTTTAATTGATTTTTATTTTGTTTGTTTTTTAATAGTTGTCCTGAGGACAACTATTGAATGAAGTTGTCGTATTCAGTGAATTATTATTCACCCGAATAAATAATTAAAATATTTATTTACGTACGTTTGGAACAGATTGTCTGAAGAGATAAGGTAGCTCGCTGATAACACACGTGTACTCTCTAGAACGACTGTTACGCGAATTGACTAATGCATACCAACAAATTTTGGTAGATGAAAATTCTGAGAAATTTTTAGTGATATCGACTCATTTAGGCTTATTTAAATTTAAATATAAAAGATTACCATTTGGCATTAACAGTGCAACTTCTATTTTTCAAAAATTTATGGAAAAATTATTAGCAGGCCTAGAAGGTGTTGTGGTTTTCATCGATGACATTTGTGTCACAGGCAGAAATCGTGCTGAACATTTATCTCGGTTGAGGAAAGTTTTGAAAATTCTTGAAAGTTCAGGTTTAAAGATTTCATCGGAAAAATGTGTCTTTTTTCTAAAATCCATTGAATATCTAGGCTATAAAATTGATGCAGATGGCATTCACCCTTGCGAAAGTAAAATTGAAGCCATTTTGAGAGCACCTAGACCAACTAATGTCAAGCAATTGCAGTCATTTCTTGGTTTAATTAATTATTACGGAAAATTTATAAGAAATTTGTCACCTTCTCTGTACCCCCTGTATGCTTTATTACAGAAGAGGAGGCGATGGATTTGGTCCAATGAATGCGAAAATTCATTTGAGCAAGTCAAAAATAGTTTGACAAGTGATAATCTTCTTGTATCGTTTGATCCTAATTTACCTTTAAAATTAACCGTTGATGCCTCTGATTACGGTTTAGGGGCGGTTTTGAGTCACATAATGCAAGATGGATCAGACAGGCCTTTAGCTTATGCCTCCAGAGTTCTGACAACGGCGGAAAAGGGTTATGTTCAAATAGAAAGAGAAGGTTTGGCAATTATATTCAGTTTGAGTCATTTCAATCAATATTTATATGGAAATCATTTTTACCTAGAAACTGATAATAAAGCTTTAACTTATATTTTCAACCCTTCCAAGGATATTCCAGAGTTTTCAGCGAATAGAGTTAGACGCCGGGCTACCATACTTGCTAATTATGACTATCAAATCTCTTATGTCAAGTCTTCTTTGAATAAAGCAGATTCATTATCACGACTACCGGTCGATAATCCTGATGAAAATTGGACTGATGTCGATCCTAATTATATTTATAATTTTTACAATGTTGAGGAAAAAATTATTGAATTTACAGATATCGTTCGGGAGACTAAGCATGATGAAATTTAGTCAAAAATATTGAATTATGTGAATGACGGTCGTTGACCAAGTTATACTTATAAGGAATATGATTATAAATATTTTGTTTATAAGCGATTTGAATTATCGATTGAGAGTTGTAGTTCCTACGAAACTCAGATTAAAATTGTTGAATAAGTTACATGAAAGTCATTTAGGGGTAGTTAAAATGAAATCAACCGCAAGGTCATATTTTTGGTGGCCAAAAATCGATAGAGACATCGAAAATTTCATAAAATCTTGCGAATCCTGTAAAACGAATCACCTAATCCACAGAAGTCGATACTTAGTCCATGGCCATGGCCAGAAAAACCTTGGCAACGTATTCATTTAGATTTTGCTGGACCGGTATTTAATTGTTGTGGATGCTCATTCAAAATGGTTGGAAGTTTTTTCTATGAAAAGTACTACTTCAGAGATGACTATCAAAGTTCTTAGAGAAACTTTCGCTAGATTTGGGATACCGGGAGTTGTTGTGTCTGATCAGGGTACTCAGTTCAAATCCAATCAATTCCAGACATTTGTGGCAAAAAACGCTATTGTATACATGGACCGTCCTGCTTGGCATGCCCAATCAAATGGTCAAGCAGAATCCTCAGTTAAAATTGTAAAAACTGCTTTGAAAAAATTGCTCGAAAACAATGTCAACGATACGGACTATGCGTTGTCGAAATTTTTATTTGATTATCGAAATTCTATTCATTCGACGACGGGAGTAACACCTTCAGAATTGATGTTTTGACACAAAATTCGAAGTCAATTCAGTTCAATATTACCACCTTGTTCACCTGCAGTGAAAGAAAATGAAGATGTTGTAGATGAAGAACCTTTAGCTCTTAGGAGAACTAAAAGAAATGTTAAACCTCCTACAAGACTCGGATTGTAAATTTTCCTTTGAATATATTTTTTGTAAATAGAGAAAAAATGTAATATAAGGGTTAATATCAGTTCTGTATATTTTGAATTTTTTGGGGGGGAATGTTACATATTGTTACCATAGCAACGGTAGTTGCGCATGTATGATATGTTCACATGTACATTTTTGTAAGAACATGCAGTTAGAGAAATAAACGATTAAGAGAAACGTGTATAAGTTTTATTAACAGTATAATTCCAAATTGAATAATCCCGATTTATATCAAATTATATAAATCTATTAGAAAATATCGATAGATATTTAACAGAATAGGAGCCCATTCTGCAACTAGTTTTAGAATATACTATTCAAACATTCTTGTTCTCTCACAATCTTTTACATTTCCCTTAGCTCGAAATGATGTCTGTCGATGATGAATAAGAATGCATACCTATGTGTATTTTCGAACATTCTTGTTCTCTCACAATCTTTTACATTTCCCTCAGCTCGAAACGATGTCTGTCAATGGACATAGTGGAAGGCAGCTTCGAGTTGGCCTCTTGAATTATGTCCTGGATTTCATCAGGTGTGAAGAATTCTCCTAGATGGCCATTGAAGTAGCAAACTTCTGTGATTTTCCTTTGGTGCGTGACTTTGGACTCTATGTTGCTGAGCTGCTGTTGTTTTTCTTGTTGTCCACGTTGTATAAACGGGTGGACCGTGAGTGATCCTCAGTTGAAAGTTATTGGATCTTCACACCTTAGTTCCGGACGTCTGTGGACGTGGACGTCGATTTTCCTTACGATATTCCTAGTTATCTTAAAGGAGGCACTGCGTTGGCTTCTTTGTTGTTCTTTGGGCGGGAAACCACTAGACGTCGGATTCCTTGGCTTTTGCAGACTGTAGATGTCGGTATTTGTCCCTTTGTCCTGGAGCTGGATGGCTCTTGCAGACTGTGGATGCCGGTATTTGTTCCTTTGTCGTGAAGCTGGATTTTCCTTTGCTCTGTGGATTCTCTGTTCCTCGTCTGGAGTGGTTGAAGCTCGGATTCTTCGTTGGCTGGTTGCAGAGAAGTGTATCTTCACAGCGCTGGATCTCTTCTTTGACTCGAAGGACCATGGTCCTTCGGACCGAATCCGGCTCGAAGGACCATGTAAGAGATAGTTGAGGTTGTAATTCTCACTTCTCTGGATTTAAATATTCAGTGTAGTGAATTAACTAAGAAGAAACTGAAGAATCGTTTATTACATATTCGTACATCTATTTATATGGAATCTTAAACTACGTCACTACCTAATTACTTAATGCTAGTCAGCGAGTGCAGGGTCCGTCCAATGACCGTAATTTGCAGTTGAGTGTGCTCGTCCCAAATTTGGAGTATTGAACCCTGTCTGATCGTTCTATTTTATGAATATCAGACAAAGTACACTCTTGACAACATTATATAATATCACGACATGTTAGAAGGTTACAATTTCCATACAATATAAACATGTTTTTTTCCAAATATTCAACTATAGAATAGTAAGTTTCCGATATCAAAAATTTTTTTAGTTCAGAATTAAATATTTTTTCTGATGATATATTCCGCAGTTCTCTAGGAAGCATATTGATTGTTAAGCTTGAGACCTAACGACCCTGGAGCATTCTGGGAGTGAGTGAGCCTAGAAAAAGGAACATGAAGGTTATCACCCGAACCGGTCTAGTAGACGGTGAGCTGTTCTCGTTTAGGGAAAGACGATATATTCCGCCTGATGAAAAAATGACACTATGGTATATATAAATCGATGGAAGAGTCCAGAAATTATTTTTCTCTATTTCAGTATCGTAATGAGTTCATTACAGTACTAAAAACAGTGCTGTAATGAACTCATTCTGCAACTTGTTTTAGAATATACTATTAGTATGGCTTGCACGATTCCTGGTCACCAATCCTGAACATTGTTCGAATAATCCTTTTCTGCATTTTGAAGACCCTGCCACTATACGTGTTGTTTCCCCAACACCTAACGCCATAATAAAGTGTCGACTGAACGTGTGGACTATAACAAATGCGCAAAGTTTCCGAGCTCACACTATCTCTCCATTATGAAATTCTTACTCGCCAGAGACGCACATAACCAGTCAACATGATCCTTCCAAGATAAGTGCATGTTCATGTACAGCCCAAGAAACTTCACCCCGCCCGACACACGCACAATATCTCCTCCACTCCGGATAAGCGGAGTGGAATTAGGCACCACACCATTTGGCAGAAACAGGACTACCTCTGTCTTATCGGCGTTCATAGCAAGACCATTGATCTTGCACCAGGCTGACATACGCTCTAAGCAACCAATACTTTTAAGGGCCAGTTCATCGATGGTTTTGGCTTTTATAAGTGCTGAGCAATCATCCGCATAAAGTGAGGCCGTCGTGTCCTGCCGCTCCAAGAAGCCAATCAGATCATTAACAAAGATGGTAAATAATACGGGTCCCAATATACTGCCCTGAGTAACTCCCGATTCAACAAGACGAGGTTCCGACATAATTTGCCGGCCGCGCTCTCACAATTACTATGGTTTGAATATTCCTCATCTAACATTGAAAAAAAAATGTTGTATGTATGTACATAGAGTGAAATTTTTGCAAAAACTATCGATAATCTCAGAACTTGACTTGCTCAAAATGATTAACAAGTTTGTTTCAGAAAGTACTTCAAGACAATATTCCCTTGACTTTCGTTTTTTTTCTAATGTTGTGATTTTCACGAAAAGGAATATCCTGTAATGTTCAGAGAACATCGTGAGAACTAATGGCAAGCAGGTAGGAATTGGTGTTCTTCTTGAATCTGGAGGTTATATGTCACGGGGAACACCTCCCTAGGCAATGTGTTCCAAAGCTTCGCTGTTCGTTGGATGAACGAGTCTTTGAAGAGAGATGCTGCAGGTCTCCAAAGTGACCACGAAGGGATGTGAAGACTAAACTTGACGGGCTACTCTCGAAGAGACTGCCAGAGGAGGAACGATTGCTGAAATTCACAAGAGCATCTCCCTTGGAAATATCTTTAAAATAGACAGATCTCGTACTCTTGTACGGTGTTCTAGAGAAGTGAGCGAGTTTGTAAGCGAGGCATCACCGACGAGACGAATTGCCTTTTTTGTACAGAATCCAAGAGTTTGAAGGTTTGTTTAGGTGCAGCACTCCAAATATGGGAACAGTATTCCAGGACAGGTCGAATCTGTGCCTTATAGATCATAAGCAGCTAACCTTAGGTGAAATAGCTCCTGGCACGAAACAGAAAACCAAGTTTTTGGGATGCACTTTCAGCAATGGATCTCACTTGATTTTTCCAAGAAATGTTACTGCCGACAGTAATACCAAGCATCGAAATTGATTCGATACAATTGTTCAGAGGTATGAAAGGATTTTCGACGAAAACCAAAAATCAGCCTGTATAATACTTATGATGAGGAGAAGATACTTTTAAATTGACATTTGATATTGACCTCAATAGACTATAGACTATACGTGGTTGGACTCGTGACTTACTCTATAAAGCACTATTGTTTTTCATATAACTTGCGTTACATTTTCGGGATTTCAGTGTTTCATATATTCAATACTAATTTTACAATTGTAGGAATCTAGATGCGCCCTAATTTTCTTCCAATCAGACTAAGCCTTACTAAAAAAACCTACGACGCAGCTCCCCGAAGACAAAAGTGAAGGTTATAAGTAACAGTTTACTATAATCACAAAAATAGGTTGGCGCAAATGATATGATATGATATATTGTTTATCCTGACTATTCCTAGGTCTCCTGAGGAGACCCCTCTGAAACTATAAGCTTCGAAGCTTGTAACTTGTTTCGAGTTCGGAGTAAGCAGTTGTGTTCTGTGTAGGCTTTGTTACTGTGTCCTTACGCCACCTTAGGCACAGCACTGTTAATTTTTGACCCAACAGTGAGAATGGTGGTCCCTACCGAGACTAGAAAATTTCTTTCCTAGCTCGGGATTGAACTTCTGACCTTTGGGTCCTAATTCCCACGCCCCACCACTGAGCCAAGGGCACTCATGATACAGGATTTAAGTATGGTTCATTGCAAAAACTGGAAGATCATCTTCAATAATATTATCCAAATACAAATGATCAAGCCATTGACTTTCATTCATGAATGAGAATGACTATCGGCATGATTTGATGGTTGTTGCAGTTTTCCGTTATTTTAATTTTTCATTTCTCTAGATCAGATCCACAAGACTGGCGATATTCCTCTCAGAAGGGTCCTAGAATCTTTCGGGGGATGGCCCGTAACATCAGCAAAGTGGAACGCTCCAACTATTGGAATTGAAGTCCTTCTGGGTAAAATAAGAGGCATTTATAATGAGGGTATACTGATTGAACAGTGGGTTGGACCCGATGACAAAAATAGTTCTGCTAACATAATACAGGTAAGTTAATAATAATAATATCGTTTATTCCAAGAATGTGTATCATGTTCTACAACAATAAAATACAGAAACTGAAAATCGTCATCTGAAATAAACATTTCAGTATACCAGAAAAAAATGAGTACTTAATTCTACATCCAATTTGAAAACAAAGCACATTTGCGCTTAGTTTCCCTTCCCCTCCTATACAAGCTCTACACTTTTTCTGCAGTACTCGAAGAAATCCTCACGTACATACGGCTCACAGTCTATTACAATTTGTCTTGCCCTTGCTTTGAATGGTTTGAGAAGTTGTATATTTTGTACTGATTTTGGCAAGGCGGTAAAGAACCTCATGCACATATAGTGAGTATTATTTTCCGTTAGTGTCAAGTGATGTATAGGAAATACATAGGGTTGCATTTGCCTAGTATTATTTATATTTTTACATTCTATAAAATAATTTCCATGCTTATGTATAAAAATTAAACATTTATATATATATAAACCAGTTACTGTCATTAATTTATGCTTTTGTAATGGATTGAAACTACTTCTTACTTAGAGTATCTTTATTCGAATGAATGTTATTCTACCTATAATTCAATGAACCCGAATTGGTGTTCTACATTAGTAAAATGCAAGATTGTCATATATTGTTGACTGATTGCTAACTTGACTAAATATACAATTCTATTCCAATTTCAATTGGGGAATCGAATATACAGGTTGTTTAGGCTTTACACCTTCCCTTCCTGAAGATGTCCGTTGCAACGGCCGTTTGCAACGACATCCTGAGAACTATAAGTTGTGAAATACAGCAATCGAACAAGAAATAAAATATAACTCATACAACTCTGCTCAATCTAGAACCATTATCTACTATCTACCAAATCAATTAATTTATTTATAATAACCACCTTAAATCTAAAACTTTTGCGAACACTTAATTAAAATCGTTAAAATTATTATTATTATTATTAAACAAGATTACAGAGTACTGGTACATTAGAACTGAAAACAATATACAATTAGAAAAACAATGAATATAAATGTTTATCGTAAATAATAGGGTGGTTGCAACCGTTGGGTGAATAATAAAATAGTTAACAGGTATACCTCTTTAATGCGCAGGAAAATATTTCTTCATTCTATTTTTATGCATGGTAATATGCCTACCCTTGTCATCTTCAATTGTGCAGTTAACACCTTGTGTTCCTACTACTCTAAAGGGACCGTCAAACCATGAATCTAATTTCTTTCTATCTTCGTTTGACGTCAGCACGAGATCACCGGGTAGTAAACTTAAATTGTTTGACTTTTGGTCTAGTTTTACTTTTCGCTCTTTCTTCACTCTATCTAGGAAAACTTTTGTTCTATTCAAAGCAAATTGAAGTCTGTAACGAGTTTCTTGGTCGAAAGCATCAAGATTGTATACTGGATCTATACGAACTTCAGTGAATAATTCGGCATCTAAATTTGCTTTTCTTCCGAAGACTAGTTCAAAAGGAGTATAATTATGATAAGTACTTGGGGTAGTATTATAGCAGAATGCAAAATGTTTGGTCCAGATATCCCAGTCTGAAAATGTTTCGTTCGCATACATCCGGATAAACTCATTTAGGGCACGATGATTTCTTTCACAACCACCTATAGTTTGGCTGTGGTATGCTGTTGAGGTTTTATGACTCGAATTCATCAATTTAATAATATTTGTGAATACTTCGTTCTTATATTCGGTACCCAGATCTGTTCTAACTTCCTTCATGGGACCGTATATGAGAACAAAGTTTTCTACTATTGCCCTCGCAACAGTTTTAGCCTCTTTGTTCGCAATTGGTATGATGATTACATATTTCGTCAATTCGCATTGAATAGTTACTGCATAAGAATTTCCAATATCTGATTTTTGAAAAGGACCTATTGTATCGATGGATACAATATCGAAAGCTTTTTGAGGTGTGGGAGTCAAGACAAGTGATTCTACATGACCTTTACCCTTCTTATTGATTTGACACTTATGACACTCTCTTGTGTATTTAGCTACATCACGCGACATGCCTTTCCAGAAATAGTGAGATTTCAATTTTTTGAGCAGTCTTTTCTGTCCACTATGACCACCGTAAACAGGATTGTCGTGAAATTTTGTCATCAGTTGATACCTTTCTCCCTTATCTTTAATTACTCTTCGCGGGCTACATAGTACAATTGTAACATTTTTCAAAATATTTTGTCCTACTTCCTTAAATTCATTCACAGAGTACTGTGTAAATAGAACATCATTCAAATTCATTCTTAATTGACTCAATTTTCTATCACCGGCGAAACGATTCAACTCAGACAAAATTTGTGCTAACACAGGAATTTTGCCGTTAGTGATTGAAAACGAGGCGAGAGCGCTCTTCTTTCTGTTATGAATAATTGTTACTGTAATATGATCTCGCGACATTATAAATTGTGCTTGTGGTAATCTCAAAACATCGAAGTTATTCAATGCCTCCTGAACTCGACACTCGGGTAAAGTATTCGAAGTATTTGAAATTGATGATGAAGCTTTAGTCTCCTTTTCATTATGATTCGACCTTGACATTGACCTAGTTGTTGCTAGTATCTGTGAGTTATCAGTATTCAATTTTTTCAGATCATCTATAGATATGCGTGATAAGGCATCTGCGATCACGTTGTTTTCTCCTTTAACATATTCAATCTCGAAATCATATTCTTCCAAATCCAATCTAATTCTTGTTAATTTTGAAGAGGGATCTTTCATTGAAAAGAGATGAACTAGTGGACGATGATCAGTTTTTACTAAAAATTTTTTTGTTCCGTATAGGTAACATCTAAAATGCTTTATTCCAAAATGAACTGCTGTTAATTCCTTGAGGATTGTGGGCTTATGACTTTCTCCCTTAGTGAATGTCTTCGAGGCGTATGCTATCGGAAGTTCATTACCATTGAAATTTTGACATAACACTGCTCCGCACGCAGTGTCGGAAGCATCTGTGATTAATATAAATTGCTTGGAGAAATCCGGATACTGCAAAAGTTTTGGACAAATCAATGCTTTTTTCAATTTTTCAAAAGAATTTTGACATTCTTCAGTCCAAATGAATTGATTTCGTTTTCTGGTGAGCATATTCAGAGGATAACATATTTCGGCAAAATTTGGGATGAATCTACGGTAGTAATTGCAAAAAGCAACAAATCTTTTGACCTCGTCGCTACTTTTTGGTATAGGGTATTTGTTTATAACTTCGAATTTTGATTCGTCTGGAAGAATACCTTTATCTGTTATTTTATGACCTAAGAATGTTACTTCATTTTGGATAAAATTACACTTTGAAGGGTTTAGCTTGAGATTGAATTTTCTACATGTTTCGAATACTTTTCGCAAATTACTCAGATGATGTTGAATGGAGCAACCGATTACTATCAAATCATCCATATAAAGAAATGCTTTCTCAGGACTCAATCCGGCAAATGCAATAGACATCATTCTTTGGAAACTAGTTGGACTGACTGATAGGCCAAAAGGAAGTCTTGTAAAACGGTATGATTGAGAATCCACACTGAATGACGTGATGTCTCTTGATTCCTCGTCTAAGGGAATTTGATGAAAACTACTCAAAAGGTCAATAACTGAAAAAACCTTGGAGCGACCAAGACTGTCAAGTACGTCCGAAATTCGTGGCAAGGGAAATTTCCATGCCACTAGTTTCTTATTTATACCTCTAAAATCTACCACTAACCGATATTTCTTACCAGAATTTGACTTTTTATCGACAAGCAGTAACGGGCTGTTGTAAACTGAAAAAGATGGTTCGATAATTTTGTTATCTAAGAGATTTTTGACCTGACGATTGATTTCATCTTTTTGGGAGATAGGCAGCCTATAGTTTTTTATATAAACTGGTGTATTATCTGTCATTTGGAGCTTTTGAGTATAAAAATTATTTGTCGATAGTATATCCGTTTTCAAACCAAAAATATCTGAAAATTCCGAACAAAGTGCAAGTACATCTTCCTTAGCATAATCTGGTATGTTTGTATTAAGTTCACTGATTAATTGTGATTCTCGGTCATTTTTCTCAATTTCTACATTGTAAATATAAAATTCATTTAAGTTTCTTGTTTCAATTTTAGAAGTATCGACTAGTGCATCATTTAATGTTGTGTTTACTATGCGGACAAGTGTATTGGATGGAGTTATTATGGTTCTTGCTACAAAAATTCCGGATGCAAGTTCCTTATTCAAGACTAACATATCTTCGGATATATTGCTCAAGCAGTTTATGTTTCTGACAACTTCGCATCGAGCTGGAATGAAAACTTGATTCTTGGTGGGACCATTCAAAATTGGTATAGTTATTTGGTATCCATCCATTCTGAGACTCATAGTCCAATTGCCGTAATCGATAGTAGTGTTATATTTTGTGAGAAAATCTCTACCTAAAATTCCATCCCCTGGTATCGGAAAGTCGTCATTAACTACGTGAAAAGTTTGTTTTAAATCGTATTCTTCGACTGAAATGAATGTTTCAACAACACCCAATGATTCGGTGAGCTCATCAGTAATTCCTCGAATGTTACTCGCTTTTGAATTATCTACGACTATGTTTGGCCGTATTCTACCTTTTTTGAAAATTGAAATATCAGCACCTGTATCGACAAAATACATATTTTCCACTCCTGTCATTTCGGTTTCAAGAATAACGATATTTGAAAGGGACAAATTGATAGAGAAAACATTATCTAGTTTATTTAGTTGCTTTGATTTTCCCCCAATCGGACCCGTTGGGGGACCGATTGGTTTTCCGAATTATTTTCAATATTTTCAAGGAATCTAACTTCTCTAGGTGCGTTTCCATAACGCCTATTTCCTCTCGAGCCTCTACGTTGATTTTGATTACGAGTGTTTTGTTCGGAGAAATTGTTATTATTTTGACGGTTATTTTGATTATATCTGTTTCCAAAATTCTGTCTATTGGGAAAACCTCGCCTACGCCCATACTGTCCAAAATAGAGTACATTATTGGAGGGCTGATTGTTCGCAGAACTGACAAATTTTGCAAGGACTTCTTGCACCGATTTGAATGAACCAGCTTCAATGACTAATTTTGCTCTTTCGTTATTAGAATTCTGAGAAAGTGAGCGTACCGTGGCTTCCACAGAGTAATTTTCCGCGGCTTCTCTGGGCACTCCTTCGCTGATATACGCGTTTTGTAGTTTTTCAGATAAAATTTCTATTTCGGAGGCATAAGAAGCAGGATCTTTATGATTTTGTCTACAATTTGAAAGTTTAGCTGATAATAAACGAGAACTTTCTCCTTTAATTCCGTTCCTCAACTTGGAAATTATAGCATCAATATTATCTTCTTCGGTGATCAAATCGCGAGCTTTGCCTGTTAACCTTGTCTTTATAAATGAAACTGCGTTATTTTGATTGTTTACACTAATATTTTTTAAAAGCTCTAATGAATCTATAAATGATCGTAAATTTTCAATTTTGCCATCGAATTGAGTGGGAAGTAACCTACTTGCTAAACTGAAAAAATCGCTTGTTGTGGTGGTCATAATGTCTGATGAGTTTTTTTCTTCTATTTCCTCGTCGAAAATTAATGGGTCAATTTGTACTAGGCATGAAGTTGGAACTTTTATTTTCACTCCCAGCACTTGAAATGAGCGTTCTACTTTATCTCTAATATAAAGAAAAGAAGTTTTGCAATTATGCTTATCTACGTTGTCTAATGTATCCCAAGTATTTATCAAAATCTGCGTGAACTCATTGAATAAACTTACCAGATTGTCTTTAATATCATTTCTCGTTACCTCTGTTTTAGGCACTTCCTTCTTCAAAACTCTCTTAGCGGTATTTTTTAATGCAAATGTTACCTGCTCTATCCTTGAATTTAGCTCTTCATCTTTAGTTTTCATGAGTCTTCGACAATGGTAGGCAGATTACTTACAAGCTTACTCATCTATGACCAATACAATAAAAATAGTTATGATGGTTTTGCCATCCTTAGACCTTAAACACATAAAGTAGTTAACTAACTATAACATAATTAAAATATTTATAATCAAAGTCACTGAAAAATCACTTCAGATGGAACATAATGTTGAGTTTACTCACAACCTTGTTGTTCTTAATGTAATGGATTGAAACTAGTTCTTAAATAGTTCACTCACATCTACCACTCTTGTCTATATTGCAGCAACAGAACCCAGGGATGCGTTGAGGTTTCTTCTGACTCGTCTCTCTATATTCTTCTTATGGGCTTTATATAATTTGAAAACAACATCCAATACCAATATAGCCAGTATCAAGAAAAGGACAACCTTGACATCTTTGGTGATGTTATATTCACTCTCCTGTACGATGAAGTTTGAGTTTATGGCACCATTTTCGGAAACTTCTTGTTTCGTATCCTTCGAGTTGGAAGATCCCATTTCAAATTCAGAAAATCAAACGATCTCGATATATGTAGTTGTTAACTTCTTAACATTTTTGGGCAGGATCTCAATATAATATGTAGTTGTTAACTTTTCAACATTTTTGGGCAGGATCTCAATATAATTATGTAGTTGTTAACTTTTCAACATTTTTGGGCAGGATCTCAATATAATTATGTAGTTGTTAACTTTTCAACATTGTTGGGCAGGATCGCCATGTAATGGATTGAAACTACTTCTTACTTAGAGTATCTTTATTCGAATGAATGTTATTCTACCTATAATTCAATGAACCCGAATTGGTGTTCTACATTAGTAAAATGCAAGATTGTCATATATTGTTGACTGATTGCTAACTTGACTAAATATACAATTCTATTCCAATTTCAATTGGGGAATCGAATATACAGGTTGTTTAGGCTTTACACTTTTTAAAAATTCCCCTACATGATTCCCTGTAGCTCGTGCCAAATATATATCTTATAACCCTTTTTTGTATCAAAAATAGTCTGTTTACTTGATTGCTGCCACCCCATATGGTTATTCCATAACTTAACACCGACATAAAGTTCGCGTGATACAGTATCAACAACGTTTCCTGATAAAGTTGACGTCTGAGTACATTGAAGGTATATCCTACAGAACTCAAGCGACCATTGAGGTACTCTATTTGCTCCAACCACTTCAAATTTGAGTCTAAGTAAACTCCCAGGAACTTCATCGATTTCGCCACTGTTACCTCTGTTGTCCCTATTGATACAATTCTTGGGTACATTTTCTTAGCTTTCCCAGTTTCAAAGAAAAGGCATTCAGTTTTGTTTTTATTTAGCACCAATTTATTTGCTATGCCCCATGTTTCCAATTTCTCTATAGTTGTATCCTTTTCTTGTATAACGTCCTGTAATGTTTTATTCTTAATAAGAATGTTTGTGTCATCTGCATAAATGAAAACTGACTTGTTTTCTGAAATTAATTGTTCAGGGAGGTCATTCAGGTACACTATGAACAGTAAAGGTCCCAGTATGCTGCCCTGTGGTACTCCCAGGATAGGTGTGTTTTCTGCTGACACGTATTCTATTCCATCCTCTTCCATCATTACCCTTTGCTTTCTATTGGTGAGATAGCTTTTTATGAATTTTAGGGTATTACCTCTTATACCATATCTCTCAAGTTTGTCGTATAGCCTCTTATATTCCACACAGTCAAATGCACTTGCTAGGTCCAAGAATAATCCTAATGGAGTGTCACCCTCTTCAAGTGCTCTCAGGACCGCCTGAACCAGTTCATACATTGCCGTTTCCGTACTCTTGCTTTTTAGGAAGCCATGTTGGCTTTCATTGAGTATCTTGAATTTACCAAAGAACTTGAGGAGTCTGTCGTACAGTACTCTTTCAAAAATTTTTGAGAATGCTGTTAGTTTGCTAATTGGTCTATAATTACTTAATTGTTCAGGGTCCCCTTTCTTATACATTGGTTTCACTACTGCTATTTTCAAGTGTTCTGGGAAAATTCCAGTCATGATTGATTTGTTCATTATGTAGCATAAAGGTTTTTTAATTATGTCAAAAGATCTTTCAATAATTTTTAACGGAATTCCGTCCCATCCTACACTATTTTTATTTTTCAGTTTTTTAGTGATAATAATCTTGAGTTCATTCTCCGTGATCTCAAACATGTTAAATGAATTTTCTACTCTGTCTATAATAATGTGATCATTTATTTTTGGCATATCCTTCATTGAATCAAAAGCTTTTCTAGTGAAATAATCATTAAATTCATCCACCATTAGTGGTATATTTCTAGGAGTTTTCTCCTTCTCATCTTTGTTTTTTCCTGTAACAGTTTTGATGACCTGCCAGGTAGCTTTAGATTTGTTATTAGCTTTATGTATCTGTTCCTGAAATTGGGATTTTTTCTGTTCACTTATTTTTTCATCATATATTTTTTTAATATTTTTATAATGCTCTTTAAGCTCTGGTCTTTTCATTGAGACCATGTATGTCTTATCTAACATGTCTTTCAGCAGTATTATTTCTTCGGTTTTTTTGTATCTATTTTTGGTTTGTAAGTTCAATTTCACCAGTGGAAAATTTCGATCGAATATGTCCTGGTATTTTATTGCAAAAAGGTTCCACATTTCATTAATGTTTTCCTCCTGTATATCATACACCTCCGACCAATCCACCCTTTTCAGTTCTTCTTTGAAAGATGTTATTGCCTCTTCCTTGAAATGTCTGGTTAGTTTTTCATTGACTGGTTTTGTTGTTGATTTGCAGTAAATTGTTAACTTCAGTGCTCGGAAGTGGTCGGATGTGTGTGGTTGAAATACTTCTGTGTGTACATTCTCAATGTCTGAAAGGATATTATCTATGCAAGAACTTTTGTTAGCTGTTATTCTTGTAGGTTCTGCAAATAGAAGTTTTGAATTTAAATTATTTACAAAAGATTTAAAACATTGTGTACATTTATCTCTGTTATCTAAAACATCAATATTAAAATCACCCGAAATAACATGATATGCCTTTTCGTTTGCTAATTTATCAAATAATATAGTGAGTCTATCAAAGAATATCCCCTCATCAGACATGGGTGGTTTGTATATGCAAATCATAATCACCTTCCCACCGTCCACGTGAAACTCAACGGCACAACACTCAAAAACACAAGGAACAGATAACAAATTTATATCTGACCTCAGTTTGTAGTTTATATTGTTCCTACAGTAAATTGCACACCCTCCATGTTGTTTTTCGCTCCGACAGTATGATGAAGCTAGTTGAAAATCCCGTATCTGATAGTTCTTCAATTGTTCCAGTGTTTTCCAGTGTTCGCAAACATTAAGAAAATCAATATCATGGTCATGGACGATGCTCTCAAGTTTCAAATGACTATTCCCAATTGATTGAACATTCTGGAAAAGAACCCTTACTCTTCTGTTTGCTGTTTCTTCCACTCCAGTTTGAATAAAAAAGGATTGATTCTTGTTCCTTCTGGCCAAATGCTTGGGTTTTTTAATTCATCTATATCTTTTTTGGGTACACTTATTTTAAAGGATGAGTAAATTTCCGGTTTACGAGATATGATTCTTTCGCACACCACATCTTCGAAACCATTTTTTTGTAGATGCAATGTTAATTCAATGGCCTCTAATTTTGGGTCTAATTTACATACATGTATGTGTCCTAGCTGTTTAATTCCTTTTATTAGTATGGATTTCCCTTGACCATTTCCTATGATACCTCTTGTTTTTCTTGGTTTGCTTTGTTTCGTGTTTTGTTCCCTGTTTGGAGTCACAAAAACTTTAGGTTGCTGTTTTCCTATCAGTGTGCTGTTACCGTTTTGTGTTTTATTTTGTTTATTTATTGCTTGGCTATCTGTGTTCCCCAGTCCTATTATGTCCTCCATTAATCTTTGTTGGTCCTCGAGAAGTGTTCCAACATGAATTTTCTTATGTTCAGCACTAACTGATTCTTTATCGAGAGTGTGTTGACCTTCTACCCTATCATGGGCCCTTTTTTTCGTAATATCACTAAAAAGTGGTTTATTTATGTTTCTGTCATTATTTATGTTTAGTAATTTAATTTCCATGGTCTTCCTGAAATCTTGTAGTTTAGCATCTATGACACTGTCTACAGTTTCTTTTATAATTTTATCCAATTGAAATTGGTCTGTGATTGGTGTTTGTTTTTCTTCTAACTGTTTACTATTAGTATTTTCAGATGTTTCATTGTTTTTTGCAGTTTGTTGGGTTTGTTTCACAAACCGCTGTTCTAATTTATTTAATTTATTAATCAAATCATTATTCTTCTGATTGAGTGAAGCGATTTCGTTTTTTAGTAGTATATTTTGTTGAATCAATTCTTCATTTTTATTTTTCTTGGTTTTGTTTTCATCAATATTTTTTTTCATCTCGTTGTTCAGGCTTGTTTGTTTCTCAAGTTCCTGTTTTAATTTACGATTTTCTTTCATCAACTCCATGATGTTTCCAGACTGCTCCCGACACTCCGGACAAAGAAGTAGTACTTTCCTTTTAGTTAGTGCGAAACATTTTTCCTCTGACGCGGAGAAAATGCCGCATTCCCTGCATTGAGTCGTATGACAAACGTCACATTTATAAATACTGTATTTATCTCCTTCTATGTCGCATTTGATGCATTTCATCCTTCCACTGATTGTGTTTATCACCTTATCAGTAACACATATGTTGACCGAGAATTTATTTTATTTCTATTCTTTTTATTCACAAACTTCCGTTATTAGTGTCCTTTTTCACGATTCCGGAAATAATTTAAATAGCGTTGAATTTGCTGTTACTTCACGCACATTTTGATATATCTTTTACAATTTTCCTTCAAAGATTTGATTACTAAAAGTTCACTTTACGCGGAGCAGTTTGACATACGTCCTTATAGGCGAAAATTCAGTAATTACTGAAACATACATTCACTCTTATTTTTTCTAGGCAGCGCCAAAATGAAATACTATACAGAGTTATATAATATTAGTTTTCTCTTTGGGAATGGAAAATCAATGAAACAAGAACTCTCTTCGATCGTAAGTCCACCTTTCGCTTCATTCAAACGCATTCTCAAGAATTCGAAATGATACTAAGCAAGATATAGTAAGACGTTGTGGCACAAAGTACAAAGTACCGAGAAAAGAGACACATCAACCGTGTGCATAGTGAGTGCAAAATGTTTTTTTTTCATTTCGTTGCAAAAATGAAGGTATTTTTCCAAATTTCATTTACAACACTTAAGCCGAGTTTCATAAACGTTGATCGTACAAAGTACCGAGAAAAGAGACACATCAACCGTGTGCATAGTGAGTGCATAGTGAGTGCAAAATGTTTTTTTTTTTCATTTCGTTGCAAAAATGAAGGTATTTTTCCAAATTTCATTTACAACACTTAAGCCGAGTTTCATAAACGTTGATCGGGTAATCAAATGCTTGATCGAGCGATTCTGTGATAAAAAATTCGTAAATTTGAAATTCTATTGGTCGATTTGACAAAAACGTCAAGGTATTCTGTGAATCACTCAATCAACGATCTTTGTGAAACTCAACATTAGGGCGAGTTTCACAAAGATGCGTTGAATGCACGATTGACAGATTCCTCCGTCAAACTTGACAATCCGATCAAACAATCGGGTTTCACAAAACTTGATCCCACAATTTAACGACTCCGTCAGTTGACTGTGGAAAACAATCCGACAACGTTGCATTTACTTAGGAAAACGGCTGCAAATCTGTTCTCGTTGATCAAGCGATTAAATTTTAACGGTGAACACAGAACACAGACAATAGGGTCAATTCTATAAGAACTGGTTAAAAATTAGAGGCACGTTAAAAAATTTTAACATATATCGGCTAAAATTAAGCGTCTTCCGTTAATATTTCAAAGCTTATGAAGCATACAGAATAGTGAAATGAAGTTAGCGGATAGCTTATTTTTCAACCATGCTTTAAAATTTGACAGTTGTTTACAGAATTGGCCCTAATAAGCGCAAAGAATCCAAGCAAGAATAAGGTTAGATTTTTGTTTACGTGGATTCAACTAATCAACTTGGTACAGTTCGTTGGTTTTTTCCGAATACCTCATTATTTAAGTATTTAAATACATCATGGAACCAGAAAAAAACTCTTGTTGAATCGGAAACGGTTTCTGAAATCATGTTCATTATAATTCAGAAAAGGATCGTTTCTGTCTCTGATTGTCCTATATATACGATTCCTACGAATTACAACATTATTTTCTTCCTCTGAGGAGGATGAACTTTAGAACTTATATCGCTCAACATTTTTAATTTTAACGGCCGTCAACTAGTTTGATTGCTCAATTTCGTCGAATCAATTTGATTATGACCACAGACGCGGTTTGTTCGTTGATCAGATGCCAAAAATGTTTTGTGAAACGCATTTTCTCCTTAATCGACCGTCAAAGCGCGCTGATTGTGGAATTTTTGATGGCACCGTCAAATCCTTGATCGCACCGTCAAATCCTAGATGGTACCGTCAAATTCTCGATTCCACAATCAAATCGGATGATTAAGCGGTTAATCGTGCGATTAAAGCTTTGTGAAACCCGCCCTTAGAGTGGGTTTCACAAAGATCGTTGATAGAGTGATTCACAGAATACCTTGACGTTTTTGTCAAATCGACCAATAGAATTTCAAATTTACGGATTTTTTATCACAGAATCGCTCGATCAAGCATTTGATCACCCGATCAACGTTTATGGAACCCGGCTATAATCACACAACTATAGTCATACGAAATCTTAAAATTCAACTCAACCTTCATATAAAAACATCTCATATAATTTTAAACAAATTGTCTCATTCCTTAAACTTCTGCCTTGAAGAAATTACACCCTCGATGAACACCGCAGATTTAGACAACTTTATCAATCTAGAAAAAAGCTAAGAAAGAAGAAATTTTTGATTCCATCAAAAACAAAAATATAAGAAAAGTCAAAAACCTAATAAAAAATTCAAGTTATACATATCACGCCTTCAAGGGTTGTGTAATACAAAATATAGATTTGTGGTCAGTAAACCTAACGAATGAAGATCTGCCAAACGAGATAGGATATATCTTGGCCCTTGATCCAAGATTCTCATCTCCAACCAAAAACTTAAACGAATTTCTTTCAGAATTTATTTCATCGTTCGAGTCCATCCTTCTGTCTGCGGAGAACAAAAATTTTAATTCGAATTTTAGAATCGAACGGAGAAAAGATTTGATATCAACCACCAACTTCAGACGATAAAAAACAAAGAATTATGTTACAAAAGAAACAATTATACAGAAACTGAACTCCTCTATGAAAAGATCTCAAAAGATATCGTTGAAGCAAGAAAATTTTTGAACGAAAACAAACATTTATCACTGATAAGAGCAGACAAGGGTAACACAAGCGTTTTATTCAATAAATCCGAATATGATCAAACAATGCAAAACTTATTAAATGACCAACAAACCTAACAAACTCATGTGAAACGAAGTCAAAAATCACCTCAGTTCAAAATAGAAATAACTATGATAAAATATGAAATATGAATAACTCAGTTATTCATACTTATATAAATTATTTCGCAAGTGACAGGTCTAATTTTAGGTTTTATCTTCACAACTCGCTTTTACTTCAATGGTTTCATATTCAGCGAATCTGTTGCATGAGAATATTCTGTGACCATGGAAGATTAATGATCCCATTAATAAATCTCAAGTGACAGGTCTAATTATGAGTTGTTACTATGGTTTCAGAAGGATATTCATCGAATCTGTTTAGATTTGATGAATTTGAATCTACGTACGACATGAATCCAGAAAAGCTCAAATAACTCGGGAATTACTGTATTTAGGAGCAAATTTATTTTCACTCCCTGTATAACCAGAAGTGAGAGAATTTCGAATAATATCATAATCCAAATTTTCAGATTTCAAATATGTCCAGTTCTCCAGAAACGTCTAATAGGCACTCAAACTTGGGACACCCTGTATACTCTTTTGACATATTTCACAGGAATTGATAAAATTGAGTACGTCTTTGTTCATATTGAGCCAATAAAATTTTCGTTTTAAACTTATTACATTTTCTTTAAGACCGCGATGTATCGTTTTGGTACCTACTGCTGAATTATTAGAGTTTGTTCATCTTTGTCTTCGACATCTTCTAAAAATGTTTTTGATATTTTCGGATCGAAGGATTTGTTATGGTTTCGCATATTTTGGTTTCATTATTTCGGAACGAATAGACCAATGTTTGAAATATTTTGTTTTGTCTTTCCTTTGTTCGCACCACAACATATAATTCTGGCAACATCGGAAACTGGAGCATGAGAAGTATTCTCTCGAATAACGAAGAAGAGATTTTGTCGAGTCGTCGACGAAGTCTAGTTTTGGCTGCAATTTTGGAGATTATTATTCACATTCGGTGAATTTATATGGTTGGAAGTGAAAAACGGGTGAGTCAGATTATCGTTCTGGTGCTATTTTCGATCTTCACATTTTGGTTAGTATATTTCGAATTTTGTAAATCAGTCCACTGCTCTTTTGTAGCGTTTAAACATTGGTCCTTCGGGTCCAATTCGGTTTTGAGAAAAATTTGATTTTCGTTTCATTATACATACAGTAAGAAGTATGTAATCTTCGACAAAATCGCTGTAAAATAATTTAAAACTCAATTACAACTTGAATCGATCCTAAAAAAATCAGTATGAGACATTTCGTCAATCTGCTCGCCTTTTTTCTGAAGTTTGGTTTTTTGCATATGCTTCATGAATGTTCTTATTTCAAAATGAAGTCAGTTCATCAACGGCTTCGATTTGAAACGAGTTTTCTGAAAATACCAAGATGTGAATTAACAAACGCTGAGGCTAATAGGGCTATCGGAATGCTACATAGGGGCCTAACTCAGGTTGTTGTAGCGGAAAGGCTCCAAGTCAGCCAAAGTGTGATATCTCGACTTTGGAATAGGTTCAGGGACACAACTTCCGTGTTGGAAAGACCAAGGCTTGGTGGGCGACGACAAACAACACCTGCTCAGGATCGTTTCATCACCGTTTCGGCGAGAAGAAACCCTACATCTACGTATATTATGCTACGAAATACTCTTCAAAATGCAGATGGGTTCCAAGTTTCAATCGAAACCATAAGACGACGTTTGAGAGAGGTGAATCCAGGTTCTAGACGCCCATTAAGAGGAGTTCCATTAACACGTGACCATAAGCGTCAAAGACTGGAATGGGCAAGGCAACATATCAATTGGAACGATCAATGGCGTAGTGTCACTGATGAATCCAGATATGGACGATTTTCAGATTTTCGAAGAATAAGGGTATAGACAATCCCACGCATACCCCGTTGTCGTCGATATTTCCAAGAAGTCCATCCATTCCGAGGGGGTAGTGTTATGGTATGAGCCGGGATGCATATTCATATGTTACCGACACAACCAAGCACGTCGAGAAGCCGAATGATTTCTTATAAGTTACCGACGTAACTTCAGGATTCTGTCGGTAACTTACACAAGCAAAAAGTCCATCGGCACCTTATATACATATAACAGGTATTGAAAAAAAAACTTGATATATTAGCGAGGATGGTTGATTATTACAGTCTGAACAAAATATATGTTTCCAGAAATAAACTATAAAAAATATAATATATGTTAGAAAATAAATATTTGTTGAGGGTACAAAGTTTATTTTCAACTTCTTAACTCGAAATTCGTGAAAACAACAATTATGACATTCAATTATTCCTTGACATCCGGCCTCTATCCAAAATCATGTAAAAATGATAATTCCATAGAATCATAGAATCTCAAGTGCGCGGTAAAATTCAAATGATATTTCTTTACATAATATGAAAATTGCTAACACGGCCATACTGACTATTGAAACGACCTCGTTCAATATGTGAAATGGGTGGCAGCACTGTTTGATAAACAATGTGAGGATAGAATGAAGATAGTGCAAGCAATTGGTTCTCTGTGAAGCAAGGCTATGTTCAAGGCGCTGGCTCTTCGCTGCGGTATATTATTATAATGATGGAAAAAAAAGAGCCAGATAAAAAAAAAACCATCACCGCTTCATGCTCACAGATCGTGACAACAAGACACTTGAAATTCAAACAATTGATGTAATTGTCATTTAGAAAATATGAACTGTTAAATTAAGACTGTGAAATTGCTCATAGGTAAGCCTCAACTTGGGACTTCCTGTCCGGGTCTTACATGTCAATTTCACTACTGTAACAAAATGGCTCAGAGGTAAGCCTCTTCTAGGAACTTCCCGTCCGGGTCTTACATGTCGATGATACTACAGAACTCATCAGTGTTAACAAAGCTCAGAGGTAAGCCACAACTAGGGACCTCCCGTCCGGGTCTTACATGTCGATGATACTACAAAACTCATCAGTGTTAACAAAGCTCAGAGGTAAGCCACAACTAGGGACCTCCCGTCCGGGTCTTACATGTCGATGATACTACAAAACTCATCAGTGTTAACAAAGCTCAGAGGTAAGCCACAACTAGGGACCTCCCGTCCGGGTCTTACATGTCTATGATACTACATAGTTACACATCGTGAAAACTTATAAAGGAGTTTCAAGTGCCTTGGACAAAATATTCCAAAAAATATAAAAAAGTAGCATAACACTGAATCATAACATAATAATAAAGATTCCATAAGGAACAGTACAGAATATAAAATCTAATAGACATGGGAATATTTCTCTTCATCATGGGACGTCATTGAAACTACCAATCACTATTTGCTTTTTCAGGCCAAGGTCTCAGTTGTTCTTGGCCGGCTATAGTTGTTCTATTCTGGCCTTCCACTCTTCTCAGGGCATATCGGTCATTTGGTAGGACTGCTTGCACTTCGAAAGGTCCAATATATTTTGGTTTTAATTTGCCACCGTTCGACAGTTGCGTGACTTCCATGACTACTTGTTGACTGACTTTGAATGGATAGCCTTTTTTTCTCGATGAATCAAATTTGCTTCTTGTTTTGTTGGCCAAAGAATCCAGCTTTTCCGCTAGAGCATCTCGGTTCACATCAGTTTGTCTTACTGGTATGTCATTCAGCAAGTCAATGGTTGAAGTGAGTCTATTGTTTGAGTCTTTCATCAAGACACATGGGGCATATCCAGTTGTTTTATTGATTGTAGAGTTCAAATCTTTTTCAATTTCTGGAAGTATTTTAAACCATAGTTTCTCCTTCTTCTCATTGAGAATAGATCTCATGGCGTTGAATACGGTTCTCATGACTCTTTCCACTTTTCCATTTCCTCGTGGAATTCCAGTTGCAATCAGATGTAGTCCCACATCTTCTGATTCGAGGAACTGTTTGAATTTAGTAGATATAAACGCAGTGCCTCTATCTGCTATTATCCTCTTTGGCTTTCCCAATTCACAAAATACCTTTTTTATAGCTTGTATGGTGTGTTCCGTCGTTTTCTGTTTCAGCGGACAGAGTTTGATGTATCTCGTAAAACTGTCTACTACAACTAGTATTTGGGTGCAGCCGAAGGACTTCACTAACGGACCTGCATGGTCAATATGCCATGTATCTAGCTTTTCAGTCGGAACAAGGTTGAGTTGACAGAAGCCAGATCTCTTTCCCGTATGTGATTTACCAATAGTGCAGGATCTACAATTATTAACATATTTGCGGACGGATTTATTCATCCCGGGCCAGATAACATCTTCTTTCATTTTGGAGATCATTTTGTCGAATCCTATATGAGAGGCTTCATCATGGTATAGTTTCATGATATTCAGTCTTGCATTTGCTGGTACGAAACACCTTACTGGATCAGTTCTTCTAGCCTGCCAGTAGACGACATTATCCGGAACTGAATACCCTCCCTCCTGAAGTTTTCCATTCAAGATCTCTGCACAAAGGGGGTCGCTTTTCTGCCAATCTTTTATTGATTGTGGAGTACCTGTAACATTACACAAAGCCAGTATTTTGTTCTCACAAGGTGAATTTCTACTCAGATAATCTACATGTTTCATTTTTTCACCAGGACGATATTCTATTTCAAATTCAAATTCTTGTAGGCGAATCCACCAACGTGCTACTCTAGGAAGCAATTCTTTTTTTAAAGCTGTAGCTCTCACAGAATTACAATCAGTGTAAATTTTGAATTTGATACCGTACAGATAATTTCTGAAGTAGCTGGTTGCCTCAACAATAGCTAGTGTCTCTAGGTCATAAGAATGATATTTTGATTCCGCTGCTGTTGTTTTCCTACTGAAGTAAGCTACAGGATGTGTTTCATTGTTGAAGTTTCTTTGCATCAACATACCGCCTATACCAACAGAGCTTGCATCTGTATGTAATTCTGTGTTCCATTCAGGATTGAAAATTTTTAGTATTGGTTCTTCCGTGAGTTTTTTTATTATTTCAAGACGAGTAGCTTCGCATTGCTCGGTCCATTTGAAATCGCTATTTTTTTGTAAAAGGGTAGAAATTGGGGCCGCTAAAGTCGCAAAATTTTTGATAAATCTCCTAAAATAGCTAGCTAGACCTAGAAGTTGTCTCACTCCTTTAACATCCTTTGGAGAACATGTATTTTTTAAAGCTTCTATTTTACTTGGACTAGGCTTCACCGTACAACACTCTTACTTATTATTATTATTACGCCTAAAAACTCAATAGATGTTTTGAAGAATTCACATTTCGAATAATTTAGGGAAAAACCGCACCCAGATAGCCTGTCAATGATTTTCTTTAGATTAACAATTCCCTCTTCGATGTTTTCACTGGGACAAAGTACATCGTCTACATATACTAGGGCAATCTTTTCCTTGAAATTTCCAAGCGCCTTATCAATTGCAGACTGAAAACGCGAAGGTGAATTGATGAAGCCAAAAGGCATTCGGTTATATTCATATAGACCATCAGGAGTGATGAATGCAGTGATATGTTTCGAAGATTCCTCTACCTCAATCTGATGGAAACCTGATTTCATATCGAGCTTTGAATAGTACTTAGCGTTTGCTAATAAATCTATTTGATTCTGAATTCGAGGTAATGGATAGATATTTCTGACTACTTTTTTATTCAGTTCTCGATAATCTACGCAAAGTCTAATTTCACCATTATGTTTTCTGACCAAGACAATCGGGCTAGCGTAATTCGATTCACTACGTCTGATTATTCCTGCTTCAAGCTGATCGTCTATTATTTCCCTAACTTTTAGTCTCTCCTGATATGCCAGATTTCTAGCACGAAAAACGACAGGAGTTTCATCTTTCAGTTGAATTTTCCATTTACCAGTTGTGACTGCATCAGGTTTGAATTTAACCGCATTTTTATTATTTCCAAAATGTTGACTTTCAATTGCTCGTCCAATCCTGACAAATCTATTTCGGAATCAGTTTTGCACGTAAACGAAAAGATTTTCGAAGGATTTATCCATGATGTTTGAAAATCAACGCAACCATCCGTGATTTTAATTTGTATATCCTCCCCTTTGAATATGTCTAAACCTATCAATGCATCAATATCTTCATGAGGAATAACATGATCTGCAACTACATTGAATTGAATTTCTATAGCTAATCCCTGCTTATAAAATAAGAAACTGGCTTGTCCTTTTGTTTTCAATTCAAACTTTCCTATTCCCATTATAGATTTTGTTTTAGGTATTATGTCACAATGAAGTTTTTTTGCTATACTTTCCGTAATTAAAGAAATATCTGAACCTGTGTCAATCAAATAAGCAATTTGAATAATTGTTTCTTTATGTTCAAGTTTTCCATTTGGATATTGGCTAATTTTTGAAGAGCTTTTAGCTATCATAGTGATATTTCGAGAGGTTTTTTCTTTTTTTTTTTGAAAAACAAGTCTCTGTGGTGTGCCCCTTTTTTTTGCACAAATTACAAAACACTTTGGATTTTTCAGCGTATTGGTTAAATGCACGTTTCTTCGATGATTTGCAATCAAATGCTTTGTGACCATATTTACCGCAATTTCTACAATTTCCATTGAATGTTTCATTTTTGGAACTATGTGGTCTCTTCCAATTTGCAACTGAGGTTGTTGACGAAATAGTTGTATCACCATCAAAGGAGGAAAGCAATTTTATTAATTCCGTTTCGTTCTCCGGTGATTGGAGCGCAACTCGATTTTTTACTTCAACATTCTCTATATCATAAGTTACTAGACTTAAAATTATTTCCCACGGAAAGTTTGCATAAAATCTTTTAATTGAGTTTAGTTTAGCGTGTCCATATTCTACGAACGAATTATATGTTGAATTATTAATGGTCATACAAGCTCTCAGTCTAGTGGCTGGTGTTCCTTTTTCCGGAAAGGCGATCTCTAAATCTCTAGGAAATGTAAACCAATTTCTTGTTAAAGGTTTCCAATTCAAATAAAATTTAGCTGCACGTCCTTTCAATGCATGACCGGCTTTTAAAACAACAACTGTGTCGGACATACCTGTTTCAATAATGATTCGATTAATTTCATCGATCCATTCTCTTGTTGAAAATGGAGTTTCATCAGGATCGAACTGAGCAAAGGATAATTGACTGCTGATCATTCCATCGTTCGTCCTGTTACTCGTGTTTGACAAATTTGCCAGAACCTCCATCATCTTGAGTTGCAGTTGAGCCTGGTTCTCCATCATTCGCATCATGGCGGATTCAGTTGGTTGAACAGCGTCGCTTTCCAAATTATCCATTTTGTATTCACTTTCACCACACTACAAGCTTTAATGCAGGTTCTCGATTTCCTCGGTATGAACGAAGAAATTTTATCCCACTTCTGATGTTAGAAAATAAATATTTGTTGAGGGTACAAAGTTTATTTTCAACTTCTTAACTCGAAATTCGTGAAAACAACAATTATGACATTCAATTATTCCTTGACATCCGGCCTCTATCCAAAATCATGTAAAACTGATAATTCCATAGAATCATAGAATCTCAAGTGCGCGGTAAAATTCAAATGATATTTCTTTACATAATATGAAAATTGCTAACATATATATAAAATATATAATACAGACATATGTCTATTTTTTCCTCTTATTGTCACCTAATCCTCCATTTTTTTGACACATTCCTTCAATTTGTGGGGCGCTTTCTTCAGCTTTCTGGAATTTCCGCTGGTAAGTCTTCTAGTTCCAGTCACCTAAAATAGTTATTATTTTGAGTTTGATATGCTCATCATTTGATGTAATAGTTATTTATATCACTAGTATGGTATAAAACTGTCTACAACCAAAATTTTTTGTTTTTTTATGAATTTAATTTGATTTAAATTTTTCCCAACATATCATGCAGTGACTTCACCCAAAAAATGACACTAACTGACCGACCAAAAAAATCCAGGTAGGTGTTTTTTAATAAAAATGATTCACGTTATAAGCAAACTGAACCACTAGTGTTGTAATTGGTTCATTATATTGCAATTGAAATTAGTAAACTTTACATTTTCCAGTGTTTAAACAAAGTATACTTCTCACCTCAGTTTTCCTTCTACTAACAGAAGTTGGCTGAACGGGAATTTTCATCGCTTTTATCTTCTTAGTGTTAGTGCGCCTATATTTCTTTATAGTATTCACATTCTGATATTTGAACGCTGTAAATAAACCAGATACTAAAGAATTTTCTGTTCTGGCGTACTTTTTGTTATTGGTTGAGAATGATTGAATAGCTGGGTGGAATACGGCAGGTGATCTTCTAATTTGTTCAGAATTGTTTCACTAAAGTTACTAGGTTCATCTTGGTAATGAAATAAGCAGTATTAAAAACATGCAATATTGCGATAACTGAATGCACTTGTTTGATAAAACCACCACTCGCATAATAGTTAAGTTACAGACAAAACTAAGAATTACGTCGGCAACTTATTATAACGTGTTCAGCATCGCTCGGAAAACCGATTGTGTATTTGTGTCGGTAACATATGAATATGCAGCCGGGATATGTTTCAACGGGAATATAACTCCTTTACACTATAGGTAGCATGTCATTGACAATGTTGTGCCAAATTTTCACGCTGCTATTCATGAAACTTTTCAATTTCTAGACGATAACGCTAGAACGCACTGTGCAGCCATAGTTGAGAATGCGCGCGAGGAGCTTGGTATTCCACATTTACCAATACCTCCGCACTCACCAGATTTTAATTGCATAGAACATGCATAGGATATGCTCCTAAGAAGATTAGATAATCATCAACTTACCCCAGAATCTTTAAATGATCTGAGAGAGCTTCTGTCCCGTTTATGGAACCAAATTCCTCAAGAAATGTTCAACAACCTCGTGTGACAAAGGAGATGTCAAGCTGTTATTGATGCCCGTGGAGGCCATAAATGGTATTGATAGTCTTAAAATGCTTGAATTCTCTGGGAATGAAATTTCGTTATTTTACTCAATTTTTCTCAACCCCCCTGTATACGCTGAAGACCTACAGGCTTAAATTAATTTGCAACTTGAAATCATATTAATATGAATTTTCATCACAAAAATCTTATTTTAACTATATTTTTTCGCAATTTGAGTCAATATCCTTAACTCATGTGGAGCAGTTTAGTTCTACTAAAAAGTCCGCGATAGCATATATCTATCTCCCAAGATTGACTTGCTATTGCCTGTTTATGGTAATCAAATTTTTTCCAAAATTATGCACTATTTGGGAATGTGTTTTTATGAATATGGTATTGATTTCCATCCATCTTAATGGCCGCGTGAAGTTGGAGAAAAATGTCGGCACAAATTCTGAAATAATCCCCAATATTTAGTGCCCACTTTGTGCCGTTTGAATCAAAATTGATTCAATAATGTTGCTGAAATCAGCAACATTATGGTTTTCAAGTTATTCGAGTTTGAAGATTGTGGTGCTAGCTTCACACTTGACACCAACATCGTCCCATTTCGAAAAAATTTTAATGCCAATATTTAGTGCCCAGTTTGTGCCGTTTTAATGACTTCATTATCACTTGTAGTTTTTGAGTTATTTCAGAGTGAATACATTGGTGCCAGCTTCACACTTACCACCAACATATTCGAACTTTGAAAAAATTTTGATGCCAATATTTTGTGCCCAATTTGTGCCTATTTGTGCCGTATGAATGACATCTCTGCCTTTTGTAGTTTTTGAGATATTGACTGTTGTTTTTTGGCCGGCGTGAAAATGGCACCAACATATTCCAACTTTGAACAAATTATTTCGCCACTATTTAGTGCTCAATTTGTGCCAATTTTTGCCGTTGAAAGTGCTTCGATATCTCTTAGTTTTCGAGTTATGAACAATATTGTGTATTCTAAACGGCGCCATCTATGGGAAATAGCACGTAACGTTTCGCTTCATCACAGGTAGAAGATGTCAGCGCTCGGTTCACGATCACAGATCTCTTTTGAAAATCTCGAAAAGTCTTGAAAATATTGAAAATATTGAAAATGTGAAGAATAGGAAAAATGTTGGACTGGAGGACAGGTTCATCGCCTGAGCAAATATTTTTTTGAATGAATCGTTCGTTACATGATTCTTTGAACGTATTGCTTAACTTCAAAACGATCGGAATAAAGAAAAATTCAAGGTCATGTACCGGAAAAGATTGAATGATAATGACACTCAATACCTTCTAGGAGAAATTAATTTGAAAATAATTGAAAAAAGAATGGATATTCAGAAAAACAGTAGATAATAATTTATAAAGGAAAAATAAATCTTGCGTGACCGCAACACCATTATTGAGATCTTCATTTGAGTTTTTCAGATTTCAAATAATATTGTAAGCATTTCCCCACAAATATTTCCAAGTCTTTCTAAGAATATCGCTAATCATAATAGTAGGTTAACTAGTTGAATTGAAAATCGAAAATTACTGAAAAACTATTAGGTTTAGGTATAGGAAAACCCAATGAAGATGGTTTCGATATTAATTTTTACGTTCAACAAGGTACAGAAATAGTGGGTATGCCATTTGAAATAGGGAAGTTTTTGACCATTATTTGTAGTTAATGTTTTAATATTAATTATGATCACTCAGTATATTCCATACTTGAATTTTTTCCTTCTGCATAAGGGTAGCCAATATGTATGCACGAAAAAACATTGTCTGTCTCGTGGGCTTGAAGGGTTTATTCAAATTGCATTTAAAAATACTCCTTTTTTTCGATTTTTCGCCATTTTCTCTTAAATGGTTCTCCTAAGGCATGAAATGGTCTCTATAAACTCATCATTATTCGAGCTTGCCAATCAATTTTTGAATCCATATAGGGTATTATATTGAAAAAAGTGTAACTATGGTCTATATCTTTGTTATCGAACACCCTGTATAAGTGAAAACAATTTTAAATTGTGCATCTGATTGCCCTTTATATTTCACGAAAAAAAAATTTCAAAATGTCTTCATTTACTGCCTCAAAATGAGAACAGCGTCTGGGGTGGGCCACCCTGTATATATGGTTATTAGAGGTTTCAACTATTTTCTCCTCCAGATTTTGGTGTTTTCAATGTTTTCGTAATATTTTCATTGCCAGGCAAACAGGAAGCTTTTTACGAACTTGCTCACTACGTTCGATGAAAGAGGAATCCTTGCTTGTTATAGCGTTCTTTATAATGATTATTCGTTCTGATGAAAAATGCTGATAATCTATCTAAAATGTGCAAACAGGTCAGTATTATGGAGTTTAAATAGGGGGTTCCATGTCTCATGAATTGCAACTACATTAATTCCCCAGATTGTATTTGAATATTTTTCATGCATTCTCAAAGAACAAACCTCATTTCTGAATTATGCAATAGAACGGTGTTTTCACATTCTTTTCGTTTTGAATCATCGCTTCCTTTTATTCATTCTGATGACAAAATGCTTGAAATTTGTATGCCAATTCTTAATCTATAAATCTTTCCAGATATTGTTCGAAAAATTTTCATGAATTCTTGGAGAACAATGTGAAAAAGGGGTAACGGTGATATCGATACTTGTAACATAAAAAGATCATGTATGTTAACACAATACATGGGACATGAATAGTATAGGCTATGCATAGCTTGTGAAGTTTGTTATCATCAACCGACAACCGAGTACAATCATATCAGGAGGGTTGTATCGCCTAATGATATAGTGTCTAAGGTTTATAATGGCCTTTCCAACCTGGGTATATAAAGAATTTTTTCATCATCAATAATACGAATTACTTTCTTTATGACTCGCTTTGTCAATTTTTTGTATTATTTGTGTATGAGATTTTCAGAATAATGGTACGTTCCCTGTTCCTTCTGTGAGGTAATTTTATGATGATTCGATCAAGTAATGGCAAATTCCGCTATTATCATATCTCTTCTTTTCTTATATATGCTTCATATAATATTAGATTGAAGTATTTTTCTTTTATCATATTATTGTTGGAAAAAATTCATATGCGTCAGGATTCATTTTCAACATTCACAAACAGAATTGATTACTTCTCAAATAAATAATACTGACTACTGGTGACAATAATGATTACTCTTGCAGGGCAGATGTTATTGAATTTATTTATAATGCATCGCCACTTGAATGATGGGACATTTGTCACCCCAGGTTATGCTACTGATATTTTGATGAACCATGCACTCTAGATGATTGTTTTCTGCAGTATACCTATGGATTAACCCTTCAAGCAAATACAAAGCAAATTTGCATTATACTATACTACCGGGTCCTGCAATTGTGCGTTAAGCTTCTATAGCTGCTAAACCAGACGTTTTGGGAATTTAGTTGAAAACCATTTCCTTTGTACTTGCAATTCTGCATCTCACGAAATTATTTTATGATATACAGGGTGTTCCCAAATAAAATTATTCAACAAATTAGTGATTTTTTGAATGGAACACCCCTTATATTTTTGAATATTTTCAATGCTCTTCAATACCTCTACCATGATGCAAAATATTAGGGATATTTTTCCAACAGTACGGATCTTATTAAGAAAAAACTGCAAAATTTCGACGAAACAGTAGTTCGGTAAAAGCCGTTTACCGATTTCAAGAAGCGTAGAAATATTAATTTGATCAGGATTTCTTTCAACTCAAGAATTTGCCTAGTCATCTTTCCTAAATGATCAACCTCTCTTATACAGGGTGTTCGTTATCAATGTCCAAATATGAAGAATTTCAAATTGTTTTTTCTCGATTTTTTCAGATGTAACACCCTGTATTTTTTTCCATGATGATGTACACAGTTTGAAACCTTAAATTTTTTCAGAAGTAACCAAAGGGCTATTTTCACTCCTGCGTCCAGCAGGTACGAAAAATGAAATCAGAACGGAAAATTTTATTCGAATATTGGATATAAAAACAAACGGGCGTTGAAAAAGACAAAAAATTTGTGTCAATGATCCAAGAGATGTCCAAAGTGTCGTCCGCCTTCTCTGGAACACAAAGCGATCCGATCGTTAAATGTTCCACTATACCTCGTCAGCATGGCTTGAGTAATGCTTCGGAAAGCAGTCACAATCCTCTCTCGCATATTGAAAGCTGTTGTTGGAACTTCATCATACACGATTCCCTTTATGTATCCCTACAAAAAAAATCTATTTTGGTGAGATCCAGTGATCTAGCAGGCCATCTTGTCGGTCCGCCCCTGCGAATCCATCTATTTGGAAACTGTTGGTCTAGTAAATCCCTCACCGGACGAGAATAATGAGCAGGTGCCCATCATGCTGAAACCATATTTCATTCCGTATTTCCGTAGGTCACACTGCTAACTTTCCCGGAAGAATGTTCTGAATGAAAGTAAAATATGCAGCTCCATCTAAATTTCCTTCGAAAAAATGAGGGCCTATCACATGATTGCCGACTACTGCTCCCCAGACATTCAATGACCACCTGTGTTGATTGTCTATTTCCCTTATAATTCTTGGATTTTCTACAGAGTAATAATGAAAATTGTGCCTCCGGAAATGTGGAAGGTTGCTTCATCACTGAATAAAACAAATTAAAAAATGTAGGGTTCTGTTCAAATTGAAATCTTTCCCAGTTACAGAAATTCAGACGGTTTTCAAAATCGCTGTCGGTAAGCGCCTGATGCATCTGACTGTGGTAGGCATGATACTTTTTTTTTTTTTGAGGATTCTTTGAACTGAACGCTCACTTTGGCTTGTGTGTGGATTTTCAGTTACATGCAGTAAAGCCTCGAGCTCCTTGTCCTCGTTAGTGGCCGATTTTATCCTTTCTTCTTTTTTATACTTGACATCTCCTGTCTCTACAAATCTGTTTGAAAGCCTCCGAAAACTCGATTCATGTGGATGTCTTCTTTCGGGATATTCGACAGCAAAGGATCTACTGGCTAATAAACAGTTTCTGTGGCACTGCCCCAACATGAAAACCATATCAACCATCTTTACAAAAATTCATCTTAATTTATTGTATTCGGAAATAACTTTGAGCTCTGAATAACAATATTTTGATCAATAATAATAATCGATGAACTTCATAACAGTTTTTGTGGCACTGCTGCGACATGAAAATTATATGAACCATTTCATGAATAATAATTTTTTTGGATGCCGATAAAACATGTTACCAATAATACCTATGTATGTGTTACTTATTCAGACAAACATCATCATTTTCATGTTGAAATTCAAGGATTATGATTTCGGAAGGGGTTTAAGGTTTTTCAAAAATTGGTCATTCAGTTTGATTTCATTGTGGGACTCATTTAAAATATCCGTTAGTTATTATGTTCTGTTACGTTGGGATTGTGATAAAGCACCCACCACCTTTTTATCAAAATCTTATATTTTCAAAAGCTACAATTCACGACATTAGATCAATGACATTCATTCTCTCAACAAAACCCTAGTCTCATCATCATTCAACCTAGTAACTATATCCAAATCCATAACCACAGACCACTGTGCCATAACATTCGGCCATCCTGTTTTTCTGCGCGTCCTCGCGAATCGAAGAACAGGTGTTTTTTTTATTTCTTCTTATTACTGAAATCAGAAAGCTTTGTATAAAAGTTCATATATTTTCAATATAAAATAATTTGGAAAAGAAGAAATATCATGTTGTGGTGCTCCATATTTTTATCCGATCTTATGTTTTGTATGGTATTCCATTTTTATTATCTGTTTTTTTATGTTTGGTGTTCCATAATATATATTTTTTTAATGGCGTTCCATTTTTTCATATACATACAATAATAATAATAATCCCTTCATTTCATAAATTACACCGACATAACAACATCAACAAGTAAATATGAAATTACGTCAATATAAGCCAATTTAAACTTAAACTACAGAATAACAGGACATTTTCCTAAACCTGAGAGAATGAAAGAGTACAATTCGAAAAATATTCCGCGAGTGTGTACGGTTCAACATCAATTAAAAATTCTTTAACAATTTTTCTAAAATTTGTCTCTGAGAATAATTCCCTAATTTTTGGAGGTAATCTATTGAAAACATTTATTGACGCATAGTAGCAAATTTTTTCATAAATGGTGAGCCGATGAATTGCAAATATAAAATTTGTTTTTCTATCACTGACCATTTTGGAAGAGTCATATAATTTTTTTTGTTATACATAAACGTCAGTAGCTCATATACGTATAACCCTGTAACTGTTAATAAATTGTTTTCTTTGAAGTGTCCACGACAACTTTCACAATAGTTTAAGCCCAAAATTACACGCAATGCATTTTTCTGAATAACAAAAATATCTTTAACATCCACATTTTGGCCCCAAAAAACTATGCCATAACGCAGTACTGACTCGAAGCATGATGAATAGACAATTTTTAACGTATGCTCATCGGCATAGGGTTTTACTACTCGCAGTTGATAAAGAGTTATATTCAATTTTTTTTCTAATCGACTCAATATGCATATTCCAGCTCATATTTTCATCCAACATGAGACCCAAAAAATCTTGTGGACTCTTGCCTTCGTAGGACAGAGCCACCGCCGACACTCACAGTATCAGGGATCACTTGCTTGGATCTCTGTGTTCGGAAGAAAACAAGATTTGTTTTCTCTTTATTTAAAATTAGCCGATTAGTTTCTAACCAACCCGATACAGCTGTTGAACAGTTTGTAAGCAGCGTGTCGGTACTTGCCAAATTTTCTGACTCAACTACTAAATTTGTGTCATCTGCAAAACTTATTAAGCTGCAATCAAGACTGTTCATGCTGTCACTTATATCATTGAGATATACAATAAAGAACAGATAGATTATGGATAGATAACCTATACCCATACACACATATAGGTATATTTTTTTATGACTCCAATAAACCAATCAACTCATCGATACTATTCACCTCATCATCTGAAGACGTATCGGACTCAATTATTGAACCGGACTTATTATATTCTCGTATTGCGTCTGCACTAGTCTGCAGCTACGACTGCAGAATATCGTTGGTATAACCTTTCATTCCTTTCAGGGCAACAATTTCGTATCGATCGTTTTCTAGAACTTTCGACACTTTTTAGGGCCCTCCATATTTTATTCCAGTATCACGACCGACTACCTTGGTATCTTTTTTTAGCTCCTCGCCAAAGAACCAAACTGCCTACTTTGTATTTGGTGCTTTCCTTTCTTATCCAACTGTTCCTTCATTTTTTGCTTTGTTTGTTCATTTTTTTTTGAGTGTTTTCTGCAATTTCTTGCCTATTTTCGACGATAATGTCTTCTTGGTGTAAATTTCCATGACGATCTTTATCGAAGCCAAACATTAATGTTTGTGGGGAGTACCCTGTGCTTTAACTGATAGTGTTATTCATTCCCCAGACCACATCTGGCAGTTTATCCATTCATTCATTTTCGTTTTCTATACTCGTATTTATACCTCTCTATTTATACTCCTTTAAGGCCTCTTGCAACGACAGAGAATTTTCGCGAGAATTTTCTGTCAAATTCACTGACCGAAAATTCTCTGCCGTTGCCTGCGATGGAACAATGGAATTCCACAGAGAATTCTACCGAAAGTAGTATGCAACGGCAGAGAATTTTCGGTCAGTGAATTTGACAGAAAATTCTCGCGAGAATTCTCTGTCGTTGCAAGAGGCCTTTAGACGAAAAGAGTACGATTATAACGTTATACTTGACCGTTCGAACGAGGCGAAGCTACCGCATTTAAAACCAAATTAATTTTCTTTTCGCCGCAAAACTCTTCAAATGTTTTAGATTCAAATGCCTTTCCACGATCTGCAATAATTCGTTTAGGTGTTCCAAACCTACTACATTAATTCAATTCAATTCAATTTATTCACACACATGTGCATTTCTAATTTATTACAAGAGTTTCCCAATATTTTTGAAATAATAAAATAATAAAATGGATAGTTCCCCCTAAGAGGCGGAGACAGCTAGGCAGCTTAATGCCTGTTTTATGTCGCCACCCCTCCAGAAGAACAATACACAACCCAAAGGAAAATATTTCATCATCATATGAAATAACTCATATAATACAATAATAAAAATAATAAAAATAAGGTCGAGAAAGGTGAGGGGAGTAGCAAACTATCGACGGCGGGCAACGAGTCTAAAGGAGTGGCTTCATGAAAGAGACATACCCCCCAAGACTCAAATACAGAACAATCGCATATTATCCTCTTGTTTGAGATATTTTTTCAACTCTGTTTTGAATTTTTTATTATTCGTTATCTCTCTTAAGGAGGTAGGCAGTAAGTTATATAACTTTGGTCCAATGAAGAGGGCTGATTTCTGTACCAAAGTTTTGTGCATTAGTGGTATTTCAACATGCAAGTTTAGAATCCTTCTAGTTGGCACCAAATTTCTGAGTATGAGTTCTCTTCGGTTCTTATGTGTCCATTCCAAACATCTACAAACAAAAATCGACCTTACCTGGAGAACCTGTGTGTCCTCGTATATTCGCTGTGTAGGATATAATCTATTCCTCTTCAATATAATCTTTAATATTGTGTTTTGTGCGACTTGCAATGGGCTGAAGATTGAGTTAAAAGTACCCCCCCAGGCAAGAATGCAGTAGCTAATTATGGATTCTATGAGGGATGTGTAAACAATAATAAGGTTTTTTTTTGTAAGAATATCTCTCAACATGTAAAATCTATTCATGAATGACCTCACTCTTTTAGTAATTTTGACAATATGTTCGCGCCATCTCAGATGCTGATCGACCGTAACTCCCAGATAATTAATTGAATTTGCTTTTTCGATGTTAGTGCAGTCGCATCCCGAAAAGTCTATACAAGCAGATGCATGTAGTTTTAATCTGCTATTGACCGGCTGGTCCGATACAGTAGGGGAGAATGTCATATATTTCGTCTTTCCCACATTCAAATTCAACAGATTCTTATCAAGCCAACTTTTAATTTTTTTTATATTCATCTCAGCGGTACGATGTACTCTTTGCCATGTCTTTTCGGTGAAGACAATCGCTGTATCGTCAGCGTAGCAGACAATATGACCCTCAAATCCACGAATGCGAGACAAACTATTTATATAAACAACGAAAAATAATGGACCCAAGACAGTTCCTTGCGGTATACCAGTATTAATGTGGACGTCATTACTAATTTTGTTTCCAACCTTCACTCTTTGAACCCTCTCCCTTAACCCTAGAACACTAACCATTCGTAAATTTTACGAATCACATGTGGTGAGATTCGATTTGACAACGATGCGTAATAAGCAGTATTCCAGTTTTTTGTGTAGCTTCGTTATTTGGTTCGACAGGTCATTTGCTCAGTCCGTTGTTATGAACAGATCAGTGGGTATCAGGAAATCCAGGGGTGATTCGTAATATTTACGAAAGGTTAGTATTCATGTAACTCCCACGTCGTATCATTTTTGACGATTATGTATGTTCTATGGAATACTCAACATGACATGTATAAATTCATGGATCATTTTCAATCACAATTTACAAAAAAGTGGTAAGAAAAATGTTTCCAGAAAAAATTTCATGAATGAACTTCCTGAAAAACTCATAAAACGATGGCTAGAAGAGCGTATGAAACTACCAACTTTGCAACGCTCGCTCAAAGATATGATAAGTGATATTTTGAAAATTCCACGAGCACATGATCAAGTGGAACCTTCAGTGTAGAAGCACACAACATGTTTTATCTGCCCGTCGAAAAGAAGGTGAATGACGTCACTTTTTTGTAACCCTTGTAACCGAGATTTTTGCGCCAAGTATCGAGCACGTTGTTGTGTTTTCTGCAATAATGATAATTAGTTTGTCGTATTTTGTATGTTTAGTGTAAATTTACTTAAGTTTGTGTGTTATTAAAGTTATTTTATAAAGAATAAATTCCTTAGTTGAGTTGATTTTGATGTTCGAATTCGAAATCGTAAATTTTACGAATGGTTGGTATTCAAGGGAGTGCGATTTAAGGTTAGTGTTCTAGGGTTAAATAATTTGAAATAAGTTTCAACCCCTGTCCCCTTATACCATAATTCTCTAATTTTTCAAGCAGCAGTTCATGCGATATTGTATCGAAAGCCCTGGCGATGTCCAGAAACACCGCCAAACACTTCGATGACTCATTTACACCAGCCAGGACGGGTCCGTGAAGTTAGCGAAAAGTTGGAAGCACTAATTCTGAAACTATTATCAATATTTAGTGCTTAATTAGTGCCTATTAGTGCTTCATCAAACTCTCATTGCACCATTATAGTTTTTGAGAAATTGACAATTGAAGTTTTTGGTGCTGACTTCACGCTCAGCACCAACATGTTCGAATTACTATGAAATTAATATGTCAATATTTAGTGCTTAATTAGTGCCTATTAGTGCTTCATCAAGTTCTTATGTCACCATTGTAGTTTTTGAGAAATTGACAATTGAAGTTTTTGGTGCTAACTTCACGCTCAGCACCAACATGTTCAAATTACTATGAAATTAATATGCCAATATTTAGTGCTTCATTAGTGCCTATTAGTGCTTCAGAAACGGCTGCGATATCATTTTTAGTTTTGAAGTAATTGAGAGTTGTTTTTAGCCAAGCGTGAAGTTAGCGAAAAAGTTGGAAGCACTAATTCTGAAACTATGTCAAATATTTAGTGCCTGGTTAGTGTGAATTAGTGCTTCATAAAGCTATCATTCCACCACTGTAGTTTTTGAGATAAACGCAATTATATCTTTTTATACTGCGTCGCCATCTATGGGCGGACTTGGGCGAGTCGTTCCGTCTCGTTCCGTCTCGTAGATACGTCGTAATATTATCATTGCCTAAAGGGGCTCACGGACGCACGAGTTGGGTTGCCAAGCCAATTTCAATATCGAAGAAAGAAATTAATTTGTGGAGGCAAAACCATTCTCTGCAGTATATTCATGTATCGATTATATGAAGTGATGAAATCATTTACGAATACTTTTCGAGTTTTTGTGGTGAATAAAAGAATAGAGTGAATAAAAGAATAAAGAGAAATGAATTGCTCGTGCCATAACAACAAGAGTAGGTACAGGTAGTAGGTATTGCTTTTTTCTCAATTGAAGTATAAGAATTCCAACAGAAAAATTTGAAGTGCGATAAAAAAAATGGGTGTTCCTAAATTGGAGATACAAACAAAGAAGGGAGTTTCCTTAAGTTATATCGTGAAAAAAGTCCAAAACACATGAGAACGCATACTTCACGGACCCGTTAAAGGTTGAATATTTTTCAAGTTTTTTTTCTTAGTATCTACACTTCACAAGATATTCAACTGAAATTTGGCATATATATTACAATTGAGAGTTTACACCATATGACATGTACTAAAGAAACCTCCCCTCTTCGTTTGTACCTACAATTTAGGAACAACCTGATAATGGAGATATAGTAGGTAGTTTAATTTATATTAATGATGAAGGGTTAGGTATATGAAAATTGAACTGTCTCAAAACGTACATAAAAAAATATATTTCGGGTTCTTTATACAAAAAATATATTATTATATGATAAAAACTTATTTAAATAGTGTACAATAGCAAATGTGGGTTTACTACAATGTCGTTTCTAAATAAATTGTAGTCCTTGGATAGGCCATCATATTCTTCCCACTGTCCATCATTTTTTCTGCAATAGGAATTTAATGGCCTATCGCCTATCCCAATTTCTATACAGTGGGCTTTGAAATTAGCAATTCTCCGTAATAGATAATTTTTGTCATTGATGAATAGATTTAATTGGATTTCATCAATACTTACTGATGCTCCGATATCACAGTCGATTAACAGAAAATCTGCGTACGTTCTTTTAATTTTTAAAAAATTGTCACAGCTTTTGGGCATTTAGAGTTTGAAGGGGAATTGAAATCTATAGATTCATATAAATATTTGAATCCCCTTTTTTTCAGTTGATGAATAATTACAGGGATGAAAAAATATTTTTTTTTATTTTCACGAAATTTGGACAATTATCGCAAGAATACTGATGTATCGAAGTGGGATCACTTTTCAATAAATGAGTCGCAATATAAGTAATGTTACAGTTAGCATCAATTATATATAATATACTCCATTCACCATCTCATTCACCTTGAAAATGTTATATTTTTCGAGCACCTCGCACCGAAGTTTATAGGTACTTCGTTTGTTCCCATTTTTCGGAAAAAAATTAAGGAAATTGAATAAACTAGAATCTGAGTTTTGAGTATTCAGAGCAAAATTGTCACTGTCACAATGTGCCGATGCAAAGTATCACCCTGTGGATTTGCCATCGAAATTGACATGTCATTTGGTGTAAACTCCCAATTGTAATATCTACGCCAAATTTCAGTTGAATATCTTGTAGATACTATGAAAAAAAAACTTGAAAAATATTCAAACTTTAACAACCCGTATCACGAGAACGAATCTTCCTTCTTCGTTTGTACCTACCTCCAATTTAGGAACACGCATTTTTTTTATAGCACTTCAAATTTTTCTGTTGGAGTTCTTATACTTTAATTGAAAAAAAAGCAATACCTACCTACTACCTGTACTTACTCTTGTTGTTATAGCACGAGCAATTCATTTCACTTTATTATTTTATTCACTCTATTCTTTTATTCATCACAAAGACTAGAAAGTATTCGTAAATCATTTCATCACTTCATATAATCGATACATGAATATACTGCAGAGAATGGTTTTGCCTCCACAAATTAATTTCTTTCTTCAATATTGAAATTGGCTTGGCAACCCAACTCGTGCGTCCGTGAGCCCCTTTAGGCAATGATAATATTACGACGTAATAGAGCCGAATCTACGAGACGGAACGACTCGCCCAAGTCCGCCCATAGATGGCGACGCAGTATAAAAAGATATAATTGCGTTTATCTCAAAAACTACAGTGGTGGAATGATAGCTTTATGAAGCACTAATTCACACTAACCAGGCACTAAATATTTGACATAGTTTCAGAATTAGTGCTTCCAACTTTTTCGCTAACTTCACGCTTGGCTAAAAACAACACTCAATTACTTCAAAACTAAAAATGATATCGCAGCCGTTTCTGAAGCACTAATAGGCACTAATGAAGCACTAAATATTGGCATATTAATTTCATAGTAATTTGAACATGTTGGTGCTGAGCGTGAAGTTAGCACCAAAAACTTCAAATGTCAATTTCTAAAAAACTACAATGGTGACATAAGAATTTGATGAAGCACTAATAGGCACTAATTAAGCACTAAATATTGACATATTAATTTCATAGTAATTCGAACATGTTGGTGCTGAGCGTGAAGTCAGCACCAAAAACTTCAATTGTCAATTTCTCAAAAACTATAATGGTGCAATGAGAGTTTGATGAAGCACTAATAGGCACTAATCAAGCACTAGATATTGATAATAGTTTCAGAATTAGTGCTTCCAACTTTTCGCTAACTTCACGGACCCAGCCAGGACCCTCCCAAGGATGTCAATGATCGCATCTTCCGTACTAACATTTCCAACGAATCCAAATTGTCTTTCAGTTAATACCCCGTGCTTTTCAAAAAAAGAAACCAGTCTCTGTTTTAACGATTTTTCAAAAATTTTGGCGGAATTGTTAATCATAGAGATCGGACGATAGTTTTCTAGTGAATTCGAGCTGCCAGACCGCTTATATATTGGTACCACAACGGACTCCTTCCACTGATGTGGGATATTTCCGGTTGTATAACACAAATTTATAATGTGTGCTAGCGGGTCTGCTATATATTTATATACATTTTTTAACAACTTTGTATTGAAAAGGTCAGGGCCTGGCGAGCTGTTATTTTTCAAACTCATTATGATATTAAATATTTCGTTTCTATTTACCGGTTTAAGGAATAATGTAGACTGAACTGAAGCCTCTCTGAGATAATTTTTCGGCAAATTCACCTCTCCGATACTACCTGACATTTGTTTCCCGATATTCGCGAAATATTCATTAAAAAGATTGGCCGTTGCACTGTCATCTGACACTACATCGCCATCCTCAGCTCGAATTACAATTTTCTTTTTGTCTGATTTGCTGCCAGATACTTCGTCAATAATTTTCCAAATTTTTTTATAGTTACCTTTCGCATTTTCTATTTTTTGTTTATAAAAATCGTTTTTAGTTTTTCCAATTAAGTCATGTAGTTTGTTTCGATATCTATGATATTCTTGTTCTTCTTCTATTGAATATGTTTTCAACAATTTCTTTTTCAATAAGTTTCTATGATTGATTGATTTGACAAGCCCATTGGTGATCCACGGTTTCAGTTTTTTCCCCTTCTTCATCTCACAAGGTTTGATGATCGTTGCATTTGTTATATGTGTACTCAATTTTTCGAAGAAATCATCAAAGGACGACTGGGTATCATTGTTAGTGAAAGTACTTACCCAAGGTTCATTCGACAAGTCTTCATTAAGTTTTTTGTAATCGATTACCTTCACAGGACAAATGTGCTATTCTTCCTCATTTTTATATTCCGGAAAATTTACATAAATAAAAGGCGAGAAATGATCCGTTATGTGCGTACGGAATATAATTAATTTAATGTTGGTTTTTTTAATCAGTCCCCTTTCTTGCCTGATGAAAATATGGTCTATTAACGTTTGTGTATTGTTTGTTACTCTAGTTGGTTTGTTTATATGAGAGACGAACCCATTTGATTCTAGTAAATCCAAATAATTATTAACGTAATTCGATTCTTCGTTTAATATATTTATATTTATATCCCCTTAGTGTATTTCCATATTTTGTTTATTCATACTAGAGAAATGTGTGTCAAGATCTTCAATATAATTGTCAATTATAGTTGCTGGAGACCTATATATAAATAAACATATATATATAATAATAAATAAACTTTATTCAGGTTACATAGTAACAAAGTCAACAAAGTATTGATTCAAATATTTATACTGAACTCCATCAAGGAGTATGGCGGATGTTCAACTAGGTACTGCTGTAGCTCTTTCTTCAAAGACTTCTCATTAAGCTTTCTCCATTCAACTGGGAGCCTATTGTATAGCCTGATACCAAGATTCTTTCTCTCAGTTATTTGTAGTCTAGTGCCTGTTATGTTCAGATCGTTTTTACATCTTGTATTGTATTTGTGGCAATCTGATCTTTTCACATATTGTCCTATGTTCCTCGCGACATCCCTGATGATTCTAATTATAAATTCAGCCATGACTGTAAGAATTCTGTATCTGACAAAGAGTGGTTTACAATGGGTTCTTGGATTTGCACCTTCAATAGCTCTGACAGCTTCCTTCTGGGTAATAAGGATTTCATACAGATGACTTGAATAGCCCCATATTTCCAAACCATAAGTCATTCTGGAGTGGAATAGCGCATAGTATGTCTGGAGTGCTGTTTGATGGTGTATAATTTACCTCACACGTCTAACAGCATATATAGCGGGTTGGAGTTTGAGTTTTAGATTTGTGATGTGTGTCTTCCATGTTAGGTGGGCGTCAAATTGAACGCCCAAGAATGTTGTGTCATCTATACGGACATCAGTTGAGGATGAGAAAATGACATTTTTGGTTTTACCCTTATTGAGAGATAATTTGTTGGCGCTAAACCATTCAAATGCTTCTGCGCTCACCTGCTTAGATCTTTCCTCTAAGACATTCCTATCGCGATCCCTAAATGCCAATGTCGCATCATCCGCATATAACACGGTGTGGCAGTTAATATTCCTAGGAAGGTCGTTAATGTAGATGATAAACAAGAGGGGACCTAGTATCGATCCTTGTGGAATGCCATGTTCTATCGTTGTAATTGGGCTATTGTCTTGGTTGTGCGATGTCATCTGCTTACGGTTCTGCAGGTATGATTTGAATAAAGATAGGGCCACTCCTCTGATACCATAATGCTCAAGCTTGCCCAAGAAAATCTCATGATCCATGCAGTCGAATGCCTTGGTCAAATCACAAAATTGGGCCATGGTTTCCTTTCGCATTTCAAATCCTTCTAAGATGAAGGAGTATAAATCTTTCACAGCATCAATTGTGGATCTATTTTTTCTAAACCCAAATTGTGAGTTTAGGAGATAGTTGTGTTTGTCCAGGAATGCGATAAGTTGTTCAGCCATCACCATTTCTAGAATTTTGGAGAAGACTGGGAGAACAGATATTGGACGGTAGTTGGTAACCAGCGATGGATCTCATTTTTTAAATATTGGACATACTCTAGCCAGTTTCATTTTGTCAGGGACTACTCCACTCTGAAGGCATTCATTTATTATATGAGTTAATGGGGCCAGTATCTTTTCAGACACAGATTTTATGAGATGTGGACTAATTCCATATATATCCATTGACTGTTTTGCAGCCATTCTTTGTATGTACCTATGAGTGTCATCTTCTGTAATTGGCCTAAAAAACAAAGAATTGGAATGTGTAATTTTCATACTATGCAAATACGAGTGAGCCTTATCTATTGTGTTGCCCAATTGTCTGGATAGTTCTGCTCCAACATTGGTAAAGTAATCATTAAAGGTGCTGGCTGATGGTGATTCCTGAATAGATTTTTTGTTTCTTACTCCTGTCTCTTCCTTAATGATTTGCCAAGTAATTTTCTGTTTATTTCTGGCTGTAGCAATCTTATATGATGCTGTGACGCCTATATTATAGCTCATTTTCGAAGTCTGGACTGTAAAAATAACCCGGAGGAATTTATTCATTCTGATAGAATTTATTACCACATTTGCCGAAATCGTGTTTTTTATATAACCAACTACGCCATCACATTTATTATTCATTGACTCGTTGTAAAACAGTGTGTAATTTGGAATGGAGAATTCTCGAATAGATTGTAAATTTCTTGTTTCTGATAAAAAAATAATATGAGCTATGTCTTCCAACGAATCTATATGAATCTTTCAAACAATAAATTACCTCGTTTATGTTGGTAGTTTTAGTTGGTCTTGCAAACAAGTATTTAGAAAATGCATCGAAGATCATAAAAACATATGCGTAATTTTTGTTTGTTTTACAAAAGGGACCTAAGTGATCAATATGCCATGTACAAAGGGGTTCCTTCGCTTTAGGTATAGGATGAAGAAAACTTTATTTTTTTCCATATTGACTTTTCTTATACGCACAATCAATACATGCATTCACATATTTTTTTATGAATCGTGTAATTTTTGGAAACCAAAATTTACTTCTGATCAAAGTTTCACATCGTGATATTTTCTCATCATATTGAATCTACATATTTTCGGAATTACAAGTCTTAATTCGTCATTCAAAATTTTCCTGTAAACCCTGTCGTTTTTAAGACATTATGTGGATTTTAAAATTCCTTTGTCGGCAGGGCCCGATGTCAATTTTTCACGAATTATTCGAATTTGTTCTTCTAGCTTTTGTATGGTTAGAGCCCAGTCCTCAATTTATATTCTTAAAATATTTTCCGTATTTCTACTAAGAGTATCGACATGTGACATTTTACATCCTGGACGATGTTCAATTTCAAAATCGTAATCTTGAATCCCACCAAAAACATTCTGTAAAAACTAGCCAAGTCTCGATGGAGCTGCTTGTTTATCTCTAAAAAGTAATGAAATCTAGAAAAAGTCGAGCCAAGTTTAAGGCTCCTTACTGCGATTTCTGTATTACTATAGTTAATGTTTTGTGACTTGGCCGTTGAACATTCTTTATACGTTAGTGGGTTCGAAAGTCAATTCTGTTTACACATAATGCTATATCTGTTGTAACTACCTATGTTTGTTAAGCGAGATAATAGCCCATGCTGGTATTGGTAATTGGACGCTAGTGTCTCATTTTAGGCTGTTGTTGATTGTGCAACACATATGCATTCAGCACTGACAATGCTGACTTCTGCTCTCTTTTTTTTGGAGCGTCAAATCGACCACCGATCTAAAATAGAATAGACGTACAGACGGTCTTCTTATCATCAATGATTAGGAGTCCGTCTGTACTGGAAATATTGTTTCAGGCTCGTATTATTGAATACGCAGCTTTATCAAGCCTACAATTGACTGGTTATTGAATGAACGTTTTCCAAGTGGCAATTTTCCATCGTCAATGGGTAGCGTTTCTGGCTACAGATTGGTGCAATGGTGTCATGGAGCACCTGGTTTTGTACCCTTGTGTACCCTTCAACGGCCAAGTCACACAACATTAACCATAATAATAAAGAAATCGCAGTAAGGAGCCTTAAACTTGGCACGACCTTTTCTAGATTTCATTACTTCTTAGAGATAAACAAGCAGCTCCATCGAGACTTGGCTAGTTTATACAGAATGTTTTTGGTGGGACTTCACTTCTTTTTATAGAGACGTGGGCATATTGATCTATTTTATTAAATTTTCTTATTTGACACATTTTTTTTGAAGTCGTTTTTTTATTACAAATCTTTATTTTTTTTCCGGTTCTGAACTATGGTAGATAGACCTTCCGATTATTTTTTATTGAATTCAGCGTCCTCGAAAACCTATAGTTTGATACCAAACTTGTCCATATAGCCCATCTCCTACCCGATTCCTTTTCGGATTCAATTTTTTCTCCCCCAATCTAACCACCGCAGGGTGCAGACCCATCATGATGTTTTATCTGAAGAGCAATAGACGTTTTATATTGCACCAAAATTTAATAGCATTTTTTTATTCAGTGATACAGCGAAACAGAGTTCTTCATCAAGCTCTTCGGAATGGAAAGAAGATATGGAGAACATAACTGCTTTTACAGTGGCTGGTGATTCTCATAGAAGAGATTTGATTCACCAAATAAATCAACGAAGAGAGGAAGTGGGAGAATTCCCTCAAATAGTTCAACAATTGTTGAATGAGCACTCAGCACCCAAGCTTGTTGTCGTACATTCTGATCCCTGTACTCTGATGAAGAATGATCATCACTGACAAGTGCGATCAAATTTTCATCCATTTTCACTTCAATCACTTCACAAAATATCCGACGTGATATCACTTACGGTTAGAAAATGTAAATTTGCGGGTAGTTCTGATAAGCTATCAAGTGACAGCATATTATGCTAACTTCGTGAATGCGTGAAATGATAACAATCGAAAGAAGGATAATAATCGGGTGATCAGTCTTATACACAGTGATAATTTTTACTGTCTCATTTATTGTTTCGGCTTATCGTTTCTTTGAACAACAAAAAAGACAGTAAAAATATCACTGTGTATAAGACTGATCACCCGATTATTATTCTTTTTTCAATTTATATTCTGAAGTCGATATTCACATATTGAGTATGATAACAATGTGTTTCCAAGCGCATAAACTTCCATACATTATTGTGGTTGCACATTTTGCGAAGATGACGTGATAGCACGTGAGCTCACGTGACGTGCCAACAATAGTACTCCAGATTTTCGATTATCCTAGTTTTTATAGTTTTTCCTTTATGTGGCCATCAAACCCTAACTCTGTACTAAATTTCAGCTCTCTGAGTTCATGGGAAGTACTAGTTCTATTTCGATGATCATGAGTGAGTGAGGGTCGAAAATGCGAAACTTTGCTTTCGCTCAACTTCGGAACTAAATGACCTACACACTTGAAATTTTGGATTTTAAGTACGTAATTATAGCTTACTGGATGACGAAAATTTCGGCGTTCTGGTCTTATGCGGAGGTTCTCAAATAGGGGCCTGAAAATGCGGCGAAATGGTTCGGGTAAAGATAGTACGGCAGTGTTTGCTTCGCGCTCGACTTGGCGGGGCCACTGTCGTGCCCCCAAATAGCTAACCACCACCGAGCTATTCTGGGGACTAATTTTTTTTTACAAATGTACTTCGAACGGCGCTACGATCCGTTACTATTTTAAAATGAGTACCATGAAGGTAAATTCTAAATCGTTTAATAGATTCCACTACAGCTGAAGTTTCTAATTCATATGAAGAATGGTAAAAAGATTCATCCGCAGTTGTTGCTCTGCTATAATAAGCTACTGGTTTTAAACCACAATTTGACTCTTGGAAAATAATAGCGCCAATACCCTTCGAGCTAGCGTCAGTATTTAATATTTTTTTGATTCTGAGTTGAACATTGTTAAAACAGGTTCATTAATTAAAATCTATTTTATTTTCGAAACCGCTATGTTTTGATCTTTTCCCCATTTCCATTTAACGTCTTTTCTGAGTGACTTTGTTGTTTATTATTATTATTATTATTAACAAGAAATTGGAGCTGAGGCTAGGCCTATGGTAGCTCTTAATGTAAAAAATGACATCAAATAAAGTTGACAGTACACTCCCTAGTAAGAGATAGACAGCAAACACAGAGCAAAATAATAAGTTCACCTCACGAATAAGCAGTCATACATATTCTTGTTCCAGGCGTCGAACACTCGGTTAGACAGGAAAATCTGACGTGGGGTGGTCCTGAACTTCTCCTTTTGTAGTTTATAGCAATGTCCTCTCAGGTTGCCAGTATTGAGTGGGAACAGAGATGACAAATCCGTGCCAAACTTGCCATGCAGAGCTCTGTAGGTCACAATCAAGTCTCCCCTTTCGCGTCGGTCCCTGAAAGTTGTTAAGCCGAAAATTTTGAGACGCTCGTCATAACTGGGGCGATTGAGGCCATATGGGAGACGAGTAACACCTCGCTGAAGTTTCTCCAGTTTATCCATGTCACCCTTGAGATTCGGACACCACACTGGTCCCGCAAACTCCATAATAGGCCTTACATATGCTTGGTAGATTCTGCAGCAAACCTCGGGGTCACAACCATGGAAGGCCTTGGAGATCATGTAAATCACCCTCTTTGTCCTGTCCTTTATCTTCTGAACGTGCATCGACCAGGAGAGATCGTCCGTGATTGTCAGACCCAGGTCATCATGGCTTTTGGATGTAGACAACGTTTTTCCATTCAACGTGTAAGGTTTCCTCGGGTTCCTTTTTCCGATATGCAGCACGGTACACTTATCCAAATTCAGCGGAAGCAGCCAGTCTTCACACCATTGAGAGACAATGTCCAGATCACTTCGAAGAATTAATGAACCATTTTCTGTGTCATTGTAAAGTTTGGTGTCATCTGCGAACTGGGAGCAGGAAGACTGAAGAAGAAGTGGTAAATCCGCCGTGTACAGCAGGAACAGGATAGGTCCCAGGACCGACCCCTGAGGTACACCACTGATGACCGGTCTTGGACGTGAGATACCGTCAGACACACGCACGGAAAATTCTCTGCCACTAAGAAATGCTCCAATCCACATCAGTAGCTTACCTCTGATACCAAGATATTCGAGTTTGGTTAAAAGTCTCTTTATAGGCACTCGATCAAAGGCCTTAGAGAAATCCAAGTAGACCACATCGATAGATTTACCGGCATCGAAGACTCTCGTCCAATCATTCACACACCGAAGCAGATTAGTGATCACGGATCTACCCGGTAGGAAGCCATGCTGCCCCGACGGAATGATGTCGTTATTCAGAAGAAAGTCTAACATCTGATCTAGTATCACCCTTTCACAGATCTTGGAAGCCACAGCAGTCAGACTTATTGGGCGATAATTGGTCGGAGTCAGTTTGTCGCCTTTCTTGAAAATCGGTGTTATTGATGATTTCAACCATGGTGTAGGCAGAGTATGAGGTGCAAAAGACTTCTCGAAAATGAGCGTTAGAGGCTTGGAGAGAGACCCAGAGCAATTATTTCAGCATGATTTTTAATAAATTTCCTAAAGTATGAACTCAGACCTAGAAATTGCCTTACTTCATGAACATTTGAAGGAATTTTAAAATCTTGAATAGCTTTTACTTTTTTTTTAACCAGGTTTGATTTCATTCTCACTTATTTCGTAGCCTTAAAAGTCAATTTCAGTTTTTAAAAAAATAGTATTTTTCCAAATTCAATTTTAAATTATTTTTGTCGCAAATATTCAAAATAGTGTTTTCCTTGAGATATTGATTTTGAGGGTATCAAAATGTCATCGAGATAAGCCAATACTTCTGTATGGCGTAGTGGTCCCATAAGATTATTTATGAATCTTTGAAAAGCTGATGGTGCGTTACATAAACCGAATGGTAAACGAAGAAACAAGAAACTCATATTGCCCATCTGGAGTTATAAACGCAGTTTTATCTATTTATCTTTTACTAATGGAATTTGGTAATAATCTCGCTTCATATCTAGACTACAGAAATATTTATTCCCGCTTATTAGTTTGTTAATAAGATCTTCAATATTCGGTAATGGGTATCGGTCTTTAACACTTATGGCATTTAGTTTTCTGTGATCAGTACAAAGCCTATAATCCCCATTTGGTTTTTTAACTAAAATTGCGGGGCTGGCATATGACGAATTTGAAGTTTGTATAATACCTGCAGTTATTAATTCATATACTTGCTCTCGCATGATTTTTTTTCCTTTTCTGATAATCTTCAAGGTTTTTAGTATATTGTTTGTTTTGAATTTAAAGTTATTGAAAATTCAGTATTGTTTATTGTGCCTAGTTCAGCAGGAGACTGTGCAAAGCATGATTGTTTTGAATCAAGTAATTGATACTTTTTTTTTTGTTCGGTCATATCACCGTGTTTTATTTCAGGAGATTCAATACTATTTAAACCTTTGACTTGAAGATCATTTTTACATATTCTTAAAGTAACATGATTGTGCTTTATTTTCTAACACCATATCTGGTTGATTTAATATAGGTTGTCCTAAAATAATATCAATTTCATTCATTGGTGTATTGACTATCAGTATTTCTGTATGGAAATCCATTTCATTTATTGAAACATCAGTTTTAATTATACTTTTTGGAACCACGAACGATCTACCAAAGCCTTTAATAACCGTGTTAGAAGGCATTAATTGTAATTTTGTTTTATTTAAAACCTTCATATTTGCCACATTTATTGAACTACCTGTATCTAAATACCCTCTAAACGGGATATTAGTTATTATAACAGGTATTTTATATAAATTATTTTTTACTTGCTCTAAAGTTTTGACTTCCTCAACGTTTTTTTCTTAAACCAGCAATTGTCTTGGCGATGTCCCGCTTTCTTACAAACAGCGCATCGCGTCATGTCCGTCCTTTGATTTGACCCAGTTTTTTCCCTTAAGCAATCCTTGGTGGTGTGGTTTGTAAGCCGGCATACTGCGAGTTCCAATCTTCCTTGTTTCGAAGTGGATGGTTTATTTCAGCTCCAGCAGTCCTTTGCGAAGTGTCCTAATTTTCCACAAGCGTAGCATTCAGTTTTTGGTCTTTTTATGAAATGGGGCTGCATCATATCTTTTTGGGGACTTTGGTAGTTGACCATAGGAGCGATGAAACCAACAATTTGTCGGGAGTAGCACATTGAATAGCGGGCGTTTGGCTGCAATTCTTGAGGAAGTCCTCGAATGATGCATGATATCGTGGCTTCATTATTGAGTCGGCATTGTTGGGTTAAATTCAGCTTGGCATGATAATAAGGTGTCATGCTTTCATCTAGGCCCTTTTTTGTGCAACCAGTTCTTCTTTTAAAGTGGCGTAATCGACAGATCTGGGAAACGCTCTGGATAAAGCTGTTTTCCACTCTGCCCAAGTTCTGTCGTAGTTGTCCAACCGGAAAAACCACTCGCGTGCCGCGCCCTTCAATTTCATCTGCATGTATCCGGATTTTTCATAATCGCTCCATCCACGAATCAGTGAAAGTTGGTCGATTTTGTTGAGCCAAGATACTGCAGTGTGATGACGATCATCCGGATCAAAGGGCGGTATTCCATCACCTTTCACTGTTAGTTTTCCGGTGCTAACATCCATGGCAACTGCAGCGGCGTCATTCTGATCGAGGTCTAAATTGGTAGAAACTCTCGAGTTGGTGTCGAATTTTCTTTTTAGGGCAGCCGTAATTTGTTTTTGTATGCGTTGTTCGATTAAATCATCATACATCCGATTTCGACACACTTCCTAGTCGCTCACTTCCCCCAAGTCACTCATTTTATTTTGGCGAAAATCACTTTTACTTTTAATTTCGCTTTCAAGCCACAAAACGGGAAAAACTGTTCTGTTAATCCAACAACGTTGGGGTTGTGATAAAGCACCACCTCTTTATCAAAATCTTTTATTTCCAAAAGCTACAATTCACGACATTAATGGTGGGTTTCACAAAGATCGTTGATTAAGTGATTCACAGAATACCTTGACGTTTTTGTCAAATCGACCAATAGAATTTCTAATTTACGGATTTTTTATCACAGAATCGCTCGATTAAGCATTTGATCACCCGATCAACTTTTGTGAAACCCGGCTTTAGTCAATGACATCCATTCTCTCAACAAAACCCTAGTAACTATATCCAAATCCATAGTAACCATAACCACAGACCACTGTGCCATAACAGTTCATTATTCCTGAAATTTTTGGTAGAAATGTAATTTTTCGTGTCTGCTGGACATAGGAGTGAAAAAAATCCTAAGGTAACTCCTGAAAAAATGTAAGGTTTTAAACTGTGTACATCATCATGGAAAAAAATACAGGGTGTTTCATTTGGAAAAATCGAGAAAAAACAATTTGAAATTCTTCATATTTGGACATTGATAACGGACACCCTGTATAAAAAAGGTTGGTCATTTAGGAACGATGACTAGGCAAATTCTTAAGTTAAAAGAAATTCTGATCAAATTCATGTTTCTATCGTTTCTGGAAATCGGTAGAGGGTTTTCACCGAACTACTGTTTCGTAGAAAGTTTGCAGTTTTTTTGAATAAGATCCGTACCGTTGAAAAAATATCCCTAATATTTTGCGTCATGATAGAGGTATTGCAGAGCATTCAAAATATGCGAAAATATATGGGGTGTTCCATTTAAAAAAATCACTCATTTGTTCAATAATTTTATTTGGGAACACCCTGTATATTAGAAAATAATTTCCTGTGATGCAGAATTGAAATTACAAAGGAAATGCTTTCCACCTAAATTTCTAAAACGTCTGGTTTGGCAGCTATGAAAGCCTAACGCACTATTGCAGGACCCCGTATTTCTGAGATTGTTAAATTATATAAATAGCAATTTTTTTGGTGAATATCTGATTTTGAAGAAACAAGAAGGCATAATTTTCAAAATAAGGCTTTTTTTGTACTTCAATTTCAATTATTGAATGAATGTAAAACACAGGTGCAATTAATTAATTTTTCTCGAGTTTTTCGAAATAATGTATTCCGTATTATCTCATTACTGCATATCATACATTCTGAATTTTCTATATTGTCGAAACTCCACGTAGCATTTCCCCTGTAGAATTCGTACTTCTGGGACATTCTTCATTTTGCTATTGGGACATTCTACATTCCTATTTTGTGCCACCGAATGTTTCAAATGCAGAGTTCATGTTGAATGTTTAATATGTTGACCACGATTCATTTATATTGATTAACTAGACTTCTTGATTGATTTTGGATATGATCATGTATGTATCATTGGTAATATCTGGATTTCTGCAATAGCCTCTGAAGCCTTTACGAGAGCTGTATTTGTATGACTATTACTGCAACCTCACACGAAATATGCAAAATATATGATATGAACATCACTGTTTATGGATATACATTTGAACAACTCTTTATGATAATAATGGTTACCCTGCCAAAAATGTCTCATAGAAAAGATAGAAAATTTATGTACGAGAACTTATGAGATCCTAATTGGATAGTGAAACCGCAAATCCGTATAAAACCATATACGATGTTCATCAGTATTTAATGGAGACTACAGATACACATTGCTTTAGGTTCTAATGGCATTTCCTGACGTAAATCATATAAGTTTCTATAAGCGATTCCTACATTGAATGGTCCTTGTTCCTACGAGTTTTTATAAGACTCTATAGCCTCACCAAAGATTTGGCTTCACTTTGTGACTGTGAAAAGCAGGGGTTTAATCCATATTGATGATATTAGATATATGATTTCTACACATAGGAACTGGGGCTAGTTAATGGAAATATTAATATCAGTTCAGAAATTGTCGGGATAAGGACCAAGAAGAAAAACAGTCAACTTTCAGCCAACATTTCGTTTACTAAAGTGCAAACTTCCTCAGGGCCTACATGAAAAAAAAATTAATTGAACATTACAAAATGGACGAGAAATAATGATACTAACTTACGTCAATCAACTACTTTTACACAAAAATTCATATACAACCATGTAGTAAAGTACCAAAAAACCAACAATACATAATTCCAAAAACTCATGCTTTTACATCTACTTTTCAACAATGTAAAAAATTCGAGAAAATTCTTAACCTAACGAAGCACAAAACTTATACAATATCATCACCTTTTTTGTGGAAAACTTCTATGAGTTTCACCGCCCTGGGAGTCTAACAGCGAATTTTCATTGGTGTCATCGAATATGTTTGATTAGATTAGCATAAACCGAACTCAGGTGATCTGTATCTGTTCTATAATTAACGACTGAATTCTTGAATTTATTGATATATAGCATTTCACTTATTGCTAACCTTCTGGGGTTTGATTCCTTGTGGAGAATTTTGGCATTATTGATGTTAAATATATGCCCTGTATCAAACCGATGATACGCTAAAGCAGTTTTCTCCTTTTTATTTTCATTACTGATGTTGCAATCATAATTATGTTGTTTCAGACGGGTTTCTAGCTTGTTCTTTGTTATACCAATGTAGCTTAGATCGCAATTTCCACATGGTATCGAGTAACCGACTACTGCCTTTTCAGATGCGGGATCCTGATCCTTTAGACATGTGAAGCATCCCTTTATGGACTTGGTGGGGTATGTGGAAATGTACACTTCTTCGTGTTCTGAAACCTTTTTCAATGCGTTACTTAGATTGACTCAAAGTTTCGTGATCCAAAACAACTTAATGTACTAATTATTTGGTTGGGTAGTGGATCAATTATATTCAAGAAAAAACTATTCTTCTCTTGCCAACGTTTCGAACTTTATTAAGTTCATCCTCAGGGTTCTACAAAATAGGTTGGTACCTACCACAACATATCCAGTATCAATCATTGGACTTACCGAAAGATTTAGTCTTTTCTTTATCAAAACTGGTCAGAAAAACCATAAAAAACTCTAGACTGCACGAACACTCAGGTTGAATAGATAAAAAATGCAATTTTGTATGATATCATCTACGTAAATACAGATAATCGGGACTTGAAACTCCAATGTTGGGAGCACTTGAGTCAGAAGTTCGTTCATGCACATAGCAGCGAAAATCGGCGAGGCCGGGTTCCCCATGGCACTTCCGAAAATCTGCTTATAATATTTTCTGTCATAAGTGAAAAAACTCGTTTGGAAGATCTGCCTTATCATCTCTAACACATGATCTTTGGTAACTCCTGTGTGTAGTCAATATTTATTAACTGCATTTATAACTAGCTCTCCTTGTGAGTTGCTGAACAATGATATGACATCTAATGAGTTCATAACCTTCAGGGATATTCACCCCTTCGATTCTTTTTACAAATTCAAATGAGTTCTTTATAGAGAATTCCAAATGGGGTCACTAGGAACAAAATGTCATTCACAAACTTAGATAGTTTATAAAACAGACTGTTAATACACGACACTATCGGTTTCAATGGGGTATTATTCTTATGAATTTTGGGTAGTCTGTACAACTTGGGTGGAACTGAGTTCTTTGTTATTAGCTTCTTGCATGTAACTCCGTCAATCACATCACATTCATAAAGTTTTTTCACAATTTTGTTTGCTATGTTCTCATAACAAATTGTCATGTTTTTGGTGAGTATCTTTTTTTTTAAGCTTAGCAAAGTCCCTAGGGACTATACAGCTGAATTATTTACAATTCAATTACAATATTAGATTTATCCTTTGAAATTTTGGAAATATGTCTAAATGTTCAATTCACAATCATGAAAATATTTAATTATCAAAGTTATATGACTAATTTTCAGTTCTGATAGAAATGAATTGGAGATAAAGGGTGGGAATTGTTTGTTCCTTGCTAAATTTCCGTAAAGTACAGATCTTTGATTGTCATACAAAGGACATTGCCATAATATGTGATCTAGGTTTTGGTCTTCATAACCACAAGAACAAGATGGGTCTTCTATAATTCCAACCCTTGCTAAAGATGAAGCTAAATTGTAGTGGTTACTTCTGCACCGGTTGATGCTAACCACTAGTTTTCTAGGTAGATTTTTTTCCCAAAACCAAGGTTTCGTTCACTCAGATATGAAATTCTGAAAATACAGTTTTCCCTTGTACATTCCATCACTTTCATTCTCCTTTTTTGTGTTATTAAACATTTTCTGTTTATATTGTTGTCTATAGTCAGTGTATGGTATTTTTATTTTACTGTCGCTTTCTTTCAAAGCTGCGTTTTTAGCAGATTTATCAACTTTATCGTTACCCTCTATATTGCTATGAGACGGTATCCAATAAAACTCTATTTTTCTTGAGTTATTTGAACTTTCTAGAAACAGTAAGTAATTTTTTTTGGCGAATAAAATATATGGGTTAATTTTTATATCTAACTTGATGTCAGCCAAACATTTTAATACGCTGAGGGAATCGGAGAAAATTCTATAGTTCTTATTTGGGTTGGACAGCGTTATTTTGATCGCCTCATAAACGGCTACACATTCAGCGGTAAATATTGAGGATTCTTCAGGCAAACTATTGGAAAGATCTAATTTCAACTCTTCGGAGACTACTGCACTACCAACTGATCTGGCGTTGGGGTATTTGCTTCCGTCAGTAAATATATTTACGAAGTTATCTTGTGCTATCAAATTAGTTATGACAGAGTTGGGGTTGGTGCAATTTTTTGCCATTCTACCAATTTCAGTGTTAATTGGAATTGTAGTGAATAGTGCTTCAAAATTTACGTTGTATAGACTATATTTGCTTCTGGTATCAATTTTTTTAGTGGTTGACTCAAACACATCTTCTCGGCATTCTTCAATTAATGTTTTTTTTACTCTACATTTTGATACTCGATTTTTCATAATATTATGTATATTCTGACTCGATGCTGTATCACTGTTTGAAAGTGCCCTTGTAAGGAATGAGCTGCACAAAAATTTGGCTCGTTCTTGAAGAGAAGGTAGTTTAGATTCTTCTAAGATTAGGTTGGTAGGTGTACTCATTCTATAACCCATTGATATTCGCAAAGAATTAATCTGCACCTGTTCTAATTTTCGCAGCAATTTTTTAGATCTTGGCAAGTAAGCCGATATACCATATTCTATGAAAGATATTATGTAGCTTTTGTATATGGTGATTAGAGTTTCTGGGCTACAGCCTCACCACGTCCCTCGCAAAAATTTTATCAGATTTAGACTTTTGTTGCATTTATTGAGAATGTAGGTGACTTGAGTTGAGGAGGACATTTTATAGTCAAAAAATACTCCTAAGAAGCGGGTACATTAACTAGATTTGATTATGAAATTATCTACTTTGATCTCAGTTTTTCCGGGGAGAATTTTCCTTTTGTTGAAATGAATGAGGACCGTTTTTTGAGTACATAATTCCAAACCCAGAGAGTTAAGATTTTGTTGTATAATATGAACAGCCTTTTCGATTAATTTCATGAGTGTTTTAATTGAGCCGATATTTGTATAAAGACAGATATCGTCTGCAAATTGTGATATCTGTACACTTCTAGGAATATTATTAATGATATCTATGACATATATGATATAGAGTAGAGGACTCAGTACTCCTCCCTGCGGAACTCCTTTATGAACAAACCTAGTTTCGTTTGTGAAATTAGTATATATGGTTCTACATCTAATTAGAGCATTTATAAAATAAATTAATTTACTTGAACACCCAATTTCAGCTAGTTTATTGAGTAACAAATTTGTGTCTACATTGTCAAAGGCTCCTTGAACGTCAAGAAATACCGCTAATGTGTCTTTTCGATTTTCAAGTCCATTTTGTATACAGGGTCTTTCACGAGGAACCTCACCCATATTTATACGGGAAACTACTGAACGTATTTTCATGAAATTCAGCACTTAAGTATTTCACGATGCTGATGAAATCTAAAATATTCTCAAGGCATGAGCACCTCCGGTTTTTCCGGAAATGACGTCAACTTCCGTTTTTCAAATTAGAACTACATTTTTTTATTGCAGAAATAGATTCCTTAGAAAATTTCACGTTATTTTGATGTAACATTTTTCAGTTTTGGTTGGAAAATTCTCTCTGAGCGGGAAAATTCGAAAAAAAAATCGAAAATAGAGCTCCGCTGAAACAAGAATAACTTCGAGGTTTTTGGATGGAAAATTTTCATTTTTGGGATTTTTCAAGATGTAAGATTGATGTATCCACTTTGAAAATCGAAATCGCGATTCATGATACAGGGAGTGAAAAAATCGCTTTCAAAGTTAGGGATGACAAAATCGTGAAAAATCAATTTTTTCAAATTAGAACCCCATTTTTTTATGGCAGATTTTGAATCTACGTTAAAAAATAATGTGAGTGTATGCATCACACCCTTGCCCTAAAGTGGATATTTTCTGAGTTATTCACAAAAAACTGTTTTTCGTCTTGAATTTTCAGCTATTTCTTTTCCCTTCACGCCAAAAAAATGAAATTTTCAGGAACTGTTACTTAAACCATGTTTTAGATTTTACTACCCTAATATGCAAGAGAAAAAAGTTACAGGTTGTTCCTAAAGAGATGGCGAATTTGTATCGGAAACCTCTTTATTTCAACTAATCGGCCATCGGTTTTCTCTCCAGTGATAAATAAATAATTCCTTATGAACCATATGCAAAAACTTACATTCTTTTTTTTTAATGATAGATATCATTAATTACATCTACTGAATAAAGAGGAATTTGGCAGATGTAATTAATGATATCTATCATTAAAAAAAAAGAATGTAAAACATGGTAAGTTTTTGCATATGGTTCATAAGGAATTATTTATTTATCACTGGAGAGAAAACCGATGGCCGATTACTTGAAATAAAGAGGTTTCCGATACAAATTCGAATCCAAATTCGCCATCTATTTAGGAACAACCTGTAACTTTTTTCTCTTGCATATTAGGGTAGTAAAATCTAAAACATGGTTTAAGTAACAGTTCCTGAAAATTTCTTCTTTTTGGCGTGAAGGGAAAAGAAATAGCTGAAAATTCAAGACGAAAAACAGTTTTTTGTGAATAACTCAGAAAATATCCACTTTAGGGCAAGGGTGTGATGCATACACTCACATTATTTTTTAACGTAGATTCAAAATCTGCCATAAAAAAATGGGGTTCTAATTTGAAAAAATTGATTTTTCACGATTTTGTCATCCCTAACTTTGAAAGCGATTTCTTCACTCCCTGTATCATGAATCGCGATTTCGATTTTTAAAGTGGATACATCAATCTTACATCTTGAAAAATCCCAAAAATGAAAAGTTTCCATCCAAAAACCTCGAAGTTATTCTTGTTTCAGCGGAGCTCTATTTTCGATTTTTTTTTTCGAATTTTCCCGCTCAGAGAGAATTTTCCAACCAAAACTGAAAAATGTTACATCAAAATAACTTGAAATTTTCTAAGGAATCTATTTCTGCAATAAAAAAATGGTGTTCTAATTTGAAAAACGGAAGTTGACGTCATTTCCGGAAAAACCGGAGGTGCTCATGCCTTGAAAATATTTTGGATTTCATCAGCATCGTGAAATACTTATAAGTGCTGAATTTCATGAAAATACGTTCAGCAGTTTCCCGTATAAATATGGGTGAGGTTCCTCGTGAAAGACCCTGTATAGTACAGAGACATAAAACATAAACATAAACATAATTTATTTCTCAACTTGAATATTACAAATTACATAATACAACCAAAGTTATGTTCCTTATATAAATCTATATACGTAAAGTATTCAAACCAGGGATGAATTTTCGTAAACACTACTAATTGTTTTTCGCTGCTGGTACTCAAGTTTGTCACCTAAACAGATAGTTTGTGTGTGACAAACTCCCAAGGTTTAAATTAAATTATGCAATTCGCCACTAGCGCAATCCCAAAAATAAATCCAAAAACATAAGTACATACTTCTACAGCGTATAATGCGGAGAAGAATCGAGAACGGAGAGAAGGAGTTTTAATTGTGCATCCACCAACTGACTGTACAAGTGTACAACAGCTCTATCTGAATACATTCAAGAATGTATCACCATGTGTACTAAGGTATTCCCTTAACTTTATCCTGAAAGATCTGGAAGGAGCCAGACGGATAATTTTACTCGGCAACAAGTTAAACAGTTTCGGAGCGTAGTAGAGTACATTCTTTTGCGTGAAGTTATTTCTGCAAAAAGGGATCTCCAGGTTATTAGCATGTCTAGTTTCGTAATGCGACATTCGGGGACCATATCTTCGCGAAATCCATATTATTGATTGGTAAATATAAAGTTTTCTCACTGTTAGAACATCCGCTTCTTCATACAGTGACAAAGTAGAGTGTAGACGGTTTTTCTTCAGAATTACCCTAAGTATACTATTTTGAGCCACCTGCAAGGGATACATAGCATTTTCATAGCAACCTCCCCACACAATGACACAGTATCTCACTATTGACTCAGCAAGTGAATTGTAAACCTTCAGTAAATCTTTTCTTTTCAATATTTCTCTTAAGCAATAAAATTTGTGGGTCAATGATCTAAGTTTTTTTGTTATACATTTTATATGTTCATCCCATTTAAGATGCCGATCGAGTTCAACTCCAAGATATCTAATTTGTTTGGCATTTTCGATTGTACAACAGTGACAATTCTCGAAATCTCTACAGTCATATTCATGAACCCTCAGTAGGTCAAGATTTGGTTGATCGATGATTGTAGGTGAGAATGTCATAAACTTAGTTTTGAGTTTATTAAGAGTTAATAGGCTCTGATTCAGATAAAGATATAGTACTTGCATCCCCAACTCAGCCTTTTTAGTAACCTCTTCCCACGTTTGGCCTTCAAAAACAGCCACTGTGTCATCTGCATAAGATATTATTTCCCCTCCGAGATTTAAACAACCAAGGAAGTTAATATAAATTAAAAACAATTTTGGGCCTAATACCGTCCCCTGCGGAACTCCCATTATAACAGGTACAGGATCACTTCTCTCGTCCCCAACTTTCACAACTTGCGACCGGTTTTCCAAATATGTACGGAAAATATCCAAAGCAGTGCCCCGTATACCAATAGCTTCCAACCTCCTCAACAGTATTTCAAAATTAACAGTATCAAAAGCTTTTGCTAAATCCAGAAAAATAGCAAGACACTTATTGCCGTTGTTATTAGCACCAATTATATACTTTTGAAGCTCCAACAGGGCGTCTTGAGTACCCATATTTTCTCGAAAGCCAAACTGTTTTTCGTTCAATATCCTGTGCTTTGTGATAAAATCCAGCAATCGAGACTTTATACAATGTTCATAGATTTTAGTAAAATTATTTATTAGGGTTATAGGTCTATAATTCGTCGGGTTTCTTTTACTGCCCGATTTATATATAGGTATTGTAATTGATTCTTTAAATTGTTTAGGTGTTGTGCCTCTTGTAAAACATTGATTTATGATATGAGTAATCGGTTCAAGCAGATAAACGTGGCAGCTTTTTATTAGTTTAGCAGACATTTGATCCGGGCCGTCAGCAGAGTTCGACTGCAATCTATTTATTTCAGTAACAATTTCATCTTTACAAACTGGTCGAAGAAAAAATGAATCTCTGTTCACGATTCTGTTAGCCGATTCCGTAGTAACCTGGGTTGTTTTAATATTTCTAGCCATTTTGCGACCGACATTTCCGAAAAAATTGTTGAAAGCGTTGGCAATATTTTTGTCTCCCCTCACCAGATCACCGTCATCGCTCTCCAAAGCTATTTTTATTGGTTTTCTATATTTTTTATTTGATGTAGCCTGATTAATCGCTTGCCAGATTTTTCTAGCATTGTTCTGTGCGTCTTCAATTTTTCTTTTATAGAAGTTATTTTTAGTGGTTTTTATCAATAGGTTAAGATAATTTCTGTACCTTTTATATTCCGCAACTTTCACAGAACTGTTGTCATATTTCAGTTTCTTTTTCAATAAGTCACGATGATGTATAGAAACAATTAATCCTTGTGTTATCCAAGGCTTCAATTTCCGGTTTTTGTTGGATATAATCTTAAACTTAGTATTTAATTTCACAAATCCTTTCAATTTATTTAAAAATGTGTCATAACTTAATTCGGGATTGCTCTCACCAAGAACATCACTCCATCTCTCGCCAGCTAACATATTATTCAGACTTTCATAATTTACCGTATTTATCCGGTAGGGAACAAAGTTTTTTTTCCCCTCCAACTTTTCTGAAAAACTAAGACTCAAAAAAATCATATAGTGATCTGTAAGAGTGGACTTTACTACCGCCGGAAAAACGCCAACATCCCCTCTAACGTTTCTGACAAATGCATGGTCGATGATGGACCCTTTTTGGTATTCAGTCTCCCTTGTTGGTCTATTTATACAGGAAAGAAACCCGAATTCACCCAATACCGCTAGGTACTCATTCAAATTGGAATCATCATCCTTCCCCAAGAGATCTATATTAATATCACCAATAAACAACTCCACTCCTTTCTTTCCTCCATGAACCCCCGAAAAGTATTGAGCCAACTCCGCAACATATAGACTTTTACTTGTAGACGGTGGTCTATACGACGCAGTCACCCCGACATTCACACCGTTCATAACAAAGGTGAATCTAATGAGTTTCGACTCCGAGAGACTGACGATACAGTCTCCATACCCAATAGAATCTTTTATGTAAACTACTAAACCATCATTCTGATTTATTCGAGAGTTATTATAAATAATATTGAGATGCGGAATATTGAAATCACTTACCTCCCGTATAGTCCATGTTTCGGACAAAACTATAATGTCGACATTTTCGATGCCTAAATCCTCCAAATAGATTAAAAATTCATCGAGGTTTCTATTTATACTCCTAATATTAAGATGTATGACATTTAAATTGTTTCCACTCGTCTTTTTATCCGCTGGTAAGGCATTGATGGTTTCATACTCTCCGGTCTCGATCCCCTCGGCATCAACGAAATCAAAATTGAAATGCATCCTTACAATGCAAGAAAAAACAGATTATAAACAACTAAATTTTTGTAAACCTACACAAAACTGAAAGATTATAATATATGAACCTGAACAACTGAAACGAAATCTCCGTGATTATATAGCATTCATTCAGTTTATTCACGTTTAAGGCAAACAAAGAAATACAAATTAATACAATGACAAAATAGGTTATGTTGAACAAAGATTATAATAAATGAATCTGAACAACTGAAACGAAATCTCCGCGATTATAGCATTCATTCATTTTATTCACGTTTTAGGAAAACAAAGAAATACAAATTAATACAATTACAAAATAGGTTATGTTGGACAAAGATTATAATCTATAATATATGAATCTGAACAACTGGAACGAAATCTCCGTGATTATAGCATTCATTCATTTTATTCACGTTTTGGGAAATCAAAGAAATACAAACTAACAGAATTACAAAATGGGATGTTGGACAAACAATCGACACGTACCCATAATATTCTACTTTTGAATGTATCACTGCTACTGATACTGTGAAAGTTGTGATTTACTTTTTATTTTCACTGGATGTCCATCAATGTTCGCGAGAATATTACCATTAAATGACCACACACTAGTTCTCCCAAAGACAACCCTCGACGCATTCATCAAATCCAGCCGGAGCCTTGTAAGATCCTCGCAAATAAAAATGTTTTTTCCCTTGAACTGTTTCAATGATTTGAGAACATTTTTCTTGTCTTCGTAATTATTGAATTTAACTATGACAGGCCGCGTTTTCCCAGGCTTAACTTCCTTTCCAATTCTATATGCATCGATATTCTTCGCTGATACGTTGGGTATAGTGCATTTCAAAAGATTTGTTGTCTTATGCACAATGTTTTCTTCTTTTTCATCAGGTATTCCATGAATACAGATGTTATTCACTTTTTCGGCTTGATATATATCGTCCACTTTTTGCTCAAGCAAATCAATTTTATTCTGAAGAGTGTTAATCAATTCGGAGGATTCTCTCTTCTGAAGGTCGAGTTTTTCATTGATGGTTTTGAACATTTCAGCAACGAAACCTTTGTCGTTGAATATTTCAATGATGGATTCCTTAATTAACTGCTTAAGTTCAATCTTCTCTTGTTGACTTCTTGTTGGTGCCATTTTACTCGAAAATCGCTATGTAATTGCAACACGATTTGAAATATTTTCAATTATTATATCAATTATTTACGTAGTTTTGTTCCTCAACGTTTTTATAACGGTTTCTAACGGAGCTCGTTTCAGATACGTGTTTACTCTGCGCACATTGCAATCAGCTTTATTCATTATACATGTTATTTAAGTTGTCATTACAAGAGTGTCCTTTTCTAAAGCCTGTTTGGGAGTTTGGAAAAATTTGCTGCGTCTCACACCAGTATTGAAGACGATTTTTCACAAGAGTTTCGAAGAGTTTACTCAAACATGATGTAAGAGCAATTGGTCTAAAATTTACTTTGTCTAATTTTTCAATGAAATGTATATAGGATTTTGTCCAGGCAGAGGGGTAAGATTTGTTTCTGTACATTTCGTTGAATATATCCAAAAGTATTAATTTATATTTTGGCATTAGGTTTTTCAAAATATGATAGTCAATGCCATCCATTCCTGGAGATGATTTGGTGTTCTTACTGACAAATGCGTAATTGAACTCTGAATAACTAAAAGGCGTGTCAAAGAAATCGTTTTCTTCACACTGCGGAAAGTATTCTGGGTCAGTAGGGACAAAAGGTGGACTGAGTTTATCGAGAGCCATTTTTAGTTTTTCCGTTGATTTAAAATTACTAGTAATACAGGGCTCTACATTCACCCATTTGTTTTTAAAAATTTTGCATTTGTTCCAGGTATACTTTACATTTGTGCTGAAATTTATGGTTTCTGCAAAATCACGAAAGCTTTGTCTTTTTTTCATTTTGAACTTTTTCTGAGTTAGCGCTCTGATTCGTCTATAATTAATACCGTCTTTCATCTCACACGATAAAACCCATTTTTTAAAAGCTTCTTTTCTCATTTTTTTAAGTTCATTGCATTCCTGATCCCACCAAGGGACGGGGTTATTATTGGGAGAAAGTTTATTATTTGACCTTTTTGGTGTGTTCTGGACAATTGCATCTGATATTATCTTTAAAAATATTTCATATTTCTTGTTTTCCGGTGAGTTCGAGTATTCTGTCGTGTAAAATTTGGAATATTCAGAATTCAATGCTCGATCGACATTCTCCCAGTTTGTTTTGGATGAATAAAGTTTAAAGGATTTTGTAACATAGAATTCTTTCTTGGCATTGATTGTTACACGTATAGGATAGTGATCTGAACCGAGTGTTTCATCATATGTTTCAGTGGAAACTATATCGGCAATTGAACTTTTTGTTAAAATCAAATCGAGGTTTGATTTTTTTCCACTGTGAGGATTAATGTGCGAGGAGGAGTCAGTATTGTGAATGATCAGATTTGAGTTGTGAATTGCTTGTAATAACCCATCGCCGTTTTAATCGTTATGTTCGCAGTTCCAGGCTGGTGAGTATCTTGTGAAGATTTTCATCTGATACCAACACATTCATCTTCTCCTTGTATTCTTTCGAGGATAAAATCACAGTGGAATTTCCTTTGTCGGCCCCAGTGACAACTATATCTTTATGATTACTAAGAAAACGTTTGGTTATCTTAAAGTCTCTACTTAATGGGTTATCAACTCTATTTTCCAATCTATTTATATGGTTGGGGATAATATTTGTACATTTTCCTCTCACTTCATTTTTATCAATGTGTTTTGGCAAATTTTATTCGATAAATTCAGTGCCTTCAATTAATTCAGTCACAGGAAGATCTTGTTTGGAATGTTCTATACTGAATTTGGGGCCCAGTGAAAGTAACTGAATTACTTTCTCTGGGATTACCTTCCCTATGAGATTCGATATCCACTTGTCAGAATGTCTTGAATCAGCCCAAGTGCTTCTTCGAGATTTTAGTCTTGATATCTTGTCCAAGTGAACCTGTTTTATAGCTTGGAAAGTTCTATTGTATCTCTCGTGTACTATACCATTTATCCGTTCTCTTATGTCTTCTTCCGCTCTAAGGAAGTACAAGAAAATATAATCTTCTGAAGATTGGAGTTAATATAAGTGTTTAAGGAATTCTACGGTTTCCACAGTTAGAGCGGAGAAGAAAGCATACATCCAATCTATTTCGAATAACAATTTGAATGCAAAAACACTTTGCACATGCTTGGGTGATATAGGAGCTAAGCAAAATAAGAAACATAAAATTCCACCAAATCTTAAAGATCCTAATAAGATATGTTCTTTCTTTTCCAATGTAAGTAAGAGTAGGAGAAATAACAACAGGATCATCAAAGCCTATCACAATCGATTGAGAAACTCAAATCAAACCTTTAAGTTTTCCATGATTGATCCAGTCGAATTGTCTAAAATTATTCAGGAAATGAAAAGCACGGCCCGTGGTATTGATAATATATCAATTTCCATGTTAAAATTTTGTACACCAGTCGTTGACACCTCGTTCACCTTATCATTTCATGTATCGAAAAATCCAAATTTCCTAGCGCCTGGAAAACATCTCTTACTATCCCAGTCCCAAAAATTAGCAATCCGACCTCTCTCAATGATTTGAGACCAATAAGTTTACTCTGTACAATATCAAAAATCTTCGAAAGAATAATTTATCAACAACTTATTCGTTATATCAAAAAATTTAGAAGATCTCACTGTTCAGGTACAGCTTTGACAGATGTTGTAGGGGATGTAATATCTTTGAGGGACAAAGGTTTTGCAGTGGCTCTTGTGCTGCTAGACTTCAGCAAGGCTTTTGAGACTATTGGTCATGAGCTACTATTAGCGAAACTTGATTATTATGGTCTAGAAGAGAGCGCGATTGAGGTTTTTCGTGATTACCTCACTGAGAGAAAACAGATAGTAAAGATGGATGATAAGCTCTGTGACCGGTTTGATAAAAGAGCTGGGGTCCCACAGGGCTCAATTCTGGGGCCTCTTTTATTTATATTGTATACAACCGACATATTCACTGTGCATCACTCCCAATTACATTGTTTTGCCGACGATACTCAAATGTATTTAGCTTTCAAGCCAGCTGATTACTTAATTGCAATGGCTAAGATAAACGCTGATTCACAGAAAATCCTAAACTGGTCTAGGGATCATAACTTAGAACTTAATTCTCCTAAGTGTAAATACATGATATTTGGTCCATCGAATTCCCTGAATCTGCTCAGTAATTCCTTCAGAATTTGCATGGGCGACGAAGAACTTGAAAGAGTTGATACCAGTAGAAACTTGGGAGTGATAATAGATAATAAATTGAAATTCACTCTGCACGTCAATAAACTGCTACAACGATCGTTTTTAGCACTAAAGCTCCTGTACGTCAACAGGAAAGTTTTAGATGCGAATCTTCGCAAGCACCTATGTGAGAGCCTTGTGCTTTCTAACTTCAATTACGGAATTTATGTATATGGGACTTGCCTTGATAGTTTCGATCGCTCTAGAGCTCAAAAATTGCAGAATAGATGTTGTCGTTTTGTTCTCAATCTTTCCAGGTACTGATGATATCAGTCGATTGGGATGGCTCAACATGGGTAGTCGAATTCAAGCTGGTCTATTGACACTTAAGCAAAACATCTTACTAACCGGCTTACCCGGATATCTTAGGAAACATTTCATTAAGAGAAGTCAACTATCGGAAAGTCACCACCTGAGAGATCAGGATAGTCTTCACCTGCCGAAATATAGCACAATGTTATTTCGGAAATCTTTTGTGTACAATGCTATGAAGTTTTATAATGAGTTGCACCTTGATTTCAAGAGTCTTAGTGTAGCCAGGTTCCGAAATAAAGTCGAACACTTTCTGATGTGTAGCAATAGGGTCAATGATGATTGAAAAGTGTTCTAATCTGTTACTGGACTTGTATTGAATCTTTTATTTTGTCCACATTGTATGATAAATCTAAACACAACTTAGTCACACCTATATTGTATATACTAAAATCGATTTTAATTGTTCTTTAATTTTGGAAATTTGTTGTGTATTCTCTATCGCTTCAGGGATTAAGTTGAATAGCTTGCTAGACTTCGCCCTGTTGTGATAATGATCTGCAAATAAAGACCAACTATCTATCTATCTATCTATCTATCTTCAGGCACCTGCTCCATCCACAACAGTTCTAAGTCATCCACTTCCTTTTTTAAATTCCTTATCTGCCAGTGAGTGATTTGTATTTCCAAGTTCAGAATATCTTTCTTGAAAACGATCAAAAGTTCTATCTACAAAGTGCATAAAGGAGTGTTGATTATCTATTATAGAATACATGCAATTGGTGTTCTGTTGAATGTGCTTTGTTCGTCTGCTTATATTGTATATTGGCAGAACGCGATATTTATGTTGATGACATCGTGACGTCCATCAACACAGAACAAGAATTGATCGACGTACATGATCAGCTCGTGGAGATGTTCGTTTCTGGAGGATTTATGCTTACAAAATGGGCTTCAAATTCGAAGCTGCTTATGTCAACTGTTACTTCGAACGATCGACTGTTTCCTTCGGTGGATTTTGACTATGAAGTTTCTTCGAAAATTTTATGTATACAATGGTGAACGTGAAGAATTTAGAATGCACAAAACGCAATATATTGGGGGTTACAGCTAGCATATTTGACCCATTGGGTTTAGTGGCTCCAGTAACATTAATGGCAAAATTAATGATCAAGGAATTAGGGCAATTGGCTATTGGATGGGATGAAATACCACCGAAACCTTTTGAACGCAGGGGGGAAAAACTTAAAAATTCGCTCGCTATTTTAACCCCTAACCACAGACATGAATTTGATTGACATTGTAACAGACAGGAGTCAAATTGACTCTTTGTTTTTTAAAAAATCTGATTAAGGGTTTTTTTGTAATTGATGTGAAAATTCTGTAGGTTTATTCAATTAAAAGTCATTTTCAAGTTTAATACCGTTTATTATGAAAATCAGAATTATAAAAAACGAATAAAAAACACATTGTAAGAAAACGAGTAAATAATAATTTTCAAATTCAACAACGTTTAAAACAAAACCCCTAAATGCAAAAAACAAATACAAAACACATTTATCCTAAAAAAAAAGAGTAAAAAAATGTTTTTAAATGCATGTTGAACATATAGCAGATTTATTTTGGTCTTCCGTTTCTAAATTTTCATCACCTTGTTCATCTTCCTCCAAATATTCACTTTTTTCTTGATCAGTATAACTGTTATGATCACTTAGAATGTATTTCGAATCACTGACATCACTGTCATTGTTGTAATCCGTCTCAGCTTCATCATACCACCTTGTCAGGGTTTCTTCAAAATCTATATCAGTTACTCGAACCCTTTTTCTGGATGGTCCCGTATTTCTAAAAAAAATGATAAAATATAGAATCCCTATACAATAGTTCTTTATAAATATTTAAAATATTTTATTATTCTCCATGTAAACTCACCGGTTTTATATATTAATTATTTATCACGAAATAACAGACGGGAGTCAATTAGACTCCAAAGATGCGCGCAAAACTTTAAAACCAAATAGCGTAAACGAAACAACGATCTTGATCACTTCAAGCTTCTAAGCGTATTGAAGGATATTAGATTCGAGGGTACCTCGAAGCTGATACTTACGCAAACGAAAGGTATTTTGATTATAAATTCCACACGGAGTCAATTTGACTCCCGACTGTGGTTAAGGGTTGAATAAAGTCTCGGAAATCGGAATATATGGAAACGCTGAAAGTGAATTGGTGGGATTTGCAGACAGTTCTGCGGTTGCATACGGTGCGTGTGTGTATGTTGTTACGCATCGTCCTGGTAAACCACCAGTAGTAAGACTTTTATGTGCTAAGTCGAAAATAGCACCGTCTGAAGTTATGACCATACCACGTCTTGAACTGTGCGCAGCTTTGTTGTTATCGAAGCTTATGAATTCAATTATGAAGGTTTATAACGAAAGATACGTAAATTCCGAAAAATTTCCGTCTTTAGTGCTTCACAGGTTGCTCTACGATGGATACACTCTGATCCATCTAAATGGAAAATTTTTATAGAAAACAGAATTGCAAAGATTCAGGAAAATCTTCCACAGCAATTTTGGCACCATGTGTCAGGGATTGAAAATCCAGTTTTATCACGGGGGATATACTCTCCCGGCCTGCTGGAGCATACATTATGGTTTACGGGACCACCGTGGTTAAAAAATAATCATGTTGATTGGCCTTGTTCACCGCTTAGTGAAAAATGCGAATTACCTGTAGTTGAAGCTAAAGTTTCAGCATTTTTCGTGACAGAGTTTCCGGCTGATTGTTTCTCAGAGCTTCTTCCTTTAAAAAACTCATCCGAGCAACGGCATTCATTTTAACGTTTTGCAAACGCGCTCACTTTGAAATACCTTTTTTCGCTAGGGAAGAATTAAAAGACGCCACTGAATTTTGGATAAAGGCAGTTACAGAATCAGCATTTCAAAGATGTATTTTCCGCATTGAGTAAAGGTTGCATTGTGCCCACTAGCGTTCAATCGTTAGATCCATTTGTTCATGAGGGCATCCTCAGGGTGGGGGGTCGTTTACAGAATGCTCCTATTTCTTTTAGCAGTAAGCACCCCATACTACTGCCGACGAAACATAGATTTGTCGATTTTTTGATTGATCAATATCATATGGATCTGTTGCACGGTGGTCCAAGTTTATTGTTGTCGGCTATAAGACAGAAATATTGGGTAATTTCCGCAAGAAGCCGCAGTCGTTCGAGAAAACATAAATGCATTACGTGTTTTCGAGCTCGTCCAAGACCTCTGGTTCCAAAAATGGCACCACTACCCGCTTTAAGAGTGTAACAAAATTGTGTGTTTCAGAGCACCGGAGTGGATTAGGCCGGTCCATTCAACGCAATTTGGACAAAGGCATACGTGTGTCTGTTCATTTGTTTGTCAGTGAAAGCAGTTCATATTGAACTTGCTTCAGACCTATCATCTGGATGTTTTTTGGCTGCATTCAAAAGATTGATATCTCGCAGAGATCCTTGCACCTTTCTCCTCTCGGATGGAGGGACGAATTTCATAGGCGCTCGAAGGCAGCTGAACGATTTTCAAAAATTGCTAACTGCGTCTTCTTTCCAGACTTATCTTGATGATGAATTATCTCATCGAGGTATTGATTGGAAGATCAACTCAGCAAGAGCTCCTTGGTTTGGAGGTATCTGGGAGGCAAATATCAAAAGCTTCAAGACGCACTTGAGTTGAGTGGTTGGTAACCAAATCCTCGCTTACGAGGAGTTTAACACGGTTGTTATACAGATAGAGGCTGTGATGAATAGCCGACCGTTATGTGTTCTAGATGGTGATCCGAACTCTCCATCGGCATTGACACCTTCACATTTTTTAAACGTTTGGGCAACACTCGATAGCTTTCCAGCGGACGATTCAAACCATTGAATCGGTTAAAACGGTATCAGTTGGTAGATCGTTTGGTACAAGATCATTGAAAGCGGTGGAAAGGCGAGTATCTCCATACACTGCAGTCTCGTTTGAAATGGTTGAAGAACTCAAACTCAGTTAAACAGTGTACCATTGTAGTCCTTATGCAGGATAATGTGGCACCCCCTCGCTGGCTGCTCGGGGTTGTGACTGAGATCTATCCCGGGAAGGATGATATCGTGAGAGTTGTGGACGTCCGCACTCAATCGGGTACTTATCGCCGCCCTGTGGGCAAAATATGTCCGTTACCCCGGCAATGAAAAATTTTTTTTTCCTGCTCAAGTTGTTTTGTCCTACATTTATGTTTTCTCTCGCTTTAGTTGGGATAATATTTTTTTTTCAGAAACTATTATAGTTTCAGGGTGGGGGGTTATGTTAACGACGTACAGAAATCTGTACCTACTTGGCCGCTATCAATTTGTTTGCCTCAGCGGTCGACAGGTTGCGCGGGTCCGCGAGGTGGCTCGCGTTGTAACCGACCGGTAGTTTTTAAATTCACGAGAACGAACGGAGAGAAGTCGGAAAAAGGAATAAAAAACGCACAGATATACACGCAAAATTTGAGTTAGTTCGCTTAATTTACGCACTCTAGTGAAAGACTAGTTATTTTACGGATCTAGAAACTGTTAAGTTCTACACGCAAAATAAACACAATTGTGAAGTGTTGGGTTTTCTCCAAGCAAGTTGGCTATTAACGCTTTGAACCAGCCAGCTCTTGAGCTACACTGTGCTACGTGAATCGTGTTCTTAGTTCTAATATTCTATCTATTCCTGAAACCCATCCCTCCAAATAGCAATTTCTTCCCTTTTGAGGAGGAGAACGAAGATCACGAGGAGCCTAGTACATTCTATCGAAGGTTAGCCCTAGCTGTTTCTTTGATCAGGATAAAAATCAAAGTTGTCTTTCCGAAGGTTTTAAACTGCTATTAATCAATATAAAATATTCGATATGTGATTCAGGATTGCAACTGTTCCCTTACTGTAATCAATTTAATCTTCATTTTAAGACGACCTTAGTAATGCCCGGTTTTCGCATATTTTCTTGAACATCTCCTGAAAATCTGGAAAGTTTTTGTTGTTGTCTCCAGAACTTCACATGATACATTTTGAAATTTTTTTTTTCCAATATTCGATGTTCGTTATTTTATTTGAAATCTGAATACTTTCTTTTTAGGAATATATACGTCATTGTATGTTCCAATTTCAACAAATTCTGTCCAGTTGACTGTGACTGCCATGTTTCTATCTAATATGCGGATTTCTACAAACTATATTTTTTTTAGATTTAATCTCTTCTGAATCAAACATGTAATTATTCACAACTTTTCGTTGAATTTACCTACTACAGTAAAATTTGTGTTTCTTTTTGCGAAGAACATTTTATACTTGAAACAATCATGTCATCACAATTTTACTGGCCGATTTACAACGAGATATCCATGTCATGTCAAAAAAGGCAGACCGAAAATTCTCATGTTTTTTTCGAAAGCAAATAGGCATATATACAAAACGAGCTCTTATGCCTCATTCAAGGTCAACTATCCTGACATGTTAAGAAAAATATCTGTGTATATATTTATATAACTAAATAAATCACAAAGTTATGTGGTCAATTCTATCTCAAATCAAACAGCCAAAATGATTTGCGATTTTCTTTAATTTTCGATATTTCGTTGTCAACTTTTTCAGGAGAAACTGTAAAAATATTAAATGTTGAACATGTGAAACAATACAATCGAAAACGGCATTACTTACAAGATGTACAAATCATTAGTTCTTTATAATGTAGTTGACATTATCATCAAAAAATTCTCGGAAATTAATACGGACACACTATCAGTCATCGACATTACGCCAAATTCAGGTGAAATAGTCGAATAATTCTGCGCCGCACCATTTCTGGGAATAATCTATTTCTATAATTTGAATTTTTCTCTAATATTTTCAACCTTTCAAACTCAAAACTGTGTACCGTCTCCTGACAGTGTCTAACTAACGCACAAGAGTTTTTTCCGATTCGACAATCACTTATATGTTGCGTGATTCTTTGTTTCAGTCATTGTTGCGTCTGGCCAACGGAACAACCACTACAATGTTGACATGAAATTCTGTATACCTAGTCTGTGCATAATTCTATTGGTGTCTTATCTTTTGTTCTCGAAAAAAGGTCCCTATCTTCGTAAGATTGTACTTGGCAAGCTTAATATCCTCAAATTCACCTGAGATTCCTGTGAGATTGGAGTTAAATCCTTCACGAAAGGAATCTTCCTGAACTCAAAACTGTTTGTTTGTTTTTCGGGTGGTATTGATGCTGACTCTCTCTTGTCTATCAATCTGTTCAGGATATGTTTTGGGTAACCGTTATTAAGAAAAATTTGAAATAAACTCCGTAAATTCTTCTTCAGTAAAGTTCCATCCGAGATATAACACACTCTATTTTTTAATTCCTTTATTACATTTGAGGTGATGCGTTTACGGGATACATTGAAAAACTTGAGTTCGAGGACGTAACTTTATTTTTGTGGATACCTATTCTAGCTCTTAACTAACAACTATCTGTTTTTACCTATTGCTGGGGTATTTATGCACCTGCCCAATGGGCTCCGTGGACTTGCGCTTCCCAAAACTTTCTACTCCCTCTTGTACCTGAAAGTGACCGATATTCTTTGAAGGTTTAGGGTTAATGCAATTTGGGAATTTCCTTGACGGTAGAGAAAGTTGAGGGTCAAGTCCAAGAATGCCATTGTTACAATGTGCAGGTATCTTATGAATTATGGGGGTGACAAACTTGGTTCGGCACAGACACTGTGTCGAATCGCTTTTGTCGCCACATACCCCCTTACCAGTAATAACGTTACGATGAAAGATGAAGCAATTTGTATTGTACATTATTACTATGGAAAATTAGACAAAGAGAAAAAAATTGATACATAGGTACATTACGCACTCTTCTATCTGAGTGTGTAGTGCAATGTTCGCGATTATTATTTCCTTCAGTATTTTGGGGTTGGAAAGTTTGATCGGGTACAACTACGGATTGAGAATTAAACTCGCTTTCGGGTTCGCAGTCTTTCGTCAAAAGAAAGGCTGGTTTAAGTCGGTCTAAGGAGACCGTCGTTTTTTTGTCGCCTATTTGGATCACGAAATATTTATCATGGCGATATACAACTTCGTATGGTCCGTCGTCCGGAAATTGCAAGGGCGCGCGAACCGCATCTCGCCGAACAAAAACGTGCCTGGCAGTAGACAGGTCTTTGAAAATGAAGGTTGGTTTAGAACCATGCCGAATAACTGCGTTTGGCTTGACGTCGTTGAGTCGTATCTTCAATTTCTCTACGAAATCCGAATTTGCTTCCTGATTCGAAGGGGCAAAAAATTCGGCAGGAAGTCGAAGACTTGAACCGTAAATCATTTCAGCAGAAGTTGCATTCAAATCTTCTTTGATGCACGATCGAATTCCTAAAAGGACTTTTGGTAACGTTTTCAACCAATTGTCCGTGGCGTGGCACTTTATTGCTGCCTTAAGTTGGCGGTGGAACCGTTCGACCATGTCGTTAGCTTGAGGGTGGGTGGTAAGCTGTTGTACGTATGTATTTTGTACCGAGTAGCTTGCATAGTTCCCTAAATAAATTGGATTCGAACTGTCGACCTTGATCCGATGTTATTCTGAGCGGAACACCGAAACGCGAAATCCAGGTAGACAAAAAGGCTGAGGCCACAGTGGAGGCTTCCATATCTTCGATCGGCGCTATCTCCGGCCACCTCGAAAAACGGTCAATGCATGTAAAGCAATATCGGTAGCCTTGTGAATATGGCATTGTGATAATGTCGATGTGGACATGTTCGAATCTACCAGCTAAACTGTCAAACTGTTTGATTGGCGTGGAAACGTGACGAGTTATTTTATTTCGTTGACACGGGACACAACAGCGCGTCCACTCGTGACAGTCTTTATTCATCGATGGCCACACGAAACGCGAACTTCAATTTGTTCGTGGCTTTTATACCAGGGTGCGAAAGGTTGTGCAAAGAGTTTAAAATGTTTCGGCGAAACTGTTTTGGCACAAATGGTCTAACGCTTCCGTTGGTTAAATCACAGTAAATTTGAACGTTGAAATCGGGAAAATAAACTTTCTTTATGTTGAGGGAGTTTTCATTTCCGGATTCGAGGATTTTGCGTAATTCATCGTCGATTTCTTGCGCGACTGCGAGAGTACGATGGTCAACTACCTCGGAAATTTCTTCGATTCGAGATAATGCGTCGGCTACACTGTTGTCCTGGCCTTTGATATACCGTATATCTGTAGTGAATTGGCCAATATAGTCGAGTTGCCGAAATTGTCGAGGGGAACATTTAGCCGAATTTTGATTGAACGCGTATGTGAGTGGTTTGTGATCGGTGAATATCACGAAGTTTCGACCTTCCACGGCGTATTTGAAACGTTTTACAGCATAGTAAATTGCTAATAGTTCTCTGTCGTATGCGCTATATTTACGTTGAGCTGTAGAAAGAGATTTTGTGTAAAACGCTAATGGTTGCCATGCATTATTTGTTAATTGTTGTAAAGCGGCTCCTATCGCGTAATCGGAGGCATCTACCACAATGCTGATTGGTGCGCCAGGGATAGGGTGCGCTAACATAGTTGCGTCAACTAGAGCTTGCTTTACCAAGTTCAAAGCGTTAAGTGCGCTTTCATTCCACGAAATTTCTTTTCATTATACCTTTCAATTAGTCGGTTAAAGGTTGCAAGATTTGAGCTGCGTTGGAAATGAATCTTCGATAAAAATTTACCATGCCTAAGAATCTGCGAAGTTGTTTGATATTTTCTGGTTTGGGAAATTTCACGATAGCATCTACACGTTCTGCCAAAGGTTTTATGCCTTGTGAGTTAACACTATATCCGAGAAAAGTTATTTCGTTTACTCCGAAAACACATTTCGCCGGATTGATCACAACGCCGTACTCATTTAAACGTTTGAATAAAATGTTCAGGTGTTCGAAATGCTGCGTCTCGTTATCCGAAGCAATTAAAAAATCGTCAATGTACGCATAAACAAAATCCAAACCACGAATTATTTCGTCGACGAATCTTTGACAGGTTTGTGCAGCATTACGCAACCCAAACATTGTGTTAACGGCCTCGAAAAGACCGAACGGGGTAATGATCGCGGATTTTTCAATATCTTCTTCCGCGACAGGAATTTGATGGTAGGCTCTCACTAGATCGATCTTAGAGAATACTGTCTTACCATATAATTTCTGAGAGAAATCCTCGATATGAGGTGGCGTGTCCCTGTCGGGTATAGTCCTAGCGTTTAGGGCGCGATAGTCTCCACATGGACGTAGAGTGCCGTCTTTCTTGGGAACGCTGTGAAGTGGAGATGACTTGGGACTCTTCGATGGGCGAATGACTCCTTGTTCCATCATTACCTCGAATTCCGTCTGGATCTGCTTAAGACGGTCAGGGGCGAGTCGTCGTGCTTTACAGTGGATTGGTGGACCAGGTGTCGTTTCAATATAATAATAATAATAATAATAAAATAATAAATAAACCCGCACGGGTGTGGTTTGGTTTCTGCCACGCCACATGGGGGGTGACGTCCCCACGACCCGAGTTACCTGGGCAACCAAGGGTAAATGGTGGCAAACCCATGAACGAGAAGTGGAAACCGATATCATGGCAGAAGGTCGAGATGCCACTCCACCTGCTGGCTCGACCACCGTGAGGAGGACTGCCCGCAGGGGAGCTCGCAACGCACGTATCCAGTGTAGCCGCGAAATGAATATTGAAGTAATGCGAGCTTTTCATTACGTGAACGATTGCGAGGACAAACCACTTCTTGGATGGAGAAGAGAAATCTTCAAGGGATCGAATTATCCCAGAAGATCGCGATGTGCACAGCAGGCTGTGGATTTGCAAACCTATCACATCGTGCGGAAATTTCTGAACTAGTGGGAGGAACTGAAATGTTTTTTCACTGGTTCATATAAGAATTACCAGCTCAAGCTGAGAACGGGAGACCGATGAAGGATAATAATAATAATAATTTTATTGATCCTTTAAGACAAATCAATGTATAGGACATGTCATCAGAAAGAAAGAAGAAATACATTAGCTTACAATTATGACATCATTGAGATACTCATTAACATTATAATAACATCTACTTAACATTAACTTTTTAACAACTTTTTTGAATTTGCTAGAATCAAGAGCTCGAATATTGTGGGGCAAATGGTTATAAAGTTTGATGCATTGATAAGAAGGAGACATCTCAAACCTAGTTGTCCTATGCTTAGGCACAAACAATGTTCTTTCACTTCTGGTGCCATAGTTATGAAAACTAGACAACCGAGCAATACGTTCCTCATTTTCTTTTACATGTACAAGACACTTGAGAATGAAAATGGATGATAAAGTTAGAACATTATTTTCTATTCCTCAGAGTTCACGTCCATGTTAATAATTGTAATAAATTTCACAGGGAATTGGACATTCTTTATTATCAATATACAGTTATAATTTCGCCGACGTTTCGGAACGATTTGTTCCATTCTCAAGGCTGAAAATGATACATTTAAATAAACAAAACAATGCTGGTTTGAAAAAGTGATTACCTCATTAAATAAAAATTAAATAACTTCGATAATATTATCTCATTTCCGTTAAATATAAGAATAATAAGGGTATCCGATAAACAACTGTGCGATATGGTTCTCACGCAAAACATAAACAATTCACCAGCTGTCAACAAGATTAAAATATTATAATTATGACTGAGAAAATGTGCTGTCATTATTGGTCTTATACTTTCAGCATTTTCAACCAGCCAAGTCAAAAACAGGTGAACATGGACATAAATACAGAAACACGAAAACTCGAAAACAAATATTTACAATAGAGTTATGAATAATAAAATATAGTGAACAAGTTCTAATAAATAACATAAACCATATATCTGCTCTATCTATGGGGTAAATTTATTACAGAAATCAGGTTGTTGTACACACTACTCAGATTTTCAGTATCCTCTCCATAATTCACAGTGTTATATTTTTGTATATGAATCATCTCGCTCAATAAACGTCTGGAATAATTGGGTTCTCTATCTAAAATGGTGGTATTGTTGAAATTGAATTTATGTCCCTCTGTATGCGTGTGCTGGGTCAGTGCCGTCTTGTTAGTACGTTGTAGATGTTTTGTGTCATTTTCGTGCTGTCTTATTCTGTCATGCAAGTATTGCTTTGTCTGACCTATGTAAACCTTTTCACAGTTCTGGCACGCTATCTTATACACCACACCAGACTGTCTCGACAGTGGTGTGCTATCCTTCACTCTAGTGAAAAATCGTTTGTTGTTGTCTAAGGTGTTATAGAACGCAGCGGTGCAATTATACTCTTTGAATAATTTTTGTATTCTATAGGACAGCTTAGGGTAGAATACGAGTCTCGAGTATGTGTGTTGTAGGTTTTCATTATACTGTTGGTTGTTTGTCATGTTAGTGTTGTGGATGGGGTTGTTAACTGTTGGGCATTGTCTCTGTCTATAATCGTTCACAATTTTCTTTATGTAATATTTGGGGTAGTTGTTCGCCAAAAGAATGTCAAAGACATGTTTTATGTTTTCCTTCTCAAACTGTGAGTGTCCTAGTGAGAGAGCTCTGTGAATTAGGTTTGTAGCTACGTTTTTCTTCTGCTGTGCACTATGGTTGGATAAAAAATTAATACATCGTCCAGAGCTGGTTGGTTTCGTGAACCAGTTTGTAATTAATGTGTTGTTTTGTCGTATCACCATCACGTCCAAAAACGGTATGCTGTTGTTTTCTTCTCTTTCCACCGTAAAGGTGATTTTTTCATGGAAAGAATTGAAAACATTGAAGGTTGTTTCTATTTGATCTTTAGGTACTAATAATATCAAATCATCAACGTAAACTTTGATAAGAGGAATGTTAAATTTGAGCTTCTCAACAGCGTATTCGAGCAATTCAAGCATAACTAAATCGGCAAAAGATGGGCTGGTTGGAGATCCCATAGCTGTTCCATCTATCTGTTTATAAAATGTGTTGTTATATACGAAATAACTACTTTCAAAAGTCAAATCAACTAGACCGATGAAGTCATCTTTACTCAACTCATTGAAACAACTAATATAATTCCATCTCCTCATGATGATTCGTCTGACCAGTGTTTTTGGAATATTTGTGAAAAGCGATACAACATCTAGAGATATCAACTCGTAGTTGTTGGGGACATGGATGTTATTTAAATCTTCAACAAAAGAAAATGAGCTTTTCACACTGAATCTCGACGAACAGAGTACATCGCTCAAGATACCGTGTAAGAACTTCCCAATATTGTAACTAGGTGAACCAATACAACTAACTATGGGTCTGAAGCTAATATTCTGTTTATGGGTTTTTCTTAAACAATAAAATTTAGGAGGTATACTATTATGTCTACTTAATGTTCTGTACCGTAACTCATTGATGGTGTTAGTGTCTTTAAGTGTCTTGAGAAGTTTATTTATTTTGTCTTGGATTTTGTTTGTAGGATCTTTGTTTAAAATTTGGTATATGTTACTGTTACTAAGTAATTTATTTGCTTCACGAACATATTCTTCTTTATACATTACCACTGTAGTATTTCCTTTATCTGACCTTCCTACCATAATTTCAGGGTTGTTTTTAAGGAAATTAGACGTGATTTGGTAATGTTTTCTTAAAGGATCTTGGGATGTGGGTTGACCATCCATAAAGTTTTGGATTATCCTTGTACATCTTGATCTTATTCCGTTTTTTTCATCTTCTTCCAATGTAAATTTTTGGGTAAAACACTCTATATCCTTGATGAGGTCTAATACCGGTACATTTTTGGGGACTATACCGTGTTTCGGTCCCAAACCCAATATGATTCGAGCCTCTTTTGGGATTTCGGTGTTGGTGTAATTCTTGAGGAATTTCTCGCATTCATTGATTGTAATAGGTTGTCTCTGATCATCAATTAGTCGCTTCAACTTCTGTTTATTAAGTGTTCTTGTTCTTTGGAAAGCACACTCAAACTTTTTTATTGTGAATTGTCTCATTTTTGTACTGGTTTGTCCATCCAAACACGTCATAAGAACACTCATACATTCATCAATCGACCGCTGTAATTCTTTCTTTTTCCACAAAGTGATCTTGATTTCTATATTCAAAACAGATTTTCGGAAGTTTTCCATTATGTTATTGACTAGTGTGGTGTAAGGATGCTTCTCAAGTTGTAATGAGTAAATTTGTTTAACATTGTTTTTAATATGGTTGGGATATACTTTTTGTTTTCTACACTGTAATAGGAATATTGTGCGGTTTTTCAAAGATGCAAGTTTCATGTTAAGGTTCACGTAATCTTTACACATCGCGCATACATCATCTCCGGAACTCCACCTTATTCTATTAAAAAATCCCCCCGGTAAAACAGATTCCTCAGAGTTCACGTCCATGTTAATAATTGTAATAAATTTCACAGGGAATTGGACATTCTTTATTATCAATATACAGTTATAATTTCGCCGACGTTTCGGAACGATTTGTTCCTTTCTCAAGGCTGAAAATGATACATTTAAATAAACAAAACAATGCTGGTTTGAAAAAGTGATTACCTCATTAAATAAAAATTAAATAACTTCGATAATATTGTCTCATTTCCGTTAAATATAAGAATAATAAGGGTATCCGATAAACAACTGTGCGATATGGTTCTCACGCAAAACATAAACAATTCACCAGCTGTCAACAAGATTAAAATATTATAATTATGACTGAGAAAATGTGCTGTCATTATTGGTCTTATACTTTCAGCATTTTCAACCAGCCAAGTCAAAAACAGGTGAACATGGACATAAATACAGAAACACGAAAACTCGAAAACAAATATTTACAATAGAGTTATGAATAATAAAATATAGTGAACAAGTTCTAATAAATAACATAAACCATATATCTGCTCTATCTATGGAGTAAATTTATTACAGAAATCAGGTTGTTGTACACACTACTCAGATTTTCAGTATCCTCTCTATAATTCACAGTGTTATATTTTTGTATATGAATCATCTCGCTCAATAAACGTCTGGAATAATTGGGTTCTCTATCTAAAATGGTGGTATTGTTGAAATTGAATTTATGTCCCTCTGTATGCGTGTGTTGGGTCAGTGCCGTCTTGTTAGTACGTTGTAGATGTTTTGTGTCATTTTCGTGCTGTCTTATTCTGTCATGCAAGTATTGCTTTGTCTGACCTATGTAAACCGTTTCACAGTTCTGGCACGCTATCTTATACACCACACCAGACTGTCTCGACAGTGGTGTGCTATCCTTCACTCTAGTGAAAAATCGTTTGTTGTTGTCTAAGGTGTTATAGAACGCAGCGGTGCAATTATACTCTTTGAATAATTTTTGTATTCTATAGGACAGCTTAGGGTAGAATACGAGTCTCGAGTATGTGTGTTGTAGGTTTTCATTATACTGTTGGTTGTTTGTCATGTTAGTGTTGTGGATGGGGTTGTTAACTGCTGGGCATTGTCTCTGTCTATAATCGTTCACAATTTTCTTTATGTAATATTTGGGGTAGTTGTTCGCCAAAAGAATGTCAAAGACATGTTTTATGTTTTCCTTCTCAAACTGTGAGTGTCCTAGTGAGAGAGCTCTGTGAATTAGGTTTGTAGCTACGTTTTTCTTCTGCTGTGCACTATGGTTGGATAAAAAATTAATACATCGTCCAGAGCTGGTTGGTTTCGTGAACCAGTTTGTAATTAATGTGTTGTTTTGTCGTATCACCATCACGTCCAAAAACGGTATGCTGTTGTTTTCTTCTCTTTCCACCGTAATAAATAAATTACTTAGTAACAGTAACATATACCAAATTTTAAACAAAGATCCTACAAAGAAAATCCAAGACAAAATAAATAAACTTCTCAAGACACTTAAAGACACTAACACCATCAATGAGTTACGGTACAGAACATTAAGTAGACATAATAGTATACCTCCTAAATTTTATTGTTTAAGAAAAACCCATAAACAGAATATTAGCTTCAGACCCATAGTTAGTTGTATTGGTTCACCTAGTTACAATATTGGGAAGTTCTTACACGGTATCTTGAGCGATGTACTCTGTTCGTCGAGATTCAGTGTGAAAAGCTCATTTTCTTTTGTTGAAGATTTAAATAACATCCATGTCCCCAACAACTACGAGTTGATATCTCTAGATGTTGTATCGCTTTTCACAAATATTCCAAAAACACTGGTCAGACGAATCATCATGAGGAGATGGAATTATATTAGTTGTTTCACTGAGTTGAGTAAAGATGACATTTTATAAACAGATAGATGGAACAGCTATGGGATCTCCAACCAGCCCATCTTTTGCCGATTTAGTTATGCTTGAATTGCTCGAATACGCTGTTGAGAAGCTCAAATTTAACATTCCTCTTATCAAAGTTTACGTTGATGATTTGATATTATTAGTACCTAAAGATCAAATAGAAACAACCTTCAATGTTTTCAATTCTTTCCATGAAAAAATCACCTTTACGGTGGAAAGAGAAGAAAACAACAGCATACCGTTTTTGGACGTGATGGTGATACGACAAAACAACACATTAATTACAAACTGGTTCACGAAACCAACCAGCTCTGGACGATGTATTAATTTTTTATCCAACCATAGTGCACAGCAGAAGAAAAACGTAGCTACAAACCTAATTCACAGAGCTCTCTCACTAGGACACTCACAGTTTGAGAAGGAAAACATAAAACATGTCTTTGACATTCTTTTGGCGAACAACTACCCCAAATATTACATAAAGAAAATTGTGAACGATTATAGACAGAGACAATGCCCAGCAGTTAACAACCCCATCCACAACACTAACATGACAAACAACCAACAGTATAATGAAAACCTACAACACACATACTCGAGACTCGTATTCTACCCTAAGCAGTCCTATAGAATACAAAAATTATTCAAAGAGTATAATTGCACCGCTGCGTTCTATAACACCTTAGACAACAACAAACGATTTTTCACTAGAGTGAAGGATAGCACACCACTGTCGAGACAGTCTGGTGTGGTGTATAAGATAGCGTGCCAGAACTGTGAAAAGGTTTACATAGGTCAGACAAAGCAATACTTGCATGACAGAATAAGACAGCACGAAAATGACACAAAACATCTACAACGTACTAACAAGACGGCACTGACCCAACACACGCATACAGAGGGACATAAATTCAATTTCAACAATACCACCATTTTAGATAGAGAACCCAATTATTCCAGACGTTTATTGAGCGAGATGATTCATATACAAAAATATAACACTGTGAATTATAGAGAGGATACTGAAAATCTGAGTAGTGTGTACAACAACCTGATTTCTGTAATAAATTTACCCCATAGATAGAGCAGATATATGGTTTATGTTATTTATTAGAACTTGTTCACTATATTTTATTATTCATAACTCTATTGTAAATATTTGTTTTCGAGTTTTCGTGTTTCTGTATTTATGTCCATGTTCACCTGTTTTTGACTTGGCTGGTTGAAAATGCTGAAAGTATAAGACCAATAATGACAGCACATTTTCTCAGTCATAATTATAATATTTTAATCTTGTTGACAGCTGGTGAATTGTTTATGTTTTGCGTGAGAACCATATCGCACAGTTGTTTATCGGATACCCTTATTATTCTTATATTTAACGGAAATGAGACAATATTATCGAAGTTATTTAATTTTTATTTAATGAGGTAATCACTTTTTCAAACCAGCATTGTTTTGTTTATTTAAATGTATCATTTTCAGCCTTGAGAAAGGAACAAATCGTTCCGAAACGTCGGCGAAATTATAACTGTATATTGATAATAAAGAATGTCCAATTCCCTGTGAAATTTATTACAATTATTAACATGGACGTGAACTCTGAGGAATCTGTTTTACCGGGGGGATTTTTTAATAGAATAAGGTGGAGTTCCGGAGATGATGTATGCGCGATGTGTAAAGATTACGTGAACCTTAACATGAAACTTGCATCTTTGAAAAACCGCACAATATTCCTATTACAGTGTAGAAAACAAAAAGTATATCCCAACCATATTAAAAACAATGTTAAACAAATTTACTCATTACAACTTGAGAAGCATCCTTACACCACACTAGTCAATAACATAATGGAAAACTCCCGAAAATCTGTTTTGAATATAGAAATCAAGATCACTTTGTGGAAAAAGAAAGAATTACAGCGGTCGATTGATGAATGTATGAGTGTTCTTATGACGTGTTTGGATGGACAAACCAGTACAAAAATGAGACAATTCACAATAAAAAAGTTTGAGTGTGCTTTCCAAAGAACAAGAACACTTAATAAACAGAAGTTGAAGCGACTAATTGATGATCAGAGACAACCTATTACAATCAATGAATGCGAGAAATTCCTCAAGAATTACACCAACACCGAAATCCCAAAAGAGGCTCGAATCATATTGGGTTTGGGACCGAAACACGGTATAGTCCCCAAAAATGTACCGGTATTAGACCTCATCAAGGATATAGAGTGTTTTACCCAAAAATTTACATTGGAAGAAGATGAAAAAAACGGAATAAGATCAAGATGTACAAGGATAATCCAAAACTTTATGGATGGTCAACCCACATCCCAAGATCCTTTAAGAAAACATTACCAAATCACGTCTAATTTCCTTAAAAACAACCCTGAAATTATGGTAGGAAGGTCAGATAAAGGAAATACTACAGTGGTAATGTATAAAGAAGAATATGTTCGTGAAGCAAATAAATTACTTAGTAACAGTAACATATACCAAATTTTAAACAAAGATCCTACAAAGAAAATCCAAGACAAAATAAATAAACTTCTCAAGACACTTAAAGACACTAACACCATCAATGAGTTACGGTACAGAACATTAAGTAGACATAATAGTATACCTCCTAAATTTTATTGTTTAAGAAAAACCCATAAACAGAATATTAGCTTCAGACCCATAGTTAGTTGTATTGGTTCACCTAGTTACAATATTGGGAAGTTCTTACACGGTATCTTGAGCGATGTACTCTGTTCGTCGAGATTCAGTGTGAAAAGCTCATTTTCTTTTGTTGAAGATTTAAATAACATCCATGTCCCCAACAACTACGAGTTGATATCTCTAGATGTTGTATCGCTTTTCACAAATATTCCAAAAACACTGGTCAGACGAATCATCATGAGGAGATGGAATTATATTAGTTGTTTCACTGAGTTGAGTAAAGATGACTTCATCGGTCTAGTTGATTTGACTTTTGAAAGTAGTTATTTCGTATATAACAACACATTTTATAAACAGATAGATGGAACAGCTATGGGATCTCCAACCAGCCCATCTTTTGCCGATTTAGTTATGCTTGAATTGCTCGAATACGCTGTTGAGAAGCTCAAATTTAACATTCCTCTTATCAAAGTTTACGTTGATGATTTGATATTACTAGTACCTAAAGATCAAATAGAAACAACCTTCAATGTTTTCAATTCTTTCCATGAAAAAATCACCTTTACGGTGGAAAGAGAAGAAAACAACAGCATACCGTTTTTGGACGTGATGGTGATACGACAAAACAACACATTAATTACAAACTGGTTCACGAAACCAACCAGCTCTGGACGATGTATTAATTTTTTATCCAACCATAGTGCACAGCAGAAGAAAAACGTAGCTACAAACCTAATTCACAGAGCTCTCTCACTAGGACACTCACAGTTTGAGAAGGAAAACATAAAACATGTCTTTGACATTTTTTTGGCGAACAACTACCCCAAATATTACATAAAGAAAATTGTGAACGATTATAGACAGAGACAATGCCCAGCAGTTAACAACCCCATCCACAACACTAACATGACAAACAACCAACAGTATAATGAAAACCTACAACACACATACTCGAGACTCGTATTCTACCCTAAGCTGTCCTATAGAATACAAAAATTATTCAAAGAGTATAATTGCACCGCTGCGTTCTATAACACCTTAGACAACAACAAACGATTTTTCACTAGAGTGAAGGATAGCACACCACTGTCGAGACAGTCTGGTGTGGTGTATAAGATAGCGTGCCAGAACTGTGAAAAGGTTTACATAGGTCAGACAAAGCAATACTTGCATGACAGAATAAGACAGCACGAAAATGACACAAAACATCTACAACGTACTAACAAGACGGCACTGACCCAACACACGCATACAGAGGGACATAAATTCAATTTCAACAATACCACCATTTTAGATAGAGAACCCAATTATTCCAGACGTTTATTGAGCGAGATGATTCATATACAAAAATATAACACTGTGAATTATAGAGAGGATACTGAAAATCTGAGTAGTGTGTACAACAACCTGATTTCTGTAATAAATTTACCCCATAGATAGAGCAGATATATGGTTTATGTTATTTATTAGAACTTGTTCACTATATTTTATTATTCATAACTCTATTGTAAATATTTGTTTTCGAGTTTTCGTGTTTCTGTATTTATGTCCATGTTCACCTGTTTTTGACTTGGCTGGTTGAAAATGCTGAAAGTATAAGACCAATAATGACAGCACATTTTCTCAGTCATAATTATAATATTTTAATCTTGTTGACAGCTGGTGAATTGTTCATGTTTTGCGTGAGAACCATATCGCACAGTTGTTTATCGGATACCCTTATTATTCTTATATTTAACGGAAATGAGACAATATTATCGAAGTTATTTGATTTTTATTTAATGAGGTAATCACTTTTTCAAACCAGCATTGTTTTGTTTATTTAAATGTATCATTTTCAGCCTTGAGAAAGGAACAAATCGTTCCGAAACGTCGGCGAAATTATAACTGTATATTGATAATAAAGAATGTCCAATTCCCTGTGAAATTTATAACAATTATTTTCTATGAATATGGGTCTACAGGACGAACGTGGAGGTATGCTGAATATCATCCGTAAAATACGTTTTTGTATTATGAAAGCTCTCCCAACGTCTGAACTGTTTCCCCATAGTAGAATATTGTACGTTAAGTGACTATAAACCAAGCTGTAATAGACATTCATGAGTGATTCAGAGGGAAGTGAGTTTTTCACCCTATTTATAGCATAGTAAGAACTGTTCAATTTTTTGCACACAGAATCAATGTGCAAACCCCATTTTAAATTATTGTCCAGGTAAATGCCAAGAAATTTTGCACTATTTTTAGATAGAATAACACTATTTAAATGATGCAGCACCAGTACACGATCACCCTGTCCAATTGTGAAGTAGATACATTCGGTTTTATTTATGTTTATCATTAAGTTGTTTTTATGACACCAGTTCACGAAACTTTCCAATAACAGTTGACATAGGGACTATGGTGTTTGGTTCCATGCTTAATTGCTTCCTTCCTGAATACGGGTGGCCGAGTAAGTTCAGGGTATTCTTCTAAAAGTCGATGATACACTGATTCGCCATTTACCACTTTCACGAAAGAAACATCTGCTTTTACTGGTTTACCGTTTGTTGAAAATTTCGTCAGTGAATCACACAAACGCCTGTTTCTCGCGTCTACTAGTAGTCCATAATACGACAAGAAGTCTATACCGATAATAGGTGTGTTTACGTCCGCCACTACAAATTTCCACCCAAAACTTCGTCGGAGGGAGAGGTCCAATTTCAACGCGATAGTGCCGTATGTACTGATGCGTGTGCCGTTCGCTGCATAAAGTTCATACGTGTTTTTGCATCGGTCCTTTCAGGCGATTTCGCGGATAAACACACAAGTCCGCTCCTGTATCGACAAGAAAAGATACTTTTGTCTGTCTGTCGGTAACGAATATGCGGCGAGCCTTCGAGTCGTCATCGTGAGCCGCGTCTACGGACGACTTTTGTCGTTTCTCGACGACCAGTTGCACGGAGAGTTGCACTTTCTGGCCTTATTTCCGATATTCCGATATTCTTTGAAGGTTTAGGGTTGATGCAATTTGGGAATTTCCTTGACGGTAGAGAAAGTTGAGGGTGAAGTCCAAGAATGCCATTGTTACAATGTGCAGGTATCCTATGAATTATGGGGGTGACAAACTTGGTTCGGCACAGACACTGTGTCGAATCGCTTTTGTCGCCTCACATTCATTTTCTGATTATAAGGGTGATAGGAATGGAAATTTATGTATAATGTATCTGAAATAAACGTTTTTTTTTGTCTGCTGGAATTGCACATATCAAATCATCAACAAACTTGTAAAAAAAAGGGTAAATGGAACTGAACTGTAGGTAAAATTATTGAATTCTTCTAAAATTTTGTAAAATAAAGCCCCTGTTCAAAAATGTGACTTCATTGAAATTCCTTTTTTTTGACTAACTTTGACACATGCACTCTTCAAAATCTAAAATAAATTCTACTTATAGAACATAGAGAAATATCTTCAACTTAAATTTACAATTTAAACACTTTCCCTTGTAAATGAAGTTGAATAAAAGAGATAAATATGAGATAAAGAGGTAAATAATGTGACATCCTTATAATGTTGTCAATTGTCCTGTGTCACATAAGTCCCATTTCTCACATAGAAGCTTAAAACGTGCCTTTTGCAACGGTTTCGTCATGATGTCTGCTACTTGATGTTCTGTAGAGATCTGTTGGATAACCAGTTTTCCCTCTGTCACTTTTTCTCTGATAAAAAAGTGTTTGATGAAAATATGTTTGGTTCTACGGTGAAACTCTGGATTCTGAGCGAGTCTGACTGCTGCCGAATTGTCCACTTGAATGATCGGAACTTCTTTCAGTTTCGTGATCGCTCTGAAGAGTCGACTCAGCCAGATCGCCTCTTTTGCTCCCTCGTTGGCTGCTATGATCTCTGCTTCAGTTGTTGAGGTGGCGACTACTGCTTGCCGTTGACTCATCCAGGAAATCGCTCCATCAGTTGTTCTGCACCCTCCAAAATCTGCATCGCTGTAAACATCTAAAGAACGTTTTTCTGGATTGCTCTGGTAGACTATTCCCATATATAATGTCCCTAATCTAATTTTTTTCTCAGCTTTCCCTGAAACGAAAGATTATGTGTTCTTGAGTATTGGAGTTGTAACTGGCTCACACCCTATATATATATATATATGAACCCCTGTTACGCTGTGACCTCCGTTAAGTAGACTGGGCGACCTCACCTCCGGGTGAAGGAGTAGTCTCAATGGAATAATTTTTGTTGATATATGGAGAGGGGAAGCCAAAGAACAAAATTACCGAGAGAGGGGAAAACATTTTTGCTGAAAAAATTTTGTTTGAACAATCGAGGCGCTGTAGCCTCCGCTTATATTTCTTGTAGTGTGAACGTTACAACCTCCGGCGGTGTTGCCAAATTTCGGAGGTGAGTAGGTGAAGTGAATATATAAAATTCAATATTCATATATTGGATGCAGGTGGCTTGGTTTTTCAAGGTCGATTCATGTCTATGAAGGAGTCGGAGATCGGGGAGTATTCTTGTTGTTGTGGATTCGAAACGGTATTTATCGTTTCGTCAAAATATCTTCAATTGAAGAATTTTTAGCCGAAATGATCTTGAACGATTAGGTTGGAATCAATGGTGAAGAATATGTGGTCAAATTCGAAACTCCTTGCGACCAGTGAACCTTGAATAATTTAATTTTCAAAGGAAATCAATAAGTCTTGAAATTATTGAAACCTCTAGCCATTTGCCACGATTCATCCCAACAACTTGTGAAATAGTAATCTGATTCCAAAGCTGGGACTGGTATAATAATAAAGATACAAAAATGAATAAATCGAAGGTTTCATTTTGGGGAACTATAACCTAAATTCAGAATTTCGTGGAAATCGAATCTTTTGTAACATGAATAAAAACTCACGAAATTAATAAAAAATTGTAATATCAATATACATATTTTGAATTGTGTGAGATCGCTAAAAAAATCCCATCGCAATGCTGCGAAATGGAGTTCTTGGAGAAAATAACTGCAGTTTTTTTCGCAAATCGATAACTAAATAGTAAGAATGAAAATAGCCACAGAAATTGGGGTGAGGGGTTTTTCGTGATTTTCCAATAGTAGCAATTCCAAAAATTATTGAATCAAACAATAACGGAAGGGAATTATATCAAGACGTTCTTCTACTACAATTGGAAAGAAACAAATTTTCAAATAAAATGGGAGAGTGAATAATTAATTGGTATAAGTGCAGCTTTTGAATAGATACAATACTCGCCATAAAGAATCATCATTTATTTGATGCATGGAAATATGTAATTGTTATAAAGGACTTACGGAAAGACATAATAATCTTTATCTACTCCCATAGAATAATATATTCATTATTCAACTCATTTTGATCTGTAATAGTCTCCATAAACCAATAGTGTGAGGTAATAATAACTCACGCCTATAACTCACTATAATACAAATAGGAAAAATGTAGCTTACGAAATGAATAAGAAAGTCGAATCGTTTGGGAACTCTATTTCAGACATCAAGGTAACGTTCTCGCCATCCATTTCTACATTTTCTTAGGTCTGAATATCCAAAAATTGCATTTGGAAAACGTGAATTTTTGACGTTTTCTACGGTATTCGATATCGATTAGATTTTCGACCACAGAAATCGCTTTTGACAACTGTTGTCAATTTTGAAAATGCTGATTGATTCGAATTTCACTGAAGAAGTCGACGGTAAAGTATAGTGTTCAATTCGCGGAAATGGTCATAACACACTTGATGAATTACACCCCTCGCCTGTGCAAAATTGATCTGCGTGTGTTATGACTTACATTACCGCTCATTGAACAATATACTATAAAATATCATAACCAAAAGAATGTCATATTTATAAATTCGTTCAACCAATAGCTCAACATAATATTGGGCGGGTAACTGAGGGAATGCGGATTGTACGAGTATATAAGAATTCAATTTATATCGACATATATTGCTAAGCATCTCATTTTCTTATTCATTAGGATAAAGAAGGGATATTCCAAACGGAATACTTTCTGTTATCACAAACTGAATCATCATTTGGACAGGGTTATTGGATGTTGTAAACTATTCTCAAATTTAGTTCTGATATAACTATACCCTAATTTAGTTCTGATGTAACTATATCCTTTAAAAAAAATGTGGGGTGATCTTATTTATTGAACGTAATTTTCGAAGGAATTCTGCCCACTTAATTTTTCGAATAGTCTTCCAATCATACTTTTACTGTCATAAATTTTTCCAAGCAACGATGATTCTTATTCTTGTCTTTCGTATATCGCACATAGATTTCAATTAAGTGACATTCTTTTTCAATACCATTCCCCTTTTGACAGCTTTTGAATTTCATAACTCTTCTAATAATTTCGAACTTTAAGCTCACTGATTCTTCTTTTCAACGGCTTTTTACTTTGTGTATTTTTCCAACAGCAACGGGAATAAATATTAATTTTGTCAATTCGTTTCAGAAGTGGGAGGCCGGTATTATAAATGCAAAAAAGTAACTTGGTCAATAAGAACAACTGAAAGAACACCCCTCGAAAATTAAAAAAAAAATACCATTTAAGAGATGGTTTTAGTCATTCTTTTCGCTTCGGTATAAAATCTATTCTAAATATCCTCATGTCTTCATCCTAGTAAATTTATTACTAAAAAGCATTTACTCTTGAATAAAAGGAATGATCAATTTTATCCTTCCGAACGAGAACATACAGAAAATGAAGGAAAACTTGTGTTGAGCCGAAATCGGTTTCCAGATGAAAAACGAAGGAAATAGCAAGCAGTATAACCTACTGCTTGCTCGACGACAAAAAAACAAAAAGCTCAACACTCCTTAACAAAATGCGTCAAAGAAAATATTAGCTTGTGGGATAACAAATTCGTAAAATAATTCTTTCAAACTCATTCTTATATTATTTTATATATTTATTGTTTACACCTATTTGTTGAGAGGTTTGTTTTTATGTGGTACATAATTTATTTTCGAGATTTCATTTTTTTGTTAAACCCAATCATCCAAAGTAGGTCTCATTTAAGACATGGTTTCGACCATTTTCTTCGCTGCAGTATGAAATTTTATCTAAATATATTCATTCCTTCATCCCAATAAATTCATAACCTAATGTAGGCCACTGACGAGGACTCTCTACGGGACTTTCGGGCATCCAGCATCGCACGAATGCTCGAAAAGAGTCCCGTGTATGGTCTATCTAGACTACCCTTCGACGTTCGAGGTAGGAACTTGGAAGCCCATGTATTACATATCCAGAACCTCGAAAATTTCTAGCGATTATCGAAAGAATTTCAAGATATTGAGGTCGGAATCACGGACGAGATCACTGTCAATTTTTTTTTACGGCTTCAGTAATTTTTTTATAATTACATTCTCGGACTGAAAAATGCGAATCAACCTACTAGGTGATTAGACGAGCACTCAAAAGCTACATACACCAAAAGCTATTTGATTCGTATTTTAAATTTTGAATTCAGTTGCTTGCTGACAGGTTTAGGCTCGTTTACTTGTTTACGCTGTTTGGTTGCATACTTTTTTTGTAAGATGAAGCTCTTGATGAGAACATTGATTTTAAATTTTTGGGGTCGATCATTCGTAGACATTCAACTTTCGAGAGAAAGGAACAAACACTATAAATTTTCTGGCTCGCTGTGGAGTCTTGATGGTGAGACTCTCTCTCGAACTAAATATGCTCGACTGTTTTGGAGTTACATCCATTATCATTCACTTAATAACTCTAAAATACGATCGAATTTAAATTCACCAAAAAGTATATTCCGAAAAGGAAATGATGCGAAATTCTGTGAGGATCGTATTATAAGAAAGATTCATTTTCACATCTAACCTATTCGTTAAGTTTGGCTGAAATTCTGCATGAACTTTTGAGTCGACATATTTCATCCAAAATACCATATTTCAGTTGGATCGAATCTGAAATCTTGAATATATGGTGACAATAACATTTCGGATCTGCTGAATCATCGGGTGGAATTTGAGGAAGCATAATTTTGATGCTCGCAAATAAAGCCGCTTCGTGAATTTCGAATCTTCAAGTACTTTCTTTCGGAAATTATTCTGCTCTCGAGAGGCAAACTTTCATATATCTTGAAAAATATGTTACTAAAAAAACCTAATGCTTATGTTATGATCAACAAACGAATAGAATTATTTCTTATTAAGTGTTCATTATTGAAAGTCTCCAACTTTTTTCAAGGAACCTGTTTAAGAAGGGTGATTCCACCTTTCTCTTGAATCTGTTTCTGTGGAGAAATGTTCGCAGTTTATCTTAAAAGGAAACTTTTAAAATGCAATCAGTCACAAAGTTTTTTCCTTTTTCAAAATTCGACGAAGCGGAGAAATTATGTAGGACTATTCACCTTTGACGACGAAGCTCCAGTTCGTATATCGTCTAAATATTGGTGCAATGTATAAGGATAAGAATTTATAATTATTTTTTGGGATGATTTCGTTAGGCCCTAAGAACTAAAAAACTCAATTCGTGTAGGTGAAAAAAAATAAACGTCATTAGAAAACCGGCTCGTAATTCAGTTTCGGGGAAAATATACTGTATTCAGTCGTACTAGTGTATTTCAATGAAATCTGGTATCTGCAATTTTTTTATTCTTAGACAAACTCTGGTAATCTTGCAACATAAAAGAAGAAAGAACCTAATGAAGCTTTTAACAACGACAATAACAAATGTTCCGTTTGCACATTTTTTTAGTTATCTTATGGTCGGGTCAGAAATATCGACCTCCGAACTTTTAACAAACGATTCATATTACATCAACCAGACGATTTTATGGTTCGAAAGAATGCCAGATGTTGTTTTGATACACTTTTTTATGCACCTGCTCCGTACGAGTATGGTTTACAGTGTTGCCATTTATGGAGGTGACAACGAACTGAATGTCTCTTCGACTTATTTCTCCATATATAGGACGGCGCACTAGCGCTGGTGGTATATAGCTGAACTAAAAGATTGTACAGTACAGAAATATGGTGCGTTCTGACCTCAAAACGATTTTTTGATATGTTGATCCCTGAAGTCTCCTGAGTCTAACAAGCTAAGAAACAAGGCAAAACGTTGTGACCTCCGATTTCGGAGGTGAGAGCGTTATATATGAGGTGACAACGCTTGTTGAGTTTATATTTTGGAGGTGACAATGACCATTAATAACTATATATATATATATATATATATATATATATATATATATATATATATATTTGTCTGGCAGACGTATCCAGTCCCGGTACGTTCTTAAGGCGTCCTAAGACCCACATGATCCGTATGTTTTTTACGAGTATATATGCAAAAAGTGGGCCCTTTCAAAATATAACTCCCTAGGCACATTGAGAGGGGAAAAATTTTGTTTCATTCAAAAAAGTTGTATATCTGATAGTCCTGTTCAGACCCGATACATTGCGCCAACTTTTCAATCCCACATATACTGCACCGGCAAATACGATCAACGTTTTCGATCCCAGCACTGTTGCCAGATTGTCGGGATCAGTCGCTACGATTTCAATGTATAAAAGGGATTGAAAGAGTAGATGTTATGGCAAGAATTTGTATATGTGTTAGTGAGTCGACGGGAAGACTAAATATCTTCACGAAGTGAACAATTTTGCTGTCTGTGAAGATGAAATTCATCATTCTCATTTGTTGAATCAATTTTTTATAGTCGCTGACTTGGATTTTCCGAAATATTAGTTTTAGGATTACGTCCCATTATTTTTCGAGTTACTCTCAACAAGCCCTTCCATTTGATGCCCATATTGTAGAAGTGAATAACTATAACTATTTCGAAATCTTGGATGGTCCGCCATATTGGATTAAGAATAACATCGCATTATGTTTCAAGTTACTTTCATCAAGCCCTTTGACTTGATATTATATATTATAGGGCACAGGCATTTTGAATGAGCAATAATCCATTTTGCCTCATTAGATTATTATGCTGTTTGAAATGATTACGAATAGATCGTATGATTCGTACGAATGAAATTTTGATGCTTATCATTATCCGTGATTTTGTTTCGTTTGTATGCAATGTGCTGAGGATGAGATCTTTCATTCTTAGCGAGTAGATGTATTTAATTTTCAGATTTTTACCTCTGGATCGATTCAGTATTATTTTTTTTTAGGATATTATTTTTCGGTACTTGTGTTTATTACCCTTCTGTAGGTTAGGTGTACTGAAGCCTTGTAGTTTAGTGATTAGTTACTCTTTGTTAATTTTTCTGAATACTATGTTCATGGAATATTATTATTATTATCAACAAACTACTTTTTTTGATACTGTGGGAATAATTATCTCATTTTTCGACATTTCCACTCATTGAAATTTTAAGAATCTGACCTAACAAAACTATTGTTTTCAAATTCTCTTAGAAAAACCGCATATTAAAGAAAATTAAACCGAAAACAAAAAATCTGACACATTTCCTTGCTGTTTTCATGAATGAAATATTTGATTTTTCCTTTTTCCCTTTTAATATTTCTTCGCGGTTCGGCTGGAAGTTTGAATTATTTGAACGCATATATTATCACGTGATGTGAAAAAGGCTGAATGCTGGTGTAGCTTGACACTGCAAAAAAAATTAGAATCAACTCTGGATGCCGTCATATATAACGAATTACATGGTGTCAGGATTAAACATTCTTCATATACTCGTATTTCAGGAGGTGATTCTAAATATCGAAACTAGAAGATATTTCCATATCTACTCAGGTTCTTAATGCATTCCACGGGTGACCTCTAAAGTACCGTTAGTTGGTTAGTTCTGCACCAAAATTTATCGAATTTAAATGAAATTGATAGCATGGAGTTTTCTGGATGAACTTGATCGTTTGATTGTAAAAGAACTGATTGATTCTCATTAGCAGCAGAGATAATAGGGGGCGTCTCAAAAAATCAATTTCAATTTTTGAGTTGATGATCTTATTGAAATTTCTGTCGAAGAAATGGGCTCCTAAAATATTTTCAAATTGAAAGCGTTACGTAACCCCTATCTCGGAATAAAAGTATTTTAGTGTGATGAAATGCATTCTAAGTCATTTTATGTCTATAGGATGGGGCTTCGTAGTGCCGTACCTCTTTTGCTCCGAAATGGTTGAGGAGACCATGTCTTCGACTAACATAATCGGTTATCAGACATGGGTGGATACAGCTCTTCTTCATGGGGGGGTAATATGATTGAAAACCATTAAATCAGGTAGTTCAGGTACACAACATCCTCAAATAAACTTTGAAACGTGATTTCTTCTTAGGTCTTCGATACTCATTACCCCCCCCCCCCGTAAATCCGCCCTATTATCAGACGATACAGTTTATCCAGAAACCCCCATGTACTGAATTTCATTTAAATCTGACAAATGATGACATAGTTATCGCAAATTAGTTGGACTTTAGAGGTCATGCGTCATGCTGAAGAGCCTCTAGCACTGGTGTTTTAGGGCCTTAGGTGATATAATCTAACTTTGAACTCCACTCTCCAGAATCACCCCCTGAAATATATGAACGTTGAACCCGGACACCCTGTATTCCTTTACAACGCCTTTATTATGGTTATGGAGTAAAAGGATTTGCAGTGACCCCAGTGAAGCAATGGAGGTCAAAATGGGAATACCACAGGGAACGGTGTTGGGGCCAATTTTATTTCTGGTCTATATCAACAGTATTGGCTTCATTAACGGGTTTGGGGGCCATGTAATCTCATTTGCAGACGATACAGCAATTGTATTCACGGGGAGTAGTTGGAATGAGGCTTTTGAAAGATCGGAACGGGGACTGAGGTGTATGCGGATATGGCTTAATTATAACCTACTGAGTCTGAATGTAGAAAAGACTAAATTTATCACTTTCACCCTATTGCAGAACAACCAACCGCGGCTGAACAGCTCCATATCCATGAGAGGGAGTGTCTTGACTCAGTAAATTGCAACTGTCCTGTTATCGAGAGGACGGAAAAGATCAAGTATCTTGGAGGGTGGTACTTATAAGTGCAAAAGCTTTCAGGGAATGATTCCTTGTAGGCATAAGCTAGGGGGCATTTCCTTTAAATATTACATTCTTCCAAATATGAGGAAAAAATACTATTTTCCTCTTGGGAGCGCTGAAAATTAAATCCTTAGACGTCTGTCAGCTACATTGTAAAAATATTCATTTGAGAGTATTTTGATAACGCACCACTGGTTTCCAGTTGAAACCGCAGTATATCACGTGATTAGCCAGGTATATAATTGACGTATTCGATTTTGTGGACATGTCTTACAAATGAATATTTTTTCAATTTTTTTGTGATCTTTTGATGCTTTTCACGTTAGCCCGTATTCTAACTCAAAATCGTACATTCATCCCCAAAACCCGAAGAGGGCTCGAGAGAAACGTAAACATTTTAAATATTCATTGATCTATCATGGTTTTTTGGTGGACTATGGCGAAAAGGTTGATCTATCATAAAGTAGTTTGCTGAGCTCTACTAGTTCCTTAATAATCAAATGAAATATATTGTGTACCTACATGGGTGCCCACATGTAGGTGGACACGGCTCCGTCTTGAGATTTTGATCCCTTTGTCATTTTTCAGCACAACAAACATACCGTCATAATATGATATTGACATTCTGAATATGAATTTTGAAATGGAAAATGTAAAAAATTTCTCTTTTGCCCCCCTTTGTGATTGTCCATGAACGAATCTTGTAAATCGGAAACAAGAAAATTTAGTATGTGACTGTAACTTCTTCTCTGTTCACAAAATGCCATTTTTTCAGCACGTAAAAAAGTCTCTCTTCCTACTTTCGAAAGGAGACCCCTACTCGAAGACACACGTACCTACTTGGTAACACTTTGTTTACAGTAATATTCATCGGGTTTGTATAAGCTTCCATACCGGAGAATCTGCAGTTCATATTGATTTCAAGAGAATCCAATATCAAATCTACGAGTCTATTCGAAATATTCACTAAGACCCATGACGACGTTCGTCCATACCGGGATCGTATAAGTACTCGAATAGTGTATTTGAGGTGTATGAACGGAAAACAGCGTTGCCATATTTAGGGACCCAATGCGTTGGTCAACTATACGAATTATATACAGCAAGTTGATGTCGACTGAAGCGCCCTCGCACTGGCCAAACACTGAAACTTTTCCATATATAATCACATGTAAAACCGACTTTTCAGACCCGGCTGAAAATGCACCCCTAGCATCCCCTCAGACCCCTCATAACTTTTCTATAGACGAACGTTACCAGTCCCGAAGCCGGGTCTGAAAACGTCACTTTTGGACTGAAAAGTCGGTCGAGTATACCGATTTGGGTCTGTATGTGCGGTCGAACAAATCTATATATATATATATTTGATGTATTTTAAGAGTCCAATATTATTTATATAGGTAGGTAGGTTAAGGGTGTATTTCGACTCGCTACTTAGTATTTGGAGGCTTTTATTTCATCTGCTCTTTAAATTTTACTTGCCAAGCTGAAGAAGGACCGAAGTGGCCCGAAAGCTTGGCAAGTAAAATTTAAAGAGCAGATGAAATAAAAGCCCCCAAATACTGAGTAGCGAGTCGAAATACACCCTTAACCTACCTACCTATATATATATATATATATATATATATATATATATATATATATATATATATATTTGTCTGGCAGACGTATCCAGTCCCGGTACGTTCTTAAGGCGACCTGAGACCCACATGATCCGTATGTTTTTTACGAGTATATATGCAAAAAATGGGCTCTTTTAAAATATAACTCCCTAGGCACATAGAGAGGGGAGAAATTTTTTTTCATTCAAAAAAGTTGTATATCTGATAGTCCTGTTCAGACCCGATACATTGCGCCAACTTTTCAATCCCACATATACTGCACCGGCAAATACGATCAACGTTTTCGATCCCGGCACTGTTGCCAGATTGTCGGGATCAGTCGCTACGATTTCAATGTATAAAAGGGATTGAAAGAGTAGGTGTTATGGCAAGAATTTGTATTATGGAAGACTGAATATCTTCACGAAGTGAACAATTTTGCTATCTGTGAAGATGAAGTTCCTCATTCTCATTTGTTGAATCAATTTTTTCTTGTCACTGACTTGGATTTTCCGAAATATTAGTTTTAGGATTACGTCACATTATTTTTCGCGTTACTCTCAACAAGCCCTTTCATTTGATACCCATATTGTAGAAGTGAATAAATATAACTATTTCGGAATCTTGGATGGTCCGCCATATTGGATTAAGGATAACATCGCATTATTTTTCAAGTTACTTTCATCAAGCCCTTTCACTTTATATTATATATTATAGGGCACAGGCATTTTGAATGAGCATTAATCCATTTTGCCTCATTAGATTATTATGCTGTTTGTAATGATTACGAATAGATCGTATAATTCGTACGAATGAAATTTTGATGCTTATCATTCATTATCTACAAACTACTTTTTTTGATACTGTGGGAATAATTATCTCATTTTTCGAGATTTCCACTCATTGAAACTTTAAGAATCTGATCTAACAAAAACTAGTTTCTCTTAGAAAAACCGCATATTAAAGAAAATTAAACCGAAATCAAAAATCTGACACATTTCATTGTTGTTTTCATGAATGAAATATTTGATTTTTCCTTTTTCCCTTTCAATATTTCTTTGCGGTTCGGCTGGAAGTTTGAATTATTTGAACGCATATATTATCACGTGGTGTGAAAAAGGCTGAATGCTGGTGTAGCTTGACCAGCCCGGTACACTGTAAAAAAAACTAGAATCAATTCTGGATGCCGTCATATATAACGAATTACATAAAAGGTGTCAGGATTAAACGTTCATAAATTTCAGGAGGTGATTCTAAATATCGAAACTAGAAGATATTTCCATATCTACTCAGGTCCTTAATGCATTCCACGGGTGACCTCTAAAGTACCGTTAGTTGGTTATTTCTGCACCAAAATTTATCGAATTCAAATGAAATTGATAGCATGGAGTTTTCTGGATGAACTTGATCGTTTGATTGTAAAAGAACTGATTGATTCTCATCAGTAGCAGAGATAATAGGGGGTGTCTCAAAAAATCATTTTCAATTTTTGAGTTGATGATCTAATTGAAATTTCAGTCGAAGAAATGGGCTCCCAAAATATTTTCCAATTGAAAGCGTTACGTAACCCCTATCTCGGAATAAAAGTATTTTAGTGTGATGAAATGCATTATAAGTCATTTTTTTTCTATAGGATGGGGCTCCGTAGCGCCGTACCTCTTTTGCTCAAAAATGGTTGAGGAGACCATGTCTTCGACTAACATAATCTCAAAAATTAAAAGTATTATTTTCCTCCACTGATGAGAATCGGTTATCAGACATGGGTGGATATAGCTCTTTTTCATAGGGGGGTAATATGATTGAAAACCATTGAATCAGGTACACAACATCCTCAAATAAACTTTGAAACGTAATTTCTTCTTAGATCTTCGATACTCATTATCCAGAAACCCCCATGTACTGAATTTCATTTAAATCCGACAAATGATGACATAGTTATCGCAAATCACTTGGACTTTGGAGGTCATGCTGAAGAGCCTCTAGCATTGGTGTTCTAGGGCCTAAGTTGATATAATCTAACTTTGAACTCCACTCTCCAGAATCACCCCCTGAAATATATGCACGTTGAACCCGGACACCCTGTATTCCTTTACAACGCCTTTATTATGGTTATGGAGTAAAAGGGCTTGAGTAATGCAACATAGTTCACCTAAAAGAATTCCACAACCACGATGGCCATCAGTACGGAATGGTAGATTTAATTTATGTTTTGATCTTATGAATGATATATAAAAGAAGAAATGCTTTCAAAAATGAGGCAATAAATAATCAAAACACAATAAAATATATTAAGTAACGAAAAGAACTGAGAACTTGTACTTTTTTCAGAATGTCAATAACATCAATTTCAGTGATGTATTCGGAGCTTAATATACAGGGTCTTTCACGAGGAACCTCACTCATATCTATACGGGAAACTACTGAACGTATTTTCATAATATTCAGCACTTATAAGTATTTCACGATGCTGATGAAATCTAAAATATTTTCAAGGCATGAGCACCTTGTAATGGATTGAAACTAGTTCTTACTTAGAGTATCTTTATTCGAATGAATGTTATTCTACCTATAATTCAATGAACCCGAATTGGTGTTCTACATTAGTAAAATGCAAGATTGTCATATATTGTTGACTGATTGCTAACTTGACTAAATATACAATTCTATTCCAATTTCAATTGGGAAATCGAATATACAGGTTGTTTAGGCTTTACACCTTCCCTTCCTGAAGATGTCTGTTGCAACGGCCGTTTGCAACGACATCCTGAGAACTATAAGTTGTGAAATACAGCAATCGAACAAGAAATAAAATATAACACATACAACTCTGCTCAATCTAGAACCATTATCTACTATCTACCAAATTAATTAATTCATTTATAATAACCACCTTGAATCTAAAACTTTTGTGAACACTTAATTAAAATCGTTAAAATAATTATTATTATTATTAAACAAGATTACAGAGTACTGGTACATTAGAACTGAAAACAATATACAATAAGAAAAACAATGAATATAAATGTTTATCGTGAATAATAGGGTGGTTGCAACCGTTGGGTGAATAATAAAATAGTTAACAGGTATACCTCTTTACTGCGCAGGAAAATATTTCTTCATTCTATTTTTATGCATGGTAATATGCCTACCCTTGTCATCTTCAATTGTGCAGTTAACACCTTGTGTTCCTACTACTCTAAAGGGACCGTCAAACCATGAATCTAATTTCTTTCTATCTTCGTTTGACGTCAGCACGAGATCACCGGGTAGTAAACTTAAATTGTTTGACTTTTGGTCTAGTTTTACTTTTCGCTCTTTCTTCACTCTATCTAGGAAAACTTTTGTTCTATTCAAAGCAAATTGAAGTCTGTAACGAGTTTCTTGGTCAAAAGCATCAAGATTGTATACTGGATCTATACGAACTTCAGTGAACAATTCGGCATCTAAATTTGCTTTTCTTCCGAAGACTAGTTCAAAAGGAGTATAATTATGATAAGTACTTGGGGTAGTATTATAGCAGAATGCAAAATGTTTGGTCCAGATATCCCAGTCTGAAAATGTTTCGTTCGCATACATCCGGATAAACTCATTTAGGACACGATGATTTCTTTCACAACCACCTATAGTTTGGCTGTGGTATGCTGTTGAGGTTTTATGACTCGAATTTATCAATTTAATAATATTTGTGAATACTTCGTTCTTATATTCGGTACCCAGATCTGTTCTAACTTCCTTCATGGGACCGTATATGAGAACAAAGTTTTCTACTATTGCCCTCGCAACAGTTTTAGCCTCTTTGTTCGCAATTGGTATGATGATTACATATTTCGTCAATTCGCATTGAATAGTTACTGCATAAGAATTTCCAATATCTGATTTTTGAAAAGGACCTATTGTATCGATGGATACAATATCGAAAGCTTTTTGAGGTGTGGGAGTCAAGACAAGTGATTCTACATGACTTTTACCCTTCTTATTGATTTGACACTTATGACACTCTCTTGTGTATTTAGCTACATCACGCGACATGCCTTTCCAGAAATAGTGAGATTTCAATTTTTTGAGCAGTCTTTTCTGTCCACTATGACCACCGTAAACAGGATTGTCGTGAAATTTTGTCATCAGTTGATACCTTTCTCCCTTATCTTTAATTACTCTTCGCGGGCTACATAGTACAATTGTTACATTTTTCAAAATATTTTGTCCTACTTCCTTAAATTCATTCACAGAGTACTGTGTAAATAGAACATCATTCAAATTCATTCTTAATTGACTCAATTTTCTGTCACCGGCGAAACGATTCAGCTCAGACAAAATTTGTGCTAACACAGGAATTTTGCCGTTAGTGATTGAAAACGAGGCGAGAGCGCTCTTCTTTCTGTTATGAATAATTGTTACTGTAATATGATCTCGCGACATTATAAATTGTGCTTGTGGTAATCTCAAAACATCGAAGTTATTCAATGCCTCCTGAACTCGACACTCGGGTAAAGTATTCGAAGTATTTGAAATTGATGATGAAGCTTTAGTCTCCTTTTCATTATGATTCGACCTTGACATTGACCTAGTTATTGCTAGTATCTGTGAGTTATCAGTGTTCAATTTTTTCAGATCATCTATAGATATGCGTGATAATGCATCTGCGATCACGTTGTTTTCACCTTTAACATATTCAATCTCGAAATCATATTCTTCCAAATCCAATCTAATTCTCGTTAATTTTGAAGAGGGGTCTTTCATTGAAAAGAGATGAACTAGTGGACGATGATCAGTTTTTACTAAAAATTTTTTTGTTCCGTATAGGTAACATCTAAAATGCTTTATTCCAAAATGAACTGCTGTTAATTCCTTGAGGATTGTGGGCTTATGACTTTCTCCCTTAGTGAATGTCTTCGAGGCGTATGCTATCGGAAGTTCATTACCATTGAAATTTTGACATAACACTGCTCCGCACGCAGTGTCGGAAGCATCTGTGATTAATATAAATTGCTTGGAGAAATCCGGATACTGCAAAAGTTTTGGACAAATTAATGCTTTTTTCAATTTTTCGAAAGAATTTTGACATTCTTCAGTCCAAATGAATTGATTTCGTTTTCTGGTGAGCATATTCAGAGGATAACATATTTCGGCAAAATTTGGGATGAATCTACGGTAGTAATTGCAAAAAGCAACAAATCTTTTGACCTCGTCGCTACTTTTTGGTATAGGGTATTTGTTTATAACTTCGAATTTTGATTCGTCCGGAAGAATTCCTTTATCTGTTATTTTATGACCTAAGAATGTTACTTCATTTTGGATAAAATTACACTTTGAAGGGTTTAGCTTGAGATTGAATTTTCTACATGTTTCGAATACTTTTCGCAAATTACTCAGATGATGTTGAATGGAGCATCCGATTACTATCAAATCATCCATATAAAGAAATGCTTTCTCAGGACTCAATCCGGCAAATGCAATAGACATCATTCTTTGGAAACTAGTTGGACTGACTGATAGGCCAAAAGGAAGTCTTGTAAAGCGGTATGATTGAGAATCCACACTGAATGACGTGATGTCTCTTGATTCCTCGTTTAAGGGAATTTGATGAAAACTACTCAAAAGGTCAATAACTGAAAAAACCTTGGAGCGACCAAGACTGTCAAGTACGTCCGAAATTCGTGGCAAGGGAAATTTCCATGCCACTAGTTTCTTATTTATACCTCTAAAATCTACCACTAACCGATATTTCTTACCAGAATTTGACTTTTTATCGACAAGCAGTAACGGGCTGTTGTAAACTGAAAAAGATGGTTCGATAATTTTGTTATCTAAGAGATTTTTGACCTGACGATTGATTTCATCTTTTTGGGAGATAGGCAGCCTATAGTTTTTTATATAAACTGGTGTATTATCTGTCATTTGGAGCTTTTGAGTATAAAAATTATTTGTCGATAGTATATCCGTTTTTAAACCAAAAATATCTGAAAATTCCGAACAAAGTGCAAGTACTTCTTCCTTAGCATAATCTGGTATGTTTGTATTAAGTTCACTGATTAATTGTGATTCTCGGTCATTTTTCTCAATTTCTACATTGTAAATATAAAATTCATTTAAGTTTCTTGTTTCAATTTTAGAAGTATCGACTAGTGCATCATTTAATGTTGTGTTTACTATGCGGACAAGTGTATTGGATGGAGTTATTATGGTTCTTGCTACAAAAATTCCGGATGCAAGTTCCTTATTCAAGACTAACATATCTTCGGATATATTGCTCAAGCAGTTTATGTTTCTGACAACTTCGCATCGAGCTGGAATGAAAACTTGATTCTTGGTGGGACCATTCAAAATTGGTATAGTTATTTGGTATCCATCCATTCTGAGACTCATAGTCCAATTGCCGTAATCGATAGTAGCGTTATATTTTGTGAGAAAATCTCTACCTAAAATTCCATCCCCTGGTATCGGAAAGTCGTCATTGACTACGTGAAAAGTTTGTTTTAAATCGTATTCTTCGACTGAAATGAATGTTTCAACAACACCCAATGATTCGGTGAGCTCATCAGTAATTCCTCGAATGTTACTCGCTTTTGAATTATCTACGACTATGTTTGGCCGTATTCTACCTTTTTTGAAAATTGAAATATCAGCACCTGTATCGACAAAATACATATTTTCCACTCCTGTCATTTCGGTTTCAAGAATAACGATGTTTGAAAGGGACAAATTGATAGAGAAAACATTATCTAGTTTATTTAGTTGCTCTGATTTTCCCCCAATCGGACCCGTTGGGGGACCGATTGGTTTTCCGAATTATTTTCAATATTTTCAAGGAATCTAACTTCTCTAGGTGCGTTTCCATAACGCCTATTTCCTCTCGAGCCTCTACGTTGATTTTGATTACGAGTGTTTTGTTCGGAGAAATTGTTATTATTTTGACGGTTATTCTGATTATATCTGTTTCCAAAATTCTGTCTATTAGGAAAACCTCGCCTACGCCGATACTGTCCGAAATAGAGTACATTATTGGAGGGCTGATTGTTCGCAGAACTGACAAATTTTGCAAGGACTTCTTGCACCGACTTGAATGAACCAGCTTCAATGACTAATTTTGCTCTTTCGTTATTAGAATTCTGAGAAAGTGAGCGTACCGTGGCTTCCACAGAGTAATTTTCCGCGACTTCTCTGGGCACTCCTTCGCTGATATACGCGTTTTGTAGTTTTTCAGATAAAATTTCTATTTCGGAGGCATAAGAAGCAGGGTCTTTATGATTTTGTCTACAATTTGAAAGTTTAGCTGATAATAAACGAGAACTTTCTCCTTTAATTCCGTTCCTCAACTTGGAAATTATAGCATCAATATTATCTTCTTCGGTGATCAAATCGCGAGCTTTGCCTGTTAACCTTGTCTTTATAAATGAAACTGCGTTATTTTGATTGTTTACACTAATATTTTTTAAAAGCTCTAATGAATCTAGAAATGATCGTAAATTTTCAATTTTGCCATCGAATTGAGTGGGAAGTAACCTACTTGCTAAACTGAAAAAATCGCTTGTTGTGGTGGTCATAATGTCTGATGAGTTTTTTTCTTCTATTTCCTCGTCGAAAATTAATGGGTCAATTTGTACTAGGCATGAAGTTGGAACTTTTATTTTTACTCCCAGCACTTGAAATGAGCGTACTACTTTATCTCTAATATAAAGAAAAGAAGTTTTGCAATTATGCTTATCTACGTTGTCTAATGTATCCCAAGTATTTATCAAAATCTGCGTGAACTCATTGAATAAACTTACCAGATTGTCTTTAATATCATTTCTCGTTACCTCTGTTTTAGGGACTTCCTTCTTCAAAACTCTCTTGGCGGTATTTTTTAATGCAAATGTTACCTGCTCTATCCTTGAATTTAGCTCTTCATCTTTAGTTTTCATGAGTCTTTGACAATGGTAGGCAGATTACTTACAAGCTTACTCACCTATGACCAATATAATAAAATAGTTATGATGGTTTTGCCATCCTTAGACCTTAAACACATAAAGTAGTTAACTAACTATAACATAATTAAAATATTTATAATCAAAGTCACTGAAAAATCACTTCAGATGGAACATAATGTTGAGTTTACTCACAACCTTGTTGTTCTTAAATAGTTCACTCACATCTACCACTCTTGTCTATATTGCAGCAACAGAACCCAGGGATGCGTTGAGGTTTCTTCTAACTCGTCTCTCTATATTCTTCTTATGGGCTTTATATAATTTGAAAACAACATCCAATACCAATATAGCCAGTATCAAGAAAAGGACAACCTTGACATCCTTGGTGATGTTATATTCACTCTCCTGTACGATGAAGTTTGAGTTTATGGCACCATTTTCGGAAACTTCTTGTTTCGTATCCTTCGAGTTGGAAGATCCCATTTCAAATTCAGAAAATCAAACGATCTCATTATATGTAGTTGTTAACTTCTTAACATTTTTGGGCAGGATCTCAATATAATTATGTAGTTGTTAACTTTTCAACATTTTTGGGCAGGATCGCCATGTAATGGATTGAAACTAGTTCTTACTTAGAGTATCTTTATTCGAATGAATGTTATTCTACCTATAATTCAATGAACCCGAATTGGTGTTCTACATTAGTAAAATGCAAGATTGTCATATATTGTTGACTGATTGCTAACTTGACTAAATATACAATTCTATTCCAATTTCAATTGGGAAATCGAATATACAGGTTGTTTAGGCTTTACAACCTCCGGTTTTTCCGGAAATGACGTCAACTTCCGTTTTTCAAATTAGAACACCATTTTTTTATTGCAGAAATAGATTCCTTAGAAAATTTCAAGTAATTTTGATGTAACATTTTTCAGTTTTGGTTGGAAAATTCTCTCTGAGCGGGAAAATTCGAAAAAAAAATCGAAAATAGAGCTCCGCTGAAACAAGAATAACTTTGAGGTTTTTGGATGGAAAATTTTCATTTTTGGGATTTTTCAAGATGTAAGATTGATGTATCCACTTTAGAAATCGAAATCGCGATTCATGATACAGGGGGTGAAAAAATCGCTTTCAAAGTTAGGGATGACAAAATCGTGAAAAATCAATTTTTTCAAATTAGAACCCCATTTTTTTATGGCAGATATTGAATCTACGTTAAAAAATAATGTGAGTGTATGCATCACACCCTTGCCCTAAAGTGGATATTTTCTGAGTTATTTACAAAAAACTGTTTTTCGTCTTGAATTTTCAGCTATTTCTTTTCCCTTCACGCCAAAAAGATGAAATTTTCAGGAACTGTTACCATGTTTTAGATTTTACTACCCTACTACCCTAATATGCAAGAGAAAAAAGTTACAGGTTGTTCCTAAATAGATGGCGAATTTGGATTCGAATTTGTATCGGAAACCTCTTTATTTCAACTAATCGGCCATCGGTTTTCTCTCCAGTGATAAATAAATAATTCCTTATGAACCATATGCAAAAACTTACCATGTTTTACATTCTTTTTTTTTAATGATAGATATCATTAATTACATCTGCCAAAGTGCTCTTTATTCAGTAGCATGTAATTAATGATATCTATCATTAAAAAAAAAGAATGTGAAACATGGTAAGTTTTTGCATATGGTTCATAAGGAATTATTTATTTATCACTGGAGAGAAAACCGATGGCCGATTAGTTGAAATAAAGAGGTTTCCGATACAAATTCGAATCCAAATTCGCCATATATTTAGGAACAACCTGTAACTTTTTTCTCTTGCATATTAGGGTAGTAAAATCTAAAACATGGTTTAAGTAGCAGTTCCTGAAAATTTCATCTTTTTGGCGTGAAGGGAAAAGAAATAGCTGAAAATTCAAGACGAAAAACAGTTTTTTGTGAATAACTCAGAAAATATACACTTTAGGGCAAGGGTGTGATGCATACACTCACATTATTTTTTAACGTAAATTCAATATCTGCCATAAAAAAATGGGGTTCTAATTTGAAAAAATTGATTTTTCACGATTTTGTCATCCCTAACTTTGAAAGCGATTTCTTCACCCCCTGTATCATGAATCGCGATTTCGATTTTTAAAGTGGATACATCAATCTTACATCTTGAAAAATCCCAAAAATGAAAATTTTCCATCCAAAAACCTCGAAGTTATTCTTGTTTCAGCGGAGCTCTATTTTCGATTTTTTTTTCGAATTTTCCCGCTCAGAGAGAATTTTCCAACCAAAACTGAAAAATGTTACATCAAAATAACTTGAAATTTTCTAAGGAATATATTTCTGCAATAAAAAAATGGTGTTCTAATTTGAAAAACGGAAGTTGACGTCATTTCCGGAAAAACCGGAGGTGCTCATGTTTTGAAAATATTTTAGATTTCATCAGCATCGTGAAATACTTATAAGTGCTGAATTTCATGGAAATACGTTCAGTAGTTTCCTGTATAAATATTGGTCAGGTTCCTCGTGAAAGACCCTGTATTAGGTAGGACCTAGAGAAAATTCATAACACTACTCTCCTTCATTCATCACATTGAAAAACACAATTGTATAACTTCTGAAATTCTGATGAAAATTCGATTTCACTTCTGATTCTCTACGGTGAAATCAAGAATCAGATTTAGAAGAATCACTGGTTTACTAAAAACAAGAGCCTTGTTATATGACGTATAATCATTATCCGATTCTAGTACATCATTAACATCATTCCTAGCTTTCATTTCTATGAAATTCCAAAACTCAGCATATTGTGCTAATCTCTTCAACTGAATCACACTCCATTTATAAACAAATTATGAATTATACAGGGTGGTACTTATAAGTACAAAAGCTTTCAGGGAATGATTCCTAGCATAAGCTAGTGGGCATTTCCTTTAAATATTACATTCTTCCAAATATGAGGAAAAAATACTATTTTTCTCTTGGAAGCGCTGAAAATTAAATCCTTAGACGTCTGTCAGCTACATTGTAAAAATATTCATTTGAGAGTATTTTGATAACGCACCACTGGTTTCCAGTTGAAACCGCAGTATATCACGTGATAAGCCTGGTATAATTGACGTATTCGATTTTGTGGACATGTCTTACAAACGAATATTTTTTCAATTTTTTTGTGATCTTTTGATGCTTTTCACGTTAGCCTGTATTCTAACTCAAAATCGTACATTCATCCCCAATACCCGAAGAGGGCTCGAGAGAAACGTAAACATTTTAAATATTCATTGATCTATCATGGGTTTGAACCATTCCTTTTTTGGTGGATTATGGCGAAAAGGTTGATCTATCATAAAGTAGTTTGCTGAGCTCTACCAGTTCCTTAATAATCAAATGAAATATATTGTGTACCTACATGGGTGCCCACAGGCAGGTGGACACGCCTCGGTCTTGAGATTTTGATCCCTTTGTCATTTTTCAGCACAACAAACATACCGTCATAATATGATATTGACATTCTGAAAATGAATTTTGAAATGGGAAATGTAAATAATTTCTCTCTTGCCCCCCTTTGTGATTGTGCATGAACGAATCTTGTAAATCGGAAACAGAAAAATTTAGTATGTGACTGTAACTTCTTCTTTGCTCACAAAATGCCATTTTTTCAGCACTTAAAAAAGTCTCTCTTCTCACTTTCGAAAGGAAACCCCTACTCGAAGACACACGTACCTATATTTGGTAACACTTTGTTTACAGTAATATTCATCGGGTTTGTATAAGCTTCCATACCGGAAAATCTGCAGTTCATATTGATATCAAGAGAATCCAATATCAAATCTACGAGTCTATTCGAAATATTCACTAAGACCCATGACGACGTTCGTCCATACCGGGATCGTATAAGTACTCGAATAGTGTATTTGAGGTGTATGAACGGAAAACAGCGTTGCCATATTTAGGGACCCAATGCGTTGGTCAACTATACGAATTATATACAGCAAGTTGATGTCGACTGAAGCGCCCTCGCACTGGCCAAACACTGAAACTTTTCCATATATAATCACATGTATAACCGACTTTTCAGACCCGGCTGAAAATGCACCCCTAGCATCCCCTCAGCCCCCTCATAACGTTTCTATAGTCGAACGTTACCAGTCCCGAAGCCGGGTCTGAAAACGTCACTTTTGGACTGAAAAGTCGGTCGAGTATACCGATTTGGGTCTGTATGTGCGGTCGAACAAATCTATATATATATATATATATATATATATATATATATAGTTATTAATGGTCATTGTCACCTCCAAAATATAAACTCCACAAGCGTTGTCACCTCATATATAACGCTCTCACCTCCGAAATCGGAGGTCACAACGTTTTGCCTTGTTTTTTAGCTTGTTAGACTCAGGAGACTTCAGGGATCAACATATCAAAAAATCGTTTTGAGGTCAGAACGCACCATATTTCTGTACTGTACAATCTTTTAGTTCAGCTATATACCACCAGCGCTAGTGCGCCGTCCTATATATGGAGAAATAAGTCGAAGAGACATTCAGTTCGTTGTCACCTCCGTAAATGGCAACACTGTTAACCATACTCGTATGGAGCAGGTGCACTGAGGCATGCATAAAAAAGTGTATCAAAAGAACATCTGGCATTCTTTCGAACCATAAAATCGTCTGGTTGATGTAAAATGAATCGTTTGTGCAAAGTTCGGAGGTCGATATTTCTGACCCGACTATGAGATAACTAAAAATCTTTAAACGGAACATTTGTTATTGTCGTTATTAAAAGTTTCATTAGGTTCTTTCTTCTTTTGTTTTGCAAGATTATCAGAGTTTGTCTAAGAATAAAAAAATTGCATATACCAGATTTCATTGAAATACACTAGTACGACTGAATACAGTATATTTTCCCGAAACTGAATTAGGAGCCGGTTTTCTAATGACGTTCATTTTTTTTTCACCTACACGAATTGAGTTTTTTAGTTCTTAGGGCCTAATGAAATCATCCCAAAAAATAATTATAAATTCTTATTCTTACACATTGCACCAATATTTAGACGATATACGAAATGGAGCTTCGTCGTCAAAGGTGAATAGTACCTACATAATTTCTCCGTTTCGTCGAATTTTGAAAAATAAGGAAAAAACTTTGTGACTGATTGCATTTTAAAAGTTTCCTTTTAAGATAAACTGCGAACATTTCTCCACAGAAACAGATTCAAGAGAAAGGTGGAAGGTGGAATCACCGTTTATAAACAGGTTCCTTGAAAATAGTTGGAGACTTTCAATAATGAACACTTAATAATAAATAATTCTATTCGTATGTTGATTATATATAAGCATTAGGTTTTTTTAGCAACATATTTTTCAAGATATATGAAAGTTTGCCTCTCGAGAGCACAATAATTTCCGAAAGAAAGTACTTGAAGATTCGATATTCACAAAGCGGCTTTATTTGCGAGCATCAAAATTATGCTTCCTCAAATTCCACCCGATGATTCAGCAGATCCGAAATGTTAATGTCACCATATATTCAAGATTTCAGATTCGATCCAACATGAAATATGGTATCTTGGATGAAATATGTCGACTCAAAAATTCATGCAGAATTTCAGCCGAACTTGACGAATAGGTTAGATGTGAAAATGAAACTTTCTTATAATACGATCCTCACAGAATTTCTCATCATTTCCTTTTCGGAATATACTTTTTGGTGAATTTAAATTCGATCGTATTTTAGAGTTATTAAGTGAATGATAATGGATGTAACTCCAAAACAGTCGAGCAGATTTAGTTCGAGAGAGAGTCTCACCATCAAGACTCCACAGCGAGCAAGAAAATTTCTAGTGTTTGTTCCTTTCTCTCGAAAGTTGAATGTCTACGAATGATCGGCCCCAAAAATTTAAAATCAATGTTCTCATCAAGAGCCTTATCTTACAAAAAAAAAGTATGCAGCCAAACAGCGTAAACAAGTAAACGAGCCGATACCTGTCAGCAAGCAAATGAATTCAAAATTTGAAATACAAATCAAATAGCTTTTGGTGTATGTAGCTTCTGAGTGCTCGTCTATCCACCTAGTAGGTAGATTCGCATTTTTACATTCCGAGAATGTAATTATAAAAAAATGACTGAGGCCGTACAAAAATTGACAGTGATACTGTCCGTGATTCCGACCTTAATATCTTGAAATTCTTTCGATAATCGCTAGAAATTTTCGAGGTTCTGGATATGTAATACATGGGCTTCCAAGTACCAACCTCGAACGCCGAAGGGTAGTCTCGATAGACCATACACGGGACTCTTTTCGAGCATTCGTGCGATGCTGGATGCCCGAAAGTCTCGTAGAGAGTCCTCGTCAGTGGTCTACATTAGGTTATGAATTTATTGGGATGAAGGAATGAGTATATTTAGATAAAATTTTATACTGAAGCGAAGAAAATGGTCGAAATCATTTCTTAAATGGGACCTACTTTGGATGATTGGGTTTAACAAAAAATTGAAATCTCGAACATAAATTGTATCACATAGAAACAAACCTCTCAACAAATAGGTGTAAACAATAAATATATAAAATAATATAAAAATGAGTTTGGAAGAATTATTTAACGAATTTGTTATCCCACAAACTAATATTTTCTTCGACGCATTTTGTTAAGGAGTGTTGAGCTTTTTGTTTTTTTTTCGTCGAGCAAGCAGAAGGTTGTACTGCTTGCTATTTCCTTCGTCTTTTATCTGGAAACCGATTTCGGCTCAACACAAGTTTTCCTTCATTTTCTGAATGTTCTCCTTCGGAAGGATAAAATTGATCATTCCTTTTATTCAAGAGTAAATGCTTTTTAGTAATAAATTTACTAGGATGAAGACATGAGGATATTTAGAATAGATTTTATACCGAAGCGAAAAGAATGACTAAAACCATCTCTTGAATGGCATTTTTTTTTAATTTTCGAGGGGTGTTCTATCAGTTGTTCTTATTGACCAAGTTACTTTTTTGCATTTATAATATCGGCTTCTCACTTCTGAAACGAATTGACAAAATTAATCTTTATTCCCGTTGCTGTTGGAAAAATACACAAGGTAAAAAGCCGTTGAAAAGAAGAATCAGTGAGCTTAAAGTTCGAAATTATTAGAAGAGTTATGAAATTCAAAAGCTGTCAAAAGGGGAATGGTATTGAAAAATAATGTCACTTAATTGAAATCTATGTGCGATATACGAAAGACAAGAATAAGAATCATCGTTGCTTGGAAAAATTTATGACAGTAAAAGTATGATTGGAAGACTATTCGAAAAATTAAGTGGGCAGAATCCCTTCGAAAATTACGTTCAATAAATAAGATCACCCCACATTTTTTTTAAAGGATATAGTTACATCAGAACTAAATTAGGGTATAGTTATATCAGAACTAAATTTGAGAATAGTTTACAACATCCAATAACCCTGTCCAAATGATGATTCAGTTTGTGATAACAGAAAGTATTCCGTAGGGAAAATCCCTTCTTTATCCTAATGAATAAAAAAATGAGAAGCTTAGCAATATTATGTTGAGCTATTGGTTGAAGGAATTTATAAATATGACATTTTTTTGGTAATGAAATTTTATAGTATATTGTTCAATGAGCGATAATGTAAGTCATAACAGACGCAGATGAATTTTGCAGCCCGAGCCTTCAGGCGAGGGGTGTAATTCATCAAGTGTGTTATGACCTTTTCCGCGAATTGAACACTATACTTTACCTTCGACTTCTTCAGTGAAATTCGAATCAATCAGCATTTTCAAAATTGACAACAGTTGTCAAAAGCGATTTCTTTGGTCGAAAATCTAATCGATATCGAATACCGTAGAAAACGTCAGAAATTCACGTTTTCCAAATGCAATTTTTGGATATTAAGACCTAAGAAAATGTAGAAATGGATGGCGAGAACGTTACCTTGATGTCTGAAATAGAGTTTCCAAACGATTCGACTTTCTTATTCATTTCGTAATTCGTAAGCTACATTTTTCCTATTTGTATTATAGTGAGTTTTAGGCGTGAGTTATTATTACCTCACACTATTGGTTTATGGAGACTATTACAGATCAAAATGAGTTGAATAATGGATATATTATTCTATGGGAGTAGATAAAGATTATTATGTATTTCCGTAAGTCCCGTATAACAATTACATATTTCCATGCATCAAATAAATGATGATTCTTTATGCCGAGTATTTTATCCATCCAAAAGCTGCACTTATACCAATTAATTATTCACTCTCCCATTTTATTTGAAGACTTGTTTCTTTCCAATTGTAGTAAAATAACGTCTCGATATAATTCTCTTCCGTTATTGTTTGATTCAATAATTTTTGGAATTGCTACTATTGTAAAATTACGAAAAACCCCTCACCTCAATTTCTGTGGCTATTTTCATTCTTACTATTTATTTATCGATTTGCGAAAAAAACTGCACTTATTTTCTCCAAGAACTCCATTTCGCAGCATTGTGATGGGATTTTTTTTAGCGATCTCACACAATTCAAAATATGTATATTGATATTTCAACTTTTTATTGATTTCGTGAGTTTTCATTCATGTTACAAATGATTCGATTTCCACGAAATTCTGAATTTAGGATATAGTTCCCCGAAAAGAAACCTTCGATTTATTCATTTTTGTATCTTTACTATTATACCAGTCCCAGCTTTGGAATCGGATTACTATTTTACAAGTTGTTAGGATGAATCGTGGCAAATGGCTAGAGGTTTCAATAATTTTAATTTTCAAGACTTAGTGATTTCCTTTGAAAATTGAATCATTTAAGGTTCACTGGTCGCAAGGAGTTTCGAATTTGACCACATATTCTTCACCATTGATTCCAACCTAATCGTTCAAGATCATTTCGGCTAAAAATTCTTCAATTGAAGATATTTTGACCTAACGATAAATATCGTTTCGAATCCACAACAACAAGAATACTCCCCGATCTCCGACTTATAGACATGAATCAACCTTGAAAAACCAAGCCACCTGCATCCAATATATAATGAATATTGAATTTCATATATTCACTTCACCTACTTACCTCCGAAATTTGGCAACACCGCCGGAGGTTATAACGTTCACACTACAAGAAATATAAGCGGAGGCTACAGCGCCTCGATTGTTCAAACTAAATTTTTTCAGCAAAAATGTTTTCCCCTCTCTCGGTAATTTTGTTCTTTGGCTTCCCCTCTCCATATATCAACAAAAATTTTTCCATTGAGACTACTCCTTCACCCGGAGGTGAGGTCGCCCAGTCTACTTAACGGAGGTCACAGCTTAACAGGGGTTCATATATATATATATATATATATATATGCGCGGTAGTCCATGTAAAGCGGGGAAAAATACAGCAGGGCGACGGGCTGATGGTTATGGAAGACATCACAATACCAAGGTTGGGATCACACGAGCACTATAAATATCTTGGAGTACAGCAGGCACTGGACATAAAAACGACTGAAATGAAAAATATCTTTCGTGAGAGGTACTTTTCAAGGCTGAGGAAAATATTAAAGTCCAAGCTCAACTCGAAAGCCATGTTTACTTCAATAAACATGTGGGTCCTTCCATGCCTGGCATATTCGTTCGGAATCATAAAATGGACCAACGCTGAGTTGAGAGAACTAGACATCAGAACTCGCGCACTACTTACAAAGTATGGAATTCACCACCCACATGCATCATCCTTCCGCTTATACGTCAGGAGGCAGGATGGAGGACGAGGACTACAAAACATAGAGATTACCCACAACAACACAATTACAAACATGCGAAAGTACTTTCACGACAATAAATTACCTATGATACAGTCGATATGTCGATGTGATGAGGATCTCAGTCCGCTCGATCTCAACAACAGAGACGCGACAGTTCGTGGGCTGACGACGGAGTTACTCTTGGAGGAGTGGCACAGTAAAGCTCTCCATGGAAGGTATCCTGGCAGTCTACAAAAAATAACATTAATAAGAAGGAGTCACTTACCTACCTCCGGGCCGGATACCTCTACCCAGAAACGGAGGGAAGACTCGTTGCCATTCAGGATCAGGTCGTACCAACGAGATCATATATAAAAAATATTACAATGAGGAACATACCAACTGATAAGTGCCGGAGATGCTTACAGGCAACAGAGTCAATACAGCACATCACATCATCGTGTTCCATTCTGGCGCCTCTAGAATACATGGAGAGGCACAATGCCATGGCGAGAATATACCATCAGGCCCTAGCAGAGAAAACAGGGTTGGTAACGGAGGTGGGAGATCCGTATAAATGCCGACCCAGCCCAGTCCTGGAAAATGATATGTACAAACTTTATTGGGATATGGTGTTTTCAACAGAGAGGCCAATACCGCATAACAGACCTGACCTGGTGCTGTTCAACAAGAGGGACAAAACCGCCATAATCATGGATGTAACAATACCGGCAGACGACAACATCTCTAGGGCGTTCACCGAGAAGCTCAACAAATATCAAGACCTAGCCTTCGAACTGAAAACCATGCATGCCCTAAGATCGACGACGATTCTGCCACTCATAATTTCCACCAATGGTTTGGTCGAGGAGCACCTGGAAGAAAATACGATAAGACTGGGTCTACAGAAAACATTGATAAGTACCGCACAGAAACAAGTTATTCTTGGTACAGCAAGAATAGTGCGAAGATTCCTGACTACCTCATGAGCGCACCTTGCCCGCGGAGCGGACCGGTGTTCTCAGAGAGCCGATCCCGTAAACGGTGATTTGAAAAAAAAAAAAAAAAATATATATATATATATATATATATATATATATACCAACCAAAAACGCTTCTTCAGAACAATCGGTACAAACTATACTGGGACGCGACACTCATAACAGATAGAGGTGTCGCGCACAACAGACCAGACTTGACCCTTTTTGACTTGGAAAAGGAAACCTGCCTCCTCCTGGATGTCTCCATTCCGGCCGATGATAACATCTCTAAGGCATACACTGAAAAAATATCCAAGTATGCTGATCTAGCTTTCCAACTTCGTGAACTTCATAGCCTGAAATCAATCAGTATTATGCCTCTGATAATCTCGGTTAATGGGTTGGTTGAGCGGCACTTACTGGAGAACACACGAAGATTGAGCTTGGACCTTGATATCATCTCCACCTCGCAAAAACAGGTCATGCTGGGCACCGCTAGAATAGTACGAAAGTTCTTGCAGGGTCCGTAGCCACAACACTCGCCTTGACAAACTGTCCGGCAGATGTTCGAAAACCCGTTAAATGCGGTGCGGTTAAAAAAAAAAAAAAAATATATATATATATATGAATCTGTTTAAGGGTATATCGACTCAAAAAGGTATAAAGAAAAACTCTTTTTTCTGTAACCAAGCTTTCGCAATTTTTTTATTGCTTCATCAGGGTTGCTAAAATAACATGAAACTGATAATCTACATTACAATTACAACAAATATATCTTACCGAATTTGAATTTTTTAATCTTACATCTATCAAGAAACATTTGCATTAAATTAAAACTCCTATTATTTCAATCTTCCTCTCAACACTTTATTTTCCATATCAATATCTGCCCTGTCATCCTTCATCTCTCCTCAAACTGTCTCTGTCAGTTCTTCTTCTTTTACGATGGTGGTCCTGTCTGTGAATTTATGTGAGGTGCGCCCTCTGCCTGGCTCGCCAATAGGTAGCAGTATACATTACTCAGTTTGTTTGTATCGGACTTCTTATTTATGGGATCCTTGTGCCTATTTATCTGAATCATCTCTTGTATCAATCGTCTTTGATAATTCCTTTCTACTTTCAGTACTTTCACGCTCTCAAAATCAATTCTGTGGTCTAAATTTTGTGCATGCATTGCCAATGCACATCTATTTCTACTTTTTGTGATGTCTGATTTGTGGAGGGCCATTCTGCTCTTAACCCACTGTGAGGTCTGTCCTACATATTTTCTATCACAATCTCGGCAATTTAATTCATATACCACCCCACTTTTTAATCCTGTTGGTATGGGATCTTTTAGTGTACTATACAGTTCTTTCACCGTTTTTAAGTTGTATGTTGCCATCTGAATGTTCTCATTTTTGAGTGTTTCTTTAATTTTCGATGTCAACCCTGGGATATTTGGAAAAGATACATAATATTTCATTTCATTGTTTTTATCATTGTTTCCAGCATTTGTTGTACAGACAGACTGACTCATCGACACCAAAACTTCCGTGTGTCCTAAATGGCATACTATCTTTTTTTTTTCATGTTTTCCGATATTAATTTCAATGAATTATCGAAATCTACTGCGCTCATACGCCAAAAATTCTTATAAAATTCAAGATCTCCGCTTCGTAACTCTGTCATCATTTGATTATAAGCCGCTAGTTCATTTTTTTTTCATTATCCAATCTCGTACCCATATTTTGCGTTTGAGTTTTCGTTCGACTCGTTTTCGTCTTAAATTTGCAAGAACAATGAAAGCAGCAGCATTTTTAGTTTGCGACATTTTATCGAGAACAAGAGGCACAACAACAGGATCACCTGAAGACTCCGATACAAAGATCGCAAATGGACACTCTGGTTGATACAAAATGTAGCATGTATTCGCGATACAGTGTTTCATATACATTTGTAGCGCGCAACTTGCAGTTAAATGGACACATTTCAGCAACACTTGTAGCGCAACAGAGGATTTGTTGCGCTACAAAAGTATCAAGTGGACTCGCACCTTTAGAGGCAATAAATAAGCAGTTTTTGTTATACCACGTTCCCGTTAGGTTAGGTGGAGGGGTGAAAGTTTAGGGTTGTATGTGTTTTTGTGTGCTGTATCAAAAAAAAATTAAAATAAAAAAATGTGTCCAAAAAAATTGAAAAAAAAGTTAGGGGTGGACCACCCTCAACATTTAGGGGGATGAAAAATAGATGTTGGCCGATTGTCCTATTAGATGTAAGTAATAAAGAATTGTTACTTGTACTATAGTACGCTATGACCAAGAATTGATATTTCTTTCGTCAAGGCGGTTGTGATTATTGCATGTCTTTGAAATTTATTATTGATATTTAATATCAATAATAAACTATTTATTTTTGAATACTTCACCACCATATGGCCTATATCTCGAAAGGAAAGACGTTTAGGTCTCAGGACATATGTTCATAAAATATTTTTCCATAAAATGGACCCAAAAATTACCCCCAAGAATATTGACATTCAATTAGGAAACACCCTGTATATACATCTTCATCGACACATACATTTTCATCAACATATGTTCTCTTCTTATCACCCTGTTCAGTCTGAAATCAAATAGTATTATGTGTTGATCATTAACGCGTCAATTTTATATTTATTTATTTATTTATTTATTTATTTACTTTAATGAAGAGTAGAGGCTTAACCTATAAACTCGAAAAAAAATACAAAATAAGAGAGCAACGCTCGTAAAAAACGAAATAAAAGATCACTCCTAAGAGTCCTAGATATATAAATCATTGACAAGATATACATATGAAACAATAAACAATGATGTGTGAAGAAGAAAAAGGTGAGGAGAGTTACGGGTGGTGTCCAACTGTGATCTTCCATCTGTCATATCCGTTCTTGAACGAGTTGAGCGTTTCCGATTCGACCACGGACCTCGGGAAAATATTCCAGCGGTTGAACACCCTGTTAGAGATGAAGTCCTGCCTTCTCGACGTTCTGAAGAACTCGTGGTTCAGTTTGAAGCAGTGACCGCGCAAATGGTTGTTATTGAGACTATATATATTGCTTACTTGCCCTCCGAAGTGACCTCTGAGTGAGCGGAAGGTGAAAATCAGGTCGCCGCGACACCGTCGATCCTCGAAGGTGGTGAGGCCGAATATCTTCAACCTGTCCTCGTAACTAGGGCGCTGGTTCCCAGAGCCGGACCGTGGGCGTGGCGAGGGAGGCATTTGCCACGGGCGCAAACGACCTAGGGGCGCAAAATGTGAAATATCAGAGATCAAAAATTATCAGAACTTAAAAAAAACACAAGTGATATCTCAAGTGAAGCGGTTATTGTCCCGACAAGAAGTGATTCCGCGAATGACGCCTATGTTGCAGAAAGTATTCCTTCTAATTCTTCAAGTACTGAACAATTAGAACTGAACTATTATATTTCGGGCGATTCAGAAAAAAAAATTCTTTCGAAGAATCAGGAGTTACTAAGGAACCACTTGAACTTGTTTATTTCAATGACCCTACAACATGGCAAATTAGGAAAAATAATATCAAAATATTTCTGAATTAGGCGAAGATCTCGACTTTTATCCTTTAAGTGACGGTGATCGACGTTTTGATAAAAAATGGTTCTTGAAGATTCTGCCAAATGGAGATAGGTTGCAAAGAAACTGGCTTATTTATTGTAAGAGGATGGATGCTTTATTTTGCTTTCCCTGCTTGCTCTTTTCTGGAAAAAAAGATTTTTGGACTACAGGCTATCGAGACTGGCAACATCTCAATCCATCACTACCCCGTCATGAGATTTCTTTAAGGGGCAGTATCACCTTTTGAATCGTGGTAAATCTCCATTCAAAAGAGGTCTCTTTATTTCACGAGTAAGTACCCTAATTTACGACGTAGAGACTTGATTTTTTTTTCAAATTGGGGTTGAAGAACTCGGGACGTTCTTCAACTTCGATAGTTTTCTTTCTTTCGATTTAATTAGTTTTTCAATTAAAAAAACCAGGGTAATCGTTAGATCTGGGGTTATTGAATATGTTTTTCGTTTTTCATGAGTACAGGCTATAGTTTTGGAATAATAATCATGAAAGTTTTTGTAGTTTGTAGAAGATTAAATTGCGAGGGCAAATAGTTGCGATTTTTTCCAAAAAATGATGAATAGCCGTCGGAAAAAAATCATTAAGTGTAGTTTCCAAAACGCTGAAGTTTAACCTGTTTTTTTTTAATTGAAAAACTAATTGAATCGAAAAAATCGCAACTATTTGCCCTAGGCAATTTAATCTTATATAAACTACAAAAATTTTCATGATTATTATTTTAAAAATATAGCTTTTACTCATGAAAAACGAAAAACATATTCAATCTAACGATTACCCTGGTTTTTTTAATTGACTATTCCACTCTTTTCATTTTTAGTGAGGAAGTTTCTGTAGCAACGATCGTTTCATCCCGAAAAAATTTTCAAGCCGGCAAAACCAACATGTTGGTTTTTCAGCGACAAAATTTTTGACGTTTCTCGAATTCATAGATAGCTTCGGAAATAAATATCATAGAGAGAACAAACAACGTTTAGTGGTTTAGTTAATCTATGATGAATTCTAATTTGCCAAATAGCGCAATACGCGTCAAATGTGAACATATCACCTTATTTTCTCGTGGAATAGTCATGCCGAATTCCACTCGAGATGAAATTTAAGCAGGTAAAATTTCTCTCTTGTTATATTCGAGTTTGTTGCTTTCCGGAAATTTCGCTCATGACATTTTTTCCAAAATCACTCGCCTGACGGCTCGTGATTTTGACACAAATGTCGTTCGCGCAATTTCCGAGCAACAAACTTTCATATCACAATCGAGAAATTTTGCCGGCAAAATTCCATCTCTAGTGGTATAACATATGAAAAACTAATTGAATCGAAAAAAACAACTATTTGCCCTCGGGACGTTCTTCAATTTCAATTAAAAAAAAAATCAAGTCTTTACGTCGTAAATTAGGGTACTTACTCGTGAAATAAAGAGACCACTTTTGAATGGAGATTTACCACGATTCAGAAGGTGATACTGCCCCTTAAGTCATAGGGAAACTACATAAAATTGCGAAGTTTTGAACGGAGTTATAATATTGGCGGATTCATTTGGAGAAAATGATCATGGATGAGAAATAGAAATGGAGGCATATCTTAAAGGTTATCTTGGATGCGATTCTTCACTGCGTTAAGAATAATGATGCTCTTAGGGGTACTTCTGAAAAAATAGGAGAATTGCGGAAATTTTTTTTATCGTTTTCTATTCATTTTGTTGATTGTGTTTTTGTTCATTACCTTTTAAGAAATATGGGAGATTATTGTGAATAAAAAGTTCTTCAAAAGTCCAAAATATAATCAATTAATGTCAATTATGAAAAACATGTATTTATTGAAAAATGAATTTCTTCAAGGGCGCATTTTGAAAGTTTGCCACAGGCGCTAGAATCCCAGTTCCGGATCTGCTGGGTCCCGTAAGGGAGACGGGTTGCCCACCGCTGGACCGACTCCAACGTTTTGTGATCATTCCTTGTTGAACACCACCAAGAAGGTCCAGCGTACTCCATGATGGGTCTTATGTAGGATTTGAAGAGGAGGCCATATGTCTTGCGGTTGCATCCATGGAAGCTTTTGTGGAGTAGATAGGTCATTTGCTTGGCCTTCTTGCAGATGTTCGATATGTGGTCTTCCCAAGTTAGATCACCTGATACTGTCACACCAAGGTCGAGTTGTCTATGGACAGGTCGGATCGGAGCTCCATCCAGCGAGTAGACACTCATAGGATTGTTTTTTCCTATGTGCAGCACCGTACACTTGTCCAGGTTCAGGGGTATCAACCAGTCACGGCACCACCGCGAAATGCTGTTGAGATCGGCTTGCAGTTGTTGTGTACCTGATGTTGGGTAGTTGTACAGTTTGGAGTCATCGGCAAAAAAAGAGGAGGGAGATTTTATGATGTGTGGTAGATCCGACGTGTACATAAGAAACAGGATGGGGCCCAAAACGGAGCCCTGGGGGACGCCCGACAAGACACGAGTATCGGTGGAGGATGTTTCACCACCAACTCTTACGCGATAGGATCTACCAGAAAAAAATGCCTCAATCCAGGATAGTAGACCACCTCTAATGCCCATGTGCTCCAGTTTCGCGAGTAGCCGGCGATGTGGTACACGGTCGAAGGCTTTTGAGAAATCAAGGTAGATTACATCGACCGGAATGGAGCGATCCCATGCTTTCGTCCAGTCAGAGATACAGGTTATTAAATTGGCTGTTGTTGAACGCCCGGGGACGAAACCATGCTGTTCATCTGGAACTAACTTGTTGGCGCAGCAGAATTCAAGCAACTGATCGCATATTATTCTCTCCAAGACCTTCGAGACCGATGAGAGCAGGCTGATAGGGCGGTAATTATTCGGGGACATTTTATCACCTCCCTTGTAGATTGGAGTGATAAGAGCGCACAGCCACTCGGATGGGATAGTGGAAGACGATAATGATCTACTGAATAAAATGTAGAGAGGTCTGGCAAGTGCTTTCGCACATCGTTGGAGTAGATACGGGGATATCCTGTCAGGACCTGCTGCGGAGGTAGTTCTTAAATTTGTGAGATATCTCTCAACCATTTCCTCGGTAAGTGTGATGTCAGACAGGTTAAGAAAGGTACGAGGAATTTGTGGAGATGGTAATTTTCCTGGTGGTTCGGAGGTGAACGTAGTACCAAATGAGTGGGCAATTATGTCGGAGGTTTCGATTGGGCTTGTGCTTAACTGACCTAATGTATTTCTGACTACTGGTGTGACGACTTTGCTGTTCAAAGAAGAACGAACATACTTAAAAAACTGTTTTTTGTTTTTAGACGATGCCAGATTGTTTTCAAAGCTATTCTTCGACTCCAGGATGGTTTTGGATACAAAGTTGGAGTAGTTGCGGTGAGCTAGGTAGTCTTGGGAGGATTTGGTTCTCTGATACCTCTGCCACAAAGATCTCTTGCGTCTCACCAGTTCTAAAGTGCTCTCATTGATCCACGGTTTTCTCAAGTTAGTCCTGACAGTCTTCGTTTGCGAGTTGGATGCGATGGCGGCCCTGATCGTGTTCGTGAATACGGCCCACATCCAGTCTATACTCTCTTCGTTGGCTAACAGATTACCCCAATCTTTGGACATAAGAGAGGAACAAAGTCCATCATAGTTGATCCTAGTGATTGTTTTTCTGGACTGTTGTTTAGTGAGGGGTATTTGTATCTGTATTTCCGTCATGATTGTTATATGGTCCGACTTTCCGAATGAGGGTAGATATTCTAAGTCAGAAACGACGTCAGGGTCAGAAACAATGAAAAGGTCCAAAGTGGACGGAATCTGTCCGGTTCGGTATCTTGTGGGACAGTCCACCAATTGCTGGAGCCGACCAGCGGTCAACATCTGTGTATAGGGGTATGAGGGTGAATTTTCGGGGGTGATTAATCAGGGGCCACTTGATATCTGGGCAGTTGAAATCGCCAGTTACAACAACATTGTCGTATGTTGTAGACGCGTGTGTCAAGAATTCCGCACGAGGGATATCTGAAGCACATGGCCTGGGGCGGTAGATACAGCCAAGTAGCATGGAGAAGTGTGGGTTGGACACCACCAAAAAGATGTTATCAACGTCAGGCCAATCGTGTCGCAGTGCCTTTACTTGGAGAGATTCAGTAATGTGGCTGTTGATGTAAATACAGACTCCTCGGTAGCCAACGACTTCCCTGCTGTCTGAACGGAAAAGAGTATAACCAGGAATATCGTATATCGAGCAGGGAGTCGAGGGCTGGAGCCAAGTTTCACTGATACAAATTATAAAGGGTTTGTGCAGCTGGACGAATGTTTGCAATTCTGTGAACTTTGATGAGAGGGATTGTAAGTTTGTGTACATTATTGGCCAGATCTGGAGGTTGGTAAGTTTTTTGGAAATTCGGCATTGCTTGAGGTAGTGATCACTATGGTTGGAGCACCTTTTACATATTTTATTGTTAGATTCAGTTCACCAGCATGCTGTCTGGCCTTTAGTTCCTCTCTCAGGGAGTTGAGCTTAGTGATTTCTTCCTTCGTTTTGTAGTTTTGAATTTTTATAGAACGGAATTCCGTAGTACCCTGAAGGGAGGACTTATTCCTGAGAATAGTTCGAACAACATCTGAGTTCGAGAAAGTAGCTCTCACCCAACGCGGGCGTGATTTGTCTTTGGACTGAAGTCTTTGAACCTTAGTTAGGTATTGACAAGCGAGGGGACAAGCGTGATTAATGATCTTGGATACAGTTGACTTCTCCTCGATGTCACTCGATTCTGGAACATTCACCAGAATCAAATTGAATGACTTGTTGACCCTGCTCAGTATCTCAGGAACAGGATCTGTTTGGGTATTTGAGTGACTTCGTTTGGTTAGGTTGCGTTCGAAATCCAATAATTTATCGGCGGTTTCTGATAGACTACGAGCTAGGGTGGTATTTTCAATTTGTGGGGATTTTATATCGGATTTGCATGTGTCTATAGACGAACCATGGGCGGATAGAATTTCAGAGTGATTGTTGATACTTGTTGTGCAATAATCAAGGCGAGCTAATAGGTCGTCTTGTCTCTTTTCTACTCGATCTATACTCGCTGCCATATTCGCTGCCATACTCTGTATTTGGTCCATTAGAATTTTGAAGTGTTTAACAGTTATCGCTTCCTCGGCGTCAGTATTGGTTTGCGTAGGCGTTGACGGAACATTAGCTGACGGTGAGATGGGTCGATTACCACCAACGCCGCTACGCAGTCGGCGCTCGCTGGTGGTACAGCCTGGACAGAACCACTTCTCCTTACGTTGCTTGAGAAACTCCAGTTCTCTCGGGGTTAAGTTTAAGCACTCCAAGTGGCATTGTTTATTGCACTTGCCGCAAGTAGGGGATAATTCTGTTGCGCTGTTAGCTGTAGACTTACTGCAAATTCCGCAATTACGTGGCATTGTCGGCAGTGTATATTATGAGGGAAATTACAAATAGAACGTTTCACTTCCTTGGGCCTATAAGGAAGACTTGCACAGAATAGGACGGCCACGGGTACTGGGAAATGGGAAATGATTAATTTCCGTCTATTTGATTTGAACAAGCGAGCGGACAAATTCCCAGTCCGGGGCGCCGGGCAACGTCGAACACGCCGTTGCAGTATGGGTGGGGACGGACCTCTGAGGACCGGTTTGATCCAAGTTGTAGGGGATTCTCCCAAGGTCGCGTTATGTTTACAAAATAAATTTGACAGGATTAGATTATTAATTGTTAATAAATTTCAATAAACTTCAATATTTGGATGGAATAGTGGACCTTGCAAGCGTAAAAATTGATGAATAACAGTATCGTATGTCACCAGCAATTTACGTCATGAACGAATTCACAAAAATTCTTCAATCACACAACTATAATCGGAGCAATTTCAAACACGTCCAAACTTATCGAGCGCTACTACATGATATAATAGTAAATTCTAAAACTAGTTGCGGAATGGGCTCCTATTCCAATACGAATGCGAAATTCGAGAACGAGCGACGAAGGAGCGAGTTGTCGAACGCATGAGTATTGGAATTGCATTCTGCAACGAGTATTAGACGATATTTTCTCTGTTTCACTCAAATTTTGTGAAATTCAATGAAAAAATTCAAATTATAGGTCCTAGTGACTTTCATATTGTATCATATTGTATACACCAACTGCCAGGTCGCCAGGTGTGAATGTTAGGAAATACGAAAATTGACATTTCCAAATTGACGTCCGCTGAAATTTAAAAGGATCGGAAGTCATTGCTGACAACCACAAAACGAAAAATGTTACTTAAAACGATGCTGTAATGAATTCATTACAACACTGTTTTTAGTACTGTAATGAACTCATTACGATACTGAAATACAGAAAAATTTTTATTTATTATTGACGAGCGACCCGCCCTGGCTTCGCACGAATGCAATGCTGATACTAAATGCCTACTACCTCCTACAGAATGTCCTTATAAACAACGTTCACAGCTTTTTAGTCATTAGACGATACAAATATGTTTTGTTTAGAAGTTACCCTTGAAAGAGCGATTGGGAGAAACACGGCCTTCGAAGCGCTATTTACAGGTTCACGCGGCAATCCGAATCGGTATTGCCGGCGCCGCACCGCTATTTCCCTGCATTTTAAATCTGTGATATCTTCGAAATTATTGATTTAAATTACACGCTGTAAAGGGGCATATTGATCTATATTGAATGGATAACGTATTTTAGGTACTCAATTGGATAAGGATTCATGTTGTATTGCTTAAAACAACTTCCTAAATAAGCCATTTTTTCCCGTAGAATGTAAAGGATAAAAAATGTTTATGTGAGTTAACCTTGAGAGATCGACTTAATGTTAGTTGGATAATGATTTTCTTTGTTTCTGAAGACTGAATAATACACTTTATTAAAAACATCGATTTAATTCATCCTAAAGTGAAACAGTACACACTCGTTTAGCCAGTTATCGAGATAATAATTACAATCGTATGCTGCCGGACGATCTCGTCCTGACCGTAGATAATCTGATACGCACATAAGGTGAAAAGAAATAAAATATTTGCAATATACCGAGTGGCTCAAACATTACCACCCACTTCATTTTATATGATAAAATGATAGATACCGAAATAAACCAGCATTACAAGAAAATGGAACATACATATATACTTATTCTCTTTAAATTCAACAAGCATTTTTACAAACCAGTACAAGCTTAGTTATAGGTCTCACTAGCTCATTGGTAGCAGTACGTATTTTTACAACCCTAACAATTTTATCGGGTCCCGGATAAGTTTCAATTACCTTGGCAAGTGGCCACTTCGCAGGTGGACAATTTTCACTTGTTAAAAGAACGAGATCACCAGCTTGACTTGCTGACTGTTCAGTTTGCCATTTGTACCGCATCTGTAAGGTCTGCAAGTACTCTCTCGACCATTGCCTCCACCAGTCTTGAAGCATCTGTTGAACTTGCTTCCAACGCTGCAAAGGAGGAATGTTGTCATCTAGGAGAGAAGGTTCAGGTACGATGTATGACGCAGACTGGATAAGAAAATGAGCAGGAGTCAGAGACTGGATATCTGACAAGTCATCATAAAGCGGTAAGAGCGGGCGAGAATTCAAGCAGGCCTCTATCTGCGTTAAAAGAGTGTAGAACTCTTCGAACGTAAGTTTATGACTCCCCACAACACGACGCAAATGATGCTTGGTAGACTTTACTGCAGCCTCCCAAATCCCACCAAAATGTGGGGCAGCAGGTGGATTGAAATGCTATTGCGTAGACTCATTACCAAGTTTCTGGGTAATGTCCTTCATGAAAGACGATGATTTTCTATACATATCCTTGAGCTCTTTGTCCGCGCCAATGAACGTAGTACCTTGGTCACTATAGAGATCAGAGCAATGACCTCTCCTTGAAGTGAACCGACGAAAAGCCGCAATGAAATCTGCACCACTATAACCGGAGACTAGCTGAAGGTGTACGGCTTTCGTGCACAAACAAATGAACACCGCAATATAACCCTTTGACGCAGCTTTGCCTCTACCCTTCGAGGACCTCATGAGATATGGGCCGGCATAGTCAACACCCGACTTCGAAAATGGCCTGGAAGGTTTTGTTCGAAAGGAAGGTAATGTACCAAGCTTCTGGTAGCTAGTAGAGCCACGATATCGGATGCAAGTTGTACATTCTCTTATGACTTTCTTAACCAGTTGCCTGCAGCGAATAATCCAATATTCCTGCCTCAAACTACTGATGGTTAGTTTCAAACCACCGTGCAAAGATCTAGCGTGGGCATTTCTTATCAGAAGTATTATAAAGTAACTACCAGATGGTATTATTAGAGGGTGTTTTTCTTCAAAGTTCAAATTAGCATTGTGTAAGCGGCCATTTACTCTCAATAATCCTTCGTTAATGAAAGGGTCAAGTTTAGTGAGGCAGTTGGACCTTGAGAGCATTTGGTTCTTCAAAAGAAAGTTCCATTCTTGATCGAAAAAAGTGCGTTGAATGATGTGAACACAAGTAAGACGAGACCTCTTTAGTTCGTCAGTGGTTAACTCAGGAGAAGAGTAAACAGCATTGTTCACTGAAAACCATTTGTAGGAAGTTAAGGTCAGTCGAGCTTTCAATGATGTATTGTTTAACGTAATGGAGATAAAACGCAGCACATAAGCCATAATGCGAATTAGCTTTGGCAGCGAAGAGTACTCTTCAAGTAGACTCCAAACTTGGGGTACATCGCTGTTACAAGAAGCAATACAGGCACTAGTAGAAACCATTCCAGAATTGGCGTTGGGTTCTACACTAAATGAGGATAATGAATCGTGTAGCCAATGTGGGCCTGTCCACCAGAGCTCATGCTCTTTCAAAGCTTGAGCACTAATTCCTCGAGAGGCGCAGTCTGCAGGGTTTTCATGAGACTTAACATGTCTCCACGTGGCATTTGGGCACTGTGAATGGATTTTGGAGCAACGATTAGCGACAAATACGGGCCAATGGGAAGGATGCTTTTTTAACCAGCAAAGTACGTCAGTAGAATCAGTCCACAAATGTACACTGCACTTCTCTATAGAAAGTGCCATGTATACCTTTTTGACAAGCTTTGTAAGTAGTGTGGCTGCACATAATTCCAACTTTGGAATGGTGTGTAGGGGCTTTACTGGAGATACCTTAGTTTTAGCCTGAAGAATATGAACTTTTACTTGGTTCTTGAAGACTACACGTAAGTAAGTGACAGCTGAGTAAGCAGTCTTACTAGCGTCGGCAAACCCATGAACTTCAACCACTTCGGCATTAGGATGATAACCTAACCACCTACTTACTCGAATATTTCTGAGATGAACCAACTCTTTGTACCAATTTATCCACTTACTTGCCAATTCAGAAGACATTCTATTGTCCCAGTCTATCTTATGAAGCCATAGCTGCTGCAGAAACGCCTTTGTAGATATTATTACCGGAGCCAACCATCCTAGTGGGTCAAATAATTTTGATGCCTTGGAGAGTATAGACCTTTTAGTTAATGAAAAACCATCCTGGAGATTATCAACATTCATTTCAATGCAGAAAAAATCACCAGAAGTATTCCATGAAAGACCTAGTACATTAAAACAGAAATCGGCTGATTCATTGTTGAATGAAGCTGCTCGATCCCCGACGTGTAACTGATCTACCAATCTCGTATCGTTGGAAAGCCACTTATGTAGTTCGAAACCACCCACTTTGCAAATCTTGATCAATTCATTCTGCTTTTTCAAAGCATCTTCCAGCTCATAGCCTCCTGACATAGCATCATCCATATAGGTCTCCTCTGCCAATATTTCGGAGCCCAATGGATAAGTTGCAAACTCATCTTCAGCAAGTTGCTTTCGTACTCTGTTGGCCAAGAATGGACTACTTATCATACCATACGTGACCGTTTCTAATAAAAATATTTTTATAGGTTCATCAGATCGAAATCGCCATAAGATAGCTTGAGAATATTGATCCTCTTCAGCGATTCGAATTTGACGGAACATTTTTCTAATATCGGTTGCGAATACAAAAGGGTATTTCATCCACCGCAGTATTAAGTTGGACAAATCTGGCAATAGATTTGCACCTTGGAAAAGCACATCGTTTATAGAAAGATCATTTGCGGCTTTTGCTGAACCATTAAAGACCGTCCTCAGTTTCACAACATTATCCTTTTGCTTTAAAATACCATGATGTGGTAAAAAATAGCGACATTCAGAAAGCTTAGAGTACTCTACCTCCTTCATATGACCCATCTCAAGATATTCCAACATAAAACTTTTGTATAACGATTCAAATTGACCATCTCTTTGAAACCGTTCCTCCATTTTGATTAGCATGTTTCTCGCTATATTGTATATGTTGGGGAAAGTTAAATTTTTAGCATAATTCTTAAAGGGCAAATGGACTGTATAGCGACCTGTTGCAGTATCTCTGCAGTGAGTTCTCACAAAATGATTCTCACTAGTCAATTCATCGGGGGTTGGATGTTTTATGTCATCGAAAAATTCCTCCTGAACTATAAACTTAGAGAACATGTCATTCAGTGAAGCTTCTGAATCATTCAGATGCAAGACAGTCGTAGAAACAAATTCTCCAGACATAGCTGTGTTACCGGACACTATCCAACCTAAGCTCGTGTTCATAGCAATAGGTTCATCTGTCTTTCCACGTATCAACTCTCCCCGCATAATTTCTGCATGTACTGTGGCACCCAATAGTACCTCTACGCATCCTTTCTTAAGAAAATTTGGGTCAGCTAGCATAAGGGAATCGAGATGACTCCATTGTGAATTATAGGTCCAATTTGGGGAATATGAAGAAATTTCTGGGAGTACAAACGCTTCTACATTAGATGAGAATTCAGAGGTATAGTGTGGTTTCATTTCGAAATTCACGACCTTGCGGCAAGTAAAATTGGTTTTTCCTCCAACACCGGAAATGGGCAAAACTACAGGTTTGTACCTCATTCTTACCCTCTGGCATAGGGATTCGGAAATAAACGAAGATTGAGAGCATTGGTCGATCAATGCTCGAGCATAAGTTACAGTACCGTTATCGCAGCAAATCCTCACAATTGCTGTAGCCAACAGCACTGTTGCAGGGGATCTACAGAAATTTACTGTAGACCTAGTCGATGGACCAGCAGCATTGAGAGAATGATCAGCCTCGCCTAGTGACATCGGTTTAGGCGCCTCTTGAATAGCAAAATGAAGTGAAGAATGATGCTTCCCTTGACAATATTGGCAACGTTTTCGAGATTTGCAATCTTTGAGAGTATGTTGAGACAAACAGTTAAAACAACGCTTTTTGCTCGTAACAAAATCCCTTCTTTGAGCTGGGGTCTTGTTTTTATAAGAACTGCAAAATAGAAAAAAATGATCCTTCGAACAAATAAGGCATTTGTTTACACGATTTTCGGTGTGATATGTTTTAGAGGCTGGTAATGCCCAATTCGCAAGCCTATTATTAGAGCCTTTTTGCACTGAATCTAAATGCATTTTTGGATTGCTTTTTTGCGAGGTATCTTCCAAGGCTTCCAAAATTGAAATTTGGTTCTCGAGGAAACTAGACAAAAATTTGAAACTGGGGGATTCATTGGAATCCCAGTTATTCCCAATGTGATTTTCCCAATGCTTTCTAGTCTCAGCTTCCAATAACGTTACCACCAAGTAAACCATAATATCATCCCAGCTATCGACTGGGCGCTTGAGAGCTTTAAGAGAAGCTAAAGGAGCAGTTACTCCAGATAAAATTCTCTTGATTTCGGAAGAAGATTCCTTCTTCATCGATTTGACCGCAAAAACAACGTTGAGGTGAGAAGATACCAGCCTACGTTTGTTCTCGTATCTTTCCTTAAGATTATTCCAAGCTAACTCGAAGTTTTCCTCAGTTATGGCAAACCTATCCACCCAACGCTTGGCATCTCCACATACGCTTGTTCTCAAATGGTGGAGCTTTGTAACCTTCGAAATATTTTGTTTCTTAATTACTAAGGTAGTGAACAAGTCTCTGAAGGATTCCCACTCGCAAAATTCACCACTGAATGTAGGCACGGAAATTCTAGGAAGTCTTTCCATTTCATCGGCTTGCATAGTATTTGAATGGTTTGACGCTCGTGAACTACCTGAATTCAAAGTATCTGATTGTGAATCCAAAAAAGTTTGAAATTCAATTTTTCTTTGTAGATACAGTTCTTCAGTTGTATCGAAAAAATTATCTTTAAAATATCTATTACCTTTTATTTCCGCAGATTCCGAACGGAGTAAGGCATAATGATTTGTTTCGAAGGTAGTCCACAATTTTTCCAAATTCTGGATCCTTGTCTTGCAATTGCTCACATTCATTTTAGCAGTTCCGTCCTTCTTAAAGTTACTATAGGTACGATCAATTCTGCCATGTAAAATGGCCTGTTCAGTCAGCAAGTCAGCCATATCAAAACCAAACTCGCAGGAAAAACTATCTGACAATGTTCCGACAAACTATTAAACAATTCTAATAAGATATAGTAGGTACGTTCAACAAGAAATCGATAAACTTTTGGACGATTTCAGAAAGAAATAATAAATGGGCAATACAAAAGAAATATAGAAATTACACAAGCTACCAATGACCCAGCAATTCAACAAAATACCCTTATCAAAACCTAAAATAGTGTTTCCCAAAAAATTCAAAAATTCTTATACCTATGTAATATCTCAGCAGATCAACTTTAGTTTCAATTTTAAATAATTAAGAAACTAATATGTTTTTTTTTCAAGAATCCCTTTTTACAAGAGAATAAATTCAAAGTGGAAAATCTAAGCAAGCAATTATTGTGAAGCAAATCAACCTCAGCAATTCCTCAATGTGAATTGAAATTGTAATAAAACAAATCAAGCTAACTTAATTTTCAAATTGAATGAAAATCACAACAAAGCAACTCAAATTAACTAATTCTTCAAAATAAGTACGAATTATATTATAAAGCAGGTTTCAAGCATTCAATTCATAACATTCGATGCAAATATAAAGAGTAGATAATCACAGAATCCCAACCAAAATGGATTATCTTCAATAGCAGAAAGAAAATATGTCGAATACAATTCATTAATGCAAGCAAATAAATTTCAATAATTTTCTTCAGCACAACAAATTATGATAACTGCAAAGTTTAAGCAAAATACAACTAAGCAGGTAGTTTGTACAAGCAACTAGCTAATTTCAAGCAGAAAATTTGAAAAAGAAAACAGCAATTGTTTATTGTAGTAGCAAATCAATTTCTAGCAAAGCTAAAGCGACTCATTTGAAAACAATTATTGCTGAACAATCTATATAGAGAAATCAAACTAAAATAGTTCCTCGCGAAGCAGATCATAAGTTTTATATTTTCAATGAAGTCTCAAAATAACCGCACTTGAGTTCACAAAGTCACCAATTCAAAAACGTCAATTCATATCTAATTCATCGAATTTTGCTTCGCCCCTTTTAAAAACAGATTGGAGCAAAAAACTGCATGATTCTCAGCAACAGTGATGATTTCTCATGAATATGAAATGTCCATATTTGGATCCAGGTAAATATTCAGACTTCCAAATAAATAGCCGAAAGAACTGTCTTATCCTACCTGATTGTAGTTGTGAACGGGTTTTCTTCTACCTTATGGTCGGCGATTCGAATTGTTGCAATATCTTCGTTCCAAGGGAATAATTCAATTTTCTTCAGAATGTAACAATTTTTCTAATTCTTCCTTTTGCACTTTGGAAGAATTATAGCTTCAATATCCGGTTCGCTAGGACCACTTAATGTTAGTTGGATAATGATTTTCTTTGTTTCTGAAGACTGAATAATACACTTTATTAAAAACATCGATTTAATTCATCCTAAAGTGAAACAGTACACACTCGTTTAGCCAGTTATCGAGATAATAATTACAATCGTATGCTGCCGGACGATCTCGTCCTGACCGTAGATAATCTGATACGCACATAAGGTGAAAAGAAATAAAATATTTGCAATATACCGAGTGGCTCAAACACATACCATCGCGGACTTTTTTGTTGACCTTTTTCAGGTGTACAATACCGAGTACATTATTTTGATTTATCTCGTGGGGTTCAGTCAGCGTTTGCAATGTAAGCACAAAAAATTTGTTTATTTACGACATTACATTAGTATCATGTAAATTAATCAGTGTTGTTCTAAAATATTATGCAAGTATCATACATATTGTAACATTCCAAGTTTATAAATCCTAGGAACATATTATTTGAAAAAGAGAAAAAGGCAAACCCTACCCTGCTCTGGTGAGCTGGCTAAAGCTAGAATTACGTTAAAGGGGGTTTTATACTTATATTTTTGGCTTGTGATGTGATCGTCTAGATTGGTAGAACTCTATGTTATGTCGTAGTAATCCAGATTCGTAATAACTCAGATTAGTGAAATATAGGATGGGAAATCATGAGGTAAAATAGATAAATAATACACTAGATTGGACATAAAGATGGAACTAGAGCCTTTATTCGTCCAGCACCATAGTTCGGGGAACCACAGCCTATGAAGGAAAAACGAACGAGAATCAATTGAAACTCAGAGCAAAAAACCTTCTAGCATTACAGATGATATGTTTACAATCCATAGAACAATTATTAATAAGACGAGCACTGATGATATGTATCATATGGGGCTTCCTATACTCCGGTAAGGTTATTACTGGCACAATTGTGATAAAAAGCAGAATCCAATACATCCAAAGTTATCCAAAGGTTATAGGCATATAGAGTGTGACACCTGATTATTAATGAAATTCATAAGCAGTATCCTTGTAGTTCCTAGTGTTAGAATCCTTCCTTCTAAGTGTTATGTGTGAGATCCTAGCAGTCGCGTTGGTTTGGAAGTGACGATAAACTCTTTATATTTCCTGTTACAGTTAACAGTTCATCAGTATGAACGATGGCACCTTCAAAGCTTTCCTTGCTTATCGGGTACGCCAAGGGTCCGAAGACGAGGCTTGGTTTACTGAGGACGTTCGTCAAAAGAACTCTCAGAGGAAGTTTCACTGGCCACTGTTGTGGGGGATGTTTTCCTTAGCACGGCGATATAAACAGTTTACCCTAGGCCTCCAAACCAGTGATATTTGTACGTAAAATATTATCCTAAAAGCAACAACTCCAAATGCCTATACCATAGTGTCAAGTGAATAGTTAAATGTGCAGTAGGCCTTACGAACAGTATAAGAATGTTCCAAGTGGGTTGGTAGCAGAACAAAGTTCCACAATATTCAATAGAAATGCAATAATAAAATAGAACAAGCTTACATGAGATTAAATCCTGTGAAATGAAACAGAGTTATTCAAATAGGGACAATGTACATACCAGATAACAAAGAAGCGTCTTTAAAATATACTAAAACGGCGGATTCCTAGAAGAGGAACTCCATTTCAAAGGAACACTATTGTGAACCAGAGTGAAAGTGAAACCGGACAGCAGCCGAGTGAAAGTGAAGTAAAAGAGGCCCTTCCATTCGTTGTCGTTTCGGAGGTTAGTTTTCTTCCACAGAATCGTATTTCTTCGATGGTCACAGAAGAACAAGTTTACTTCATGGTGGATCTTCGATATGATTAAAATCTCCTATTTATAAATATGCAAATTGCTTAAAGTATTGCTTGAAGTCGTACTAATATTCATCATTCATAGAATTATAAAATAATATCAAATAAGGTCATTCAACGTAGTTCCACGTTTCGACAGTAGACGTTGCAAAGTTGGAAGCCATGAAGTATTCTGGCAACGGTGCATTTTATTTTATTTTAGGGTAGGAAATTCAGATATGTTACAGTCGACCCCAGAAGCTTGGACGTTATGATGAAAGAGAATAAGGATGAAGCTTCGAAAATTATAACAAGAGAATTTCCATTTTTAGAAGTAGGTATAGGTCGAAATATTTCAAAGATGGATATCGTGTCATAGAAATGGGCATCTGTCGTAGTGGAACTAGTTGACTAACTCACCAATATAGGTCTTCAAGAAAACAGTTACACTTCTCACAATACTTCAGGCATAATCGACATCTTCACAAGGGAGCACTGAAAATCACACATCTTTTCTTGTTCTTGTTTCTTCTGGATCCTACGGAAGAGTATTGGAAACCTTTACGACCCCCAGCTTCTAAGGACTTCTCAGATATTGGTTCATCGGCAGCATCCAGAAGTGGCTTCTCGTGGCATCCTTCCGTTGTGGTGTCGAACATTCAGCCCTGAGCCCTACGACCCCAGACTTGAAAAACTTCATGAACCTTATTGGATGAACTTCTTTCTTGAATTATGTATAGGCATGACGAGTGCCTCAGTTTGATTGGCCTCAATCAAGTATCTAAAGAATGACAAAATGAAATAAGTGGAAACTATCCATTGGTAAGAAGAATCATCACAAGTGGCTTTGATGAAATACCAAAAGGTTTCACCAGATGAGTTCCTGAAGGATGGGATCCTTTTGATTTGATGACAATCAAAACTGTTGCGACCGCCATTTGTGAAGACTCTGAAGACATCGGGTTGGCTGCCATCTTTCGAAGAGGTTTGGTTAAAATGATTTCATTCGTCTATCCTGTCTGCCAATCCTGAAACACTCGGAGCAATAAATGTACCTATGAAAAATTTATGAAATATCCATGGGATCCTCCAGACAAAATGGTGGCTCCTCAGTATCGTGATTATCCAAAAATGGTGGAAGAACTCTAACAAATCATGAGTGAGTTCATGGTGGTTGATCGGCAGGAGCGTTTCCTCTCCGGAAATGATAAGAACATGGCAGAAGGTTTAACGAAATATGTAGCATACATCTTGTGAAGTCCCAAGTGTAATGACACATATAGTACAAGTGCAACACAAAATGGATACCTGATTGAATATGTTTTCTCAATGGTAACCTACTGGTTGTAAAAGCTTCGTTGGGTCCCCTACTATAACTACATAACGCTATCTCTACTAGAATGCTTCACTACGATAGTGGAACCGAGATAAAAGAACTGACTCTCAAATATCAGACGTCATCCATTTGCAAATCAATTTCTTATCTCCGAACCATTCACAACAACAAATACATAATCTGAAACTGCACGTGCTAAGTGAAACCATATTCAGATGAGTTCAATACGTTTTCACTTGTTATTTAAAATTAAATATACACTTTGTGCCTTATTGTGTCAATTCCACCTGTTATTTCGAAGAAAAGTATGCACAGAGAGATCGTGTAGAAAAAGGATATAGATTGAAGACATTACAGATACCATTGACTATCACATATCTTCTGGAATTCTACAGAGACAGTTTCAAAGTATCTGTGGGCAGTTGGTCGATGGGTACCTAGTTCTAGAACAGAAATTAAACAGCAGATAAACTGAAAAACACAACAGAAATAAGAATATTAATAACAATAAATTTCAACCTCATATTTCCACATTTCACAATCGTTTGAGTTATCCGAGGTCACGGAACCACTGTATCATTCCAAGTTTGTAAATCCTAGGAACATATTATTTGAAAAAGAGAAAAAGGCAAACCCTACCGTGCTCTGGTGAGCTGGCTAAAGGTAGAATTACGTTGAAGGGGGTTTTATACTTATATTTTTGGCTTGTGATGTGATCGTCTAGATTGGTAGAACTCTATGTTATGTCGTAGTAATTCAGATTCGTAATAACTCAGATTAGTGAATTATAGGATGGGAAATAATGAGGTGAAATAGATAAATAATACACTAGATTGGACATAAAGATGGAACAAGAGCCTTTATTCGTCCAGCACCATAGTTCGGGGAACCATAGCCTATGAAGGAAAAACGAACGAGAATCAATTAAAACTCAGAGCAAAAAACCTTCTAGCATTACAGATGATATGTTCACAATCCATAGAACAATTATTAATAAGACGAGCACTGGTGATATGTATGATATGGGGCTTCCTATACTCCGGTAAGGTTATTACTGGCACAATTGTGATAAAAAGCAGAATCCAATACATCCAAAGTTATCCAAAGGTTATAGGCGTATAGAGTGTGTCACCTGATTATTAATGAAATTCATAAGCAGTAGATTTAAAAACGGAATAAAAGGCATAAAATCATACCCTGGTGCGGACATAGGCTCAGACCATAATCCTGTGGTAGGTAACCTGGATGTGAAGTTGAAAGAGCTAAGAAAGAGTAACAAAAGAAGTATTGACATGAAAAAACTTAAAGACAAAGATACACAGTCAAAGGCAAAAGAACGTATAAATGTAGAATTTGCAACAATAAAATCAAATATAACACCAGATAGGAATACAGAAAATGTCTGGAATCAGATCAAGCAAGCAATAATAAAAGTAGAGCAAGAGGAAATAGGATACGCCAGCCCACAGACCAAGAAAGAATGGATGACAGATGAAATTCTACTGATGATGGACAACCGGAGAATACACAAGAATAAGAACATCGAAAAATACAAGCAAATGAATAGAGAAATAAGAAAGAAAATACGAATGGCCAAGGAAGAGTGGATGAAGGAAAGATGCGAGGAGATCGAATTACTTCAGAATAAACAGGACAGTCACGGAGTTCATAAGAAAATAAGAGAAGTAACGCATTCAAACAAGAACCAACCCGTATTGGGTATATTAAATGAAAATAATGAAATGGTAACAGAAGAGCAAGAATTGTTAAAAGTATGGCAAACATATGTTCGTAAAACTTTCGCTAGCGATGCGCCACGAATATACGACGAGAATGCTGAGTGTGAGCAGGCTCCAAAAATTCTAAAATCGGAAATAATGAAAGCACTCAAAGTGAGTAAAGACGGAAAAGCATCAGGTCCAGACGAGATCCACATAGAGATCATAAAACTGTTAGAAGAGGAAAATTTGCTTCCACTGCTCCAGTTACTACAGAGAGTTTATACAACAGGTAATATCCCAAAAGATTGGCTCACCTCTGTATTCATTCCCCTCCCTAGAAAACCAAAAGCCAAAAAATGTGACGAGTTCAGACTGATAAGCTTGATGAGCCAAGTGCTTAAGATCTTACTCAAAATTATACAAGCCAGAATCTACCACAAATGTGAAGCCGATCAAAGCGATACCCAGTTTGGATTTCGTGAGGGTCTGGGAACAAGGGAAGCACTGGCGAGCTTATTAATACTCTTCCAGAAATGTCGAGACATGAGGAAAGATGTCTATGCTTGTTTCATAGACTACGAGAAAGCCTTCGATCGAGTCAATCATACCGTCCTTCTGACATTACTCCAGGAAAAAGGATTAGACAAACAGGACATCGAGTTTATAAAAAATCTTTACTGGAACCAAGAAGCAACGGTTAGATGTGGACAAACGTCATCAGAACCGGCGTGCATAGAAAAGGGCGTACGACAGGGTTGTGTTCTCTCGCCAGTACTGTTTAATATGTACTCGGAGCACATATTTAACGAAGCAATAGGCGAAGATAAGGATGGAATAAAAATTAACGGCAGGACATTGAACAACATACGTTATGCAGACGACACGGTTATCATCGCAGACAATCCAGAAGCCCTTCAACGCCTGATCAACAAAGTTGTAGTAGTGGGTGATCAACTAGGCATGAAAATTAATGTAACAAAAACAAAAGTAATGGCCATAACAAGATCTCCAAACCCACAACTAAACATAAACATCTATGACACCGCAATAGAAAAAGTTGACAAATTTAAATATCTTGGCTGCTGCATAACGACAAATGTCGACCCTGACGTCGAAGTAAGATCTCGTATAGAGCAAGCCAGAGCCGTATTTCTAAAGATGAAAAACCTGTTGTGTAACGCAACCTTGAACCTAAGCTTAAGATACCGTTTTGTAAGGGCATACGTGCACTCGGTTCTCTTGTATGGAACAGAAATATGGACATTGAAGGTGAATACCATGAACAGAATCGAGGCCTTTGAAATGTGGATCTTCCGTCGACTACTCAAAATATCATGGACTCAACATATACCTAACGATGAAGTGCTTAGACGTATGGGAAGGGAAAGAGAATTGCTGACAACAATAAAACGAAGAAAGACTGCTTTTCTGGGTCACATATACCGTAACAAAAAGTATGATATACTCAGATTTATAATAGAAGGAAAAATCGAAGGAAAACGTGGTCCTGGTCGCAGACAACATTCGTGGCTGAGAAACATACGCGATTGGACTGGTATGAACACAACAACATTAATTCGTACTACTCAGGATCGCAATAAGTATGCCGAAATTGTCGCCAACCTTCATTAAATGGAGAGGGCACCTGAAGAAGAAGAATAAGCAGTATCCTTGTAGTTCCTAGTGTGAGAATCCTTCCTTCTAGGTGTTATGTGTGAGATCCTAGCAGTCGCGTTGGTTTAGAAGTGACGATAAACTCTTTATATTTCCTGTTAACTGATGAACGATGGCACCTTCAAAGCTTTCCTTGCTTATCGGGTACGCCAAGGGTCCGAAGACGGGGCTTGGTTTACTGAGGACGTTCGTCAAAAGAACTCTCAGAGGAAGTTTCACTGGCCACTGTTGTGGGGGATGTTTTCCTTAGCACGGCGATATAAACAGTTTACCCTAGGCCTCCAAACCAGTGATATTTGTACGTAAAATATTATCCTAAAAGCAACAACTCCAAATGCCTATACCATAGTGTCAAGTGAATAGTTAAATGTGCAGTAGGCCTTACGAAGAGTATAAGAATATTCCAAATGGGTTGGTAGCAGAACAGAGTTCCACAATATTCAATAGAAATGCAATAATGAAATAGAACAAGCTTACATGAGATTAAATCCTGTGAAATGAAACAGAGTTATTTAAATATGTACATACCAGATAACAAAGAAGCGTCTTTAAAATAAACTAAAATGGCGGATTCCTAGAAGAGGAACTCCATTTCAAAGGAACACTATTGTGAACCAGATGGAAAGTGAAACCAGACAGCAGCCGAGTGATAATGGAGTAAAAGAGGCCCTTCCATTCGTTGTCGTTTCGGAGGTTAGTTTTCTTACACAGAATCGTATTTCTTTGATGGCCACAGAAGAACAAGTTGACTTCATGATGGATCTTCGATATGATTAAAATCTCCTATTAATAAAGATGCAAATTGCCTAAAGTATTGCTTGAAGTCGTACTAGTATTCATCATTCATAGAATTATAAAATAATATCAAATAAGTTCATTCAACGTAGTTCCACGTTTCGACAATAGACGTTGCAAAGTTCGAAGCCATGAAGTAGTCTGGCAACGCTGCATTTTATTTTATTGTAGGGTGGGAAATTCAGATATGTTACAATATGAACCTTCCTCTTGAATCACTTCATCTTTAAGAAAAAACGTTTCAAAATCCATTGCGTAGTTTTGATGATTTGAGCATACCTACATATGGAGTATAGGGACAGACAGCGATAGCGACTTTGCATTGTACGATTCTCGGATTTATTTTTCAATTATTAAGAGTTAGATTGGATTTCTGTTTCAAACACACGGTTACTACATGTTCTAGTAATGAAATTAGTGGATACACAAGGGCGTCGCCAGGAGGGGGCAGGGAGGGGCAGTTGCCCCCCCCTAGAGCTCAAAAATCCCTTAAGAACGTATGAAATGATAGCGTAATATACGAAAATCAGTTCATTTTTCCTATTCTGATTGTTTTTTGCCCCCCCCAGCTCAATTGCCCCCCCCCTAGCTCAAAGGCTGGCGACACCCTTAGGATACATATGATTAAAAATATCTATAGTTACAGGGTGATTCACGAATATATGACGGTAGTTTTTTGCCAAAATTCACTTTTTCTACTGTGACGTCAGGGAGGCATATTTTTGAAATGTTCTCTTCGATATAGTATTTGGACGAGAAAATATTGCACAGTACACAGTTTTTATACAGGGTGTTTCACAGAGAGAACCACTAGACATTATCATTTTTTTTAAGGATTAATTCGAAACCCTGTATTTCTGAATTGATTTTTGGGAAAAGTAATACCACAAACATATGTGTGTCACTAATCTCCAAAATAGTCATGGTGGTTTATTCAAAGGAAGGTAGTCTATTTTGGGAAATGTACAAAAAACATGAACACTCTTTATTCGAAAATTTCCTCGCTCAAATGCAACTATTTTCTCACTATATATTGATTTCCACAACATCTCCAGAGGTATGAATTCTGAATCCGATACTATGACCAGTTTTCGAGATACGTTAAAGTGGAGAATAACTAATTTCAGCTGTTTTTTTTTCAAATTGAAAAGCCGGATTGATTTCATGTTGTGCCAATGAGTTCAGTATGAGTACAGAACAGATGCGCATGGAAAGGTTGAGCTAAAATATTCAGTATTACAGGATGATTCACGAATAAATCACAATAGCTTTCGCAAACACTCGATAATTTGTCAGTTTCGTCACAGAGAAATTATTCTTCGAAGTTAATACCTAGTCGTTCGCAATTTTCAGTCTGAAATACTTCATTATAATTACTTTTCATACAGGGTGAGCCATACAGCCAAACATATCAAAAATACTTATGCTTCGAATTGATGGAAAAATAAATTTTTAGTGAATTTTGAGTATCTTTATGATGGCGCTTACTAACTGCGCTTTCACCCCCAAAAAGATGACAATTAACAATCATCTTCTTGTGTATGTATAATACCAACCTAGTTTTATGGGTAGGTACTCCACAGTCCACAATATTCGTGTAGAGCGAGTTATAACTGAGTATATGTGAGAAATGGATTAGTAGAGATGTAGTTTCCAAAGTACACCACCAGGTGGCATCACCACAGGAAGACAATGCCTTACCGGTTTCTGGCTTTCTAGAAGTCATCAGAGACATATAGCCTTATCCTGGGATGAGAACCAACTGAAACGGCAGACCTTATAATTACTCCCTAGCAGGAACTATTGAGTACAGTTTTGTACAGTACAGTGTTCCACCTAGGGGGCAAGTGTCTACGCTTCATCCCGGGGGTTCCTTCAAAAACTAGATCTCTACGTACATTCATTTTCCCAAACGGAATCTCGCAACAACTCACTTTGAAGTTTTATGCAATGTACCGAGGGAAGTCGAATACGCCCGGTTCATACGGTTTCGGAGCCCGCAAATATTAATAATGAAAAGGAGGACAATGTCCCTAAGTTGGAACAAACTAAATACATGTGATAAATGGACTAGTAGAGATCTAGTTTCCAAAGTACACCACCAGGTGGCACAACCACAGGAAGACAATGCCTTACCGGTTTCTGGCTTATTAGCAGTCATCAGAGACATATAGCTTTATCCTGGGATGAGAACCAACTGAAACGGCAGACCTTATATTACTCCCTAGCTGGAACTATTGAGTATAGTTTTGTACAGTACAGTGTTCCACCTAGGGGGCAAATGTCTACGCTTCATCCCGGAGGTTCTTTCAAAAACTAGATCTCTACGTACATTCATTTTCCCAAACGGAATCTCGCAACAACTCACTTTGGAGTTTTAGGGAAGTCGAATACGACCGGTTCATACGGTTTCGGAGCCCGCAAATATTAATAATGGAAAGGAGGATAATGCCCCTAAGTTGGAACAAACTAAATACATGTGAGTTGGTTCTCATCCCAGGATAAGACTATATGTCTCTGATGACGGCTAATAAGCCAGAAACCGGTAAGGCATTGTCTTTCTGTGGTGGTGCCACCTGGTGGTGTACTTTGGAAACTAGATCTCTACTAGTCCATTTCTCACATGTGTTCAGTTTGTTCCAACTTAGGGACACTATCCTCCTTTTCATAACTTAGTATATCGGAATAATTTGTCTGTGACGAAATAGTAGAATTATCGAGTGTTTGCAAAATCTATTGTGATTTATTGGTGAATCACTCTGTAACACTGAATATTTTGGCTGAACCTTTCCATGCGCATCTGGTCTGTACTCATACTGAACTCATGGGCGCAATAATAAAATCAATCCGGCTTTTCAATGAAAAAAAAACTGATGAAATAATAGAGTAAGATCCCAGTGCAATCAGACATAACTTATTTTCACACGGATGAAACCTGAAGTTTTCAGTAGCGTCTCGTGTGCCTTGAATACCTACGCGCTTTGTGGAACCTGCCGAGTGACACTTGGGCAGGTACCAGGTGAGAAAGGTAACTGAAAATAAGAATTATTTTACTTAAATTCACATGGCTAATTTTTATATATGTCATGTAGAATATTATTTTAGAGTAATATCATAAGTGTCAGACACTTTTGATGGACCAGAGCTTTTGTCAGACGCTTTCAAGCTACCCAAAAAATAAATGAACTTTACTTATTTTTACATGTCTGATTTTTTAACATGTTATTGAAGTATTTATTTAAAAGTTATATTCAACCAGTCAGACAAATTAGAGTGACCAAACATCCCCTAAGACAAAAATTATTCGGCCAGAAGTATGAGGGCGAGAACACTATGCATGCGCTTCAGAGTGAGTGAGACGTCCATAATAACTCGGTTCACCTTCTTGAACTCACCATCTGTTTCAATCTACTGTGTATGTGCTGTTTGCGTGTAATATTATACAGGGTGGCCATTTGAAAACGAAACAGACCAGATTACAGACGAAATAAATTTTTTCGATAGAAATGCTCGGACAGGTCGATTTCTGTTTCGAGGGGGACAACTTAAGATGTAGGTTACGGACGCATAGCGCTTCAACCCTTGCTACTACAACCCTCACCCCAAATTTTTGAATAAGGAAGATGGGGTGAGTGATACCTCATTTGAAAGGTATTTTTATACTGACTTCAGCACAGTAATTGTTTTTTCATTTTATGCATTAGTTCTCGAAATATTCTTAACTAAGTATTTGAAAATGAAGTGGTGTTTTCATGGCACTTGTAGTGTTTTTTTGTGAAAAATCGACATTTTGAGCTTCAAAACAACCATGACTGTGGCTTCCTTCCTTCAATCCACTGACATAGAAATCTTTAATCAAGATGTCGATTTTTCTCAAAAAAACACTACAAGTGCCATGAAAACACCACTTCATTATCAAATACTTAGTTGAGAATATTTCGAGAACTAATGCATAAAATGAAAAAACAATCACTGTGCTGAAATCAGTATAAAAATACCTTCGAATTGAGGTATCACTCACCCCATCTTCCCTATTCAAAAATTGGGGGTGGGGGTTGTAGCAGCAAGGGTTGAAGCGCTATGCGTCCGTAACCTACATCTTAAGTTGTCCCCCTCGAAACAGAAATCGACCTGTCCGAGCATTTCTATCGAAAAAATTTATTTCGTCTGTAATCTCGTCTGTTTCGTTTTCAAATGGCCACCCAGTATAACTTATAATATAAATATACAGTATGGTGCACATGAAAGGAATAAATTCGTTATTTTGTGAACCGCAGAATTTAAGAAAAAATCCGATACACGTCGATTTTTATTTAAAAACAGGCTATTCGTAAGGATACCTTTTTATTTTTGACGTCATCTATGTGAGCGTGATGACGTCATCGCTCAAATTTTTAAATGGAAATGTGGGTGTTGTGATACATTATTTGGAAGGTATTTTAAATACCCATCCAGTCATATCAATAATTTGCAGTAATTGATTTTTGTATTTGTTTAAGAAATTAATAAAATTCTATTATTACAATGAATATTTAAGATGTATTTCTCATTAAATACAACGAAACCTAAATTGAGTGCTTAAATTGTTTACCTTCAGCTAAAATACAATGACGGCCTTTACAAAATTTATTTTTGTGTGTCAATAAATACATCATACCCATATAGTGAAAAGGGGTTACAGGCCACTGCGACCTTAAGGTCTATTGTGCCGACTGACAGAGCTGTCATACCCATACTCAATACATTTTATTAAGAAACCTATTGAAATTTCATCAATAATATTTGTGACAATAAGCAAATCAATTATTGTACATATTGGTATGGCTGAATAGGTATTTAAAAGACCTTTCAAATAATGTATCACAACACCTACATTTCCATTTAAAAATTTCAGCGATGACGTCATCACGCTCATATAGATGACGTCAAAAATAAAAAGGTATCCTTACGAGTAGCCCGTTCTAAAATAAAAATCGACTTGTTTCGGGATTTTTCCTTAAATTTGGCGGTTTACGAAATAACGAATTTATTCCTTTCATTTGCACCATACTGTATATTTATATTATAAGTTATATAATATTACACGCAAACAGCATATACACAGTAGATTGAAACAGATGGTGAGTTTAAGAAGGGGAACCGAGTTATTATGGACGTCTCACTCACTCTGAAGCGCATGCATAGTACTCTCGCCCTCATACTTCTGGCCGAATAATTTTTGTCTTAGGAGATGTTTGGTCACTCTGATTTGTCTGACTGATTGAATATAACTTTCGAATAAATACTTCAATAACATGTTAAAAAATCAGACATGTAAAAATAAGTAAAGTTCATTTATTTTTTGGGTAGCTTAAAAGCGTCTGACAAAAGCTCTGGTCCATCAATAGTGTCTGACACTTATGATATCACTTTAAAATAATATTCTACATGACATATATAAAAATCAGCCATGTGAATTTAAGTTAAATAATTCATATTTTTAGTAACCTTTCTCACCTGGTACCTGCCCAGGTGTCACTCGGCAAGTTCCACAAAGCGCGTAGGTATTCAAGGCACACGAGACGCTACTGAAAACTTCAGGTTTCATTTGTGTGAAAATAAGTTATGTCTGATTGCTCTGGGATCTTGGACTATAAGTTATTCTCCACTTTAACGCCCTGTATCTCGAAAACTGGTCAAAGTATCGGATTCAGAATTCATACCTCAAGAGATGTTGTGGCAATCAATATATAGTGAGAAAATAGTTGCATTTGACCAAGGGAATTTCCGAATACAGGGTGTTCATTATTTTATTACTCCTTCCAAAATAGACTACCTTCCTTTGAATAAACCACCATGAATATTTTGGAGATTAGAGGCACACATATATGTCTGTGGTATTACTTTTCCGAAAAATCAATTCAAAAATACAGGGTTTCGAAGTGATCCTTAAAAAAATGATTATGTCTAGTGGTTCTCTCTGTGAAATATCCTGTATAAAAAATATGCACTGTGCAATATTTTGTCGTCATAATACTAAATCGAAAAGATCATTTCAAAAATATGCCTCCCTGACGTCACAGTAAAAAAAGTGAATTTTGGCAAAAAACTATTGTCATATATTCATGAATAACCCTGTAAATATAAAGATTTTCAATCATACGTATCCACTAATTTCATTACTAGAACATGTAGTAAACGTGTGAATACAACAGAAATTCAATCTAACTCTTAATAATCAAAAAATAAATCCGCAAATCTGGGCAATTTCAAAATTTAACACCCCGTATTTGGAAAACTAGCCGTAGGATTGGGTTGGACCCATTGACACTTTTGGTCACCGAGTCGGGTACAAAAACATACCAAACTTTCAGAAAATTTGACCGGTCGCCATTTTACATACAAAAAGTGCGGGGTCCTTTGTTATGATATTGGTGGTTTGTGCTCTGGTTATATCCCTTTGTTGTTGAGGAACATCATTTAAAATATTCTAAACGTCCATTAACACGTTTTTGATCAATGACTTATTGTTAATGTAATGTAATTTTTCTTAATAACGGTTACCAATAACATATCCTGAACAGAATGATACACAAGAGAGAGTCAGCATCAATACCACCCGAAAAACAAACAAACAGTTTTAAGTTCAGGAAGATTCCTTTCGTGAAGGGATTTAACGCCCAATCTCACAGGAATCTAAGGTGAATTTGAAGATATTAAGCTTGCCAAGTACAATCTTACGAAGATAGGAGACCTTTTTTCGAGGACAAAAAATAAGTCACGAATAGAATTATGCAGACTCGGTATACAGAATTTCATGTCAACATTGTAGTCGCTGTTATGTGGGCCAGACGCAACAATGGCTGAAACAAAGAATCACGCAACATAGAAGTGATTGTCGAATCGGAAAAAACTCTTGTGCGTTAGTTAGACACTGTCAGGAGACGGGACACAGTTTCGACTTTGAGTTTGAAAGTTTGAAAATATTAGAGAAAAATTCAAATTATAGAAATAGATTATTCCTTGAAATGGTTCAGATAAAAAGACAAAAAAAATAGAGTAAATTTTAGATCAGATACAGACCAATTAAGTGTAATTTACAGCAATATTTTAGACACTGTATAATAGTTCAATTGTTAACCCGTAGAAGGCGCTGTTGCTTCGTTGTTTTTGTTTTTCTGGGAGGTCGACGTATGTGCGGCGCAGAGTTATTCGATTAGTTCACCTGAATTTGGCGTAATGTTGATGACTGATGGTGTGTCTGTATTAATTTCCGAAAATTTATTGATGATAATGTCAACTACATTTCAAAGAACTAATGATTTGAACATCTTGTAAGTAATGCCGTTTTCGATTGTATTGTTTCACATGTTCAACATTTAATATTTTTACAGTTTCTCCTGAAGAAGTTGACAATGGTCAACGAAATATTGAGAATTAAAGAAAATCGCAAATTGTTTTGGCTGTTTGATTTGAGATAGAATTGACCATATACCCGATAACTTGGTGATTTATTTAAATAATATATGGTCGAGAATTTCAACAATTTATATAATTATACAGGGTGATTCCTGATTGAATGTCAATATTTATGGAGGTGATTTTTGGGCCCGTTTAAAAAAAACCTCATATGAACATATGTCCCAAACATCATACCTTTTGAGATAGGTACAGAATGGCAAAGTTTTCAGAAATAAATTATTTATTATTAATATCTACAATACCACTTCAGATATGTTGATGAAATTTGTCATAGAACTATGAATCAAGAGGCATTTTTTAATGCATAATTTTTTCTTAGATTCCTACCAGTGGCGTTCGTACGTAATTTGACCTGCCCATTTTGGCAAAAATAGATGGTACGCCACGGATTGTTTCTAAAATATAATTCATTTTTCAAATCATTCCTTACCAAAATTGATCACTTGTTTTTTTCGTTTCGATGCACGGTTTTCGCTTAACAAACAAAAACCATTTCTCTGCATTGAAATAAATAACAGAATGTACCTACTAGCGGACCCCGCGAACTCCGTTCCGCCTTTTGTTGTACCACGTTCCCGTTAGGTGAAAATTCAGGGTTGTATGTATTTTTGTGTGCTGTATCATAAAATATTTAAAATAAAAAATTTGGTCCAAAAAAATTTAAAAAAATGTTAGGGGTGGACCACCCTTAACATTAAGGGGGATGAAAAATAGATGTTGGCCGATTGCCGGTCGTACCCGATACGCACACAAATATTCACGAAAATCGGTCTAGCCGTTTCGGAGGAGTTCAGCCACAAAGTGCAAACAGGAGAATTTTATATAATAGACTAGCTGACCCCGCGAAATCCGTTCCGCCTTAGAGGCAATGAATAAGGAGTTAGGTTAGGTAGAGGGGTGAAAATTTAGGGTTGTATGTATTTTTGTGCGCTGTATCATAAAAAAATTAAAATAAAAAAATTTGTCCAAAAAAATTGAAAAAAAATTTTGGGGTGGAACACCCTTACCATTTAGGGGGATGAAAAATAGATGTTGATCGATTTCCGGTCCTACCTGATATGCTCACAAAATTCCATGAAAATCCGAGGAGAATTTTATGTAATAGACTAGCTGACCCCGCGAACTCCCTCCGCCTTAGAGGCAATAAATAAGCAGTTTTTGTTATACCACGTTCCCGTTAGGTTAGGTGGAGGGGTGAAAGTTTAGGGTTGTAAGTGTTTTTGTGTGCTGTATCAGAAAAAAAATTAAAATAAAAAAATGTGTCCAAAAAAATTGAAAAAAAAGTTAGGGGTGGACACCCTCAACATTTAGGGGGATGAACAATAGATGTTGGCCGATTTCCAGTCCTATTAGATGTAAGTAATAAAGAATTGTTACTTGTAGTATAGTAGGCTATGACCAAGAATTGATATTTCTTTTGTCAAGGCGGTTGTGATTATTGCATGTCCTTAAATATCAATAATAAACTATTTATTTTCGAATACTTTACCACCATATGGCCTATATCTCGAAAGGAAAGACGTTTAGGTCTCAGGACATATGTTCATAAAATATTTTTTCCTTAAAATGGACCCAAAAATTACCCCCAAGAATATTGGCATTCAATTAGGAAACACCCTGTATATACATCTTCATCGACACATACATTTTCATCAACATATGTTCTCTTCTTATCACCCTATTCAGTCTGAAATCAAATAGTATTATGTGTTGATCATTAACGCGTCAATTTTATATAATAGTATATTCTAAAACTAGTTGCGGAATGGGCTCCTATTCCAATACGAATGCGAAATTCGAAAACGAGCGACGAAGGAGCGAGTTTTCGAACGCATGAGTATTGGAATTGCATTCTGCAACGAGTATTAGAGGATATTTTCTCTGTTTCACTCAAATTTTGTTAAATTCAATGAAAAAATTCAAATTATAGGTCCTAGTGACTTTCATATTGTATCATATTGTATACACCAACTGCCAGGTGTGAATGTTAGGAAATACGAAAATTGACATTTCCAAATTGACGTCCGCTGAAATTTAAAAGGATCGGAAGTCATTGCTGACAACCACAAAACGAAAAATGTTACTTAAAACGATGCTGTAATGAATTCATTACAGCACTGTTTTTAGTACTGTAATGAACTCATTACGACACTGAAATAGAGAAAAATTTTTATTTATTATTGACGAGCGACCCGCCCTGGCTTCGCACGAATGCAATGCTGATACTAAATGCCTACTACCTCCTACAGAATGTCCTTATAAACAACGTTCACAGTTTTTTTGTCATTAGACGATACAAATATGTTTTGTTTAGAAGCTACCCTTGAAAGAGCGATTGGGAGAAACACGGCCTTCGACGCGCTATTTACAGGTTCACGCGGCAATCCGAATCGGTATTGCCGGCGCCGCACCGCTATTTCCCTGCATTTTAAATCTGTGATATCTTCGAAATTATTGATTTAAATTACACGCTGTAAAGGGGCATATTGATCTATATTGAAAGGATAACGTATTTTAGGTACTCAATTGGATAAGGATTCATGTTGTATTGCTTAAAACAACTTCCTAAATAAGCCATTTTTTCCCGTAGAATGTGAAGGATAAAAAATGGTTATGTGAGTTAACCTCAAGAGATAGACATACCATCGCGGACTTTTTTGTTGACCTTTTTCAGGTGTACAATACCGAGTACATTATTTTGATTTATCTAGTGGGGTTCAGTCAGCGTTTGCAATGTAAGCACAACAAATGTGTTTATTTACGACATTACATTAGTAACATGTAAATTAATCAGTGTTGTTCTAGAATATTATGCAAGTATCATACATATTGTAACATTCCAAGTTTATAAATCCTAGGAACATATTATTTGAAAAAGAGGAAAAGGCAAACCCTACCCTGCTCTGTTGAGCTGGCTAAAGGTAGAATTACGTTAAAGGAGGTTTTATACTTATATTTTTGGCTTGTGATGTGATCGTCTAGATTGGTAGAACTCTATGTTATATCGTAGTAATCCAGATTCGTAATAACTCAGATTAGTGAAATATAGGATGGGAAATAATGAGGTAAAATAGATAAATAATACACTAGATTGGACATAAAGATGGAACAAGAGCCTTTATTCGTCCAGCACCATAGTTCGGGGAACCATAGCCTATGAAGGAAAAACGAACGAGAATCAATTGAAACTCAAAGCAAAAAACCTTCTAGCAATACAGATGATATGTTTACAATCCATAGAACAATTATTAATAAGACGAGCACTGATGATATGTATGATATGGGGCTTCCTATACTCCGGTAAGGTTATTACTGGCACAATTGTGATAAAAAGCAGAATCCAATACATCCAAAGTTATCCAAAGGTTATAGGCTTATAGAGTGTGTCACCTGATTATTAATGAAATTCATAAGCATTATCCTTGTAGTTCCTAGTGTGAGAATCCTTCCTTCTAAGTGTTATGTGTGAGATCCTAGCAGTCGCGTTGGTTTGGAAGTGACGATAAACTCTTTATATTTCCTGTTAACTGATGAACGATGGCACCTTCAAAGCTTTCCTTGCTTATCAGGTACGCCAAGGGTCCGAAGACGAGGCTTGGTTTACTGAGGACGTTCGTCAAAAGAACTCTCAGATGAAGTTTCACTGTCCACTGTTGTGGGGGATGTTTTCCTTAGCACGGCGATATAAACAGTTCACCCTAGGCCTCCAAACCAGTGATATTTGTACGTTAAATATTATCCTAAAAGCAACAACTCCAAATGCCTATACCATAGTGTCAAGTGAATAGTTAAATGTGCAGTAGGCCTTACGAACAGTATAAGAATATTCCAAATGGGTTGGTAGCAGAACAGAGTTCCACAATATTCAATAGAAATGCAATAATAAAATAGAACAAGCTTACATGAGATTAAATCCTGTGAAATGAAACAGAGTTATTTAAATAGGGGCAATGTACATACCAGATAACAAAGAAGCGTCTTTAAAATATACTAAAATGGCGAATTCCTAGAAGAGGAACTCCATTTCAAAGGAACACTTTTGTGAACCAGAATGAAAGTGAAACTAGACAGCAGCCGAGTGAAAGTGAAGTAAAAGAGGCCCTTCCATTCGTTGTCGTTTCGGAGGTTAGTTTTCTTCCACAGAATCGTATTTCTTCGATGGTCACAGAAGAACAAGTGTACTTCATGGTGGATCTTCGATATGATTAAAATCTCCTATTTATAAAGATGCAAATTGCCTAAAGTATTGCTTGAAGTCGTACTAGTATTCATCATTCATAGAATTATAAAATAATATCAAATAAGTTCATTCAACGTAGTTCCACGTTTCGACAATAGACGTTGCAAAGTTGGAAGCCATGAAGTAGTCTGGCAACGGTGCATTTTAGTTTATTGTAGGGTAGGAAATTCAGATATGTTACAATATAAACCTTCCTCTTGAATCACTTTATCTTTAAGAAAAAACGTTTCAAAATCCATTGCGTAGTTTTGAAGATTTAAGCATACATATGGAGTATAGGGACAGAGAGCGATAGCGACTTTGCATTATACGATGTATTAATAATCAAATGGAACATGTGATGAATGAATGTTTGTTTGAAATCGATCCAAATAATGTTTTATTCAAATGGCAATGCTCAACTCTGTAATTATGTCCAATAATGATAATGAAAATATCTGAAAAATTACTCGTGATTATGTTCTGAATTGTTTGTGGAAAAATGATTTAATTATTTATGGTTACATTTTCCTGTATTCAGTCTACTTCTTGAGAATAATAAATGAACTATTATGTTTTTCAGAATAAACAGGACATTGTTTCCTTCATTTTCATTTCCATTTATTTTCTCATTAATTTCGATGTTTTCTCTGAATATAATTAATACTTCATCAAATAATGATATATCAATTTACATCTACCCATTTCTCCGATATGTCTTGCATGCGATCTTCTGATCTTTCGGATATATCTCATATGCGAATTCTCTTCAAAGGTAGATCTACTGGCTTACTAGTATCTATAAACCAATAGCGTGATAACTCACGCATAACATAATAATAATGACATAATAATAATACTTATAACGACATCAAACTATATTCTGCAAACAAGAAGCAATTGGATGAGCTTCTGAAAACCGTCAGTTCTTTTTCAACGGATGTTCGAATGGAATTCGGCATTGAAAAATGTAGAACCCTGAACATCCATAGGGGAAAGTCGTGGACGGTGAATCACAACTACCGAATGGAGATATACTTCAAGCCATGAGGGATGGAGAAACTTATAAATATCTGGGATACCAACAGGCTAGATGTTTGGAGCAAAAGCAGTCGAAGGCAAAAATCCGGGAGGAGTATACTGGCCGACTGAGAACGGTGATGAAGTCACTGTTGACTTCTGGAAATCTCATCAAAGCCATCAACAGCTACGCAATCCCAGTGCTGGTTTATTCATTTGGAGTTATCAAGTGGACCAGGACAGATCTGGAGGACATTCAAAGGCAAACCAGAACGATGCTGACGAAACAGAGAGGTCATCACCCAAGGTCATCAGTATTAAGAACCACTTTACCACGGAAGGAAGGAGGACGGGGACTTGCGGATATTGTCGACCTTCACACTCGCCAGATTAAAAACCTCAGGGAATTCTTCTTTGAGAAGGCGAATAATTCCAGTCTACACAGAGTTGTTACTTTGGTTGATAAGAAGTTCACACCTTCAACTCTGGCTCCTGCAGATGAATTGCTGGATCTGCCATCTCTTTCTGAAACTGACAAGCTAGAACAATGGTCAAAAAAAGAACTCCATGGACGGCATCACCATGAGTTAAATCAGCCACATATTGACAAAACCTCATCCAACAAATGGTTGTCGAAGGGTGAACGGTTTCCTGAGACGGAAGGTTTCATGATGGCTATACAAGATCAAGTCATCTCCACCAACAACTACAAGAAATACATCATGAAGGACCGTACAGTGCCAACAGATATGTGTAGGAAGTGTCATAAAAAATCTGAAACAATTCAGCATGTAACTTCTGGCTGCGAACAACTGGCCAACACTGATTACCTCCACCGACATAACCAAGTGTGCAACATCATACACCAGAAATTGGCGCTCAAGTTCGGACTTCTCAACTCCTACAAGCCGTATTATAAGTATCAGCCGCTGCCTGTGTTAGAAAAAACGACTCTTTTAGACTATACTACGATAGGCCTATTGTCACTGACAGAACGGTGACGAATAACAGGCCGGATATTGTGGTTTACGACAAGAGGGTCAGAAAGGCAATTTTGGTGGATGTAGCTGTGCCCAACAACAACAACATGTTGAATAAGTACCAGGAGAAGATAAGCAAGTACACAGACCTGGCTTTCGAGATCAAGGAAATGTGGCACCTAGAGAAGGTTGATATCGTTCCAGTGATCATCTCGTCGACTGGATTGATACCCAAGAGCTTACACAATAGTCTGAACAAATTAGAATTAAATGTAAACAGCTACATTGAAATGCAAAAAGCTGTTATTCTCAATACCTGTAGAATTGTTCGTAAATTTTTGTCAAGTGTATCGTGATCGAGCCTATTCCCTTTGATTATTGTATCTGGGAAAGGTAAATTTATCCGGCCGGATGCCGAGATAGTGAATAAGTCCACGATCATACTTATAATAATTCACGCCTATAACTCACTCTAATACAAATAGGAAAAATTAAATTGCTTACGAAATTAATACAAAAATCGGGAAGTGTACTTCAGACATCAAGGTAACGTCCTCGCCATTCATTTCTACATTTCTTTTGATCTGAATATCCAAAAAATGCATTTGGAAAACGTGAGTCTTTGACGTTTTTCACGCGATTGGATTTTTGGACACAGAGATCGCTTTTGGAAACGGTTTTCAATTCTAAAATTGCAGATTAAGGTGGGCGTTCAATGTAGTGTGTTTTTATTTCAAGTTGATTTCGAAAACGGTTTCACTTTGAGAACTGAAATTTTGTGGGTGAACTCAAAAAGGATTAGGGTTCTTGTTGAAATAATTTTAATCGATCTCATTCCGACAGTTAATTTTTTTTCTTTCAAAAATAGAAGAAAATGAGCCAACCCATGCTTCTGTTTTATTTCAACAAAAAGACCCATGAAAATAGTTCAACTTCCGATTAAAAGTGAATCTACTGATAATTTCGTTCAGAAGATCAACTTGAAATACGGAATTGGCAGAGAATGGCCAAATTCAAATTTTGGCGGGAAAAAGTTCCTGCTTTACCCACAAATTCGCTCATTTCATAGTTCGGCGATTTTCGGATAGAGAGCGCCATTGTACATTTCATTCATGATTAGAGAGATATTCATAGAACTTGATAGTGATAGTGCATGTTCTATGCAGATATTCCATAAAATGGATGGTGGCGCCTTTCATTTTTTTTTTTTTTTTCATTTATTCATTTATTCATTTACAAGGAATACAAACAGGATATACCCATAAATAGTATTCACAGTTTACACCAATAAGCGAAATAACCAGTGACAAACTAATTAACCAAATTTATACAGAAAAAAAAACCAACAATGAGAAAAAAAAAACAACAACAAAAAAAATTACATTCGAAGAAAATGTCTTTTGAGGAGCAATTTGGAATTCAAAATGTTACCATGAAAAATGTCAACGACTTCTTGTAGTTCATTACAGGTGCGGAGCATTCGAATTAAAGGTTGATTTTTCGAAGCATTGGTTCGCCTCAAAGGAATGAAAAAAGTTTCGAAAGTTCTGACATTGAATGTTGGAACATTTAGACCAACAGCCTGCAACAGACTCGGCACCTGCAACTCACCACTCACAATTTTTTTCATTACAAGGAGTTCATTCACTTTACGTCTGTCCTGAAGGGATAAAAGATTGAAATGTTTACGTGCCAAGCAATAAAAATCTTCATTCTCACGAACGGTAAAATTACATTTTAAACTCAAAAATCTTAGCATTTTGTTTTGGATACGTTCAATTCTATTAATATGAACATTATAATGAGGACTCCAGATTACACAGGCAAAATTGACTCTACTGAACACATACGCGTAGTAAACACTGAGGATCGATTTATCGTTTTTGAAAATTCTACATTGTCTAAATAAAAATCCGAGCATTCTGTTGGCAGTGTTGACGATGCTATCGATATGTGGAATGAAAGTTAGTTTCTGATCCAATATTATACCCAAGTCTCTGACCTGATCGACTCTGACTAAAGCCGAACCGCCAAGGTGATATTGAAAAAATATAGGAGTTTTCCCACGATAAAAAGAGAGCACCTGACATTTCGACACATTAAGATAAAGTTGGTGACTATTACAGAATACTTCGAACCTCCTCAACTCATCCTGAAGAGCAGCGCAGTCATCACCAGACTTGATGACAAGGAAGATCTTCAAATCGTCTGCATATATGAGTATCCTGCACCGTATGAAAACATTGATGATAACATTAATGTATACTAAGAAGAACAGTGGCCCAAGATGAGAGCCCTGTGGTACACCGGAAGTGCAGACAAATCCCGAAGAATTATATCCATCCACTGATACATACTGCGTCCTCTCGGAAACATATGATCCGCACCAGTCCAGGAGACTGCCACCCACACCAACCTCGGAGAGACGTCTAATAAGTACCTCATGGGATATTTTATCAAAAGCTTTACTATAATCTGTATAGACGACGTCAACTTGAAGATTCTCATCCATCGCCCCGTGCAAAAAGGTGACAAAATCAAGGAGGTTAGTTTCGATTGACCTACCCTTCAGGAAACCATGCTGCTCAGGGATTATCTGATTTTTTACAACATGGAACAGGTGGCTGTAAACAAAAGTCTCCAACAGCTTAGCAAATATATTCAATTTACTGATGGGTCTATAGTTCTCTACAGAGTGCTTATCGCCCCCCTTGAAAATCGGGACAACAGTAGCATTCTTCCAACGGCGTGGAAATGTACCAGTACCCAAGGATAGGTTAAAAATATGTTGAAGAGGCTCACACAAAGCAGGACAGCGGCGGACGAAGTAAGATGGAATTCCGTCAGGACCAGCACCCTTGCTCTGATCCAAGGATCTTATCGACTTCTCAATTTCCATCTGGGTAACCACTATGTTCGTGATGTAGGCAGGTGGTGCATCAACAGTAACGTCCGTAGAATAAGAGTTCCGTACCGATGGTACAAATGCACTCTGAAAGAATTTTGCGAAACTGTCGCATATGTTCTCTCCCCCGTCACAAGTTTTACCATTATACGACATTGAGGACGGAAATCTGTTGCCTTTGTTTTTATTTTTTGTACGACTTAAATTGAACAGCATTTTAGGGTTATGGGGGAGTTCTTCTGCGACGTGTCTTATGTAATTAGAATGATCTTGTTCAATCATTAATTTCGACAAGGTTCGAAGGCGCTTGAACTCCAACAGGTCTCTTGTATTATTGTAATTTTTTAATCTTTTATGGATTTTGTTTTTTCGCTTTATTAATTTAATAGTACAACTAGAAAAGTACGCTGGGAATCTAGGATTCACGCGACGTTTGGGTATATTTTTATCTACAATATCGTAAAGCAAATTATAAAATGAGTCGATATCATCGTCAACATCAATGCCCTTTAAAACATCAGACCAAGAAATCGCCAATATCTCCTCATTTATACTATCATAGTCACCTCTTCTGAAGTCATAAATGGGTTTTATTATTTTTGAAAGAAAACTGGAATTGACGTTGGCCCAAAACTCCAAAGGAGGGTGATGGCTATCCTCTCTAACTAAAGGGCTGCAGCAAGGGCTCAAATGAGATAAAACAAATTGATTGCATAGAATTAAATCCAAAGTTCTCTGATTAGGATTAAGAATATCATTAAACTGCATTAGTTCGCATAGAGTAAGAGCATCAATCAACTCAGAATATTTGGTTTCAATATTACTTGGTTGGAGAAAGGCGCCATCGGAGTCCAAATCTGCCACCCACTGAACACTGGCACAATTGAAATCACCGCACAGAATGACCAAATCATTTTCGATTTCACGCTTGATGTCACATAACTTTGTTGCAAAATTGGCACTAGCAACATCATCCCCAGGAGGGAGATAAACACAGCACAAGAACACATTCAAAGATCCAATCCTCAGGGAGACCCACAGATCCTCCGCCTCACTCTGGAACTGAGGGATCAAACAGGCATCGAATTTCTTCCCAACCGCAATCAACACACCACCACCGATTTTTTTATGTGATCCCGATGATTCGCGGTCACGACGAAAAACGGAATAATAATTCGAATCGACCAATTCCTCATCGAACACAGTATCGTTCAACCAAGTTTCTGTAATGAATAGTATATCATGGTTATTAGACAAACAGTTCCTCTTGAATTCATGAATTTTGCTCCTCAGTCCTCTAACATTTTGATAGAAAAAATGAACTGCCATTAGTCAGGTGGGTACGGTACAGGTAGACAAGCCTACATGCTCTTTGCAATATCGGATTCACTGGATATCTGGACTACTTTACTTTTCTCGTCTTTTCGTGCCAGTATATTTCCGTCGCGAACCCAGACAAACTTGAAATTACGCTCCCTGGCCACATCACGGACTTTTTTGAGCAAAATTTTGTTTGCAACTGTAAGGTGTTCGTTGATGAAAAATTTATTAGATATACCATCTAGCATCAAACTTCGATTTTCACATTGACTGCGCTTAATTTTAGCCTTTGCCAAGAATTCATCTCTTAGAAATTTTGATGTAAATCGCACAACAATGTGTTTTGGTTTGGACGCTATTTTCGTGTTGACCCTCGTAACAGAATCAACGTTTTCCTTTTTGACTGGTTGACCGATAAGGTTACCAATTTCATCAATAATTTGGAATAAATTTTCGCCGGTTTTCTCAGGGACATCCTGTATCTCGACATTGTTCAATTTCGTGTGTTGTTCCATGGAGTTCAACCTATGGTTTAAGGATGATACCTGCACTCTAAGATCGGCGTTTTCGGCCTTCAACTCTTCAGTTAATTTCAGCAAGTTATTCAACTTGCCTACCACAACCTCAAAGTCCGATATTTTATCGGAGCAGAAGTCCACGCTCCTCTTCATGTCACGGATTTCATCCCGTAATGAAAGCAGATCCGTCCCCGGCGTGGCAGAGGAACGATCTTGGTTCTCGGAGTATCCAGCGTCCCGGGGAACCGGCTCCGCTCCAGCCCGGGACCGAGTGTTGTAATGTCGCGGGGGAGACTCCGGTGACTCACGGCATCCGCGGCACAACCAGAGGGTACCAGGTAGTGCGTCGACGATTGATAGCTGTTGTTTATTTACATCCGAACATATGTTGTTCGCATGATAACATTTATTGCAAGAACTACATTGCAGGCCCGGATATTTTCCATCATTTATTGTTTTTTGACAGGAAACGCATTGACCCTTCATCTCTGTTTGGTTTTCGACTAAAGGCGAGTTTATACAGCAACTTAACAGAAAATGAAAAATGAATCACAAGAATATTTTCACTGAATTTCGCCCTATAAACGGAGCTACGAATAGATACGTCCGAACACGAACGATACATACGATACATTATCGGCTGAGCTTTCCTGCTCGCTTTAAACGCCGACCTTAATTCTAATTTAACTGAAGATGTCGTAGATGAAGTATATTCTCTGATATTCAGATCGAATATGAGAAGGTAAATGATGAATAGTATATTTTGCAATTCGCGGTGATGGTCATAACACACTTGATGAATTTAATAATATACTCTCAATCATTTACCTTCCTATGTTCGATCTCTGAATATCAGAGAATTCAAGGGGAGTATGAAATTGTTGTTGTTAAAGACGTGCTATTATGCTGTTAATGAAGATGTTTTTGAGGATACTTTGTACTAACTTAATTTCTTTCCTGACTTGTCTCATTAAAGGTTCGATGAAGAACTTATTCATTTATTTATATGAGTGCTACGGCTTTTGTCGATAGCTGTCGAGGGGGCGTCAGTAAGAATTCCTGTCATAAAATGCTTATTTCATCTCAGCGACAAGACAAAGATTTAACAAAGTTGAAATTTTTTATATTATAGACTCTTATTCGTGGTTTACCATGTATGAAACGTCAGTGCTGAATTCAAAATTCAGTAGCAGCATTGAGTTTAAATATACATAGAGGCATAACCCAGTTCAACGATTTGAAGCTGAATTTAGTGTAGTTCCTTCACCGGTTCATAGATGGATAAGTGTGTTTCAGGAAAGCAAAAATTTTTACCCCCGCATCTGGCGGTGAGTAGCTGAACTATAAAGCACTATTTCCGAAGCCGAATGCGATGACGATCAGGACCCGCGTAAGAAATATTGGATGTTCAGTATTTCATCACACCTGATTTTTTAGATGCAATAAAATGAGAATCAATTCTGCCAATGATTCATAGAACTAAACGGAAGAAATATCCTACAGATTTCTGAATATGAAAATAAAGCAGATTATAGTTCCTTTATAAATCAGGAAAGGAATGGAAGACACACTTGTTTTCGTATTATTATATTCTGAGACAATCGATTTCGGCACTAGACCATCATCAGGTCAGCTGAAAACAAGACAAATACAACTAAGATTAAGAGATGACAACAAGACATTTTCACAAATTTACATTTTTTTTATAATAAATGTTCTGGACGGTGATATTTTCTGTTACAAACAAAAGAATTTATTACAAACTCACCGTCAATGAAATATGAGCTAGTTTCAAAAGACATCAAACAAACTATAAAAATTTTCACTCTGAGAAATCGTTTTTTGGCATAGGGTTATAGGTTAAATCGGTGATTTTATTTATGAAACCCACCATCGACAGTTCATGATCGAGGTACATGTTCTGCTTCTTCTTAATTCCGTGTATGAGTCGTCCTCGGATGAATAAAAGCTTATACAGGGGTAGGCGGAAAAGTTTATGTTTTTGGAAGTTGGATCATCTTGAATAAATTATTTGAGGGGTAATCTTTAATTTCATTGAGAAGGTGTTCGTCATTTTTGTTCTTCAGAATTTCCAGCTGTTCCAAGAGTGTCAACTTATAAAAATCATTATGTTGATGGAGTAATGTTAATTTTTCCAATGAAGTTGAGTGTTCGCTCTCAATTGGATGATTGCCCATGGCAGAAGTGGGTCTATTCTTAATATGTTCGCCAAATATGATTTTTGCAGCTCTCGTCGTCATACCGATGTAATAGGCAGGACAGTTACCACAAGTTATCTCATATATACCGCTTTTGTGGTTGTTGTCTTTTTTGGGCTTCCTATTAATGAGCGATTTTTCCAGTGTTCTATGTGAAGTGTTGACCAGGTTTAAGTTGAAACCCCTTAACAATGATTTCAACTTGCTGTTGAGGTTGGAGAAATAGGGGATGGCTACGTATGTCGTCTTGATGGCGGTATGTGGGTATATTTTCTTGAGCAGTTTTTTCTTTACTATAGAAGCCAAGATATCGTCGACGAATTGTTTTGAGTAATGATTTATAGTTGCTATTTTATATATATTATTTAGTTCTCTGTGATAGTTCACTTCAGACAGCGGGATATTGGTAAGACGGTTCAAGAGAACGACGACGTTTTCTGCATTTGGCGTGGAACCACACAAGAATTAAAATCTTTCCTAGAGTTCATCAATTCACTCTCCAAAATCAATTTCACCTTAGAGATTTCTGAAGGAAATAACATCAATTTCTTAGATCTCAACATAACCCTAAAACCTGATAATACATTCGAATTCAACATCTACAGAAAGCCTACTCAAACCGACATAGTTATTCCTAAATACTCGTATCATTCTCCTCAAATCAAAAAGACCGCCTTTTACTTTCTCTTGAACCGTCTTACCAATATCCCGCTGTCTGAAGTGAACTATCACAGAGAACTAAATAATATATATAAAATAGCAACTATAAATCATTACTCAAAACAATTCTTCGACGATATCTTGGCCTCTATAGTAAAGAAAAAACTGCTCAAGAAAATATACCCACATACCGCCATCAAGACGACATACGTAGCCATCCTCTATTTCTCCAACCTAAACAGCAAGTTGAAATCATTGTTAAGGGGTTTCAACTTAAATCTGGTCAACACTTCACATAGAACACTGGAAAAATCGCTCATTGTCCAAAAAAGACAACAACCAAAAAAGCGGTATATATATAAGATAACTTGTGGTAACTGTCCTGCCTATTACATCGGTATGACGACGAGAGCTGCGAAAATCAGATTTGGCGAACATATTAAGAATAGACCCACTTCTGCCATGGGAAATCATCTAATTGAGAGCGAACACTCAACTCCATTGGAAAAATTAACATTACTCCATCAACATAATGATTTTTATAAGTTGACACTCTTGGAACAGCTTGAGATTCTGAAGAACAAAAATGACGAACACCTTTTCAATGAAATTAAAGATTACCCCTCAAATAATTTATTCAAGATGATCCAACTTCCAACAACATAAACTTTTCCGCCTACCCCTGTATAAGCTTTTATTTATCCGAGGACGACCCATACACGGAATTAAGAAGAAGCAGAACATGTACCTCGATCATGAACTACCGATGGTGGGTTTCATAAATAAAATCACCGATTTAACCTATAACCCTATGCCAAAAAACGATCTCTCAGAGTAAAAATGTTTATAGTTAGTTTGATGTCTTTTGAAACTAGCTCCTATTTCATTGACGGTGAGTTTGTAATAAATTCCTTTGTTTGTAACAGAAAATATCACTGTCCAGAACATTTATTATAAAAAAATTGTAAATTTGTGAAAATGTCTTGTTGTCATCTCGTAATCTTAGTTGTCTTTGTCTTGTTTTCAGCTAACCTGATGATGGCCTAGTGCCGAAATCGATTGTCTCAGAATATAATTATACGAAAACAAGTGTGTCTTCCATTCCTTTCCTGATATATAGTTCATCGGACACACTCATGGAGTTTTTCATTCAGAAAATAGTTCCTTTAATAGCTACTATGGACTGCCACTAGAGTTGGCAAGTTGGCGAGTAAACTGCCAAAAAAAATCGCCTCAGATCGTTCAAATATACTTTTATGAATACTTATTTAAACTCCATAATGGTAGCAGTTTGATTTCAAGCTTCATTATGCCAACCATGCGTTTCAACATTGCATTATACATATTTATATTCGTTTATACGAGACTCAATTTATTTTCAGGTTGATCAGATGCAGCTAGCACTTCCGAGTCGAGATTATTATCTCAAACCCATCAGCAAGGGTGATTTAGATGCTTATCACACGTATATGACAAATATTGCCTTATTACTTGGAGCTAATCAAAGTTCTGCCGGATATGAGCTTCAGGATGTGCTAGACTTGGAAATTTCATTGGCGAATGTGAGTAAAAGCTGAAATTGAAAGTACTCTACCGGCCACCTATGATCAGTGGCACCAAGTTTGTTGACAATATTTTGTTTATCTTTTTCATAGTATTTTTTTGTGTAGTTAAGAGTTCGTCAGGATGTAACTTATTCACCAAACAAAAATTCAATAGTTTTTTAATGAGAAAAATGTACCATGAATACAGTTGCGGCTTTTCCTATGGGACAGGTGAAGCAGTGCCTCACCAATAAATGTCGGAAATTACACGTATAAATCTTATATATTATAACTTATTTATTTTATCATTTCACATATTTTTATTTTCTACATCCATACGGATTCATATTGTAATTTCTCTTAATTATATATTTATATTTTTATGTTGTGGTTCTCACGAAAAGGAATATTCTGTAATGTTTAGAGAACATCGTGAGAACCAAGGGCAAGCAGGTAGGAATTGGAGTTCTTCTTGAATTTCTGTAGGTTTTATGCCTCGGGGAACATTAAAATACGGCCCTGGGTTTACGTTCCCATATCTTAAGATTTCTATGTATCCATCTAACTTCCTCACCCCTCAATAAACTGCAGAGGCAGGCCTCGTCCTTCCTCGCCTAGCGCGTTATTCTACATCATAGGAAACCGACATTACCCCGAGATAACGCCTCTAACCTCTATAATCTAGATGTTCCCTCGCGAAGGGCAAACTGCGAATATTCTGACTATTCAGATAAATGAAGGTCGGATTTGTGAGAAGGGTTTTAACTGTTTTTCCTGTAGGTTTAGGTTTGTCTCAGTGTTCGTATGATATCTTTCGAAAAGCCTTTGAATTTTGTTACTAAATTCCATTACTTTCCAAATTTCAAAGGTGAAATGGATTTATAGGGACTGACTGGGATGTCACAAATTGCTCAGTTAAGAGTGAACACTCTAAATACTTGTGATTTTCAAAATTCATCAGCAAATCGGCAAAGTTTTTCGAGTAATTCTTAAGGATAAATGATTTATAGTTCACAAAGTTCAGCGATTCCTTCCAGATTTTAGTAAATGTTCTATGAATATCGATAGTATCGGAAAACCAAATCTAGGATTTCAAAATACATGGTATGAAATATGAGACTGGCTTACCGATAATATAACATTGAATAAATTATTTTGTTGGTCATGCACCTTATTTCGAGCAATTAATACTAACAGAGTCAGGTCAAAAAGTGATTATAGGGATTTGAAAAAATTGGCTCGAGATCTTTTACTATACACAATTACAATGAGTGATTTTTCCAAGGATTTTCAACGCCCAGTTTTTCTCAAAAGAAAATTCGGAAAAATGGTGAAGGAGAAAAGTTTCTTGTTAGATGAGGGAAATCTACAATTGAAAAATTTGTATACAAGGCAAAGACTCAACCTGTATAAATTTTGTCTACTTTCAGTAGGAATTTATATCGAATATTTTTTTCAGGCATCTACTCCTGAAGCCGACCGACATGACACAAGTGAAATATATAAAAAACTATCTGTAGGGGAACTACAGCAGCTGGTTCCTCAGATAAACTGGTTGAAATATTTCAACTCTTTTTTGGGAATATCAATAAATGAAAGAGAACCTATCGTTGTTTACGGATTATCCTATTTCATCGAACTCGGGAGGATTCTTGAGGAAACTAATTCAAGGTGAGATCGATTTTAATTGAAACGATAGCTTCAAATCCAAATAATATTATATTCCATCATATCATGTATAAAAATGGTCCTCATACAAAATGACTAACTGCTTTAAGCTGTGACAGTTTATTATAACCTGAACAAACGATAAGAACTGACAGAGCTTCCAGATAATTCATTCATGATCTCGGAAAAACGGATTTTTCTGTATATGACTCGAGTCATTCTCCATCCAAGAAAATTTCGATCGAATTCATAGCTTTGAATATATCGGGAAAACCAAATTCTGAACACTGAACAGCTATATTTAATGACAATGAAGTTAGCAGTGCCACTTGCGACAAAATCAATAAAACCTATTGCATTCATTATCGAATAATTGTCGAGAATTTGTCGTGAGAGAAAAAAATTTGTCGCGTCCTCAGTTTTTTTTCTACGGGGTGGCTTTGCTAACTTAACGTTAAGTTAGCAGAACCACTTTCTCAATATCTACCAAATATCATAAAAATGGTTATAAATAATTGTCGAGTAATTGTCGAAGTCCATATGAAGTAAAAAATACACAAAAAATCCATTCCTTCTTGTTTATTTTACGTCTTTTTTTCCGCGCGTTTGAGATATTTTTGGAATTATCGCATTTTTGGCAACAGCGCATTCGTAATTGACTTTTTTCTATTGCATTAATTGTCGAATACCTGTCTCGAATTTGTCGTGAAAGAAAAAAATTGTCGCGACCTTCGTTTTTTTTTCTATTCGGTGGCATTGATTTTCTCGCAAGTGGCACTGCTAACTTCATAGACATCTATATTTACCGTGCACTTGGTCGAATTTTACCACAAACGAACATAACTACCGTGTTCACGAACGATCGAGCAGAAAACATTGAATTTGATCACAGATTCATCTTCAATGCATTCGTTATCAAAACTTAAAATTCTAGCGCGAATTCTTCATCGGTGAGTCGAACCCAGTCGGTTGGGTGCTAGTGAGAGTAGCGAGAGAGAGAGAGGAAATAACTTTATTGATGCTATATCAAATGGCTATCGATCGAAGTCTTCCTGCCATTTAGGGATTAAGGATGATTGCAAAAGTGAGTCCTTATTTCAACAGGAGGTAGATCTAGTTAAATGAAGCCTTTCATTAAAGAGAACTACCGACTACTGATTCTCTCTTATATAAGAAAATGAAACTGAAACACCCAGAAGTAGCTCTCTAAATTGATTTTTTTTTTGGTAAAGCATAGATGGTATAGCAAGGAGTAAATGATTAAATTTGGGAAAAATCGTGAAGGTTTTTGTTGGTTCTTCTCGTGAATTTGAGGCTGGAGCGATCGCTAAGTTTCGGAGGTTGGCGCATAAAGTCTTCTAAGTTTCGATTTATTTTGATACGCTACGCTTCTATTTGTATTGGATAATAACACGCTTTTGATCACAACCGCATATATTTTCTTGAATATTCTCGCATTTTTGATTGTGTTTTCAACACCGCAATTTGATTGTGTTCGTAACACCGCTATTGAGCTGGAGCTGATCCCGCAGCAAAGGGTCCCTGAGAAGAGTTGGGATTTGGAGCAGAGACGCTGAGAATTTGCTACTTCGGTAAGTCACCATTGTTGACCGCAATATTTTATGTTTTTCTGTATCTCTGATTATTTCGCATTCGCTCCGGCTTCAAACTTACGCATAAAAAACAGTCCACAGATCTCTACAAATTACCTGAGCTACCGGACTACACATTTTTTTTATGAAAACATTTCTTATTACTCTGAAATTACAGGAAATTGGAAAATGAAAATCCGTGTTTTGATGTTTAAACCATTTATAACTTTGCCAACGTTTCGGACACTATTGGTCCTTTCTCAAGGGTCGTTATAATATTAGAAAAATATTCTTCTTTATAATAAACCTTTCCTCGCAGTTTCAGTCGAAAATAACCCTACTTTTGACTGAAACTGCGAGGCAAGATTTATTATAAAGAAGAATATATTTCTAATATTATAACGAGCCTTGATAAAGGACCAATAGTGTCCGAAGCGTTGGCAAAGTTATGAATGGTTCAAACATAAAAACACGGATTTTCATTTTCGAAATTCCTGTAATCATTTTAGAATGTTGAATATGGATGCAATCACTCAACAGATTTCTTATTACTTAAATGTTGTAGTCGTTTTTTGCAAATTTTCTAAATTTTACCAACCAGCTGTTCGAGGAGATCCAAAGTCGGTGTTCAGTTGTTGAATTGCCTAGAGCACTTGTACGAAGAATTTATCGCCAGCTGAGTGAAAGATGTCTAATTATTTGTTAACCTAACGAACAGAAATCCGACTTCAGTTATAAGATGTTGTCAAGCGTGGTTTGATAATGCCCAAAATCGAAGAAGAATAGTCACCGGACGTCGAAGGGGCAAAAATAAGTTCAAGATCGACGTCTGAAACTTATGGCCATTAGAGACCGATTTGCGAAAACTCGGTCTTTGGTTGATGAGTAGTTAGGAGAACAAGGCCATCCTGTAACTCTCCTTAGGAAAAATATTTTATCTCTATGATTTATATTAACGGAGAACCTGTGGAAGACGGTTTCTCTTGCTCTGGTAGCATCCAAAATGAAGTATGGGATTCTACTGTGGGGTAATTGCGCTCGACGTGAATATACAGGGTGTCCCAAGTTCGAGTGCCTATCAGACGTTTCTGGAGAACTGGACATATTTGAAATCTGACAATTGGGATTATGATATTGTTCGGAATTCTCTACAGAGCTAAAATACTTTTGGAACCTGAGCACTTCCGGTTATACATGGAGTATATAATAATTTTTTCGTTTTCGATATGATTAAGTATTCAATGCTGAATACATTTCTGTTGAAACCATTGTATTCATTCAAATAGTTTTCGAAATATCGACAAAAAACCTCTAAAAAACTCAAATATGGTCAGTTTTATGTTCATTTTTCTTATTATAAACATCCCTAGTGTGAACCGTTCTCACAACATCAATGTAGAAGAATGTTTTTCAAATTAGAACCCTATTTTTTTCAAGATTGCGTTGGATTCGGCAAAATACAATATCCCTACACATCTTCGGTGAGACAGAGTTTTTGATGAGGTTTTTATCTGTGCTCCGGCATCATACGCAGAACTGTATGGTGCCCCGTTTAACATTCCTCTGCTAATACTAGATGTACATAAAGTTAGCCAAACAACTTTCGCGAATCAAACTCGGAATAGCTCAAAATTTTGCCGTTATTTATCCGTAATTTATCCGTGAAAAAATTAATTTTGCCACTCTCATATTTAAAAAGATATGGGGTGTGTCGCTAAGTTGATATAAAGTTGGCGACACAACTTTTCAAAAAATGGTTTCAGCACAAAACGAAATAGCTCATCTTTTTCAGTGATTTATCCGTAATTTATCCGTGAAAAAATAAATTTTGCCGCTCTCATATTTAAAAAGATATGGGGTGTGTCGCTAACTTGATATCAAGTTGGCGAAACAACTTTTCGAAAAATGGTTTCAGCACGAAACAAAATAGCTCATCTTTTAAGTGATTTATCCGTAAATTATCCGTGAAAAAAGAAAATTTGTATCAATCAAGGTTTTGAAGAAAAATGACAAAATCTGATTGATTGATCAGCAGCCGACGGAACATGATTTATGCATTTTTCTCGAAAACTACGCGAGCAATATTGTTGATATTTGAAAAGAAGATGTAGCTTTTCATCTTTGATTTATCCGTGAAGAAAAAAATTTTGCCGCTCTCGTTTTTAAAAAAATATCACGTGCGCTGGTATGTGTACATCATATTACCAGGTGACATATTGAAAAAATGATTTCAGCAATCAACAGATAATGCAATTTCTTTAAATGATTTATCCGCAAATTATCCGTGAAAAAATAAATTTTGCCGCTCTCATATTTAAAAAGATATGGGGTGTGTCGCTAAGTTGATATCAAGTTGGCGAAACAACTTTTCAAAAAATGGTTTCAGCACAAAACAAAATAGCTCATCTTTTTATCTTTTTTTCACGGATAATTTGCGGATAAATCATTTAAAGAAATTGCATTATCTGTTGATTGCTGAAATCATTTTTTCAATATGTCACCTGGTAATTTGATGTACACATACCAGCGCACGTGATATTTTTTTAAAAACGAGAGCGGCAAAATTTTTTTCTTCACGGATAAATCAAAGATGAAAAGCTACATCTTCTTTTCAAATATCAACAATATTGCTTGCGTAGTTTTCGAGAAAAATGCAAAAATCATGTTCCGTCGGCTGCTGATCGATCAATCAGATTTTGTCATTTTTCTTCAAAACCTTGATTGATACAAATTTTCTTTTTTCACGGATAATTTACGGATAAATCACTTAAAAAGATGAGCTATTTTGTTTCGTGCTGAAACCATTTTTCGAAAAATTGTTTCGCCAACTTGATATCAAGTTAGCGACACACCCCATATCTTTTTAAATATGAGACCGGCAAAATTTATTTTTTCACGGATAAATTACGGATAAATCACTGAAAAAGATGAGCTATTTTGTTTTGTGCTGAAACCATTTTTTGAAAAGTTGTGTCGCCAACTTTATATCAACTTAGCGACACACCCCATATCTTTTTAAATATGAGAGCGGCAAAATTTATTTTTTCACGGATAAATTACGGATGAATAAAGGCAAAATTTTGAGCTATTCCGAGTTTGATTCGCGAAAGTTGTTTGGCTAACTTTATGTACATTAATACTAGATTAGGAGCAGGGAATGGATCAATCGGTTTGTTTGAATGATAGCAAAATTACAACTGGGATTAAAATATTGGATTCACACGATCTTCACTTGATGGGAATTCATTTTAATAGGAATTAAATGACAAGTTATTATATTTTCAATTTCAATTATTCAAATAACAATTATTTCGACACACTGTAGCTTCTTCAGATTTCACACTTTTGAATTGAAGTTATTCAAAAATGTAAAATCTGAAGAAGCTGAAGTGGAAATGGAATAACTTGTACTGAGACGGGGTTTTCCCTATAATCGTGATAGGAACATGGTAGAGAAAACTGCAGACAAATTTCTTCAAGTTATTCAATCTATGAACGTTATGTGAAAAAAATTACATCTTCAACCAAATGCACTTAAAAACCTTACGTATAAACCTTGACCAGCCCAAAACTGCGGATTCTTACTGTTAAACAGCAAGCCGACCAAATAAAGATCAAAAAAGTTTAAAGTCGAGACTCGTAAATTAAGGACGCAATCTTCAGTGGGCACTGAAGGAACTATGATCTGCCGATCCATTTTGTCACTATTTATTTGCAGAAATCTGTAGGATATTTATTTTCCTCTAGTTCTATGAATCATAGGCAAAAATAATTGTATGCAGCTCTTCATTCCGCACATTTCGCAAGTCTCACGTGTCTGTCGTTTACCAAGCGGTTTTGGATTACTCATCTGCTATATACCACTCTACTTCGGCTCGCGCCTTTTGGCGGACGCGTCTTCTGCTTACAAATATGCCGCCGGCATAGCTAGTTTCTATATAACAACATTGGAAATGGTATGTAATATTTTTTTTTAGTTCAATGAAATGAGAAATAAAATATCGCACGCCAATGCATTGTGTTTTGAATTGAACAGATAAGTTTTTAACAGCGTTGCCAGAGCAGAATTGAGAGATTTATTCAGCTTCGCCGCACTCATTAGCTGTAATATATCCTCCCTTTTCCAATCAACTTGAGTGTCTGCATCACAACAAAGCAAGTCTTAGTAAGGAAATGCTCCGTATGTCAATGATGTTGTACGTACAGTCAAATTCAGCGAATCTGAAAAGATTCGATGAATCTTCTCATGAAACCATAGAAACAACTAATAATTTATCTTCTAGGGTCACAGAATATTCTCATTCAACAGATTCGATGAATATTCTTATGAAACCATAGTAACCAGAAACGTCTAGTAGGCACTGGAACTTGGGACACCCTGTATATGTCATATGTATGCATCTATGTGTGTATATTGGAATTGTTGAAGTGGTTGAATGAAATAATAGAATTGATACCAGAAAACGAATTTATTTCTAATTACCTCGAATAAATGATAATCTTTCAAACTTGACATTACTCAATTTTCATGACAGAATAATCAATTATAACAATTCAACATCAAATCACAGGTGAGCAGATGGCTCTACGTTTTACATTATGATATCAAAATCACAGAATTTACATTATTAATAACAGGAATGTTTATTGTAGCCTTGGCCTCTGAAAGCAATTTTTGTAACTGCGTATAAACCAATCATTATCTTGTAATATAATGTTTTTGGAACTCTTCTGTATGACAACGACGAGGCATGAATTGATGAAAAGAGTTGCCGCGAAACAGATCTTAAATCTAATTCAAGTTGTTTTCCTTCAGAATTATCCATAATTATATACTATGGCGATTGGTTATGAGCATATCATCACATATGATGGGTGACTATCAGAAAGAACGAGTTGAGTTCAGAAAAATACTACAGGGTGTTCAGAGCGAACGACACAGGTGGTCACAATGTGTTGAGTGGACTAATAAAAAGTTGGGACTCGCGGTAGGAGCTTTATTTGTTAAGGATAAGTTCAACCATGAGAGCAAGGTAAGAAAATAGTGTTTCAATCCCAAAATGTTTGAAGACATAATCATTATTTGTTAAAGGAGACTGCATTAGTAATGATTCACACTATTAGGCAGGCTTTCATTGAACTCTTGTCAGATAACGATTGGATGGACGATGAAACAAGAACTGTAGCCAAGGAAAAAGCAAATGCGATCAATGAACGTATAGGATATCCCGCCATAGTCACTGATAGGGTTAAACTCATTGAGGAATATAGAAGAGTATGTATCTTTATTTCAGTTAATATTTCGATAAGAATACAGTCACGATTACTAGACTCATCCTTTTCATTTTCAATAGATCCCGGCCAATTTTCCTCAAACAGACTCCCAAAATAATGGCTCTAACGAAGGAACAATTCCGGAGTCGAAAGTATAATCCATTCACTTTTATTAAGTTTCCGGTTGGTCATTCATAGTATAGGTTTATCAATTTTTTTTACTTAAAACTAACGGTGGTTGGCAATCGAGAAAGTCAAATAATTCGGAGCGACGTTGCCAAGGCTACTTTCTATTCACTCTTTTCTAACTTCGTGAATGCAGTTTGTTCTTTTAAAGTTTAAATGTGACGCAGGATTCGTAGTACTACTTCAGTTTTACACTGCAGTATTTCAAATTGTGCAAAGAGGTTTTAAATTGTGGTGGTTAGGCTTATTTCTTGAATATTTTGAAAAGTGGGGAATTCCATAGGTCCGTCGGTTCTGTTCGTTTATAAGTTTAAGTGTCGAGTTATTCGAGTACTTTCATTCTTTTTTCGAATGAACTATCACAAAGTAACGCACTATTCTGTCCATTATTTTTCAGTAAAATTTCAACACTCGGTTTTTGATTTCCGTACAAGAAAATAGCATAACTGAATCTCCCATCCATGTTTATATGCGTGAAATTTTTCCAGTATTAACAGAAAAAAAAGTTTCTTCAACAGTCGTCAGGTCTTCGGAATTATTGAATTCACGTAATATTTCCTCGAATTCATTGTTTTCCCAAAGTAGATGAACATTTTGATAAATACGATTTATATGTAGAAACGGCAACGTTGCGACAAAAAATGACCATAACCTAGCATTTTCAAATATACGCGGTGAATTAAGATATGGAGAATGTAGTTGGAAACACTGGGGTTTCAGTACAAAATACGAGCAGTCTTTTAGACCAGTTGAACAGTGGAAGAATCGAAACCTCAGTGCGATTCGATCGAATAAGCGGCTGGTCTAGTTTTATGGCAGTTTTTAGTGGGGATGCCAGAGCGCAACCATGATACTGAAACCCATGAGCGCAACGATCGAGGATCTCGGATCGAATTAGATTAGAGGAAGGAATCTGGAATCAGTAACACTCCCAACGCGCGAAGCGTTAGGTGTTATCATGTCCGTTGAAAATGAATACGACAATTTTATTCCACTCTTATCGGAGGAATCAATTTGCCTCAATGTATGACACAAATAATTTTCTGTGAAAATTAGTGCTAAGGTCTTTTTCACCAAAACTGGTTTGAAAATAAAATAAATTCTACGAAAAACAAAAATACATTCTACGTACATACTGAGAATTTTGAAAAAAAAATTCTATGAAAAAAAAAAATGGAAAACAAATTCGATATTGAAGATCGACAATTTCAAATTAAATGTTCAAATAATCCACCTTGTTGTGCTAAACAGTAGCCAAATCTATTATAAAGAGATAATCTCATATCTCTGAGAAGATTTGGCGTACTTGCTATTTTGGCTCAAAGTTGGCTTATTTTGGACCTTAATTCAGTAATATTTGTCGCTCTTTCAATTGCCCATACACCATATTTTTCAGATATCCCCAAAGAAAGAAATCATTGGGGGATAAATCTGGAGATCTGGGGGGGGCATTTTATCGTTCCGTTTGTTGAAATGAGACGGTCAGAAAAATTTTTGCATCATGACTCGGGCAGCCATCCTGTTGAAACCAGACATCATCGAAGTTAATAGGTATCTGTCGAACTGTCGGAATAATCTGATTCTGTAAAAGCTCCAGATATTTTGCCGCATTTAGGTTGCCATCGATGGAAAATGGCCCTATCATGAAATTCTTCAGCATTCCTGTCCAAACATTAAGTTTTTTAGGATACTGGGTACGCACAGGAATAGTCAGGTGTTTATTTTTCCTAGACCAATATGTTGCTACGGATGGGTTATGCTTTCTTTGCAAGGAAAACGATATATATATATATATATTCTTTTGAAAGAGAGAATTACATACTGTTTTGTAATATCAAACAATATATGGCATATGGCACGTGTGAAGAAATGGCGACAAGGAACAGATTGTATAAAAGAATAAAATCTGTTTCTCGCTCCAAATCTGAGTGTTAGCAGAGGAAATGTAAACGGGGTACCATACAATTCTGCGTATGATACACGAGAACAGATAAAAACCTCTGAAAAAACTCTGTCTCCCCGTGTATGTGTGGTGATACTGAATTTGTTCAAAAAATATGCTGCTATCCATGTTACAGAGCTCCTTGTGCTTGAAAACATGCCTTTTCATCGAACTGGAGGCAAATATCTTGAAATTATATCTGTAACAAGAAAAAAAAGAAGAAAAACGAGAAAGAAGCAGTAAAAAAGAATACTTCACCTGCTAAAAAAACCTTTTCACAAAGTCCTAACTCTCTCATGGATCGGGAGGATCTTTCGATCAGGTCCGATCTTCCAAGTGATGATTCTTCTGTTCTTCAGGTGTTCGAGGAACGCTACAGGCCCCTTATGTTGGGGGATCATCTCCCATAGATTAGAGTGGTTGTTTTTAGCAAAAAATCAGCAAAAAAGCAAGAGCAAATTCGAAAAACGTCTGACACTTCATTGTGATTCATCCGTGAATAAGATATTGCTCAGAAATGAACTACTCTCATCAATTCTCTTTTTTCATCATCCTTTCACAAAATTCCATTCTTTTGAAATGGTCTTCTGGAATAATTTCTTGAGAGGTTCGCACCTTATAATATTTGTAACCATTTCTCTTCAAAATATTCCGAACAGTTCTATCGCCCAAATCGACTTGTTCAGCAATTTGTCTACTTGAACAAGGTGCACTGGTGTCAACAGCAGCACACACATCAACTTCTTTCACCAAACGATTTTCACTGATGGACGTTGGCGGTCTATCAATCCTGCAATGACGGCATGTTCGTTAACATAACGAATTTTTTAACTATTTTGGAAATGGCCGAACGTGATGGTATCGGCCTATCTTCAAAGGCAACAATAAACGAACTTATTGTCTCCGCAATTGATTGACCACCGAAATACCATTTTATTATTTGAATTTTCTCTTGAACAGTAAACATTTTTATTCACGCGGAATCTGATTCATTTTCAAACAGTATGTTCTATTCGATCCGCGGAGAGCAGCAGAGATCCAGGCATCCCCACTACGATCGAAACTGCCATTAAACTAGACCAGCCGCATATTCGATATCGAATCGCACTGAGGTTTCGATTCTTCCACTGTTCAACTGTACTAGAAGACTGCTCGAATTTTGTACTGAAACCCCAGTGTTTCCAACTACATTATCGATATCTGTATGTCATAATTGTATGGCAAAACGGGATACTTTAGATATTCAGGCCAAAGAAATGAAGAATGAATGGCGAGAACGTTACTTCGATGTCTGGAATGAAGTTCATGATCGATTATTCATTTCGTAATAGTCCAAGATCCCAGAGCAATCAGACATAACTTATTTTCACACGGATGAAACCTGAAGTTTTCAGTAGCGTCTCGTGTGCCTTGAATACCTACGCGCTTTGTGGAACTTGCCGAGTGACACCTGGGCAGGTACCTGGTGAGAAAGGTAACTAAAAATAAGAATTATTTTACTTAAATTCACATGGCTGATTTCTATATATGTCATGTAGAATATTATTCTAAAGTGATATCATAAGTGTCAGACACTTTTGATGGACCAGAGCTTTTGTCAGACACTTTTAAGCTACCCAAAAAATAAATGAACTTCACTTATTTTTACATGTCTGATTTTATAACATGTTATTGAAGTATTTATTCAAAAGTTATATTCAATCAGTCAGACAAATCAGAGTGACCAAACATCTCCTAAGACAAAAATTATTCGGCCAGAAGTATGAGGGCGAGAGCACTATGCATGCGCTTCAGAGTGAGTGAGACGTCCATAATAACTCGGTTCTCCTTCTTAAACTCACCATCTGTTTCAATCTACTGTATATATGCTGTTTGCGTGTAATATTATATAACTTATAATATAAATATACAGTATGGTGCAAATGAAAGGAATAAATTCGTTATTTCGTAAACCGCCGAATTCAAGGAAATATCCCGAAACACGTCGATTTGTATTTTAGAACGGGCTACTCGTAAGGATACCTTTTTATTTTTGACGTCATCTATATGAGCGCGATGACGTCATCGCTGAAATTTTTAAATGGATATGTAAGTGTTGTGATACATTATTTGAAAGGTCTTTTAAATACCTATTCAGCCATACCAATATGAACAATAATTGATTTGCTTATTGTCACAAATATTATTGATGAAATTTCAACAGGTTTCTTAATAAAATGTATTAAGTATGGGTATGATGTATTTATTGACACACAAAAATAAATTTTGTAAAGGCCGTCATTGTATTTTAGCTGAAGGTAAACAATTTAAGCACTCAATTTAGGTTTAGTTGTATTTAATGAGAAATATATCTTAAATATTCATTGTAATAATAGAATTTTATTAATTTCTTAAACAAATACAAAAATCAATTACTGCAAATTATTGATATGACTGGATAGGTATTTAAAATACCTTTCAAATAATGTATCACAACACCCACATTTTTATTTAAAAATTTGAGCGATGACGTCATCACGCTCATATAGATGACGTCAAAAATAAAAAGGTATCCTTACGAATAGCCTGTTGTAAAATAAAAATCGACGTGTTTCGGATTTTTTCTTAAATTCGACGGTTTACAAAATAACGAATTTATTCCTTTCATGTGCACCATACTGTATATTTATATTATAAGTTATATAATAATACACGCAAACAGCACATACACAGTAGATTGAAAATTGAAACAGATGGTGAGTTCAAGAAGGTGAATCGAGTTATTATGGACGTCTCACTCACTCTGAAGCGCATGCATAGTGTTCTCGCCCTCATACTTCTGGCCGAATAATTTTTGTCTTAGGGGATGTTTGGTCACTCTAATTTGTCTGACTGGTTGAATATAACTTTTAAATAAATACTTCAATAACATGTTAAAAAATCAGACATGTAAAAATAAGTAAAGTTCATTTATTTTTTGGGTAGCTTGAAAGCGTCTGACAAAAGCTCTGGTCCATCAAAAGTGTCTGACACTTATGATATTACTCTAAAATAATATTCTACATGACATATATAAAAATTGGCCATGTGAATTTAAGTAAAATAATTCTTATTTTTAGTTACCTTTCTCACCAGGTACCTGCCCAGGTGTCACTCGGCAAGTTCCACAAAGCGCGTAGGTATTCAAGGCACACGAGACGCTACTGAAAACTTCAGGTTTCATCCGTGTGAAAATAAGTTATGTCTGATTGCTCTGGGATCTTACTCTATAAGCAATTTTATTTTTCCTATTTGTATTTGAGTGAGTTATAGGCGTGAGTTATTATAACTCACTCTTTTGGTTTATAGATACTATCACAGAACAAAATAATTGTTCAACGAGCGGTAATGTAAGTCATAACACACGCAGATGAATTTTGCAGCCCGAGCCGTCAGGCGAGGGGTGTAATTCATCAAGTGTGTTATGACCATTAACGCGAATTGAACACTATGCTTTATCTTCGACTTCTTAAGTTAAATTAAATTAAATTAAAGATTTCTGTGGTTGAAAATTGAATCGATAACGAATCCCGTAGAAAACGTCAAAAATTCACGTTTTCCAAATGCAATTTTTGGATATTCAGATTTGAGAAAATGTAGAAATGGATGGCGAGAACGTTACCTGGGTGTCTAAAATAGAGTTGCCTACTGACCCGACTTTTTTATTCATTTCGTAAGCTACATTTTTCCTATTTGTTTTAGAGTGAGTTATAGGCGTGAGTCATTATTACCTCACACCATTGGTTTATAAAGACTATTACAGATCAAAATCAGTTGAATAATGGATATATTATTCAACTGATTTGGATCTGTAATAGTCTCTATAAACCAATAGTGTTTTATAAAGTGGTTTATAAAGACTATTACAGATCAAAATCAGTTGAATAATGGATATATTATTCAACTGATTTGGATCTGTAATAGTCTCTATAAACCAATAGTGTGAGGTAATAATAACTCACGCCTATAACTCACTCTACTACAAATTGGAAAAATTTAATAGCTTACGAAATGAATAAAAATGTCGGATCGATCGGGAACTCTATTTCAGACATCAAGTTAACGTTCTCGCTATCCATTTCTTCATTTTCTAAGGTCTGAATATCCAAAAATTGCATTTGGAAAACATGAGTTTTTGACGTTTTTTACGGGATTCGATATCGATTCTATTTTCGACCACATAAATCGCTTATGACAACTGTTGTCAATTTTGAAAATGCAGATTAATTCGAATTTTACTGAAGAAGTCGAAGATAAAGCATAGTGTTCAATTCGCGGTAATGGTCATAACATTATGATGACTTACATTACCGCTCATTGAACAATATACCTACTATTCCATAGTGCAGCTATTTTTAAGATTTGGGTTCATTTCGGAAACTGTCATTAAATTAATGTAACTCAGGAAGCGTATGCCGAAAATATAATGTAAAAATTAGGAAATCAAAACCACGATATTATTTCACCAGTGTTAATCTCATATTGTTTCTGACAAGTCTCTGGTCATCGGTTGATATTAGTATGATTATTGCAAGCATAATAAGACCTGAGGCTCAGAAAAAACGAAAAGTATGCAAGACGTACACAGACATTGAGAAGTTCATTTGTATGGAAATTGTTCCTCAATTACGATTACAGATTGAACCCAATATTATCGAAAACAAAGATGTAATCATATGAATATCTATCAATCAAACTATGCTCCTTCAAAAGGAAGAAATCAAACAAAGAATAAGGTAGTCATCGCTGGTTACACCAAGAGTCATATTCCTGTCTAACGGTTGTTTTGACTTACCGTTTGAGTATGAGTGAGATAGTTGTCACTGAGACAACATCGCAGGTTGTATTGGAAAGCCTGAAGGAGTGTGAGAAGCTCCAGCAGGCTAGTTTGAGTGTGGGCAGTCCCAGAAAGCTGGGTGAGAAGGTCTATCATCTTTGATGTACCTTCTCGAATGGCTGAGCTCCACAGAAAGAACGTAAAGAATATGTCTGTCGAAGATTTCCACATGGTTGCAAGGATGAGGAGTAAAAACTCCAAGAATGAGGTGGGCAAGGTGGTCGTAGAAGTACCACCAACGATAAAAGCGGCATGGCTCAAGGAAAGGAGAGCATATCTCTATTTCCGGGCCTGTAGAGTGAGGAGCCTTGACATGATAGAAGGGTGTCACAGATATCTGGAGATCGGACTCCAAATGCGTGATTGCAAGCTGAAAATACAGGCTTACAGAAACGGTGAGAAAGAAGGACACGTCATCAAAGACTGCAAGGGGGATGAGTGTTGCCGGACGTTCAAGGCGGAAGGCTGGAAAGGGGCATAGTACTTGCAGTACTAAATGTCCCTTTTTTTACAAGAAGAAAGAAAAATGGCTAAGGGCTAGAATGATTGATGCCATACAAGCAATGACACATCTGAAAATCCTGCAGGTGAATGGGCAAAAATGCTACGGCATCATGAGTGAAAGAGGCGATGGTACATGAAAGGTTGAGCATATTTATGCCGCAGGAGCCCGGTGTTAGGAATGACTTATGCCCACTTGCACCGTTTTATGCTTAGGACAGACTTTGTTAAGAAGTGCCTCAACTTTAAGTTAGTCTTATCCTCGCCTTTGTGCATCATAGCTTGCACCGATCTCTCACTAACAACGACTTAGTAAAGCACGTGTTAAGGTATGGTGAATCTGGCAACATGGCTAAGTTTGATGATTTTGTCGGTGTCTGTAAGTTAAGGTACAATTTTCTACCTGAGAAGAGAATTGCTATAGCAGATTTGACAGAGAAATTATTGAAGAATGAAGTGGAGTCGCAAAAGAAGCAACCGGCATTGAAGGAGGAAGCGTTGCAAGTTGCAGTTGCAGTCAGATATTGAAATCTATTTTCTTCACAAGCTTGATAAAATATTTTCAACATTTGTGTGATGGTTTTCTGATCACAATATAATTTTGAAATATTCATTGTATAAGTTTACAATAATTCGGTAATAATAATTCATTTTATTCATCTATAAAACTCAAGAGTAATTAAATTTTCGTGTTGGTTATGTGGAGAAAAGAGAAAAATTCATGTCAATGCGCTTTCATTGGCATCTTTTTTATGAAGAATGTGAAATAACCCAAAAAAGAGCAGTTTATGTATGGTACATACTTTGTAAAGAATTTAATGAAAGAGAAAAATATAGGGTGTTCCATTTGACGCATTTAAAGACGTCCTAAAGGCAGGCTTAGATTAGACGTTGCAAGTGGGCATTAGTGTATAGTTTTCCCAGTGCCTTTAGGGTGTTTGGGTCTAAGTCGGCCATCGTGATTAACAACCACGGAGGTGACGTTGTACCTGTACCTGAGTTTGATGAAATGGGATATGTGTGTGGTTCAGAAATGATCATCAGTCTATTGCCAGTTGAACGAGGAAATAGACCCATAATTGGGATATTTAGAAAAGTTGCTTAATGTGATAGGTAGCAGTCCAGTCCTTACAGGGCTGGAATATATCGCGAGATGGATAAGGCTGAATGAAAAAGCGTGCCTGATTTGGTGAGGGGAGATTTCTTTGGAGATGGAGGGTGGTGTCGGTCGTAATCCTGCTAAAATCCTTGGATAAACCCAAGTACTAGGTGGGGTCATACAGTCCGATTTGCCTCCTTTCTTTTCTTGATAAGATCCTAGACAGATTGATGGTAAATAGGCTTGAAAGAAAGTTTGGCGGAACTTGTGCACGACAGTATGGCTTTAACAAAGGAAGATTTACTGTCGATGCCTGGTTGATGTTCGAGAGGGTGGTTAGGGAGTCACCAGACAAGTGGCGGGGCATTTGTCTATCTTGAATGAAAGTATATTCCGAATCGACTGAATGCGGCAGAATGTAGGGAAATGGCAATATGGTAAAGTTATTTCTCATAAAGAGAAGTAAGAGTGGAAGGTCAACATGAAGGTATAGTAAGGAAGGTAACCAGATAGTGCCCAGAGGGGTCTATGGCGGGCCCTAAGTTGAAGAAATTTGTCTTGACGACATTCTTGGGTTGTATGATGTGAATGGGTGTGATGTCTTAGCATATGCCGATGACGAGCTCTTCATTGTGAATGGGAGCAGTCGCTCTTAGCTGAAGGCGAATCGTTGTATGATTATCTTAAGCGGGTGAGCTATCAAGGCTGGTGACATTGTCTCTGAAAAGAAGCCAGTGTGCATGTTTGATGAAAGGGAAGCTGGCCGCAAATAGGCCATCTAACGTAAGTGTGAATGAGGAGGCTGTAAGATTTTTAGAACTACTAAATACTCGGGTGTAAGAATAGAAGAAGGATTCAGATTCTCTGGTAGCTTCTCGGATGAAAGGACAAAGCTAGTTGTATTGGGCGTGTCCTTAAGAAACATTACGGTTTGCAAAGAAAAGCTGTGGAATGTGACATGTATGAGGTGGAAGTATGGTAAAAAGCCATGACGTACGGTTACGCAAGGGACGAGTTGAATTGATGTTATAGGGTGGTGCTGACTGCAGGCTTGATGGTATGTGGAACAGTGTCCACCATGTGCTGCTAGGCAAGCCACCGTGGGATGTCGCTGTGGAAATGGGTGTTGAGGCAAGGTTGAAAATGGGCTTGCCTCTTCTTGATGAATTCGATAGAAAGTTTGTCGCTGAAAGAAAAGATCCCACTGAGAGCATAAGAGGTATGAAAGAAACACCGAGGCAAGTGTGGCAGCAAATATGGAATGATAGCGATAAAGGAAAAATCTGTATCACACATAGGCTTATTCATTGTGTGAACCCTTCCGGAGAGAACGACTCATTCTCCCCTGGCTTATATCAGGGGTACTTCATTACCGGTCATGGGAGCCTGAATGAATTTTTCTACAGAAGGGGCCTCAGTGAGAGCGATAGGTGCATATGGGGTGAGATTGAATCTTGGTCGTCTGTGTGCCTTCACTGCACGGACTGTAAGGAAGAGAGAATAGTTATTCTCGAGGTGATGGCAACAGGTTAATGAGGATGGCGGACTGCCTCACTTCATTGCCGATGAGGGTAGGTGCGGGGATATGGAAGACTTTTCAAGGGCTGTCTTTTCTAAGCGGAACGCAGCCCTTCGAGCTTTAAACTCTTTGTGGGATTCGTTTCCCGAAAATTGAAGTAGGGGATAATTGGTATATCTCTTTTGGGGACGATGAGTTGCGTTTTGGATCGAGAAATGAAGAATTTGCAGTATCCAAACCGTGGAGCATTTGTTGCGAAGCCACTCCTCAAACGTCGCTCAGCAAAGAATTGAAGTGTAAGTTGCTGCAGATAGTTAAAATAATTAGGCTTGGAACGTCATAAAGGTAGGGGGTGGCCCTGTACCCTCTCAAAAAGATATCCATCACTCACCATATGAGGGTTCCAAACATTTCCAGAAAACTTTAGTATATGACGGATGTAAGTGGTGAAAATCTTGGAACACACTGCCAGGTGACATCGATCAAAGCCTCTTCTCACAACGTCATTGGTTTGCCTTGCTTCAGATTCAATGAGTGCCCCTAGCCCAGTGGTTAAGGCGATTGTCTCTTAAGTGGAAATTCCGAGTTCAATCCCGAGACTAGTAAATAAATCTTATAGTCAACGGTTGAGGGCCACCATTTCACTGTTTGGTCGAAAATTAAAATTGCTGTGCCTAAGCTGGGGTAAGGACACAGTCATAAGCCTACACATAACACAACTTCATTTTGATCACATTCACAGGTTGGACATTCCTGAATGTGAGATTGGCTTAAAATATCGAAAGAAGTTCCCACTAAACAATTTTTCAAACTGAGCTAAACTATTTTGATATCTACACGAACAGAGCTGAATTTTCATTGGTTAACCACCAGCACTAACCTCATAGTTGACAGGTTTTTAGTTTTCCTAATTATTTGGCAATTATGTCAAAAAGAGTCCCCTTAAACTCATTTCAAATTCTCAACACCAGATATATGAAAACCATAGATGATCCATCAAACTGAACCAGTTGAGGCTGATAACTTGATTTTTGTTTCAGGTGAATATTTCGAAACATAATTTCATGCAGAACATTTTCAATGTTTTGAAGTTCGATGCAGATCAAAATCTATCTAAACTGAGACAACCAGTTGATAAAAACAAGTGGTCAACGGAACCAGCAGTTGTCAATGCGTTTTACAATCCGAATAAAAACGATATAGGTGAGCTCAAGTGAAATGTGGAATCCGATCAGTATTAAACATCGATATTTTAGTTTTTCCGGCAGGAATTCTACAACCTTTGTTTTATAGTCAGCATTTCCCCAAGTCATTGAATTATGGAGGTATAGGAGTAGTTATAGGACATGAAATAACACATGGTTTTGATGACAAAGGTGAGCCCGATGTTATTTTCTATCGACTTTTTTACGTCATTCATCTAATGCGACGGAGAACGAGACTGGCTGTTCTCGTGGGGACACTTTTGCCACAGTATGAGGTAGAGACAGTAGTTTCACTCCCTGTCGGCACCTTTGATCTTGAGGTCCGACGATTTCGTTTTTTATATTCCCTTTGCGCATATATTCCTCCACGCGACGCGCATACTGTCATATATACACTGCTCAACGAATGAAAAATATACGTAAACTGCCCGACAATATCGAGAACTTTATCGGAAACTGAGGAATGATTCCTCTTGATATCAAATCAAAAAAAGCATATGTTTATGGCCCAATCATTTTTAGGATTGTTGTGAGTGTGTTTTTGTGAATGATGATGATGGATTTTCTGTTGAAATTCATTGAATTATTGTTTGGATGGGATTTATATCTATAAACATTGAAATTTAAATAATGAAGGGTATTTAGAGATCGTGGATTATGTTTTTTTTTGTCATGTATCTAGATTGAGAACGAATTATTGGGTTATGATACCGTTCTATTCAAAAAAATTGGTATTTAGGTTTATGCAGTCAAAGATAAACCAAACACCGAAAGGTATCATTGGGGTTTAGATTATATAGATATAAGTCAAAGATATTGAATTTTTGGTCAATTCTTTTGAAAATCATTGGATGAAAATGGCACATTTCATGTATAAAATTAATTAAAAATGGATTCATATGGCAGAATGATCAGTACGTAAGCCTTTTGAAAACCATGTTCAAACTGACATGAGAATTATGGATTTATGGAAGTAACTTGTTCTTAATTTTTTTTCTCTGTTGCTATATTATGAAATGAAATTGCTCTGTTTGCCATTCAGTAAAAATTTGTCTGAGGGGATGTTAAAAAAAGTACGACCAAGTGAATTGAACTCACATGAAATAATTTTCTAGAAATTTGAGATTTTAACTTTACTTTTTCTGTTATCTATGAGTGGATCTCTGTATAAGCATTTTTTCTCAAACTTAAGGCTTAGAATATTTTTTCCATTTTCTCTCCAGTTAATAATCATAATTTGTTTTTATCTCATATTCCAAATTTCTAACAATTCAGCTGAGTCGATGTTAAGAAATAATCAGGGAAAAATATTTCAATGGATAAAACATATTCTTTATTTACCTGATTTTTAAAATACAAAAATATAAGTGACATATATTTTGACATAAGCCGATGAAATATTAGTCTGAATTTGAAATGTTTACATGCAAATGAAATATCTTCTGAATGACTGAAGAATTCTTTTTCACATATTCAACCACTTCTCCTCCTGATATTTAATGTTTGAAAAGAATTTTTTGCTTTCTCGAGGTAATAATACGTCACGAGTTCTTGTTTAGCCATGTCGATATCTGAGTACCCACATCTGAAATTTTAAAACTAGCATTAATAAACTGAATTAACCTAATTATTTGAAGAGAATCCCTGGTGGTTTTCTCTTTGGAGATTGATGTTTGCAGTTCATATAAACCAAAAGGACTATTTTTCTTATGATTCTCCAGAAACCAAACTGCCTACTACTCGAAAAATGCAGCTTTGAAATCTCTCAATTTCTCCTCTCCAACCTTTTGCTTAGTCTAATATAGGAACAGCATCCTAGTTCATACTATTTCTTTGAATGCTTGAAAACTCAAAATGTGCATTACAGACTCTGAACCTTTTGTAACATTGCTCTGAAGAATGAGTATCATTTCGCTATGTGTTGTGAATCATTTTCCACACGTTGCACCTGAAAACAGGATAATATTGTATTCATCTTTCTTAAAATGTTGATCTCATATAAAATCATTCATATTCAATGAAGGCTTATTGAACTCACCTGTCCTCGTCTTTAGGAAATCTGAAGTAGCTGTATCCTAGGACTAGGACCCAGATTGACCATGTTATTGTTGGAACCAACTACACAACAATCCTATTGCCTTTCATCTCAATCATTTGAAACAAAATTCGATCGATAAAATATAAAGACCAGAAAACTTCTGGCACTGGACGAGATCGAAGCGATCAAGGCAGACATAAGGAGAAATTCAATAGGCAGAACGGTCGAGAACATTAGAAGGAGCATACTACGAAGAAGCACAACAGCACAAACACCGACCGAAGAAGATCAGAATGAGAGGGAACACCAACTGTTAGAACCAGAACTCGACGAGGCCACAACCGAAATAAGGACGCTCTACCAGCGAGTCACCATGAAATGAGAGGGAATAGAAATAGAGAAAAAAAACAAGAATCCCCAGAATTGACCAAAACCCGAAGACCAGAGAAACCGTTCAAACCATCAACAACGCCTCAGAGCCAGCATTCGAAAACGCGAAGAACCTCGAAGAGCTCTGCCATACAGTCTACTGTGCCGCGACAGTCACCAGCATCATCCTAAGAATCGACAATGTAAACCCAATACAAGTAGAACGTCACCAACAAAGACCACCAAGGGAGGAAAGGATGGAGAAAAAGATAAACAGTCTTAGAGGGGAAATAGGAATACTACATGCATATCTGAACAACACAAACCCTAGTAAGAGAGTCAAAAATAAAATGAAAAAATATACAAAAAAAGTCGAACTCAAATGGAAGAAACCACAATACAAAGAAAAATTGAAGACGTACACAGAAAGCCTCAAACAAAAGATCGCCGCATTAGGAAACAGACTGCGAAAATACAATAAAAGGACTCAGAGATACCGAGAAAATAACCTGTTTGCAAACAATCAGAGGCAGTTCTTTAGGAGACTAGACGAAGACAAGAAAATAGAAAAAACATAAAACCCACCCCCTACCGCCATGCACAAATACTGGTCGAACAATTGGTCAAATAAAGGAAAACATAACATTGAAGCAACATGGATAGAGCAAGAAAAGAAAAAACATGCAGATATCCAAGAAATGTCCACGATAAACATAGAAGAAGAAGACGTCAAGAAAACAATTAGGAGAATGAAGAACTGGACTACTCCGGGTAGAGACTGCATACATAATTTCTGGTGGAAATCATTCTCACACACGCGCCAAACACTTGCACGACAGATACAAGATATCATAGAAAATCCCCATAATATCCCGGAATTCACTCATGCTTCCAAAAAAAGAGGACCTAACGCAGCCCGAAAATTACAGACCCATAACCTGCTTACCGTCAGCGTACAAAATAATAACCTCTACCATAGGACACAAGATACGTATCCATCTAAAATCAAACAACATGATGGCATGGGAACAGGGTGGATGCAGAGAGAACGGACGAGGAAGTGAAGAACTCCTGATAATCGACAACATTTTAACAAAACAGGCAAAAAAGAAGCTGAAGAACATATCGATGGCCTGGATCGATTATCGGAAGGCATACGACTCGGTGCCTCACTCCTGGCTATTAGAAGTCCTAGAAATATACAAGGTGAACAAGAAGATCATCAAACTAATAGAAAGCCTAATGTCAACGTGGCGCACAACAATTACAGTAAATACCAAGGAAAACAGGTACAACACAGAAGAAATAAAGATTGAATTTTTCATTTTTCAGGAAGATGGACTGAGCCCGCTGCTATTTTGCCTCGCTATGAATCCCCTCAGCAACATGCTGAACAGATCCGAATACGGCTACACAATTGAAGAACAGAAGAAAATAACACACCTATTTTATATGGACGATCTGAAGCTGTACGCTAGGGGAAAAAAACAACTGGAAGGAGAGCTTGAACTCGTAAGGAGGTTCAGCACAGACATAGGGATGGGATTCAGCCTAGAGAAATGTGCGACGGTAGAGGTAAAAAGGGGAAAATTAGCGGATGGCAAGAACATCAGACTGGCAGATGGAAGAGAGATGGCGAGCATGAAGGCGGAGGATAGGTACAAATACCTTGGTATACAGCAGACGTACGAAATTAAGCAACAGGAAAATAAGAAAGCGGCAGAAACAGAACTCATAGGAAGGACCAGAAAGATAGTCAACTCACAGTTGGCTGCAAAAAACAAAATAACAGCCATCAACTTCTGGGCTACACCCACATTCACGTACACTGCTGGAATACTTAATTGTTCGAAAACAGATTTGGAGAACTTTGATAGACGATTGAGAACAACACTCACACAACAAGGCATGCTACACCCAAATTCGGCGATAGAGCGGCTTTACTTACCTCGAAAAGAAGGAGGACGCGGACTCAGTACCCTGGAACACACCTGCCTGAAAGAGAAAGAAAAGTTAACACAATACTTTGAGAAAAACAACATACCTCTCCATCAATGGATAGCAGCTCAGCGTCGGATTACCTCAAAATCCAGAAAAATACATGAAGAAGACCCTGCTGAAAAACTAAGATCTAAATGGAAATCCAAAGCGCTGCACGGCAGATTTTTCAATAGCCTTCAACGACCCGAGGTAGACATGACAACCTCCAACACCTATCTCTAGCAAGGCTACCTCTTCCCACAAACGGAAGGAACATTCCTGGCCATCCAAGACCAGGTTGCTCCAACCAGAACTTATCTGAAACACATACTACAACAACAGGTAGCAACAACGAAGTGCCGGATGTGTAACAACGCTGAGGAAACAGTCCAGCACCTCCCCTCGGGCTGCACAACAATAGCGGGAACCAAATATCTCACCCGACATAACAACATAGGGAAAGTTGTGCATCAACTAATATGCCTACAAAAAGAAATAATAACACATTTTACTCCACACCATGTATACACACCGCTAACATTACAAGGAAACGAGCAGGTCAAAGTATACTGGGATTTGACTATAATAACCGACAGAAGTGTCGAACATAATCGACCCGACATGGTAATATTCGATAAAACCCATGAAACAGCAGTAGTTATAGACTTTGCTGTGCCGCAAGATCAGAACTTGGCGAAGACATACGCCGAAAAAATATCCAAATATGAAGCACTGGCACAACAAGTCAAAGACATGTGGAAGTTAAAAAAGACGACAATAATGCCCCTTATAATATCTACCAATGGTCTCGTCCACAGAAAAACCACCCAACATCTACTTGAATTAAAGCTGCCGCCAAACACGATTATGTGGATGCAGAAGGCGGTTATACTGGGAACCGTGAATATCATAAGGAAAATCTTGTACCCTCACTAACAGCAGCACGGGTTACCCTTGACGCGAAGTCCGGGTAATCTGGGAAAGTCCACGAACACGTGTGAAATTAAAAGAAAAAATAAAAAAAAAATAAAAAAATATATATATACAGGGTGACTGGTGACGTAAGGGACAACTGCTAAGTGGAGATAGAGGACCTACCTCAAACTGCATGAGAATTTGGGATTCAAATGTCCCATAAGGGTATTCGTTTCGGAAATATAGGGTGATTTATGAAAAAATGCTAAATCTATGAAGTCCCATATCTTCGTTAATATGATATGTTTTCCGCTGATATTCTATATGTTTGTTCATACAGGCATTCTCTGTCAGCATAAGAAAAAAAATTGAAAAAATTGCTGGCCCGTACTCAAAAATTTCAATTTACATGTCAAGTGAGAAATATCACACGGTATATGAGATAAAATAAAATCAAATAGAAATATGGAAAAAATCTGATGAAATATCTGTTTTTTGTTTGAATGGCACAAATTTTCTTTCGTTTCTATGATGTGTTGAAGTAAGAATATTACAATATTTTTATATTCAAATCATGAAAATTAGTACTATTGATATAAAAAACCTTGAATTCGAGGCGCTAAAATGAGCCTGGCATCAAAATATTCGTTCAAATCTTGAAATCTATTTTTATCAATTAATATTTCGATGCCATATAAAATTTCAAAACAAAATTTGTTGTAGATGGGGTGATGAAAGAGTTGGATACTCAATCACAAAAATAGAAAAAGTCGGAAATATAATTCATAAAAAAATCAAGTAAGCAAATGTTCGAAATGAGAGCCGTTCACCTCCATACATTTATTGGCTCTCTTGAACAAATGAAGCACAGCTTTTCTAATCAGAGGGATATTTGTTTTAATTTCTTCGCATGCTTCAGTTATTCTGCTCTTCAAATGTTCACGGCTTGTTATTGTTTCTTTATACACCGTATCCTTAAGATGACCCCATAGGAAATAATCCAGAGGAGTTAGATCGGGTGATCTAGCAGGCCAATTCCTAGAACCTCCCCGACCAATCCACCTGTCAGGAAACTCCCTATCCAGAAAATTCTTTACTTCATTTGCAAAATACGAAGGAGGTGCACCACCATGTTGAAAAATCATACCTTTCTGATTAATATTTTCTAAAAGACGAGGCAAAACATTCTGCAAGAAATCCAAATAAACAGCCCCAGTTATTCTTGGTTCAAAGAAATGTGGACCGCTCAAATGTCCATTATAAATGCCACACCAAACGTGTACACTAAAACGTCTTTGATTGTTTCTATCTCTTTTGAGATGAGGATTATTTCGGGACCAAATGTGGTTGTTTCTCAAATTATTTATTCCATCTCGGGTGAACAGAGATTCATCTGTGAAGAGGATACGCTGAAGATCTCTTCTATGGCTCACTACCCATCTACAAAAAACAAGTCGATGTTCTTCATCTCCCGGTTCTAAGTGCTGTACTAATTGCGAATGGAAAGGATGGTATTTTTCTTTCTTCAACGTATTCCACACAGACCATTGAGATAAGCCTAATCCATGTGTCACTCGTCGAGGACTCGTATTAGGATTTTCATTTATTGTATTAACAATATTGTCGACTACTCGTCTTCTGATCTCCTGTGGCCTCTCAGGAACTGTCATATTTGGAAATTTTCCATTTCTTCTGGCATAAAAGACAAGATTTTGGAAAATCTTGTGACTTGGCACACGACGATTTGGAAAACGCCTGCGGTACTCTCTTTCAGCAGCTCTTCCATTCATATTACAGAATCCGTATACAAGCATCATATCCACATATTCTTCAGGCATTTTTTAATTGATAGACTTTCAACACTGTTTCTAACAATTCACATACATTTAGGTAATGTATAAATATTAACGTCATTTTTTGAAACATGCCTACTCTATGTAGTTGTTTGCATTTTATTTATCTTTGGCGACATGTGCAGGGCGTGGTGAGAACAGCTCTGTTTTTGTTTTATCAAGAATATTATTTTTCGTGATGGGAATATAAAAATATTGTAATATTCTTACTTCAACATATCATAGAAACGAAAGAAAATTTGTGCCATTCAAACAAAAAACAGATATTTTATCAGTTTTTTCCCTCTTTCCAAATTTCTATTTGATTTTATTTGATTTCATATACCGTGTGATATTTCTCACTTGAAATGTAAATTGAAATTTTTGATTACGGGCCAGCAATTTTTTCAATTTTTTTTCTTATGCTGACAGAGAATGCCTGTATGAACAAACATGTAAAATATCAGCGAAAAACATATCATATTAACGAAGATATGGGAGTTCATAGATTTAGCATTTTTTCATAAATCACCCTATATCTCCGAAACGAATACCCTTATGGGACATTTGAAATACAAATTCTCATTCAGTTTGAGGTCCTCTATCTCCACTTATCCGTTGTCCCTTACGTCACCAGTCACACTGTATATACCAGCAAATATCGGCACAGAAATATTAGGAAAAGGTAAATTTATTTTGTTCACCTGTCTTCGATGTTGACCTTCTTTGCTTCGTTCATTGCTCACTCGTTGGTACTCTGACTTCATATCTTCGTACTTTGTCACAAAGCTGGTGATATCCCCAGAGTCTTTACACAAAATGTCCATGTGTACTGATTGAATTTCTTTCCATGCGGATGCCAATTCCTGCTCCTTGCATTCGATAGGCCGAATGTCTCCCTCCATATCATCCTGGTACGTCTGGAGCATTGCAAACCTGATCAACTGTTTCTTTATTATTGGGTCCCTGATTTTTAATTCTCGTTCAAACATTGGCAGAAGTGACTGAATTGCTCTCCTTTTGTCCTCGATTTTTTCTTGATAGTTGTTTGTGAGGTATGGATCGTCTGGGGATAGCTTGAGAATCAGTCCCTTATGGATCCTATAGAAGTCATCATATAAATTCTGAAGAGTAGTGGTTCTAGTTTGAATGTATATGTATTGCTCTGTTCTCCTGCTTGCAGAATCCTGTTTGTCAACAATTTTTCCATTTCCTTCGCAATGCCCAATTGCTGGTTGATTTCCTCGTTATATTTTCTCTCCATCGTTGTGATGTATTATTTGCTACAACGTATATATAGATTAGCTTGTTTTCTTACTTGTTTTGTGAACTTTTGGCACGGGCGCTTCTTCTCGGCACAGGCTCTCAAGTTCAGGTTTTTGGACTGCTTGGCACGGGCGCTTCTTCTCGGTACAGGCACTGAGTCAGGATTTGACTGCTTTGCACGGACGCTTCTTCTAGGTACAGGCACTGAGTCAGGTGAGGATTCCTTGGAACTGGCGCTTAATCCTGCTTCGAAGAACTTCTCGTCCGTTCACTTGCTCGAAGGACCAAGTGTAGAATCAGGAACTGATCCTACGGTAGTTTGTATGGGGATGGAGGAATGTTCGTATTGTTTGGAAAGATTGGTGGAGATTTCACTGTCAACCGTTTATTGAACTAGCTAACTGCAGAAACACTCGTCGTAATCTCAACGAGCTGGAGTTCATATAGTATAGATATTGAAAATAGTAAACAATTGTCATAACCTACTGATTAACCGCATCGACCTTGCTTACGTACGCATTCTTTCCTTCGTTTATTTGGTGCAAGGCCAGACGGTGTTACAATGAAAACTATTGAATAAAACATAACCTACTAACATTGAAATATTTAGATTAGGATGGAATATCTCCTAAATTAATTGAGATTTGTGTTAAGTCCATTTTGTCACTTAACACATATAAAGATTGAAAAATGATTTTTGAACCGTGACAATCTCCCCTCTCCTTCCACAGGAGATAAACTCAAGTTTAGCGACGAAATAAATCATAAAATTATATCCAAAACAAAGAGTGCAATAAAGAAACAGCAAATATAAAAAGGGAATATCAAAACCGGGGAAAACAACATAATTAGATTACGAGCAAATGGACTACCCGTAATCGTCGATATAAGCGGTTGACTTGAGGTCCTTTACATGCCAGACCCCCTTACTTTTTGCTAACTCATCCTGCACCTCATAAGTCCAAGCCCCAAGCCTTTTCCCTACCGAAAATGGACCAATGTATTTGTGTGCCAACTTTGCATTAAAAGCATTATTCTTCAGCAAGACTCGATCGCCAACTTTACAGGTTACAACCCGACGACGCAAGTTATAGGTGTGCCTATTACTCAACTTGTATAACGGCTTTAAAGGATTCAATAAAGGCAAACACTACATGTACCTCATTTATTCTTTGTCAACGTTTCTTCTTTTAAGTTGTTGAGATGTTTGACAAACATACGCACCACCACACGACTCACAAACAACCTTGTATACAACACCACTAAGCTTATCCCTGTCAATTTTGGTTTCTACCGATGAAAAAAGCCGTTACAAGTTGAATTGATTTCTAACTGCAATTTTGGTTCTATCATCCTTTAAAAGATTAACAAGTTTCTGTATCGAAATTTTCGTTATGTTATAAAAATAAAACAATTTATCAGGAATTTGGACTTAAATGTTTTTTGTTAAATTTCTTCAATTCATCACCAACGTTTCGGATCCAGTTGATCCTTTATCAAGGCTAAAAGTAACGAAGTACAATAAAATTGTAGAATCAGCCCAGACGAGCAAGAACAAGAACCTACCTCTAATTTACTCTAATTTAACAAACATTTTGGAAGAACCATTATTCAAAACTTTAATTTGTAAAGCATAAGAAAATTTTCTTCAAGAATCAGAGTGTGTTGAACAAGAAGTTAGTTTAGAATATATCTATTTGTAAAATTTAAATATTTTGTTATATTTCTTATCTCAAGTTCTATGATCTGATCATCCGGGCAGGAACCTGAACTCGCCCGTCCGAGCGTCATCTCCACTATATTAGTCAAATCATACAGAAGTCGAACAGGTTTAAAAAACAATTCACAAACAAATATTATACATTAAATAATTGATAAGCTAATCAAGAGATAGAATTAACATCGGCTAAATCTTCAAGGACACTTTGAGTTACAAACAGTCTTTACAAACACTTTGAAATTTAATGTTACAACAGAGACACTCACCCCCCAAATGAGTATATTTATTCGTTTCAACACACCAACCTTATAATTTTATTGATATTAGTTTTAGAATGTATTTTTGATGAAAATTATAGTCAAAGTTAAACCATTTATCAGCCATTACTCTAAGTTATACTATTATTGCTTATTAAGCTATAATAAACTTTGCTAAGATTTTGAATATCTTCCCTGAAATTGACAGTATTATGAGTTCTGATATGAATCATTTCGCTAATTAACCTTCTGTTGTAATTCTGTTCTATGTCCAATATTGTAACATTGTTGAAGTCACATTTGTGTCCTTCTGTGTGAGTGTGTGCCGACAGTGTTGTTTTTTGTGCACCATCAAGTTTTTTTGAGTCATAAGTGTGTTGTCTAATCCGTTCTTGAAGCAGTTGCTTTGTCTGTCCTACGTAGCATTTTTGGCAATTAAAACATTCAATTTTATAAACCAGCTCTGATTGTTTCAAAAGAGGTGTTTTGTCTTTCAACTTGGTGTAAAACAATTTTCTACTATCTACTTTGTTATAAAACGCAGCTGTACAATTGTGTTCTCTGAAAATTTTATTGATTTTATATGACAAAATTGGATAAAACACTAATTTAGAGAATGTTTTCAATGTGATCTGTGATGATGCTGTTTGCTGATGTTGTAGGTATCGACCTTACTCTTAGTTCCCAAAAACAAAATTGAAACAACCTTAGATATATTCAACTCATTTCAGCAAAAAACTGTATTTACTTTGGAAAGAGAAACAAATTTTGGCATTTCCTTTTTGGACATTGTTGTAATTAGAGACAAAAATAATCTTAAAAGTAACTGGTACATGAAACCCATAAATTCAGGCAGATGCATAAACTATTTATCCAGCCACAGTGCCACACAAAAGAAGAACATTGCAATGAATTTAATAAATAGAGCAGTCGTGTTAAGTGATGGGGAATATCAGGTTGATAATCTTGAAAAAGTCACAAAAATACTGATAAGTAATAACTATCCGGTACATTATGTAAAAACATGCATCAATAACTATCGTGAAACGAAACAATTAAATCCTACACCAAATATTGGCACTCAAAATAATACGGACAAACAATTCAACATATAATTTTATTAAAGGAATCATGAAATCTAATTTTGAGATCGCAAAATCAAACAAAGCATGCATCACCAAATTTGCGAAGGTGGGACTTGTTGGAGAGCCCATCGCTGTACCATCAATTTGTTTGTAATGGACATTGTTGAAAGAAAAATAACCACCTTCATAGCATAAGTCCACCAAAGTTAAAAAATCATTTTTATCCAAACTTGTGAAATTTTTTTATGTAATGCCACTGTGATGTGATGGTTATGTTAACGAGCTGTTTTGGTATGTTTGTATACAATGATATTACATCTAACGAAATCAACTCATAATCATCTGGTACTTGAACCAATTTAAGTTCTTCTACTAACAAATAAGAGTTTTTCACATTGAATTTTGATGTTGACAATACATTGCTCAGTATACCATGAAGAAATTTTCCAATTTTATAGCTGGGGGACTTAATGCTACTTACAACCGGTCCTAACTTAATGTTCTGTTTATTAGTTTTTCTTAGGAAATAAATTTTTTTTTTAGGTGCCACACTATTGTGAGAGAGTAATGACTTATATTCTCCTTCAGATATACTAGAGTTCGATTTTAAGAAGTTATTAATTTTATCTTGTGTTTTTTTAGTTGGATCGGATTTTAGTTTTTTGTATGTTGATTCGTCATTTACTATTTTTTCAGCTTCAGCGATGTAGTCATCCTTAAACATTACAACGGTTGGGTTACCTTTATCAGAGTTGCTAATAATGATGTTTGGATGGTCTCTCACCAACTTGGATGTAGTCCTATAATAGTTCTTCAGCGGATCCTTTATTGGTTTATTCTGTCTTATAAAGTTGTTAATTACTCCTACACATCTGTTCCTTATTGAATTCCTTTTCTTCCTCATTGTTGGTGATTGTTTGTGTGAAGTTTTCAATATCCTTGATTAACTCAAGTTTTGGCAACTGCTGTGGTATAATTCCATGCTTTGAACCAAGTCCCAAAAATGATTTTTGCCTCCTCAGGTATAGTTACGTTAGTACATGAAACCCATAAATTCAGGCAGATGCATAAACTATTTATCCAACCACAGTGCCACACAAAAGAAGAACATTGCAATGAATTTAATAAATAGAGCAGTCGTGTTAAGTGATGAGGAATATCAGGTTGATAATCTTGAAAAAGTCACAAAAATACTGATAAGTAATAACTATCCGGTACATTATGTAAAAACATGCATCAATAACTATCGTAAAACGAAACAATTAAATCCTACACCAAATATTGGCACTCAAAATAATGCGGACAAACAACATCAGCAAACAGCGTCATCACAGATCACATTGAAAAAATTCTCTAAATTAGTGTTTTATCCAATTTTGTCATATAAAATCAATAAAATTTTCAGGGAACACAATTGTACAGCTGCGTTTTATAACAAAGTAGATAGTAGAAAATTGTTTTACACCAAGTTGAAAGACAAAACACCTCTTTTGAAACAATCAGAGCTGGTTTATAAAATTGAATGTTTTAATTGCCAAAAATGCTACGTAGGACAGACAAAGCAACTGCTTCAAGAACGGATTAGACAACACACTTATGACTCAAAAAACTTGATGGTGCACAAAAAACAGCACTGTCGACACACACTCACACAGAAGGACACAAATTTGACTTCAACAATGTTACAATATTGGACATAGAACAGAATTACAACAGAAGGTTAATTAGCGAAATGATTTATATCAGAACTCATAATACTGTCAATTTCAGGGAAGATATTCAAAATCTTAGCAAAATTTATGATAGCTTAATAAGCAATAATAGTATAACTTAGAGTAATGGCTGATAAATGGTTCAACTTTGACTATAATTTTCATCAAAAATACATTCTAAAACTAAAATCAATAAAATTATAAGGTTGGTGAGTTGAAACGAATAAATATACTCATTTGGGGGGTGAGTGTCCCTGTTGAAACATTAAATTTTAAAGTGTTTGTAAAGACTGTTTGTAACTCAAAGTGTCGTTGAAGATTTAGCCGATGTTAATTCTATCTCTTGATTAGCTCATCAATTATTTAATGTATAATATTTGTTTATGGATTGTTTTTTAAACCTGTTCGACTTCTGTATGATTTGACTAATATAGTGCAGATGACGCTCGGACGGGCGAGTTCAGGTTCCTGCTCGGATGATCAGATCATAGAACTTGAGATAGGAAATATAACAAAATATTTAAATTTTACAAATAGATATATTCTAACCTAACTCCTTGTTCAACACACTCTGATTCTTGAAGAAAATTTTCTTATGCTTCACAAGTTTTAAATAATGGTTCTTCCAAAATGTTCCTTAAATTAGAGTAAATTCGAGGTAGGTTCATGTTCTTGCTCGCCTGGGCTGATTCTACAATTTTATTGTACTTCGTTACTTTTTAGCCTTGATAAAGGATCAACTGGATCCGAAACGTTGGTGATGAATTGAAGAAATTTTACAAAAGACATCAAAGTCCAAAGTCCTGATAAATTGTTTTATTATTAACAAGTTTGTTCGTTACATTGGGTATCAACGGCAAGGACGAATAATTCACTACCAAATTCCCACCATTATCTGATCCCAGATCCTGTTCAGCATTACCCCCTTCCGGTTCCAACGCCTGAGATCTTGACTCAAAATTGAAAATTAACCTGTTAAGCAGTGACCTTGGGTAACCATTATTGAGCATAATATCAAAAAGTATCTTACTATTCTTTGAGACAAGGGATGGATGTGAAATTCTTTTTATTCTCTCCTTCATGGCATTTCTGACGTAAAGGATGATTGGAAAGAAAGTTCAAATACCTACCTGAGCTTATTGGTTTGCTATACCAGTCAACAATTAATTTATTATCTACTGTTCTCACAACTTTCGTATCTAGAAAGGGTACAGCGTTATCTGTTTCCCTATCAATGGTGAACATTATATGCTCATTGTACTCTTGAACTTGTTTAAAATGAACTGAGCCTGGTCTCTAGGAACAGAGCAGAGGTATCTCAAATTGTATAACTTCCAAAATTTTATCGAGAATGTAGTCCATCACCACTCTGGCAACTATTGGACTTGAGTCGGAGTCCATTGGTGACCCAAAGACCTGACTAAAGATCTTGTCATCAAACAAAAAATAGTTGGAACTGAAAAGGAATCTTAGAACTATTATAACCTCATTCCTTGGGATTAATGTGTTCTGTGAAATTAAATCCCATTTGTTCTCTATCGCCTCAATTGCTAACTCCAAAGGAAGATTACTGTAAAGTGAAATAACGTCCAAAATAATAAGGTCATAATCTGGTGGTAACTGAAAACCATCAAAAAATGAGGCAAATTCAAAAGAATCCCTAACATAGTATCTATCACTGATATTGTCTACCGACCTAGCCAAAATCTCTGCAATGAAAATGGACAATTTTGAAGTGGGTGTATTGATACAAGAAATGATAGGTCTCAGAGAGAATGAGGGTTTATGTATAATAATAATAATAATAATAATAACCGCACGGGTGTGGTTTGGTTTCTGCCACGCCACATGGGGGGTGACGTCCCCACGGCCCGAGTTACCTGGGCCACCAAGGGTAAATGGTGGCAAACCCATGAACGAGAAGTGGAAACCGATATCATGGCAGAAGATCGAGATGCCACTCCACCTGCTGGCTCGACCACCGTGAGGAGGACTGCCCGCAGGGGAGCTCGCAACGCACGTATCCAGTGTAGCCGCGAAATGAATATTGAAGTAATGCGAGCTTTTCATTACGTGAACAACTGCGAGGACAAACCACTTCCTGGATGGAGAAGATAAATCTTCAAGGGATCGAATTATCCCGGAATATCGCGGGATGTGCACAGCAGGCTGTGGATTTGCAAACCTGTTACATCGTGCGGAAATTCCTGAACTAGTGGGAGGAACTGAATTGTTTTTTCACTGGTTCATAGAAGAATAACCAGCTCGAGCTGAGAACGGGAGACCGATGAAGAAGAATAATAATAACCGCACGGGTGTGGTTTGGTTTCTGCCACGCCACATGGGGGGTGACGTCCCCACGGCCCGAGTTACCTGGGCCACCAAGGGTAAATGGTGGCAAACCCATGAACGAGAAGTGGAAACCGATATCATGGCAGAAGATCGAGATGCCACTCCACCTGCTGGCTCGACCACCGTGAGGAGGACTGCCCACAGGGGAGCTCGCAACGCACGTATCCAGTGTAGCCGCGAAATGAATATTGAAGTAATGCGAGCTTTTCATTACGTGAACAATTGCGAGGACAAACCACTTCCTGGATGGAGAAGAGAAATCTTCAAGGGATCGAATTATCCCGGAATGTGCACAGCAGGCTGTGGATTTGCAAACCTGTTACATCGTGCGGAAATTTCTGAACTAGTGGGAGGAACTGAATTGTTTTTTCACTGGTTCATAGAAGAATAACCAGCTCGAGCTGAGAACGGGAGACCGATGAAGAATAATAATAATAATAGCAGGCTGTGGATTTGCAAACCTGTTACATCGTGCGGAAATTTCTGAACTAGTGGGAGGAACTGAATTGTTTTTTCACTGGTTCATAGAAGAATAACCAGCTCGAGCTGAGAACGGGAGACCGATGAAGAATAATAATAATAATAATAATAACATCCTTTCCGCCTGCAGAGTCCATGCTCCATCGGGGTATGTAGAGAGACACAACGCGGCACTCCGGATTTTATACTTCCATCTGAGAGCCGCGTATGGGATAGACAAAGAACCGGTGCTACCATATGTGCCTCTGGAGATTGAAGCGGTGGTCCAGAACGAAAGAGCTCGGATATGCTGGAACTATCCTGTCTCAACAACACGACAGATCAATGCTGTTAAGCCAGACATACTTCTGCTGGACAAGGAGCTGAAGGAGTTATTTGTCGTGGAATTCTCCTCCCCTGCTGAAAATAATGTTGTGATGAAGGAACAACAGAAGAGGCAAAAATACAAAGACCTTATGTTCGAGCTTGGAACTTTATACCCAGGTCATAAAATTAGGATGGTCGTGCTTATCATAGGATGTCTCGGTGGAATGAGAGCTAACTATGTGGATGAACTGAAGATTATCCCGGTCTGCAGATCACTGGCCGAGGTATTGGCGCACAGAATGCAGAAAGCAGTGTTGCTCGGGTCACTCCATATCATCAGGTCCCATGAACTCTAGAAGCCACTTGCAGCTCATCTCTTTTGTTAAGGGACGCTGCGAGGGCAGGATGAAGAACTCCTCCATTGAAGGTGTGAGGGGTTTTTAGTGAGTAGCCAAACAAGATCCTGGATTCTCACACTACCGAGAGTGCGGACCCTCTCGGTGCCCATAAAGGGTTTTCCCCTCACACGGACGTAAAAAAAAAAAAAAAATAATAATAATAATAATAAGTGACTTTATTTCCACAAAGAGGAGTAACATACATAATCATATAGTAATCTTTTGGTAGCTTATTTGTGAAAAAAGGCGGAGTCCAGTCATGCACGCATGCATATCCTGCTCAACTCAACCAGAAAAAAAAAACAAAAAAAATAACATTTGTCTGTATCTATCTCAACTGCGTTCTGCGCTCTCTTTGAAGAAAATAAAAAAGTAAAGAATGAAGAAAACGAGAAAGTGGGGCTCACACCCAGAGGACCAAGGAAGTTGCAGGAAATAAAAGCACTATTTATCTTGTTCGCTCAGGTAGTATCGAAAAGCTCTAACCTTGAAATTATTTAAGTTCAATACCTTGAGATTGTAAGGAAGAGAATTGTAGATCTTGGCAATATTATAAGTGAAGCTTCTCTCAAAGGTAGCTGTTCTGTGAAAAGGTGGAGTGATAAGACCTTTATTTCTTATATTTATATTATGCACATGGCTCCTGTATATTATCTTTCTATAGAGGTAGCTGGGCTGTTTACTCATCACGATATTATGGTAGAAGCATGCCGAGTGTAGCTTTCTCCGGTAATTCATACTCAACCACCCTATCTCCCTCAGTTTATATGAGATCCTCTCAAATTTTCTAATTCCATATATAAATCGTAGACAAGCATTCTGAACTTTTTGGATTCTGGATTTGGTTCGTTCGGTTAGGCAATCCCCATATACCACGTCGCCAAAATTAAAAGTAGACAAAATAAGAGAGTCACACAGTAACTTTTTTTGTTTCTCCGGTATATAGTGACGACAGCTGTAGAGCATTCTCATTTTAAAATACGCGCGGCGTATGCAGCTCGAGATGTGATCGTCAAATCTGAGCTTATTATCAAATATGACTCCTAAGTTGCGTTTAGTGTCTTCAACTTTTATACTCGCATCCCCAATTTTTATGTCTATCATTGTTCTGACTTGTTCTATGTTGTTTTTCGGACCGAAGACTAAGGCACAGCACTTTTCCTGATTGAGATGAAGGTGATGTTGGGAGGAGTATTCTACGAGTTTTCCAAGTTCGGAGTTTAACAGATTGCAAGCCTCAACAGCTTCATCCCTGTCAAATGATATAAGAACTTGGGTATCGTCGGCATATAGATGAACCTTACACCTGCTGAATGACTTAACCTGCTCAGAAGTGTATATTATATAGAGAATTGCTCCTAGTATGGATCCCTGCGCAACTCCTTTCGTTACTGACAGGATCTCGGATAGATTTCCGTCTATCATAACTCGTTGAGTCCTTCCATCAAAATAGCTGTCAAAAAATGCAACCGCGCTCTCGTCAAGGCCTATGTAGTGAAGTATTGATAACAATAGAGGGCGATTTAGGGTGTCAAATGCTCTGCTATAGTCCAGGAGGACAAGTACACTGAATTTATTGCTGTCTGTAGCGCGAAAAATATCATCTGTAATATCAGCAAGTGTTGTAGAGCAATTGTGAAACTTTCGAAAGCCGGATTGTGTTTCAGGAAGAATATTGTTGGTTGTAGTGTGTTCGAAAAGTTGTTCGTAGATAATTTTTTCGAGTATTTTCGACAGGCAAGGTAAGATGCTTATAGGTCTTAGGTCACAGTAGCCATTGGGCGAGGCTATTTTTGGTTTGGGGATTACTAGGGCATTCTTCCATGTAGTTGGGTATACCGAGTTGGTAATACAGTAGTTTATGAGGTGAGTGATGTATGGGAGGATGAAAGGAGTACACAAGTTCAGCACATATATATTGATGCCGTCGATACCACAGGCTTTGGATTTTATTTGTGATATGATTTTGAGCACCTCGATTTCCGAAACAGTTTTGAAACTGAGCAAGGAGCTCAAAGATTCTCTTCGATTTTGGGAGTAGAACCTTATAGTGTCACCGGAGTCAACCTGGTTATGTGGGATTGAAGAAACAAATGAGTGATTTGCCTCATTGGGGTCTCTCAAATGATCCGGTAACCGTGCGCGATTTCCCTGAAACTTACCACAATAGTACTTCAGATCTCGCCAGAAGTTATCATCTGTCGATAGTTTCTCCCGTAGAAAAGCCTTTTTTTCCCGTTCAATAGTTGAAGAAGTTAGGTTTCTAATCGATTTATAATAGGCCCGATTTTCCTCAGTACGATGCTTCTTATATTTGCTTAAAGCTTTACTTCGAAGTTTCATTAAATGCTTAACATTTTCAAGCCAAGGCTGATTTTTCGGTTTTGATAGTCTGATCATTTTCTTCGGTGCATGTAAATCAAGTAATATGTTAATATTCTCGTTTATGAATTCAACTTTTCCATCAGCGTTGTCTATATCGAAAATGTTCCGCCATGGAATGGAGCGCAAATCTTGGTCGAATTGATCTATGTTGATTTCATTGTATCTCCTACACTCCCTGTATTCTACGTATTTTTTTTCAGCGGGCGATTCAAACTCGCAGAAAACAAATTCATGATCTGAAAACATTGATGGTATTACGTCGCATTTGTTTATTTCTATATTATCAGACATGATGATGAGATCGATTAAGGTTTCAGTTTCTGATGTAATTCTAGTTGGGAAAGTGATAATTTGGGTTAAACCCATGGAATTCAATAGACAGTTAAACTCTATCACATCTTTCGATGAGAAATTATTGTAATTTAGATTGAAGTCTCCCACACAGCAAAGTCTGTCATATAAAGGTGCAAACGAGGCCAGGATATTATCGAAATCTTCTAAAAAGGCAGATTGGTTGTAATGAGGAGGTTTATATACACATCCTAAAATAAAATCTGATTTATTAATATGAAGATGTACCCAAACTTGTTCGAAGTTTGGATTATTTGTATATTCATTTTCTATTCGCGTGAATTTATAGCAATTTTTAACAATCAGTCCTACCCCTCCCCCTCTACCTTGCCTGTTTTGATATATACTCTCATATCCGTTAATTTTAATGTCCTCATAATTGGTAAGATCATTGAGCCAAGTTTCCGATACTCCTACGAGATCAAAATCATTTGACGTAATAAATTGTTCAAAGTCTTCGAGACTTGGAAGTAAGGATCTGATATTTATATGGCCTATTCTAGTGATGTGATTTTTCATTGATATTGAAGAGACGAAAACTTATGCAGTTCTAAATAATTTGTTGATGTTCGAGGTCTAGACGTTTCAATGGTCCACCGTCTGTGGCAAAAAAAAAAATAAACTGAAGAATGGACAAAAAAAAAAGTGAACGCAGACGCAGTTTTACAAAACAAAAAAAATAATTCTTCAAACTTAGAAATGTAAGTGAAAATCAAACAGTTTAGGTTTCCACTCCGCTGTCAGTTAAATAATAAATAAATGCAAGTGGTTTTCATCAAGAATATGTACCTTTTTGTTATCATGGGATACAAAAACTTTACCCCCTTTTGTCCATGAATTACGCCCGAAAATCTCTCGCGCCTTCTGGAAAAGCTGATTTTCTTTCTTTTTCAGCACCTCAGAAATCATGAAATTGGATCCCTTCAGTCGTCTTTTGTTGTAGAAGATTTCATCTCGCCGCCACCGGGTGACGAACTCCACAACGACCGGTGATGGTTTGTTTTCCTTCTGTTTGTTGTCGTTTTTTCGGAGACGATAACAGGTTACTATCTCATTTCTTTGGATATTCAAATCCATGTAATTGTTGAAAACATTTAACAACTCCTCTGTTATTTCAATGGTATTCTTCTTTTCAGGAATGCCCCGTAGTAATATTTTCCTGTTGTTGTCTTCGGTGACAAGTTTTTCATAATTTTGTTCACACTTCTGCATTCTGGATTCCATTAACCGTACTTCATCTTTCAGATGGTTGATTTCACTCTTGACTTCGATTTCAAAAAGCTTCAGCCTTTCTTCAAAATCAGATGGATTTTTTTGATTTGGGGTGGAGGAAGCCTGTTCAACGTAGTCCTTCCGCAGTTTGTCAAGTCCTTCCTGGAATTTGGTTTCCATTTCGGCCATTCTATCGCTAATGTTCAGGACGTTTTGGGGCGTAGGGTTTCGTCTTGTACCACCCATTTCAATTAAACTTCAGCAACTCGGAATGAAAATCACCTTAGAAGATTTTTCAGTTGATATTCGAGAAATTAGCGGAGCAGTTACACCATACGTGTTTACGCTTCGAGCGCCATATATCAATATCTTAGGCAACCCGTAAAACTTTGCCGGAATGCCATTATAATTATACAGTTTTTTTGCCTGAATATCAGTGATGTATTTTCTGTGGGCCAAACTTTTTATCAACTGATTTGACTTGCCCAGTAAAGTCAGTGTGGGATCTCTCCATTGAGGTGTAATTTCGGTATAGTTACCTTTTTATTTAATGGTGCAACACGAGATTTTGATGTTGAAAGATTGATCGAAAAATGTCCCTTATTATCTACATTTTTCACATAGATGCAGCAACCATATGCACTCTTGATGCATCATAAAATCCCAGGAGTTCAGGCCGCGTGAAAATGGCGAAAAAATGTCGGCACAAATTCTGAAATAATCCCCAATATTTAGTGCCCAATTTGTGCCCATTTGTGCCGTATGAATCAATTTCAGCACCATTATGGTTTTCGAGATATTCGAGTTTGAAGTTTTTGGTGCTAGCTTCACACTTGGCACCAACATTTTTCGATTTCGAAAAACTTTTAATGCCAATATTTAGTGCCCAATTTGTGCCCATTTGTGCCGTTTAATTGACCTCATTATCATTTGTAGTTTTTAAGTTATTTCAGTTTGAATATCTTGGTGCCAGCTTCACACTTAGCACCAACATAATCCAACTTTGAAAAAAATTTTATGCCAATATTTTGTGCCCAATTTGTGCCCATTTGTACCGTATAAATGACATTTCTACCATTCGTAGTTTTTGAGATATTGACTGTTGTTTTTCAGCCGGCGTGAAGTTGGCACCAACATATTCCAACTTTGAAAAAAAATTTCCGCCACTATTTAGTGCTGAATTTGTGTCAATTTGTGCCGTTGAAATGGCTTCGATATCTTGGATAGTTTTCGAGTTATGAACAATATTGTGTTTTATTAACATCTATGGGAAAAAGCAGGTATTGTTTCGCTTCATAATAGGTCAAATATGTCGGCCTCACATATGTTAATTCTGTTACATAATAACTTCCCGTGAACTTATAAATAGACCTCTGATTATTAAGCAAACAATTCCTTGCGTTAATCGAACAATCTATCCTTTTCGATGGTAAAAATATGTTGAATCGGGAAAATTGTTGAGTAATATTATTTCTAAATAATATTATATTTCGATATGGAATTCAAAATTCAATAAATACAATTAGAAATATATTCCTTATTACAATTACTTGTATGGATTCACTTTCCTGCATAAAAGCAGATAGCGTGTGGCGGCAAACATCAAACGGGGCGATCTGACACGTGCTTGCCTAGTTGAAACGGCTGCTTCGTGAGCGTAAATTTTTTATTAAAAGGACGTTCCGATATCGCATCTACGGCACATTCGGCGGTTTCTCTGATCTGACATTTACTGGTGAACTTAATTCACTTTGGTAATTTACGGACCTTCTGAATTAATTGAAATCGAATTTAGCTTGGTCCCAGACTCCCAGATAAACTTACCCAGGTTAAAGATGGATATTGAACCGGGTTGAAAATGAGTTTTTTTTAAACAGTGACACAAATTTAAGTTTGAAGTCCCGAAGCACCCCAGGAATTATTGCATCACTAAGGTTATTCTTCGTGATATACTTGAACTAATACAAAGTTCGTAACAGTAGGTAATAGAAAGAATAGAAAAAAAATGAAATTTTTATTAAGCTTCATATCTTTACATCATCACTATGTACAATTAATAAATAAATACTTATAACAAACAAACCTGTTTTGGATCGTTAAAATCATTTACATTTCTCCTAATCACAATTGTTGGCAAATGTGATAGGTTTTCAAGGAATTGATTATATTTTTCATGAATTTCTGACGGCAATTTATCATCCCAAGATAATTTCTGAAGCCACAAATTTTGCATCGACAATTTAGGAGCAATTACTATTGGTCCAATCAGTCCCAAAGAATCATACAAACGGGAAATGATACTTAAAAATATTCTCTTACATAAAAATGTATCAATCTCAAATTTCGGAAAGTTGATCTTAAGACAATCACTTTCAACATCATATACCAATCCTAAAGTTTTCAACATAGGTTGGTCTTCTGATTCCTTATTCGAAGAAATTCCATTAAAATGACGAAATTCGGGAGGAATGTCTGATATTATTTCTGGAAGATTTGAAGCCCATTCATGAAGTTTGAAATTCCCCAACTTCAATAATTCAGTTATTTGAGACTTTATATTCTTCAATTCCTCGACAGAATCTGATCCACAAATTATATCATCCATGTACGTGTTGTTAAAGAGTATTTTTGAACCAAGAGGATACAAAATTCTGTGAGTATTAGCTAACTGAGATAGACTTCTTGTAGAAAAGGAGAACTTTTAAGTCCGTAAGTTACTGTTTTCAAACGTATAAAACTTAAAGGTAATGATGGATTATCTCTCCAAATTATTATTTGAAAATTTTGGTGTGAAGGATGCATGAGTATACTTTGAAACATATGCTTTATGTCAGTGACGAAAATATATCTATAAATTCGAAATAAATGCAGAATATCATAAATATCCTTTTGATCCATTTTGCCATTGTATTAAAAATCATTCAGACTTATTTTATAGTTTGTTTTCATGCCACCATTAAATACAACCCTTAAGTTCGTTGTTCTCTTGTCATTTCTAATTACTGGATGATGTGCTAGGAAATTAGTTGGAGATTTCTCTCATAATTTGATCGAAATTAATGAATTCAGCATGATTCATGTTCAAATATTCATGTACAAAGTGAGAGTAGTTGCGATATAATAATTCATCCTGACGAAAACGTTTTTCAAGGTTTAGAAAGCGTTTTAAAACAAAAGAATATGAATCACCCAAAAATATATCGTCAATTTTCAGCCTGAAAGGTAGTTTTACCTGAAATTGCTTTTTAATGATTTCTACACCTTCCCTAAAACTATTTTCGCAGGCTTCCTGTTTATCCTTGAATTCCTCTTGAACTCCTGGAATACTCTCAGCTTGCCAAAATCTTTCCATCAAACTATCCAAATTCTTGATATCTATAGCACAATAATGAGGGAAAATGGTATTAGAATTAGTTTCAAACATATTGGTGGGTATTGTTCCACTAATGATATAACCAAAATGAAAGTTTTATAAAATTGGTTTTTGAGGACCTAATTTTATTGACTCAGACAATAAAATGGAGAAAAATATGTCTGCTCCCAATAGTATTGAAATTTCGTTAGGTTCATTATAATTTGGATCTGCGAGATCTATATTTTTTGGGATATCTAAATTTTGGGTGTTGAAGTGAAATTGAGGCAATTTTGAAGTGATCTTGTCTACCACCGCACAAGATATTTCATATTGTTTGACACAAGAAAAAATTTTGAAAGATGCTATTTGATTAACAGCAAATTCCCTTCTATTCACGCCAACCAAATTCATATCAGCCGTAGAAAGTTTTCATTTAATATTTTTTACTGAATTTTTTGTAATCAATGGAAGCTGGCTACTAGAATCGAGTAGAACCTTAACAGTGATAAATTCTCCATTATTGGATAAAACTTTTACTTTTGCTGATGGCAACAATACATTTGTGAAAATTGATTTCTTCTCACAAATATTCAGAGAATTAGGATTTGGATCATTTTCCGAGTGTAACAAAATATTATGGAATTTATTACACTTTTTACATTGAGTAGGGTATTTACATTTTGAGTTATGTTTATTCAAACACATTCTACACATACCATTGTGTTAATGAATGTTAATCTTTCAGAAGAAGAAATTAATTTGAAATTTGAGCAATTATAAATTTTGTGATCTAAACCTTCGCAATAAGTGCATTGAAAATTGTCATTGTTTTTTGATTTATTTGTTCTGAAAGAATTTTTATTGTTTGATGATTGTTCATCATTTGTAGGAATATTTAATAAATTATTGGATGCTCTTGATTTAGTAAATTTAACTGATTGAACTGATGAGGCCTCAAGAGCAGTAGCTCTCGATTCTAAAATTTCAATAAATTCTACCAAAGTTGGGAGAATTTTTTGGGTTCTGCCAATCTGGTAGGCCCTATTAGTGAAGTTATCCAATTTTTGAGATAAGATACAAATTAGTATCGTATCCCATTTGTCAACAGGTTGTTTCAAGTTTTTCAGCGAACTGATTTTCTGTTGAATTATACAAATAAATTCTCTCAATTGAGAGGCAGTACCCTTTTGTAAAGGTGTTATGTCAAGTAAACAATTTAAATGACTATTGATCAAAAAAGTTTGATTCTTATATCTTTTATTCAAAAGATTGATGGCCTCGTCGTAGGAATCACCTTCTAAAGGCAAATTGTTGATTATAGAAAGTGCTTCATCTTTCAAGTACTTCTTCAGATAAAACAATTTCTGTACGCTAGATAAATTTGAATTTTCATCAACTACTGCATGAAACAATTCCATAAAAGATTTGAATTCCCTCACATTCCCTCCAAAATAATCTACACTTGTAGATTATAATAATAACTAGCTGGCCCGGCGAACTTTGTTACGCCTAAATGATACTTACGATGAATTTCACAAATCGTAATCACCGGTGATCGGAGATCAATGGCTTGGTTCTCTGATTTTTGAATTGTCAAATCGAGTTGATGCTAGATGAAACTCAGATCACCCCCCATGAGTATCGAAGTCCTTAGAAAAAGTAACACAATGTGGTGCACATAAAATATTTCATACATTGTGTACCTGATTTTCAATCGTTATTCCCCCCCCCATGAAAAAAAAGCTATATCCGCCCTTGGGCGCGATTTCCATGGATATGAGCTGTCACACAGAACAGAAACACAAATATAATAATGACAATTACTAATTGTGGCTATTTTGGATTCAGTTATTTCCGCAAATATATTTATTACCCAAACAGAAATTCAAAAACATTTCAAAAATCATGAGAAAAGATGAGAATAATGGACAACTCACGATTGAAACTGATCGACAAAATGCGATTTACTTGAAATTTCGATAAAAATTCACTGTGATACAGTACATAATTGATGTCAATACCTTCACGATTACGTTATTTTGAATAAATAAAGATGTGAAAATAACTAATAATAATCAGTCATAATGTCTGAATAGCGCCACCTGAAGTGGTAAGAACGAAACTACTCTCATATCAGACATATCTCAACGAAATCTCATCATTTTAGAGATCTGTAATCTAACGCTAAGACATTTCGGCTTTGGTCAACAGCGTAGAGTTGGAGGCAACCCAAATTACACACTATATGTTCACATCGCTGTCTAACTGTAGCGACACCTAGTGGCCTTACTCGAAAGAAGGAAAAGATTTCCTGTATAAGTAAAATTTTCATCGATTTTTTCAGAGTTTTATTGTATTTTATAATAACCAGACCGTAGACGAATCCACATATGAAGTTTCATAACAAACAGTCCATCTGATCTCGAGTTATAAATGGTGTAACCAACATCTTTCTTTTATATATATAGATAAACACCCGCACGGGTGTGTTGTGATTCCTGCCATGCCACATGGGGGGTGACGTCCCCACGGCCCGAGTTACCTGGGCCACCAAGGGTAAATGGTGGCAAACCCGCACGAGGGCTACTACTTTGTAGTGTACGGGTGTGACAATCCCGCGGACCCCGGTCACTCACAACCGATGTCGGAAAGATATATACCTAGCCTCGGAGAACAGTCGCTTCCTGGGGGTCGTCAGGGCGCGTCTGGAGTTGGTGCTGGACGTGACAGCATGCGGGACACCAACGGCAGGATGCTGAGAAGGCAGGCGCCTGCCAAACAAGAAGCCATGCCTTTAGACGAGGAGGACATCGACGAGGAGAGAGTTCAGGTTGTCGGTCGCATAGGGATTCAACGTTCGAAAGAGCAGCCCGTAGTCGGAACCGGCAGCCGAAACAGGACGGCACAAAGGGGACGCCACAAGTGGACGCCCGAGCAACATAGCCTGCTGACAGCGCTATACAGAAGATCTAGACCCGAAAGACGAGGGTACATGAATATGCTGCATGGTCTGAGGTGCGAAAATAATCCAGACCTTGACTTCATGACGCAGCAAAACCTTAGAGATCAGATCAGTCATCTCGAAAGAAGAGGAATCTTATGGCGGCATCAAGAGCAAGAAAGGACGGAACAGCAAGCTGAGGAGCAGGTGACAGATGCTTCGAGCCAACATCAGCAATTGACGATTGACACAGCTGAAGAACAAGTTGTAGCCCTGGTGAGAAATATTACGGGCCGAACCGGGACTGGTACACGCTCCAACAGGTCAATAACAGAACATGTGAGACATGTTCCCGAAATAGAACACGGTGAAGAGCAGGTGACAGATGCTTCAAACCAACAACATCAAGCAATAGCCCTGGGAGCAAGGCCCAGAACGGAACAAGTGAGAGATGTTCCAGAAATAGAACACGCTGAAGAGCAGGTGACAGATGCTCCAGATCAACAGCAACAGAGGCCAAGAACGGTGAGAGATGTTCCGAAGTTAATCGTCAATACAAGGGAAGCATTTGAGGCTGCCGTCAGAAACCCACTGCTCAAGGCAACCCGAATAAAAACAAGACATATGGCTGAAGATCTAGCCGTATTGGATAAAGTAATTCAAGATCATCTTAACGAGACCTGTTCACTAGAGGATGTGATGGCTGCAGTGAGAGCGGCCGCTTCACTTCTATATCCACCGAAAAGTACAGCTACGAAGAACGATAAGCATAGGTTAAGGCTCAGTCGGCTTGACATCAAAATAAAATCAATGAGGCAGCAGGCATCTTGGTACCAATGTATCATAGATGTTCTGAGAGGCAAAATTGAGTCAAGCAAGAAAATTAAGGAAATGATTGAGGAGCTTCGTTCCATACATCATAGAGTAGACTTGCCCACAGTCCATCTACTGAAGCAGAAAGCTGTTGATAAAATAAGATCACTTGCTACAGCGCGAAAGAAACTAATAAAAAGGCAAAAATGGATTGAGGATAACAACACCTTCACCGCAGAACCATCGAAACTATTTCAGTCCCAACAACAAAAGGCACAGAACCCACCATCACCTCAAGAGGTCGAAGAATTTTGGAAAAGCCTGTACGAACAACAAGCAGAAATCAGGGATAATAATAATAATTATTATTATTCTTCATCGGTCTCCCGTTCTCAGCTTGAGCTGGTAATTCCTCCATGGACAAGTGAAAAAACATGTCAGTTCCTCCCACTAGTTCAGAAACTTCCGCACGATGTGATAGGTTTGCAGATCCACAGCCTGCTGTGCACATCCCGCGATCTTCTGGGATAATTCGATCACTTGAACATTTCTCTTGAATGATTCCCTTCCGTCTTCTGAAGTTACGGATGCCTCCCGGTGAACTCGGTATAGAGGGAGTATCTCCATCCAGGAAGTGATTTGTCCTCGCAATTGTTCACGTAATGAAAAGCTCGCATTACTTCAATATTCATTTCGCGGTTCCACTGGATACGTGCGTTGCGAGCTCCCCTGCGGGCAGTCCTCCTCACGGTGGTCGAGCCAGCAGGTGGAGTGGTTATTATTATTATTAAACCAATTATTATTATTATTATTTTTTTTTTAACGTCCGTGTGAAGGGAAAACCCTTTATGGACACCGAGAGGGTCCGCACTCTCGGTAGTGTGAGAATCCAGGATCTTGTGTGGTTACTCACTAAAAACCCCTCACACTTCAATGGAGGAGTTCTTCATCCTGCCCTCGCAGCGTCCCTTAACAAAAGAGATGAGCTGTAAGTGGCTTCTAGAATTCATGGGACCTGATGATATGGAGTGACCCGAGCAACACTGCTTTCTGCATTCTGTGCGCCAATACCTCGGCCAGTGATCTGCAGACCGGGATAATCTTCAGTTCATCCACGTAGTTAGCTCTCATTCCACCGAGACATCCTATGATAAGTACGACCATCCTAATTTTATGACCTGGGTATAAAGATCCAAGCTCGAAGCTTGTATTTTTGCCTCTTCTGTTCTTCCTTCATCACAAAATTATTTTCAGCAGGGGAGGAGAATTCCACGACAAATAACTCCTTCAACTCCTTGTCCAGCAGAAGTATGTCTGGCTTAACAGCATTGATCTGCCGTGTTGTTGAGACAGGATAGTTCCAGCATATGCGAGCTCTATCGTTCTGGACCACCGCTTCAATCTCCAGAGGCAAATATGGTAGCACCGGTTCTTTGTCTATCCTATACGCGGCTCTCAGATGGAAGTATAGGATTCGGAGTGCCGCGTTGTGTCTCTCTACATATCCTGATGGAGCATGGACTCTGCAGGCGGAAAGGATGTGCATAATCGTTTCCTGTTGCCCATGGCAAGCCCTGCAAGTTGTTGGGGTGTCCATTTTCATGATGTTCTTTTTAAAGCATCTCGTATTCAGTACTCCATCTTGACACGCCATCACAAATTCTTCTGTCTCTGACTTAAGGCAAGCTGACTTTAGAAAGGCGAAAGACAATACTTCAGACAGGTCCTGGTCTTTTAAGCTCCTGAAATATATGGAGTGCAAGGTCTTACTCATATGATGTTCGAGTAATGTATCTGACTGGGACTTTCGGATCAGTCTTGCTAGGCTTCTTTGGTCCGCTTGAGTGATCGGTGTTCCAGCGAGCTCAGGATTGATCGATACGCCGGTTATGCTGAGCTTCTCCAGGGCCCTTTGTGCAGCTCGGAATAGGAAGGCTCCATGGTTCGCAATTTCAAGCTGAGCGACAAATTTCAGAAGCGGATCTTCACTTCTCAGAATCCTTACTGCCGTTTCCAATGTTTGTTGATAGTGTTGATATTCCAAACATTGCAATCCTCTACCCCCTGGCTTCGAGGAAGATATATCCTCTTATTGAACTGTTGGGATGCAGGCTACGATTCATGTTCATCGTTTTCCTTGTTAACCTATCAAGATCGGGGAGTTCGTTTACCGTCCAATTCACCACTCCGAAAGAGTAGGTGAGAATCGGGATGGCTAGCATATTTGTAGCAGACACTTTGTTCTTTCCCGACAGCTGTGATTTCCAAATGTCTATCAGCTTCTTTTTGTAGCTGGCTGTTAGGTCATCCTTTATCTGGGTTGTCTCCAGTACACCCCTCTGTTTCATCCCAAAAAACTTGTAAGTTTCTCCGTCTTCGAGATGTCGAAAAGTCATTCCATCTTCCAGTCGAATATCTTCTCCTGCATCTTCAGCTTTTCCCCTGCGCAGATGAAATACAGCACACTTGTCCAAACCGAATGACATTCCTATGGCTGAGGTGTAGTCTGAAACGATATTCAGTAGTTGCTGTAGTGCGGACTCGGAGGGAACGTAGAGCTTCAAGTCGTCCACGTATAAGAGATGAGATCATGTGGTTCCTTCTGCCTGGTGGTCCGGCCTTGTATCCTATTTTGCTCTCCCTCAACTCAATTGTTAGTGGTATGAGTGTTATGCAGAATAATAGCGGGCTTAGCGAATCTCCCTGAAAAACTCCTCTCCTGTATCTCACCCATCCCGTATATACGGTTCGACCCTCTGCTCGGATGGCAAACTTCGTTTTCCACAGCGCTATGATGTTCTCTATCGCGCGGATGATGTTAGGATGGACTTTCAGAATTTTTAATAGCCGTATTATTAGTTCGTGCGGCGAGGTGTCATATGCTTTCGCGTAGTCCAACCATGATGTGTGTAGGTCGCGCTTGTTGTGTCTGGCGTCTAGACATACGCTCTTGTCTATGAGCAAGTTGTCCTTGCATCCTTGCACTCCTTTCTTTGCTCCCCTCTGTTCGTAGATACTGTTCCACACTGGTCCAATAACCCTCAGTATTTGATCTTGAATTACACTTGTGAGGATCTTATACAGTGTGTTCAGCAAGTGATTGGGCGATAGTTCTTGGGTTGCCCTAAATCACCTGATTTTGGTATCAGCACTGTCCTACCCTCCACCAACCATGACGGAATTGGCTCACGGCGAGTCAGCATCCCGCTGAATAATCTTGCCAGGTGTTGATGTGTAGCTGGAAAACTCTTCCACCAGTAGTTATTATTATTATTATTAAACCAAATTACAGAGTTGAGGACATTCAAAGGCAAACCAGAACGATGCTGATGAAACAGAGAGGTCATCACCCAAGGTCGTCAGTATTAAGAACCACTTTACCACGGAAGGAAGGAGGACGGGGACTTGCGGATATTGTCAACCTTCACACTCGCCAGATTGAAAACCTCAGGGAATTCTTCTTTGAGAAGGCGAATAATTCCAATCTACACAGAGTTGTTACTTTGGTTGATAAGAAGTTCACACCTTTAACTCTGGCTACTGCAGATGAATTGCTGGATCTGCCATCTCTTTCTGAAACTGACAAGCTAGAACAATGGTCAAAAAAAGAACTCCATGGACGGCATCACCATGAGTTAAATCAGCCACATATTGACAAAACCTCATCCAACAAATGGTTGTCGAAGGGTGAACTGTTTCCTGAGACGGAAGGTTTTATGATGGCTATACAAGATCAAGTCATCTCCACCAACAACTACAAGAAATACATCATGAAGGACCGTACAGTGCCAACAGATATGTGTAGGAAGTGTCATCAAAAATCTGAAACAATTCAGCATGTAACTTCTGGCTGCGAACAACTGGCCAACACTGATTACCTCCACCGACATAACCAAGTGTGCAACATCATACACCAGAAATTGGCGCTCAAGTTCGGACTTCTCAACTCCTACAAGCCGTATTATAAGTATCAGCCGCTGCCTGTGTTAGAAAATTACTCTTTTAGACTATACTACGATAGGCCTATTATCACTGACAGAACGGTGACGAATAACAGACCGGATATTGTGGTTTACGACAAGAGGGTCAGAAAGGCAATTTTGGTGGATGTAGCTGTGCCCAACAACATGTTGAATAAGTACCAGGAGAAGATAAGCAAGTACACAGACCTGGCTTTCGAGATCAAGGAAATGTGGCGCCTAGAGAAGGTTGATATCGTTCCAGTGATCATCTCGTCGACTGGATTGATACCCAAGAGCTTACACAATAGTCTGAACAAATTAGAATTAAATGTAAACAGCTACATTGAAATGCAAAAAGCTGTTATTCTCAATACCTGTAGAATTGTTCGTAAATTTTTGTCAAGTGTATCGTGATCGAGCCTATTCCCTTTGATTATTGTATCTGGGAAAGGTAAGTTTATCCGGCCGGATGCCGAGATAGTGAATAAGTCCACGATCATAATAATAATAATAAAGATAAGCAAGTACACAGACCTGGCTCTCGAGATCAAGGAAATATGGCACCTAGAGAAGATTGATATCGTTCCAGTGATCATCTCGTCGACTGGATTGATAACCAAGAGCTTACACAATAGTCTGAACAAATTAGAATTAAATGTAAACAGCTACATTGAAATGCAAAGAGCTGTTATTCTCAATACCTGTAGAATTGTTCGTAAATTTTTGTCAAGTGTATCGTGATCGAGCCTATTCCCTTTGATTATTGTATCTGGGAAAGGTAAATTTATCCGGCCGGATGCCGAGATAGTGAATAAGTCCACGATCATAATAATAATAAAGATAAGCAAGTACACAGACCTGGCTTTCAAGATCAAGGAAATGTGGCGCCTAGAGAAGGTTGATATCGTTCCAGTGATCATCTCGTCGACTGGATTGATACCCAAGAGCTTACACAATAGTCTGAACAAATTAGAATTAAATGTAAACAGCTACATTGAAATGCAAAAAGCTGTTATTCTCAATACCTGTAGAATTGTTCGTAAATTTTTGTCAAGTGTATCGTGATCGAGCCTATTCCCTTTGATTATTATATCTGGGAAAGGTAAATTTATCCGGCCGGATGCCGAGATAGTGAATAAGTCCACGATCATAATAATAATAATAACACCGCACGGGTGTGGTGGGGTTTCTGCCACGCCACATGGGGGGTGACGTCCCCACCGCCCGAGTCACCTGGGCCACCAAGGGTAAATGGTGGCAAACCCATGAACGAGAAGTGGAAACCGATATCATGGCAGAAGATCGAGATGCCACTCCACCTGCTGGCTCGACCACCGTGAGGAGGACTGCCCGCAGGGGAGCTCGCAACGCACGTATCCAGTGAAGCCGCGGAATGAATATTGAAATAATGCGAGCTTTTCATTACGTGAACAATTTCCAGGCCAACCCACTTCCTGGATGGAGATACTCCCTCTGTACCGAGTACACCGGGAGGCATCTGAAATCGAATTATCCCAGAGGATCGCGGGATGTGCACAGCAGGCTGTGGATTTGCAAACCTATCACATCGTGCGGAAATTTCTGAACTAGTGGGAGGAACTGAAATGTTTTTTCACTGGTTCATAGAAGAATTACCAGCTCAAGCTGAGAATGGGAGACCGATGAAGAAATAATAATAATCTTTATTAATCCCATAAGACATACAAATAAATATGCATAAGATAAGTCAAAAAAAAATAAAGAAAAAACACACCATATCTAATTTACAAAAATATCTTCATCGCATAAATACTCAGAAATATTGTAGTAGCTCTTATTGAGCAATTCTAATTTCACTCTTTTCTTGAAACTCATTACATTCATTGATTTGATTTTAAGAGGCAATTTATTATACAATTTGATTGCCTGGTAAACAGAAGAACATTCAAACTTAGCTCCAGCACTTCTCAGATTTCAGCAGATGTGTGATCAAAACCAACAGCAGAACGATGAACTTTCTGAAATATCAACCGAAGATATCAGACAAGCCCTTAAGAACAAGCGTGATTTCACAGCACCTGGACTGGACGGTATTCAAAACTACTGGTGGAAGAGTTTTCCAGCTACACATCAACACCTTGCAAGATTATTCAGCGGGATGCTGACTCGCCGTGAGCCAATTCCGTCATGGTTGGTGGAGGGAAGAACAGTGCTGATACCAAAATCAGGTGATTTAGGACAACCCAAGAACTATCGCCCAATCACTTGCCTCAATACACTGTATAAGATCCTCACAAGTGTAATTCAAGATCAAATACTGAGGGTTATTGGACCAGTGTGGAACCGTATCTACGAACAGAGGGGAGCAAAGAAAGGAGTGCAAGGATGCAAGGACAACTTGATCATAGACAAGAGCGTATGTCTAGACGCCAGATACTACAAGCGCGACCTACACACATCATGGTTGGACTACGCGAATGCATATGACACCTCGCGCACGAACTGATAATACGGCTATTAAAAATGCTGAAAGTCCATCCTAGCATCATCCACGCGATAGAGAACATCATAGCGCTGTGAAAAACGAAGTTTGCCATCCGAGCAGAGGGTCGAACCGTATATACGGGATGGGTGAGATACAGGAGAGGAGTTTTTCAGGGAGATTCTCTAAGCCCGCTATTATTCTGCATAACACTCATACCAATATCAATTGAGTTGAGGGAGTGCAAAATAGGATACAAGGCCGGACCACCAGGCAGAAGGAACCACATGATCTCTCATCTCTTATACGTGGACGACTTGAAGCTCTACGCTCCCTCCGAGTCCGCACTACAGCAACTACTGAATATCGTTTCAGACTACACCTCAGCCATAGGAATGTCATTCGGTTTGGACAAGTGTGCTGTATTTCATCTGTGCAGGGGAAAAGCTGAAGATGCAGGAGAAGATATTCGACTGGAAGATGGAATGACTTTTCGACATCTCGAAGACGGAGAAACTTACAAGTTTCTTGGGATGAAACGGGGGGTATACTGGAGACAACCCAGATAAAAGATGACCTAACAGCCAGCTACAAAAAGAAGCTGAGAGACATTTGGAAATCACAGCTGTCGGGAAAGAACAAAGTATCTGCTACAAATATGCTAGCCATCCCGATTCTCACCTACTCTTTCGGAGTGGTGAACTGGACGGTAAACGAACTCCTCGATCTTGATAGGTTAAATAAGGAAAACGATGAACATGAATCGTAGCCTACATCCCAACAGTTCAATACAGAGGATATACCTTCCTCGATGCCAGAGGGGTAGAGGATTGCAATGTTTGGAATATCAACACTATCAACAAACATTGGAAATGGCAGTAAGAATTCTAAGAAGTGAAGATCCACTTCTGAAATTCGTCGCTCAGCATGAAATTGCGAACCATGGAGCCTTCCTATTCCGAGCTGCACAAAGGACCATGGAGAAGCTCAGCATAACCGGCGTATCGATCAATCCTGAGCTCGCTGGAACACCGATCACTCAAGCGGACCAAAGAAGCCTAGCAAGACTGATCCGAAAGTCTCAGTCAGATACATTACTCGAACATCATATGAGTAAGACCTTGCACTCCATATATTTCAGGAGCTTAAAAGACCAGGACCTGTCTGAAGAATTGCCTTTCGCCTTTCTAAAGTCAGCTAGCCTTAAGTCAGGGACAGAAGGATTTGTGATGGCGTGTCAAGATGGAGTACTGAATACGAGATGGTATAAAAAGAACATCATGAAAATGGACACCCCAACAACTTGCAGGGCTTGCCATGGGCAACAGGAAACGATTATGCACATCCTTTCCGCCTACAGAGCCCATGCTCCATCAGGAAATGTAGAGAGATACAACGCGGCACTCCGAATCCTATCCTTCCATCTGAGAGCCGCGTATGGGATAGACAAAGAACCGGTGCTACCATATGTGCCTCTGGAGATTGAAGCGGTGGTCCAGAACGATAGAGCTCGCATATGCTGGAACTATCCTGTCTCAACAACACGGCAGATCAATGCTGTTAAGCCAGATATACTTCTGCTGGACAAGGAGTTAAAGGAGTTATTTGTCGTGGAATTCTCCTCCCCTGCTGAAAATAATGTTGTGATGAAGGAAGAACAGAAGAGGCAAAAATACAAAGTCCTTATGTTCGAGTTTGGATCTTTATACCCAGGTCATAAAATTAGGATGGTCGTACTTATCATAGGATGTCTCAGTGGAATGAGAGCTAACTACGTGGATGAACTGAAGATTATCCCGGTCTGAAGATCACTGGCCGAGGTATTGGCGCACAGAATGCAGAAAGCAGTGTTGCTCGGGTCACTCCATATCATCAGGTCCCATGCACTCTAGAAGCCACTTGCAGCTCATCTCTTTTGTTAAGGGACGCTGCGAGGGCAGGATGAAGAACTCTTCCATTGAAGTGTGAGGGGTTTTTAGTGAGTAACCACACAAGATCCTGGATTCTCACACTACCGAGTATGCGGACCCTCTCGGTGCCCATCACACGGACGACTTAAAAAAAAAATAATAATAATAATGATCTTTATTTCAGAATTGATTCTTTACAGTAACCAAAATGAAATAGTGTCAAAGAAAAAAATTATGTCATTCACAGAAATCCTTAATTGTATAAGGTTCTAACTGGACTAATATTTTGTAGATGGCCTTCTTGAAATGTTTTCTGCTTTCTATTTGTTGGATTTCAGTCGGTAATTTATTGAAATATTTCATACATCTATATTCAATCTGATTTTGAGAAGTTGTTAAATTTAATTTTGATAAATTATAATTGAGATTTCTTGTTTGGTACTTGTTGGTCTTTTCAAATTGTTTGAATAAAGGTTGTTTTGATGTAGAAAAAGTAAACATTCCTGAATATATTCCATAAAGAGTAAGGAGGCCTGACCCCTTGAAAACTCCTCTGCATGTTTGATTGTACCTCATTCCCATTAGTATTCTGATCGACTTTTTCTGAAGGATAAACAGTGATGTTATATTTCCAGATCCATAAAAAATTAATCCATATCTGAGTCTGGATTCTATTGATGCATAGTAAATAGACTTGAGTACATTTTTACCTATACAGGGTGACTGGTGACGTAAGGGACAACGGCTAAGTGGTGATAGAGGACCTCAAACTGAATGAGAATTTGGGTTTCAAATGTCCCATAAGGGTATTCGTTTCGGAGATATAGGGTGATTTATGAAAAAATGCTAAATCTATGAACTCCCATATCTTCGTTAATATGACATGTTTTTCGCTGATATTTTACATGTTTGTTCATACAGGCATTCTCTGTCAGCATAAGAAAAAAAATTTAAAAAATTGCTGGCCCATACTCAAAAATTTCAATTTACATGTCAAGTGAGAAATATCACACGGTATATGAGATAAAATAAAATCAAATAGAAATTTGGAAAGAGGGAAGAAAACTGATGAAATATCTGTTTTTTGTTTGAATGGCACAAATTTTCTTTCGTTTCTATGATATGTTGAAGTAAGCATATTACAATATTTTCATATTCAAATCATGAAAATTAGTACTACTGATAGAAAAAAACCTTGAATTCGTCTTTTAGAAAATATTAATCAAAAAGGTATGATTTTTCGATATGATGGTGCACCTCCTCATTTTGCAAATGAAGTAGAGAATTTTCTGAATAGGGAGTTTCCCGACAGGTGGATTGGTGGGGGAGGTTCTAGGAATTGGCCTGCTAGATCACCCGATCTAACTCCTCTGGATTATTTTCTATGGGGTCATCTGAAGGATACGGTGTATAAAGAAACAATAACAAGCCGTGAACATTTGAAGAGCAGAATAACTGAAGCATGCGAAGAAATTAAAACAAATATTCCTCTGATTAGAAAAGCTGTGCTTCATTTGTTCAAGAGAGCCAATAAATGTATGGAGGTGAACGGCTCTCATTTCGAACATTTGCTTACTTGATTTTTTTATGAATCATATTTGCGACTTTTTCTATTTTTGTGTTTGAGTATCCAACTCTTTCATCACCCCATCTACAACAAATTTTATTTTGAAATTTTATATGGCATCGAAATATTAATTGATAAAAATAGATTTCAAGATTTGAAGGAATATTTTGATGTCAGGCTCATTCTAGCGCCTCGAATTCAAGGTTTTTTTCTATCAGTAGTACTAATTTTCATGATTTGAATATGAAAATATTGTAATATGCTTACTTCAACATATCATAGAAACGAAAGAAAATTTGTGCCATTCAAACAAAAAACAGATATTTCATAAGTTTTTTTCCCTCTTTCCAAATTTCTATTTGATTTCATTTTATCTCATATACCGTGTGATATTTCTCACTTGACATGTAAATTGAAATTTTTGGGTACGGGCCAGCAATTTTTTCAATTTTTTTTTCTTATGCTGACAGAGAATGCCTGTATGAACAAACATGTAAAATATCAGCGAAAAACATATCATATTAACGAAGATATGGGAGTTCATAGATTTAGCATTTTTTCATAAATCCCTATATCTCCGAAACGAATACCCTCATGGGACATTTGAAACCCAAATTCTCATTCAGTTTGAGGTCCTCTATCTCCACTTAGCCGTTGTCCCTTACGTCACCAGTCACCCTGTATATCTGGCAATCACTCTGAAATCATACAGAGAGGAACCTATTTTTTTATTGAGGTCCTCGATATGATCTGTCCAGTTAAGCCTTGCATCTATTGTAACTCCCAAGAACTTGGTGCATTCTGTTAATTTATATGTATTTCCATTTAATGTAGTGTTTGTAGGTGTGATCATTCGTGAATGAGTGGGATGAAAAATCATTAGTTTTGTCTTCTCCTTGTTCAAAATCATATTATTCTCCATGAACCATACTTCACTCTGCTCCAAGATGTTCCCCAATAGCTTTCTCAAGTCAGCCCACAGTGATTCTATGATCAAGAAGTTTGTATCATCTGCATAGTGTACACATGTTATGTTTCCATCTTCAGATTTGTTGCTGAATTTGAAATCATTCAAATATATTATGAAGAACAACGGACCAGCTATGCTACCCTGCGGTACCCCAAGTTTTGCAGTAAGCGGTTTGGATCTTATTTTTACTCCAGATGAATTTATCTCTACCAACTGTTGTCTTTATTCGAAGTATGATCTAATCCACCGTAAGGCAGGTCCCCTAATGCCATAACACTGAAGTTTCTTCAATAATTTCTGTGGGTCCAGGCAATCATAGGCCTTTGACAGGTCCAGAAATAGCCCAGCAGCCATATCTTTCTTTTCAAAAGTTTGCAAAACTTTTCTTATGAATTGGAAGATTGCTGTTTTCACAGATCTGCCTTTGATGTACCCATGTTGGTTTTTTGTCAGGATTGCATTCTCCATCAGGAATTCCATAATTTGGTTGCAGTATATTGTCTCAAAAATTTTTGAAATAGTTGGAAGGATACTTATTGGCCTGTAGTTGTTATAATCATTGTGAGATCCATGTTTATGAATTGGATTAATTAATGCAATTTTTAAGCTGTCAGGGAAAATACCGTACTTCATGGAGTTGTTTATAATATACTGCAAAGGCTCTGTTATTTCTTCTTTCATCAGTTTAACTATATAGTTCGAAATTCCATCTGTTCCTTGTGTTTTCTTATTTTTCAGGTGTTGTATTACTTCTTCGATATGTTTTGTCGTGATTGGTTTGAGCAGTAAAGATTTATTCAATTCATCTATCTCACACTTCATATGCTTTGTTTTAATATTTTTTGTCAAGTCAGGTGCTATATTCATGAAGAACTCATTTATTTCATTTGCTATTTTATCGAGGTCTCCTTTAACAGGAAAATCGTCATTTCTATTTTGATTTTTTATGGAGTTGATGATGGCCCATGTTGTTTTGCTCTTGTTATCTGATGAGACAATTTTCTCCTCATAATTTTCAACTTTTCGTTTTATTAATAGTCTGTCATAATCTTTCTTTGCCCTCTTATATTCATTCAAATAATCTTTGTGTGTTGTGCTTAGTTCAAGTAAAACATCCAATTTATTTTTTATTTGTTTCACAGAAGGATCACTTTCTTTCAATTTTTGGGTTTTTTTGATCATGAATTTTTTTAAAGGACAAGTATCATTGTAATATTTCAAGAAAGTTTGTTCAAAGAATTCATATTGAAGATTTACCTTGTATTCTGGAATATCATATAATGCTGACCAAGTTTCGTTTTCCAAGGACCATTTCAAATTATTTAGATTTTCTTGTATTAAGATTCTTCCCATAGTGAAATTTTCTTACCAGTGTTGATGCTGAAGGTCAAAAGTTGAGCAGTGTGTTCAGATATATGTGTACGAAGCACTCTAGCAGTGTAAGGTTGTCTTAGGTTAGTATAAATTCCATCAATACATGTTGCTGTTGTTGTTGTTATTCTTGTTGCCTAAAATATCGTTTGTTGTATGTTGAAAGAGTTAAAAAGAATTAGAAGTTCATCTCTTTTCTTAGACAATTTGTCTAGTACTGGGTTTAGTATATCAATTAATGCCTCTGTTCTTCCATCATTGTAGACAGTAATACACACTATCTTTCTATCTCCAACCATTATTTGCACAGCTGCAAGTTCACACTGTCCCTTCTTTGATCTCCTACTTATTTCTTTGGTATTTAAATCTTTTTCCGTGTATATAACCACTCCTCCATGTTCTCCTGGATCTCTACAGAATTCAGCTTTTATGGAAAAGTTTGTTAGTCCATAATTCTCAGTCTGATCTTCAGACTTCCAATGTTCTGTCATACAAATTATTCTGATATCCTTATTTTCTTTTATTAGTTCTTCAAGTTGTTCAATAGAACTTCCTATAGATCTTAAATTTTGGTGTATTATAGTGATGTCATTCAGTTTATGTCTTTCTGTTTCAGTCTTGCTTCTTTTTACATTTGATTCACGTTCAGGTTCGTTTCGTGTAAAAAATCTAACCCATTGTGCTTTTTGTATATATCTGAACGGAATCTTCTAATTCTCACACCAGACGGCCAGAATTCTGGTTTATAAAGCACATCCTTTTTTTGTATTGATGTTATAACAACAAAGCTTTTCGAATTCCCTTTAGTAGGTATTTCTCTAACCTCAACTTTCTCATTTTCAAAACCAGGTTGCCTTCTTATGCAGGGTGGCCATTTGAAAACGAAACAGACGAGATTACAGACGAAATAAATTTTTTCGATAGAAATGCTCGGACAGGTCGATTTCTGTTTCGAGGGGGACAACTTAAGATGTAGGTTACGGACGCATAGCGCTTCAACCCTTGCTACTACAACCCTCAACCCCAATTTTTGAATATGGAAGATGGGGTGAGTGATACCTCATTTGAAAGGTATTTTTATACTAATTTCAGCACAGTAATTGTTTTTTCATTTTATGCATTAGTTCTCGAAATATTCTTAACTAAGTATTTGAAAATGAAGTGGTGTTTTCATGGCACTTGTAGTGTTTTTTTGTGAAAAATCGACATCTTGATTAAAGATTTCTATGTCAGTTGATTGGAGGAAGGAAGCCACAGTCATGGTTGTTTTGAAGCTCAAAATGTCGATTTTTCACAAAAAAAACACTACAAGTGCCATGAAAACACCACTTCATTTTCAAATACTTAGTTAAGAATATTTCGAGAACTAATGCATAAAATGAAAAAACAATTACTGTGCTGAAATTAGTATAAAAATACCTTTCAAATGAGGTATCACTCACCCCATCTTCCCTATTCAAAAATTGGGGGTGGGGGTTGTAGCAGCAAGGGTTGAAGCGCTATGCGTCCGTAACCTACATCTCAAGTTGTCCCCCTCGAAACAGAAATCGACCTGTCCGAGCATTTCCATCGAAAAAATTTATTTCTTCTGTAATCTCGTCTGTTTCGTTTTCAAATGGCCACCCTGTATATTCCACAATCATATCTGTTGTAACGTGTTCTCTCACTCGATGTATATTTATCCATACCCTTCTCTCATTTCCAACAAAACCTATTTCGTCCTGAGTTTGTTTTGTTCCTAATCTGATTTTGCGTCTTTTCCGGGTTTGTACTTTGAAGTCATCCTCTTTGGTCTCAACGTGTTTATCTGCATTTCGGTTTATTTCTGATCTGAAGTTGTTTGATTTCACTTTATTTGCGTAGGTCATTCCGGTGTTATTTTTGTTGTTGTTTGCCATCGCGGTTTGTTGTATCACAGGTCTGTGGTTATGGTGTGTGGTCTGTGGTTGCATGTTAGTGCCGTCATTATTTGACATATATGACATACTATGCGGGAGAACTACCGACTTCGGTTCTATCGTAGTAGTTCCCAAGTTTCCATCCTGTCTTCGTTGTTTATCAACAACAACAACCTGGGGTTCTTCCTTATCAACAACAATTTCGGAATTCTGTTTTGTATTTGATTTTTTTTCTTCATTTTTTTCCAATAGGTATATATTTTCCCTTAATAGTTTATTACTCTCTTTGAGTGCTTCATTTTTGTCGTTTCCCTCGAATATTATCCTGTTCAAATATTCAATTTCCTTATTTAAATGCTTAATTTCTGCTGCTTCCTCATATTTTTCTTATTTTCCTTTAAGGTTAAGTTCTTCTGTTTTCTGGTTCTTTTCATTATTCATCCTCAATTCTTCCATTTCCTTCTGTAACTGCTTAATTTTTTCTCCGTACATTATGTAATGTTGTATTTGCTATTTAAAGATCTAGCGTCCCAATGGCTTTTATTATTCTTCATTTTACAACAACTGAAGTTATTCTAAATTATATAACTGACAACTGTCAGATGTCTATGATTTTTCTTAACACTGAACATTGAAGCGTAGTGCAAAGCCTACGTTACATCCCATACACTTTGTTAAATATCAATAATTTTACAATCCAATAATGTGAAGTATTTTGCTCCTATTATTTCTCCTCCTCTCCAATTTCGATGGTCAATTCTGTACCTTATTCTCTCTCCCTCTTTTAATTCCTCTTTATTCTTTCTATGTTGGTCTCCATACCTCTTTTGTTTCAGCCTCAGTTCTTTTAGCTCTTCCTTCACATTTTGGACTATTTTTGGTTTCAGGTTTTCTATGGATGTTGGTATAGTGGACCTGGTTATTCGACTAAACAATCTTTGATAGGGGGTTCCAAGGATTTGATTTCTAGGAGTATTCCTATAGTTTAGTAGTGCTAGTTTAATATCAGACTTATCCATGGAACAGTTTCGTAAAATATTTTTTGCTATTTGTACTCCTCTTTCAGCTAATCCATTTCCCTGTGAGTGGTATGGGCTACTTGTCTGGTGTTCGAAGCCCCAGTCTTTTGAAAATTCTTTAAACTGTCTGCTTGAGTATTGTGGTCCATTATCAGATTCAACCACTTCTGCTATACCATGTGTTGAGAACCAGTCCTTCATTATTTCTATGATTTCGTTGGATGAAGTTGTCTTCAATATTTTAAAATCCATATATCCTGAATAACTGTCGATGATTGATATATAACATTGTCCTTTATAGGTGAACAGATCTGTGGCTACTCTCTGCCAAGGCCTGTTAGGTATTTCTTTCATCATAATAGGCTCTTCAGGGGAGTTTCTCTGGGTTGACTCACATATCACACATTTTGTAATAAAATTAACAATATCTTCATATTGTCCTTTCCAGTATAGTAATTGCCTCGCTCTTTTTAAGCAACTTTGTATTCTAAGATGTCCTGTATGTAGTTGGGTCAACATCTCTTTTATTTTAGCTTTTGGTACTATTACTTTCTCTCCTTTGAATCCTAGTCCTTCATAGGTGGAAAGTTCCTCTCGAAAATTATGATAATGTCTCAATATTTCAGGCAAACGAAGTCTGTCGTTTGGAAAACCATTGTTTATATAGGTTATGAGAATTTGAAGTTCTTCATCTCCTTATGTAGCCTTTACAAGAGATTTTCTAGCATCTTCAGACATAGCCAAGATTATTTGTACTACCAACTCTTCTTCTTCGGTTTCTTCATGTTTATTGTTTGGTTTGATGTCCCTACTTAGCAGATCGGCGATTGGTATTTCGTTTCCTTTTTTGTATATAATTTTTGGAGAATATGCTGAAACATCTAATAATATCCTCTGAAGTCTAGCTGGTGCAGATTGAATTGGCTTTTTGAATATGATCTCGAGTGGTTTATGGTCGGTTTCAATAGTCAATTTCTTTCCAAATACGTAGTCATGGAATTTCTGACAACCAAATGTGATGGCGAATGCTTCTTTTTCGATCTGTGGCCAATTTTGTTGGGAAACTGTTAATGCTTTGGTTGCATATGCTATGGGTTGATTATCTTGGAGTATAGTTGCTCCTATGCTTTTTGAACTTGCATCAACAGATAGTGTGATATCTTTTTTCACATCAAAATACCTGAGAACTGGTGGAGTTGTCAATATTTTCTTGATTCTTTGAAAGGCTTCTTCTTTCTCGAAATCCCACTTATATATAACGTTCTTTTGTAGTAGCTTTCTTAGTGGTTCAGTAAGTTCGGACATATTCGGTATAAACCTATTTAGATAGGTGATCATGCCCAGAAGTCTCTGTATCTCTGTTACATTCCTGGGGGTATTTATGTTTTGAATGGCCTCCACTTTTGATGGATCTAGTGAAATACCATCAGCCGTGAATATGTGGCCCATGAACTTGACCGATTTCGCAGCCATAATGCATTTTTCATAATTTAACTTCAGGCCTGCTTCTTTCAACTTTTTGATGACTCGTTCTGTTAACTTTTCTATTTATTCTATGCTATCTGCAAATATCAAGGTGTCGTCCATGTAACATTGAACGTTCGGAATATCTCCTAGCACAAAATTGATTGCTTCCTGGAACACTTCTGGGGCTGCTGATATTCCAAATGGTAGTCTAGTGCAACAGTATCGTCCCCAAGGCGTGGAGAAAGTAAGGAATTTTTGTGTACGATCGGTTACTTTGATTTGCCAGAATCTTCGTTTACAATACAATAATGTGAAGTATTTTGCCCCTATTATTTCTGCCGACATCTCCTCAATTGTTTTCAGGGGATAATGTCTCCTCAGAATATTTTTGTTGACATCGGTAGGGTCAATGCAGATTCTCAACTTATCTTTCTGTTTGACTACTACCATAGGGCTGACTACTGGAGTAGGCTCTTTTATAGGTTTTATTACACCCATGCTAACCATTTTATCAAGTTCTTCTCGCACTTGTTTCTTTATGGAATATGGAATTCTTCTTATAGGTTGTATTCTAAACTGTGGGTTTTCAACTAAGTCAATATCATATTCATAGTTTTTTAGACATCCCAGTCCTTTGAAGATATCATCTTCATTAGTATATTTCAACTGATGAACTCTTACTACCAGACCTAGGTTTTCACATGACTTTCTTCCAAGAATGGGCGGGACAGTTCATCTTGTTCATCTTCTGACCTGTCTGACTGGTTTTCGCTTTCTTCTATCGAATGCATTTTTGTACCTTTTTTTACTTTGTTATCTTTCTTCGACCAACACCTGTTTGCAAAGTGTCCTTTTTTGTTACAGATATCACATTTGTTTTGATATGCTGGACAACTTTGTTTTTTGTGTCGTGTGCCACATCGTTTGCACATGAAAGTGTCTTCACTACAATCATTTTTCTTGCCTTTTACTAGGTAAACTCAGCTATTTTCTGAAACGTTGATTTCTTTCAATTGTTTTGTAGCTTGTTCACTAGCTCGGCATACTGAGATTGCCTCGTTCAAGTCTAGATTTTCTTCAGTGAGTAGTTTTTCTCTAACTGCATCTGATAACAGTCCGAAAACTATTTTGTCTTTTAAAAGGCTGTCTGTCAAGTTGTTAAATTCACATGTTTTTGCCTGTGTTTTTATTGTGTTCAGGAATTCTTCAAATGGCTCATCTTCTTTTTGTACGATTTTGAAGAAGTTGTATCTTTCGAATGAGACTTTTATTTTTGGTATGAAATATTCTTCGAATTTGTTATTTATGTGATTCATGTCTTTCTGTTGGGCTTCTGTTAAGTTGAAGTTATTGAATATCTGTATAGCTTCAGGTCCAATTGTGGCCATGAATGTTGCTGCCTGCACTTCTGGTGCTTTTTTGTTTAATTGTGATGCAGTGGCATACCAGTTGAATTGTTGTATCCAACCCTTCCAACTAGCTGACATGTTTTCAGTGAACGTTAAGGGTTTTGGCGGTCTTATCCCAGCAACTCCGCTTTCATCACTCATGTTTAGGCGTATCTTTATTTAAAGCCTTTTCGAGTAGGATTGTTCACTTTCTATAAGTTCGTCACACGACTTCTGACACCATGTAATGTTGTATTTGCTATTTAAAGATCTAGCGTCTCTTTTTTTTAGCGTCTCAATGGCTTTTATTATTCTTCATTTTACAACAACTAAAGTTATTCTAAATTATATAACTGACAACTGTCAGATGTCTATGATATTTCTTAACACTGAACATTGAAGCGTGGTGCAAAGCCTACGTTACACATTATAGCCTGCTGCTCTTTTTCAGCCTCCACTTCCTCCAGTCTGGCTTTTATTTCTTCCTCCCTTGTCGAACTCGCACAAGAAGGACATTGAATAAGATTTTTACTGCCACTTATCACTGTAAGGCCCGACATTCTGAGCGCACAGGATTGGTGAAAGCTTGCTTTGCACTTTATGCACTTCACTGCATTTTTCAGTTTTTGCTTTGCAATATTTGCACTTTTTGTCATCCGCTTCTACTTGACCGTCTTCAACCGGCGGAGCCATCTTGTATTATACCTCCTACACTAATCACTTAACTAGACGAACATGCGATCAGTGATGATTTATCCACATTTACTGAACTTCGCAAGTTGAAAACGTTTTTACGTCGAACGCACTAATTGATCTAGTATCGCCGATAAGGTACCGTCTGAAAATCTAATTCCGTCCCTAATAGCAATAACTACCTCCGTCAAAACCATCTACCAACTCCCGTAGGAACTCTCTACATCTTTACCTCAAGTACTCTCTCAACTTTCATTTTCTGTTTCGCCCTCAATTTGCATTTCTGAAAGGAAGTATTTCTCTTTATCCGACTAAAGTCAATTAAATAAGCAAATGCTGAGTTCGTGCATATTTATGCATCATAAATTATCCTATCTTGGTAGCCCGAAGCCACTCACGATGCTACAGAGACGATCGTTTTATGACAGTTCATAAGGCCACGTGCGAAGAGATTCTCTGTGATTGTTCAAGGGCTCGTAAAGTGTCATAAAAGGCCATAAAACGCCCGTCTCAGTAGCCTCGTGAGTGAGCCCGTTTATGGTCACCATCCACGAAGCGACTGTTTCAAACGTTTTACGACATCATCTGGTCGCGTGACTTTACAAGCTTCCAACCGGGGCTTTGAGCATCGTAAAATTCGACACTGACGTAGCGACCATGCTAGCTTCCAAGTACGCTTTGGAAGCCGGCTTCGAGTCTAGCATTCACTGGCATTCAGTTCATATAATTATTTAATCTATGGTTCAGTCCTACTCGATGTTTCAAATGTATAAGAAAACTATTGCTAGCGCCATCATTGTAATAAATCATTTGGAGCGAAGACGGAGGCGATATTGAATGAAGAAATGGCTTCAAAACAGGGAAAGTACATGTCATATGAATTTGATAAGGGAATTGACTGAATATCCTGAAGATTATAAAAATTATTTACGAATACCTGAAGGAGCTTTCAACGTGTTATTGGAATTATCACGACCAAGTTTAAGTAAACAGAATACAATTATGAGAGAATCAATTTCCCCAGAAGAAAGATTGTATTCTCCGCACTTTTTATTTTGCATAGACAGGTTTTCTGTCTATACAGGGTGAGTCTTTGACTTGTACATATATTTTAAATGTAGATTCTTGAGGCCAAAGGAAACCTTTTTTTCATTTTCCATTTTTCCGAATTCGGCTCTGTTAAAAAAATATAGCCATTTGAAAAAAAAAATTGGACTGAGTACGTGCCTGGAAACATTCTCTGGAACCAATGCAAAGTTCATATTTCCCGATTAAAATTAAGTTGATATATTTGGGGAAACTCAAGTACTAACCTTATTTGAACAAGAATGTTAAAAACACGATATTTCTCAACAAAAACACTTTGTTTGCTCCAATTATATCGGCAATTGAAAAGCCATATTTCTCCCATCAGCGCCACGACCGATAAATATTGCGGATTTATTCCGGAACTAGACTTAAATCTGAAATCTAGAATGCCGTTTTGATCTACAAATTTTGGTCACGATTTTTAGTAAGGAGTCGATACACCAGGTGTATCCGGAAATCACTGTAGTGAAACAGTCACAGAACTTGGATTTATATGTTGACATTTTCAGCAATATTCCTGAAACTAAGGAAATTGATTTTTCTGATTACATTACTGAATAAATATCTATGAATTCTACCATAGATCCTGTAGTGATGATCGGGCGCGATTAAAATAAAACTACCGTTCTATTCTATCTTTCTAATCTTCCAAAAATAATCTCGTAATACACACTTTATCAGGATACCTTCCTTCATCAAACTCTTCATCTCCTAACTTAATCCACCTAACCTCTCTTTTCCCAACCACAGAACATAATACATGAAACATAATTCACAGAACATATCATTCGGTACTAGGACCGACGCCCTCTGGTGTTCATATCAACAACCCACATGAGATACACTATTCAATATAGAATATACTACAAGTGGAATTTTCTTCGTCAGTGTTGCGTCAGGATATTTTTTGATATTTCAAATCATAAAAACTCACTTGTTCACTCTTTAAATGCCTAAGATAATAAAATTCCTCATATTTACTACAATCCAGCGACCTGTCAGAAACGTTTTGAGGTTGAAGAATGAAAATGGTGGAAAAAACACGTGGTTTGGATTGTCTAGGGCATTTTCAAAGAGGAACGCCTAGACGCCATTAACGAAAAGTAAAGAATACTAAATTGCCCTTGCGTTAGTTCATTTGTTAACGATAGTGGACGCGACGCAATGCTTCCTTGGTTAAGGCGAAACAAAGGAGGAGGCTGTGGTTCGGCACGAAGTAAAATGCCAAATTAGGTACATAGATACATAATGACATGTTAACGACGCATGCATATAGCGCATATTCTATGGCTTCGTTAAGTCATCATTTCCCGCGAACATTGGCTATGAACAATGAACATGAACTGATTCGGTCAGTTAATTGACTATTAATTTGGGTGGTGTATGTATTACACGATACGATTTTTAGCATTTTTTAATTTGGCACGAACTTAAGATAACATCTGTAGGCTGTTTTGAAGTGCATTATTTCTAGTGATGTTTTGTGTGAAATGGCTGAAAAATTCAGCCTAGTTGGTTCTAGGTTTACTGTTCCAGTTAGGATTTTTGCGAACTATGGCGAGAATATTGTTCAGATAGAAACATCGCTAAGTATAATTTAATTTTTCATTTATTTCAATTCAGTACGTGGGTTGTACTAGTGATTCATATACCTGAATTTTGTATTTCTTATCATTCATTTTCAATATTTTCTCGAAGGTTGGACAAACAAATAAATTACTGGACGTATAATTTCGAAAAAAAAATCTGGGTTATTATTTAGAACTAAAAGAACTGTGTTGGAGACGTGAAAAAAATTTGTACTCACCAAATTTGGGTCCCAGATTACGAAAATGAAAACGAGAAGTCTGCAATTCTTTTAGTTTTTTCAAAAAAAATCCCAAAGTTTCCGTTTGGAATGTAAGGTTATGCATAGTTCTAGATAGTTTTCTTGTGTTTTTTCAATCTATACTCATAGGAAATGTTTTATTCATCAATTTCTCAGAATTTCCTGCAAAATAAAGCTTTCATTTCGTCGAAATCGACGATTTTATGTATTGTTCACATTGATTTCGGGAGCGCCATATGTCGACGTTCCAGCTTACTCGGGTTCACTGGATCCCTAACCCTTGTTTACTTTTAGTGGGTAAAATAACGGTTACGGTTACGGATCGAGTGAACCCGAGTAAGTTTCCGAAAAGGCCGAATGTTTCAAAACTCGCAGTTAGGTTCACGTTGATTAGATAATGACGTGTGAAGGGTGTCCTCATTTCGCGCCCCTTTTTTGGTGATACTTGGCAAGGTGTCAACAACCTTTCCAGAAACAAAAAGAACCAACCGTATTTCGAAGTTTACCCATATTTCAAAACTATTAAGTCCTGTTTATCAAATATCGATTTGAAAAGCATCCCTCCAACTCTTTTTACTTTCGAATTTTGAAAAATGGTATAGGAAAAAGTGTTTCGTTTAATGAGAGGAATCTACAGTCAAAATATATGTACAAGTCAAAGACTCACCCTGTATATTTCAATGAAGCCTGCTAAAAATTCGCTGATTTTGAAGATGTGTCTCAAAGCGCTTCGAACTGCCAGAATCGACTGATAACAGTGATAACTGATAGCACCCCGAAAGTACCGGCGACCACCGACGAGACTTTTCCGGACTCATGCGACCAGGAACGTAGAGGCTCGAAACGCTTTGGTCGCTTTGGTAGCCCAGTCGGTCACACACAGAGACTGTTTACAAGCTTTCGAGCGAAGCTGGTAGCTCGAAAAATCTGTAAAAATGCTCCGTGAGTGGGCCCTATCAAGGGGCCCACTCACGAGGCTACCGAGACGGGCGTTTATGACCTTTTATGACACTTTATGAGCCCTTGACCAATCACGGAGACTCTTTTCGCACGTGGCCTTATAAATTGTCATAAAACGCCCGTCTCGGTAGCCTCGTGAGTGAATACCATTAGGAATGAAACGATACAGAGAAAACACTCGAGTCTAAATTGGTTCATTCATCGTGTTCTACGAAATGGTTGAACTGCTAAATCTCATATTGCACTGATTCTTTTCATTTATAAGGATAAAGTTTTCACATCCAGGACTCGAAAGCGTACACATGGAAGTCATCAAATGCAAAGAAAAAGTATCACGCTTATCTTGGGCACAATATGAAGCGTTTCACTCACGAAATTCAGAAATGACAGAGAAATATGTACAATAGATCGGAATGTGATCCTTCATCGATATTCACAAAAAAGTTAAAGGTTCTGTTTACAATATATTTCAAATGAATTCAAAAATCTTTGTTATGCAGGTCGGCAATTCGACAAAGATGGTAACATGATGCAATGGTGGAACAATGCTACAATAAAAGCTTTCAGAGAACGAACGCAATGCATCGTAGATCAATATTCCAGATACAAAATCGATGAGGTTGGATTATACATAGATGGCAGAATGACACAGGGGGAGAATATTGCTGATAACGGTGGGCTCAAGCAATCTTTCAGGGTATGTATTCAATTCTAATTGAAATTAAGTATTCACGTGCTTTATATTAATATAAAAGGATTCTTTCACAGGGTTTAGAACTAGCAAAATAAATTAACTTTCAATCAAAGCCGACGTTTCGTCCATGTTCTCAACTTTTTTTTCAATTAAGTATCACATATAAGTACTACGAATATTCTCACCAACAAAATTTTCTACCCACAATTAATAAGAACTTTCAATTGATGATGTGGAAATAAGGCGAATATATCTCGCAATAAATGCAGTATGAATTACCTGTTCATCACAAAAAAAAGTGGATGTTTACTACAATTATTGGCTTTCCACTGAAATTCAATTGAACGGTAGTTGATATTGTGTATACAAAAAATGCCACTCGTTTTTCATTGAAATTACCCACTAAATCATTTTATTTCTTCTAATGATTGGAGATGGAATAGAAAAGTTTATTGTGGATGAAAAAACCTGAGGTTCGGACTTTATTCAAATTCGTAGCACATTGGAAATCCTTTTTTACAGCAACTACCAAATTTCAACCCCATAGGATATTCAGTGAATAGAAATTTGAGAATAAAATTCCTCAACGCAACTGAAGCTAACTACCTATCGATCGTGCGGGGTGTTTGACGGGTCCAGTGCAGACACTCGAGTTGTTCATCGCCGTTCGAAGTAATCGTTCGAAATTGTGTCGCGAAAATAATGTGTCCAATATAAGTGCCGCTTGATGAATACGATTGTCTTTCAATTCTCTATGATCTTTCTTCATATTATATTCACATTCTAAGTCATTAGCAGAAAATCTTAGCATTTTACGAATTCGTTTAGCGCTAATCGTCGGAAAAAATTAAGACAAGATTTTAAAAGTTCAATTAGTTTCCCCGCCCAATAACGGTCAGCCGCTATGTTGAAATTCATGGACGCAAGTTTAGCTTGTAATCCGCCACAGAACCGATCTCATTGGAGTCTCCAATTTATAGCGTGTTTTGCGAATGAAGTACTCCATGATATATGAAATAAAGGAAAACCAAAATCCGTCATGCGTGTTCATTTTTGTTTACTTTGAAAATCATTTTGTCAACTTTATGTAGATTACATATGCTAATTTCATTATTTGTTCACGCCAAGTGAACGTTTCAGATTAACTTTTCATCATTTTCATTTCATTTACAGTGAAACCTCTACTAACAGACACCTCCTTTGAGCGGACACCTCTATTGAAAGGACACAGTTTCATAGTCCGGAATTCGCTTAGTGCGAATCCTTAGGCGGACGCGGACAACTATTTTTCGTATTCTGGGTTCCGGAACTCTCCCTTGAGCGGACAACCGAAACTAAGACAACAGTTGCAGATGATAATCATCCTGGAATTCCTGGGTCTTCAATGCGCTTAGTCTAGTTCAGAATAGTTGGATCTTCCCGATAGAACGTCTCAGATTTCGCGAAGAAAGCAGAAATGTCTGCAAAACGTCGAGTTTTGACTCTCGAAGAGAAAATTAATGTAGTGAATATGCAGGATCTTCCATCTCAGACGAGCCACCTCGTATAATTCTTAACCCATGGTATGGAGAACGTAATTTTGATAAACTGTTTTCGCCAAAAACCCTCTTTACTTCTTCTTGTGAGGATATCTTAAGTCCAACATTTTTGGACGAATTAAGCCAAAAAATTTTGAATATGTGTCGTCAAATAACTCCAATTATGCTGAAACATGTTAAAGACGGTTTTCATTCAAGATTGTATTATTGTATGGAAGTCAATGGAGGACAATGTGAGCATTTGATTTAAATACGCAGATTTATTCTTTTTTTACTGTAAGCATCATAAAACAATTCAAGTCTTTCGAGATTGTGACTTTTTTTAGATTTTTCAAGTTTGTAAAAAGGGCTTAATGAAAATGGACTTGTACGTTGTAAAGATAACCAAGATATTCAAGGTAGCTCATTTGAGCTAAAAAATTTATCATTGGCAAAAACGGACCATCAAAATTACTTTTCATATACACAGTTAGCTTCCAAGAACTTTCAAATGAAGTTTCACTCAACCCCTTTCCCCCATTCAATTTTGAGGTGTTGAAGCGCCCAATTCAACGTTCATTCAAGCCTCAAATGTATAGGTACGTCAAATGATGTTCCCCAAACAAAATTATTCGACGTGTTTAGGAAAATTTTTCCAATATCTATGGGATAAGAAATATACGGGGTTGCTCGTCTTAGATGGAACAACCTGTATACAATGAGCGAAAAATTAGTGTAGGGGTACACCTTTCGAATATTTGAGGTCAAGCTCTCCCTTGTACGGACGCCTCCGTTAGGCGGAAACTTTTTCGCGGTCCCAATGGTGTCCGATCAAGAGAGGTTTCACTGTAAATTAATTTAATTTCTCCGATACCAGGGGAACTTCCATATGCAGTGTAGGTGCGAGAAGAAGCCCGTCAGCTGATGTGTAGCACATATGTCGTATATTTGTTTAAATTTCATTTTCCATTCAGTTCGTTGATTGCCTTAATCGTGAATATAATATCTGCTACCGCTCATTTAGATTTCTCCTGTTCCCTTTCGGAAATTCGAAAAACCTCAGTTTTTCCTGTGATTCGTAGTTTTAGTGATTTCGATTTTATCGAATTACATTCATTTAAGAACATTCGTTTGTGCCAATTTGGTTCGAAAAAGACTGTTACCAGTGGCGTGGTTATTATTCTGCCACAAGGATAAGTGTTCCTAATTTGACATCTTTAGCAACGGATTTTCACGTCAGCTTCATTCCATGTTCGTTTGTCGAGCTCGATCACTCTGTTCATAGAAATAGGAGTAACCGACAAGATCTGGTTGACCGTTTTGCTGAAATAGGTAACTTTTGTTTGTTAAAACGAAGAGCTTGTTTTTAAAAAGCTTTATTTGACTATTGACGAAGAGGACAATGTGAAAGTCACTACATTCAGTACAATAATGATTATTATATGATTTACAATTAAGCATGCAACCTACAGTTCCCTTACTCTATCTACGATTCCTAGTATACAGTAATATGATAGTACTAACTCATGCAATGCCTTCAGTACATATGTAAGGGAGTATCCAATGATATAACTCCTCCGCGCTCAAGAGAAAAAATTGGGGTTTTAAAAAAAAAAAAAATTTTGAGTTCAATGTCCCTCAAGGGGTTCTGTAAATTTTCCTCATGTCTTACAATTCCTTTGTTGGTTATAAAACAATTGAATTTTCTTAGTACAAAAATCAGAATAGTTAAAAAGCTTAAAATATAAATAATAAGGGTGTATACACTAATACTATCAAAGTGGATGATTGGGCTTTGAATTGAAAGAATTTGATTCTTTGAATGTTCAATTTGATGCCATATCTCCTTCAAATTATCCTTGTTAACTTCATCTAATTCTAATGGCACCTCATCAATTTTTTTAACAGTTTTTGATTTGCCAAAATCTTGGATTTTAATGTTCGGTAAATGGAAAATTTTTGCTCTCGATACCACATTTTTCCAGTTTGTCAGAGTATATTTGTCCACTTTCACTTCACAGTTTCCCGGAACGAAAATTACATAGGTTCCGCACAACACGAGTTTCTCGGCACTTTCGGCACACTTGCTGATGGCGATTGTTTCTTCTGTTGTGATTACCATCCATTGGTCTGCTGTGAGCTGATGAATTTTCGATCCTTGCAGACTTGTTTGTATTGGTCTGCAGTTTGAGTAGTTTTTTGTGACACTGACCAACTCGACTTCGCAAGGATTGCTAGCTTCTATAGGTAGAGTGCTTTCTTCACAAAGAAAATTGGCAGGAACAACCTCTTTGCATTGTTGGTTGGATAATGCGTACCTTGTTTCACATAGGGATAGGAATTTGGATTTGGATATAATAATTTGAAAAAAATGTTTTGGATAAATAGGCAATGGAAATAATTCATAATAATTATAACGGTTTGATTCTGTGATTGGAATATCTAGAACAAATTTAATTTGATTATTACTGATGAATCCGCGAATTTTTATGCAGGAAAAATACTTTATTATATTTAGCTGTAGCTAGTAAGCCAGTAGATCTTCCTTTGAAGAGAATTCGCATATGAGATATATCAGAAAGATCAAAAGATCGCCTGCAAGATAGATCGCAGAAATGGGTACATTGATATCATTATTTGATGAAGTATTAGTTATATTCAGAGAAAAAAATCGAAATTCATGAGCAAATAAATGGAAATGAAAATGAGGGAAACAATTTCCTGTTTTTTCTGAAGAAAAAAATATTATTCTCAAGAAGTAGACTAAATATACCAAAATGTTAACATGAAAAGTTAAATCATTTTCCCACAAGCAATTCAAAATGTGTTATAAAACATAGTCATGAGTAATTTTTCAGATATTTTTATTATTATTATTGGAAATAATTACAGAGTTGAGCTTTGCCAATTGTAGAAAACATTATTTGGATCGATGTCAAACCAACATTCATTCATCACATGTTCCATTCGACTATTAATAATAAAATAAAATTTTTGTATAAAATTAACACTATAATGATCAACACATAATACTATTTTATTGTAGGCTGAACAGGATGATAAGAAGAGGAGATATTTTGATGAAAATGTATATACAGGGTGTTTCCTAATTGAATGTCAATATCCGTGGGCGTGGGGGTGATTTTTGGGCACATTTTAAGAAAAAAACTTCATATGAACATATGTCCTAAACGTCTTTCCTTTTGATATATAATAGGGTGGTAAAGTATTCAAAAATAAATCATTCATTATTGATATCTAAATATTAATATTCAAAGACATGTAGTGATCACAACCAAATATCAATTCTTGGCCACAGCCTACTACGATAAGAACCAATTCTTCCTTACTTACAAACCTATTGTAATTTATTTCAATGCAGAGAAACAGTTTTCATTTTTTCAGCGAAAGCATCGGATTGAAAAAATCAAGTGATCAATTTTGGTGAGAAATGTTTGTAAATTTCAGAAATGAATTTAATTTTAGGAAAACTCTGTGGCGTACCATCAATGTCTGCCAAAATAGGCAGGTCAAGATACGTACGAACGCCTCTGGTAGGAATTAAAAAAAAAGATACATTAAAAAATGCCTCTTGATTCATAGACCATGTATGACAAATTTCGTCAAAAAATCTGAAGTGCTATTGTAGATATTAATAATGAATGATTTATTTTTGAAAACTTTACCAAACTGTTTCTAAAAGGTACGACGTTTAGGACATATGTCTATAAGAAGTTTTTTTTCAATGGCCCCAAGAATCACCCCCATAAATATTGACATTCAATCAGGAAACTCCCTGTATAATTATTTAAATATGCACAGACATTTTTCTTAACATGTCAGGATAGTTGACCTTGAATGAGGCATAAAAGCTCGTTTTGTATGTACCTATGCCTATTTGCTTCCGAAAAAAACATGAGTATTTTTGGTGTCCTTTTTTTAACATGACTTTGACCCACGCGCCAGAAAAAATATTTGGGAATATAACTGGATATCTCGTTGTAAATCGGCCAGTTACATTGTAATGACATAATGGTTTCGAGTATAAAATGGTTTTCGCAAAAAGAAACACAAATTTCACCGTAGTAGGTAAATTCAACAAAAAGTTGTGAATAATTGCATGTTTTGCTCATAAGAGTGTGTATTTTATCAAAAAAAAATATATCATTTGTAGGATTCCGCACATTAGAGGGAGTCACAGTAAACTGGACAGAATTGATTGAAATTTGGAACATACAATGACCTATATATTCCTAAAAAGAATGTATTCAGATCAAGTATTCAGTTTTGAGACATTTGTAGTACAGGGCCGAATCAGAGTAGTCAAACAGGGAAATGAATAAGCTAAACATTTTCCCACAGAACCGATATCAATAAGAGCCGTTTTCAGTATCATATCAGGTCTTACAAGGATTGCGAATTATCCTTGTTGCAAATTATTATTTTAAACGTTAGGTCTCGTTAAAGTGCAGTCAATAAGTCATTACAAAAAGCAGCGAAGTTTTTGAAAGTGCTCTTCTTTCGGTGTCAACTGTTGTTTTTTAAATGTGTTATACTCGGTAGGGAGGCGCAAAAATGGCAACTCGCACGGTCGACATTATAAACTCTGATGTTTCAAGTCAGAATAAACCCAAATCAATATAGTATGTGTACTTCATTCTATAAACGTACTATGAATACTTATTGCATATATTTGACCTACTGATCACCGAAATGTATTGAATTGAGGCATCAATTAAAATTTCTCGAGAAACTATATGATTTTGAAAATAAGAAACAAACCTTGGAGGTTTGTAAAATATTTATCAGTATACTTCCCCTGCGCTGTGTGCTTACTGTTTTTTCAGAGTGTTCATGCAAGTTTGTAATCTTCAGCTGCTATATCTAACACACATTCCAACTATATTCGCTTCAATAATATGAGAGAAAAAAAAATGATGAAGACACATGACATACTGAACATTTTTCAGAAATCATCTCTCAAAAGTTTTATTATCATATCCATTTATCATGAAGAGTTGTTCAAATGCATATTCATAAACCGTGATATTCATATCATACATTTTTGCATATTTTGTGTGAGGTTGCAGTAATAGTCATACAAATAGACCTATCTTGTGAAGGCTTCAGAGGCTATTGTAGAAACCTAGATATCACCGATGATACATACATGATCATATCCAAAATCAATCAATCAAGATTTCAAGTTAATCAATATGAATAGATCGTGGTCAACATACAACAAGTCGTTAATCTCTGTTTCAAACATTTTTCAAAGAGCTTTGCAATGTTGCTTATCAGCGAAATAGGTCGGTAATTTGTCATTTTCTTCCTATCACCCGACTTGAAAACACAAACAACATGAGAATTCTTCCACTCGACCGGCACAACTCCCGTCTCCAAAACTAAATTGAACAAATATTTTAGTGGTTCGAGGATAAAGTGATGTATACACTTCAACAACCTTACAGATACGCCGTCTGGACCCGAGCTCGAATTATTTCTAAGGGACGCGATTGCCTCGATCAGTTCAGCGCTAGTAATAGGATTTAAGTACATAGATCTCGAAACAGTGGGAACCCCACTATAATGCGTTTCAACTCGTCCGAAGTTAAGATCCATCCTTCCGCCTATATTTATGAAGAAATCATTAAATTTATTAGCCTTTTGAACATCGTCCCGCACCAATTCATCCCGTTCATCAAATATCTCCTTCGGAATACTGTTCCTTGTGTTACGCCTATTATTAATATCATTTATTGTTTGCCACACTTTTTTAGTATCATTCCCAGCCATTTCAATTTTTTTACGATAATAAGATTCTTTCGTTGACTTTACCCTCATATTAATTTGGTTTCTGAATCGTTTAAAAGCGATTTTTTTATCTTCAGTATAATTCTTATTCAGATCCCTTTTCATCTTATCCCTACGTTTAATATCAGCTATGAGTTCCTCCGTTATCCATGATTCGACTTTTCTAGTTTTGTCTTTTTTAACATGTTTTATGTACGAAGACATCCCGATGTAATTTTCAAGTGAATCATAAAAACAAGAGTATGCCTTCTGAGGGTCAGCTATCTCCATGACAGTCTGCCAAGTTTCATTCGCCAAAAAAGAATTTAATCTTTCATAATTTATCATTTTAATGTCTTCTTCCTTTGTTATTCTATCACAAGGACCGGATGAAGGCGAAGTTGGCTTTATTAGCAGTATAATAGGAAAATGATCTGTCATGGAGACCTGAACAACACCCGTTGAAATGGTTACTTTATTATTGACTTTAGAGTTCAGTCTAACAAATATATGATCAATAATTGATTTCGACGTTTCAGTTTCTCTAGTTGTATCTGCTATCATATTTGAAAAACCAAACTGACCAAGACAAGACAGATATCGGATACTGTCACGACATAGGATGTTACTTATATTTATATTTATATCTCCAACGAAAATTTCAACCTCACAAAATTTAAGTTTACTCATGTAATCATTAAGGTCACTAATATATTGTTGAATACTCGTTGATGGTGGCCTGTAAGAGGCCGTCACACCAAAAATCAAACCATCGACATTAATGCACAGGCGCAGGACATTCGTTTGCACAAAATTAACAACCATTATATCGACTTTAATTTCTTCTTTTATATAAACCAGTAATCCATCACTTTTATTCAAACAAGAATCATTACTTATTAAATCATAACCTGGTATTGTGTATTCCAATTTATTAACAACTGTCCAACTTTCAGATAGTACAATCAAATCTATACTCTCTAAATTTAACATTTTTAAATAAACCAACAACTCACAGAAATTTCTACGAATACTCCTAATGTTGAAATGTACCAAGTTCAAAAACCTACTACCTCCTAATTTCTCCCTAACATCCTCAATATCCGAGTATACCCCAGTATCCCCAACATTGGGAAAATCAAATTCACCCATTAGCAAAAACAAAACCCCACGAGAATCAACCAATCAAGACAAAAATATTCACCCTTCATCCCCGCGAATCGACAGTAAAATTATAACATCATAGTAAAAATTATACATGAGACACAGTAAATAAACCATTATTGTTTTGTTAGATTGCAAAATTGACCCACAAATCCGTACAAGTTGATGAGAATTATAAACCACATATACAAACATTAGAGTTTTAGCTCCTTTTTTAGTTCATTACAATCTTCAATACTGTTCACTTTATATACACGATTATTCAAAGAAATTTTTATATGTCCATTTATTGTCCACACATTTTTATAACCAAATTGTTTAATGGCGTGTTTAAAAGTTTCATACCGCTTTTTAGTCAGGTCCTCTTTAATACCCATCTTAGAATTGTAGAATAATTTTTTTTTGCTCAGGAAACCCTCTCTCAATGTTTCAGTATGAAACCGTATCAGAATTGGACGTTGATTGTTTTGATTTTTTCTTCCTACCCGATAACACTTCGAAATATGATCTTGATCAATCTCAACTTTTAAATTTTGACACAAATGTATTATTTTTTCATGGACAATCTCATCCTCGGACTCTGGAACTCCAAGCAGTATCAGATTTCTTGATTTGTTTTCCTGCTGTAATTGATCGATTTTCTGTTCATAATCTAGCAGTATCAGATTTCTTGATTTGTTTTCCTGCTGTATTTGATCGAATTTCTGTTCACAATCATCTAGTTTTACCAGAATTTTTTCTTCGTTCTCCGTTTTGTGTTTATTCAGCATTTCGAATACCTTCTCTGTAATTTTATCGATGTAGGAATTCATGACCTCAGCCACAGTCTGTTTAACGATCTCTTTAATTTCTGATTTATTTTCTCTCGTTAATCCCATTTCAGTATATTTAAAAAACAGGCAAATCAAACGTCTTTGTTTACAGTTTTACTTATCTCTTCAATATCTATCGACTCACGGAGCGACAAGATCAGATGTTACCCAGACGGATGCATGTGAAACAATATGACAATATGACTTTTCTCAACAAGTTCAACCTGATTGACGCTAAGCAATTCGGATTCAGGGAAGGGCTATCAACAGTAGATGCAATGGAAGTATTGGTAGAGCGGATTGTGTATACTATGAATAGTAAGATGAAGATAGCGGCTGTTTTTCTCGATTTGGCTAAAGCCTTTGACACGGTGAATCACGGACTATTAATAAAAAAATTAGAAAAATTAGGAATAAGAGGAGTTTGTCTCGATCTTTTCAGAAATTATTTGGAGGGTAGAACGCAGTGCGTTAAATTTGATAGGGTACTGAGTCACCCAGCAACAATAAGGATGGGAATTCCACAGGGAACAGTTATTGGTCCTTTACTTTTCCTTGTGTTCATAAACGATCTCCTAAGCCGCGACTTGGAGATAATTTCATATGCTGATGACTCCCTAATTTTATTCACGGGGGGCACTTGGGAACAAACATACGGGGCGGCGATGGACGGAATGTCTTTGGTAAGTAATTGGTTGACAAATAACAGATTGAGTTTAAACGTATCTAAGACTAAATTCATTGCGTTCTCAGTAACTGCTAAGGGCCAGCCAGGTTTTTCATCTTTGCCGCTCCATGTCCCAAACTGTATTAGGAAGGGATGTGATTGTCCGTCGATTTTGAAAGCTGAATTTGTGAAGTATCTGGGGGTACAGGTTGATCAATTTTTGAGGTGGGATAAGCATGTGGAGAGTTTAGTGGAGAAATTGCGTTCTTCATTCTACATTTTCTATAATTTAAGGAATATTTTACATGAGACGGCTCTGTTACACGTTTATGAGGCTTTGACTCTGTCGGCTATTCGTTATGGACTAGCTATATGGGGAGGTATGTTCAAGGGTTGTGCTAGAGCTTTAGAAACAGTACAGAATACAATACTGAAAATTATACATAAGGTGGGATGGTTGTACAATACTGAAAAATTGTACAGTGAAACGAAACAGCTGAAATTTAAACAACTATACATTTACGAATGCCTTCTGAGACAATTCAAAAAAGAAAATGCACTAGTTGAACATAACTACAATACCAGATATACATCCAATCTCGCAGTCCCTATCCCTAGATTGTATGCTATACTCTGTTCAAATATAAGCGACTACGACGTAAACAAAGTCGCGCACACGAAGGATGGGCTTCGTTCAGGTAAAGACTTGCTTTCAGGGCTCCAGGGTCGGATCGAGGATAGTTCACACAATCATATAAACTTGATATTATTCTCTGAATGGAATACACATGATTTGAATAGACAAATGTGAACGTTTCGTTCTTTTTCGTGGATGGCCCAATATACTACCTTCAGATGCAGTGTCCGTTTCTGAATTCGACATTATTGTCCGGAAAAGATAACTGTGAAATCGTTCTAAGCTTTAAGTACGATCCTGGCAGTCTTTTGGGGGCGTGAAAAGAATTATACAGCCGACCGTTTCACCAATCATATGTTAGTAATGCGCAAAACAAACCGATTTGGTTTGTTTGTTTACATTCTCTTATATTTGAACAGACTATAGTCATTTGCAGCGTGGCTTGCCCTATCATGGACCTAAGTTCTTCTCTCTGTTGCCGTGTCGTATAAAGTTAAATTTCAACCCAAAAAGAAAGAGGGACAAAAAAAGATTAATTCAGTTTGTGATGGATGAGCCCGAGGCTTTTTATAGAATACTCACAGGTTGATGCGGATGACATAATTTTGTACAGGTGTTGGACGTTCGATTTGTCCTACAATGATTCTTTCTGATTTCTCCATGTAATGTTAAATGTGATGATATCGTTTGTATTTTTGACGTGTGATTCAATGTTTGTTATTCATTAAATATGGAAAGTGTCAGCATATAAGCTATGCTTAGGCCTCGACACTTCCGGGAATTGTATACTTGAATATTTGTATGGAAGGAATGAATAAAGTATTATTATATTGTGTCAAGAAATGGTACCCAATTTTCATTGTTTTCCCTTTCTATGGTGAATTTTATGTTGTCATCTATTCTTCCATTATTAAAGATAGTTAAGAGATTTTCCACTTCTTCTGTCTTGGTTGAAATGATAAGGTCATCAACAAATTTTTTTATGAATGTTGGTTGGCAATTCAGTTTTGGTAAGACCAAATCAAGGAAATAGTCCATTACGTAGTTAGCCAAAATTGGACTGAGCTTCGATCCCATAGCACAACCTTTTGTTTGCTTATAGTAATTTGCCTTGTATACACATACGTTGTTGTTGTGGACAAACGTTATCATTTCCATAAAGGTATCTTTTTTTATTACATTTGTGTGTTGTCTAATCGATTCCCACTTATATTCCATTGATTGTTGTATAATGTTCAGTGTCATGTTCCCAAATAATAATAATAATAAGTTTATAAAATCTTAGCATTAGGACCCAAATTTAGTGTAAACACCACCCCAAATGAACTGAATATGTTAGATTTGCTGGCAGATGTCGAATGCATTATTCAAAGAAAACCAATAGAAAATCGAGATCTAATAAGAACAAAAATAACAAGTATCATCACCAACTATGTCCACAACTATAAAGACCTAATATTTCCAGAAAATAAAATGTTCAAAAAAACCAAAAAGTTCCTCAAAGAAAATCTGGATGTTATGGTAACCATAAGTGACAAGGGAAATAGTACTGTTATAATGATGAAAGAAGATTATGAGAGAAAAATGCAAGAAATACTGGACAATCAAGAAGAATTTACCAAGTTGAGTAAGGATCCAACACAGAGCATACAGAAAAAAGCCAACAAATACTTTAGTGAAATGAAAGACAAGAACATCATTGAAGAACAAGAAAAGAAAAAACTAACAACTTATAATTCTATTTGCCCAAGAATTAATGGAAACCCCAAAGTACACGAAGAGGGATATCCACTAAGACCTATTATTGCTGGAACTGCATCACCCACCGTCAACTTGGCTCAGTTTTTGGCGAACATACTGAGGAGAGCATACAATACACAAAATAGATACTATGTCAGAGGCACCTTTCATTTTGTGGAAATGATGAAAGATACGGTGTCACCACGGGGAGAAGAATTATCCTCATTAGATGTGGTAAATTTATTTGGGAACATGACACTGAACATTATACAACAATCAATGGAATATAAGTGGGAATCGATTAGACAACACACAAATGGAATAAAAAAAGATACCTTTATGGAAATGATAACGTTTGTCCACAACAACAACGTATGTGTATACAAGGCAAATTACTATAAGCAAACAAAAGGTTGTGCTATGGGATCGAAGCTCAGTCCAATTTTGGCTAACTACGTAATGGACTATTTCCTTGATTTGGTCTTACCAAAACTGAATTACCAACCAACATTCATAAAAAAATTTGTTGATGACCTTATCATTTCAACCAAGACAGAAGAAGTGGAAAATCTCTTAACTATCTTTAAAAATGGAACAATAGATGACAACATAAAATTCACCATAGAAAGGGAAAACAATGAAAATTGGGTACCATTTCTTGACACATAAGTAATCAGGACAGAAAATCAGAGGATTCTACTGGACAAATACATAAAACCATCAGCATCTGAAAGGTACATCCATTATAGGTCAAATCATAGAATGAAAACAAAAATAAACATGATCAAAGAAGCGAAGTCAAGAATAAAAAAAATATGTCACAACAGACTATGGAAGAAAAATTTTAGTCATTTAGAAAAATCACTTCGGCAAAATGGATACCCCAGAACATTAATAAGACAGATACTACATCATACAGAAACTTCACATACAATAGAACAGACAAATGCAGCAGTAAGCGAACAAGGTGTAAGCGAAGAGAGTAGAGAAAATATATGGTTCACATCACTACCCAATATAAAGTTTCTAACAACTAATCTAATTAGAGAATTGAAAGATCCAAAAATAAAAATAACAACACGCAACATAAGAAAAGTATCGTCATTATTCACCAATAAAAAAGACAAAATCAACATATCAGACCTATCAAATGTAATTTACAAGATACCCTGTCAACAATGTGATAAAGTATACGTGGGACAAACACAACAGAAAGTCAAAAACAGAATAGCTGGTCACAAAAGTGATATCAAAAACCACCCACAAAGATGTGCACTGGCATTACATGCTAATGAACAAGATCATAGACCAAACTATAGTGACGCCACTGTCCTTGACATAGAACCTAAATACAATAAACGATTATTTTTGGAGATGTGTTACATTAATAGGGAACAACAGACAATGAATAGAAAGACGGATACCAACAAATTGAGTAGTATATACACATAGTTAATTTCTGACGAATGGAAAATGAACAACAGAATATATTTGGGACCAGTAGATGGGTGACATAATGCGACAAACAAGAAGAAGAAAAATGACAACAACCTCAAAAAACTCCCAGACGCTGACATTTCGAATTAATTAAGACGTAGATAGATCAAAACAAAGTAATAAAAAAAAAATCAAAGTATTTCGATTTTTCTATGAAATTGATGAATGTACAATTTTTAAGAACGTGAACCTCAATATTTTGTAAGTTTATGTCCGTGTGTTTATGTTATACAAATTAAAACTGTTAAATGTTTTTATAGTGAAGCCCTGAGGAAGGACCGAATTGGCCCGAAAGCTTGGCAATTGAAATAAAGAGTAGATGATATAAAAGTCTCCTTTAATAATAAATGAGTCAAAATAAATCCTTAAAATATCCAATTTATTACATGATCATATCCAAAATCAATCATCAAGAAGTCAAGTTAATCAAAATGAATAGATCGTGGTCAACATATTTAACATTCAACATGAACTCTGCACTTGAAACATTCAGTAGCATAATAATAATAATAATGGTTCTTTATATATAAAATAGGAATGCAGTATGTCCCAATAGCAAAATGAAGAATTTCCAGAAATTTTACAGGAGACATGCTACGTGAAGTTTCGACAATATAGAAAATTCAGAATGTGTGATATGCAGTAATGAAATAATATGGAATACATAAATTTGAAAGAAGACATAGATATTGAGTGAAGAAAAATAATTAATTGTGTTTCAAGGCCTCTTGCAACGACAGAACTTTCTCGCAAGAATTTTCTGTCAAATTCACTGACCGAAAATTCTCTGCCGTTGTATACGATGGAACAATGGAATTTCACAGAGAATTCTACCGAAAGTAGTTTGCAACGGCAGAGAATTTTCGGTCAGTGAATTTGGCAGAAAATTCTCTGTCGTTGCAAGAGGCCTTTACATTCATTTAATAATGAAAATTGACGTATAAGAAAAAAGTTATTGTGAAAATTATGCCTTTGTGTTTCTTCAAAATCAGATATTCACCAAGAAAATTTGCAATTTAACAATCTCAGAAATATAAGGATACATACATACATATAGTATAGTAAATGAAAATTTGCTTTGTATATGCTTGAAGGATTAATCCATAGGTATACTGCAGAAAACAATCATCTAGAGTGCAGGGATCATCAAAATATCAGTAGCATAACCTGTGGTGACAAATGTCCCATCATTCAAGTGGCGATGCATTATAAATAAATCCAATAACATCTGCCCTGCAAGAGTAATTCAACATTATTTTCACCAGTAGTCAGTATTATTTATTCGAGAAGTAATCAATTCTGCATGTGAGTGTTGAAATGAATTCTGGCGAATATGAATTTTTTCCAGCGATAATATGATAAAAGAAAAATACTTTAATCTAATAATATATAAAGCATATACATATAAGAAAAGAAGAGATAAGGTAAAAGTGGAATTTGCCATTACTTAATCGTATCTTCATAAGATTACCGCACAAAAGGAATTAGGAACGGAACAGTATTCTGCAAGTCATAGAAAAAGTAATTCGTATTATTAGTACTGGAAAAAATTCTTTATATACCCAGGTTGGAAAAGCCATTATATAAACCTTGGACACTATATCCTTAGGCGATACAAACCTCCTGATATGATAGAACACCGTTGATGATAGCAAACTTCACAACCTATATGCATAGCCTATACCGCTATACTATCCATGTCCTATGTATTGTGTTAACATACTTGATCTTCTTATGTTATTAGTGCTGCAATATCACCGTTACCCCTTTTTCACTGAATCATAATGATTTCCAATCAATTTTCAACTTTTCAGAAACAAAATATGTATTCATATTGAAAAGCCATCATCCTTGTGTTCATCTGAAAACTCACAAAAATTTAGAATTTAAGAAATCACCTCTTTTGTCTTGATACTTACATAATGAATAAGTTTTCCATGTAAAACTGTTTGGACGATAACTAAAACGATTGTTCTCCATTTCGAATAATATCTGGAAAGATTCATAGATTAAGATGTGGCATATAAATTTTAAGGAATTTGTCATCGGAATGAATAAAAGCGATGATTCAAAACAAAAATAATGTGAAAACATAATTGTCGTCTCTCATCAAATATGACCGTTCTATTGCATAATTCAGAAATGAGGTTTGTTCTTTGAGAATGCATGAAAAAACTTCAGATATAATCTGGGGAGTGAAGCAGTTGAAATCTATGAGACATGGAACGCCCTATTCAGCCCCATAATACTGACCTGTTTGCACGTTTGCAGGTAGATTATCAGCAATTTTTCACCAGACCAAATAATCATAATAAAGAACGCTATGACACAATCCCCTTTCATCCAACGTAGTGAGCAGGGTCGTAGAAAGCTTTCTGTTTGCCTGGTGATGAAAACAGTACGAAAAAATCGAAAATACCAAAATCTGGAGGAAAAAATAGTTAAAACCTTTGATAACCAAATATATACATATGTATACTTACCTCCAATTCTTCTAATATACTGAACATTTTGACCATTATCTGATTTAGAAACAAATAAAAGTTTGTTGGTCGATTTGAGATTGAGGTTAAGGTGGAATTCGACCATCATCGGTAAAAGTTGAATTTAAATAGACACATATGTAAAATAAGGTTCAATCATTCATTTTCTACCAAATTCACGGCTTACTTATATTAGTTACGCGAAATACATTCCCATTCAGCACATGTCAACAAACCCGGGCTACGTCAAACTCTGACAGCGACAGCTACAATGTCAAATCGTTCTCTGTGATCACTGCAGATCGGGTGATTTTACAGGAGAAATGTCAAACTTTGATCAATTTTCCTGAAGAAATGGGGAAATTATGGAAAATATCAATACCAAGCTATTAAGCATTAACATTTCCTCTTTCGATCCGTATATTTACATCACGGCCAGGATATCTGTGGAAAAATTTTTATCGAGTATAAAATTGCCCATTTTGCCGGAATTTTTCGCGATTTTCGCGAATTTTTTAAAAATACTTCTAGATTGCCTAGAGAATAGCCCAGGTATAAATGGATTATTCCTCTTTCCGACCGTACAAGAATCTCCTCGATGTATCGCAGCTTCGCTGCGATATTAAGATTCTTCTGGACCAACTTTTTTGACAGATTCCCTCGGCCGGTCCACAGAGTTACCAGTTTAGTATAGTATATATATATAGTATATAAATCTTTCAAATCTTTTTACCGACCTCAACTTACATAAAAAAGGTGGTCCTTGAGCTTTATTACCAAATGAATTTTGATAAAATAATACCTGTATGCTCAGTGTAAATGAAAAAACTAACATCATAGATAAGCTCACATTGACGTAAGTACCCTCTAGACTCCCCCATTTCATTGTTTAGTTTGTCTTTGATCTTGTGACTGATTTGCGTATTCTAGTGAGTTATAAAATTTTTTGTTAATTTAAGATTATATGAGAAAATGATGTTTTCAGGTGCCTGATGAAGTAGCTGAAAGCTACGAAAGCTAGCATATGGCTCAATAAAGAGTACAACTGAGTAATCGTCGTTTTCCTCGAAACAAATCCCCAATTACAACACGAGTACAAGTTACCTATATATCTACAGAAAAAAAGATAATTATGGCTCCTCTCTTGGGGATTCCACAAAGAAATAGCATTTTTACTTATACTTATATGAATGTATGTATCACAAAAAAAACTATGAGGTAACAAACTTAACACTAGCCAGTGAAAATTTAGAATGAAGATAATGCTCAAAACTCGAAATAGAAGAAATAGATGTGTCCGAAATAAATCACTAAGTTTTAACTTTTATTCGACGGTTCTTCAAATCAGCCCATCGTTTCACAACTGAATTTAAATCCAAATTATTGGTCAAGTCTTTCTGACATTTCAAAGTCATGAGAGAGTCCAATCGATCTGTCGTCATTTGAGACCTCAGAGAATTCTTAACGTATTTCATAATGCTGAAACTTCTTTCATTAGCTGCCACTGAGTACCCAGCGATCAAAACAAGTTGACACAGTTTGAATACCAGTTTTAGAGATGTTTTTTTATTTAAAATATTTCTAATGATTTCCCTAATAGACGAAGGAGTTCCGTCAGGTTTTTGCATCACTATTTGAAAAATGATTTCCAATTCTGCTTGAAGGGCGAAAGGGTCAAGCAATTCACAAGGAAATGAATTCAAGACGGCATCGATATTAGAAATATCCAAATTCTCCAATTTCAATGGGAGGGAAAATATTTTGAAAATGGGAGAAAGCGTTTGTATAATATCTTCCACATTTTTGTCCAGAAAGCTCATAAGAACATCAACAATCTTGATAAATTCGACGCGGTAAAATTGCTCTATGCCAAAATTTGTCTGATTTTGATTTTTAGAGTTATACCGTTTCGGAAGAACCCTGCGACGATGATGTCTTGAAAACTCAACATCAGGATTCATATAAAATTTTTTTGAGAAAATTTTTGCGCTTTCAATCAAGTCATTATAGTATGAGATCCGGTATAAGAAATATATACCCTCATCTGTTATTTATTTGTGATAAGAAATGAATGATAGATAACATTTACATCGACACATTGCACATGGGTTGCCTAATTAAATCTGGTGCGGATAATGTCAAATTGTTAAATCTCTAACAAAGATTTTTCAATAAATTTCCCTCATCTGTTATTTGAAAAAATCGTCAAGCAGTTAAGAGAATGGACCCTAAAGGATTGAAAAAGTAATGGTTGCCTGCTTTTTTCCGGGTACAACTGTAGGGTTTCCAGGTCTGAAGAGGTGACTCGCAGTAGTGAAATTTCCCTCATCTGTTATTTGCTCGTATGTGATGTAAAATGACTGTATAGGGTTGCCTTACTCAAAAGTTGATTCAATCTAGGGTTGCCTCAATTTTAGATGTAGATTTTAGACAGGAGCGGTGACAGATATGAGTTGCGCGCTCAACTCTATGTGACAGACAAAGATTGTTTGTACAATGATGTTCCATTTATCAAAAGCACCACCAAATTCAAAAATATTGGTCAGAGCGAATGATACCGACGTCTTGATAATTTTAATGCCACTATCCACAAAATTCCGGAGTCTCAAATTTGGTTAACAGGTTGATCATCGAGGAAAATTAACAAGAATGATCAGGATTGCATAAACTGTACTGAGCTTGCAATTAAATTGGATCCTACGTTGTGCATGGGTTTGCCAGCTTTCCACGCATTTACAGGTTGTGATTACACAGCTGCATTCTATAACAAGGGAAAAGTCAAGCCTTTCAGAATATTTTCCAAACGGAGGGATTTTCAGTATCAAAAACTGTTATAACATCGATAACGCTAGATATCAGCTGTTCGAAAAAATAAATTCAACATACCATGAAAAAGAGTATTTCATAAAGAAGATTAGAGGTATGGACTCAAACATGATTCCACCATGCTGGAAGTCTCTCCAGCAGAAAATATTACGAACAACGAACGATATATGTAAATTCTATGTGGCTTCATGCAATTGATGAGAGATGTACCACACTAGATCCAAAAGACTGTGGGTGGTTTCTAGATGGTTATTTGAAGCCTAGAGGGTTCGCAGGGGATCCGACTCCTTTACAAGTTGAGGATGTACTCAAAATATCGGAGGGAAAAATAAACGAAGATGAATACGAATCAGATTTTCTAGTGGCCACTTCTGACGAGTCAGAAACAGAATAAATTTTTATTGAGTTATTCTACTAATCAAAAAAAAATATATACTTTTTCAATAAATAAGTGTTCGATAATAATTCTATATTTTTGTTAATATTTAGTCCGATTTAATTCAATTCATAAGGCGCTTATGCTATTATATATAATGAGAAAAATCATCATCATAGGAATTCCCTTCATCATTGTCTGTCACAAAGACTTGAGCGCGCAACTCATATCTGTCACCGCTCCTGTCTAAAATCTACATCTAAAATTGAGGCAACCCTAGACTGAATCAACTTTTAAGTAAGGCAACCCTATACAGTCAGATATAGAATAAAATAAGCTTTCATTTGACATCAGATACGATCAAATAACAGATGAGGGTAATTTCACTACTGCGAGTCACCTCTTCAAACCTGGCAAGCCTACAGTTGTACCCGGAAAAAAGCAGGCAACCATTACTTTTTCAATTCTTTAGGGTCCATTCTCTTAACTGGTTGACGATTTTTTCAAATAACAGATGAGGGAAATTTATTGAAAAATTTTTGTTAAAGATTTAACAATTTAACATTATCCGCACCAGATTTAATTAGGCAACAGGTGCGTCAAGTTGGTGACACACCCCCCGAATTTTGGTATCAAATTGTTTTGGGAATTTTGTGCCCATTTTGTGCCAATTTGTGCCGTATGTTATGAATTTTGTGCCCATTCCGTTCTCGAGATATTTCAAGTTTTCCAAGTGTGTCACCAACTTGACGCTGTGACACACTTGTGGAAATTTGAAAATTTTTTTCTTTCGATAAATTGTGCCCATTTTGTGCCAATTTGTGCCGTATGTTATGAATTTTGTGCCCATTCCGTTCTCGAGATATTTCAAGTTTTCCAAGTGTGTCACCAACTTGACGCTGTGACACACTTGTGGAAATTTGAAAATTTTTTTCTTGCGATAAATTGTGCCCATTTTGTGCCAATTTGTGCCGTATGTTATGAATTTTGTGCCCATTTTGTGCTAATTTGTGCCGTATATAATGAATTTTGGGACCGTTCCGTTTTAGAGATATTTCGAGTTTTTCATGTGAGTCACCAACTTCACGTTGTGACTCACATAAGGAAAGCTGGAAGTTCTTCTTTGGATAAATTGTGCCCATTTTGCGCCAATTTGTGCCGCATAGTATAGATTTTGCATGCTTGCAGTTTTTGAGATATTTGAAGTTATTCCTGTTAGATGAATAGAAGTATAGTTTATCCAAGAATGATTGACATCAGAGCAGGCCTTCATTTCTAGTTACAAAAAAGTAACTAAAAATTTTCTGTGCTTTCATCATAGATATAGAAATAACCAAAAAATTTAACGATATTTTTTTAGAGGAAGGAACTTTGAACATCAAAATGTTCCCAATTTTCACATACGATTACCAGCGTGTGAATCTGTATACCAGCAGTATATTATTTTCATCTTGTATTGATACATTTTTGATCTTACGATCAATTATAGGAGCATACAGCCTGGAAATTCTGGTTTGGTAACGAAAAATATCGTGGGTGATTAAATAGCACGGTCCTTTTCAATGTTCAATATGAATATTCGCTAAACCGAAAAAATCTTGTTAATAATTTGAAGTGTGTGACTGCAATGTGAATTGATTGGGAAATTTGCAATAGATATCAAGACACTAAGATAGAAACAAAACTTAACCAATGGATCTATTTAATATATGAAGAATTTTGTCATGACATTGTAACTTTCAATATTTGTGAGCAATGAAGGTGTAAAATATGAAATATGAAAAATATAAATATTCCTATTATTCTGTTTCAACAACCACAACATGTTATTTATTCCTCATCTGGGCAGAACTCGTCATATTCATAATGAAAGGTTTTGTCAGCAATATATCATAACATTGCTCATATTTTGACTAATCTTCTCTCATTTCTTTTTCTACGTGCTCTGTGCAGGCTTTCCATTTTTTAGCTGTTCACTCTTCAAGAGCCTCATTACAAAGATATTTATTTCACTTGCTCAATTTTTTGCCAAATTTGTTCGAAACATTAATGACAGAACAAAATGTCAGTGTTATTTCCAACACCAACCTGAATTCTGCAACTCAAAATATTACTGAATGGGCATTACCAACATAGTTTCGATTTTCCAAAGCCCCCCGAGATGTCAATCATTCTTGGATGGACTATAGCAGAATTCAAAGACGAGCGTCAATTCCATGTCATAATATTATGTGATCATTTTAAAGTATGAGTTGTTGAAATGGCAGACATTTGGTGAAAACAACCAAATTTCAATGATTCTACGACATTTTCACTTAGAATAATCAATTCAATATATAATAATTGAGTTGATGAATTAATATATAAGTACAGGTTTATCGAATACGTTGACACATCCTCAGTTTCAATTATATATTAGTAATATTCTACCTCAATCCATAATGAAGTATATTACGATTCAATAAAACAGACAATACTCATAAAAATATATTACTTTATAAATCCTTCAAAACAAATGAAAAACAACAAGAGTAACAAAACAAATGAAAACATGAATGTAACGTGAAAAATATAAATTGTAGCTAAATGAATATGAAACCATCGAATCGCAGGATGTAAAAATCAATAAATAAGTATTTATTGTTGACTTCTCGGTGATTTTTGTCACTTTCTCTCGCATATCATCGTACGCTTCCCAGTGATTATTATTGCGCCTACAAACTGCCCAAAAGTTGACGAGTTCTGCCCAGATGAGGAAAAAACAACATGTTGTGGTTGTTGAAACAGAATAATAGGAATATTTATATTTTTCATATTTCATATTTTACACCTTCATTGTTCACAAATATTGAAAGTTACAATGTCATGACAAAATTCTTCATATATTAAATAGATCCATTGGTTAAGTTTTGTTTCTATCTTAGTTTCTTGATATCTATTACAAATTTCCCAATCAATTCACATCGCAGTAACACGCTTCAAATTATCAACTAGAATTTCCAGGCTGTATGCTCCTATAATTGATCGTAAGAACGAAAATGTATCAATACAAGATGAAAATAATATACTGCTGGTATACAGATTCACACGCTGGTAATCGTATGTGAAAATTGGGAACATTTTGATGTTCAAAGTTCCTTACTTTAAAAAAATATCGTTAAATTTTTAGGTTATTTCTATATCTATCATGAGAGCACAGACAATTTTTAGTTACTTTTTTGTAACTAGAAAAAAAGCTGCGACTGGACTTTCAAGGCCTGCTCTGATGTCAATCATTCTTGGATGATACATCTATTCATCTCACAGGAATAATTTCAAATATCTCAAAAACTGCAAGCATGCAAAATCTATACTATGCGGCACGAATTGGCGCAAAATGGGCACAATTTATCCAAAGAAGAATTTCCAGCTTTCCTTATGTGAGTCACAACGTGAAGTTGGTGACTCACATGAAAAACTCGAAATATCTCTGAAACGGAACGGGCACAAAATTCATAATATACGGCACAAATTAGCACAAAATGGACACAAAATTCCCAAAACAATTTGGTACCAAAATTCGAGGGGTGTGTCACCAACTTGACGCTCCTCACAAACAAAACTCAAAATATCTCGAGAACAGAACGGGCACAAAATTCGTAACATACGGCACAAATTGGCACAAAATGGGCACAATTTTTCGAAAGAAGAAAATTTTCAAATTTCCACAAGTGTGTCACAGCGTCAAGTTGGTGACACACTTGGAAAACTTGAAATATCTCGAGAACGGAACGGGCACAAAATTCATAACATACGGCACAAATTGGCACAAAATGGGCACAATTTATCGAAAGAAAAAAATTTTCAAATTTCCACAAGTGTGTCACAGCGTCAAGTTGGTGACACACTTGGAAAACTTGAAATATCTCGAGAACGGAATGGGCACAAAATTCATAACATACGGCACAAATTGGCACAAAATGGGCACAAAATTCCCAAAACAATTTGATACCAAAATTCGGGGGGTGTGTCACCAACTTGACGCACCTTTAGGCAACCTATGTGCAATGTGTCGATGTAAATGTTATCTATCATTTATTTCTTATCTATACTAATATTATAAAGAGGAAAGATTTGTATTTTTGTTTGTTTGATAGGAATAGGCTCAAAAACTACTGGACCGATTTCAGACATTTTTTCACCCTTAGAAAGCTACATTACCCCTGAGTGACATAGGCTATACTTCTCACCCGAAAAAAATAAGGATACCCACTATAACTTCAATAATTACAAAAAAATCAGCCATAATCAGCTATTTTCACGTGCGCTGCAAAAACCGTAAGACTTACGGGGATACAATGATGACGGAAATGTACCTCTTAAATAGTTCTCCAAAAAAGTCCGCGACAGCATAATATATCTATCTCTCAAGATTGACTTGCTATTACCTGTTTATGGTAATCAGATGTTTTCCAAAATTATGCACTATTTGGGAGTGAGTTTTTATGAATTGGGTATTGATCCTCATCCAACCTAATACGTTATTTATCCCCAGTATTTAATTTAGAACGAAATTGCTCTTCACATCATAGAATTACATCGAGTACAACAAAAGCACCCAAACAACACACAAACATCTTTTGAACATTTTATAGACGACATGAAATGGATTATTAGATTATCCATAAAACATCAAAATGTATTGAATTTCTAACCTAGATTCGACGTAAAAATGTCCGCGAGATTTACGTTGAAAAATATTACTTTTTCAGACGTCTATTTTACGTAAAAAGAAGTCTTTCTATAACAAGTGAAATTTCTGTCTTTTTTTAGTTTATCCTAACTTAGTATCACGTTTGACATGTATTAGACGTTTGAGGATTTATGTTATTGTTATGACTCGCTTATGTCTATATATCATTAGATTTTTGTCGTTTTTTTTTATCAACAATCTGATAATATATAGATGATCCGAAAAACATCCACACTCATGACCTCTGAAATATATAACATCATAGATCTTTTTTGGAGCATTGTCGTCATGATCGAAATTAGACGTCTATTAGACGGAATATTATTGATGAACATAGTTGGTCATATTGTACACGTTTATTAGATGACATAAGATGAACGTTTGTTCAATGTCCCTAAAAAGTCTTTGTATTGAATAGTTTTTGACATCTAATTATTGTCAATTCCGAAACAATATTGATGTAATGATTTGAAAAACATCATATTAATGACCTACTGATTAATTCCATCAGATTTTTCGAAGAAGGGAGTTATATGGTCTAAAATTTCAAAGAAAATTGATATTTGATCGTTTCAAGATCATGGTTACCCTGAGGAGATTTGGTGAGAGACTTCAAAAGTATGCAGATATAGATTTAAATTTCATAACTTCTGAATATTTTTAAATATTATTGCATTTCCATCAGATCACACTGTGAGTATGAAAAGGGTTTCATGTATTTTGTTTCTCGTTTCATGTTTCTGTGGTGTGCGGTCCGGCTAATTATCAGATATAATATATTATTATCTACACAGTTGAAATCTCTCATATCAGTTAGGAAAGCAAAAACAAGTTCTGATATGAAAAAATAAAAAGGTATATTCATAATAATAAAAAAATAAATAAACATAATTCAAATGTATCAAAAATATAAATTGTGTCAGTGACCAATGTAGTCGAGACAATTTGTTTAAATAAAAAATATATTACTGTGTCGTAGGTACTGGCACTTCGTGAGGATTTGCTCTTCGTTGTCTCATATTCGTATCGTTGGTTTGCAAGGCGTAACTAGTCTTGAATTTCCTTTGTTATGGTCGTGTCGTTGAGATCTGCCGTGTTTCACTCTCGAACAGATTATAAACATCAGCCTCTGGAACCAACACACAAATCAAAATAAGTAATTTTTTTTTTGCAATTAAGTACAACTTTTGAAAACAATCACAACAAATGCTATATCTTAGAATAAAAGAATATCAAATTTTTGCATAAAATTATTTTAGTTTTTTTTCAAACGATATTGCGTTCAGTTTTTTATAAGAAATAGAAAGAATTGAAAGTTTATGAATACAGAGTGTTTTTTTTGAGATTTCGACCTATTCATAATAATATGACCTTCGAATACAACATCAGAAAAATAATAAATGATATTTTGAATTCAAGATGATCAAGAAATGTCAAAAAGTGAATGTGAATAATCTGATAATTCCAAAATCGATAAAATTGCAATATTGTTTATTAAATCTATCTTTCATATGAATGCTTCATTTTTTGACATTGTATATTGAGTACTTATATCCAATAAATATCCAATTTTGAAACGATATATGAAAAAGGGCAACATTCTACACAAAAATGGAAAACGCTTATACCTACTGCTATAATTGGGGTTCTAATGGTTCAATTATTCATACAAAAGTTTTAATTCGAACATCGAGTTACGAATTACATTTGGACTCTAAAATGATCTGAAAAACATCTGAACATTTCTTCGAAGATTTCAAACTCTGGAGATTCAATTATTCTTCAAATCCTGATTGAATCTATTTTGTGCTCGACTTTTTGACTAAAGTGTTATGGTAATATCAATAGATTTCTTAGATAATATTCTTTCCAAGTTATTTATTCAGAAAAATATTACCACTATGATAGGGACTGTTATAATTTCAGCCCTACGAAATCTCCAACGCAAATTATGAAATTCTATAATTGGAAATTTCAGATGATCTTGAAATATTTATCCTAAACTATTCGAAAAAGATTTCGAAACCGATCATCGTGTAAACTATAAACATATTTTCAGAAAGAGTGGATTCAGGTATTATATTCCTGGGATAATATCTGAATAAACAGGGTATTCAAAATAGTGATAACAGACATAACAATTCAATGGAACGGTTATTCAAAAGATATCATTCAATAGACTCTTTCAGATGATCATTCTATGAAAGGTTTCAAATTTCTTATCACAATTTACCTACCTAATTCCTAATAATTAATCATTAATTAATCAATATATTCTCCAGTAGAACACATGTTATAGGTATAATTTACAGGGCTAATCAAAAGTTATCCACTAGTGAACGGTTATCTGAAAGATATCATTCAATCGACTTTTCTAGATCATCGGACCATGAAAGAAAACAAATCTCCAATTTTATAATAATTAGCATATCTCAGTGCTACCACATTATTCGGAGGAACACATTTTAGGTACTACACCGGGAATAATAGGTTCCTATATAATTCAACATTACATGTTCACTTTTGAACGGTTATCTAAAAAACATCATTCAATAGATCTTAATAGATGATCCATTTATGGAAGATATTTTCATTCAAGATCTACCATAATCCCTATTTTGCTTGTATCCAAAAATGCAGGTTAGTTTTTGAAAATTATAAATAAATCTCATTTTTATAATAGTGAGCTAAATGATGAAGAAATTATACTTACTGGAACTAGGTACCATAAGCAACATTTGCACTCATCTTCTTCAATTGTGACAGCACTCATCACTAAATACTATATTCACTAAACTACGGCGAAAGGGAAAACAATCACTATTCGACTTGACCTTTTGACGAAGCAGTGTTCTAACGAAATGACCAAGTTCAAATGTCTTCCTATCTATAACCCTGTCCGGCATCCGCTATCCCTGTATGAACTTTAACATTCGGCGGTACGGTGGTTCGTTACCACGTGATCGAGGCCGATATAGGTGTTCACATATCGCTCTCTTTTCTCATCGTGATCGCATAGATCACCTATTTTATATTTTAACGGAATATGGAAACACGCTCACATTTGAATAGGTGCTATTGAAGTTATCGATTTCGTTTTTTTAAATTTAACTAAGATACCGAAATATTAGAATTTATATTTATATTTTATTTCCAGAGCACAATATGCGTCATCTGACAAGATTGCCAGATATAGAGTATTATCTCTTGATGATTATTAATGCGATTCTGATGTATTATGTATCGAATTAAGCAGACAAAAATGGCTTTTCTAATAATACTTTGTTTCCAATGCATTTACATCTGAAGAAAAAGATTATCATTCCGAAAATATTGAAGGCTGAAAAAACTGGGACTTTTTTGGGAGGGAGGTCAATTTTTCCCTGATGTTGGAATGAAAATTCAACGATGACATTTTCACTAATTTTGGACGAAACTGATATAATAATAAAAAAATTACATAATATAATATGTTAACAAGTGACACAAATTTATACTAAAATTGATATTTACAATAAAAATGTGAAAAAATATACCTAGTGCGCCATTTGAAAAAAAAAACATAATGAATGCTGAATGCTGGAAATGACAACCTTCAGCCAAAATATGTGAACGTAGTTTACATGTCATGGATTGCCGTGCACGTTCAAGGATTTCTTTTAGTCACCACCTTTCAGGGGTGATATCTCGAAAAGGGATGGTCTGAGACAAACAACCTGTATGTCTATGCGTATCTGCTTGTCGAATTCATACCTAAATAAATTTTTATTTTCAATATGATATTATTGAAATTGTAGCATAGCATATCTGAAAAACATCAACAAATGGCTCATTTCTCTATTGCATCAAATGGATATTCTTCTCGTATAAACATTTTAAAAACGTATGGTCGAAATGCAATATTTCCATCAACATCTTAAAAACATTCATAATCATTGGTTCAGAGACTTTATAAAAATAATACTTCTTAAAGATGTTAATCAATTCACAATTCTCTGACCTTTGAAGTTAGATATTTTATTTATGTATTCTAGATGACTAAATTATGTCGAATAATTATGTCTAAAATCGATGTGGCATGGCATATCTATTACACGTCGAAAAGTTATTCTTTTTTCGATAGTATCAATCAGATATCTTATAAACGTTTAAAAAACGTGTGGTCGAATTGAAATACAATTATCGACATATTTGGGACATACAAAACCGTACGTTTAAAGACAATATATACAGTATATATTTAAAAAATTTCAATCAATCTACTGTTTTATGACCATACGAGTTAGATGTTTTATCGATGTATTTTAGATGACAAAAAAGAGCCAAATCTGGATGTCTAACATACGTAAAACAAAAGATGTCCATTGAACGTTTAATAAAATACCCCCTCCACGATTTTAAAAATTTGATATTTAATATACGGCTTTTAAACGTGTAATCAAAAAGCTATACATTTTTGGATATCTGCAGGATATAAAATTTTTTTCAGGTCTTCGATAATGCATCTAAAGGATGTCTTCTAGACATCATGTATAGAAAACATCTTATTTAGATAATCTAATTTCAATCAGAATTTAGAGCAAGATGGTTTTAGATCACTTTTGATATCGATTAGATGTCATTTAGATGTGTGTGTGTTGTTTGGGAGATATGGCAGGTTGAAGTGTTGAAGATGAAACCACCGCGCCGCGTGAAACAAATTTCTACACGGGCGAAGCTGGGATGGCCTGCTTGTCACTAATAAATTACAGATGAGGGTATATATTTTTTATACCGGATCTAAGACCATTAATTTCATTACCAGATCGAATTTGATTCAATATTTCCTTAGCCCCATTTATTTCCGCTATTGCATCTATTATATTGAAATCAGGATTTTCTAAATATTTCGTTACTATTCTGAGTTTGAAAAAATTGACTTTACAAAAAAAAGACAACAAATGAAATCGAAGTTTAACATACTTTTGAAGAGAGCTAACGCTTTTCCTCGAGTTAAACCGATTGGGCTGGAATTTTGTGAGCAAGTTTAATTTGAATGACAATACACGATAAGCTGCGTGACGTCATCCTATATCCAATATGGCGGTATTCGGTATCAAATGAAAGGGCTTGTTGAGAGTAACTCGATAAATAATGTTGACGTCATTCTTAATCTTAATCCAATATGGCAGAACATCCAAGATTGCGGAATAGTTATTTTTTATGCACTTCTGCAACAAGGGTATCAAATGAGCGGACTAGCCGAGAATAACTAAGAAACCTAGCCGGCGATAACTTGAAAATAGAAAATGAATCGAAAGCAAAAAACACCATTTTTTGAGAAGAGCTTCCATTCAAATGCTGCTATAAAACGAAAATAAAATTTTCATTTGAAATTTCAACTATCAACTCATAACCTCATTATACACAATTTATATGATCGTAAAAGCTTGTCGCGAGGTTTAAGTATGTGCCTATAAGTTTCAACTGTATTACCATTCTGCTGTTTATGCTGTGATGCAAACTGGCTTTCTACCCTGTGCAGACAGTTCATTGCATATTCTCCAAACTTAAAGATCCCACCCCTATGAGTTTGAGATCCAATGTTATATATAAGATCCCATGCAATGATGGTCCAAAATGTTATATCGGAATGACCAAACAATACATAAAAAATCGAGTTCGCCAACATATATACGACTTTAAGCCTATTAATGAAAATAAAAATGAAAAAACCGCCCTAGCCCTCCATCATTTTGTAGATAAACATGACTTCAGTTTTGAGGACTTTGAAATTCTTGACTGTGAGTGCAACTACCAAACAAGATTATTGAGTGAGATGATCCAAATTTCAATTAATGATACCGTCAATTTGAGAACCGACGTGTCCAATCTGAGCGCGATATATAGCAGCATTTTACATAAATATAAACATCCAGATTGATTTTCCTCACCCGAACATGCCAACAATCCTTATCTTTGTCAGGACACCTGTCAGCATGTTGACAGATTTCATTCGGTAATTTGACTGGGAATTAATAAACGGATTTTAGGATATTCCATCGAATTTTAAATCATATTACTACATGTTGTTAATTTTTATGTTTTCTTGACCCATGTCTAATTCAGACAATAACAAGATCAAGACGAAACAGCCCAACAAAAATTCACAAGTATTCATGAAGAGGTGAAAATATTCATGTGAAAAGGTATGCTCGTTGTGTTTTTTACTGCCCTTTCACTTGCACTTGCAATTTGTACATTATTTGTTTTTACACTTGATGATTTCTCTCTGAGCGAAGTTTCATTTTTTTTTAGATATGTTTAAGTGTGTTAATAGGTGTTATTTTTTATGTCTGAGGATTCAGGATTGATAAGTTCTCATACCGTTGTTTTAATTTGTGTGTGATGTTGAAAGAGTTAGTGTCGCTGTTCTTACCCTCGATATTATATTTTAGCCCTGAAGAAGATCATAATAAAGTGATAGAAACGTTGGCAATTTACTAAGAATAGTTTATTCACCTGTCCTTCCACTGCAAAAACAGTAACCTGAAATCTATATCTAAAGGACACAATACTTCTTACATTACATATTTTATTCTACACATCTGTGTACATATTTATAAATTATTGAATTCATCTCATTTTCCAATAAAACCTAGGTATTTACGTAAATATTCGAGGATGTATAGTCCATCCAAGAATTATTGACATCTCGGGCAGCTTTGGAATATCGAAATTAGGTTGGTAATGCCCGTTCGCATTTTTCCGTTCCCTATACAGTCAGCGCGACAGGTCGCTCTCTCAGCATACATTAATTCTCACGAATGCCTAACCAATCAAATTCACTCGCTTCCAAGCCGTTATTCAGATCCAGAGCCGGAACTAGGATTCTAGCGCCTGTGGCAAACTTTCAAAATGCGCCCTTGAAGAAATTCATTTTTCAATAAATACATGTTTTTCATAATTGACATTTATTGATTATATTGTGAACTTTTGAAGAACTTTTTATTCACAATAATCTCCCATATTTCTTAAAAGGTAATGAACAAAAACTCAATCAATAAAATGAATAGAAAACGATAAAAAAATTTCCGCAATTCTCCTATTTTTTCAGAAGTACCCCTAAGAGCATCATTATTCTTAACACAGTGAAGAATCGCATCCAAGATAACCTTCAAGATATGCCTCCATTTCTGTTTCTCATCCATGATCATTTTCTCCAAATGAATCCGCCAATATTCTAACTCCGTTCAAAACTTCGCAATTTTATGTAGTTTTCGTATGACTTAAGGGGCAGTATCACCTTCTGAATCGTGGTAAATCTCCATTCAAAAGTGGTCTCTTTATTTCACGAGTAAGGACCCTAATTTACGATGTAGAGACTTGATTTTTTTTTAAATTGAAGTTGAAGAACGTCCCGAGGGCAAATAGTTTTCTTTTTTTTCGATTCAATTAGTTAGTCATATGTAATACCACTAGAGATGGAATTTTGCCGGCAAAATTTCTCGATTGTAATATGAAAGTTTGTTGATCGGAAATTTCGCGAATGACATTTGTATCAAAATCACGAGCCGTCAGGCGAAATTTCCGACAACAAACTTGAATATTACAAGAGAGAAATTTTACCTGCTCAAATTTCATCTCGAGTGGAATTCGGCTTGACTATTCCACGAGAAAATAGGGTAATATGTTCACATTTGACGCGTATTGCGCTATTTGGCAAATTATAATTCATTTTTAACTAAACCACTAAACGTTGTTTGTTCTCTCTATGATATCTATTTCCGAAGCTATCTATGGATTCGAGAAACGTCAAAAATTTTGTCGCTGAAAAACCAACATGTTGGTTTTGCCGACTTGAAAATTTTTTCGGGATGAAACGATCGTTGCTACGGAAACTTCCTCACTAAAAATGAAAAGAGTGGAATAGTCAATTAAAAAAACCAGGGTATTCGTTAGATCTGGGGGTTATTGAATATGTTTTTCGTTTTTCATGGGTACAAGCTATATTTTTGAAATAATAATCATGAAAATTTTTGTAGTTTAGGTATAGAAGATTAAATTAATGAGGGCAAATAGTTGCGATTTTTTCGATTCAATTAGTTTTTCAATTAAAAAAAAAACAGTTTGAACTTCAGCGTTTTGGAAAACTACACTTATTGTTTTTTTTTCGACGGTTATTCATCATTTTTTGGAAAAAATAGCAACTCGTCAATTCAATCTTCTACAAACTACAAAAATTTTCATGATTATTATTTCAAAATAATAGCTTGTACTCATGAAAAACGAAAAAGATATTCAATAACCCCAGATCTAACGATTACCCTGATTTTTTTAATTGAAAAACTAATTAAATCGAAAAAACGAAAACTATTTACCCTCGGGACGTTCTTCAACTTCAATTTAAAAAAAAATCAAGTCTCTACGTCGTAAATTAGGGTACTTACTCGTGAAATAAAGAGACCACTTTTGAATGGAGATTTACTACGATTCAAAAGGTGATATTGCCCCTTGAAGAAATCTCATAACGGGGTAGTGATGGATTGAGATGTGGCCAGTCTCGATAGCCTGTAGTCCAAAAATCTTTTTTTCCAGAAAAGAGCAAGCAGGGAAAGCAAAATAAAGCATCCATCCTCTTACAATAAATAAGCCAGTTTTTGTGCAACCTATCTCCATTTGGCAAAATCTTCAAGAATCATTTTTTATCAAAACGTCGATCACCGTCACTTAAAGGATAAAAGTCGAGATCATCGCCTAATTCAGAAATATTTTGATATTATTTTTCGTAATTTGCCATGTTGTAGGGTCATTGAAATCAACTAGTTCAAGTGGTTCCTTAGTAACTCCTGATTCTTCGAAAGAATTTTTTTTTTCTGAATCGTCCGAAATAGAATAGTTAAGTTCTAATTGTTCAGTACTTGAAGAAGTAGAAGGAATACTTTCTGCAACATAGGCGTCATTCGCGGAATCACTTCTTGTTGGGACAATAACCGCTTCACTCTTGAAGTAATTTGAGATATCACTTGTGCTTTTTTTAAGTTCTGATAATTTTTGATCTCTGATATTTCACATTTTGCGCCCCTAGGTCGTTTGCGCCCGTGGCAAATGCCTCCTTCGCCACGCCCACGTTCCGGCTCTGTTCAGATCGCGCGTTTTGTGGTTTTGTCTTTTGTCGTTCTTCAAGAATCAATCTGATAGTGAAAACGTTTGGAACTTGGAACAGTTTGATTTTTATTGAATATAATATCTAGCAATCTCTCATTATGGACGCCAAAGTAAGTATTTGCATGGTTGTTGTCTTGCTGAAGTTTCATATAAATGCTCGACTTCATTGCAGAGTGAATCCACTTGCGGCATATTTATATTATGTGGAAAAGAGTTTACCAGCGTATCAGTTAAGAACTCCGGACAATCCACAATGATGATTCCGCTAAAGTGGCAACATATTTTGTGTTCTCTTTGTTCTACTCATGAAAACCAGGAAACGTTTTCTACATATATGATCATTTACATGATCATTTGAGAATGATTCATGATGTACAGATCAAACAGAGTGTTTTGATTTTCGGGAACCGAGAAGAATTTAAAACCTGGCGAGGAAAGCAGAAAAGTGTTGATTACGTTTTGGCGAGGACTAAAAGTATGAATAAGGGGTTGAGGGGGAAACAGTAGTTAACTATTATTGTAACAGGAGTAATTACAGAGGTATGTTCTGAATATTTTCTATGTGAATAGAAACAGGGAAATCAACATTGTCCATTTTATTGTTCTGTAGTCTATTTTTCTACTTACCACTGTATGGAGTTTCGTTTTGTATATAAATGATATTATTACAGATGTATTGTTTTCTTCTTTCTTACAAATAATAAAATATACTTTTTCAGTTTTTATTCATTATTTCCATTTGAAACAATATCAAACATTGTTTCTGTATGATTGATATTTCTTACATTTCCTCCATCCAAGAAAAATATGATACAACATACAGTTATATTGTCATATTATATATGTGCTTTTTCTAAATGGGACACCCTCTATATTTCTACATATTTCGATAAAGATAACTCTTCCAAAACTATAGCATATTTTGATGTTTTTCTGAAATCACATTTCAGAATGAACCTCAGGTAGACTTTGGTGAGTGGGACTGACATGTTTCACAGCAGAAAGGTGAACACAAGAATACGAAAATTATAAGAAGTGGGACATATGATAGTCCAACATTCCAAAGCCTACTTATTCAAGAGATAAATTAAAGTATCTCAGATATGACTTCTGAAAAATATCAAGTATGCTATATATGTATTTTAATTTCAAGTTCTAGTTTCTATGAAGAAATATATAAACATATGTGTGTCTCATTTGAAAAATTTTCATTTCTATATCTCAAAATATCAGTTTGCAGTGAAAACAATTAGGTAACATACTCGTAAACAAATTGCTTCAGTAATGTTTTTACTGAAATAGAACATTTCTAACAGAAAGCCCCTATTAGACTACCGCATTTTTGGTATCAAATTTCGTACGATCTCTCAAAGGTGAGAGAGAATTCCGAAGAATTCTTAAGAAGTCTCTTTGTCATCTTTGACAGTTCGTACGAAATTTGGCACCAAAATTATGATAGTCTAATACGGCCTGAAGGGAAGTCAGAATAATATCTCAAACATAATTACTTCGTACAACTCCCGTGCGATAACTTATGTGCCGACACCTAGCGAAGCAAATTAATTTCAAATTCGCGCCGAATTGACCACGCCCACCATCGTGCCATCATGCCTAGCCAATCGGCTAGGCATTCGTGAGAATTAATGTATGCTGTCGCTCTCACCGTATAGGAAACGGAATGCGCGATGGAACACTCCGTGTCCTAGCAGATATGCGCGATGTGCTCACTGCCCTAGTCTCCTGGGTGCCGATGGGACAAATTGCAAATTATTAATAAAGTTTTCTTACTTTCTGTATAGGGTATTAAGTAGGTAGAGTCTACCACATTTTTCCTCTGTGAACATTGTTTACGCGGATTCCCTGTATATAATTATGCATGTGTTTCGTTTTTCAGATCGAGCATGTGTCCTGCAAAATATGAAATTAATACGTATTTAGATTTGATACCGTTCGGATTTATGATTTTTGCTAGATAGTTTTCTCGTTGCAAAATTGTTAGTTTTTCCCGATATAGTTTTCGGAAGTTTTCAATTAGTAAGCCGCTTTTCATTTGTGGATTAGTGAAGAATATAGTCGATTTCGAACTATTAATTGTGTAGTGAATGATAGCACTCAAGGATTAATTATCTTCTCTTCTTTTCCTGTTTTTCCCCATTATTTTTCCACTTCCCTTACAAATCCCTTTCAACACAAGAAGACAACATCGTTGGACCATCGGACCATCCTCATTGAGAGTTTGGGTAAGTCAATCAGTCCACTGATACCGAAGTACCCTTTTTTGTATACGTGCTCGAGTTTTTGAATTCAATCAATTATCTATATTGATATAAGGAAAAGCCCGAACATAGTTTTGATCCAATCGGACCGGATATTCAGAACCTTTAGTTGAATATAAAATTCATTAGTTGGTGAATTTCTTTTTTTTTAGTTTGTTTTCTGGAAAACATATTTGCAGGTAGCACGCATTGTATTTTTTGCCGTCGTCAACGTTTTTAAGTCGCATAGTATCACATTGTAGTAGTCATAGAATATCTTAGCGTCGTTTTCGCAGAGCGCAGACTCTCAACTGTCAGTTTCAGGCCTTGTTTATCTTGTCTATGGTCAAGTCAAGTCAACATACCCTGTAAAAGTCTCGAACGCAATCACTTTGGTCACTTAATTAGCACTTTTAGATTATTTCATAGCATTCTTTTCTATATTATTCTCTTTCTTCGCATATCAAATAGTACTTATTGGTAAAATGTCGAAAAATAAAGATGATAGTTCCAATAGCGGAAATGAAAACATGGATCGAAAACTTAGAGTTTTAGAAGCAAAGAAGGAAATGCTATTCCAAAGATTTCAAAAATCATATAATTATATTCAGGATCTTCAGAAACCTAACGTAGAAAAGTATTTTAGGATTGGTCTCAATAATTTAGAATCCTCGAAAACTCAAATCATAGAAGTAGTTGAAGAAATTAATTTATTAAGTTTTGAACTTAATCCTGATCATATACCTAATTATCGAGTAGTAGAAGCAATAGAGGATATGTATTGTCATATTTTAGAGGCCTCGAAAATGTTAGCACATAAAACCTCTTCGAATTCTGACACTACTGAAAAAGAAAAGGGAATAAATGTCAAAGCTCAACCAAAACTTCCAAAAATAGAACTCGTGGAGTTTGCAGGTGATATCAAGACGTGGCCAGTTTTTTATCAGAACTTTAAAAGTTGCATTCATGACAACAAGGATCTAGATGATTCCTGTAAAATTCAATATTTGCTGGGAAAGCTTAAGGGTAGAGCCCTAACTTTGTGTTCAGGTGTAGCACCATTAGCCGCCAATTATACTACTATCTGGAATATTTTAGTTGATACATTTCAAGACGAACGTTTGTTGGCCCCATCATATTTGAAGTCAATTATGGAATTCAAACAACTTCATACAGAGTCTTTTTCAAATTTGAACTCATTTTTAGAAAAGTTTGATGTTTCGGTTAGCGCTTTGAAACAATTGCCCATTCTCGATCTTGCGGACTTTATTCTTGTTCATTTATCATTGACCAAACTAGATCCCATTACACAGAAAACGTTTGAAAGCAATTTAGATTGCAATGAAATTCCGACATATGAAAAGATGATATCATTTGTAAAACAACAAGCAAAAATTCTGGGTAGAACTGCTTCGTCAGGTTCTAATAGTCATAATATAGGTTGGAATTCTAATCAAGGAAATATACCGAAGGCTTCTACAAAGCCAAAGATAAGTTACTCCTATCATAGCTCCTCGACTTCTGATAGACCAGTCGCATTCTCTTGCCCTATTTGTGATAGGAATACTCATCCAATAAATAAGTGTCAAAAGTTTTTGAGCTTGAACCCCCACTCTAGGTATAAGCTTGCACGTGAGAATGCATTATGTTTAAATTGTCTCAGTTCAAAGCATAAAGTAGTTTGCTGTCAATCACAGAATAGTTGCAATGTCTGTAAGAGCCGTCATCACTCTTTACTCCATTTTCCATTTGAAAATATTGATCGCACCGGTGAAAAGAATGCTGTAGAAAAGAACGCTTAAAGCTTAAATTATCTCGCGGCCTTGAATTCTGCTCAATCACGGGAAAACGAAAATTTCACAACTTTGTTACCCACTGCAGAAGTTTCAGTTTCCTTACCCAATGGTAGGAATCAAATAATAAGAGTGCTGCTTGATAGTGGTAGCCAGGACAATTTCATTAGCATGAAATGTTGTCGCCGACTTGATCTTCCTATATTTAAAAGGGAAATAAATGTTGTGGGAATTGGATCTTGTTCCAAACCTATACAGGGCGTTGTTCACAATGTCACTATATCCTCACGTTTTGATCCCACGATAACATACATACTTGATGCGTTAGTAATCAATGATCTCACATTGAATTTGCCCCTTAAAGGAGTACCTCTTGAAAATGTTAGGTTCCTCGATGGAATTCCTCTTGCAGATAGCAAATTTTATAAGAATTCGGAGATAGATGGAATATTGGGAGTTAGTATTTTCGGTAGAGTTTTGAATGATTCAAAATTAATTAACAAGCCAGATTCACCTATTACGTTGAATACGTCTCTTGGATATGTCGTAACTGGTAAAATGAGAACATGTTCCTCAAAATTCGAGTCTAGTAATACGGACACTGTCGCTCTATTTTCTACTTCAAAGGAGGAATTGAAATTAGAAGAAATTGTTAGAGAGTTCTTCAAATTCGAGGAAGCACCTGATACTCCTCATATTAGTCCTGATGATGTAACGTGTGTGGAGCATTTTCAATCTTCATACGCAAGAGAGCCTTGTGGTAGATACACAGTATTTTTACCTTTTAAAATTGATCCCAGCAATTTGAACGATTCTTTCAAACCGGCTTTGAAAAGATATTTATCCTTAGAGAAAAAACTCAATTCATCAAAGGATCTCAAAATCCAATATAGTGACACAATAAAGAATTATTTAGATCAAGGACATTTACGAAAAGTTCAAGAATTAGATAAATACCAATTCAATTTCGAAGGAAATTCGCCTTATTATTTTATTCCGCATCATGCCATATTTAAACCGTCCAGTGTATCGACACCTGTACGCGTTGTGTTTGACGCTAGTATGGAGACTTTTCCGTCCATGCTGTCTTTAAATTCTTGTCTATACACCGGTCCAAAACTACAAGTCGACATTATAAAAATGTTCTTAAATTTTCGATTATTTCAAGTAGCTTTCATAGCGGATATTTGTCAGATGTATCGGCAGATCAATGTAGCAAGGGAACATCAGAAGTTTCAACGCATTTTGTGGCGTTTTTCTCCTGAACAAGCTTTGGAGATTTATGAATTAACCACGGTGGCGTTCGGTATTAAAAGTTCTCCCTATTTAGCGTTGAGAGTTGTTCAACAATTGGCCTTAGATGAAGCTCAGAATTATCCTGAAGCTTCCAAAATAGTGCTTCGCGACATGTATATTGACGATCTGACTAGTAGCATTGACGATGTTGAGAATGCTCGGAATGTCTTTTCAGAAATGATTGCACTTTTTAAATCAGGTGGATTTGAAATCACAAAGTGGTATAGCAATTCTTTAGAATTTTTACTCTCTATCCCACCAGAAAAACGTTCACCAACCACCTTCGATTTTCATAATGACATAATGAAAGTTTTGGGAATTCAATGGCACCCTCATTTAGACATGTTATTTTTTAACATTAATTTAGGTGATAAACCTCCTCAAAAGTATACGAAAAGGTACATTCTTTCACAAATTGGTAAAATTTTCGATCCCTTGGGTATACTAGCGCCTGTAATTTTATATGCGAAGTTATTTATTAGAAAATTATGGTCGATCAGGTTGAATTGGGATTCAGATCTTCCTAACTGTCTTGCCAATGACTGGATTCAGTTTGAGGAAGAATTGCCTTTGTTGAAGGAAATACAGATTCCGCGGTGGTTAAGAGTAACTGGGAATTCTTCAATTTCATTAATCGGTTTTGGTGATGCCTGCTTAACTTCTTACGGAGCAGTTGTATATTTACGTGTTGTTTCTGGAAACGATGTTCATGTTAACTAAATTTGTTCCAAATCCAAAATTTCACCATTGAAAGTAGCAGCACTCCCCCGATTAGAGCTCAGCGCTTCTCTACTATTGTCAAAATTGTTGAAATATATTCAATCAATTTATATTTCACGTTGTAAAATTGATAAAGTTATTGCTTGTTCCGATTCGAAAATAGTTTTGGGTTGGATATCTAGATCTCCTCATACATTGAAAACTTTTGTGGCCAATAGGGTTTCGAAAATTCACTCAAATTTGCCACTCCATAATTGGTTTTTTGTTCGTGGAAAACAGAATATCGCAGATGTGGTGTCTCGCGGTCTTACTCCCTCAGATTTCGTACGACACAGTAAGAATTGGTTGACAGGACCAGATTGGTTACATAAACCCTTACAAGACTGGCCGTTAGAATCAATTGATACCCTACCTTTGATAGAAAACTTGCCGGAGGAACATGTCGTATCATTAGTTCTTGTTAAAGAAGATCCTAATATTTTTCTTGAATTCATTTCGAGATTTTCTTCGTATTCGAAATTGCTTCACAGCATGGTGTATGTATTGAGATTTGTTAAGCTTTTGCCATGTTCAAAAGATATCACCAATTTAGATATAGAGGCGAGTGAACGTTACCTTATAAAGGTAATCCAAACCACTCATTTCAAAGAATTAGTAAACACTTTGAAAGCCGATAGATTACCACCATTTTCATTTCGACATCTTTCACCGTTTTTAGATGATAAATGTTTGCTACGTGTGGGTGGCCGTTTGGTCAACGCTAAAATTGGATATGACTACAAACATCCAATAATTCTCCCTAAGAAATCACATTTTTGTACCCTTCTGGTAGATTACTTTCATAAAAGATATTTGCATACTGGTGCACACTTACTGTCTTCCTTGTTGCGGAACAAATTTTGGATTTTATCATCACGTAATTTAGTACGACAGAGAGTAAGAGCATGTAACGTCTGTTTTAGGAATAAACCTAAACCAACTTATCCTCCTATGGCACCCCTTCCATCCGTAAGAGTTACGGAGCAAATAAAGCCATATCTTTCAACGGCTGTTGATTATGCAGGCCCTTTTCAAATAACTTTAACTAGACATAGAGGAGTAAAGACTCAAAAGGCATATGTGTGCCTATTTGTATGTATGACAACTAAATGTATTCACCTTGAGTTGGCTTCTGATTTGTCCACCCCTACTTTTTTAGATGCTTTAAAGAGATTCATTAGTCGCAGAGGTCCAGTGAAAACAATGTATTCCGATTGTGGAACGAATTTTATAGGAAGTAAGAGATATCTATCTGAGTTAGATGATTTCATTAGGTGTTCTAATTACACTGAATCACTCAAAAATGAATTGCTTAGCAATAATATCAATTGGAAATTTAATGTCCCTTTAGGTCCGCACATGGGTGGCCTCTGGGAAAGTAACGTTAAGAGTATGAAAACCCATCTTTTTAAGGTTATAGGAACACAAGTTTTGTCATATGAAGAATTTACCACAGTACTTACGGAGATAGAAGCACTTTTAAATAGAAGACCGCTTTGTAGTTACGTTAGTAATGATCCCTCTGATCCTTCAGTGTTGACCCCTGCTCATTTTACACTTACTTCGCTTCAAAGTCTTCCCGCAGTTGAAGTTATGAATCTCAACATAAATAGACTTGACCGCAAACAATTATTGGACAGAATTGTTCAGTGCTATTGGCGCAGATGGAAACAAGAATATTTACATCAATTACAGACGAAATCAAAATGGAATTCCCCTTCGAATCCTGTTAATGTTGGCACTGTTGTGGTAGTCATGAATGAATCCACACCACCGTTGAAATGGCCCATCGGCATAATAAAAGAGACTTTTCCAGGTAAAGACGGAATAATTCGGGTTGCTTCTGTGAAAACTTCACAAGGCATATTCAAGCGGCCTATCGTAAAATTGTGTCCATTACCGACGCAATGATTTTATGTCATTCATTTTATCTTCATAGTTATTGATTAGGATTATTGCGAGTAGATTCTTATATGACAGTTGTCATTCATTTGTTTTTTCATTTTTCTATTTCTAAATTTTTTCAAAATTCATTTGTTCTTTTTGGTAATTCTGCGACTTACCAACGTTGGGGAGGATGTTTACGCGGATTCCCTGTATATAATTATGCATGTGTTTCGTTTTTCAGATCGAGCATGTGTCCTGCAAAATATGAAATTAATACGTATTTAGATTTGATACCGTTCGGATTTATGATTTTTGCTAGATAGTTTTCTCGTTGCAAAATTGTTAGTTTTTCCCGATATAGTTTTCGGAAGTTTTCAATTAGTAAGCCGCTTTTCATTTGTGGATTAGTGAAGAATATAGTCGATTTCGAACTATTAATTGTGTAGTGAATGATAGCACTCAAGGATTAATTATCTTCTCTTCTTTTCCTGTTTTTCCCCATTATTTTTCCACTTCCCTTACAAATCCCTTTCAACACAAGAAGACAACATCGTTGGACCATCGGACCATCCTCATTGAGAGTTTGGGTAAGTCAATCAGTCCACTGATACCGAAGTACCCTTTTTTGTATACGTGCTCGAGTTTTTGAATTCAATCAATTATCTATATTGATATAAGGAAAAGCCCGAACAAACATTTTTGTAGTCGCGGTTTTTTTTCAGCAAACCTTTAGTAAGTCGACCATATTTTCATTTTTTTTCAATCATACGTACTCTTTTTTTGTAAAATGCAATCATAAAAACAATCTGGAAAAAAATGAGAAAACATGTGGCGTTTTTCTTGTCCGACAGATGAAAATCGACGATTTTTTTGAGTAAATTCATTAATATTTGTCGGACAGGAATGAATTTATATTTTAGAGTAGATTCGTTTCATAGAGAAAACAACTGTCCACCCCATAAAATGCGGCAAATTCTTAGTCTAGTTGAATATAATGGTTTTGTTTCAGAATCTTTTTTCGTTTATTATTGAAATGAAACAACTTGTGACGTACCCAGCTAGGGGTAGGTTCGGCCAATCGTTATGCAGTTAAGGATGGTGAAGAATAATACCAGGCAGACTCATCAAAGGGGTTTATTTCTTAACCATACTGGCACAGATGATAATTCACATTCAATGTAATTGTTTACTACCGACACTAACTGTTGACTAACAAACATTCAATACGTACATGCTTCTGAATGAATCACTCCATGAATCTCCCTAGCCAATTGATATATATATATTTTATAAATGTTTACTTGTTTTAATAACATTATATTTGATAAACATAACTGGCAATGATGAGACCTAGAGCTCTGGCTTTACGTGCCGCTGTAGGTCTAAAGGGAGGTCGCACTAATCTTATTATATCACGTACGAAATATACAGGGTGTTCCACATACTACACCTTCCCCCTTTGAGAGAAAAAAAAAATTTTTATACAAATGTAAAAAATATTTTTTTTTTACTTATCTAAAGCTTAATATCTATATCTATAATACATATCACAGTCTCAATGGATCTTACCTCTACAAAGTTTAATACAATATTTATCTAACTAATTTTTCATTACATTTTTTGTGGAAAATTTCCGATTTTACCTTCACCAAGTTTTCTCTAGCATCTTTCTATGCCGTTTGCAACCTAAATATTAATCCAAGAGTTGTCAAAATTGTAAATTAGATCTACTCGGTTCTTTAAATTTTGTGAAAATCTACTAGGTTTCAGAAACTGAATTAAACATGTCTGAATGTCCACCGGTTGGAAGCATGTGAACATCGTTCAGAATGATTTGCCTTCATCTTCGATACGCGTTACATCTCGTATTACATTGATTTTAAAGGACATTCCCTAGAATTTCATTTTTATATTTTGACAACATATTCAAAAATTTTATATTGCTAGCTAGCTTTATGAGGTACAATTCTAATATATTATTTTCTGCGCACAATTTTTCCAGTTTCCTCAACGATGTACCTAAGTCTTACGCCGATCGGATGTCCTGGTTAATGAAAATAATTTCTGAATTCACATTATATATTAAATTCTCATTGTAAACCTCTGAATGTTGATTTTTCAAATTATGCAATTCTTTTTCTGAAAGTGGACTTTACTCAATACTTTTTACTGGACGTTTTGAAACTTCGACAACAACAAGGTGATCAATCCTTTTGCTATCGGAGACATTCGTCTCGTATTGCTTAGAACCTAATTCATTTTAAATACGCGATAAGGCATGTGCTGAAAAAATTTTCTGAAACTTTTACATAATGACCCGTGAAGTTATACTCTTCTAAAATCAAACAGAATTTGGTTAGTCTGCTTGACGAATTTTAATCATATTGAACAAATAAATCCGAGGTGTTATTGTTTTCAGAATGATTCGTGAACTGGTGACCGAGACCTTGTGCGTAACTATCTTACGCTGACATAAAATTTTGTTTCGGTCAGGGGTCACGACCTCGATTTGAATGGTACGAATTTTCTTTCTGATCAAAATCACCATGATTCATTTGCGATGCTTTGAGAAAATTTGGTTCCGACTTGACAATTTACATAATTTTGTTAAATTTAAATCTTGATTAATTCATTATTTACCCTATCGGCCCGTTCACTATGTTCTTGCGGATCATTTTTGATGTTTTCACACCATTTAAGTCAGCAATTAGTTCATCACTACTCACTTCACAATCAGACATAATGGGGCATACGAAATAGTTCTTACACTAATTCCTGGTGGCTTCTCCTGGCCTCGAGTTGTATCCTCGGCCCAATCGGCTCCATGGGGCAATAATGATCTCGTCTGGCTTGGGCTGGTCTGATCCCATCTTGGCTTGTATTAAGAATTGTCAATGAAGTCACATACCCATATCCAAATCCTGATGAAAACCTTCTGGACCCTGGACCTTTAACTGCATAGATCCTGGCAGGATCGCCATGTGACGTACCCAGCTAGGGGTAGGTTCGGCCAATCGTTATGCAGTTAAGGATGGTGATGAATAATACCAGGCAGACTCATCAAAGGGGTTTATTTCTTAACCATACTGGCACAGATGATAATTCACATTCAATGTAATTGTTTACTACCGACAATAACTGTTGACTAACAAACATTCAATACGTACACGCTTCTGAATGAATCACTCCATGAATCTCCCTAGCCAATTGATATATATATTTTATAAATGTTTACTTGTTTTAATAACATTATATTTGATAAACATAACTGGCAATGATGAGACCTAGAGCTCTGGCTTTACGTGCCGCTGTAGGTCTAAAGGGAGGTCGCACTAATCTTATTATATCACGTACGAAATATACAGGGTGTTCCACATACTACAAACTGATTTTGATTGAAAGTTTATAATTCAAATTGTTTACTGACATTTTGATTCAAATCTAATAAAAAACAATGAAAATACTCCTTCCTCACATTAAATTCGTTGTAACAAGACGAATGGTATTCAGTAAAAGTATCACACTAATCGTCAGGTGAAATGACATCTTTATATTTGTGATTATGATGTTCTCTTGATGCCAAGAATATTTTGCACAGTTAAAGGATGACACTTCCTCCTTTTTCGTTTTAAAGCCACGGATATATTTCATATGTTCGCACAAAAAACACTCCATCATATTATATCGGCAACAACCACTAACTGAAATTGCCGAACTTTATTAGTCGGACAGCTGGATGATAGTATTCAGCACATCCTTCTTAAATGGTTCTCAAAAAACAAATGTTTATTTGTAACATGAGGAAAGTTATATCCGATAATAGTATATTGTTCAATGAGCGGTAATTTAAGTCATAACACACGCAGATGAATTTTGCAGCCCAAGCCGTAAGGCGAGGGGTGTAATCAAGTGTCAAGGGCGGATTTACGGGGAAGGTGTACTGGGGGTAACTTTTTTGTCGGACAATTGCTTTTTCGTATACTTCATATGGTTGTATCAACCGATTCTGAAAAATTCGGGAGGGTATTAATACTTTGAAAAAATGCGAATTTCATTCATGTTTATGTTGTTAGACAATCATGTTCATTTCTCCCAGATTGCATTTTACAAAAAAGAGTATGTTTGATTCAAGAAAAATGGAAATATGGTCGACTTACGAGAGGTTTGCTGAAAAAAAACCGCGACTACAAAAATGTTCACAGAGAAAAATGTGGTAGACTCTACCTAATAAAGCTATACAGAAATTAAGAAAACTTTATAAATAATTTGCAATTTGTCCCATCGGCACCCAGAAGACTAGGGCAGTGAGCACATCGCGCATATCTGCTAGGAAACGGAGTGTTCCATCGTGCATTCCGTTTCCTATACGGTGAGAGCGACCTGTCGCGCTGACTGTATAGGGAACGGAAAAATGCTGCCCGTTCAGTGATATTTTGAGTTGTAGAATTCAGGTTGGTGTTGGAAATAACACTAATATTTTGTTCTGTCATCAATGTTTCGAATAAATTTGGCAAATAATTGAGCAAGTGAAATAGATATCTTCAGAATGAGGCTGTTGACAAGTGTACAGCTAATAATTGGAAAGGCTTTCCATAGCACATATAAAAAATGAGAGAAGATTTATCGAAATATATGGGATGTTGCTGACATAAAATCCTTCCTTATAAACATGATGACGTTTGCCCAGATGAGGAAATAACAGTTGTGGTTGTTGGAACAACAGTAGGAATATTTACATTTCATATTTTGCACCTTCATTGTTCACAAATATTGAAAGTTACAATGTCATACAAAATTCTCCATATATTAAATAAATCCAATTGTTAAGTTTTGTTTCTGTCTTGATATATATTACAATTTTCCCAATCGATTCAGTTTGCAGGTAATCGTATGTGATAATTGGAAACATTATTTTTTTGTTGCTATGATGAAAGAACAGGAAACTTTTAGTTACTTTTTTGTAACTAGAAATAAAGCTGCGACTGGACTTCCAAGGCTTGCTCTGATGTCAATAATTCTTGGATGGACTATAAATTATCATATCAATCACGTCACGTCAGAATAGCCTGTATTCACCTTTAGTCACTGTCGCTATGAGAAAGGAGAAAAAAGCATTTTTTTGTCAATAATAATAACTTTATTCAACCATAATTTGCATATTCAAATATTCAATATCACAAAACTTAAGCCTAAGGTAAGAACAAAGTGCTATCCAAGATAAACATCGACCAAACTACAAATTACAACTATATTATACCATGAAAGAAAATCTTGTGTATGGTAAGTTGTTACGTTATAAAATGTTCGAGTTTGAGCTTCTTTTTTTTTATTGCTGATGCTACAGGTAATGAACGACAATGGATTATAGACAATTTATTCTCACCTATTCAAGTAATCAAAATAAATAATTATAGTAATAAATCATTCAACTTATGAAACGAAAATTTTGCTGCTTCACACCATATGGTCAGGCACGAACACCGTGGAATTGAATGGTATCAAAAGGCTTAAATTTCCAATCCAAGGAATGTTCCAGGGAAAATTTGCCGGACAAAATGCCAGGATAATACAAATTCTTACGTTGACATACGACAGTGTAAACATAACCGCATAGCAATTTTGAATTTTCACTTGTTTTCCGATCATTTAAAATCGGCATTTTTCTGAGAGTGGTGATTTTGAGTGTTATTTACCCTATGTTGATCAAGTTTTCCGGAGGGGGGTAAAGTTAACAAATCTTTAATATTATTCTTTTTCACAATATTTATCATCAACCCAGTTCATTGCGCATATAGATCCCCCACTATGAAACCAGTTTTGTCGACTGGATGCGCACTTCTCTGAATGCTACAATTGTTTATTCAGTACTGAATTCACCTTAGGAGGTATCACTCAGGACAGTTTGCTTTCAACTGGAGCGACGAATTTACTTCGCGCTTAACAAAACTTTACCTCTGTTTTTTTACCTACTCCCTTTTATTTCTTTTTATTTCCTTTTATCCGCGGCCTACCTGTATTTGTCTTTTGAAAGTCTCTCATAAGGGCCCGTGAGAGTGAAGCGAGTGACCTTGTTTTGTTTTCCTTAAAATAGTTTTGTGCGCTTCTCGAGAACTTATTATGTCTGTCTGCTCTATATGCGTTGGATCTGCTACTGATTCAGATTCCTTAAAGTGTGCTATTTGCAAAAAGATATTCCATGCAAAATGCGTTAATGTCAAGACAAATGATCTTGATTATTTAAGAACAAGTCAGGACCAGTGGAAGTGTCAATCCTGTATACCAAAGAGTCGACTACGTAACTATTCCAGCTCTTCTCAAACAACCAGCCCTAGTCAGAATCTTGACCAACCTTTAACAATGAAGCATTTCAATGATCTAATGCAGGCTATTTCCGCTATATCATCTGATCTGAATAGTTTGAAGATGACTCATTCCAACATCATCGCTGATATTGGAGAGATTAAGGCATCACAAACTTCTCTTCAAAATAAATTCGATTCAATCGGGAAGGCAATTGAATTGCATTCCGACACACTCGCAGATCATAAGAATTTAATAGATGAAAATAGTGATAGAATAGAGAAACTCGACTCTTTTTGTGGTGCAATTGATACCAGGGTCGCTGCTTTATCTGAAAACGTTAACATATTGCAAATGTCTGGTGTTCCTACTGCTGAAGCTACACCTGCTGCGGAGATGTTGGAAAGGATGAAACGTTCACATAACAACCTCATTCACGGGTTTAATTCTTCGGGAAATATGAGCGAGGATTCTGCATTCTTGAGACATTGCGTCGATGAGGTCGTTCCTGGCTCATCTGGGTTCATTGTGGATACCAATAGGATCGGAAACAATTTCTAGAGGATCTGTTTCTTTGGTCCTCAGGTTGTCTCGCATATTTTGAGGAATAAGAATGCCTTATTAGGTCATCGCGACTTCCAAAAGGTGAAGATCTCCGATGATACCACTCCAATGCAGAGGAAGTATTTGAAGGGTTTGAGAGAGGAGTTGAAGACCAGACAGGGAAAGGGGGAGAAGAATATCACTATAAAATATATACGAGGTGAACCTACTATTGTTAAGTCCCCAAATACTCAAAAAAACTAGATAATGATAGATCCCCCACACTTAATCAATGGAATTTCATCTATACAAATATACAGTCACTTCATTCGAAATTTTGTGAGTTATTGACCTTCGCTAAACTGCATAAACCTCTTATAATCTTTCTTACGGAGACTTGGCTGGGGCCAAACATACCTGACTCTTTATATGCCATACCTGAATATTCAATCTTCAGATGTGACAGTGTCACTACTGGGGGTCATGGTGGTGTCTGCATATACATACATTCATCTGTATGCTCCAATTTTACGATAGCGGTAAACTCCCTTGCAACGCCAGGAATTGACAATATGTTTCTTTCAATCTCGGGCACATCTTTCTCGATGAATCTTGGCTGCATATATCGACCCCGTCCCTCACAACATGAGAGCTCTGTTTTCGATTACATGGAGACTTTGTCACATTCTAGTATCCCTTCGATTTTCGTTGGCGACTTCAACTTACCGGACGTCATTTGGCCATTGTTGCCTTCCAGTTTACCTAACCCCTCTTCACCTTCTAATAACTTTTGTTCGATGCTGATGCGCTCAAATCTAACGCAGCTAGTGGATCGCCCACTCGTTATCGGGTTGGTCAGAGACCTCCACTTTTAGATCTAATTCTTGTGAACGACAGAGACCTCCTTTCTGAGATATTGCACAACCCTCCTTTCGGTCTGTCTGATCATGTCACATTATCCTCCACCATACAATTCACTGCCTTCAAGAAATTGCAATCCAAAACCATTATAAGTTTTCTTGAGCTCAATCGTGATCTCCTTCAGGTGGATTGGGAGGCGGAGTTTCGGGATGGGTCGGTTGACGATATGTGGATGTTCTTTTCTTCAACTCTGAAGTCCCTTGTGACCGAGCACTCCCGCATTATAAACAATAATAATAATAATAATAATAATAATTCTTCAAGGGGTCGAATTATCCCAGAAGATCGCGATGTGCACAGCAGGCTGTGGATTTGCAAACCTATCACATCGTGCGGAAATTTCTGAACTAGTGGGAGGAACTGAAATGTTTTTTCACTGGTTCATATAAGAATTACCAGCTCAAGCTGAGAACGGGAGACCGATGAAGAATAATAATAATTTTTATTAATCCTTTTAGACATACATTGATGTATAAGACACGTCAGCAAAAAAATAAAGAAAGTAAGAAATGAACCATTATTACAACATCAAACAAAATCAAATTTAAACAAAATTAACATCATCCAAATATTCCCCCATACCATAGTATGCTTTACCTAGTAAAATACATTTCAATCTAGTCTTGAACACAGAAAATCCAAGCTGTCTCATCGCAACAGGAAGATGATTGTACAACCTTATACCCTGAAAATATGAGGAAGACTCATACTTGGATGTTCTGTGTGAAGGTACAAACAATGTTGAAACATTCCTTGTTCCATATTGGTGACCATCGGAAAGCTTGGGAAGCTCCGCAATATTTTCTTTCACGTGGATCAAACATTTGTATATATACAAGCAAGCTTCAGTCATAATCCTGTTTTTCACAAAAATCGGTTCGCATGAAGTCCTTGGATTCAATCCGAATATAAGGCGCAAAACTCGTTTCTGAGCTAACAATATTCTCGAAACATTGACCGAATTACCCCATAACATTATATTGTAATTCAAATGTGAGTGGAAAAGACTGTAATAAATAGTGATTAAGGATTCAGTGGGTAAAGTACCTTTTAATCGACTTAAAGCAAAGTAGGCTGAATTTAGCTTTTTGCTTATGTAATCGATATGGTCATGCCATCTGAGTTGTTCATCTACTACCAATCCCAGAAATTTGATGGATGATTTAGACGTAATAGTAATATCCTCATACTCGAATGCAAATATTTCATTTCTGGTTTTGAGGTTGAAAACTACCCACCCAGTTTTATCAATATTGACTATAACAGAGTTCATTTTACACCATGTTGCGAAACTCCCCATCAACATACTACACTTAGTCAACAGTTCATCACGTGATTTGGCAGAAATTGCAAACGAAGTATCATCTGCAAACATGATAATCCGTTCTGATATTATGTGGTCAGGAAGATCATTGATGAAAAGGAGAAATATCAGTGGGCCAAGTACTGACCCCTGTGGGACTCCTAGAAGGATTTTGAAATGATCCGAAATAAAATCATTAATTTTTACGCACATTATTCGGTCGGTGAGAAAAGACCTAAGCCATTCCAGGAAGATACCCCGAAAGCCCAAACTATACATCTTTTCCAATATGAAAGTAAAATTTAAACAATCGAACGCGCGTGACAGATCAAAGAATAGTCCTGAGACCCACAAACCTTTGTCCAAACAACCATAAACATACTCAACGAACGATAGAGCAGCAGTTTGCGTAGAACGTCCGGAGCGAAAACCATGTTGGCTACTTTTCAAGAGCTCGAATTTAGAGAGATAATTTATCATGCGATCATAGACCAGTCTCTCAATCACTTTGGAAAAAATGTTGAGCAAAGAGATCGGTCTATAATTACTAATAACAGTTGGATCGTTCTTTTTTAAAATAGGTATAACCGTGGACAATTTGAGACAATGGGGAAATATTCCGCCAGAAACGGAAGTATTAATCAGATAAGCGAGATGTTCAGCTATGGACTCATTCATCGACTTCAAGAATCTAGCAGACGCCAAATCAGTACCAGTACATCTGTTGTTTTTCAGATTGGTGATTGTTCTTATTACTTCGCTCTCAGTAATCGGAAAAAAATAAAATGTGTTTTCGGTCATTTTTGAGGATGTACAGGTCACCGATAGAGTAGATCCGTAACATTCAACAAGGCTTTCTGCATTAATAGTTGTAAAATAATTTCCAAAAGCAGATACAACACTGGCGATTTCCGAACAGATAGATCCGTCTACATTAAATTCATTTGGGTAACTTGTTCGAGTTTTCCTGCCAGTAGTGCGATTTACTATGTTCCAGACAGACTTATTTAAATTCGTAGTTCGCTCCAATATGCCCTGATGATATTCATACTTAGAATTTTTCAACAGCAGTTTGTAATCTTTTTTGCACTTTTTGTACATTTCAAGAGATTCATTAGATTTCTGGTCATCTATTTTAATTTTTTTCATTGGACAGCATTCTTCAATCGTTGAATTTATTATTTTCAAGAAGTGATAGAAGCTATTGTCAATATTGGGTGCATCATAAATATTCGAAAAATTTTTCTTGGAGATCACAGATCTGAGCTTTGAGAGGTTCTCGTCCGAATAGTCCCTAATAATTCTGTGATCGACTTTCTTAATTGAATCAAAGGACGCGTCTGGCATGAAAGTGAGTAAGATGGCCTCATGGTCGCTAATATGAGGTTCAAAAACGTCACTCGAACAGCTTTCAGGAGTAGCGTTTGTCAAGATGTAATCTACCATTGACATTGAAGTGTGGTTATTAATGTTAGTGTATACTCTGGTGGGCTGAGAGCAAGTAACTCTAAGATCGAAGCAAGTCAGTATATCATCAAGTAGTTTTTATCTGTTACAATTCGAATTGAGATAATCAACATTAAAATCAGCGCAAACGAAAACTAATTTCGCAACTTTGAAGCAGCGCTCCAATATTACAGACAACTGGTCTAAAAAAATTTCAAAATTACCAGAAGGTGATCTGTAGATACTGAGAATACATATATTTTTATCGAACATTTTGATTTTGATGGCACAACATTCACAGTGAATTTCGGAGCATAAATTCGAAATTTCCAAGTTCTTGAATAGAATATCTCTTTTAATAAATAACAAGGAACCCCCATGAATTCTATTCTTACGACAATAGTGAGCAGCAAGTGAGTAACCCGGTAATGTAATACTTTCAATACTTTCACTGTTACACCAGTGCTCAACAATACTTAAAACAGTAGGGGAATGTTCTTGAATGAAAACTTCTAACATATCTAACTTATTAGTGATGCATTGAACATTAATATGTATCATCTTGAGGTATGAATTCGGTAAAGGAGTAGGTTCACCTACTCTTTGGTGCTGGTTTGAGGATCTCCTGTTGAAGACTGAGTGGGGATCCTTATTTTGTGAAAAAACTGGGAAACTCGTGTGCCATTAGGCCATAAGTCTCTTCTCCATACATCCTTCAAATTATCCTGGTTGATAGTGACCTTCATTGACGCATAAATATTCGGATGCCTTGACTTTTGCGGTTCACAGACGACCTCAGGAAATTTCTCAGCAAGAACTTTCTGGATCTCTTCAGCTTTTGTTTGGGGTGCCAATCTGGTAACATGAAGGGACGCAGACTTGGACACTGCTTGGAATTCTGTAATTTCTCTATTTTGTCCTACTACGTACCTTTGTTTTCGTCTCCGGTGTACTTTAGTCCATTCGTGTTGGTTATTACCATCAAATTTTTCAGATTTAGCCAGAGTTGAAATTGACGTACAATCTGCTGCCTTGTTTATGTTTTGATCGGCGGGCATGTTATCTTTCAGCGAAGTGGGAGTCGTTATCAAAACGGAGACGTCATCGGTGCGTGTCTGTCTCATTCTCGTATTTTCAGGTTTCTTCGATATTAATGAGTTCGAACGAAGAATGTTATGACCTTGAGGTTTGGAATTATTGGACGATTCTACTTTGTTCTCGGGACGAAATGATGATCTATTTCCTTCGTGTTTTGCGATTATCTGTTTTTCCAATCCATTAGAATATTCCATCTCAACAAGGAGTTTATCCAAGAGTGTCCTTTCCCTTTTCAGGCACTCGTTTTCCTTGATCAAAGGTGTTCGATCCAGTGATATTTGTACTTTACAATCATCACAAACCCAGAAAATATTTTGATTTTCATTGAAAATTTTACACCATGCATCTTTAATAGATGCACATACAAGGTGAAATTTAGTTTCACAAATATAGCAGCGTATAAACTTCGTATTCACGATGAAGTTATCGGAGCATCGTACACATACGTGTTCACTATTCGCCATCTTAACTAATACTGTTTTTCCATCAAAACCCTGGATTACACCCGGTCTACAAAGAATGATTCGCTTAAAGAAAACTTTATGGCAACCTTTTACACGCAGTGAACGAGATACTGATTATATGAAACACAGAAGATTCTCCAACGATCTGGGTGACAAGCTCAAACGAGCAAAGCAAGATTACGAGGCCAAACTTCTGGATACTCAAACTTGCAAAAAGAAATTTTTCAAGTATGTGCGCAGCACCCTGAATACTAAAGTTTCCATCCCTATTGTATGCGATTCTCTGGGGAATTTGTGTCAGAATGAGAAACAATCAGCAGAAGTTTTAGCGGATTCGTTCGCCTCATCTTTCTCCGAGGAACCATCTGGTCCACTTCCATCAGTTTCGGCACCCAGATCTACGGTGGAGCTCAGGGAGGTGTCTTTTTATGCGAATGATGTTGAGATATACCTCAACGATTTGGATACCTCATCTGCCCCTGGTCCTGACGGGATAACGCCATACCTACTCAAGAATTGTTCTTCAGCTATTGCTCTGCCACTTTCATTGATTTTCAACCTTTCTTACGAAACATCATCTCTACCTAGAGAATGGCTTATCGCATCAGTCACTCCCATTTTCAAGAAGGGTTCTAAGACATCTGCCTCTAATTATAGGCCAATAAGCCTTGAGTCCGTCATTGCCAAGGTATGCGAGAGGATGATAGTCTCGGAGATTCTCAAATTCGCCATTGAAAATAATATAATCCCGGAGAACCAACATGGATTTTTACCAGGGAGATCAGTCATCACGAACCTCCTCAAGTGTTTAGACGATTGGACGAGAGCGCTCGATTCTGCCATACCAATAGATGTCATCTATCTCGATTTTGCACGGACCTTTGATAAGGTCCCACACTGACGTCTGCTTGCCAAGCTGGAAAATATCGGAATTCGAGGAGGTCTCCTTTCATGGGTTAGGGCATTTTTGTATGCACGTCAATTTTATGTCCGGGTCGGTGGTTCTTTTTCCACCTCTAGGCCTGTTAAAAGCGGAGTTCCTCAAGGATCAGTGTTGGGACCGATTTTGTTTCTCCTGTATACTTCCGATTTACCTGGAATGCTCTCGTCCTCCGTTTCTATGTACGCTGATGATACGAAGATTTATGGAGCTGATAAGGGCTCCCTACACCGAGACCTGCTCGTCATCCAGCAGTGGTGTGATGATTGGCTCTTACCTATTAGTACGGAAAAGTGTGCGGTTATGCATATGGGAATGAAGAATGTCCGGGAAAAATACGTCATCAATGGGGCGACTATTTCTGACTGCTCCAGTCATGTTGATTTAGGGGTCGTCGTAACTGAGAATCTGAGTTGGTCAGACCACATTCACAATACATGTACTAAGGCCTCCAGAATGCTGTATCTCCTGGAAAGAGTATTCGGAAAGTGTAACATCACCACTTGTCGCTCTCTTTATACATCATACATCCGACCAATAATTGAGTATGCCGGTCCAGTTTGGGATGCAAGATTGGTTGGTGACAGGAATTCCTTGGAAAATATACAAAGACGAGCTACCAGGATGGCTTTTGGTTACCAGCGACCTAGTTACGACGACCGGCTCCTTATGATGAATCTACCTCGCTTCGAGGATAGACGCCTGCGAGGAGATCTCATAATAACTTACAGAGCGCTAGGGGGAATGTTTGGAGTGGATCTCTCTCATCTGTATGACCTTAACACCAGTCAACGTCTTCGTGGTCACGGGTTCAAATTGTATCGTGAAAATTTTCACCACACGGCTAGGGAGAATTTTCTTCCTAATCGTGTTTTTCATCCTTGGAATCGACTTCCATCTGCAGTAGTGAATAGTGAAAGTGTAAATTCATTTAAGAACAATATGGACCGATTGTCATTGTCAAATTTGATACTATGAAACTTTGCACTGTGTGTGTCTGTTTTGTTATTTTTGAGCCTTATAGATTTCGATCTTGGCTCTTGATATAAATAAATAATAATAATAATAAAACCGCACGGGTGTGGTGTGGTTTCTGCCATGCCACATGGGGGGTGACGTCCCCACGGCCCGAGTTACCTGGGCCACCAAGGGTGAATGGTGGCAAACCCATGAAAATGGAGCAAACATTAAGCCTCGGAGAAGAGTCGCTGCCTGGGGAGCGCCAGGGCATGTCCGGAGCCGACGCTGGACATGACAGCATGCGATCCGTCGGTGGCAGGGTGCTGAGGAAGCGGGCCCCTGTCATTCAACAAAATACAGCTCCACCAGAACATCGGGAAGTGGAATCCCAAAACATGGCAGAAGATCAAAATGCCACTCCACCTGCTGGCTCGAACACCGTGAGGAGGACTGTCCGCAGGGGAGCTCGCAACGCACGTATCAAGTGGAGCCGCGAAATGAATATTGAAGTAATGCGAGCTTTTTATTACGTGAACAATTGCGATGACAGACCACTTCCTGGTTGAAGATACTCCCTTTACACCGAGTTCACCAAGAGGCATCCGGAGCTTCAGCTGACAGAAGGAAACATTGCGGATCGTAAAAATGTCATAATACGAAAAAGTTACCTGTCAGGACAGGAACTAGATGAGATCAAGAGAGAAATGGGCTATACCATCAATCAAGATCAGATTGTCGGAGATCATAATGAAGAACCAAACGAGCCGTTGGAGAGACCAGTAGAAACGGCAAGGGAACTGCCTGTCACCCGAACTGCTCACCAAAACTGTCCACAATATCGCCAACTGTATGACACGTTCTATAGCAACCTGGCGCAATACGAATCTACTGATCCGCTCAACCGCCCCATCCTTCCAAAATTGAAGTTCAACTCTACGGCCAAAAATACCATCGAGTGGCTCAACGAAATATTGGCAGAACACCTTAGCACTCAATGGACGTTGGAACAAGTCCACTTATCTCTGTACTGTGCTGCCATCACAGTAATAGGACAAAATGGGCAGAAGATCTACTTCCCCAGAACCAGTGAACAGAAAGTTACAAATGAAGCTCCAGCCTGGAAAAGAAGATTAATGCAGGACGTCGATAAACTTCGTGGAAAAGTTGATGTATTGGATGAGTTCCTGAAGGATAATATCGCGAAAAAGTATTAAACAAAGTGCGAAAAATAGCCACATCCGCAGGGCTGGACCTGTAATCTCCACGACATAAAGATTTGATAGTTGACCTGAAAGATCGCTTGAGACAACAAGCTAAAGCGAAAGGTGCACGCCTACGAAGATACAACGAGTCATCAAAGCGAAAACAACAAAACGCTGAATATGTGAGAGACAGAAAGAAGTTCTTCAGAAGTCTTGAAAAGCCATCCGAAATCTCCTCCAGTCTGCATGCTGACATCAGCAATGACGAATTTCGGCAATATTGGAGTTATTTATGGTCGGAGAGTGGTCAATTTCGGAGAAATACTAGTTGGCTGAGGGACATTGAACACCATGCATCCGAAATCGTTGAGATGAGGACTGATATTTTCACAGTCGAGGAAATATCCAACATTATCAAAAACACTAGTAACTGGAAGGCGCCAGGACCCGATCGACTTCAAAACTTCTGGGTTAAACAGTTTCCAGCATGTTTCCCAAGTCTGGCGAGATGTTTCTCGGAAGCGCTGGAAGACCCCTCCAAGATACCGGCTTTCCTCACTCAAGGCAATACCTACATGCTCCACAAAAAAGGAGACCGCAACAATCCAGAAAACTACAGACCAATAACGTGTTTGTCAGTGGTGTATAAGCTGTTCACGTCGCTTGTAAATCATGCGATATATCGTCATAGTGAAGCCAATAATATTCTGGAGGAAGAACAAAAAGGCTGCTCTCGAGGGTCTGCAGGATGTAAACATCAACTCACTATAGACGCTGTAGTGCTAAAGCAAGCCCAAGCGCAAAGGAGGAATTTAAGTCTTTGTTACATCGACTATCAGAAGGCCTTCGATACGGTGCCTCACGATTGGCTTGTGAAAGTACTGGAGATTTATAAGATCTGCCCGAAAATAAAAGCGGTGCTCCAACATCTTATGAGTACATGGAGAACGAATATTCTGATAAATAACATCAATGCTGGAACCGTGAAAATATCGAGGGGGATATTTCAGGGAGATGCTCTGTCGCCGATGTGGTTTTGTATGGCACTAAATCCTCTGTCTACTCTTTTGAAAAACACTACCATAAATCATCAATGAGGAATCCGCGAAAACTGTCCCATTTATTGTACATAGATGACCTGAAACTATTCGGCGAGAACTCAAAACAACTTCACTCGCTGATAGATATAGTGCGATCCTTCAGCAAAGACATTGACATGTCTTTCGGTCTCGATAAATGCGCCATAGTCAACATCAGGAAGGGTAAAATGGAGAACACACAGGAACAATTTCAGGACATTCACAGTATGTTGCCCGAAGAGACCTACAAGTATCTGGGCATTCCTCAGAATCAACGGATTGACCACACCCGTTTGAAAGCTGAGTTCACTGCGAAATATAAAAACAGGGTGACCAAAGTGCTCAACACCAAGCTGTCTGCTAAAAACCAGATCGATGCCTTGAACTCTTGGGCTACGCCTGCTCTGACCTACACTTTCGGAGTCTTGAAGTGGTCAGATGCTGATCTGAATGAGTTGGACCGACTCCGGACTCACCCGTCGCCTAATGACAAAGTTCCGATGTCTGCACACCAATGCATCGGTGAAAAGGCTTTATCTACCCAGAAGAGATGGCGGACGAGGAATGTTGAACATCTATAAACTCTGCAGAACCCAGGAGAAAAACTTGAGGCAGCGATTGCTCGAGTCTGAAGATAGCCTGATGAAATTGGTGACAACAGAGGATAAGGGATACACACCTCTGAACCTACAACACAGAGAACTGACATTCGATATCACCACGAGAAGCGAAGATATAAGTATATGGCGGGAACAAGCTCTGCACGGCAGATTTCCCAAACACCTTGAAGGGGAAAATGTCGATAAATTAGCTTCTTTGTCGTGGTTGAATGCGGGACAATTGTATCCTGAAACTGAGGGATTCCTGACGGCTATCCAAGACCGAGTCATAAGAACTCGCAACTATGAGAAGCACTGTTTGAAGCTGAATGTGGAGGACAAATGCAGGAAGTGCGGCGCAGTTGGCGAGTCTATCGAACATATAATAGCAGGCTGTCGAGTGCTTGCCGACAACGCATATCTGGGCCGACACAACCAAGTGGCAAAAATTGTTCACCAGCAGTTAGCTCATAGACATGGTTTTTTGGATACTTGTCCGCTATACTATAAGTATCAACCTGCAGCAGTGTTGGAAACGGACACAGCGGTTCTCTATTGGGATAGACCCATAACAACAGATAGATCAGTGGACTACAATTAATAGACCGGACCTTGTATTCATTGAGAAGGATCAGAAGTATGGGGTGATAATTGATGTGGCAGTACCATTGACTCATAACATCGGAAGAACGGAGTCGGAAAAAATAACGAAGTACGAGAACGTGGCAATAGAGCTGAAGAATATGTGGCAATAATCGAAAGTCACTATTATACCGTTGGTGATTTCGGCTGAGGGAGTCATGTCCAAATCATTTAAGAAAAACCTTCAAAAGATCGAGATATCCCAGAGGATCGCGGGATATGCACAGCAGGCTGTAGCTTTGCAAACCTGTCACATCGTGCGGAAATTTCTGAACTAGTGGGAGGAACTGAAATGTTTTTTCACTGGTTCATAGAAGTAATACCAGCTCGAGCTGAGACCGGGAGACCGATGATGAAGAATAATAATAATATACCGGGATAATACGCCAGTATAAACGACGATCGTCCAACAATCCTTCTGGGCCTCTAAATAAAAAATCAAGAAAAAAATAATGGATAAACAAAATTGACAAGATCGACGCATATTACACCACAATGAAATTTCTCACCTCTCGAAGAACTTGATATACTCCAATCCGCAAAATTGCGATCAGATAATCTTCTAAACCAAGAATATCTGGATATGCAGAGTTAGTCAAATCCGAAATTATTCGATTATTTATAACTAATATTCAACTGCAAACTCTGGCCGTTAACCTTGCTCGTAAGAGACTCGAAGTGAAAAGAAAGAATTTATTAAAATTATCTTGGAAACAATATGTATGAAAGATGCGTGCGTCGATCGAATCAATTGAGTTTTCCTGGTGGAAATCATCCGAACGATGCGCCTCCAAATAATTCTGAAAATTAGTACAGGGACGTAACACCATCCCTCCAAAAGGTGAAAATACCAAGTATTTTCAAAAAAACTATAAATAAAAGCGCACCATCCCGAAAAGTTCCATGTTCCATTTGTTCAATCCTGCCACACAGATTCAGGTGAAATACAACAACTAAAAAACTAAAAAAATAGGTGAGATATGAATAAAATAGAATTATCTAATTGAACTGATAGAAATAAATTAATGAAATCAATTTGAAAAACTATTAAAACATTCAAAACATGAATATTATGTTAATACTCTCAAATATTAACATCTTAACCCGGTTCTATTTCTGTTGTATCAGGTTTCAAATCTTTCACATGATACTCTCCGATAGACCTACCATTTCTATCTTCGAGTTCATAGACACAAGAACCTAATTTCTTTTTAATTCTAGGAGGTCCAGTAAATTTCTTGTCTAACTTAGCAGAAAAGTGTTTTGAAGCATTTGAAAGTGAAAAGTTCTTTTTCCATACATAATCTCCAATCATGTATGACACCGGTCTTCTGCGAAGATCGTATATACCTTTCGAAGTATGTATGTGCTGCTTTTGCAATATTTCTACTTATGTTCTTATGTAGGTTTCGCAATCCTTCACTTTTCCAATCTGAATAAAATTTGTGATCACTACCCGGTTTTTTCCTAATTTCTTGAAATTCCCTTCCATTCACGATCATTTCTCTACCAAAATTAGCGAAATAAGGCGTGCATTTAGTGGTCTCGTGTTTGGCTGTTCTGAAAGCACAAGCTAAATCTTGTAAGTTCTGACTCCAATTTGACTGGTGATCATCGATGTAAGAACTTAATGCCGTTTTCAGTACTCTATTGACGCGTTCTGTATGGTTGTTCTGGGCATGATAGTAAGCATTTATCTTAGGTGTTACACCGTATTTATCTAAAAATTGTTTGAATTCATTACTACGCCCGAATTGAGTTCCATTGTCAACAATTATGTATTCCGGTACGCCAAACATCAGAAATATCTGTTCAATATTTTTAATTACCACTTGCGCTGTTGCAACTCGTAGAGGTGTAAAAATGCTAAATTTACTAAAATAGTCCGTTGTTACTAAAATATACCTATAGCCATTGCTGGAAGGTAACGGTCCAAAAATGTCACTACTTAACATTTGCCAACAGAAGTTTATTTCAGGTCTTTTACCCATTTCCCCGGCTTTAGCTTTTTGTAAAGGTTTTTGGCTACTGCATGTAGTGCATTTTCGGATGTAACGACAAACATCGGCTTTTAAATGTGGCCAAAAATATTTTTGTATGAGGCGATTATAGGTTTTATATACACCAAAGTGTGCACCTGTATCAATGTCATCATGATACTTTTTTAAAAGTTCTGATCTTTTATATTTAGGAACTATTTCCTTCCATTCGTCTGTTTCAAATGAGAGATGTCTAAATTTACAGGGTATATGGATATATATTTTATCATCTATAATGCGATATTTTTCATAACGTAAAGGATTTTTGAAGATGTTTTGAAATAGTCTTTCGTACCATGGATCGTGTTTTTTTTGTTTATTAATTGTTTCATTGTTTTCTGAAATAACTGAGGAGATGGTACTACATTTAGTTTTTTTTTCTATGAACAATATCAAAATCAAAACTTTGTAATTTCAAACACCATCTTCCCAGTCTACCTTTTGGGTCTTTGAGATCATTTATCCATTTTAACGCATAATTATCATTAACTACAGTGAATTTTTGACCTTCTATGTATCCTCTCAATTTCTCAATAGCCCAAATGACTGCTAGGATTTCTAATTGTGTGGAACCAAATTTGGATTCGTTTTTGTTCAGAGACCTTGACAAATAACAAATAATATGATCTTTATTATTATATGTTTGATATAACACACAACCTAAACCTAGTGTTGATGCATCGGTTTGAATGACAAAAGGGTAGTCCCAATTTGGACATTAAAGTATTTTGGTGGTGATTCAAGTGTGGTTTTAATCATATTGAAAGCTTCGTCACATTCATTGGTCCAATTCTATTCAACATTTTTCTTAGTGAGTCTTGTGAGTGGAGCCACAATAGATGAAAAGTCAGGAACAAATCTGCGGTAATAAGATAACATACCTATGACTCTTTTTATGTCTTTAGGACAATTTGGTTTAGGCATTTCCAAAATTGCAGATATTTTCTTGGGGTTAACAGATAATCCACTCTTATTAATTATAAATCCCAAATATTCTAGCTCCTCTCTACAAAACATGCATTTTTCCTTTTTTAATGTTGAGTTGATATTTCTCAATCGTGTGAAAACTTCTTCTAATACTCTGTTGTGTGTTTCAAAGTCTGGTGCAACTATAATAAGATCATCAAGATATACAAAAACATGAGGTTTTAGATCACTGAATAATTTATCCACTAATTTCTGAAACGTTTGAGCTGAACCGTGTAAACCCATGGCTAGTCGTTTATATTGGAAATGACCTTTGCCAGGTACAGTGAAAGCTGTGTTTTTTTTTAATTCTCCACTAGTGGAACTTGCCAAAATGCGTTTTGTATGTCTAGTAAAGATTTCGTGCACAAAAGGTAAGGGATAATTAGGTTTAACACATACTTTATTAAGCTGTCTGAAATCAGTCACAAATTTATAAGATTCATCTTTTTTCTTAACCATAAGTATTGCTGAGGACCATTCTGAACTGCTATGCTCCACAACGTCAAGTTCGAGCATGCGGTCTAGTTCCTCATTTATTTTGTCTTGCATGACTTTACTAACTCTATAATATTTTTGTTTCTGGTTTCGAATCATCTTTTATTTCGATAACATGTTCTATGGCGTCTGTACGTCCCAATTTAATGTCCTTAATATCATCAAAATATTTATTAACTAACGAGTTCAATTTATTCTTTTGTTCAGAAGACAAATTTTTCATAGTTTCCAGTTGACAATTTGTACAAAATGAGTTCTCAACAAAATTTTTATCAGCGAAAAACCACTGCTGTTTTCGTAAGTCGGGAATGATCCCCATTGCTATCCAAAAATTTGTTCCTAAAATCAATGTATGTCGTAATTCCGGTATAATGTAAACATATAAGTAACGGTTTTATTTTCTAATGAAATTGGAAGACAGATTTCACCTATAATGGATGAACTTTTATTATTGGCTAAAATGACATTATCAATATTCGTATCTTCTAATTTCAAACCCAAAGATTCCAAAATTTGCCAGCCGTAGTTATTCATAAAAACATTGTTAGCTCCACTATCCAATGATGCATTGAATTTTTTTCCGTGAATATCTACTTTAATATATGGACACTGCTCATCATCAACTTGTGACAAAATATAGTTTAAAACTATTTCAGTACTTTCAAGGCTAGGTTGTTTAGTGATATTTGTTATGATTGATCGATTTTGAATGTATTATGCTAAGTCTCGATCGGAACTTAGGCCTTTCTGAAGTTTTTTGTATGAGTACATTTGGGACAAGTAATCTTGGTGTTGCCTAGATTACCACATTTGAAACATTTCACAATTTTTGATGAACAGTCTCTTGCAATATGTTTAGGTGAATTACATTTGAAACAAAGTTTTTGATTGGAAGTAGGTTTACTGAAATCTTTCTTATTTTGATTATTGTAATTTTTTTTGACTGAAAAATTTCCTTGAGGTTCATATTTTGAATAATGTGGGGAAGAATGTCTTTCTTTACCAAAAGATGTATTTGATCTGTTATTACTATTTTTATAATCTTTTGAGCTATTTCTACTTTGAGACCTATCTGAAGAGGAATTATAGTGTTTGTCTCTTCGAGAACGATGATATTTGTCAAAATTCTCTTTTGGTTGTACACTTATGCTAGAAGAAACAGTCAATGAATCTCTTTTGTACTCTGAATCAAAAACCGGCGAAATCAAATCTTGGAATGTGACATGTTCACTGAAATAATCAGAATGAGAATCTATGTTGGTGACAAGTTCTATTAATGTTTTCTCAGAATTTATTGTTTCCAAAACTAACTTATCGCGATATTTCCCTAATAAATTTTCACGAATTTTTGACATACGTTTTTCATGTGAGTATGGTTGTGGCAAAAAATTTATGAGTTCACTAATTCTTACTATGTAAGTACCTATACCTTCTGTTTCCTGTTGTTTACAATTTTTTATTAAGTCTTTTATATGTTTTTCATAACGAAGTGGTAGATATTCTTGTTTTAAACGGTCACATAAATCTTGCCAAGATGTAATTTTATTTTGAGCGTGTCTAAACCATATAGCTGCGTTATCTTCAAGTAAATACTCGAAATTTTCTAATAGTTTTGACTCAGGGATTTTGTAAGATCTACTATATTGATCAACTTTTCTAATGAACATGAGAACGTCCAAACTATTTCTATATGTCCCTTTAAATTTGATACCCCATTTTGTAATTGGCACATAATCAAGATTGTTGATAACTAAATTTTGAGAAGAAATGGTGTCGCTCTCACCGACATCATTTTTACAAGATGAAGATTCATCCAGCAAAAAAGATTTCAATTCATTGAATTCATTCAAAGATGAATTTGTCATATTCAGTAATTCCTCAACTCTCTTCTTTTCATCCTCAACAGTAGGATTTAAACGTTTAAGTCTTTCTTGTAGATGCCAAAAAGAAACATCAAGATATGCAACTAATTTTTCGGTGAAAATACATTTTACTTTTTTTGACAGTGTCGTCAATATATCCATACAAGTCTGAATTTCGGTATTAATATCTAAATTGAGTCCTTCAGGAATCTCATTTATATCAAAACCCTTTAAATTTACGTGAGCGCTTAGATGTTTTGCTAACTCCGATTTATTTTCTTTCGCAACTGTGAAACCTCTAATATTCAATTCATAAACCAACCAGGATCTATCCAATAATTCAAAATCGAAATTCGACATTTTGAATTACAAAGAGTATTGAAATAATATGAGGAATTAAAGACTGTAAAAAAAACTGACTGAAGAAACAATACAATATGTGGCAAGAATTGAAAAAACGTATCACTTACGGTAAACAACTACAAAAAATGGTGTCCAGAAAGAATGTTGCAGGATCGTCGTAATGGGATTTTTCCCCTTTTTGCCAATGTTGGTGCCTCCAATGGTTCACAATCTTCCTAGTACTCCAAATTTCACCTATATCTATTCAAGAAATCAAAATTAGAGATATAGTACAAAGAAAATTTTGGCAACAAAACTATCCAAAAAGTATATAGAGAAGAGTATGAAAATTTGCGAAAAATAATATCAAGCAAATTTGCTTTTATTATCGTCCATAAACCCAAAAATCCGCAATGAACCGTATCGGAACCAATTTGTTACGTTATAAAATGGAGGTTCGAGTCTGAGCTTTTTTTTTTCATTGCTGATTCTACAGGTAATGAACGACAATGGATTTTAGACAATTTATTCTCACCTATTCAAGTAATCAAAATAAATAATTATAGTATTAAATCATACAACTTATGAAACGAAAATTTTGCTGCTTCACACCATATGGTCAGGCACGAACACCGTGGAATTGGATGGTATCAAAAGGCTTAAATTTCCAATCCAAGGGACTGGACGTTGAAAATTTGCCGGACAAAATGCTAGGATAATATACCAGGCTAATATGCCAGTATAAACGACGATCGTCCAACAATCCCTCTGGGCCTCTAAATTAAAAATCAAGCAAAAAATTATGGATAAACAAAATTGACAAGATCGACGCATATTACACCACAATGAAATTTCGCACCTCTCGAAGAACTTGATATACTCCAATCCGCAAAATTGCCATCAGATAATCTTCTAAACCAAGAATATCTGGATATGCAGAGTTAGTCGAATCCGAAATTATTCGATTATCTATATAAGATTATGAATTGAGTTTCTTGAAGCAAAAACACAAATTGATTCACCTGAAAACAGTGGTCTTTTATTATTAACAAATTCTAGCAAATTCAGTGAAATTTACAAACCTGAAAACAGTGAATCGACAATTAAATGCCTATGCTTCACTATCTTCTTCAATCAATTAATATTATAATAATTTAACAATTCAAAAACTTCAAATTGAAAGCTTATGTCTAAATTAAATAATTTATCATGGCTATCCAGTGATATCACGTACACAAGCTTACATCTTCCCCCTTTGAAATGCTTAGTTCATCAAATTAAGCATCAATCATCAAAAGATACAGAAATAAGCTTTGTGACGTGATACAGACCCATTGATCGACTTCCGTGTCCAGCTTTGATCTTGTACACTGAGTCCGATATTTTATTTTCTATCTCAAATGGACCTATCCTGATTTCATCCATTTTGCTTCTATTCAGTCTATTTCCGTTCGTCACATAAATCATTTCTCCTACCTCAAAATTGTAATTGATTCTGTGTTTATCGAATCGAGCTTTGTTATTGTCATGACTTTTCTTTGTCCTGAGTAGTGCTATTTCCCTAACTTTTTCCAAATTTCCAATGCTTTTGTTTTTTCTTTTAGTTCAGATGGCAATAAATCTGTAAATTCTCCATTCAATAAATATTTAGGAGAAAAACCTGTCACTGTGTGATTTGTTTCATTATATGTGTTTATGCACTCTTCTGCTATTTTAGCCCAGGCCAATTTCTTTTCTCTTTCATTTAATCTACATCGTATCTTATTAACTAAAGTTTGGTTTAGTCTTTCGTTTAAGCCATTTGAGAAAGCAGCATCTACTGCGGTAAAAATTAATTTTATATCTCTCTCTTCCAGATAGTTTTTGAATTATATAGAGTTCAAAGCAGGATATTGATAAGATAGCAATGTTTCAATTTTATTCGCTTTAGTCACTTTTTCCATCAATTTAATGAAGTCTTTTGCATTCTGACTCTTTGAACATAGAATATATGCAAATCTTGTGCAATGGTCTACCAATAAATGCATATATTTCTTAGTTGATCTTTGTCCGCCGAATCCACCAACTGACATAATTTGAAAAGGTCTTTCAGCTGGTCCTAGATGAGACATTAATCCATATCTTCTATTGAGTCTTGTTGTATTTTTTATGCATATTTCGCAATTCTTGCAAATCATTTTAATATTATTCGAAAGTTTAGGTGCTGTATAATATGGTCGTATTTTTGATTTATTCCACTATGACAATAATATTCGTGGGTTTTCTTGATCAATATTTTACTGAATTCTTCACTCAGAATTATTTTTTTATTTTTAGCTCTTTTTTTTATAGTAAATGTCATTTTTTATTATGAAATCTTTTTCATTTTCTTTGATTTGTTGATTATATTCTTGATCTGTTTTTATATCCTGCAAAGTAATGAAGTTTACTGTTTTTAGATAATCTTCATTATTTTCATAAGATTCATAAACTGGGTTTCTGCTGAGACAGTCTGCTTCTGCATTCTCTCTTCCTGGTCTATACATTAACTTGAAATTGTATTGTGATAGGTAATGTGTCATATCACCTAATTCATCATCCGTTCTATTCTTCACGTTTAAATTTTCCAATGGCTTATGATCTGTTAGGACAGTGAAATAATTGCCTATCAACCAGTGTTGCCAAAATTTTAAACTTTCTTTGATGGCTAGACATTCTAAAAACACGGCCTTTTTCTGTTATTGTGCCTTACTTAATTTTTTTGAGAAATAAGCTACTGGTTTCTGTTCACCATTCGATTGTGTTGGCTAGGAGCATAGAATAACTGGAGGGAAGGCTTCATACGCTCGACAGATCATTTTGAACTGCCAATAACGGCGGAGGTTAGGGTTTCGTGTGACGCCCGATAGATAACGCTGAGATCCTTTATTCAGTAACATGTCAGATATTTTGTTCTATGGCGCTACAATTGCAAAGAATATAATGTGGCTGTCATTGTTATTGAAACATTTATGCTTCTTTTTAATTGAAAATGGCCATAAATCATAACATAGACAATATTGATGACATATCATCGCTTTATTCTAATCAACTTTTTATGCGCAATTTTATGGGAAGTCTGTGATCGGTAATAAATTTGTCAAAACAATATCCTTATCGGAAAAAGCGAACATTCAGGTAAGTATTATTATTATTATACGGGAAGACTGAGGTTTTATCTGTTCTCGTGTATTTTACGCAGAATTGTATGGTACCCCGTTTACATTCCCTCTGCTAACACTTAGATTCGGAGCGGGAAACAGATTTTTCTTCCTATATTCAATCTGATCCTTGTAGCCATTTCTTTACACGTGCTATATGCATTATATTGTCGGATTTACGAAAAAAAAGTATGTATTGCTTTCTTTCAAAAGAATATATATTATGATATAGTAATAAATGGGACCTAATAAGTAATAACAACGAATAACCATTAAAGATAATTTTATTAAGGATAGCCATGTTGTAGGAACGAACGACGTTGTCGCCATCTCGTAGCCTTGCGGCGAACTGACAAGTTCGGACGTTTTTGGCAGTTCATTTTCGTAGGGGAGCCTTCTCTCCAGTTATTCTATGCTCCTAGGTGTTTGTTTCAAAACAGCTCCTATACCTTTAATACTGGCATCCGTGTAAATAAATATTGGTGCTTTAGGGTTGAATATCGCTAAAGCTGGTTCCGAGCATAAGTAATTTTTAATTTTTTCGAAAGCATCCTGACATTTTTTTGTCCAATCAAATTTTGTCTCTTTTCTGAGTAAATTATGTAGAGGATCTAGTACCATTGTAACATTTGGAATGTATTTATGATGAAAATTTATTTTGCCTAAAAATTGTCTTATTTGTTTTCTGTTACTTGGAATTGGGAAATCTCTTATAGATTTTAAATTGTCTCTGAGAGGTGTTATGGTGTTATCTTTTATCACATGTCCCAAATATTTAACCGAATTAGCTGCAAACTTACATTTCGTGAATTTCAATCGAAATCCCTCATTTTGTATGGCTTCCATTAGCAGTTCTACATGTCTTATATGTTCGTCAAATGTCTTTGAAAAAATCAATATGTCGTCAATGTAGTTAACAGCAAATTCTGTTAATTTGTATTTTCTCATTATGTTCCCCAAGATACGTTGGAAAATTGCTGGAGATGTCTTCAATCCAAACGGTAAACAGGTCCATTGGTAGTGACCCTCTTGTGTTACAAATCCTGTTTTTGGCCTGTCTCGTAACCTTAATGGGATGGACCAGAAAGCTGAATTAACATCTAGTGTCGTGAAAAATTTGCAATCAATTGTTTTCACCATTAAATCTTTTCTATTAAAGGAAAGGGTTGAGATTGAGGAACAATTATTTTGTTCAAATCTCTAAAGTCTATACATAATCGGCTCCTTTTTCCTTCATCTCTTTTAAATGCTAACGTAACTGGTGCCGCGAAAGGACTGTAAGATTCCTCAATCAAACCATGCTTCAATAATTGTGATATTTGTTTTTCTATCTCAATTTTATCATCTATGGTGCATCTATATGGTCTTTTATAACAATACTTTTCTATTTGCAAATCGATGAATGCTTCATAATTTTTTACTTTACCAACATCAAACTTATCTTTCGCAAAATTTTCTTTGTAATTTTCCAATAACTCATTCATTTGTTTCTTCTTGTTCCCATGCAAATGTTCAATATCTGCTGTAAATCTGCCTGTTTCTATTCCCTCATTAAAATTTACTTTCAAAATATTATCCATGTCCTGTTTGTCCTCTTTTTCATTAGGATCATTATTCTCTCCAATTTTACTAGTATCTTCTTCAGCCTTATTTTCATTATTCTGTAAATCTTCTTTATGTACCTGGATACTTAAATTCCCATCATGTGTCAACGCAAATTTCTGTATGGTATCTAATCCAATTATCATATCATATCCAAAATTCTCATTGTTGAATATAAATGCATTAATATTAATTTCTTTTGCCAGAATTTTCGCTTTCAATGTAATTAATCCTTCAGTTTTGCCCCTTCCACTAATTGTTTTTATTGTGTTATAGAAATGATCTTTTTTCGTGTTCTTTACCTGTACTAATTTTGAATTTATCATTGTTATACTAGAACCTGGGTCATAAATACCTTTAGCTTCCAGTACATCGTTCAGTAGTACTTCAACTGAAATTAGTGGGGGGAACTTAAGTTTTTTGGATCACGATTATCCACTTCTACTTCTAGTATAGCACCTGTGTTCACTGTTTTTGTTCCGATCTTGTTCATTTCTTCTTTGTACCAACAGAGACTTTGAGGATGGTATCTATTATTTTTACCTTTATTCTCACAAATTCTACAAGGTTTATAACAATTTTTTTCTTGCGATTCTTGTTTTTTGCTCTTATTTGTAGGGTCAACGTTTCTATTACTGTTGTAGTTCTTCTTTTCAACTATATTTTCATGACCTCTTAACCCATTGAATAAATCTTCAGAATTTTTCAAATTTTGTCTATCTATTTTGTCTCTCACATATATTGGTAATCCAGCCGCAGTCAAGTTTATCAATGTTATTTTGTTTCAAGTAGTAATCGTTCTTTTTTTAAAGCATAATCTAGCAATGAGCCATTCAAGTATTTGAAATTTATTGCGTAAACTATTGAATTCCATCCCTTATCTGCGGAAGTTTCTAACAAATGTTTTTTCCAAATTTTCCATTCAGAGTTCAATGTGTTTTTTATTAGCATTGAATTGTACCAATCTTTCCCTGCATCGTCCAAGAAAAACCTCAACATCTCAATTTTTTCTGAATCCTCTGTGATTTCCAATCTCCTACATTCAGTTTCATAAGTATCTAGCCACTGATTAACATTTATTTTTTCTTCCAGTAAATTTGTCTAAAACAAAATTACCAGCAACATAGCCCAGATTTTTGTTTATTTCATTAGGATATTCTTCTTTTACAGACAACTTCTCCAAAATTTTGATAAGGCTCTCATCAGTTTTTTTATTTTGTACGTATTGTTCATCCTTGTTTTGAACTTCTTCAAGAAGGTATTCTCCAATTGCCATATTACCAGCCTCATCTTTGTATAATCTCAACATATCCTCACTACATATCACTACACTAATAAACATTCCTTCTTTGTCCTCTTCTTTGAAGTGTTTTCACGACTCTCTTAAATTCTGGTAATTTAGCTAGTTCAGAATGATTTTCCAATGTTTGTAAGTCGCTTGGAATTTCGTATATCTTTTCATCTTCATCAGTTATGGAACTCAGTCTTAAGACATTTGATTTCTCATTCTCTGCCGCTACCAATTCAAAATGGAATTTCAGCTTTGCCATATTGTTTGTCGCATGTACCCAAATTGTCGATTTATAAGATTATGAATTGAGTTTCTTGAAGCAAAAACACAAATTGATTCACCTGAAAACAGTGGTCTTTTATTATTAACAAATTCTAGCAAATTCAGTGAAATTTACAAAACTGAAAACAGTGAATCGACAATTAAATGCCTATGCTTCACTATCTTCTTCAATCAATTAATATTATAATAATTTAACAATTCAAAAACTTCAAATTGAAAGCTTATGTCAAAATTAAATAATTTATCATGGCTATCCAGTGACATCACGTACACAAGCTTACATCTATATCTAATATTCAACTGCAAACTCTGGCCGTTAACCTTGCTCGTAACAGACTCGAAGTGAAAAGAAAGAATTTATTAAAATTATCTTGGAAACAATATGTATGAAATATGCGTGCGTCGATCGAATCAATTGAGTTTTCCTGGTGGAAATCATCGGAACGATGCGCCTCCAAATAATTCTGAAAATTAGTACAGGGGCGTAACAAAGTGCAGTAAACTGAAAAATAATTCTAAACATAAGTAAGAAACAGATCAATAGTTGAATTCTCATGACACACAAAAAGAGCTTCAGAAGGTTTATATAAATATAATGAAGGGAACCCTAGAGAAATCTGGGCTTGGGACTTCTAAACTTTGGGAGGGAAAGAAATCGGCCTGTTGATATACCGGATGTAATTGGCTCTGCTTCGGACATTAACGCTTCCCTTATAAATGCGGTACCGGATCTTGCACCCGATCCGCAGCTGTTAGATTTTTATCAGAATAGTAGATTCAATGAAAATATGACATTTTACTTCAATTGTATTGATGATATGGAAGTGCTTAATGTTTTGAGGACTATCAAAAGCACAGCAACGGGTGTTGACGGTATTAGTATAAGTACCATATTATTGTGTGTAATATTTTTGTTGCCATATATCATACATGTTTTCAATTTTTGCATTAGGAATTCTGTGTTTCCGAGTATGTGGAAGAAAGCGAAGGTTGTCCCAGTAGCAAGAAGGTCAAACCCTACCAATGTAGGGGACATTAGACCCATCAGTATTCTGACATCATTTTCAAAAATATTCGAAAAAATTCTGGAAAGACAAATTCAACATTATTTTGATACAAACAACATTATACCAGAGAGTCAGTCAGGATACAAAAAGGGTCATAGCTGTAATACTGCACTCTTGAATATCACGGATTCACGGATGATATAATCAAAGCCACAGATGGGGGATTGACAACGGTACTTCCCTGTTTTGATTACTCAAAGGCGTTTGACACGTTGAATCATCGGTTGTTGTGTTCTATTTTGGTGTATCTCGGTTTTTCGGTGACAGCTGTGGATTTACTAGTTCTGTCAAAATTTCTGAGGGTTACCAAAGGGGTACCGCAGGGATCCGTGTTGGGTAAAATTGTTTTTGGCTTACATTCAGCGCCTCCGGACTTTCCTTTTGTCATTGTTTGAGCATAATTTTGCAGATGATACGCAGTGCTATGTTTATTTTCTGCTCGAAGAAAGTGAACAAAATGTAACAGCCATCAACTATGACCTATATCGATTGAAGGAATTCTCTGAACAACACTGTTTGCAACTTAATGATGGGAATACTGTTGGAATGAAATTTGGTAACAAGGCGAACAGGGAAATATTTCAGAAAAATTACGCAGCACAAATTTGGGGGCACGGCAGTGGCCCCGCCAAGTCGAGCGCGAAGCAAACACTGCCGTACCATCTTTACTCGAACCATTTCGCCGCATTTTCAGGCACCTATTTGAGAACCTCCGGATAAGACCAGAACATCGAAATTTTCGTCATCCAGTAAGCTATAACCACGTACCAAAATTCCAAGTGTGTAGGACCTACACACTTGGTCATTTAGTTCCGAAGTTACGCGAAAGCAAAGTTTCGCATTTTCGACACTCACTCACTAACTCATGATCATCAAAATAGAACTAGTACTTCCCATAAACTCAGACAGCTACTACATCAATCATACTTGACATCCGTCAATATATATTCCGAACATCGAATACTAACACGAAATACATAATAATTCCAATACTCCCACTTATTGAGTGTTGTAAATATCAACAAGAACACTGAAAACACACTCATTGTGAGTCTCAATCACTATAAGTTTTCATGCCCAACAAATATCTGAGTCTTAAAAAAACTTCTTTTGGTAGAGCTTTTGTGAAAAAATCAGCCTCTTGTTCTTTTGTTGGGACGTATTTAGGAGATATTTCACCACTATAGTATTTTTCCCGAACAAAATGGAATTGAACATCCACATGCTTCGTACGGCTGTGAAATTCAGGGTTGTGAATGAGCTTGATAGCACCTTGGTTGTCTATATGTAGAGGAGTTACACCCTTCAATGATACACCAATATCATTCAGCAACTGACGTAACCATACAGCTTCTTTGGTTGCTTGGCATGCAGCTACATATTCTGCTTCTGTTGTTGATAAGGTAACACCTGATTGCCTTTTGCTGAACCACGTAATTGGACCTCCTGAAGCCTTGAACACGTATCCGGTAGTGGACCTTCTTGTTTCTTTGTCTGATGCGTAATCAGCGTCACAGAAACCATTCAGGTTGTACTCTGGTTGTCTCAAATATTCTATTCCATAATTGGCAGTATTTTTCAGATATCTGATAATCCTCTTGAGAGCATTCCACTGAGCAACTGTAGGATTATTCAGGAATCGGCTTGCGACTCCCACTGAATATGCAATGTCTGGCCTTGAAACGATTGCAGCAAACATTAATGATCCCACACATTCTCTATAGGGACCTTCAAAGTTGATGTCTGTTTCAATTCTCATAAGGTCAGCATTTGGGTCAGCTGGTGTTTCTGAAGGGTTACACTGATTCATTCCAAACTTATTCACAATTTTGTTTATATATCTCGTTTGGTGCAGAAATATAGAGTTTCTCTCCTTGTTCTCTATAATTTCAAGTCCAACATAATTATTGATATAGCCTATCTTAATTTCAAAGCATTTACCTAATTCTGTAAGAAAAATATCTAGTGCTTTGTCAGATAACGATATCAACAAACCATCGTCGACATAGATAATGAGGAGAACTTTGTGTTCCTGTACATATTCTCGATAGATACATTCATCTGCTTGGCATTGCTCAAAACCAAATTTTCTTAGTGCACTGTCAAATTTCTGGTTCCAGCATCTGGGTGCTTGTTTTAATCCATATAATGATTTCACCAGTTTACATACTTCATTGCCATGCTTGGGAAAACCTTCAGGAATTTCCATATAAACTTCTTCTGAGAGTTCTCCATACAAAAAGGCTGTTTTGACATCAAACTGCTTGATTTTGTATCCTTCGTGGGCAGCAACCGACAGAATTACTCTGATTGAATCAAATCGTGTTGTAGGAGAAAATATTTCATGATAATCATGTCCTTCCTTTTGAGCAAAGCCTTTTATTCACCTTCACATTTATATAGGTAACTATTTACTTTGTATAGATATATACTATTTTACCTAGGTACCTTTTTTATTGGATAGTAGAAGTTGAATCAATGTGTATTATTTTTGAAGACCTAAACAAAAGTTTTAATTGCACCTGATTAATTATGAGTATCTTCGAAATTGTGCTTAGAGAATCAAAACATACAACACTACAACAGATGCTGTGATCTGTGAACTAGCCTCACAACATTATTCGTTATTTGTCTTATTGTGATACATCTTATATGGCTGATTATATGTTCTATTTTCACCTATGTATTTTTTTCATTACACTTGAATAAATCATTTATTTTTCTTCGGAATTGAACTTAAAAATCGAAACATACAAATGATAACAGATGCTGCGTAATCCTGTAGAGTGTGGAGTGTGTTAATCTGGTAATGCAGAATTAAAAAACTACACTATAAAATTTTCTAATCATTTTTAATACTCTCGGTAACAAACATTGACTCGCAATCCAAAATTCCACCCCCCCCCCTTTCTACCATTGGTTTTCTAATCCTTTAATGCACAGTTGGAAAATTTTCGAAGCAATCCCCCCCCAATAATTTGGCTTCGGCCCGTCCCTGGTTGAAAGTAAAAGTAAGAAAGAACAGTCTAACTCGATACGCACTTCTTATTTCAAATTCCCATACATAAGAGGTCTATCCGAAAAGTTGAACAAAATAGTACAATCAATTAACCCAGGATGCAAACTGGCTTTCTATCCTTTACAGACAGTTAATTGCATATTCTCCAAACTTAAAGATCCCACCATTCCCACCCCTATGAGTTTGAGATCCAATGTTATATACTCGTATAAGATCCCATGCAATGATGTATCTTTCAAACGAAACCGAATTTTGAAAAATGGTATGAAAAAAAAGTGTTTCGTTTGATGAGAGGAATCTACAGTTAAAATATATGTACAAGTCAAAGACTCAACATGTATATATACAGGGTGATTCGCGGTGGATGGTACAATAGACGTAAGACGTGAGTAATTTGAGCTTACAAGATAGATGGAAAAAACAGATTGAACATCATTCGAAGTTTGCAATCTGGGTATCTAACCTGAAACCAATTTCATTCCTATGATGAAAAGCAGCAGTTTTTTACATGAATTTACAAACAGTCACTATATGAGCTACGATTATTTTTTATATACAGGGTGTCTCAAGTTCGAGTGCCTATTAGACGTTTCTGGAGAACTAGACATATTTGAAATCTGAAATTTGGGATTATGATATTGTTCGAAATTCTCTACAGACCTAGAATATTTTCAATGCCAGAGCACTTCCGGTTATACAGGGAGTGAAAATAAATTTGCTCAAAAACTTTTTTTTCAATGTTTTCGTTTCTGATATGATTGAATATTCAATGCTGAATACATTTCTGTTGAAACCAGTGTATTCATTCGAATAGTTTTCAAAATATCGAAAAAAAACCTGAAAAAAAGTAAAATATTCATAGTCAGTATTATGTTCATTTTTCTTATTCTGAACATCCTGAGTGTTAACCGTTTTCACAACGTCAAAGTAGAAGAATGTGGAAAGGTCATGCATCTTTTGAATTTCATGAATATCATCATAGGGTGTTTCAAATTTCGTGTCAAAAACTGTGATCCAAAATTGGCCATAACTTCTGTTTTTCAAATTAGAACCCTATTTTTTTATTATTGCGTTGGATTCTGCGGAGAAAAATAATGATAGCACTCTCTGATGCTCTTGCTCTTAAATTCAGTAATTCCCGAGTTATTTGAGGTTTTCTGGATTCATGTTGTACGTAGAATCAAATTCATCTAATATTTTACTTAAGAATATTCTGTGATCATAGAAGATAAGTTTTCCCATTAATAATTCCCAAGTGACAGGTCTAATTTTAGGTTTTATCTTTACTTTTCGATTTTATTCAATGGTTTCATAAAAATATTCATCGAATATGTTGCATGAGAATATTCTGTGACCATAGAAGATAAATGATCCCATTAATAATTCACAAGTGACAGTTCTGACTATTACTTGTTACTATGGTTTCATGAGAATATTCATCGAATCTGTTTAGATTCGATGAATTTTACTCTACGTACGAAATGAATCCAGAAAAGCTCAAATAACTCGGGAATAACTGAATTTAGGACCAAGAGCATCAAAGAGTGCTATCATTATTTTTCTCCGCAGAATCCAACGCAATAATAAAAAAATAGGGTTCTAATTTGAAAAACAGAAGTTATGGCCAATTTTGGATCACAGTTTTTGACACGAAATTTGAAACACCCTGTGATGATATTTATGAAATTCAAAAGATGCATGACCTTTCCACATTCTTCTACTTTGACGTTGTGAAAACGGTTAACACTCAGGATGTTCAGAATAAGAAAAATGAACATAATACTGACCATGAATATTTTACTTTTTTTCAGGTTTTTTTTCGATATTTTGAAAACTATTCGAATGAATACACTGGTTTCAACAGAAATGTATTCAGCATTGAATATTCAATCATATCAGAAACGAAAACATTGAAAAAAAATTTTTTGAGCAAATTTATTTTCACTCCCTGTATAACCGGAAGTGCTCTGGCTTTGAAAATATTTTAGGTCTGTAGAGAATTTCAAACAATATCATAATCCCAAATTTCAGATTTCAAATATGTCTAGTTCTCCAGAAACGTCTAATAGGCACTCGAACTTGAGACACCCTGTATTTAAATTTAAGGTCGCCGTTCAAAGCGAGTAGGAAATCTCATCCGATAGAGGCGCCACCGTGCATTATGGAATATCTTTATAGAACTAACAGTATCACTATACCGTTATGAATGAAATGTACAATGGCGCTCTCAATCCGAAAATCGCTGAACTATGAAATAAGTGAATATGTGGGTACAGCAGGTACAGCAGGAACTTTTTCCCGTCATATATTTAAATTTGGCCATTTCGAGTTGTTTTTCTGAACGGAATTATCTGTAGATTCACCTTTAATCGAAAGTTGAACTTTTTTCATGGATCTTTCGTTTGAAATAAAACAGAAGCATGAGTTGGCTCATTTTCTTCTATTTTTGAAAAAAAAATGAACTTTCGAAATGAAATCGATTCAAATTATTTCATTAAAAACTCCAATCCTTTCTGAGTTCACGCTCAAAATTTCAGGTCTCAAAGTGAAACCATTTTCAAATGCAACTTGAAATAAAAACACACTACATCGAACTCCCACCTTAAAATGCCGAGAGTGGGCGAAATGAAAACACTAATAACAATAGTGAGGAAAACAAGAAGAGACAGAGTAAGAAGCACAGATGTCGGGGAACAGTGCGGGTCGCGGGATACAAGATATTGTGAGATGGGGAAGACAACGTAAGAGGCAGTGGTACAACCATGTAAGACAGATGAACGGGAACCGATTTCCGAGAATAGTCCTAGAGAACAACCCGCCCAGCTCAAGATCTCCCGGGAGACCACCTAAAGATTGGAAAGATAGTTGGCAATCTACCCCTCAGGAAAAGATACAGTGGCAGCTTCAGAATTAACAGATCGACACAGATCTCCAAGAAGAAGAAGAAAAAATTAAATCCGTACAATTTTACAATTATTAAGACAGACACTAGACTATGATTAGAACACAGAGTTCACAAAAATATTTGAGGTTATCCTGACAGTAGTACCAATTCATTTTTATTTTCTGTTTCATAATTATTTTCATATAATGTCTTCTCCACCATCATTTTTTAAACCAACAACAACCATCTTTTCAATTTCAACTATGTGTATTTTCAAAATTTCATGTGTAATGAAAAGACAACCAGGAACAGATCATTCAACAAACAGATTGGCCCATTTCCCGCTCCTAATCTCAGTATGAGCACAGGAAATGTTAAACGGAGCGCCTAACATTTCTACGTATTTTTTTTTCATGTTGTGGTTCTCACGAAAAGAAATACCCTGTAATGTTCAGAGAACATCTCGAGAACCAAGGGCAAGCAGGTAGGAATTGGTGTTCTTCTTGATTTTCTGGAGGTAATATGCCTCGGGGAACACCTCCCTAGGCAATGTGTTCCAAAGCCTCGATGTTCGTTGGATTAACGAGTCTTTGAAGAGAGATGTTCTGCAGGTCTCTAAAGAGACCATGTAGGGACTTAACTTGACGGGTAAGTCTCGAAGAGACTGCCTGAGGGGGAACGATTGCTGATAATTCAGAAGAGCATCGCCCATGGAAATATCTACAAAATAGAGACAGATCTCCTACTTTTCTACGGTGTTCTAGATAAAAACCTCAGCAAAAACTCTATCTCCCCATATAAGTGTAGGAATATTGGATTTGTTTAAAGAATAAGCTGATATTCATATTTAAGGGCATCTTCTTTGTTGATTACAATTGTTTCTTCCTTCCTTCAAAGAGGTTGTCAAAAGCATTTTGTAATAATCTGAAGGCAGATAAAACGAAAAAGGAAAATCAACCAATATATTCAAATTGTTTCGACGGTACCGACCCATCTCAAAAACGAATCAGATACTGAATCATTAGCCTTGAAACCATCTGAAAATTTATATACTGAGCAATTATTGACCAAATGGTCAATAGTTTGCTCTTCATGAGTTCATGACCACACTCACTCTCGGGCTATCAATGAAATTCCATTAAAAAAGCATACTGTTACAACGACCATGACCTGTCCTGAGACGATTCAACAGACAGTTGATTAATCTGGATGCAATTTTTGTCGACTTTTCGACAATTCTACCAAGTTCGAATTACGAATAGCTCGAAAAGGGCGTGTTTTTTTGCGAAAAAACGGCGAAATACATTCATTTACCTAAATGATCAGTTATTTAGAAAATGTAAACCGTTTATCATTTTCAAGTAGTTTTATAGTACTTTTTCGTGGATCCATTTCACAGAGAAGAATTTTTGAAACAAAAAAAGTCACAGCAACTGCACAACTGAGTTCATCATATAAATTGGATACTACTTGATTTGAGGTACTCGAATCTTATATTTGGAAATCGACTGAAGGCTCATCCTGCATATCTCTCTCTCTCAGGTGTTCTTCCCCCTCCATTCGTAAACAGCTGTATCTTTTTTACACACCAATATAAGTCAGCTGTCACGAGCTGAGCTTCGAGTGATGATACGTCTGCTGACGGGGCAATGTCGGTGCAACCATCATATGTACCGTATGTAGAATTCAGCAGATGAGATTTGTAGGCTCTGTGGATCAGGAGCAGAAACAGCTGGCTGGCCTAGGAACCTGAGAACATATGGGGAAACCGGTCCTGGATACCCACGGGGTAGCGGCCAAGGCTCCTAAGAATGTTGTCGGTATTATCAACACTATCGACGATCCTTGGGTTTGAATGAATGAGTAGGGTAGAGAACTATGTGATCGTAGTTCCCGGAAGGCCAACCGAGCCAAAACGACCCCGGTTCAAAATGATAATAATATATTTAGACGTCAACTGAAGGCCCAGATTGCTGTGGGAGCTGACAATATGATCATGACTTTTCATTAACTAATATCTACTGCTGGCTATCTATTGAAGATTTTCAATTTTTTTCAGGCATATCAAAAATGGGTGGAACAACATGGTGAGGAGCCACAACTACCTGGCATGAATCTATCGCACAATCAACTATTCTTTCTGAACTACGCACAGATATGGTGCGGCTCTATGAGACCAGAAGATGTTCTCACCAAAATAAGAAGTAGCGTTCACTCACCAGGACCTATCCGAGTTCTAGGTCCACTTTCAAATTCTAAAGATTTTGCAGAAGCTTACAGTTGTCCACTCGGATCTCCAATGAATCCAATCAATAAATGCAGCGTTTGGTAAGCTGTAAAAAGAGGGTGAAAATCAGAATTTTAAAATTTGAATATGCTGAAAAAGCAAACACCAGGGAATTTGAAGAAAGTTCAATACACATAAATGACGTTCTTTATTGAAAAAATGTTGAAATGTTCTTGAACTAAAATACTGTTTATTGTTAATGGTAATAATTATCGGTACTTCTAATATCTGATTGGGATGAGTCTTGATAAATAAAAATTAATTCTTCTGTTTTATTCGATTCCTATTTTCAATATTCTGGAAGGATTAATGGATACAAAAATTGGGAAATGAATATTGTGACGTTCTCGAGGTGAAACAAATTGACTGCTTCGTTTGAATGTCTAATTTATTCACAATACCACTAACTATTACACATAGACAATAAATAAATAGACTTGCTAATTTATATTCACTTATTGGAATTCGCTATTCACAATTCGATTCGGCTCTCTGTAGATTTTTCTATGTTGGAAAAATTCCTGATGTAGTTTCATTTCTTGTTCGTAACCCCGATGACCAATTCTTCTGAAATGTTTGTGAACAGGGAAACTACATCAAGTGACATCAATATATAACCTTCGGGCACCACAATATTTTTTGCAATCTCTCTGACCTGCATGGAATTTTTTAGGTTGTATGTAGATGTTGATAAAACTCTAGATAAGATTTCATGTATGAATTTGCCTACGTTGTAAGCTGGTGCATTTATGTTACTCACTATTGGTCTTAAACTCAATGCGTCTCTGAGTTTTCCTTAGGCAGTAAAACTTTGGTATCACGCTGTTGTGTCTGATTAGCTTCTTGAGAATACAAGACAAAACAAATGATTAACTGAAACACAAGCTTCACTTATTAATCCATCTCTCTTCATGTGTTTCAGTTAATCATTTGTTTTGTCTTGTATTCTCTTTGTGACGTGGTCTTTGTTTAGGGGAATATAGGTTTTTTTCATCCTTTAGAAGTTCTGTGACAACTCGAATATACTCCTCCTTATATATGACGACCTTGTCAGATTGTGTTATGATTATGTCTGGGTTGTTTCGTACAAAGTTATCTGTGTGTTTGAGATGGTTTTTACGGAAAAATGAATTTGTCTAACTTGTCGTGTCTTTTCAGACAATTGCTCACTACATTGGTACATTCCACTCTATATAGCTTTTTTTGTTCGTCTGGTATGGATGCGTTCGATATACAACTTTCTAAGTCCTTTACGATATCTATTATCGATTTGGCCGGTGTTATCCCGTGTTTTGGTCCCAATCCGATAACTGACTTCACTTCATCTGGGATATCGAGATTGGTATAGTTTATAATGAACTTTTTTGCTCTGGTCCTGTTTATGAGATCATTCATCATCCTGTTTGCCAGATTAGTTATTTCATTATGGGTGTTGAATGTTAGTTTTTGTTGCAACAGGTTAGTCAGTTGTTAAATGTTTTTATCGGTTTCTTGGATCTTCCATATTGTTATCTTTATTTCAATACTCAGTATAGATTTTCTGAGTTTGAAGAGAGCTCTGTCTACGAGTTTGGTGTAAGGGTGTGTTTCAGTTTGCAATGAAAATACCTGCCTTATGTCGTTTATGATGTGTTTTGGGAAGATGCCTTTCGTTCTGCACTGTAAGAGGAAAATTCTCCGGTTGGTAAGAGATGCCTTCTTTTTTCTTTCATTAACTAAGCATTTACATTCTCGGTATGTCACATCATCATGTTCATTCCTGATATGTTGGAAAAGTCCACCACGAAATAGATTAGGGTTCGAGTTATCGACCATGATATGAAATATAGGTATTAAAAAGACTTCTCACGTATTTGGACGTTTTATTCAATTGGCAATTCTCAATTTATACCAAAATTCACCGACGTTTCGGTCACGGATCGGACCTTTATCAAGGCTAAACTAAATTGAAAATAAAAATTTCAACGATTAGTCGTATTACATGACACTCAAATCAATGGTTAAAACTAAAAGAATTCAGTCATAAATACATCAGGTTCAAGAAAATCTCCATGAATCATTTGTGATTTTAGGCTCAATAAAATAAATGAACGACAACAATAAGCGCGTTCGGCAATGACATCTGACTGGTCGGATTGATCTGAACCGTTCGTTTATTACATCCAGATTGAGGGGAGTACACATCTGGACCGTTCGGCAAGAAAATCTGATCAATCGGATGTAGATCTTTTTGCTCGGTGTATTTCGACGGAGGAAACGGATTTTTTTCCACAGAACAGAAACAGAAATTACTTTTCGGCCTTTGTGAATGGATTTTTTATCCCGCTTCGAATATTCTTGAACAGTCTGTTGAATTTTCGTGTCTTATGTTATTTGTTGTATAGTAATAAATAAAAAAATGTTGTTTGATAAAAAAATAATGATTTAAGATATTGAATCATCTTATCCAAGGGGTAGAAATGTTGAGAACTATAACAAAAGAATTAAAATAGTACCCAGACTACCTCTACGGACGAATAGACCTTTAAGCTCTAATTTAATATCTGGCTCGGGTAAGGCGTTACGTACGCCAAACAGAAAAATCGATCTAAATGCTCCGTAGCGTTCGTTAAATCTGACAAATCTGTACAATCTGTTATCACGTGACTAAAAAATCCGTCCGCTCTCGGATGCTATTGCCGAACGCGCTTTATATCTCCCTCATTTGCGGTTATTTAGGTCGGTATATGTACGATATGAACACAGATTGACAGGTGGCAACAGAACAAACATGACTTAGATTGAAAGACAAAGAAGTTTATTCATAATCGTATTCTTCAGTAGATTTTTGGAAGATCCTTTGTTGCAAGTTGAGTGGGTATCAATTACTTTCTCAATGGCACCAATAAGTTGTTATATATAGTGCTCAGTCCATTCACGTCTTCTCTTAAGTTGACTGTTTGTTGAGAGATATATGGATCATCTCACTGATATTTCTCCAATAGTTGTTGGTTTCATGATCCAATATTACCGTTTTTTCAAAGTTGAATTTATGTCCCTCGTTATGTGTGTGGGAAGTCAGAGCAGTTTTTTCTGTTTTTGTGATGTTTCTTGATTCCTTCATACCGAATTTTAATATGCGTGAATCTCTTTGCATAATCATCCCAACTCTGCAATTCAGTCTCCAATTCCTCGTCCGTAGCACTGCCCAGCCAAAGCTCATAAATTTGATTATTCACTACACACAAACTGTCGAATTTTGTCGATAAAAGTTCAAACACTGATCTTATGTTTCTTAGAAAGTTTTTATCGCGCCCTTCCGTACCAGTCAGAGTATCAAATTCCTTGGCCGTTCTTGTGAACCCACTACGGAGTGCTTTTCGGCTTTTCTTTTTAATTTCCAATTCACACGACATCTTAAACTCGGTTCAAAACCACCAAACGTTTCAACAAATTAACGAATATTGAAAACGCGGATTAAGTTTACTAACTGGAAAATAATCTACCGAAACTGTTTTTTCAAATATACTATTCCACTCGGTCTACGAAAAGTTAATCACACACGAAAACCGAAAACTTTTCCAAATAGTCAGGTCCTGTCACGGTCGCCAGATGTTTTACACACTAATAATACTTTTATATACTAGACTTTGAAACTTCGTCTTATAGGCGTTGAACGGTATTGGGAATAAAAAATAACTCGGCACTTTGCACAATAATAATTTATTCCCCCTAACTAATGGGAAAACAAATACACTTTGATCAACTTTGCGATTTACAACTCACACAGTGGAGAATAATGTTACACTTCACAATGTGTAATGAAAAATTCCTAATGAAATGGATTCTGAAAACTAATGCATACATTCATGCTCAAATATCTAGTTGGGACTATTTCCCCTATTGGCCCTATTCCTTGTCGACGGGCTTCAAGAGCTTTTTGTCGAGTCGGAATTATCCGTTGACGGATTCATGATAAACAGCGAGCAGACATTCTCGCGTGTATCTTGGGTTGCCTAATCTATGTCTCTGACAAGTAACTTCGTTACAAACTAGATCTGAATAATGTACGTCTCCTTCCTTCCGCCCTCGATTCCGGCCTCTCCAGCATCCGGATTTGGGAGCATATATCGTAGTTATTAATGTACCTATATGTGTTTGTTTCTTCCTTATTTCTTCTTTTTTTATTGTTTACCTCATTAATATTATACTCTTTTGATTGTTTTAATGTATTGCTCGAGTGAAGCTACACAAGTCAAGCTTAGCTTAGGTGTCTCATTCGAGCTATTATATGTAAAACTAGCGACCCGCCCCGGCTTCGCACGGATGCAATGCTGATACTGAATACCTACTACAGAATGTCCTTATAGACAACGTTTACTGCTTTTTTGTCATTAGACAATACAAACATATTTTGTATTGAAGTTACTCTTGAAAGAGCTACATATAATTGACCATGAGAAAAACATTCTACGCTCAAATCTAAGGCCGCAACGTTGAAAGTTTGACCCTGCGATTTATTAATGGTCATTGCAAAAGATGCCATTGCAAAGTTTAGGTGGATTCAGGTTTCCTAATAAAATAAAAGGACAGCTACTTTCAACACCATTTTATGAGAAGGGAGTCCAGACGGGTTCGAAGAATTGCGAAATTCTGTAGGAAAATGGACAGCTTCTTCCAAATCGATAGCAGTATCGACCGAGTAGTAAATTTGCATCAGCGCATCAATCTTTGAAAGAATCAAGTTATTTACCTTATTCACTTGTTCGTTAGTTGGTGACAGAATTGCTCTTTCTTCAAACCAAGATCTTCTTCTTCCTCTTCAGCCTGTGTCCATCCACTGTCGGATATAGGCCTCTTCCAGGTTTTTCCATGCTAGACGATCTGTTGCCAATCTCATCCATTTTCCTCCCGCCACCTTCCTGACGTCATCGATCCATCTCTTTTTAGGTCGGCCCACACTTCTTGTTGTCCCTCTTGGCCTCCACATTATCACTCTCTGGGTCAATCTGTCCGGCTCCTGCCTCGCCACATGGCCGATCCATTGCCATTTTAGGCTTGCCACTCTCCGAATAACATCTGTTACCTTGGTTTTTTCCCGTATATGGCTATTTCGTATTTTGTGCCTCAAGGTGACTCCCAGCATTATTCTCTCCATGGCTCTTTGTGCGACTCTCAGTTGTTCTGCTGCTTTTTGGGTTATTGCCATTGTTTCCAAACCATAGGTTACGACGCAGCTGTCGTAGGCTTTTTTCTTTAGGTTGATGGGTACCTCTTTGTCTTTGAATATGTATTTCATATTTCCGAATGCCACCCACGCCAACTGGATCCTGCGATTTATTTCCACACTTTGATTTTCCTTGCCTAATTTGATTTTATGACCCAAATATATATAGTGATCCACATTTTCTATGGTTACGTTGTCGATGGTGATTTTATATTCATTGTTGCTCATTATCTTGGTCTTACTCAGGTTCATTTTTAGGACTATTCGCTTAGACTCTTCGTTTAACTGATTTAGCATGGTGTTCAGTTCTTGGATATCAGTGCTCAGCAAGACTATATCATCTGCGAATCTAAGATGATTGAGGAAGGCGCCGTCGATGTTTAAGCCCTTTTCTTCCCATTCGAGCTTCTTGAAGACATTTTCCAGTGCTAAGGTGAATAACTTGGGAGAGATGGTATCTCCTTGTCGTACGCCTTTGCCAAGTTGTATTTTATTTGTTTTGAGATCGTCATCTATTTTAACGTGGAATGTAGCCTTATCGTAAATATTCCTGATAATGGCAGAATATCTCGAATCGATCCTCGCGTCCTCCATTGCTGTTAGAAAAGACCAGGTTTCAATGCTATCGAAGGCTTTCTGGTAATCTACAAAAGCCAGATGTAGGGGTATGCTGTATTCTGTTGTTTTTTCAATGACTGTTTTAATTGTTTGCAGATGGTCGTTGGTGTTGAAGCCCTTCCGAAAACCTGCTTGCTCTGTCGGTTGATAGGAATTCAGCTTTTTAGTTAGACGATTGTTGATAATCCTAGTGAAAAGTTTATGCAGGTGTGACAGCAGGCTTATTGGTCTATAGTTTTCTAAATTTGTGTGATCTCCCTTTTTGTAAATTAGCACAACTTCTGCATTTTTCCACGATTCCGGAATTTTTTCTTCCATTAGGCATGTATTTAGTAGCACGCTTATTGTCTCTATTAATGATTTTCCACCCATCTTCAGCATCTCCGGTGTTATTCGATCTTCTCCTGGGCTTTTGCCATTTCTCATCTGTTGGAGTGCGTATTTAATTTCTGATGGTGATATTTCCGGTATGTCCTCTGAGCCTACGTTTAAGATGTGTTTAGGAGGTCCGACTTGGTTTGGTATAGTCGTTTGATAAAGCTGTTCGTAGAAATTTTGTATTTCCCGTTTAATCTCCTGCCTATCTGTAACCATCATTCCATGTTTGTTCTTTATTTTGATAATTTTCTGTTTCCCCCTCTTCTGATTCAATCTCAAGACTTTCATACTTTTATTTTCTTCTATAGTTTCCAAGATTTTGTTTGTTTTATACTCCCTTAGATCTTTTCTTATTTCTTTTTTTGTTGTTTTGTTTAGATCCTTATATTCCTGGGCATCTCTATCAGCTTTTTTTCTTCGCTTTATTAGTTCTCTAGTTTCGGGTTTTAATTTAGTTTCTGATTGTTTTCTTATCTTACTGCATATTTTACTGGTGGCTGCGGTTATTCCCTGCCTTATCTCATTGTTCAGAATTCATACTTTTTATTTTATATACCACAAAGTCTATACATAGGATGGCTTACTCAGTAAGAATAAGAACGGGATTTTCTGTGCTCTGTGCGAATCCATGGCTGTTGTAAAAATCCCACAAGCATATACCTGCTCAGTTCTCCAAGAACCTGCCAATTAGTCGCATATCGTTTTTACACGGCTTAGCTCGAAGCCCTTAACAAATACTTCCCACGTCGTCGGCCTTCAGTTCGCCAAAGTGAATTCTGTGATAAGAACATTTACCCAGTACAACACCTACGAAACAAGACAGGAGCAGATACGTAACTTTTCGTCTAAACAACTGTAAGTACCATTCCTTCAGTATTTACTTTGTGGTATTCATTCTATCAAACATCCATTTTTTTCTTTAATTCTCGAGGCGATACGAATTGGTATAAAAGTCCATTTCTTCTCTCCAAGAGAGCTCGCGTATATTATTTATTGGTCCTTCGAGCCGGATTGGTATCAATTTAATTGTCATATTGAGAGTTGAAGAAATCAAAATTATCAATTTCATTTCTAACACTATTCAAACTCTTCACGTCCTATCTGCATATCTGTTCCTTATCCGTCAAGTACCTGCTCTCCTTCCGATACGAAATTCCTTTCGGTACGTTTTATTGCTCTGCGTCGCATCGTCCAGGTAATTTTGAAACCTTCAGACCCAGTCGTAAATTGGGTAAAGATTTCTGGCACTTCGTATTTATAGTTCAAATATTTCATTGAATATGGCAAGAACGCAGAAGCACTCAACTCTTCGATCGATTTATATTCGTGATATTCTAAATTTGCACGATCTCGCAGATAAAGTCATCACGGACAAATCAATTCTGTCCCGTTTCAAAGCGCATTATCAAGACTTAGAAGGTATCAAAGAAGAGTTTTTAAAGCATCATAACACGGTCATTTCATCGCTCATAACCGAGTCAGACGGAAATTTGGAGGACGAATTCAAAATTCGTGAGGATTTCTTAGAATCCTATTATTTTATCAAAAGTGTCCACGCCGATATCTCAGAATCAGAAACTAAAACCGAAATTGCAGACCATTCAATTACCAATCAGCATTCACATATCATGCTTCCAACTCTTGAATTAACGAAGTTCAACGGTGATTACAAATCGTTTCCTTCTTACATAGATTTATTCGACGCATTAGTACATACCAATAGCTCATTATCAACTATAGAAAAATTCAATTACCTGATATCCTCCCTTTCTGGACCACCTTTGACTCTAGTCACAACGCTAAGGTTATGCAGCGATAACTATCAAATCGCATATGATCAGTTAAAGCGCCGTTATCACAATAAGAGATTACGCGCTCAAGCCATGTGGGACGAGTTGGAAAATGCGCCATCTCTAAAATCCGAGAACGCCGCGAGCTTGAGGAAACTCTTAGACACTTTTTCCGAGAATCTTGCCGGCCTCACCCAAATGAATTTTCCTGTCGAAAGCTGGAACTTTGTTTTATCGATTATGTTAATTAAGCGTCTAGATCACGCGACTGTCACTAGTTTTGAGCTCAATAGGAATTCGATCGAAATTCCTGATTATAGAGATCTCCTGTCATTTCTTGAGAGACGCTGCACAGCATTAGAAACTTTGAAGGTTGTCGGTTCCTCTCCTGGGAATATGAATTCCCACAACAATATTTCCAACACGCGACAAAGATTCCAGCAAGACAGAAAAACCCATCATTATCAATCCACCACGCTTTTTATGAATACCTCATCTTCACGCACTTGTCTCCACTGCAAAGGTAAACATACAATTTACCGATGCAATGCGTTCTCTGCGAAATCTCCAAATCAACGCTACGATTTCTGTAGAGCATCGCACCTTTGTTTTAATTGTTTGAGTGCATCTCACGACGTTCGCTCCTGCCAGTCAGCATACAAATGCAAGAAATGTGGGTCCGGCGAACACCACACTTTATTACATGTGGACAAAATGCCTCTTTCAAGAACCCAAGTCAGCCGTTCAAAGAAAACCTCACTTCCCAGTTCGCCATCGTCGCCTCGGTCGCCTATTGACCAGGTCCATTCAGTTTTGTCAACAGCCTCATTTCTTATCGAATCATCGAATAAAAGATCTGCGCCTGTTTCAAATTCCACTCTTTGGAGGTCTCGGGACAGTCGAAATATAAATTCGAGACAGAGTCACCCGTCAAAACGCCAACAAGGGAAGTACCCAGATCGTTCATCAGACACCAATTGGCGTTCCATTAGTAATTTGGAAAAATTACCTTCCAAACCAATCCCTGAGCCACCCTGCGTTGATTTATATCTCCCTCCTCCTCATCCCTTTAGAAATAAGCCAGACAGTCATATGCAGATCGGAAAACTTAATTAGAAGCTAAATTTTCTTCAACTTTTTATTTTTACTTTTACTTTTTTTTTGTTACTTTTTTCTCATTTCACGATCATTTCTCCTTTCTCTCCATATTTCACTTTTCTCAATCTTTTTTCTTAAAATGCATAGATGCATTTTCCCGGCGGAGAATGTTCAGAATTCATACTTTTTATTTTATATACCACAAAGTCTATACATAGGATGGCTTACTCAGTAAGAATAAGAACGGGATTTTCTGTGCTCTGTGCGAATCCATGGCTGTTGTAAAAATCCCACAAGCATATACCTGCTCAGTTCTCCAAGAACCTGCCAATTAGTCGCATATCGTTTTTACACGGCTTAGCTCGAAGCCCTTAACAAATACTTCCCACGTCGTCGGCCTTCAGTTCGCCAAAGTGAATTCTGTGATAAGAACATTTACCCAGTACAACACCTACGAAACAAGACAGGAGCAGATACGTAACTTTTCGTCTAAACAACTGTAAGTACCATTCCTTCAGTATTTACTTTGTGGTATTCATTCTATCAAACATCCATTTTTTTCTTTAATTCTCGAGGCGATACGAATTGGTATAAAAGTCCATTTCTTCTCTCCAAGAGAGCTCGCGTATATTATTTACTCATTAAATATCCCATCTATGTCCATATCCTGGAGTGTTAGTGACCCTAGTATTTTCTCTAGTTCCCCCTGATAGGTTTCCTGATTTAGTTGCAGAACGTCTCCCGTAGGGAACGCGTGTCCGGTGAGTAATTTTCTCCTTTCTATGTTGGTATTTATTTGTATCTTGGCACCATATATCTAATAACATCAATATGGATTATACCCCTACTTTTCACAGTCTCAAACTGAAGCCAAATCTTTGGTAACGATTGAAGGAGCGTTTGAGTTGACGGTCAAAATGCTCCGAGCGCACTCCATGTCTACTTTAGAGTTTTATTTCTCGAAAATAAATTCGAATTTCTGTCACAAAACAATTCTTCCGTTAGGTTAGGTTAGCAAGCTTTGACTTCACCGTGTTCTATTTGACAAAAATGCTGGGGAGCTCCTCTTTCTACTCTGTTCACTATTCTACTCGCTCCGCCGATCGTCAACTCAAACGCACCTTGAGTTGTACGCTTGCGTCAACTGGAAATGCAAAAATTGCGAGAAATTTAGAGGTTATGTTTATTCTGAAAGACAACAAGAAAATAGATATCGAGAATGAAAATATGTCCCTTAAATACTATCAGTTCAATTTTAGAATATGAATAAGAGTTAACAATGATATTAAGGACTTGGAGAAAACGGAATAAAGCGATTGGAACATTTCACATGAAATTGTGAGGTTATTATCGAAACATGTGAGATGAAGTTAAGAATGACATACGTTTCACGAAATAATGCAATGTGTCGGAGAGAGACAGAATCAAAAAAATATTTTAATTCTTAATATTGCCGCACAAGCGCAGATCTGTATTGTTACCAAAGTCCAGCTTCAGTTTTGATTGGCTCATGGCCCATATAGGAATCATTAGATATATGCTTGGCACGCACTAGTCTGTGGTCACTCCCTGTGTGGAACTTGTTCAGCACGGTGACATCCTTACATATTATATTGTTTTTGTTAACGAGGATGAAGTCTATTTCATTCTTCGCTCGTCCGTCTGGACTTCGCCAAGTCCATTTTCTTTGTGCCGATTTTTGAAATAAGGTATTCATACAATATAGATTTTCGTTGTTCAAAAAGTTAACTAGCGCGTCCCCTCTTTCATTCCGCTCTCCCAGACCAAAGTTTCCCAGGTAGCGTGTATCACTTGGTTGTCTCTTCCCTATCTTGGCGTTAAAGTCTCCGGTGATGATGACATAATGGGCTTTCTCGAGGTTTCTAGCCCGGGTGATATCTTCATATAATTCCTCTATTAGTTCACTTCTCGCCGTGCTTGTTGGTGCGTAGCAGTGTATCAACTGGATACTATATATTTTATTTAATCCAATCATCAGGTATATCACCCTGTCCGATATTGCCTGGTACTTAGTAAGAAGATGTTTGAATTTCTTGCTTTACAATAAAAGCTACACCACCCTAGCCATGATTGGTTTCGGAGTTGTTTTGATACAGGTTGTGCCCAGATTTCAAGGTTGTCATTTTTTCTCCTTGCAAACCAAGATATAGTCTTACAACTTATTCTATCAATGTCAGGATAGACATTGTTGGTCAACTCTCGAATGTTGTCTATCAAAACACAAAGGTTTTCTAGTTAATCTTCCATCACCTTGTGTTAACTCTCCATTGGCAACTTTTAGCAACATCTCTGAAAAAAGCCTGTTCTCACGTAAAGACAATGAAACCCTCATGTTAGTTTTAAGCTCTAACTTATTGACGTGTGGCCAAAGGTTGGATCTTTTTAGGGAAGCATTTATCTCGTCAGCACGTGTTCCTCGTGTCACAACTGGTAGGATTTGACGGAAATCTCCTAAGAACAGAATTGTGCATCCACCCATAGGTGAATTTTTGATGCGCAAATCGCGCATTGAGGATCCAGTACTTCCACAGACGTCTTGTTTGACATGGTGGCTTTGTCCCAGACTATTAATGAGCAGTCACGCATCAATTTTCCTGTATTGCTCTGTTTAGAAATACTACAGATGCTGTTATTATCATCGGAGGCGACTTTCAGCGGGAGCTTGAATGTAGAGTGTGCAGTTCGGCCTCCTTATAAAAGTGTAGCGCAATGCCGGATGATGCGACAGCTAATGCAATTTTTCCGGTGGATCTGACTTTTGTTAAAACCAAATTGATTAAAAATGTTTCCCCTGTACCTCCTGGGGCGTCAAGAAAAAATATTTGTCCACGACTTCCCTATAATCCTTACATTTCGAATGATCTTTGAGAAACTTAATGATAGTCATCATTCACCGGTGAATAATGACAGTAAATAATGATTCATTAATCACTGCTGAATTGCACTTCTGAAAATTTTTAATTCGTCAGGATTCGAAACCCGAGACGCCCTTTTTCCACGACGGAAAAATGACTGCAAACCACCAAGCCATCAGCGCAATGACAATTAAGAGAAAAAATAACCACTTAATGTTTTCTTCTATGATTCCCATTCAGTTTGACAAGCTGAAAAATATTCAAACCGTCTGTTTTCATTGAGCCTTCCATAAATTGTAATTCTTCTCGAAGATACCTGCATTACAGAGTCATGAAGAAATGTTGTGTACTCCACCAGAAATAAGACAGGCTGCAAGAAATACTGCATTACATCTATTGCCGGAAAAATCAGTCTCAGCCTAAAAGGGTTTAATAATTTCATGGACTGAGATCAGCTAATAAAATCCACTCATTTTCGGAGTCAGTTTTACTGGCTTATTTTTCGAAAATATCAGCTCCTATATAAACAAACAACCCTATGGGGCCATTATTCCATGCTCAAGAATACTCTCAACATAAATGAAGGCAACGATATTGGAAATTATGAAAAACTGCGTTCACTTTTGAAAAGGAAATCAGAAGGAAGATAGCAAGAGTTTTATTCCTGAAGCATGCGATCAAAAATATCTTGTGATGAAGGTGAAACACTAGCTTGCATACATTTGTATTTCATTTTCATCAGAGCGAAAGTATGGAAATGAATCGATGTCAACTGAACTTTTGACGTTTATCGAGATTTTGCATTATTCAGTGCGAACACAGAAAATGTTATGTCAACGCTTTTGATAACTATTTTCGTTGTTGAAAATGCAGATTAAATCGAATTTTACCGAGGAAGTCGTGGAAAAGTGAAGTATTCTATTCGCACATAATTACTATTATTCACTCGGGTGAATTGCGACACTCGCCTGGCGGTTCGCGTCGAAAACTTCCCCCTCGAGAATAATAGTAATCATTATGTGCTCATCGAATAATATACTATTTTCCTTCATTGTTATCACTTAATTGATGTAGTAATGTAGTGAATACTTTTTTCTGATCGAAGTTCAATCGTGGCTCATCTTGAACTCTATTTTGTAAAAGTTTCGATAGATCGTATGATGTTTCTCTTGTGTATTCGGAACTGTTCGTTAAATCTGAGTTAGTAGTATTATTAGCTGGCTATTGGGAGAAACGCTGCCTTCGACGCGCTATTTTATGCCTGGCTCACGCGGCCATCCGGATCAGTATTCGGTATTCGGTATTGCCTGCACCGCACCGCTATGTCCCTATTGTCCCTGCATTTTAAATCTGTGATATCTTCGGAAATATTCATTTAAATTACATGCTGTAAAGGGCCATATTGATCTATATTAAATGGACAATGTATTTGAGGTACTTAATTGGATAAGTATCAATCCTGTATTGCTTAAAATAACTTCCTAAATAAGCAATTTTTTCCCGTATAATGTAAAGGATGAAAAATGGTTATTGTGGCTTATCCTCAAGAGATAGACATATACCATCGCGGACTTTTTTGTTGACCTTTTTTAGGTGTACAATACTAAGTACATTATTTTGATTTATCTCGTGGGGTTCAGTCAGCGTTCGCAATGTAAGCGCAAAAAAATGTGTTTATTTACGACATCACACTAGAAACCCGTAAATTAATCAGTGTTTCTCTACAATATTATACAAGTATCATACAGACAGCGAAATCGACTTTGCTTTATACTATGTAATGATTACCTGAATAAATTTTTTCAATTTTGAATGAAATGTCAGGTGCGTCAAGTTGGTGACACACCCCCCGAATTTTGGTATCAAATTGTTTTGGGAATTTTGTGCCCATTTTGTGCCAATTTGTGCCGTATGTTATGAATTTTGTGCCCATTCCGTTCTCGAGATATTTCAAGTTTTCCAAGTGTGTCACCAACTTGACGCTGTGACACACTTGTGGAAATTTGAAAATTTTTTTCTTTCGATAAATTGTGCCCATTTTGTGCCAATTTGTGCCGTATGTTATGAATTTTGTGCCCGTTCCGTTCTCGAGATATTTCAAGTTTTCCAAGTGTGTCACCAACTTGACGCTGTGACACACTTGTGGAAATTTGAAAATTTTCTTCTTTCGATAAATTGTGCCCATTTTGTGCCAATTTGTGCCGTATGTTACGAATTTTGTGCCCGTTCTGTTCTCGAGATATTTTGAGTTTTGTTTGTGAGGAGCGTCAAGTTGGTGACACACCCCTCGAATTTTGGTACCAAATTGTTTTGGGAATTTTGTGTCCATTTTGTGCTAATTTGTGCCGTATATTATGAATTTTGTGCCCGTTCCGTTTTAGAGATATTTCGAGTTTTTCATGGGAGTCACCAACTTCACAATGTGACTCACATAAGGAGAGCTGGAAATTCTTCTTTGGATAAATTGTGCCCATTTTGCGCCAATTCGTGCCGCATAGTATAGATTTTGCATGCTTGCAGTTTTTGAGATATTTGAAGTTATTCCTGTGAGATGAATAGATGTATAGTCCATCCAAGAATGATTGACATCAGAGCAGGCCTTGAAAGTCCAGTCGCAGCTTTATTTCTAGTTACAAAAAAGTAACTAAAAATTTTCTGTGCTTTCATCATAGATATAGAAATAACCTAAAAATTTAACGATATTTTTTTGAAGTAAGGAACTTTGAAAATCAAAATGTTCCCAATTTTCACATACGATTTACCAGCGTGTGAATCTGTATACCAGCAGTATATTATTTTCATCTTGTATTGATACATTTTCGATCTTACGATCAATTATAGGAGCATACAGCCTGGAAATTCTGGTTTGGTAACGAAAAATATCGTGGGTGATTAAATAGCACGGTCCTTTTCAATGTTCAATATGAATATTCGCTAAACCGAAAAAATCTAGTTGATAATTTGAAGCGTTGTGATCGAGATATTCTTGATAATGGGATATTTGTTGAAACATTATTTGGGCTGTTTCCATTATCTCTGCGGTTTGTTGTTTCCGACGTTTCGGCAAGCATTCGCCTGCCGTCTTCAGGGTGTGGGTCCTGAGAAGGACCGGTTTTTGCCAAACTTGATCTGTCTGGACTTGTACGCACCATACTTTTTCGATTTATGAATTACAGTGTTGGGATTCGAACGCGGGTTATAAGGATGCAATTTCGAAATTCCAGTCACTCTAACCACTAGTCCGGTAGACTAGTGGTTAGAGTGACTGGAATTTCGAAATTGCATCCTTATAACCCGCGTTCGAATCCCAACACTGTAATTCATAAATCGAAAAAGTATGGTGCGTACAAGTCCAGACAGATCAAGTTTGGCAAAAACCGGTCCTTCTCAGGACCCACACCCTGAAGACGGCAGGCGAATGCTTGCCGAAACGTCGGAAACAACAAACCGCAGAGATAATGGAAACAGCCCAAATAATGTTTCAACAATTTGAAGCGTGTTACTGCAATGTGAATTGATTGGGAAATTTGTAACAGATATCAAGAAACTAAGATAGAAACAAAACTTAACCAATGGATCTATTTAATATATGAAGAATTTTGTCATGACATTGTAACTTTCAATATTTGTGAACAATGAAGGTGTAAAATATGAAATATGAAAAATATGAATATTCCTATTATTCTGTTTCAACAACCACATCATGTTATTTTTTTCTCATCTGGGCAGAACTCGTCAACTTTTGGGCAGTTTGTAGGCGCAATAATAATCACTGGGAAGCGTACGATGATATGCGAGAGAAAGTGACAAAAATCACCGAGAAGTCAACAATAAATAGTTATTATTGATTTTTACATCCTGTGATTTGATGGTTTTATATTCATTTAGCTACAATTTATATTTTTCACGTTACATTCATGTTCTCATTTGTTTTGTTACTCTTGTTGTTTTTTATTTGTTTTGAAGGATTTATAAAATAATATATTTTTATGAGTATTGTCTGTTTTATTGAATCGTAATATACTTCATTATGGATTGAAGTAGAATTTTACTAATATATAAATGAAACTGAGGATGTGTCAACGTATTCGATAAACCTGTACTTATATATTAATTCATCAACTCAATTATTATATATTGAATTGATTATTCTAAGTGAAAATGTCGTCGAATCATTGAAATTTGGTTGTTTTCACTGAATGTCTGCCAGTTCAACAACTCATACTTTAAAATGATCACATAATATTATGACATTGACGCTCGTCTTTGAATTCAGGTTGGTGTTGGAAATAACACTGACATTTTGTTCTGTCATTAATGTTTCGAACAAATTTGGAAAAAAATTGAGCAAGTGAAATAAATATCTTTGTAATGAGGCTCTTGAAGAGTGAACAGCTAAAAAATGGAAAGCCTGCACAGAGCAAGAAGAAAAAGAAATGAGAGAAGATTATTCAAAATATAAGCAATGTTATAATATATTGCTGACAAAACCTTCATTATGAACATGACGAGTTCTGCCCAGATGAGGAATGAATAAAATGAGTTGTGGTTGTTGAAACAGAATAATAGGAATATTTATATTTTTCATATTTCATATTATACACCTTCATTGTTCACAAATATTGAAAGTTACAATGTCATGACAAAATTCATATATTAAATAGATCCATTGGTTAAGTTTTGTTTCTATCTTAGTGTCTTGATATCTATTGCAAATTTCCCAATCAATTCACATTGCAGTCACACACTTCAAATCATTAACAAAATTTTTTCGGTTTAGCGAATATTCATATTGAACATTGAAAAGGACTGTGCTATTTAATCACCCACGATATTTTTCGTTACCAAACCAGAATTTCCAGGCTGTATGCTCCTATAATTGATCGTAAGATCGAAAATGTATCAATAGGTACAAGATGAAAATAATATACTGCTGGTAATCGTATGTGAAAATTGAGAACATTTTGATGTTCAAAGTTCCTTACTTTAAAAAAATATCCTTAAATTTTTAGGTTATTTCTATATCTATGATGAAAGCACAGAAAATTTTTAGTTACTTTTTTGTAACAAGAAATAAAGCTGCGACTGGACTTTCAAGGCCTGCTCTGATGTCAATCATTCTTGGATGGACTATAATTGTATTCATCACACAGGAATAACTTCAAATATCTCAAAAACTGCCAGCATGCAAAATCTATACTATGCGGCACGAATGGGCGCAAAATGGGCACAATTTATCCAAAGAAGAATTTCCAGCTTTCCTTATGTGAGTCACAACGTGAAGTTGGTGACTCACATGAAAAACTCGAAATATCTCTAAAACGGAACGGGCCCAAAATTCATTATATACGGCACAAATTAGCACAAAACGGGCACAAAATTCCCGAAATAATTTGATACCAAAATTCGAGGGGTGTGTCACCAACTTGACGCTCCTCACAAACAAAACTCAAAATATCTCGAGAACTGAACGGGCACAAAATTCATAACATACGGCACAAATTGGCACAAAATGGGGACAATTTATTGAAAGAAAAAAATTTTCAAAATTTCCACAAGTGTGTCACAGCGTCAAGTTGGTGACACACTTGGAAAACTTGAAATATCTCGAGAACGGAATGGGCACAAAATTCATAACATACGGCACAAATTGGCACAAAATGGGCACAAAATTCCCAAAACAATTTGATACCAAAATTCGGGGGGTGTGTCACCAACTTGACGCACCTTGAAATGTCCTGTATTCAAATGTGTGAATCGTGGATCGGTTATGCATCGGGGTTGCTTAAAATTTTATGAAGACATTATAAAAATCGATGAACGTCACATTAAATGTTGTGATGGACGAGATAACGGAGATATCCTCAATGATGATGAACCAAAAGGCGATGTTTTGGATGATTCCCTCGAAACAGTGGTGGAAGTGTTGAAATCTGATGATGAAGACATATTGAAGCTCACAATGAAAAATAACAGCCTCTACTTGGAAATTTCGCTCCTGAGGAAATTGATCTCCGAAATGGAAGAGAAAATGCATTTTTATAGTTAAAAATTAATGTATTGAAAAGAGACAGACAAAGTGAAGTCAAACTGTCAAATTTCATTCCACAGAATTTCTTTTTCTTCTTCAAATACTATCCACTAGGTCGCAAACAATCCCTTTGCATCCACCAGGTCAGGCCATGGGCTCAGCTATGTACACAAAATTAGTAAGTGAACTTTTTCCTTCTTTGTGATGGCTACAGTGGAATGATTCCTGGGATTGAGGAGTCTAGGCGGACCTATATCATTCCACATAATTATTTAATGTCTGTCGATGACAGTATTCTTTACTCAAGCTCAAGCAGCAAAAGGAAACAACACAAGGAGCAAACACAGGATGATACACATGCTGACCGAAACTAAAGGTAAATTATAAACAACTAAATACTTGATCTGTTATCTAAAATTTTTATCTCACACTCACACAAAAAGGCATACATTGCATCACATGCAGTCGGGTTACACGAAAATACAACCTCATGAACATCATACAAGACTGAAGACCGTGAAGCAAACTTACCACAGGCAAAAACAGGTGAAAGTAATCAAATCTCGCCACAATCGCACAAAGGTGAATCCACAATTCCCAGCCTATACAAATGGGGAGGAATCAAACAATGATCAGAGCGCAATCTGCAAAAGGTTGAGATGAACCTCCTGGTCTTTTCCCAGCCCCGAAACCAGTGCTTAGAAACATAGGGGGTGTGATCATTCATCAGCGTGTATGTTTTTTCTTTAACGGCAACCAAATCTTTGAAATCTCGTGACCAGGGTCCAGCCAGTTCCCTCCTAAAAGAAGGCCACAGCTCACCTGGGCCTGCCTTTATCCCATTGAAACTCGCCATTTCTCTGCCTTCATTTGCCAACCTGTCAGCAATTTCGTTACCTTGAATGTGAGAATGGCTAAGCACCCACATGCATGCCCTCAAGCCACTCATCATTGCCTCTAGAAATTTCCCCATCATCCTAACAGCATTGATATCAATGTTCGAGCCGAATTTCCTAGACTTTATAAATTCGTGGGAACTAAGGGAATCTGTAATAATTAGGGTTTTATAATTCTTTTTCGCAATAGCCAAATCAATGGCCTCACCTATGGAAAAGACCTCTGCCAAAAAAATTGTCCAATGGTTAGGCATTAATATGTGAGGATGGCTCCGAGTATAGACGTATGTGGAAAATGCTCCGTGAATTTTATTGTTTCGAGCAAGTTTATAAAGTGCTTCTCCTGTGAAAATAAGTTTCACTTGAATTGTGTTGCCATTAAGGATAATTGGCAGAAAATTCTGAATGAAAATCCCAACATTTTCTGAATTTGTGAAACTTGTAAGGAGGTACAGTCGAAAAACAAGGGGACAGGTAGAGATGGTGGGACATTGTCGTCGGAAAATACTTTATTGCGACAGCTAGTGGAAGAAAAGGGTTCCAAAAATTCAGTCCTAGAAGAGAACATCATACTTCTCAAGGAGAAAATTGAAATTTTGAATGAAAAATTAAGAATAACGGATAAACAACAACAAAAAACACCCAAGATAAGGAATGACAGTCAAGATGTTCATTCATACTCCAGAGTAGTAGAGAGAGACAGAGTTAATTCATACGATACAAGATCGATTGAACAAAATCAGAATCGTCTAACGGAACAGATTACAACTCATAACCTCAAAATAGGAGACAATAACAAATCAACTGTTTTCCGAAAGGATCAAGTTAAATCAGCAATAGAGGAAGCCCAATTGATTAATCGCATGAAGGAGATTTCAAACACAAACGTAAGCCAAACTAACAACGATTGGCAATACGTTAAAAATAGGAGAAATCGTCGTGTTATGGTAGGACGCAACGTTAATCTTGGGAATATTCAAACAGTTCCCAAGTTTGTGTCCCTGCATGTAACCAGACTACATCCAAAAACCACAACAAATGATTTAGTGGATATGTTGAAAAATCAATTTCCTGATGTCAGTTGTGAGAATCATGAATCCAGACATCCTGACAAATATGTGTCTATGAAAGTTAATATTCGCCAAGAAAATCTGAAAGATGCATGGAAAAAAGAAATTTGGCCCATGGGTTCTTTGATTTCGAAGTTTTTTACGAAAAGGAGGGTACCATCACAAAAGGTGGCCCCTCAAGACTAAAATCTCACAATACACTTCGAAAAGTTAGCATAATCATAGAAATCATAATATATATATCGAATGATAAGTATTTACCCTGTGTGATTTATGAAAGAATAACACTATTTGATATTCAGGGTTTTAATATTTCAAAATATAATAGAAACTGGCAACGTTTCGGGCAGTACCCTTTTTCTAGCCTGTAAAAAACAATATACACAATGTAAGAACAATAAGAACAAACAAAACAGAAAAAAGCGATTATGATCGGGTACATTGACAGAGCGCTAAAACTAACTTCACCTATATACAGACCCACCATCATACATGACATTACCGCACTTTTAATAAAAAATAACTATCCTCTACCACAAATAAAGAAGATAATAAAACAACGCACACACAAATTATACAACACCGAAAATTCAACAAATAAAAAAGAAGAGCCAATCACATTCATACCAATACCATACGTACCTTCTCTATCCGAAAAAATAGAAAACATCTTAAAACCCTACAGCAACGTGAAAATTGCGCACAAACCACACATTCAAATTAAACAACTATATAGCAAATTAAAATCACCAACACCATTAACAGAAACATCCCATGTGGTATATAAAATCAATTGCAATAATTGCGAGGGTGTATACATAGGACAGACGGAACAAAAACTGAAAGACAGACTGAAAGGACATAAGTACTCCAAAACACAGACATCACTTTACAAGCACAAAACCGAGAATGGACATACATTCAATTATGACGAGACTGTAGTGTTAGACCGAGAAAAAAATAAGAAATCTAGAGAATTTCTCGAAATGATTCACATAAAACAAAATGAAAAATCCATTAATGACAGATCAGACATTAGATACCTTCACAACATCTACTCCACTGTTTTGAACAGCCTCAAATAAACCGACCAACGAAAACAAACAAGAAGAAGATATCATTATTGACGTGACAACTCCAAAATCATTCAAAATCATAACCCCAATGACATTCAACAAATAACCGAAAATTTGTAAACTAGTTGGGAAATTAACGTCTGTGAAAATATAAGAGAGAATGATTATCGGTATGCAGACGGATTTTTTCGAACTCCGGAAAAGTTTTCACCTCAGGCGGGAGTTCGAAAAAATCCGTCTGCATACCGATAATCATTCTCTCTTATTCAACAAATAAGTTGGAAAATAACATAAAATAATAGTTATTTAATCAACTAGTTTATTAATGACAGCGATTAATGGTCGAAATATTTTAACGCGTGAGCGGAGCGAGCGCGTTAATGTTTGAGACCATTAATCGCTAGATTAATAAACGAGTTGATTACAAGATTTTTCCGTCGACCTCATCATCAATCGAAAATAAACTCTGGATTCAAAAATATTTTGCGTGATAGACAAATTTGACATAATGTTAATTTCTGTATAAGTTGAGTTTTTTAATGGGTTTAAGGTCTGAAGATGACAAAAACCAATTTATTTAGTTGCCGACAGTTTCGATAACTTTTATTATCATCATCAGGGCTCTGAAATGAGATGTACAAATCATTGAAAATCTTGACATCATCCACACAAATACTCTAAAAAACACATTTACACTGATTTAAATGCACAAAGGTAAAAGTACACTGAACAAGTACAAGATAATACAAATTAAAAAAAAAAAAGGGAAAAAAAGAAAACGAAAGAAGAGAAGAAAAGAAGAAAGGAAAAAAAAGAAAAATATTCGATGTTTGTCCTTCGGCGAAACGTTTCTAGATTTCTCTTACCACATGTAGACGTTCTTGCATATCAGACTTGTCATTTGTGAATTTGTAAACATAGGTTCCATGTTGTGTTATTGCTGTTCATTTCCTAATATTTTAATGATTAGACTTGGAAAACCAAAAACTTAGCTGTAAGTACCACATACAGAAAGATGGACCTTTGAATTTCCAATTGCCTACTGTTTGTTTTTCGTTATCTTGTACTTGTTCAGTGTACTTTTACCTTTGTGCATTTAAATCAGTGTAAATGTGTTTTTTAGAGTATTTGTGTGGATGATGTCAAGATTTTCAATGATTTGTACATCTCATTTCAGAGCCCTGATGATGATAATAAAAGTTATCGAAACTGTCGGCAACTAAATAAATTGGTTTTTGTCATCTTCAGACCTTAAACCCATTAAAAAAACTCAACTTATATTGAAGAAAATAGGTCGTTATAATTCAATCTACGTATAGAGTTAATTTCTGTGTTCATTTCTATATATTAATATTTATGCTCCCTATAGAAGTTTTCGAAAAATTCATGGATGGAATATAGGACATGTAGTGAAATTCTGAATAGTTTACATTTTTTTCATGAGAATAAGTTGGATTAACGATTCAATTCAGTTTTATTTTTACCTTAGACATCAACAAAATAATGGGAGCATTCGCCATGAATTCTTCCACATGTTCTTTTTCAATTTTTCGATCAATAGTTTGTTTTATCTGCTTATATCAATGTTCTCTTCAGCAACGAATACTTTGACCATGAATTCGCTTGATGCCCCTTTTCTGCAATACACGTAAAGTATGCCAACAAAACCGTTACCGAAAATTTCAGAACGTTCCTCTCCTTGCACCAAAATCGAAATTCTTCCTAGGTTTTCTCATAAATGTCGGCTCTTTCCAGGTAGCATACTCAAAGTTGCTGCTTCAGCAGTTTTTCCCACATCTAGCGGCGTCCAAGGGTTATTTTCTTCGATATTCGTTATGTAAAATAGCGTAACTGTTAAAATAAGATTCTGATCGAAAACGAATAATTAAATTTGACAGCTCGATAGTGCTCCGACATAGATGCATCTATGCTCCGATTGAATATTTTATGTTCGGTTGCCATGATAATCATGCATTAATACAAGAAATCATGCATTAATAGGGGTCATTAATGGATGATTTCGAGTGCGTTAAAATGAGCTTTTACTCTATGGTCGACGGAAAAAAATTTTTTCGAAGGTAATAAAAGAATTAGATCTCTATCCAACAAAGTGTTTTAGAATTTTATAATACTCATAAATTGTTTGTTTGTTCTTATTGTTCTTACATTGTGTATATTGTTTTTTACAGGCTAGAAAAAGGGTACTGCCCGAAACGTTGCCAGTTTCTATTATATTTCGAAATATTAAAACCCTGAATATCAAATAGTGTTATTCTTTCATAATATATATATACTTACTCTAGAATGCTAATTCCTTCTAGTTCCGCAGCGAAAAACGTGCCGCATAGGCAACTGATTCACAATGTGCGCATGCTCACTATTAGGAAATTTCACGTAGAACGATGCCAAGTCCCTAAATGTTTTGTCGGTTCTATTTTAAGTCAATATTATTAAACAATAAAAATATTCCATTGAGTAACAGACTTATTTTATAGCTCATGCGGGACTTCCTAAGACTATTAGACACATTAATATCATAAGTGAATTGCAATATTTGTGGAATTGGTGAGAAAATTAGAGCAGTAATGTAGTAGGTTTCACTAAATAGATATAGACCACGCAACACCGCTTTTTCTGTCTCATGGCAAATGACTTTGAAATGACCTTAGTGAAAATCTAGGCAGGACCGTGTTCAGTATCAGTCTGCAGCCACAGTTTAGTTTACTGCATAGACAAACTAGTTTACTGGTGCGTAACTATTATTTTCGTGTTTGATATTCTCCGTGTGCATTTTGCTTTTGTTGTGTGTTGTGTTCGATTTGGATTTTTTCGTATCCGATAAACAATGAACTGTATAGTGTTGTGGTGTTCTTGTCTTGACCCGCTCATTTCCCACTTGAGTATGTAAACTATGTGCACCTTTTCATTCATATAAATTGTTAGAAATTTATGATTTACGCTTTGCTTTTCATTCGATTGACACATATCTATCCACTCGCACCATGAGATTGGTTCTTTATATAGAAAAAGAACGCAATTCATCATGAAAAATCATGAAATCTTGTGAGTAAACCATCTTTTAATGGATAATTCGAACTCGAAAATAAAATATATTGAAGTAAAACTTTGCAGTTTCATTCAGATAAGATAACAGATTGATTTTGGAATATACTCGGAACTCAAAAAGACAAATGACTTGAAGAATGAATGTAGGTATCAGAACTCATGAAACGATGCAGAGTAACGCATTGGCAGATGTACAATACATTTTCATGTTTCCACTATTTTCAGGAACACCGAAGAATAGAACTGTCCTGAAGGGATATATTAGTATATTTTGCTCATTTGATTTTTTTCTGTACTTTACCAAAAGATTCGTTGTTTGTGAACCAGAATTTGTCTTCCTTGATCCTTGAATTAATTTTAATACCGAAACCGGGTTTTTTCAACGCCTGAAGAGGTTTTGGAATAATGAAAGATTTTCAGCTTATCTTTCAGTCGCTGATGATTCCAAATTTACCATTCAAATAGCTGTTGAAAATTATCAATATGTTCAAAACAACTAGTGAGTGTCGAATACTAATTATGAATTGATTAAATCCAACTGCAACAATAACAGCATAAAATTTCATTGAAGCCGACCCTGTTCAGAAACAACCTGATGGCACGTATGCGCATTGTGGACCACACTGAAATTCTTACAACACTTCGATCCAATTGATTTAGCATTCTAGAGTAAGTATATATATATTATGATTTCTATGAGCATAATACATCAAAATGTGCAGTCGCTGGGGAAACAGTATCGACAAGATGGAACAACTTCTAATAGATATCTCAGATTGTATTATATTATGTATCACAGAACACTGAAAAATCTCAGGATCAACTCTGTCAGATGGCTTTGAAAAATTTCCATTTAGCAGCAAATAAGTGTCGAGAAGAAGGTAAACATGGAAGATCGGCAATCTACATCAGTAATCTCTTCAAAACAAGTCAGTGCAAGAATATTAGTGACCTTCAGTTATTGGTGATTTCGAGTGCAGTGCTGCGGAATTCGTTATGAATAAAACGAAAATCATGGTTCTTTCTGTTTATAGGCCGCCACGTGGAAACATTGAGGTATTTTTTGATTCAATGGAAAATATATTATCGGAGAAAATTGCATCAAATGTTACTATATTCATAGCGGGGGATTTTAATATCGAAATGAAGGAAGATAATAATGTTAAAAATAGATTATTCACACTCTTTAATCATTTTTCAATCAAAGCTCAGATTCATGAATACACCAGAATAACTGACCACTCTAAGAGCTGTCTAGATAATATTTCCACAAACTTGACTAGTAATTTAATATCAAAAGTTCTGGAATATCATGTGTCTGATCATAAGGCCCAAATATGTAGCTTTCTTATCAACATCAATAATAAAAAAGAACTCATTTGTAAAAGATTCTTCAATGAGAAAAATAAAACAGATTTTTTGAGAAAGTTAGAAACAAAAACATGGGATAACATTTATTTTGTATATAAATCTAGTGTAAATGAACAATGGCATATTTTTATGGAGGAATTCTTGTATCTGTTCAATGAATGTTTCCCTATGAAAACAGTTTACAAGAATTCGAAAATTAGAGTTTCACGAAATAATAAGGAAATAATGAAAATGAAAACACAATTAGATAATTTGCTGCTTTTATCACAATGTAATGCTGGTTATAAAAATCAGTATAGTAAAGTGAAAAAAGAGTATGATGAATTGCTTAGAGTAGAAAAATGTAAATTATATTACGAAAGAATAGAAAAATCGGATAGTAAAATCAAGTCAATGTGGGCAATATGTAATGAAGTAACGGGAAGGAATATAAGTCACAAACAATTTATCTGTGAGGATGCATTGAAACTATCAAATGACTTCAATAGATACCTTTTAGAAATTGTACAAAACATTCAGGACAGTCAATGTTATACGCCTTTTGTTAGTAGAATCCCAGAAAATGATAGGTCGATGTTTCTGAGACCTATAAATGTGACAGAACTACTTCAATTAACTGATCAATTGGCTATGACGATGTTCCTGTTAGTATTATGAAGTCTTCAATCAGAGTAATGCCAACTATTCTCTGCTATATAATTAGTAATTCTATGAGGTATTCGGTGTTTCCAAATCAGCTGAAGCATGCAATAATCAAACCCCTATTCAAAAAAGGTGATCCAGAAGATCTTGGGAACTATAGGCCCATAAGCTTGTTACCGGCATTCTCAAAAATCTTTGAAATGGTTATGACTTCGAGATTGCTTCAGTTTATGAACCAGCAAAGCCTTTTCTCCCAGTTCCAACATGGCTATTTGCAAGGCAGATCCACTAATTCTGCCATTTTTCAGTTCATAACAACAGTGTTGGAATATTTGGAAAACAAAAATCAGGCTTTGGGTCTTTTTATTGATCTTACCAAAGCTTACGACTGTGTGAATCATGATGTTTTACTATCGAAACTGAATAGTTATAGAATAAGAGGAACCGCCAACGATTGGATTCGTCCTTATTTGTCTAATAGGCAGCAACGAGTTGTTGTTAATGGAGTCAAATCTAATACACAATTTGTTAAAACTGGTATTGTACAGGGCAGCATCGCAGGACCGATCCTGTTCATAATTGATATTAATGATCTCCCATTGACAGTGAATAATTTCTGCATCACAAACTATGTTGATGACACCAACATATTAATACCAGGTAACAACCCAACAGAAATAATGGAAAAACCCCAACCATGCTTTTCGGAAGCCAGTAACTGGTTTTGGATGAATATATTAGTTATAAACCAATCAAAAACTAATATAATGTTGTTTCGTACTCAACAGACACAAATTTCTACTAACAACTGTATTACTCTCCAAAATAACTCTGTTTAACCTGTGTCATGCACTAGGTTCCTGGGATTACAGATTGACGAGTTCTTGAAATGGGATACACACATAAATAAAGTTTGTCTTAAACTGTCCAGTGTGGGTTTTGGAATAAAAAAAGTTGCTAAATATATGAATACTGATACTATTAAAATCTTATATCACGCAAATTGTGAATCAGTTATGAGATTTGGAATAATTTTTTTTTTTGGGGGGGGGCAATTCTTAGATCCAGTCAGTCTTCATAGCACAAAAAAGAATTATAAGGACTATAAGTAAAATGAGCTTTAGAGATTCCTGCAGGAGTAAATTTAGGAATTTGTACATAATGACGGTATATGCATTATATATTTATGAATGTTTTGTTATTTGTGTTCAAGAATAAGGAAAGGTTTGATAAGGGAGAAAGACATAATTATAATACCAGAACTGAAGATTTATTATATCCATATCATAGGTTAACTTTGAGTGAAAAAGGTCCATATTATATGTGTATGAAAGTTTTCAATAAATTACCTAATCATATCAAATGTTGTAAAAGCATTTCGAGATATAAAAAGGACGTAAACGATATGTTAATTAAGCTAGAACCTTATAGCTTGGGGGATTATTTCAATAGGGAAAGTTGAGTTGGTATATTGTTTTTATTGTTTCTGTTGACGTCATTTCATTTCTTATGTAATTTATGTAAAATTTGAAATAAAGAAAATTATCTATCTATCAAAAATTATCTATCTTCCTGGAACGCTAATAGACAGGGAAGAGGCATATACACCATATCCTACTGAAGGCTGCCTCAATGCTACTGAGGCATCTGTGTTAATAAAAATCTGGAAAGGACCCCGCACTTTTTCTATGGCAAATGGCGTTCCGTCAAATGTTCTAAAATTTTGGTATAATGTAGTACTCGACCTACTGATCAGAAGTGTCTAAGGCCCCAACTCAATCCTATGTCTAGTTTTTGAGATACAGGGCGTTGAAGTTGAGAATTACCCACTTATACTACGCACATATCTCGGAACAGCATCGAATGAACTTAAATTTTTCTCAAAAAACATTTCATTCCATCCTCAGGGAGCAACCATATAGAGGAATATAACCGAAAATCGTTACGAATACAGGGTTATCCATAATTGAATGCATGCCCGATTTTGAAAGTATAAAATACGTCAGTTTGAGAGCGAGAACGTTCACAAAATGAACTATCACACTAGATATGTTGTTGTTACATCGAAAAAGTCTGTAATACCCAGAATTTATACTGGGTGATCCATTATCATAGAAACTTTTCTCAAGGAAGGTTAAATGGACACCCTGTATTTATGGGTTGATTGAAGGTGTTTGTTTAATTTTTTTAGAATATATCATCATGGACTTCAAAGAATACAGGGTGATTCAGCCATGAAATGAACTTTGAACCCCACGAAAATACCCAAAAACCACCTTTTTTTTCATCACCCTCTATTTCAAGATTAACTCCGATGAGGTGGGAGTTCTTTTTCATCATTGTACTTGATATAAATACATCAATACGGCTGAGAGTTTTTATCCGCTTCCTATGAACAGATTTTTTTTTATGTAATATAAAAATTATTTATTTATGTCAATCTATTCTTATTCCAGCATAAAAAAAATATGGTCATAGGAAGTGAAAGAAAACTCCCACCTCATCGGAGTTAATCTTGAAATAAAGGGTGGTGAAAAAAAAGGTGGTTTTTGGGTATTTTCGTGAGGTTCAAAGTTCATTTTACGACTGAATCACCCTGTATTCTTCGAAGTCCATGATGATATGTTCTAAAAAAATTAAACAAACACCTTGAATCAACCCATAAATACAGGGTGTCCACTTAACCTTCCTTGAGAATAGTTTCTATAATAATGGATCACCCAGTATGAATTCTGGGTATTTCAGTTTTTTTCGATGTAACAACAACATATCTAGCGAAATAGTTCATTTTGCGAACGTTCTCGCTCTGAAACTGACACATTTTATACTATCAAAATCAGACATGCATTAAATTATGGATAACCCTGTATTCGTCTATATGGTTGCTCCCTGGGGATGTAATGAAATGTTTCATTCGATTCTGTTCCGAGATACGGGCGTAGTAAAAGTGGGTAATTCTCAACTTCAACGCCCTGTATCTCAAAAACTAGTCATAGGATTGAGTTGGGGCCATGAACACTTTTGATCAGTAGGTCGAGTACAACATTATACCAACATTTTGAATTATTTGACGGAACGCCATTTGCCATAGAAAAAGTGCGGGGTCCTTTGGAATTAATCATCTCCTAGAGAGCTCCATTTGTAAGACAGCCCTTAGGCAGGCCAGATGAGTAGATTGGAATTATGTTCGATCTCATAGGTGATGTGAGGTCGTAGAATGGGAGCCATCTACTCTGCCAGATGAGATCTCTCTTCCAAGTTAAGCTGAGATACGCATCAATGTAAGGGGGAACTGTGCCATTAAGCCACAAGCATCTCAACTGCTCCGCGTCCACCAACAGGTTAATCAGTGGGTTACCTAAAAAACGCAGGGCCTTGGACACAAACTTGAAGGCCAGCCATTTCCTTCTCAAATACAGAGGTAAGTCACCACTCTCTGATAGTAATATATTTGTTGCGGTAGATCTCATCAACCCAAGTACCAACCGAAGAGAGGCATACTGTACACGAGCCAACCTTGCCAGCGAGGTCTTGCTAACTCTACCATAAGTTAATGCTACATAATCTAGATGGGGACGAACAATCCTAACTATTTCAAATAAAGGCGACCATTACTTTAGAAATTTTTATATATATATATATATATATATATATATATATATATATATATATATATATAAATTGTAGGTTGAGTTTTCTTGGGTTTAGAGCACAGTAAAACTTTAGATATTCACGTTTAATTGCTTTCAACCTACAATTTATAAAATATAGCACAAGAAATCTATCATTCCTATATATATATATATATATAGGTATATATATATATATATATATATGACTAACGTCTAGTTCCGAGACTTTTTTTGTCAACTGAGCGCGAGTTCCGAGACATTTGTCTAGTTCCGGGACGGTCTTGGAAAAAATTTATGGCTAATGTTGAGTTCCAGGACCTCAATGTATAGTTCCGGGACCGTCCTGGAAAACGTATATGTTAGATGTTCACTTCCAGGACCGCAATATTGAATTTGTGAAAAAAAAGAAGTGAGAGTCTAATCTTTTCTATTAAGGGTTGAAATGTCTATAAGGTCTTGTTTTAGTGTTCTGAGGTCCCTTTTCATACTGAAAATATATTTTTATTTTAATATTCGTGTAATTTCAATTTGAAGTGTGCTATTTTAATTTGCATTCTGCTTCAACCATCTGGAAGATCCAATTCGGACTCAGTTATGTGATCGAAAAAATTCAGGAATATCTCTCACATCGATCAGATGTAACGTTTAATGGATATGGTAGGATTCCTAATCAGAACGTGCACAATTCGAAATTTATTTTGAGATATATGTGAACAAATACCTGCTTATTACCATTAAAAAACTTTAATAATTCAATAGATCGCTATGAAAAGTTATTGTGAGATCCCAGATAACTTTCACTTTCATTCTTTTCACAATATTAGTGAGTACCCAATTTGTACCCTTGGAATAAGTACCAATGTGTGCAGAGTGGGCAAAATTCGTTGTCTAATTAGGTGAACGCGATCGTACTATAGCAGCAAGTAGAAAACGGTTGACACATTCAGTTGGAAAAATAGGAAATTCAACGTAAATCTCGACGATGGTAAATTTCTAGTGGAACAGTGGGAGAATCGAAATGACGTGATATCAAATAGTTAAAACTAGACCGTGGCAGGACGCCCAACAAAAGGTATCACTGTCTGGAAGCCGTCATCACAATAGCCGTCGATTCACAATAGACAGTGACGACGGCTGCCACTCCGGACAGTAGGTCGTGGCAGTACGCCCCACAAAAGGCTTCGCTGTCTTGCATAGTGGAGATTATCTTTAAATTTCCTGTCTTTCCGCCTGAATTTTCCATGTCGAAATGATACATTTTAGAAATCAGCACAAAATTTCCAGCAGAAGCAAATAATTTTCAGCTATTATTACAGGAGCCTGTCAAAAAAAATAGTCTGATTGTACGACACAAGATCTTTTCCTGAAATCGATTGTAGAAATGTATATGATTAACGAATAGACAGTCCGCTGCATGGGGTGGTGGGTGTGGGTAATGTGGTAGAATAAGAAGAACACAATAGATACATTTTATCAGTGGAAGACCACATTCTCCTTCGAATTATACTGTTTCAAATCGTTCTCCACTCAAGAGTAATCACGTCAACTGCATTTATTATGATGGAAAGTTACACAGTCGCTCATGGCCGCATTGCGAAATTGAAGAAAAAACAGGCATTTCTGACAGTTGCTGTCAAATCGAAACGCCCGAAAAGCCAATTTGGCTGCTTTTTATTTATTACTTCTTTCAAGTTCAAAGCATTTTGTTTTGGCCATGACAGATGTAGGTTCATCTTGAAGGTTCGAACAACTTGATATCGAAAAAAACTATCGCTCTGATAGTCGAACAGGAAACCTTTTCTCTAAAAAGCAAAGTCAATTTCATCCTCAATTAAGAATTATTATTAAGAAAATATTGAAAATGATTCCCATGATGAGTCAAAAATCGACCAATGACGCATCACTTTACTCAGAATGATGTAGACAATGAAAATGTGAGGAAATATACTTATACTTTTATGTCAGGTTATAGTCACCTACTCCCTCTATTGATATACTAAGATTGCTCATTGAAAATCGAAAAAAGTTTATTTCTAGTCTAAACATAAATACCTTTTACTCTTTCACAAAAGAAGACAATATATTCAATTACATTCAAAAGCGGGCATGTTTCCATATTTTGTTCACACCCTGTGTGTAGAGTTCACACTTGAAAAATCAGGACTCCCTGTCATGACTGGACGAATTCAATTCAATAATATCAATCATAGGTATTTGAATTACACATGAAAAAGTGCCTGTAGAATGTAACTAACATTTTCGAGTAATTCAGCATTATTGAAAATCGAAAATCTCATTTTTCCTTCATAACTCAAAATCTATAAATGTTCTGTTCCCAGATTTGGATTAGTCTGGAAAAAAGAGCTTGAGGATGTGTCATCAATTTTCCTCTAGGTCTAGATAGATAGATCTCGAGATCCCCTTCGTAGATAACGAATTTTGCCCACTCTGTACAACAAGCTCTTTTGCATCCTTGTTTATAAAGATGGGAAAATTATTGAATTTTGGATAGCCCCCGTAGTATCTTCCTTCGTGAGCGTAACATCACGCGGGAATATAGTAAATACATGGTGGGCTTTTCAAAACGAAACAGACAAGATAACAGGCGGAATGAACTCATTTCGAAATAATGCTCGGACCCGTCGATTTTTGATTCGAAGGGGACAACTTTTCAGATCAAATACACATCAATATCGTCTCAGCCCTTAATTTTCAATAGCGAAGATGGGGTAAGTGATACCTCGTTTAAAAGCTTTTTCTGTCCTGAGATATGTATATTGAATTTTTTTTTAAATTTTATCCATTAGGTTTAGAATCATTCACATTTAAAGTCTGAACAACATTGGTTTGTTATCAACCATTGTTGCCTTATTTGTCGATGAAAGTAATAAACAGTAACAAGGTATTTTGTTGTCTAGTGTATGACCAGTATACTGGTCATTCTCATTTAAATTTAGATTTGTACAGTAGGTAGGTACCTACTGTACGAAATTGTTTTTGGGGACCTCAATGTCACGCCGTTTTTTAGGGATTGAAAGTGGTCTCGCATTCAATACAGGACAGCGAATAGGCGACGATTAGTGTTATTTTGATAAGATAGGTTGCTTCTGATGATATTTCAATGGGCTTGAATTTTCTTAGTGATTCTCCAGATTTGAATATAGAAAATACCTGTAAATGAATTCGGTCTTCACAAAATGACATTGTTTTTCAATATTCATTGCACTTTAATCACAGGATGATTCATATATAGTGATTTAAAATATCACTCAAATTACCAGTGAATTTTTCGAAAATCGGTTCAATTTGACTATGATGATGATGTTCTAGTATAACATACTTAGGAATTTTTTTCTGCTTCGTGATAAGTCATTTATATTTTCTTAAAATTGTGACTACTTTTTCATTTTAAAATTATGTGTGATAGCGGAGAGGCTATCCCACTCGAATTTTTTATAGGAAGAACAAATAATATGAAAAAGTTGCACTCTGAAAAAATATAGTAAAAATACGAAAGAACATTCGTAACATTTCGTAACCATTATCTATTCGATTGCCCTGTATCAATCATTTTCTTTCGTGTGAAAAAAAAAACCAACAGAAATAATATCTACTTCTATATAACGTTGTTTTTGGGGACTTTCGTTTCCCGCCAACTCTTTTCGCACTTCATGGAATTCATCTGTGAAATCTTGAATAGGGAAGAAAGGTTTGTGTAATACTTTATTATTATGAAATTAATGACGTCAGCTTTCTATTTTTGTACTTTTTTCGAAAATCGGTTAAATTTGACTATAATGATGATGTTCTAATATTACCTACTTGGGAATTTTTTCTGATTCGTGATAAGTCATTGATATTTTCTCAGAATTGGGAATATTTTTTCATTTTAAAATTATGGGTAATAGCGGGGAGGCTATCCCACTCGAATTTTTCATAGGAAGAACAAATAATATGAAAAAGTTGCGCTTTGAAAAATTATAATAAAAATTCGAAAGAACATTAACGTATTTCGTAACCATTATCTATTCGATTGACCTGTGTCAATCATCTTCCTTCGTGTGAAAACTATTTTCACACTATATGGAATTCATCTGTGAAATCTTGAATAGGGAAGATAGGTTGAGTTATACCTCATTATTATGAAATTTATGACCCAAATCTATGTCAGCCGTTGAGAACAAATTTTCCCGGGTGGACTGTTTTACACATTTTGTGGAATATCTTGAGAATCTTATGGAATCAAAGAAAAATTTTAACGGCACAAACCAGCACAAATCTAAAACAATTGAGCACGGAGAAAATTTTTTCGAAAATCAAAAAGTGCTGGGCCAACTTCACACACACTGTTGCCATGTAGGTATACTAATTCTCCGTAAATCTACTGATTTACACTGAATCTCACTTGGTGGATTCGATTTTTTCAGTGATTCGCATCGATGAGAGGATATCGAATACCAAATATGGTGATGCTCTGGCTTAGGGTTTCAGTTATATAGGACTTTGAATAATAGAGAAAATATATGGGGTGAAGAATCACCCCCTGAATCTCGCTGCTGAGATGTGATTTTTTCAGTGATTATTTTCATCGATGAGGGGTTTCTTATTACCAAAAATGGTGATGCTATAGCCAACGGTTTCATTAATATGGGATTTTGATTATAGGGGATGAAAACTAACCCTCTGAATCTCACTTGGTGGATTCGATTTTTTCAGTGATTATTCGCATCGATGGGAGGATATCGAATACCAAATATGGTGATGCTCCGGCTTAGGGTTTCAGTTATATAGGACTTTGAATAATAGAGAAAATATATGGGGTGAAGAATCACCCCCTGAATCTCGCTGCTGAGATGTGATTTTTTCAGGGATCATTTGCATCGACAAGAGGTTTTCTATTTCCAAAAATGGTGATGCTCCAGCCAACGGTTTCATTAATATGGGATTTTGATTATAGGGGATGAAAACTAACCCTCTGAATCTCACTTGGTGGATTCGATTTTTTCATTGATTATTCGCATCGATGAGAGGATATCGAATACCAAATATGGTGATGCTCCGGCTCAGGGTTTCAGTTATATGGGACTTTGAATAATAGAGAAAATATATGGGGTGAAGAATCACCCCCTGAATCTCGCTGCTGAGATGTGATTTTTTCAGTGATTATTTTCATCGATGAGAGGTTTCTTATTACCAAAAATGGTGATGCTATAGCCAACGGTTTCATTAATATGGGATTTTGATTATAGGGGATGAAAACTAACCCTCTGAATCTCACTTGGTGGATTCGATTTTTTCAGTGATTATTCGCATCGATGAGAGGATATCGAATACCAAATATGGTGATGCTCCGGCTTAGGGTTTCAGTTATATAGGACTTTGAATAATAGAGAAAATATACGGGGTGACGAATCACCCCCTGAATCTCGCTGCTGAGATGTGATTTTTTCAGTGATTATTTTCATCGATGAGAGGTTTCTTATTACCAAAAATGGTGATGCTATAGCCAACGGTTTCATTAATATGGGATTATGATTATAGGGGATGAAAACTAACCCTCTGAATCTCACTTGGTGGATTCGATTTTTTCAGTGATTATTCGCATCGATGAGAGGATATCGAATACCAAATATGGTGATGCTCCGGCTTAGGGTTTCAGTTATATGGGACTTTGAATATTAGAGAAAATATATGGGGTGAAGAATCACCCCCTGAATCTCGCTGCTGAGATGTGATTTTTTCAGGGATCATTTGCATCGACAAGAGGTTTTCTATTTCCAAAAATGGTGATGCTCCAGCCAACGGTTTCATTAATATGGGATTTTGATTATAGGGGATGAAAACTAACCCTCTGAATCTCACTTGGTGGATTCGATTTTTTCAGTGATTATTCGCATCGATGGGAGGATATCGAATACCAAATATGGTGATGCTCCGGCTTAGGGTTTCAGTTACATAGGACTTTGAATAATAGAGAAAATATATGGGGTGAAGAATCACCCCCTGAATCTCGCTGCTGAGATGTGATTTTTTCAGGGATCATTTGCATCGACAAGAGGTTTTCTATTTCCAAAAATGGTGATGCTCCAGCCAACGGTTTCATTAATATGGGATTTTGATTATAGGGGATGAAAACTAACCCTCTGAATCTCACTTGGTGGATTCGATTTTTTCAGTGATTATTCGCATCGATGAGAGGATATCGAATTCCAAATATGGTGATGCTCCGGCTTAGGGTTTCAGTTATATAGGACTTTGAATAATAGAGAAAATATACGGGGTGACGAATCACCCCCTGAATCTCGCTGCTGAGATGTGATTTTTTCAGTGATTATTTTCATCGATGAGAGGTTTCTTATTACCAAAAATGGTGATGCTATAGCCAACGGTTTCATTAATATGGGATTTTGATTATAGGGGATGAAAACTAACCCTCTGAATCTCACTTGGTGGATTCGATTTTTTCAGTGATTATTCGCATCGATGAGAGGATATCGAATACCAAATATGGTGATGCTCCGGCTTAGGGTTTCAGTTATATAGGACTTTGAATAATAGAGAAAATATACGGGGTGACGAATCACCCCCTGAATCTCGCTGCTGAGATGTGATTTTTTCAGTGATTATTTTCATCGATGAGAGGTTTCTTATTACCAAAAATGGTGATGCTATAGCCAACGGTTTCATTAATATGGGATTTTGATTATAGGGGATGAAAACTAACCCTCTGAATCTCACTTGGTGGATTCGATTTTTTCAGTGATTATTCGCATCGATGAGAGGATATCGAATACCAAATATGGTGATGCTCCGGCTTAGGGTTTCAGTTATATGGGACTTTGAATATTAGAGAAAATATATGGGGTGAAGAATCACCCCCTGAATCTCGCTGCTGAGATGTGATTTTTTCAGGGATCATTTGCATCGACAAGAGGTTTTCTATTTCCAAAAATGGTGATGCTCCAGCCAACGGTTTCATTAATATGGGATTTTGATTATAGGGGATGAAAACTAACCCTCTGAATCTCACTTGGTGGATTCGATTTTTTCAGTGATTATTCGCATCGATGGGAGGATATCGAATACCAAATATGGTGATGCTCCGGCTTAGGGTTTCAGTTATATAGGACTTTGAATAATAGAGAAAATATATGGGGTGAAGAATCACCCCCTGAATCTCGCTGCTGAGATGTGATTTTTTCAGGGATCATTTGCATCGACAAGAGGTTTTCTATTTCCAAAAATGGTGATGCTCCAGCCAACGGTTTCATTAATATGGGATTTTGATTATAGGGGATGAAAACTAACCCTCTGAATCTCACTTGGTGGATTCGATTTTTTCAGTGATTATTCGCATCGATGAGAGGATATCGAATTCCAAATATGGTGATGCTCCGGCTTAGGGTTTCAGTTATATAGGACTTTGAATAATAGAGAAAATATACGGGGTGACGAATCACCCCCTGAATCTCGCTGCTGAGATGTGATTTTTTCAGTGATTATTTTCATCGATGAGAGGTTTCTTATTACCAAAAATGGTGATGCTATAGCCAACGGTTTCATTAATATGGGATTTTGATTATAGGGGATGAAAACTAACCCTCTGAATCTCACTTGGTGGATTCGATTTTTTCAGTGATTATTCGCATCGATGAGAGGATATCGAATACCAAATATGGTGATGCTCCGGCTTAGGGTTTCAGTTATATAGGACTTTGAATAATAGAGAAAATATATGGGGTGAAGAATCACCCCCTGAATCTCGCTGCTGAGATGTGATTTTTTCAGTGATTATTTTCATCGATGAGAGGTTTCTTATTACCAAAAATGGTGATGCTATAGCCAACGGTTTCATTAATATGGGATTTTGATTATAGGGGATGAAAACTAACCCTCTCAATCTCACTTGGTGGATTCGATTTTTTCAGTGATTATTCGCATCGATGGGAGGATATCGAATACCAAATATGGTGATGCTCCGGCTTAGGGTTTCAGTTATATAGGACTTTGAATAATAGAGAAAATATATGGGGTGAAGAATCACCCCCTGAATCTCGCTGCTGAGATGTGATTTTTTCAGGGATCATTTGCATCGACAAGAGGTTTTCTATTTCCAAAAATGGTGATGCTCCAGCCAACGGTTTCATTAATATGGGATTTTGATTATAGGGGATGAAAACTAACCCTCTGAATCTCACTTGGTGGATTCGATTTTTTCAGTGATCATTCGCATCGATGAGAGGATATCGAATACCAAATATGGTGATGCTCCGGCTCAGGGTTTCAGTTATATGGGACTTTGAATATTAGAGAAAATATATGGGGTGAAGAATCACCCCCTGAATCTCGCTGCTGAGATGTGATTTTTTCAGGGATTATTTGCATCGATAAGAGGTTTTCTATTTCCAAAAATGGTGATGCTCCAGCCAACGGTTTCATTAATATGGGATTTTGATTATAGGGGATGAAAACTAACCCTCTGAATCTCACTTGGTGGATTCGATTTTTTCAGTGATTATTCGCATCGATGAGAGGATATCGAATACCAAATATGGTGATGCTCCGGCTTAGGGTTTCAGTTATATAGGACTTTGAATAATAGAGAAAATATATGGGGTGAAGAATCACCCCCTGAATCTCGCTGCTGAGATGTGATTTTTTCAGTGATTATTTTCATCGATGAGAGGTTTCTTATTACCAAAAATGGTGATGCTATAGCCAACGGTTTCATTAATATGGGATTTTGATTATAGGGGATGAAAACTAACCCTCTGAATCTCACTTGGTGGATTCGATTTTTTCAGTGATTATTCGCATCGATGGGAGGATATCGAATACCAAATATGGTGATGCTCCGGCTTAGGGTTTCAGTTATATAGGACTTTGAATAATAGAGAAAATATATGGGGTGAAGAATCACCCCCTGAATCTCGCTGCTGAGATGTGATTTTTTCAGGGATTATTTGCATCGATAAGAGGTTTTCTATTTCCAAAAATGGTGATGCTCCAGCCAACGGTTTCATTAATATGGGATTTTGATTATAGGGGATGAAAACTAACCCTCTGAATCTCACTTGGTGGATTCGATTTTTTCAGTGATTATTCGCATCGATGGGAGGATATCGAATACCAAATATGGTGATGCTCCGGCTTAGGGTTTCAGTTATATAGGACTTTGAATAATAGAGAAAATATATGGGGTGAAGAATCACCCCCTGAATCTCGCTGCTGAGATGTGATTTTTTCAGTGATTATTTTCATCGATGAGAGGTTTCTTATTACCAAAAATGGTGATGCTATAGCCAACGGTTTCATTAATATGGGATTTTGATTATAGGGGATGAAAACTAACCCTCTGAATCTCACTTGGTGGATTCGATTTTTTCAGTGATTATTCGCATCGATGAGAGGATATCGAATACCAAATATGGTGATGCTCCGGCTTAGGGTTTCAGTTATATAGGACTTTGAATAATAGAGAAAATATATGGGGTGAAGAATCACCCCCTGAATCTCGCTGCTGAGATGTGATTTTTTCAGTGATTATTTTCATCGATGAGAGGTTTCTTATTACCAAAAATGGTGATGCTATAGCCAACGGTTTCATTAATATGGGATTTTGATTATAGGGGATGAAAACTAACCCTCTGAATCTCACTTGGTGGATTCGATTTTTTCAGTGATTATTCGCATCGATGAGAGGATATCGAATACCAAATATGGTGATGCTCCGGCTTAGGGTTTCAGTTATATAGGACTTTGAATAATAGAGAAAATATATGGGGTGAAGAATCACCCCCTGAATCTCGCTGCTGAGATGTGATTTTTTCAGTGATTATTTTCATCGATGAGAGGTTTCTTATTACCAAAAATGGTGATGCTATAGCCAACGGTTTCATTAATATGGGATTTTGATTATAGGGGATGAAAACTAACCCTCTGAATCTCACTTGGTGGATTCGATTTTTTCAGTGATTATTCGCATCGATGGGAGGATATCGAATACCAAATATGGTGATGCTCCGGCTTAGGGTTTCAGTTATATAGGACTTTGAATAATAGAGAAAATATATGGGGTGAAGAATCACCCCCTGAATCTCGCTGCTGAGATGTGATTTTTTCAGGGATCATTTGCATCGACAAGAGGTTTTCTATTTCCAAAAATGGTGATGCTCCAGCCAACGGTTTCATTAATATGGGATTTTGATTATAGGGGATGAAAACTAACCCTCTGAATCTCACTTGGTGGATTCGATTTTTTCAGTGATTATTCGCATCGATGAGAGGATATCGAATACCAAATATGGTGATGCTCCGGCTCAGGGTTTCAGTTATATGGGACTTTGAATATTAGAGAAAATATATGGGGTGAAGAATCACCCCCTGAATCTCGCTGCTGAGATGTGATTTTTTCAGGGATTATTTGCATCGATAAGAGGTTTTCTATTTCCAAAAATGGTGATGCTCCAGCCAACGGTTTCATTAATATGGGATTTTGATTATAGGGGATGAAAACTAACCCTCTGAATGTCACTTGTTGAATTCGATTTTTTCAGTGATTATTCGCATCGATGGGAGGATATCGAATACCAAATATGGTGATGCTCCGGCTTAGGGTTTCAGTTATATAGGACTTTGAATAATAGAGAAAATATATGGGGTGACGAATCACCCCCTGAATCTCGCTGCTGAGATGTGATTTTTTCAGTGATTATTTTCATCGATGAGAGGTTTCTTATTACCAAAAATGGTGATGCTATAGCCAACGGTTTCATTAATATGAGATTTTGATTATAGGGGATGAAAACTAATATTATAGGGGATGAAAAAAATCTCACTTGTTGGATTCGATTTTTTCAGTGATTATTCGCATCGATGGGAGGATATCGAATACCAAATATGGTGATGCTCCGGCTTAGGGTTTCAGTTATATGGGACTTTGAAGAATAGGGAAAATATATGTAATGATGAATCACCCTCTTAATCTTGCTTCTTGTTTAAGATTTTTTCAGCTCAGCACTTTTCGAAAAATTGTCTTGAAACAACTGAAATAGATTGTGCGCTTTCGAACCTCGCGGCAGATGATGTCGTAAATTAGTACGAATGGAGTATATAGTGACAGTTATGATCAAGAGAGTTGCGGATTGCAGTTCTCATTCTCAAGGATTAGAATATTTTTTGTTGCTACGTTGCCCTTAACCGATTTCCCTTTTCTAATTTAGTAATTTACACGATTTGAAGAAAAAATTTTAAATATTTCTTCAAATAGACCGCCACAGGTCAGCACGAATGCAGCAGAAACTGTTTTCACTAATTTGGGAGGAAAAAAAGGATGTTTGCTGGTACGAAATTGTTTTAATTTCAATTTTCTGGAAAATAGGAGGGCATTTTGGAAAAGTTCGAACGGCCCAACTCAATGCATATACACCACAATCTATTTCAGTTGTTTCAAAACAATTTTCCGAAAAGTGCTGATCTGGCCGGTTCTACACATTTTGTGAGATATCTTGAGAACCGAATGGAATAAAAGAAAACTGTTGACGGCATAAAGCAGCACAAACCTAGCCCAATTGAGTACGATAATTTTTTTTTTCGTAAATCAAAAAGTGCTGTGTCAACTTCACACACATATACCTAGCCCTTGATTCAGAAAATCAGAACCCCTTTTAAATAAAATGTCAGCAACATGCGAAATTACTAGTATACATCTATTCAACGTTTAATTTCGGGACATGAGTTTCCCGCCAAATATAAGATGCGAAAATCGACATACGTTCATCGTTCTATGCTATTCTTGCATGAGAGGGATGTGATGCTCAGGAATTTATACATATAAGAAAGGTTCATTTCCAGGACATTGGCTCCCTCCCTTATCGCATTATTCCTGCTGGTGCACTAGTAGCAGTTTAAAAAATCCCTCACCTTATTATCATTTCTATTTCGAATCTCTTCAAGCGAATATAAGCGAATAGAAAAATAGACGGCCAGATAAGTTCGAAATTTAGTTTGTTGTGTTGTGAATCTTTCAGAGGTGTTGTGCTTCAAAATATCGAAGTATTGGTGAGATCTATTGATTACCATAATGGAGATAGTTGGGTAAAAATAAATAAAATTTGTTTTATAGGAAATCAAAAATGTTTGGTCTAGTTCGTTTTCCGGACCAGTCTTTCGGAATATACTCGATGAAAAATATTTCCAAGAAAGAAGGGAGTGATACCTGTATCGTGAAGCATAGAGGTGCAAAATATGAAGCAGTACTGATATTAAAAAAAGGTGAGTTGATATTAATAACGTTAATACTTTTATTCGTTTGATACTGAGGTGCTATGAATAGACATACAGGGTGTTTCAACGGTGACGTGGATCTCGATTACTCGTAAGCAGTGAAATTTTCGAATTTTTTTTTAACGTGGAATTATTATGGTAAATTGGGGCTATATTTTTGAATTATTTCGAAATATACAGGGTGTCTCAAGAGTGTAGTGAGAAACAAACATATGATTTTTCTTATGAAACCCCCTGTATTATACTGCAGATTTAGAAAGCATAGTGAAAATAAGACTAAGTTCATTTGACATTTCACGTTCTCAAATATTTCCGTTTCTGAGATATTTGGAATTTTCGTAAATTTGAGGGTCTCGGAAAATACTCGATAAATTCGTCTAAAACGAATTTGGTGAAATGGAATTTTGGCTGTAAATACTAGAATAACGAAAATAGACGCTGCATCCATCACTATAATTCAAAACTCTACTGGGTGTTCAAAACGAGGCAGCTTATTGCCGACATATTCAAATTATGATTTTGGTTTTATTTCAAATGGCACACCCTGTAATTTATTTTTTCATTCCATAGCAAAATTTAAAAAACCTTTGAAAAATTATTGAGGTTTGTCAGACCTAAATATTACAGTTTCGGATTTATTAGCAAGTTTGTCTCATTTTTTTCATCTTTTCATCATTTCCCTGGGGATTTACCGAAATAACTAACACTGAAATGTATGATACTGTAATATCCAATATTATATGATTAAAAAAAAAGAAATTATTAAATGATGAAAAGTTATGAGCAAGCTGGATATTCCCTGACAACACAACAAGAACATAAAATAACATGAAATTCATCAATACTATAAAGAAATATGAAAATTTTCGGCTAAAAACACTGAAGTTATATCAAATGTTCCATATGCAGACACTCTGATGCTAATGTCCGGATTTTCGATAACTGATCCCAGTACCATTAACTGATTGTCCTCATTTTCGGTTACTGGTTTGAGTATTTTATTTTTTGCGTATTTAACACTACCAGTGTCACTGAATGTTCGGAATAATCTTTCAAGAACCCTTTTATCGGGATGTCGTCTATCAGGATACTTTTGGAGATAGACTCTTGCCGCCAATAAATAATTTCCTAGACATTCTCACATATCACGCCAATCATATCAACCCGTTCTTGAACTGAATATTTCATTTTGAGAAATTATTTCAATTGATGAATAAATACCACACCACTACAACTTCGATAATAATCAAATATGGATAGAAGAAGAAAATGTATGTGACAATTTCTGGCAGCAGCCTACTTCAAAACTCACCATCTTCTTCTTCTTCTTTCCTTTACTATGTGCTGTGGACTTTGCCAACTAATTCAAAACTCATAAAATAAATGAAAATCATGGAAAATAGATACGCCTAAATCAATTCTCCTTGAGTTTGGGAATGAACATTTGATTAAGCTACTTCGGTGGTGTTACTTGAATATGAAAAATTTCAAAATTAAATAAAATATGATCTTATGGCGGACAAAGCATTTCAAATTTCTCCTCCATGGGAAAGTGAGCATAAGAGAAAATTACAAATAAATCCTAATCTGAAAGAACTAGACCAGAAAGGCCCCCATAACTTTTAAAGGCAATACAATTTGCTATCGAATGAAAAAATAAAATACAGGGTGTGCCATTTGAAATAAGCTTGAAATTATAGTTTGAATATGTTGTCAATGCGTTGTCCCATTTTGAACACCAAGTAGAGCTTTGAATAATTATGATAGATGCAGTGTCTATTACCACTATTCTTGTATTTACAGCCAAAATCCCATTTCAGCAAATTCATTCTAGTCGAAGTTATCAATATTTTTCAAGACCCCCAAATTACCAAAAAAGCGAAATATCTCAGAAACGACCAATTTTAAGCATATGAGATGTCAAATAAACTCAGTGTTATTTTTACATCGCTTTCTAAATCTGCAGTAAAATACAGGATGTTCCATAAGAAAAAACATATGTTTGGTTCCTACCACTTTCCTGAGACACCCTCTATGTTCAAAAACAATTTCAAAATATAGGTGAAACACCCTGTAGACATAGACATATGTCTATGTCTATATTAATACCGTTAATACTTTCATTCGTTTAATACTGAGGTGCTATGAATGAAATTTCTTTGGCAATCTTCAGGGTTAAAAAGAATTGTTCGCCAATTATTTCTTGCGGTTTCAGAGCTACCATTCAATTCCATCGAATTTTGCCCACCGGGTATCTTGGAGTCCTTCTGAGTGAATGATTGCATTGAAATATTCATATCTAATCCAAAATATTTTCAGATCAAAAAGAAGAACTAAGGATTCTTCAAGAATCATTTGAGAGGAGGTTATATGTGGATACGGGCAGACAATCTACTTCCTTCAGCAATACTGTTTCCTCCCTTGTTACAGGAGATGAAGGAGAATGTGAAGTATTTCAAGGTACTTACTTGTTTTTCATTTATTTTTAATAACTTGAAACCATAATAATATTCCCACCAAATTTTTGGTGGAATTCAGTAGAAATGCGAAAAAAACCTTTAAGAAAATTATAGATTTCTCTTTCTGCAGAATGAAGTTTTTACACTATGTAGTATGTACTCATCATATATGTTTCTGGATATAACCTAGAGGTTCTAATCAAGCACTTTTCCCTTTATGCCCAAATTCAGGAACATATTTCGTTTTATAGTAACTTATTGGCAAATAGCTTTGAAAGACTCATGTCGAATCTTTATTAATTTGCAGAGAAAAGAAGTAATGTGATGATAATCGAAAATATATTGATTGCTCCACGGAACTCGCCAGAAACACCACAAGTCGATGTGGATTTCGACGATTTTTCGATTGGAGCGGAATACATCGATATTAATATGGACAAATGTGATGATGAATTTGAAGGTACTAAATGTGTATTGATCATTATTTCATGAATAACCCTTTATATACAGAGATAATAATAGTTATTCAACAAGGTGGACGCATACAGATATTGGGTGAATCTACTCACTTAAGAGATATAGGGTGATTTATGTTTCTGCAGAGAAAAATGTATTTAGATCGAGAAGCCGAGCTGATGTTGTATTGTAGTTGTTCTTAGGTTGATGAAAGATAATAAACATAATATTATCTACTTTCATTAAAAAAATACCATTATTAAGAGGAAATTGTGAACATTTATCATCATGCGTTGTTATCATTGTGTTCATCCGTACAATATAATATTCAGAAATTGTATTCATCAATTTTTTTGTTGGATTTAATTTTTGTGTTCATTCATGATTTTTTGTCTTTTCAGTAAGTGTTAATACCTAAACAAAAAATCAAACGAGATTTGTGGTGTTTATATTGCATAACCTAAAAATGGTCTCTTTATTGCCGTGTTAGCTCATTTTTTTTATGTTGAATCGGATGAGTTTTGAACGATAACTGTTGAATACATCTAGTGATTGTTTTTTGTTTTACAAAAAGAGAAACTTTCATGAGTCCGGACCTGGAATTTCAATTTCATCGAATTCATAAACTCATGAAGTTGATACCTTTAAGACGAATTAATGAGTGTAAGAAATTTCAATAAAATCCACGAAAAATCATCAAAGCTATGGAGAACTTAGACTTATCTGAAGAAACATGAATCAGTATCTCTTCAAAGAGTGGACTTACCCAACAATTTTTGAGTCAAATCACCATGTTGAAATATACTTGTCATGTGCGTCATTGACTTAATTAAGTACTATGTTCCAGATAAAAGTATTATGGAAGATTCCGAAATTATTGAAAAAAACAAGAAGAATGTTGAACATCAGGGAGAACCAGCTGAAGTGGGACTCTATGAAGATGAAGAATTATCAGGTAGCTGTATAACCATTTTTTCGTCAGCTTTCATTCAAGCTATCCGTATTGGTTTCTCCAATAACTAAAAAAATTCTTGTTGGAAGGACTATCAATTTTCCAAAAATAAGTATTAGCTTCTATCCTTCTGAATATTTTTAGTCATTTGAAGCAATAATGGATAGCTTCGATGAAAGCCCTAGGTACCTACATGCTCTTGCGATAATCCTTTGGCACGTATTCAGAATGAATTCAAAATATTTTCATTCATTATTGAATATTATTACTCTTTTATTATTATTTAATTTTTTTTCCAATTTTTTACACGGGAAAACAGGGTTTTTTCGGCTGAGGTTTTTCCCTGATCTGTAGTATCATACGCAGAATGAACAGTGTTTTTGATGTTAACCCGTTACACAAATCAATTATATTTCATTTCCAGATTACAGTTCAATTCTGAATATTATACTTGTATTATACAGGGTCTATGTTAATAGTTTTTGAAAAATTAATTAAGGGTGGGTCACATAAACCTTTCTTTTTGTGCACCCTCTGCTTGGTTACAGCCTATGGCGTCCGAAAAGCAGTTTTTAATTTTTTTCAAATAAAATTTTTAATTTTTGACCAGGAATCACCCCCTAAATTGTTTAGCTATTATGCATATACACCCTATAGAACTAGGATGTTGATATCTCTACGGTTTCTTCCTAATCGCATTATTCGTTTCAGCATATGGAGACAATTCGGATGATGATCCGAATTACCAATTATCTGAAATTGAGGAATCGGAATCCAATGATTCTGAAAATGAAGATCAGGATACACAACAGAGTTCTTTAATTCTATCCGAAATAGGACATATTTCGGTGAATAGGGATCATTCCACAGATCTCAACGATTCCTCTAGGAGTTCTATTCGAATACATTTATCTTCTTCCTTAACAGAACCCAGCTGCGATGACGAGAATATGAAGGTCGCGGAATCTAGAGGGAAAAAGGGGGATAGGAAATGGAATTTCTGTTTTTATTGCCACACCAAACAACTAAAAATAGCCAGGCATTTGGAATATAAACACAAAAACGAAGAATTCGTTAAAAGCTTCATTATGTTACCGAAAGGAAGTGTTGAAAGAACAAATCTCATTGGAAAAATAAGAAAAAGAGGAAACTTTTTGTATAATACAAATGGGGATTTTAATGAAGGAGAATTGATTGTGACCCGACGCCCGAAAAATGCTGCTTACAAAAGTGGTAAGGACTACAGTGCATGTGCCAACTGTAGAGGTTTTTTTTCAAAAAAAACCCTCAGAGTGCATTTTAAAACATGTGCGGGTCTTGATAGCACCAAACGATTGGCCTCTCTCCTCAGTAAAAAAGTTACCGGACGAATGCATCCCAGAGCCTCATCTATGGTGAAAAATCATTTGTTTCCTCCATTGCGAGATGATGATGTGAGCAGGTCAATCAGATTTGATGAGCTCATAATAATATATGCAAACAAAATGGTTGAAAAGTATAGAGAAATAAGATATTTTCAAATGATTAGACAGAGGTTGAGGTTACTGGGACATTTTATAATCAACATGAGAGAAATTAGCAAATCCGTCACCGATCTGGCTTCAATTTTTGACCCAAAATATGTGGATCAAGTACTTGCTTCTGTCAACACATGTGCTCGATACAAGGAGTCTTCAAACAGTTATGAAGCTCCTTCGGTTGCTTTTAGCCAAGGGACATTACTGAAACAAATATGTCACATTTATATAATAGAATGCATCAAAAAGCATGATGAGGAGAGGAAAAAAAATGCAAAGGATTTTTTAAAAATTTTCAGCCAAGACGTAAATATTCACGTCAATAGAACTGTTGCTGAAACGCAGCTGAAAATGAGTAGAGCCAAAACTATTCAGCTACCGAAAATGACAGATATAAAGAAACTTTGTGATTATTTGGCTGAAAAAAGGAAAAATGCCCAGGCAATGTTGAAAAACGAATTTTCGCCAGTAGCTTGGATGGACCTAGCAGAGGCGACTCTGACTAGTATCCAGGTATTCAATAGAAGACGAGCTGGAGAAGTTGAGAGAATCACAATTACTGACTATGAAACATATGAAACTGTACAAAAAAGCAATTACGATTTGTTTCAATCTCTCTCTGATAGATCTAAAGAAGTGGCTCAAAGATATGTCAGATTCACTATCAGAGGGAAATTGAACCGTACAGTTCCGGTTCTTCTGGATACGCACTTAGTTGAGTGCATTTCAATGATTATACAGTACAGGGAAGATATGGGAGTATCAAAAAATAATCCCTATGTATTTGGAATTCCTGGATCGGACTCAAAAAAACATCCGCATCTCCAAGCCTGCAACCTGATGCGAAAGTTTTCGGAAGTCTGTGGTGCCGATAACCCAAAAACCCTAAGAGGTACAAACTTGAGAAAACACATCGCAACGACATGCATAACCTTGAACCTGGAGTCCCAAGAGATATCAGATCTTTCGAATTTCATGGGGCATTCAGAAAACATTCATAAAGGCATATACAGACAACCAATCGTTAGCAGAGACATACTGGGCATATCGAAATTATTGGAAGCTGCCCAAGGAGTCAACGATGAAGGAAGCGAAGATGATAACTCTGAAAATGAAATAATGAATGAGGCACCTATGAAAACTTTTGAAACAATTCAAGAGCTAGGAAGAAGTTCATCAGAAGAAACTCCAGTAAATTCAGGAAAGGTGAAAAATATAAATATAGGTGAGGTTGTTAAATTATGACTTTTATTTGTTTTCTTTATTCATCCCACCAGTTATATCAATTGAAAAAGAGCTCTGTCTGTGATGAAATCACAATTATTTATTGTTATTGTTATCCTATTGTCATTGTATGAATTATTTTACAATTTTTGAAACATAATGGACAAAATGACCAAATATTTCTGTTCTATTTTGATTCTATTCATTTAATTATTACAGCCAATACCTATTCGGGAAAATTCAGAAAGATAAGATGGACAGAAGAAGAGAAGAATGCTATCTTCCGAATTTTCAGCGACTACTTAGAAAGAAAAGTACTTCCTCCTCTGAAGGTTATACAAAGTGTTATCAAAGAAACACCTATTCTGCAGAACCGTACGTCACCCCAAATAAAGACTTGGATTCATAATCAGTTCAGATATTCCAAGAAGAGGTTGTCGTATTCTGAACCAAAATGATAAATCTGAAAAGTTGACAAGTTGAATTATGTATATATTTATTACACACTGGCAAAGCCTTTGTGGGAGTTTTTGTTTTCGTTTTGTTTATTTTTGTTAACATTGTGGAAGAAAATGATATATTTTATTTTGTTAAAAAAGAGTATAACTACTAAATTTTGTAAATTGGTGAAATAAACAATATTGTATTCTATTCATATAGACCTTTTGGCATTAAACTTCAAAAACACAGTTTTCTTTCATTCAATTGTGCTAAAAAATTAAGGATTGCGTTTCGAAAGATTTTTTCAAACAAAAAATGCAATGAATGAAGTCCAAAAAATTATATAGGGAGTTTACAGGAAAATAATCATTGAATCTCTTCCAAATTTTGTATGGATATACAAGTCATGACCTCCTTTAAAATATTTGCAAATGTTCATTACTTCCGGTTGAACAGAAAATTGTCAATTCTTATTTCAAATGGAACTCACGATATTTTCGGATATATGTATTTTCGAATTCTACATTCATGTTATATACCTACTTACCATTCGCTATAGCTGTCTTGAGCAGTTTTCGAGTTATTCGCTCATTTTAGTAAAAAATCAGCCTAAATTCAGTCCTATTTTAGACATATCGCAACGTTTTCGCTTATTCCTAGTTTTTCCTTGATAACTCTGATAGTTTTGATTTCAGATATAGGGTTTGCCCATGTCATTTTATAACCTAGATGTCTGAATATTCAATCATAGTTCAGTTTTCATTTCAACAAAAAGTCCAAAGTTTTTTAGTTTATTTGGCCTAATATTTTCGAAATGTTATTTCGATGAATAATTATTTTCTCAAATGTGTTGGAAAAAAAGTATTTGTAGAGCGTATTGTGTACCCATACTGTAGAATAACCCCTAAATTCCTAAATGGAGAGGGGCTTGAGTGACACCTTGTTTCGAAGGTAATTCGATGGCCTTTTCAGAAATGACCTACACTTGAGTTTAAAAATAGTGAGGCTCACCGATCATTATAAAGAGAAGTAACTGGAAGAAGAGGGCCAATTGATTAAGATAGATATATTTTTCCCTCTAGGGACCTTCAAAGTCGGATGTGTATAAACACAGTACCGAGTTGTAGACGAATTGAAAGTGGAATATACGCACAGCATCCCGAAAAACTCAAGTTGAAATTTTTCGAAACGTAGATGTAGATAGGGACTTAATTTGGAAACATGTTATATTTTTGGCTAGGAAATAATATACCAAACTGCAATTATTTTCTACTCTTTTCTGCAGAAAGTACTAAAAAAAAGGTCAAGTGGGTGGTAGTTTTCGAAATCCAATCGAATTACCTTTAAAGCCAGGTCTATATCAACTCATCTTTTCCTTTAAGATTTTAGGACTTGCTGCCATCATGCTCACATCGTTGAACAAATTGATTGAAACCAACTCCATAAAATGTCCACCTACGAACCAAAGATCACCTCTTTTTGCATGTTTCCCAATTTTGTATAGGTTCAAAGATATTAAGGGTAGTTAGTATCTTTTCAAATTGGCACACAATATTTTGTGAAATATTGTTTTTGATAAAATTTTCATAATGTATTTTTAAAAAATTAAAAACTTATTCACAATGAATTTCATAATTACGCCTCGCTCAGATGAAAATACATTTCCTATCTGCATATTTATGCAGATAGATATCTGAGTAGAACGAAGATAGAAGGTATATCACGTTGTGAAAAACATTTGGCGTGAACATGAGGTCCTAAAAACAACATTATATAGAAATAGGGCTCTATAACGGTAGGTATACTCGTACCCCACTTAGGGGATGGCTATTTCACTTCCAAAAGACAATTTTTAAGAGCCCATAATTTTAAAATGAAAAAATAAACGCAATTTAAAAAAATATTCCTGTCTCATTCATTATTGAGTCAAATTCAATCATATTTTCGGAAAAAGTGGATAATAGAAAGGTGAAATCATAAATTTTATAATATGAGGTATTACACCACCGATCTTCCCTTTTCAAGGCTTGACAGATGAATTCCATGCAGTGTGAAAAAACTTGGCGGGAAACGAAAGTCCCCAAAAACAACGTTATATAGAAGTATATATTATTTCTGTTGGTTTTTTCACACGAAGTAAGATGATTGATACGATGGCAACCCAATAGATAATGGTTATTGAATACACGAATATATATTTTCGAGTTTTTTCTATATTTTTTCGAAGAGAAACTTTTTGATATAAGTTATCCTCCCTATCGAAAATTCGAGGGAGACAGCCGAATTTGGGGTGGCTATTTAACTTCTAGAAGACAATTCCTAAGAACCCATCATTTTAAAATGAAAAAATAAACGCAATTTTAAGAAAATATTCATTTCTTATCACGAATCAGAAATAATTCTCATGTAATATTATGAACATTCATTATTGAGTCAAATTCAATCCTATTTTCGGAAAAAGTGGAAAATAGAAAGCTGAAATCATAAATTTTATGATATGAGGTATAACTCAACCTATCTTCTCTATTCAAGATTTCACAGATGAATTCCATATAGTGTGAAAACAGTTGGCGGGAAACGAAAGTACCCAAAAACAACGTTATACATACAGAGGTAAATATTATTGCTGTTGTTTTTTTTTCACACGAAGAAAGATGATACAGGTCAATCGAATAGATAATGACTACGAAATCTCTCTTATCGGTGCAAATAATCACTGAAAAAATCGTAACCAAGAAGCAAGATTCAGAGGGTGATTCATCATTAGATATATTTTCCCTATTATTCAAAGTCCTATATAACTGAAACCCTGAGCCGGAGCATCACCATATTTGGTATTCGATATCCTCCAATCGATGCGAATAATCACTGAAAAAATCGAATCCAACAAGTGAGATTCAGAGGGTTAGTTTTCATCCCCTATAATCAAAATCTAATATTAATAAAACCGCTCGCTAGACCATCACCATTTCTGGTATTCAAAAACCTCTTATCAATGCAAATAATCACTGAAAAAATTACATCTCAGCAGCGAGATTCAGGGGGTGATTCTTCACCCCATATATTCTCTCTATTATTCAAAGTTCCATATAACTGTAGCCCTGTGCCGGAGCATCACCATATTCGGTATTCGATATCCTCCCACCGATGCGAATAATCACTGAAAACATCGAATCCAACAAATGAGATTCAGAGGGTTAGTTTTCATCCCCTATAATCAAAATCTCATATTCATGAAACCGTTCGCTAGACCATCACCATTTCTGGTATTCAAAAACCTCTTATCAATGCAAATAATCACTGAAAAAATCAAATCTCAGCAGCGAGATTCAGGGGGTGATTCTTCATCCCATATATTTTCTCTGTTATTCAAAGTCCTATATAACTGCAACCCTGAGCCGGAGCATCACCATATTTGGTATTCGATATCCTCCCATCGATGCGACTAATCGCTGAAAAAATCGAATCCAACAAGTGAGATTCAGAGGGTTAGTTTTCATCCCCTATAATCAAAAGCCCATATTAATGAAACCGTTGGCTGGAGCATCACCATTTTTTGTAATAAAAAACATCTTATCGATGCAAATAATTACTGAAAAAATCACATCTCAGCAGCGACATTCAGGGGGTGATCCTTCACCCCATATATTTTCTCTATTATTCAAAGTCCTATATAACTGAAACCCTGAGCCGGAGCATCACCATATTTGGTATTCGATTTCCTCTCATCGATGCGAATAATCACTGAAAAAATCGAATCCAACAAGTGAAATTCAGAGGGTTATTTTTCACCCCCTATAATCAAAATCTCATATTAATGAAACCGTTCGCTAGACCATCGCCATTTTTGGTATTCAAAAACCTTCTATCAATGCAAATAATCACTGAAAAAATCAATCTCAGCAGCGAGATTCAGGGGGTGATTCTTCATCTCATATATTTTCTCTATTATTCAAAGTCCTATATAACTGAAACCCTAAGCCGGAGCATCACCATATTTGGTATTCGATATCCTCTCATCGATGCGAATAATCACTGAAAAAATCGAATCCAACAAGTGAGATTCAGAGGGTTATTTTTCATCCCCTATAATCAAAATCTCATATTAATGAAACCGTTCGTTAGACCATGACCATTTTTGGTATTCAAAAACCTCTTATCGATGCAAATAATCACTGAAAAAATCACATCTCAGCAGCGAGATTCAGGGGGTGATTCTTCATCCCATATATTTTCTCTATTATTCAATGTCCTATATAACTGAAACCCTGAGCCAAAGCATCACCATATTTGGTATTAGATATCCTCCCATCGATGCGAATAATCACTGAAAAGAATCGAATCCAACAAGTCAGATTCAGAGGGTTTTTTTTCATCCCCTATAATCAAAATCCCATATTAATGAAACCGTTGGCCGGAGCTTCACCATTTTTGGTATTAAAAAATCTCTTATCGATGCAAATAATCACTGAAAAAATCACATCTTAGCAGCGAGATTCAGGAGGTGATTCTTCATCCAATATATTTCCCCTATTATTCAAAATCCTATATAACTGAAATCCTGAGCCGGAGCCTCACAATATTTGCTAATCGATATCTTATCATCGATGCGAATAATCACTGAAAAAATCGTAACCAAGATGCAAGATTCAGAGGGTGATTCATCATTCCATATATTTTCCCTATTCTTTAAAGTCCCATATAACTGAAACCCTGAGCCGGAGCATCACCATATTTGGTATTCGATATCCTCCCATATGCTCCCATAATCACTGAAAAATCGCATCCAACAAGTGAGATTCAGAGGGTTAGTTTTCATCCCCTATAATCAACTACATTTTCGAAAGTGTGGGTGCTTACTTCGCATTTTGGGGGTGTAATTTTGCCATTGAAGGTTAGGTTACAAACGAAAATTTTTATATTACAAATAGTTACTAACGATAGACTTTCCGATTGTATTTTGTTTTCGCAAAAAATCGAAAAGTGGATGCCCGTGAAGTTGGAACCTAGCGGATTGCGGTGTTTCTATATCAGTATCCTTGAGGTACAAACGAAAATTTTCAGGTTACAAATAGTTACCAACGAGTAACTAACCAATGCAAACAAAATTTTCTTCATTTTCGAAAATGTGGGTGCCAACTGGCACCCACGTAACTGGGTCCTATCCGGCCCGATGGTATGATATCATAAAAAGAACCATAATATTCATTTCAGGATCGGTTTTTTTACCTAATGAATTAACAGGGCATTATATTTTGTCCTTAAAAATCAATGCCTTTAATGAAACATTCTACATACTTGAAATTTCTTAGAATTTTAATTGATTTTGAAAGCGAAACATTTCTCAACATAAATTATAAATGAGGGCTTCGTTAATAGTCTATCGATTCTATTCGATGAAAATGTGTTGCAGTGAATTGTCAAGCATTTATTATTATTTATTTGATGAGAGCTCAGATGAATCTATGAAGATTTTCGACTTTTTCAGAGAAGTCCTGGAACTGATCATTGTATGAATAAATTAATATACTATTTACACCATTAAGAGTATATCCATTTTGAATTTACCTATGCTTTCCCAAACAAATATATGGCGAAATGAACCTATATACAATCAATTCTATATACTTTCTTCATATGTACAAAATGTCCCGGAACTAGACGTTAGACATATATATATATATATATATATATATATATATATATATATATATATATATATTTTTTTTTTTTTTTTTTTTTTTTTTTTTATATATATATATATATATATATATATATATATATATATATATATATATATATATATATATATATATATATATATATATATATATATATATATATATATATATATATATATATATATATATATATATATTAGAGTTGTAACGAATATTCGCAATCGCATTCGCATTCGCGAATATTCGCATATTTTTGGATATTCGTATTCGCATTCGCATCCGCAAAATTTCTGCCAATGTTTTGCGAATATGAATATCAGAAAAAAAAACAACTTATAACACGAAAATTAGGTGCAATTGAAACTTATAAAAACAAATCTATGAAACATTTATCAGTCTTTCTTTATATAACTTTTTAATGTTTAAACAATAATCATCTTGAACAAAATACAAGCGTAACTGCCAGCCAGCCATAGACAGTTGGCGCCAAATTTGAACATATCAACATTCGCATTCGCATTTGCATTCGCGAATGTCAGTAGCAGACATTCGCATTCGCATTCGTATTCGCGAATGTTTGAAAAATGACATTCGTTACATCACTAATATATATATATAAAAAAATTAGTTAAATTTATTTGGGTTGGCAGTCGGAAATAAAAGAAAGTCTCTTTTTTCCTTTTTTCTCAAGCTTTCGGCTTTATTTAAGCCTTCTTCAGGAGACGCTACAATATGTTCATAATCAGGAATTTAGAATGAAATTAATATGTATACAACTTACGAAGTTGAGATAATCTACATAAAGTTGAAACATTCTAACTAATAAGGCAAACAAAGGTACAATTTCTTTTTTTAAATTCTGAAAGAGCAGTCAAACGTTTTGAAATTGTCAATAATTTTTCATGACATATAGTAATATAAATGGAGAATCTATGAATGCTCTTCCTCTTCACAAGTTGGTATAAAATGATTAGGTAAGTATATGAAATTTTGTGATTACTGAAATACCTTCTGGAATGGCATTTGTTCAGTAATCACAAAATTTCATATACTTACCTAATCATTTTATACCAACTTGTGAAGAGGAAGAGCATTCATAGATTCTCCATTTATATTACTATATGTCATGAAAAATTATTGACAATTTCAAAACGTTTGACTGCTCTTTCAGAATTTAAAAAAAGAAATTGTACCTTTGTTTGCCTTATTAGTTAGAATGTTTCAACTTTATGTAGATTATCTCAACTTCGTAAGTTGTATACATATTAATTTTATTCTAAATTCCTGATTATGAACATATTGTAGCGTCTCCTGAAGAAGGCTTAAATAAAGCCGAAAGCTTGAGAAAAAAGGAAAAAAGAGACTTTCTTTTATTTCCGACTGCCAACCCAAATAAATTTAACTAATTTTGAATATACACAGTCGCTAAATCTTGAATTATATATATATATATATATATATATATATATATATATATATATATATATATATATATATATATATGTAAGATAATAAAACACTCTGGGTGGTTTAACTTGTTGTTTATTTCACAGTTCACAGATTATTAGTGGGCTTTATACAAAATGGCAGGTTATGTGTTTACTAACACGCGTCAGTGTCTAGGATGCCGCCATGTTGTTAGACAGAGAGAGAGCGTGGTAACGAGATCATCGAAAACCATCACACTTCAGATCACAGAGTGTTTGACATTACTACTACGATTCGGTAGATATGGTCTCAGCTTTTTCTATCAATTTATAGGGGATTCAAAATTCACATTGCTAACACGGCCATACTGACACTTGAAACGACCTCGTTTCATTAACATAGCAAACAATAATACTTTTCAGGTTACATAAAGCATTGTTTAACTAACATCTGATACAATTGAGTTTTTGTGAGGCATGGCTATGTTCAAAACGCTGGCTCGCGCTGCGGCTTTGTATTTCAGGTGGGAAAAAGAGCCAGGCAAATAAAAAAACCACCACCGCTTACATGCTCACAACTCAAGATTTAGAACTAATTAGCCAAGAATTAAAAGTCAGCTTCAGCTGATTACCACAAAATTGATGATCTGCTATAAAATTGTTCAGGTTATGTAATGGACCAAATCATTCGCAACTCCTGCATGGAATGAACTCCAATCCTCACTTCGTTTGAAAATTTTACAGCCATGATCAACAACAAATCAAATTACACTATTTCGAGGCTATAAAGTTCTAAGCTTCTTGAAAAATAACTCATTTCAGATTTTCCATAATGGTACATCAATTATTGCAATGATTATCTGTTCACACAGAAATAGGTCAGGCCAAAACAAAGCCAAAAGAACCAAAAAAAACTATCACACACAAAAGTGATTAGATCCAAACAAGATAAACAGAACTAATTAGCCAAGAACTAAAAGTCAGCTTCAGCTGATTACCACAAAATTGATGATCTGCTATAAAATTGTTCAGGTTATGCAATGGACCGAATCCAATCCTCGCTTCGTTTGAAAATTTTACAGCCATGATCAACAACAAATCAAATTACAATATTTCGAGGCTATAAAGTTCTAAGCTTCTTGAAAAATAACTCATTTCAGATTTTTCATAATGGTACATCAATTATTGCAATGATTATCTGTTCACACAGAAATAGCTCAGGCCAAAACAAAGCCAAAAGAACCAAAAAAAACTATCACACACAAAAGTGATTAGATCCAAACAAGATAATCAGCATAAATTTAAATTTCTCAACTCTTCACTAAAGATTATGGCTATCCAGTCTTCACGTATTTACTATTATTATGACTATCCAGTCATGTCACCAACACTAAAACTGATTTTCTGTATCCACAGGCCATATTCTCAGCTGTTCTTGTCCTGCTGTAGTCATTCTGTTCTGACCTCCTATTCGCTTCAGGGCATAGCGATCATTCGGCAATACAGCCTTAATTTCAAATGGGCCAATGAACTTTGGTTTCAATTTACCACCATTTGACAGTTGTGTAACTTCCATTACTACTTTCTGATTCACCTCGAACGGGTAACCTGGTTTTCGAGTCATATCAAACTTCTTCTTTGTTTCCTCTGCCGAAACATCCAGTTTCTCAATGAGGGCATCTTTATCAACATTAATTTGCTTTATTGGTATATCGCTGAGCAAGTTAATGGTTGACGAAAGTCTCTTATTAGAGTTTTTCATTAAAACTACAGGGGCATATCCTGTCGACTTATTCACAGTCAAGTTCAGATCATTTTCAATGTTCGGTAAAGACTTATACCATAATATTTCATCTTTCTCGTTCAAAATTGATTTAAAAGATTTAACGAGTGGTCAATATGCCAGGTATCCAACTTTTCAGTTGACAAAAACCAGATATCCTTCCAGTATCTACAGTTCTTCAAATACTTGCGAATGGTCTTATTCATTCCTGGCCAAATCACATCTTCTCTCATCTTGTTGACCATTTTATCAACTCCTATGTGTGAAGATTCATCATGGTACAGTTTCATTATCTCCAAACTAGCCAAAATTGGGACAAAGCATCTCATTGGGTGAATCCTCTTCCCTTCCCAGTAAACCAAGTCATCCTGGACTGCAAAACCTTCCTCATGTAGATTTCCACTTAAGATCTCCATGCAAAATGGGTCGACTTTTTGCCATTCACCAATAGATTGAGGAGTACCTGTAACAGATTTGAGCACCAGTATTTTGTTCTCGCAAGGCAAATTCCTACTCATATAATCGACATGCTTCTATTTCTCGTGGACTGGGTTTTAGCATACCGCATTCAATTATTACTCCTAAAAATTCTTTTGACGTTTTGAAGAATTCGCATTTTTGATAACTAAGTGTGAAGCCACACTTTGACAGCCTATCAATAATTTTATTTAAATTAACAAGTCCTTGAATATTTTCACATGGACAAAGAATATCATCAACATAAACTAGTGCAATTTTCTCTTTATAATCTCGGAGAGCCTTATCAATTGCTGACTGATAACATGAAGGAGAATTTATGAAACCAAAAGGCATTCTATTGTATTCGTACAATCCATCAGGTGTAATAAATGCTGTAATGTGTTTGGAACTGTTCGTCCAATCCTGACAAGTCTAATTCTAAATCTTTACAAACAAAAGTGAACGTTTTAGGAGATTTTCTAAAGGAAGTCACAAAATCAACACAATCTTTATTAATTTCAATTTGAATATCCCCTTCTTTGAGTATATCTAATCTGATCAAAGCATCAATATCCTTATGTGGAATAATTCTATCTGTAACTATATTGAATTCAATTTCTATTGCTAATTCACACTTGAAAAATAGGATGCTTGCTTTTCCTAATGTTTTAAATTCAACGTTTATTGGATGGTCTAATTGGATGGTCCAGATTGTTTGTTTTTATACGAACAAAAATTTTCAGAATGCCCATCTCTTTTACAAAAATTACAGTATGGTTGTTCTAAATCTGATGCACGTTTTTTCGTTAATCTGCAGTCAATGGCTTTGTGACCAACTTTATCACAGTTTCTACATTTAAAATAAAATTTTTCATTCTTTACTTGGTGTGGTCTTTTTCTGTTAATATCTGATAGGTGTGTTAATGGTGCTGACGAATCACTATCAAATGATGACAATAATTTGAGAAGTTCTGATTCGTCTTTTGGCGATTGTATCTCAACTCTATTTTTGACTTCAGCATTGACAATATCATGTGAAACTAGACTTAAAATAATGTCCCATGGAAATCCGTTATAGAATTTTTTAAGTGAATTTAGTTTAGCTTGACCATACTCTACTAAAAATTTAAATTCTGAACTTTTTATTGCCATGCAGGATAAAAGTCTTGTGGCAGGGGTTCCTTTTAAAGGAAATGCGATTTCCAAATCATTACAAAAAGTAGTCCAATTTCTATTTAAAGGCTTCCAATTAACATGGAATTTCGAAGCACGCCCTTTCAAACTTTTACCAGCTTTTAATACGACTAGTGTTTCACACATACCTGTTTCAAATTTAATACGGTTCACTTCCTCAAGCCATTCTTTCGTTGTAAACGGTGAATCGTCGGGATCGTACTGCATGAAATCCACATGGTTTTGAGCGTCGTTGTTAGTTGAACTCGAGCTTCCACTTGCCATGTTCGCCATAAATTCCATCATTTTCATCTGCAGTTTAGCTTGGATTTCCATCATCTGAATCATCGTCATTGGTTCGACTTGGGCAGCATTCTCTTGATGTTGTTGATCCATTTTGGATGAATTCGTTTGCACAAAGAACTCGTTGAAACTCGTAGAATTCAGGTTCTAATTCTTTTTTGTGTTAAAAAAAGAATCTATCCCACTTCTGATGTAAGATACTAAAACACTCTGGGTGGTTTAACTTGTTGTTTATTTCACAGTTCACAGATTATTAGTGGGCTTTATACAAAATGGCAGGTTATGTGTTTACTAACACGCGTCAGTGTCTAGGATGCCGCCATGTTGTTAGACAGAGAGAGAGCGTGGTAACGAGATCATCGAAAACCATCACACTTCAGATCACAGAGTGTTTGACATTACTACTACGATTCGGTAGATATGGTCTCAGCTTTTTCTATCAATTTATAGGGGATTCAAAATTCACATTGCTAACATATATATATATATATATATATATATATATATATATATATATATATATATATATATATATAAATAATATTGTGACTCTTAAAATACATCAAATATATATATATATATATATATCGACTACAGAAAGGCATTTGACTCGGTGCCGCACTCCTGGCTGCTGAAAGTGTTGCGATTGTATGGAATCTCCGAGAACATCATCAACCTATTAGAACACCTGATGAAGTCCTGGCGTACTAGGTTGATAATCGATAGCAAGGACGCAACCAGTGGCTCTGAGGAGATAGCAATCAGATGCGGAATCTTCCAGGGGGACACACTGAGCCCGCTGTGGTTTTGCCTGGCCTTAAATCTCCTCAGCAAGCTCTTGAACAACACCAAATATGGGTACACCCTCAGCAAAGAGAGAAATGTCAGGATAACTCACCAACTGTACATGGACGACCTGAAGCTTTTCGCAGCCAGTGAAGACCAGTTGAGGAGACTACTGGAGATAGTGTCATCTTTTAGCCAAACTATAGGGATGGAAATGGGCCTGGACAAATGTGCGGTCCTAAATGTGAAGAGAGGCAACATCGAGGAGGGGCCAGGGATCAAGCTGTGGGATCAGTCAAGAATAGAAAGCTTACAACCTCAGGAAACATATACGTACCTTGGCGTTCAGCAGGCTCTCGATATAAAAACAGTGGAGGTAAAAGAGACTTTCAAAGCAAAGTACTTCGCCAGAGTCAGGAGTCTACTGAAGGCCAAACTGAGCGCCAAGGCTTTCTTTACTTCAATAAATATATGGGCTATACCTTGCATGAGCTACTCCTTCGGGGTTGTGCGCTGGACAACTGCGGAGTTGCAAGCACTGGATGTCCAGACGCGGAAGCTGCTCACTAGGTATGGCGTCCACCATCCCCATTCATCGGTGAGCAGACTCTATTTGAGTAGACATGAGGGAGGAATAGGGCTTCAAAACCTGCAGATAACACACAACAGAATAGTGTTACAGATGAGAGACTTTTTCAGATCAAAAAACCTACCTTTTTACCGGACGATATCCCAGGCAGATGGGTCCTCAGCTTTGCAGTTGGCTAGATCCTCGATAGATTTGAAAGGACCATCACTCGAACAGCTTTCAGAGGACTGGCACAGTAAAGCACTTCATGGCAGATATCCTGGAAATTTGAAATCAGATAACATCATAAAATCAGAGTCGCTCACTTACCTTAAACAAGGATATCTTTTCCCTGAGACAGAGGGAAGGATCGTGGCTGTCCAAGATCAGGTGGTGCCAACACGAGCCTATATTAAAAGGATAACGGGTCGCAATATACCGACGGACTCGTGTAGGAAGTGCTCGAAAGCTCAGGAGACGATACAACATGTCACGTCCTCGTGTTCGATACTGGCTCCTAGAGATTACACGGAACGTCATAATGCTATGGCAAGGATATACCATAGGGAACTCGCAAAAATGGCAGGCCTGATACAAGATCACGGGAAACAGCATACTTACCAACCACGTGACGTTCTGGAAAACGAGAGGTTCAAGCTGTATTGGGACACGACCATGGTCACGGATAGAGCGATTCCACACAACCGGCCGGATATAGTTCTTTTCAACAAGACTGAGAGATCTGTCCAGATAATCGACGTTACGGTGCCTGCCGATGAGAATATAGCACGAGCTTACACCGAAAAGTTGACCAAATACCATGATCTCGCATTCGAGCTTAAGGAGATCTATGGACTTAAGAAAACCTCAATACTCCCGCTTATAATATCGGTTAATGGCTTGGTTGAGACCCACTTAGTGGAAAACACAAAGCGTTTAGAACTCAACAACAGCCTAATCAGCCAAGCTCAGAAGGAGGTTATTCTGGCGACCACACGTATTGTTAGAAGGTTCTTAACTAGCTCCTGAAAACAGTCTTGGCTTCTTTTACAAGCCCGGCTCTATCAGAACCAAACCCGTGAGACGGTGATTTAAAAATATATATATATATATATATATATATATATATATATATAATTCTGGGAACCGTCAGCATAATACGGCAAATTGTCTTTCCTCACTAACACGTTGGATTGCTCTTGGCGCTCGCGCCCGGGCAGTCTAAGCAAATCCACGAACGTGTGAAATTAAAAAAAAAATATATATATATATATAATCACTGTATTCATAAGAGCCTTAATAATTTAATTTAAACTTCACGATAAGGGTCTACTGGCTCAGGTTTGGGGAGTGAATGATGTACTACTCTTTATTCTATGCCAAGCTTTCGCATTACTTTAATGCTTCTTCAGGGCTTTTTCATAAACATACACCTGCCATAAACCATACGTTAAAAACAATATACAATCATTTCTATTTCCTTCTTCATGGAATCTGCCCTGAAGAAGCATTAAAGTAATGCGAAAGCTTGGCATAGAATAAAGAGTAGTACATCATTCACTCCCCAAACCTGAGCCAGTAGACCCTTATCGTGAAGTTTAAATTATATATATATATATATATATATATATATATATATATATATATATATATATATATATATATATATGCCTCGCAATAAACTTCTTGAGCAAATTACTTAATAACACCAAGTACGGCTACATCCTCAAAAAAACAAACAACACAAAAATCAATCATCAGCTCTACATCGATGACCTCAAATTGTACGCAGCAAATGAAGATCAACTTCGAAGACAGCTCAGAATCGTGACATCCTTCACAGAAACTGTAAAGATGGAGATGGGCTTGAATAAGTGTGCGGTGCTGCATGTAAAGAGAGGAAAGCTAGTGGAGGGAGAAGCCATGCTTATACAGCAGGGCTTACGAATACAGAGGATGGGACCAGAAGGGACTTACAAATACTTGGGAATCCAACAAGGGCTTGAAATTAAAACAGCTGAAGCAAGAGATGCCTTTAAAACCAAGGTCATTGAAAGGGTAAAAAAAGTATTGCAAAGCAAACTTAATGCAAAATCAACGTTCACAGCAATTAAGGCTTGGGCGATGCCCTGTCTTGCTTATTCCTTCGGCGTCATCAAATGGTCAACTACGGAACTTAGAGCTCTAGACACACAAATTAGGGTACTCCTCACCAGGTATGGAATGCACCACCCTCATGCATCAGTCACAAGATTATACATGCCAAGAAATGAAGGAGGAAGAGGCCTACAGAAAATTGAGCACATGCATCACACTGTAGTCAAACAGATGAGAGAGTATTTTCAATCAAAAAACTCACCTTTCTATCAAGCTATAGCCGAAGAAGACCACAACATCACAGCCCTGAATCTGGCATCGAGAATAGACCCAGTGGAAACCTCAAACATCGAGGAAATCACTCGGGAATGGCACGGTAAAGCCCTTCATGGAAGATATCCCACTGCCCTGAAATGGAATAAGATCAACAAAGAAAAATCTGTTTCTTACCTGAAAGCCGGTTATCTTTTTCCAGAGACGGAAGGCAGACTTGCAGCCATCCAAGACCAAGTAATACCTACGAGAGCCTACCTGAAAAATATAGTGAAAAAGAACTTGCCAACAGATAGATGTCGCAAATGCTCACAATCCGTAGAAACGATCCAGCATGTCACTTCCTCCTGTGCAACTCTCGCTCCCAGAGAATACACGGACCGTCACAATGCCATGGCAAAAGTTTACCACCAGGCAATTGCCATAAAACATGGATTATTAAAATATCATAAAAAAATTCATGAATACTCACCACAAACTCTGCTGGAGAATGAAAGCCTGAAGCTCTACTGGGATCATCCACTAATTACTGATCGATCAGTCTCACACAACCGCCCAGACATTGTCATCTTTGACAAAAAAGAAAAAACGGCAACAATCATTGACATCACGGTTCCAGCGGATGACAACGCTGAGAAAGCTTACACTGAGAAAATAGTCAAATATCATGACCTGGCTTTTGAACTAAAAGAGATTCACCAACTTACCTCTACTTCGATCCTTCCGCTCGTCATCACAACCAATGGACTTGTTGAAATGCACCTGACCCAACACACTGCGCAGCTAGGACTTGATGAGAGCCTAATCGATGTGGCGCAGAGGGAAGTCATTCTCTGGACTACAAGAATAGTCAGAAGATTCCTCACCAGCAGCTGAGAAATGCTTTGATCCTCGTGATCCGGCATAATCATGTGCCTACCCAGAATGGTGATTTAAAAAAAAAAAAATATATATATATATATATATATATATATATATATATATATATATATATATATATATATATATATATATATATATAGTGTACCCTTCCTCGACACAAGAGTACACAGGGATAACAACAATCAAATCAAATTAGATTGGTACAGAAAACCTAGCAGTTCAGGCAGGTACATCAATAATGCTTCGTATCATGACATACGCATGAAAACCAACGTCATCCTTGGATTAAAACAGAGGATAATAGATATCACACATCCTTCCTTAAAAAATTCTGCCTTGAACAGGCTCTATCGTCTCATGAAAGATAATGGTTACAGCAATATTTTCCTTAAGAAGATTATATACAACTCTCCCAGGCCTCCAGAAAGAACCGAGGTTGTCGCAACCCTACAAGATCCAGAACAGGATGCCCCACGCCCCTCTGAACAATTTGATAGTGCTGGACTCATAGAAATCCCACACACGCCCAACAACGAAGAAAATCGTGTCATTTTTGCCAAATTGCCTTATATCAAAGAATTAACTTGTGAGCTAACAAAACTCTTTAAAAGATTCGCTAATGTTAAAATAGGTAAATACAATCTTGTTGCTGCCAGGTCTCTATATAAGAGTGCCAAAGATAAATTAAAATCTGAAAATATGAAAAATGTGGTATACCAACTTCAGTGTAGACACTGCCCCTTAGTATATATAGGTCAGACTTCTCAGGCCCTGGGAAGGAGGCTTGCGCTACACAAAAGCGACTCCAGGCTTAGACCTGACAGATGTGCTTTAGGACAACACACAAGAAACACAGGTCACGCCGTAGATTTTGAAAACCCTCGTATCCTAGAACATGAGGAGAACCATCAAAAAAGACTTTTCCTAGAAATGTGTCTTATAAATAAAAATAACACAATGAACACCAAGGCTGATACTAACAACCTCAGCACAATATATAGTTTCCTTTTAACTTGCGATAAATAACTGAGAAAATAAGTCGTTGTTGTCTGGCACCTGTCTCCTCCCCTTTATTGTTTGCTTTCATCTACGAAGATGTCTCGCTTAGAATGTTAAAAATTAAGAAGGGCGACCTTCCATAAGCCCTTTTTCTCCTCCTAATGAGGGTACGTTGCCTTTTGTCTTTAGATATAAAAAAAATCTCACATCAGATTCTCTAGATTTTTCTACCAAATGAATTTTTCAATATGAGTCCTCTTTGAAAGATAATATCAAATGTAATATTTTGTAACAGCTCTTTCCTCATCAGTGCTCCGCACCTGACAGCGGTGGTTCTGTTGGCCTTTACAATTGTTTACTTTGCATCTCTTTCTATCGCCTTTAGCTGGCTGAAGTTTAAATCTATATGTCCTTCTGAAGAAGAAGAAGAAAATTTTCATTCTGTGTAACTGTCAAGCAATGACAATTCGACGGCGCACAAGACTACTGCGCATGCTCTCAAAAAAAACGTTATTAGAAATGGCGGCAAGTAGATCACGCTATTCGTTTCAATGTAGATTTTAAAGTGTTTGTAATGTAATATTTGACGAAAGAATGCTGTTTTGATGTACATGATTTTGGAGGTCTATTTAGATGTTTCCCTTCCAGTTTTTAAGTCATAGTATCGTAAGTAATAAATGACCTCATGGCCTTTGTTTTTAATTGTTACTTATTTTATATTATAGTTAGCTCCTGATGATGTCTGAAATGTTAGACGAAATATAGAGCCTTTAGTACAGTTTGACTGGTTATTGGAGATGCCCTACCTGTAGTCGAATCGCCCTTAAAATTAGTGAGAATATATATATATATATATATATATATATATATATATATATATGAACCCCTGTTAAGCTGTGACCTCCGTTAAGTAGACTGGGCGACCTCACCTCCGGGTGAAGGAGTAGTCTCAATGGAGAAATTTTTGTTGATATATGGAGAGGGGAAGCCAAAGAACAAAATTACCGAGAGAGGGGAAAACATTTTTGCTGAAAAAATTTAGTTTGAACAATCGAGGCGCTGTAGCCTCCGCTTATATTTCTTGTAGTGTGAACGTTATAACCTCCGGCGGTGTTGCCAAATTTCGGAGGTAAGTAGGTGAAGTGAATATATGAAATTCAATATTCATTATATATTGGATGCAGGTGGCTTGGTTTTTCAAGGTTGATTCATGTCTATAAAGGAGTCGGAGATCGGGGAGTATTCTTGTTGTTGTGGATTCGAAACGATATTTATCGTTAGGTCAAAATATCTTCAATTGAAGAATTTTTAGCCGAAATGATCTTGAACGATTAGGTTGGAATCAATGGTGAAGAATATGTGGTCAAATTCGAAACTCCTTGCGACCAGTGAACCTTAAATGATTCAATTTTCAAAGGAAATCACTAAGTCTTGAAAATTAAAATTATTGAAACCTCTAGCCATTTGCCACGATTCATCCTAACAACTTGTAAAATAGTAATCCGATTCCAAAGCTGGGACTGGTATAATAGTAAAGATACAAAAATGAATAAATCGAAGGTTTCTTTTTGGGGAACTATATCCTAAATTCAGAATTTCGTGGAAATCGAATCATTTGTAACATGAATGAAAACTCACGAAATCAATAAAAAGTTGAAATATCAATATACATATTTTGAATTGTGTGAGATCGCTAAAAAAAATCCCATCACAATGCTGCGAAATGGAGTTCTTGGAGAAAATAAGTGCAGTTTTTTTCGCAAATCGATAACTAAATAGTAAGAATGAAAATAGCCACAGAAATTGAGGTGAGGGGTTTTTCGTAATTTTACAATAGTAGCAATTCCAAAAATTATTGAATCAAACAATAACGGAAGAGAATTATATCGAGACGTTATTTTACTACAATTGGAAAGAAACAAGTCTTCAAATAAAATGGGAGAGTGAATAATTAATTGGTATAAGTGCAGCTTTTGGATGGATAAAATACTCGGCATAAAGAATCATCATTTATTTGATGCATGGAAATATGTAATTGTTATACGGGACTTACGGAAATACATAATAATCTTTATCTACTCCCATAGAATAATATATCCATTATTCAACTCATTTTGATCTGTAATAGTCTCCATAAACCAATAGTGTGAGGTAATAATAACTCACGCCTAAAACTCACTATAATACAAATAGGAAAAATGTAGCTTACGAATTACGAAATGAATAAGAAAGTCGAATCGTTTGGAAACTCTATTTCAGACATCAAGGTAACGTTCTCGCCATCCATTTCTACATTTTCTTAGGTCTGAATATCCAAAAATTGCATTTGGAAAACGTGAATTTCTGACGTTTTCTACGGTATTCGATATCGATTAGATTTTCGACCAAAGAAATCGCTTTTGACAACTGTTGTCAATTTTGAAAATGCTGATTGATTCGAATTTCACTGAAGAAGTCGAAGGTAAAGTATAGTGTTCAATTCGCGGAAAAGGTCATAACACACTTGATGAATTACACCCCTCGCCTGAAGGCTCGGGCTGCAAAATTCATCTGCGTCTGTTATGACTTACATTATCGCTCATTGAACAATATACTATAAAATTTCATTACCAAAAAAATGTCATATTTATAAATTCCTTCAACCAATAGCTCAACATAATATTGCTAAGCTTCTCATTTTTTTATTCATTAGGATAAAGAAGGGATATTCCCTACGGAATACTTTCTGTTATCACAAACTGAATCATCATTTGGACAGGGTTATTGGATGTTGTAAACTATTCTCAAATTTAGTTCTGATATAACTATACCCTAATTTAGTTCTGATGTAACTATATCCTTTAAAAAAAATGTGGGGTGATCTTATTTATTGAACGTAATTTTCGAAGGGATTCTGCCCACTTAATTTTTCGAATAGTCTTCCAATCATACTTTTACTGTCATAAATTTTTCCAAGCAACGATGATTCTTATTCTTGTCTTTCGTATATCGCACATAGATTTCAATTAAGTGACATTATTTTTCAATACCATTCCCCTTTTGACAGCTTTTGAATTTCATAACTCTTCTAATAATTTCGAACTTTAAGCTCACTGATTCTTCTTTTCAACGGCTTTTTACTTTGTGTATTTTTCCAACAGCAACGGAAATAAAGATTAATTTTGTCAATTCGTTTCAGAAGTGAGAAGCCGATATTATAAATGCAAAAAAAGTAACTTGGTCAATAAGAACAACTGATAGAACACCCCTCGAAAATTAAAAAAAAATGCCATTCAAGAGATGGTTTTAGTCATTCTTTTCGCTTCGGTATAAAATCTATTCTAAATATCCTCATGTCTTCATCCTAGTAAATTTATTACTAAAAAGCATTTACTCTTGAATAAAAGGAATGATCAATTTTATCCTTCCGAAGGAGAACATTCAGAAAATGAAGGAAAACTTGTGTTGAGCCGAAATCGGTTTCCAGATAAAAGACGAAGGAAATAGCAAGCAGTACAACCTTCTGCTTGCTCGACGAAAAAAAAACAAAAAGCTCAACACTCCTTAACAAAATGCGTCGAAGAAAATATTAGTTTGTGGGATAACAAATTCGTTAAATAATTCTTCCAAACTCATTTTTATATTATTTTATATATTTATTGTTTACACCTATTTGTTGAGAGGTTTGTTTCTATGTGATACAATTTATGTTCGAGATTTCAATTTTTTGTTAAACCCAATCATCCAAAGTAGGTCCCATTTAAGAAATGATTTCGACCATTTTCTTCGCTTCAGTATAAAATTTTATCTAAATATACTCATTCCTTCATCCCAATAAATTCATAACCTAATGTAGACCACTGACGAGGACTCTCTACGAGACTTTCGGGCATCCAGCATCGCACGAATGCTCGAAAAGAGTCCCGTGTATGGTCTATCGAGACTACCCTTCGGCGTTCGAGGTTGGTACTTGGAAGCCCATGTATTACATATCCAGAACCTCGAAAATTTCTAGCGATTTTCGAAAGAATTTCAAGATATTAAGGTCGGAATCACGGACAGTATCACTGTCAATTTTTGTACGGCCTCAGTCATTTTTTTATAATTACATTCTCGGAATGTAAAAATGCGAATCTACCTACTAGGTGGATAGACGAGCACTCAGAAGCTACATACACCAAAAGCTATTTGATTTGTATTTCAAATTTTGAATTCATTTGCTTGCTGACAGGTATCGGCTCGTTTACTTGTTTACGCTGTTTGGCTGCATACTTTTTTTTGTAAGATGAGGCTCTTGATGAGAACATTGATTTTAAATTTTTGGGGCCGATCATTCGTAGACATTCAACTTTCGAGAGAAAGGAACAAACACTAGAAATTTTCTTGCTCGCTGTGGAGTCTTGATGGTGAGACTCTCTCTCGAACTAAATCTGCTCGACTGTTTTGGAGTTACATCCATTATCATTCACTTAATAACTCTAAAATACGATCGAATTTAAATTCACCAAAAAGTATATTCCGAAAAGGAAATGATGAGAAATTCTGTGAGGATCGTATTATAAGAAAGTTTCATTTTCACATCTAACCTATTCGTCAAGTTCGGCTGAAATTCTGCATGAATTTTTGAGTCGACATATTTCATCCAAGATACCATATTTCAGTTGGATCGAATCTGAAATCTTGAATATATGGTGACATTAACATTTCGGATCTGCTGAATCATCGGGTGGAATTTGAGGAAGCATAATTTTGATGCTCGCAAATAAAGCCGCTTTGTGAATATCGAATCTTCAAGTACTTTCTTTCGGAAATTATTGTGCTCTCGAGAGGCAAACTTTCATATATCTTGAAAAATATGTTACTAAAAAAACCTAATGCTTATATATAATCAACATACGAATAGAATTATTTATTATTAAGTGTTCATTATTGAAAGTCTCCAACTTTTTTCAAGGAACCTGTTTATAAACGGTGATTCCACCTTCCACCTTCCACCTTTCTCTTGAATCTGTTTCTGTGGAGAAATGTTCGCAGTTTATCTTAAAAGGAAACTTTTAAAATGCAATCAGTCACAAAGTTTTTTCCTTATTTTTCAAAATTCGACGAAACGGAGAAATTATGTAGGTACTATTCACCTTTGACGACGAAGCTCCAGTTCGTATATCGTCTAAATATTGGTGCAATGTGTAAGAATAAGAATTTATAATTATTTTTTGGGATGATTTCATTAGGCCCTAAGAACTAAAAAACTCAATTCGTGTAGGTGAAAAAAAATAAACGTCATTAGAAAACCGGCTCCTAATTCAGTTTCGGGAAAATATACTGTAGTCAGTCGTACTAGTGTATTTCAATGAAATCTGGTATATGCAATTTTTTTATTCTTAGACAAACTCTGATAATCTTGCAAAACAAAAGAAGAAAGAACCTAATGAAACTTTTAATAACGACAATAACAAATGTTCCGTTTAAAGATTTTTAGTTATCTCATAGTCGGGTCAGAAATATCGACCTCCGAACTTTGCACAAACGATTCATTTTACATCAACCAGACGATTTTATGGTTCGAAAGAATGCCAGATGTTGTTTTGATACACTTTTTTATGCATGCCTCAGTGCACCTGCTCCATACGAGTATGGTTAACAGTGTTGCCATTTACGGAGGTGACAACGAACTGAATGTCTCTTCGACTTATTTCTCCATATATAGGACGGCGCACTAGCGCTGGTGGTATATAGCTGAACTAAAAGATTGTACAGTACAGAAATATGGTGCGTTCTGACCTCAAAACGATTTTTTGATATGTTGATCCCTGAAGTCTCCTGAGTCTAACAAGCTAAAAAACAAGGCAAAACGTTGTGACCTCCGATTTCGGAGGTGAGAGCGTTATATATGAGGTGACAACGCTTGTTGAGTTTATATTTTGGAGGTGACAATGACCATTAATAACTATATATATATATATATATATATATATATATATATATATATATATATGTTAGCAATGTGAATTTTGAATCCCCTATAAATTGATAGAAAAAGCATATCTACCGAATCGTAGTAGCCTAATGTCAAACACTCTGTGATCTGAAGTGATGGTTTTCGATGATCTCGTTACCACGCTCTCTCTCTGTCTAACAACATGACGGCATCCTAGACACAGACACGTGTTAGTAAACAGTAAACACATAACCTGCCATTTTGTATGAAGCCCACTTATAATCTGTGCACTGTAAAATAAACAACAAGTTAAACCACCCCGAGTGTTTTATTATCTTACATCAGAAGTGGGATAGATTCTTTATTCACAAACAAAGAATTAAAACCTGAATTCTACGAGTTTCACCGAGTTCTTTGTGCAAACGAATTCATCCAAAATGGATCAACAAAATCAAGAGAATGCTGCCCAAGCCCAACCAATGACGATGATTCAAATGATGGAAATCCAAGCTCAACTGCAGATGAAAATGATGGAATTTATGGCGAACATTGCCAGTGGAAGATCGAGTTCAACTAACAACGACGCTCAAAACCATGTGGATTTCATGCAGTACGATCCCGACGATTCACCGTTTACAACGAAAGAATGGCTTGAAGAAGTGAACCGTATTAAATTAGAAACAGGTATGTGTGAAACACTAGTCGTATTAAAAGCTGGTAAAAGTTTGAAAGGGCGTGCTTCGAAATTCTATGTTAATTGGAAGCCTTTAAATAGAAATTGGACTACTTTTTGTAATGATTTGGAAATCGCATTTCCTTTAAAAGGAACCCCTGCCACAAGACTTTTATCCTGCATGGCAATAAAAAGTTCAGAATTTAAATTTTTAGTAGAGTATGGTCAAGCTTAACTAAATTCACTTAAAAAATTCTATAACGGATTTCCATGGGACATTATTTTAAGTCTAGTTTCACATAATATTGTCAATGCTGAAGTCAAAAATAGAGTTGAGATACAATCGCCAAAAGACGAATCAGAACTTCTTAAATTATTGTCATCATTTGATAGTGATTCGTCAGTACCATTAACACACCTATCAGATATTAACAGATTAAGACCACACCAAGGAAAGAATGAAAAATTTCATTTTAAATGCAGAAACTGTGATAAAGTTGGTCACAAAGCCATTGACTGCAGATTAACGAAAAAACGTGCATCAGATTTAGAACAACCATACTGTAATTTTTGTAAAAGAGATGGGCATTCTGAAAATTTTTGTTCGTATAAAAACAAACAATCTGGACCATCCAATAAACGTTGAATTTAAAACATTAGGAAAAGCAAGCATCCTATTTTTCAAGTGTGAATTAGCAATAGAAATTGAATTCAATATAGTTACAGATAGAATTATTCCACATAAAGGATATTGATGCTTTGATCGGATTAGATATACTCAAAGAAGGGGATATTCAACTTGAAATTAATAAAGATTGTGTTAATTTTGTGACTTCCTTTAGAAAATCTCCTAAAACGTTCACTTTTGTTTGTAAAGATTTATAATTAGACTTGTCAGGATTGGACGAACAGTTCCAAACACATTACAGCATTTATTACACCTGATGGATTGTACGAATACAATAGAATGCCTTTTGGTTTCATAAATTCTCCTTCATGTTATCAGTCAGCAATTGATAAGGCTCTCCGAGATTATAAAGAGAAAATTGCACTAGTTTATGTTGATGATATTCTTTGTCCATGTGAAAATATTCAAGGACTTGTTAATTTAAATAAAATTATTGATAGGCTGTCAAAGTGTGGCTTCACACTTAGTTATCAAAAATGCGAATTCTTCAAAACGTCAAAAGAATTTTTAGGAGTAATAATTGAATGCGGTATGCTAAAACCCAGTCCACGAGAAATAGAAGCATGTCGATTATATGAGTAGGAATTTGCCTTGCGAGAACAAAATACTGGCGCTCAAATCTGTTACAGGTACTCCTCAATCTACTGGTGAATGGCAAAAAGTCGACCCATTTTGCATGGAGATCTAAAGTGGAAATCTACATGAGGAAGGTTTTGCAGTCCAGGATGACTTGGTTTACTGGGAAGGGAAGAGGATTCACCCAATGAGATGCTTTGTCCCAATTTTGGCTAGATTGGAGATAATGAAACTGTACCATGATGAATCTTCACACATAGGAGTTGAGAAAATCGTCAACAAGATGAGTGAAGACTGGATAGTCATAATAATAATAATAATAAATTGAAGACTGGATAGTCATAATAATAAATGCGTGAAGACTGGATAGTCATAATAATAATGATAAATGCGTGAAGACTGGATAGTCATAATAATAATAATAATAAATGCGTGAAGACTGGATAGTCATAATAATAATAAATGCGTGAAGACTGGATAGTCATAATAATAATAATAAATGCGTGAAAACTGGATAGTCATAATAATTGTTTCGGAAGTGGACTATATTTTATTTCTTTTTGAGAAGCTGGTTCAATATTTTCTTTGAAAGCAACACTGCGGGTTCAATAATCGACAAAAACTGCGCAAAGTATCAAAGTTCAAATATTCAAAACAAGTAAGCATACAAGATAATTCCGACTTACCGTTGGTAGATAAGGGATGCTTGGTAAGATGGTAAGTGAATCTTGGAAACAAAGAAGTCCGGGACGGCTGTATCCTCCCTTAATGAAGCTCTCAATCCTCGGTTGGAGCACTTGATCAATTGTTTTCACTAATATTAAATGTATAGTGAAAAGAAAAATTTGGAAATTATTAATTTCGTAAAATCGTAATGAAATAGTAGGTACGTGTACGTATCAGCGCGTGTCACGATCAGCTGCTGCCGTCTCTCCATCAGTTCCGTCCCATCTGGTCGTAAGGACATTTTTTTTGTGGATCGGAATCGATGGTGAAGAAGGACAGAGTTATTCAGAAATACCTTGTATGTACATAAAAAAACAATAGGTAGAACAACAACTTTCGCAATGAAATACTTCCTCCATCAACAAAGAAATACCCAAGAACATAAGAAACAAAATTATGAACTGGACTGAATGAATCAATTCTACATCCAGAATTAAAAAAAAAATGGACCAATCTGAATAAATTCATGAAAGACGAAACATACCCGCCGCGCTGGCAATGCCCAACATTTCCTGAACAATAGCATTTAATTTTTATTATTTTTTTTTGTATAAATTTTTTTTTTTGTATTTTTTTTTGTATTATTAATTTTTCATTGGTAAGGTTAAGGGCAAAGTTTCACTAATGGTCTTCTGAGTTGACCACTCGCAGTTTTCACTAAAGCCACTCGAGCGATACCATCCTTTCCAGGATATAATTCAATGATACGACCCAATGGCCAATTCAACGGAGAAGAGATTTCACTTTTTATTAGAACAACGGAACCTTCTTTAGCATTCATACTCTGCGTAGTCCATTTAGATTTTTGATGGAGAGTGTGTAAATATTCCCGACTCCACCTATTCCAGAAATCGCGATGTAACCTCAATATTAATTGCCATCTAGTTAAACGATTTACATTAATATTCGTGTAATCGAGATCAGGCAGAGCAACTAGAGGTTCCAATGTTAAAAAATGCCCTGGTGTGAGAGCAGTTACGTCATTAGGATCGCTACTTACGGGGCAGAGCGGGCGTGAATTTAAAATCGCTTCTATTCTAATGAATAAGGTATTTAATTCTTCATAGGTGAGAATTTGATCTCCAATGACTCGCATTAAATGAGATTTTGCACTCTTGATATTGACTTCCCAAATACCACCCATATGGGGTGCCGAAGGTGGATTAAAATGCCACGAGATATTTTCTTTCGCAGATGAGTATTCCATTATTTGTTTCAAGTATTTGGAACTAGCAATGAAATTTGTACCGCAATCAGAGTACACATTTGAACAACGACCTCTTCGAGAAATAAACCTTCGAAAACCCATCAAGAAACATTCAGCTGTAAGATCTGAGAGTAATTCTAGGTGAACGGCTTTAGTAGCACAACAAATGAATAATGCAAGATATGATTTTGTAGTTTTAGCCCCGCGTATCCGAGATGTTTTTATTGTGAATGGACCTGCTAGATCAACTCCAGAGTTTCCGAAAGGTTTTATTCCGGTAACACGAAATTTGGGCAAATTTCCCATCATGGGTTCAAACGCTTTTGGATTCGTTCGGAAGCACTTGTGACATTTTGAGATTACCGAACGTATTATTCTTTTGGCAGAATATATCCAGAACATTTGCATCAAATGAAATAAGGTAGTATTTACACAGGCATGGAGAAAATTAGTATGAATATATGAAATGAGTAATTCAGTGAAGATATGTTTGCTAGGTAAAAATATAGGATGTTTCCCATCGTAATGTAAATTGGAATAAGACAAACGTCCCCCGACACGTAAAATGCCGTTTTTATCAATGAAAGGGCTAAGTTTTCTTAAAACTTTGGTAAGATTCCTCGGTGAGGATAGCAATTTTATTTCATTTTTAAGTTCCGTTTGTTGAACTCGTTTAGCAATTTTCAACAAAGCATTATGTATTTCAGATGAGGTAATGGCGGTATTACTGAAAGTTTTCTCATTTTGTGCTTTTAGGTTATTTAGAAATCGAACAATGTAACAGATTATTCTCAGAATTTGATTCAGGGACGTGAAATTGGAAAGCAATGAATCCATGGAATCATTTTCAGGTACAGAAGCTACTAAACAAGTCTGAGAATTCGTTTTCAAATCTTCAAAAATATTATTGTCATGAAATTTATTTTCATTTTGTGAGTAAGTATCAATTTTACTAATTTGATGTATTGGGCCATTAAACCACAACTTGCAAGATAAAAGTGATTAAGGCGATATTCCACGAGTACCGCCGGATTATCTTCGGATGGAATATAGAACCATCGTTCAGGGGGAACACTATCTTGAATATAAGCAGTGCGATTTGACACAAAAGACTTCCATTTGTGGGGTGAAGATTTGATCCAAGTTAACGCAACAGTAGAATCAGAAAACGCAAATATATTAGAAATTTTAATATAGTTTTCATAAGAGGATTTAACAAATTTTATCAACTTTGTGAGCTGCACAGCAGCGCATAACTCTAAACGAGGTATGGAAAGACTTTTAAGGGGCGCAACTTTCGATTTTGCACATACAAAGAAAGTTTTAAAATGTGTTTCATAGTGTACGCGTATATAAACTACCGCACAATAAGCCAACTCGGATGAATCACAGTATCCCAGTATATCGCATTTATGAGTTAAAATTGATTCGTAATAACGTGGAATTCTTAATGTGGAAAAGCAACTGATCTCTTGTCTGAACTGAGAGAACACATTAGAAATTTCGTCTCCGGGTACACTATCCCATGATTGTCCTTGACACCAAAGAGATTGAAGAAGTAGTTTCAAACGTATTGTACAGGGAGTTAGATACCCTAAAGGATCGAAAACACGAGCTACACAAGACAGAATACTCCTTTTTGTGCATAAAGTTGGAATATCTAACGTAGAAAAAGAGAAGCAATCGGACGAGGGATTCCAATTTAAACCTAAAATTTTCCGAAAATGATCTTTTGAGTTTAATTCCAAAGGTCGCACAGTATCCAAAACATGTGCGGGCGGAAGATCCTTCAGAAGGTCACCACTACCACTCTGCCACCCTCTCAGCTCAAACTCGCCTTCTTCAAGCAATGAGATGAGTTGTTCAACCTTTGAAGATGCCCCTTCCAAGGCATCATCTCCACTAGAAACATCATCAACGCATGTATTGTCCTCCAATATTTCCCTTGCCAAACTGAATTCAGGAAAATCCTCAGTCAACTGTTGCAAAGTGCGAATAGCCAAATAAGGACTACAATTTAAACCAAAAGGCAGAGTTTTCAATCGGTATTCCCGTAATGGATCTTGAGGCGAGAATCGCCAGAAAAGTCGAAGATAATTTCTGTGTTCTGCCGAAATTTCAATCATTCTGTACATTTGACGGATATCTGCGCAAAAAACATACCTATACAACCGAAAGTGCAGTATTATTGAAACTAAATTATTTTGTAGTTTTGGTCCAGTAAATAAGGCGTCGTTTAGCGAAAATCTGTCTGGATAGCGGCTACTTCCATCGAATACAATCCTAACAGGAGTAGAACAAGAATCTTTCCGTAAAACATAAGAATGAGGCAAATAGAATATATTATGATTGAGTTTAAGCTCTGACACTGGAATGATCTCCATGTGATCATTGTCTAAATATTCTCGTATAATAGAAGAATACTTTGAATAGAGATCTGCATCTTTGAGAATTTTAGATTCCAAAGTAAAGAAGCGTTTTAATGCCAAAAATCTAGTATCACCAAAGTCTGGACAAGTAATTTTGAACGGTAAGGAAACGGTATAGCGTCCAATTGAATTTCTAAACGTAGTCTGTACGTAAAATTTCTCGCAAAATGTATCTTCAGGTGAGTGACATGTAACTGAAGGCACTTCTTCAATCTCCCAAAACTTTCGCAAATTATCGGTGAGATGTGATTCTTCTTCATTAGAAGAGAAAACTAAAAGGGAATTAACATTTTTAGATCGAGGCATATTTACCTTCCCCATAATTATCCAACCCAATATTGTATTAACGGCGACAGGTTCCCCGGGAGAAGTAACGATTCGACCGTTTTGTAGTATGTATGGAAAAATATCTGCACCCAGTAATAAATCGACAGTTCCAGATTCAAAATATTCTGGGTCGGCGAGTAGTAGATTTGAAAACTGTTTTCTGGTATTAGGCGGTAATGAAACTGTAGGCATAGTATCACAAATTTTATCGACTATCACCGCGTTAATTTTCATTAATTGATCTATATTGTGTATAGAAGTAACTTGACATTCAACATTCAACAGCTAAATTAGCTTTTGTACTCATACGATCCAGACCTTGGACGCTTATTGACGCCTTGAAAGGTTTCAAACTGAGTTTTTTGGCTTGTGCTCTCGAAATGAAAGTCACTTGCGAACCAGAATCTACAATGCCCCTTAATACATGAAAATTTCCGAAACTATCTTTTATCTTTAGTTTAACAGTGGAGAGTAGAACTTGTGGTATGGTCGATTGTGGCTGCGCAATGAAATTACTGAATGACTGAATCTCCTGTGAAGAATCTGCAGATGTAGAAGGTGTGCTTTGAATAGCAAACGAATTAGATGATGGCCTTGGAGAAAAATTAAGTAAAGAATGATGAGCTTTACTACAAGTACGACATCTTTTCGTAGAAGAACAATTGATGGTTGCATGAGAATCAGCAAGGCAATTAATACATGCTCTTAAATTTTTGATGATTTCATATCGTTTATTAGGATCTTTTGACAGAAAATCAGGATAATTAAAAACGATATGATCGCGTTTGCAATGTATACAATTTAATCGATCTCTAGATTCCCCTTTTGTAGTGGATTTAGTATTGGTGCTCGACAAAAATGAAACTTTATTATAAGAAAATTTCGATTTACTTTCATTAGGTGGGCGTTCTTTTGTTTTCGAATTCAAAGAAATCGACTCTACAACTACACAGTGTTTGAGTAAGATGTCACGCACTGTATTATAAGATGGTATTTCTGAAGAGGCATACTCTCCTTCAAAAACCTTCAAAGTATATGAATCCAATCGCTCAATTAGCATTTGCATAAGTATGAAATTCCACTTGTCTACCGGAAAACTCAATAATTCTAAAGCTGATAAATTTTCGTGAAATACATCGAGCAGATATCGTAGAGATCTATCATTTGCAATAGGTCGAAAATTATCAATTTCCTTCCAATAGGCAGTAGCTAGTAATCGTTTATTTTGGTATCTAGATATTAACGAATTATATGCAATAAGGTAGTTCTCATCTAACAACGGTAAATTCTTCACGAGATTTACAGTCTGACCCTTTAAAACAGAAACAAGATAATTAAACTTCTCAAGACTGGATAAGCTCTGATTTTCATGTACTAGAGAATTAAAATTTGAAATGAAACTAGGAAACTTTTTAATGTCTCCTTCGAAAGTAAGTAAGTTTATTTTTGGTAACTTAACATTTGAAGATTTATCAATATTCTTCAAAGAACGATTTAACTGCTCTTCTTCAGGTAATTCAAATAATTCGTAATAAACAGTTTCTATAAATTGACATTTCTCCTCAAAATCTCTATATATCTCCAATTCAGATGCCAATGTAACTTCAGCCGCTTCCTGTCCGGATATGACCGAAATCAAAGCAACGTGATGTTTTTCAAATGCATTTTTCCATTTTTCGATACCCCGATATCGAATTTTAAATCCCGAATATAATTCAGGATCGCCTCTCACGTTTTCAGCTTGATGATACAGAGAACTGACACTCGAAATAACTAATTCGCGAAGAGCTCGAAAACGTAAAACCTTTTCTTCATCAGCAGGCATCGTGGCAATAGTAGGTATGTATTAATGAAATCAAGGTGAATTTTATAAAGTTACCCAACTAAATCCCAATTCAACACAATTCGATGTCCGAACGTTGTAAATAAATGAAGGTAAATAAACCGAAATAAATTTAGGTTAGAATGCAACAAAAAAATCCTGAAACAGATGATCAATAAATCGACTGAAGTCGATCGACTGAAATATGTTTCTCAAGAACGCAATAAATGAAAAAATCAATGATGGAGGAAATAATTCGAATAAAACCCCCAGTATTGCACTCAAACAATATTTTTCAATAAGATATCCGGCCCGAAGGAACAATAATGTTTCGGAAGTGGACTATATTTTATTTCTTTTTGAGAAGCTGGTTCAATATTTTCTTTGAAAGCAACACTGCGGGTTCAATAATCGACAAAAACTGCGCAAAGTATCAAAGTTCAAATATTCAAAACAAGTAAGCATACAAGATAATTCCGACTTACCCTTGGTAGATAAGGGATGCTTGGTAAGATGGTAAGTGAATCTTGGAAACAAAGAAGTCCGGGACGGCTGTATCCTCCCTTAGGGCCGGTTTTATAAAGGGCACGTTCAATCCGAGGTTACTCAAACGAGGATTGGATTTCAACTCTCGGTTGAAAAAAGTTCGGTATTATAAACGTCTTTGCAGCCTCGGTTGAACAACCTCGGATTGATATCGCTTTTTTTGGGTTGGCTAACCTGAATCTTATTTCTTGAAGTATTTTAACACGTTTTTTTTATACCATGTTAGGATAAATTCAATAATCGCAGCACAGACCAACGCAGTCTAATGAAAAAACAAGAAGCTAATTCGAAAATATTCTCGTGTTTTGTCACCATCACGGCAGAGAATTTGAATCTGGTTTCCTATATCAAAAGAAATCAACAAAAATATTTTGAAATGACGGACTTCGTAGGAATTTTTTAATATTTTTCCACTCGAAGCTATCGGAAAATACGCTGTAGTCATTATTACTTTTGTCAACTTATTTGACTATAATGATCTAAGTTTGTACTACCTATATTTTGATATTCTGGAAAGTCTTATCACTCTTATCTCAAACCCTTATGCCAAGTAACCAAATAAAAGCAAGGTCAATACAAAACATCCAATGAAATTGCATCCGGCTACGTAAGGATCAATAATGTTTCGGAAGTGGACTATATTTTATTTCTTTTTGAGAAGCTGGTTCAATATTTTCTTTGAAAGCAACACTGCGGTTTCAATAATCGACAAAAACTGCGCAAAGTATCAAAGTTCAAATATTCAAAACAAGTAAGCATACAAGATAATTCCGACTTACCCTTGGTAGATAAGGGATGCTTGGTAAGATGGGAGGAACTGATGGAGAGACGGCAGCAGCTGATCGTGACACGCGCTGATACGTACACGTACCTACTATTTTATTACGATTTTACGAAATTATTAATTTCCAAATTTTTCTTTTCACTATACATTTAATATTAGTGAAAACAATTGATCAAGTGCTCCAACCGAGGATTGAGAGCTTCATTAAGGGCCGGTTTTATAAAACAAATTCAAACCTCGGTTAAGCCCGAATCCAGGGTTGACTGTCGATTTCCGTATTATAAACATTCAACCTCGGGTTCAACCCGAGATTGGCTCAACCGCTGAAAATAGCTCGGTTTGAGCTTTGAATCGAGGATTGAAACGTTTGACGTTTCTAGATGGCTGATAACTAACCTCACTTTACATGGCAAAACAAAACAATACATTTCGTTTTGGCACATTGATGTTGCTTGGATTGAAAGGAATATATCATATTAGGTATAGGATGCCTGATATTAATCAGTCTTTTTGTAGGTTGGCTATGTATTAATAATTCATCTTTGGTATTTGGAAAGATATTCCTTAATTCTTGTGCCTTATCCTCAAGGGATAGGAGTGCCAGGTTTCTGTGTGAATATAACATCGGAAATGACTCTGGTTGAAATAATAATGAAATAACTGCAAGGCATTCAAAAGAAAGTTACCAATCGAATGATTTCACATTTCCTTTCGACCACTTCAAAGATGGCACAAAGAAGAGAATTTGATCAAATAAAAACTCTTTTATCGAGTGGATGAAATTACCCTGAATTAGCTGGATCATTCCGGAGTTGTTAACATATTCGAAGATTTTTGTGGTATTCATAAATCAACGTCAAAAAGTTGTGAAATGTCCAGAACACACTCACCGTTCTAGTAGGATTTCTTGATTTTTACTACATAGTACAAGTGCATGTTTATTTTAATGGGTTGTGAAAATGCTGAATGCTTCAGATGTGAAAAGGATTACTTTTCTTCAAATTTCCAAGTTGCTAAGCTTAGAAATTTTGTAATTCTAGTTTTGAATATACTCTAAAGACATTATTGCAGACACCGATCCCATCTCGCAGATCAATGTATGGTAAATTTTTCAATAAAGCTCGTGTATGAACCCTGAATTGAATTTAAAGACTTTCTGGCATGTACAAGAACATTTCCCATTCTTTTATTCGGGATTTGACTATATTTGAAAACAACTATTATTTTTATGGCTTGAGAATGAGAAGTCCTGTATAATATAACTATAGAAATGAAGTGAAGTGATACTATTCATGACTCTGAACCTGAATAAAGAGGAAGTTAATCAAGAAATAAATATGATCTTTCAATTTGATGTGTACTTCATATACTCAAGATGAAGAATGATTTGTACTTATCCCAAATATAATTGCATTCTTGTACGAATAAATGTTTATGCAATTTCATTGGATGTTTTGTATTGACCTTGCTTTTATTTGGTTACTTGGCATAAGGGTTTGAGATAAGAGTGATAAGACTTTCCAGAATATCAAAATATAGGTAGTACAAACTTAGATCATTATAGTCAAATAAGTTGACAAAAGTGATAATGACTACAGCGTATTTTCCGATAGCTTCGAGTGGAAAAATATTAAAAAATTCCTACGAAGTCCGTCATTTCAAAATATTTTTATTGATTTCTTTTGATATAGGAAACCAGATTCAAATTCTCTGCCGTGATGGTGACAAAACACGAGAATATTTTCGAATTAGCTTCTTGTTTTTTCATTAGACTGCGTTGGTCTGTGCTGCGATTATTGAATTTATCCTAACATGGTATAAAAAAAACGTGTTAAAATACTTCAAGAAATAAGATTCAGGTTAGCCAACCCAAAAAAAGCGATATCAATCCGAGGTTGTTCAACCGAGGCTGCAAAGACGTTTATAATACCGAACTTTTTTCAACCGAGAGTTGAAATCCAATCCTCGTTTGAGTAACCTCGGATTGAACGTGCCCTTTATAAAACCGGCCCTAAGGGAGGATACAGCCGTCCCGGACTTCTTTGTTTCCAAGATTCACTTACCATCTTACCAAGCATCCCTTATCTACCAAGGGTAAGTCGGAATTATCTTGTATGCTTACTTGTTTTGAATATTTGAACTTTGATACTTTGCGCAGTTTTTGTCGATTATTGAACCCGCAGTGTTGCTTTCAAAGAAAATATTGAACCAGCTTCTCAAAAAGAAATAAAATATAGTCCACTTCCGAAACATTATTGTTCCTTCGGGCCGGATATCTTATTGAAAAATATTGTTTGAGTGCAATACTGGGGGTTTTATTCGAATTATTTCCTCCATCATTGATTTTTTCATTTATTGCGTTCTTGAGAAACATATTTCAGTCGATCGACTTCAGTCGATTTATTGATCATCTGTTTCAGGATTTTTTTGTTGCATTCTAACCTAAATTTATTTCGGTTTATTTACCTTCATTTATTTACAACGTTCGGACATCGAATTGTGTTGAATTGGGATTTAGTTGGGTAACTTTATAAAATTCACCTTGATTTCATTAATACATATCTACTATTGCCACGATGCCTGCTGATGAAGAAAAGGTTTTACGTTTTCGAGCTCTTCGCGAATTAGTTATTTCGAGTGTCAGTTCTCTGTATCATCAAGCTGAAAACGTGAGAGGCGATCCTGAATTATATTCGGGATTTAAAATTCGATATCGGGGTATCGAAAAATGGAAAAATGCATTTGAAAAACATCACGTTGCTTTGATTTCGGTCATATCCGGACAGGAAGCGGCTGAAGTTACATTGGCATCTGAATTGGAGATATATAGAGATTTTGAGGAGAAATGTCAATTTATAGAAACTGTTTATTACGAATTATTTGAATTACCTGAAGAAGAGCAGTTAAATCGTTCTTTGAAGAATATTCATAAATCTTCAAATGACAAGTTACCAAAAATAAACTTACTTACTTTCGAAGGAGACATTAGAAAGTTTCCTAGTTTCATTTCAAATTTTAATTCTCTAGTACATGAAAATCAGAGCTTATCCAGTCTTGAGAAGTTTAATTATCTTGTTTCTGTTTTAAAGGGTCAGACTGTGAATCTCGTGAAGAATTTACCGTTGTTAGATGAGAACTACCTTATTGCATATAATTCGTTAATATCTAGATACCAAAATAAACGATTACTAGCTACTGCCTATTGGAAGGAAATTGATAATTTTCGACCTATTGCAAATGATAGATCTCTACGATATCTGCTCGATGTATTTCACGAAAATTTATCAGCTTTAGAATTATTGGGTTTTCCGGTAGACAAGTGGAATTTCATACTTATGCAAATGCTGATTGAGCGATTGGATTCATATACTTTGAAGGTTTTTGAAGGAGAGTATGCCTCTTCAGAAATACCATCTTATAATACAGTGCGTGACATCTTACTCAAACACTGTGTAGTTGTAGAGTCGACTTCTTTGAAATCGAAAACGAAAGAACGCCCACCTAATGAAAGTAAATCGAAATTTTCTTATAATAAAGCTTCATTTTTGTCGAGCACCAATACTAAATCCACTACAAAAGGGGAATCTAGAGATCGATTAAATTGTGTACATTGCAAACGCGATCATATCGTTTTTAATTGTCCTGATTTTCTGTCAAAAGATCCTAATAAACGATATGAAATCATCAAAAATTTAAGAGCATGTATTAATTGCCTTGCTGATTCTCATGCAACCATCAATTGTTCTTCTACGAAAAGATGTCGTACTTGTAGTAAAGCTCATCATTCTTTACTTAATTTTTCTCCAAGGCCATCATCTAATTCGTTTGCTATTCAAAGCACACCTTCTACATCTGCAGATTCTTCACAGGAGATTCAGTCATTCAGTAATTTCATTGCGCAGCCACAATCGACCATACCACAAGTTCTGAAGATACATTTTGCGAGAAATTTTACGTACAGACTACGTTTAGAAATTCAATTGGACGCTATACCGTTTCCTTACCGTTCAAAATTACTTGTCCAGACTTTGGTGATACTAGATTTTTGGCATTAAAACGCTTCTTTACTTTGGAATCTAAAATTCTCAAAGATGCAGATCTCTATTCAATGTATTCTTCTATTATACGAGAATATTTAGACAATGATCACATGGAGATCATTCCAGTGTCAGAGCTTAAACTCAATCATAATATATTCTATTTGCCTCATTCTTATGTTTTACGGAAAGATTCTTGTTCTACTCCTGTTAGGATTGTATTCGATGGAAGTAGCCGCTATCCAGACAGATTCTCGCTAAACGACGCCTTATTTACTGGACCAAAACTACAAAATAATTTAGTTTCAATAATACTGCACTTTCGGTTGTATAGGTATGTTTTTTGCGCAGATATCCGTCAAATGTACAGAATGATTGAAATTTCGGCAGAACACAGAAATTATCTTCGACTTTTCTGGCGATTCTCGCCTCAAGATCCATTACGGGAATACCGATTGAAAACTCTGCCTTTTGGTTTAAATTGTAGTCCTTATTTGGCTATTCGCACTTTGCAACAGTTGACTGAGGATTTTCCTGAATTCAGTTTGGCAAGGGAAATATTGGAGGACAATACATGCGTTGATGATATTTCTAGTGGAGATGATGCCTTGGAAGGGGCATCTTCAAAGGTTGAACAACTCATCTCATTGCTTGAAGAAGGCGAGTTTGAGCTGAGAGGGTGGCAGAGTGGTAGTGGTGACCTTCTGAAGGATCTTCCGCCCGCACATGTTTTGGATACTGTGCGACCTTTGGAATTAAACTCAAAAGATCATTTTCGGAAAATTTTAGGTTTAAATTGGAATCCCTCGTCCGATTGCTTCTCTTTTTCTACGTTAGATATTCCAACTTTATGCACAAAAAGGAGTATTCTGTCTTGTGTAGCTCGTGTTTTCGATCCTTTAGGGTATCTAACTCCCTGTACAATACGTTTGAAACTACTTATTCAATCTCTTTGGTGTCAAGGACAATCATGGGATAGTGTACCCGGAGACGAAATTTCTAATGTGTTCTCTCAGTTCAGACAAGAGATCAGTTGCTTTTCCACATTAGGAATTCCACGTTATTACGAATCAATTTTAACTCATAAATGCGATATACTGGGATACTGTGATTCATCCGAGTTGGCTTATTGTGCGGTAGTTTATATACGCGTACACTATGAAACTCATTTTAAAACTTTCTTTGTATGTGCAAAATCGAAAGTTGCGCCCCTTAAAAGTCTTTCCATACCTCGTTTAGAGTTATGCGCTGCTGTGCAGCTCACAAAGTTGATAAAATTTGTTAAATCCTCTTATGAAAACTATATTAAAATTTCTAATATATTTGCGTTTTCTGATTCTACTGTTGCGTTAACTTGGATCAAATCTTCACCCCACAAATGGAAGTCGTTTGTGTCAAATCGCACTGCTTATATTCAAGATAGTGTTCCCCCTGAACGATGGTTCTATATTCCATCCGAAGATAATCCGGCGGATATTGGTACTCGTGGAATATCGCCTTCATCACTTTTATCTTGCAAGTTGTGGTTTGATGGCCCAATACATCAAATTAGTAAAATTGATACTTACTCACAAAATGAAAATAAATTTCATGACAATAATATTTTTGAAGATTTGAAAGCGAATTCTCAGACTTGTTTAGTAGCTTCTGTACCTGAAAATGATTTCATGGATTCATTGCTTTCCAAATTCACGTCCCTGAATCAAATTCTGAGAATAATCTGTTACATTGTTCGATTTCTAAATAACCTAAAAGCACAAAATGAGAAAACTTTCAGTAATACCGCCATTACCTCATCTGAAATACATAATGCTTTGTTGAAAATTGCTAAACGAGTTCAACAAACGGAACTTAAAAATGAAATAAAATTGCTATCCTCACCGAGGAATCTTCCCAAAGTTTTAAGAAAACTTAGCCCTTTCATTGATAAAAACGGCATTTTACGTTTAGGATGATTCCAGATAAAACTTCCAGACCAATAATTTGCATTCAATTCAGCTTTTTCTCTTCCACAATTTTTCCGAAAATTCTCCAAAAAGAGGTTACCTCGCTTTCACAGAACAGGGCTACCGATTACTGAAGGCCACTTCCACCAAAGTGGAAGAGGAGCGAGGACCAGACCCTTAGGAACAAAATCATCGCTCAACCGGAGCCCGAAACATGCCCGATGACTCTACAATAAAACAAACCGTCCTCACCCTGTAATTCATATGTCCAAGGGGATACCCGCTCAGAAACCAAGAAAGGTCCAACATATTTAGGGGCCAGCTTAGCTGTAAAATATTTAGCTGCGTCCGAAAGTACCTGATTCCTTCTCCATACCAATTGATTAACCGTGTATTGGACGTCTCGACGTCGAAGATTGTAAGATCGACTATTGGCCTCGTATGCTTTCGCTAGCTTAATCTTGACATCAGCATGCATCTTCGCGAAGGCCTGTTCCCGGTCTTTAGTCAAGGCAGATCTGTCGAAATGAATTTGATCAGGGCAGGTGTTTTCACCCTTTAACGAAACTTCCCTCCCAAAAACAATAAAATTTGGGGAGTGACCGGTTACTTCATGTTTTGAGGAACGAATAGCTAACCCAACCTGGTTCAAGTGTTTATCCCAACCTCTCTGATCTTCTGAGAGATATGACCTCAACATGGTTTTGATAACCCTATTAATTCTCTCGACCGGATTGGCCTGGGGATGATATAGGGCGGAATACTGAATATCAAAATTATTAAATTTTAAGAATTTAACAAATTCCTTAGAGCGAAATTGAACACCATTATCCACAATGATAGAATTAGGACATCCAAAAATCGGAAAAACATGTGCATCCAAAACCTTTATAATAGCCGAGGCCGTGGCGGTGCGTAGAGGAAAAAGCAAAGGAAACTTGCTGAAACAATCAGCGGCAACAAAAATATATTGGTTCCCTGAGCGAGACCGGGGCAATGGACCAACCAAATCAGCAGACATGAGCTCGAAGGGTCGAGAAATTGAGACCTGTTTAGACAGCATGAAACCAGGAGGCTTTCTTTGCTCAGGTTTGATGGCATGACAGGTAGTACATCGACGGATGAATGAGGCTACGTCGTATTTCATTTTGGGCCAATAATAACGCTCTGCCAACTTATTATAGGTCTTATACACACCGACGTGGAGAAGAGATTCATGGACGCTCCTTATCAGAGCTTTTCGTTGGGGGCGGGGGACAACTTCTCTCCAATAATCGGAAGGAGATGCCAATTCGGGAATACGCGGAGTCACATTCTTGAAAAGCTTTCCCTGATCAATCTGCCATGAAGGAAAGCGATGCGGGGCCTCAGTCACCCCATTCAACAGTTTCCCATACCAATGATCCGAAGAGTCACACTGCGAAGAGCTAATGGTGTCAATGATGGGTACAGCCCTAGACAAAGCATCAGGCACTACATTCTCTCGTCCTTTACGATGAATAATCGTGAAATCGTACTGTTGGAGTCTGATGGCCCAACGGGCGAGTCGTCCAGAAGGAGTCTTCAAGCGATCTAACCAAATTAAACTGGCGTGATCAGTGATGACCGAAAAATGCGAACCCTCGATATGAGGTCGCAGCTTCTCTATAGCCCACAGGACAGCCAGACATTCACGTTCTGTGGTAGTATAATTGCGCTCTAACCGGGTCAAAGACCTGGAAAGATAGCATATCACCTTTTCTCCATCCTCTAGTTGCTGAGTCAGAACAGCACCAACCCCATAACCAGAAGCATCACACTGGATAATGAACGGCCTCGAAAAATCAGGACAAGACAAAACAGGGGCACTAATCAAATATTCCTTCAATTTGATCAAGGCTTCATCACATTGGGGACTCCATTGAAAAGACCGGTTCTTCTTGAGCAGTTCTGTCAATGGAGCAGTCAAATCCGCAAAATTTGGTACGAATCTTCGGTACCATGAAGCTAATCCCAGCACACGCCGAACCTCCGAGACACAAGAGGGGACCGGTATGTTCACAATGGCCTGAACCTTCGCTGGATCCATTCTCAAACCTTTTGAATCCACCACATAACCCAGATATAGCAGTTCAGGTCGACAAAAATGGCATTTCTTTTTAGAAACCGTTAAATTAGCGGCCTTAAGGCGTTTAAAAACCTCCTCTAATACCTCTACATGTTTCTCGAAATTATCAGTGATTATAATGATATCGTCCAAATAGACGAACACATACGGCTCCAAATCAGGACCAAGAACTCTGTCAACCAAACGTTGAAAGGTGGCGGGACTATTTGACAATCCCATAGGCAAGCGGCAGAATTCGAACAGACCTCGATTGGGCACTGTAAAGGCGGTAAGAGGTCGAGAGGACTCTTCCAAAGGTACTTGGAAATATGCCGACTTGATGTCCATTGACGACAAAAATTTCGCGTTACGAAGGCGGTCTAAGGTTGAAGAAATATACGGGATGGGATACGCATCTTTTTCCGTGACCGCATTTAGCTTCCGGTAATCAACGCAAAACCGGTACGAACCGTCCTTCTTCTTCACCAGAAGGATAGGAGAAGACCAGGGGCTGGTCGATGGTGCGACAATACCTTGCTCGAGCAACTTATCTAGCTCGGCATTAATGTGACCCTGCATCACAGGACTTACAGGGTAATATCTTTGCTTGATTGGACTGCAGGATGTTTTTATTTCATGTTCAACCAAGCTTGTACACCCCAACTCGTCACCCATGTTCTCAAAAGCCTCCCGCACAACTCTATCCAAAACTTCAGACTGCGCAGATGTGAGATGTTCCTCTGACGCAATCGCATCCACAGAGAGATCAGCATCGCGCTGAAATACCCATGTTCCACCCCGAAGATTAGGAACAATCCCAAACTTCCTCCAGAAATCGATGCCCAGAATCAAAGTATGTGGCAAATCTGGAACTATCAACGCTGAAATTACCTTAACACTATTCTCGAGTTTCATCGGTAGATCCACCGAACCAATGCTTGAACACCTCTGTCCATTAGCCACCCTACAGGAAACGACATCGTTAAAATTAGGGTTAATATTCAAATTCTTCAACATCCTCCAACCAGGACCTCCTATAATCGTGCTCGAAGCACCCGAATCCAGTAAACCCAACAAATTTACGTCCAAAACAGACACAGACAAATACGGCCGTTCGTCACCTTGCGCATGCGCAAGCACATAATCCAGAATAATTTTCTGTTCCAACGGCAAACGATACTTGGCAGACTGGTAGGGAAAGACACACATAGTGCCATTAGAGGCTTTCCCTATTAGTTTTCCGACGACTTACATTTAGGACATGTACGAACCGTGCAATCGGGTCGACCACACTTAAAACAACATTTCTTCTTCTCCACCCTGCATTCCCTAGCAACATGGCCGGGTTGCCTATACTTCCAGCAGGTCAAGACTGCACTCACCTGAGTAGAAGAGGTGGAAGGTTGTTCAGCATAAACATATGCTAGATCTGGCTCCATTAAAGAGCTTCTATTTCGGGGAGGGGGTACGTAAGACTCAATGGATTCTTTACGAGCCTCAAGTTGTCGTCCGATATCTAAAAGCTGAGCTATTGAGGTGATGTTAGTCAAGCCCAATTGACTCTGATAAAAGGGTGAGATGTTACGCAATAGGACTCTCAAACGAGCATCCTCCCTTACTTGAATGGTGAGGCGATTGAACATATTGTCCATCATGGCAAGGTACAAACCTATACTCTCATCAGGGCCTTGTGTTCTATGCTTAATTTCCTCGAAGAGTTTTTCGTTATAATTGGGAGGAAGAAATTGTTTCCTCAATTCGTCAACCAACTGTGACCACGTTGAAACTGTGGACCTAATAGATCTGAACCAAATCAGAGCTTTTCCCCCAAAAAGATCACTGGCGGATAAGAAAAGCTGCTCCTTTTTAACGTTTCGCGAAATACACAATTCCTCGACGTTTTCGAGAAAGGAACTCAGGGAGCATCGCGAACTATCACCATCGAATTTGGTAATATTCCACTTGGCCACGGCCACCGAAGGACTACCACTCTGGTAAGGCGAAGCGGTGGGAGTCGACTGATGAACTATGCCACTAGCTCCGTCATTATCTGACTCAGAGTCCGAGGAATCCGAGATACCCGCCGAAGCCATCAAAACGCTTAATTCAAGTGGTGACTGAATTTGTTGCAAGGACCTATGGTATTTCGGGGCTCGTGACCGTAATTCTGCTTGTAACCCAATTATCTGCGCCAAATATCCCGACCTAAGAACTTGTTCCGCCTCTGAAAGCGCCTGAGATCTTTCAATCCTCATAAACGTATGCACCAACCGAGTGGACATTTTCAGAAAAGAAGAACTCTTCTCATCACCAGCAAAATCTGGAATGTCCCGCTGCAAAAGTGCAATCGAATCCTCTACAACCTTAGAATCATCGGCAAATTTATATGGATACGGTGGGTATTTGGTTGCAATTCCGCATTTTTCTAACCTCAAATACCCTCTGAGACTCTTTCTCATTTCATCAACAGTCTTCAAATTAGTTACACCTCTAAAAGCTAATTAATATTCTAGCTCCTCCTTATCAAGGCGATTTACGTCTATTCGACCCTCCATACTAAAAAAAAATTCAAGAACAACCGCAGTCAAATTGATAATCCGGCCCTAACCTCAAAAATAAGGGATAGTTAACGCAGAGCAAAAAGAAATCGACAGAGAGAAGAAGAAAAATAAGAATCTCTAAATAAATCACAAAGACAAAACCGATCAACCACTGCAAGTCAGATAGTATTGACTCTGGGGCCCCACGTTGGGCGCCAAATGTGACGTGTCGACTTGAGTAAGCCTGGTCACTTGGCAAATCAGGCTCGCGGCTAAACTCAGTGAAGATGGGAGTGAGTTAAAAAAAAATTAAGTTTATGAATGGGCGCCAGGTAGAGAATTTGCCTGTCCACAAAATTGCGTACTCCCCTACCAGAATAGCAATAAGACAACTGATACTCAATGTCAACCCCTTTATTTAAAATTAAACTAATTGAACAATATTAATGAAAAAGTAAAATTAGATTTGCAGTAGTTGATAGGTATATTCAGCGAAACAAAACTCCACAAAATTGCTGAATTCGATTAAATCTCACTAAATAAAGTTATAAATTGAAAAAGGAAATTCAAGTACCGTGGTTGTAATAACTGGCCAGTTAGTATCCACCTCAGTTCACAAATGTTTTACACTTACGCCTATAGTACTTATGAACAGTATTGAAAAATCGCAGTCCAGTATCAAATGAACTGGTACAAAGGTAAAAAAATGTTAATTAGGCAATCTGCCACTATAATAAACTCAATTATGAGTGATAAAAGTTAAACACAAATGAAAGGAGCCAGCAAAGATTGAAAGGTCTCCCCTACTATCAGTTATTCACTTTGTACAATAATGTATTATGAACTAAGGGCAGTGCAAAGCACAGGTTACCTCAACCACTAAATGTCCTGAAGTAGAGACGTCGATAGTACTTATAACGTGGATGCTAAGCACTCATATGCCAGGCACTTGTATATCCGATACTTGGATGGCAGTCACTGGTATGCCCATCACTTGGATGTCTAGATGGCCGACACTTGGATGTCTAGATGGCCGACACTTGGACCCTAATAAAACACCATAAGGCATTGTTCACAAAATGCAAAGAAAGTTCATACCTCTTATGATATTGGTCGAGGGTGAAAATGATCTCCTTTCCAAATTCTATATCTCCAACAACAAATATTCGTATACAACTCCTAATAAAAAGACTGTTAGACAATGGTCTCATACATAAGCTCACATCATACCTCTATAAAGATTCGGTTCTCATGGAAGACTATAATAATCCGTTATAACAAACGTACCCTTGGATTAAAACCAATATTCTCTATATTATCCAGGGAATTAACCAAATTGAAATTATAATCGCCTACAACGAGGATGATTCCAGATAAAACTTCCAGACCAATAATTTACATTCAATTCAGCTTTTTCTCTTCCACAATTTTTCCGAAAATTCTCCAAAAAGAGGTTACCTCGCTTTCACAGAACAGCCAATTGTCAAACAATCCCTCCCTACTTCTATGACCGCACACAATACCACAGCCGTCTCCACCACAAGCCATGAATCAACCGGCAACGCCGCAAAAGGTGTAAACTATCCAGCGAAAATGCTGAATTTTATTCAGGGAGCAAAATAATAACGTTACACGTTACCACGCTCTCTCTCTGTCTAACAACATGACGGCATCCTAGACACAGACACGTGTTAGTAAACAGTAAACACATAACCTGCCATTTTGTATAAAGCCCACTAATAATCTGTGAACTGTGAAATAAACAACAAGTTAAACCACCCCGAGTGTTTTATTATCTTACATATATGAGATTGTCTCAGCTTTCAGATGGAAATAGGAATCGATAAGTGTGCTACTCTCGAGGTCAAAAGGGGAAGGATTCAGAAGGCGCCAAGTACTACACTGATGAACTTCGAAACGATTTCGGCCCTGAATGAGAATGAATCATACAAGTATCTTGGAATAAATCAAGCACTCGACATCAAAACATCAGAAATGAAAGACATTTTTAGGGAAAGAGTGACATTGTTACTGAAATCTGGCCTCAACTCCAAATCACTGTTCACTGCTATCAACGTGTGGGCTATACCAAGCATAACATACTCTTTCGGGGTTCTCGCGTGGTCACAGACGGATCTCCGAGAAATTGATAGAAAAATAAGAACTACGCTGACGAAGAGTGGCATACACCACCCTCACTCATCCACCATAAGACTTTACCTCCCTAGAAAAAACGGGGGAAGGGTACTCCTAAGTCTAGAGACAACCTATGCAGAAAACGTTAATGCCCTAAGAACACATTTCATGCAGTTAGACTCACCTGTAGCGGAAGCTATCCGTGAGGCTGATGAAGGCATTTCCATGTTGAGGTTGGCGATTCCACATTATGAGGTAGTCACTCCATCACTTGATGAACGCATGGAAGAATGGAACAGCAAGGCACTACACGGTAGATATCCTGGTCACCTAAAAAGCAAAGAGGTAAATGAGGTAGAATCGCTTACTTACCTTAGGAAAGGATATTTGTTTCCTGAGACGGAGGGCCGCCTACTGGCGATCCAGGACCAGGTGATGCCAACTAGGATGTACCTGAAACACATTGCCAAGCAGGACATTGCCTCTACCCTGTGTCGTAGATGCTCTCAAGCCCCTGAGTCAATCCAACACATGACTTCAGCATGCTCCATCATGGCCCCGAGAGACTATCCTGAGAGGCACAATGCTATGGGGAAAATGTATCACCAACAACTAGCGCTCAAACTTGGATTGGTACAAAATGAAGTCCATCAACACCTGTATCAACCCATATCACTCCTGCAAGATCACCGCTACAAACTTTATTGGGATACAACACTGATAACGGACAGAGGGGTGGCTCATAACAGGCCGGATATTGCTTTGTTCGATGTGGAGAAAAAGTCGTGTTTGCTGCTGCATTTCACAATACCAGCCGACGACAACTTGGCTAGGGCGTACACTGATAAAGTCTCCAAATATGGTGACCTGGCCTATCAACTCCGCGAGATGTACGGTCTAAAATCCATCAGTATCCTCCCATTGATAATCTCCGTCAATGGACTAGTTGAGAAACATCTATTAGAAAACACGGAAAGATTGGGCTTGGAGCGACATATCATATCTAGCGCCCAAAAACAGGTCATCTTGGGAACTACAAGGATTGTGCGAAAATTCCTGGAGGGCCCGTAGCTGCAGCATCCTGTCTTGACGGTCCGTCCGACAGATGAATAAGCAATGAATTCCCGCATAAGTCGGTGTGGAAAAAAATGTATATATATATATATATTGTAATGAAGTTCGATTTTCCGATCATGAAATCGGTCTTCATTTTAAATTAATTTTTCCGGATTTTTATTTCGAATTCCTGCATTTCATTTCCGTTCAGAATTAAACCGAGAAGATCGAATATGGTTCGTTCGAAATTGTTTTACATGCAGAGAACCTAGTAAAAAGAGTCATAAGAACCACGTAGAATGTAGATAACGCCGTTTTTCTAGTTTATACGTACGATAAGCCAGATTCGAAGATGTTTTACCGGAGTACTTTTCTAGAAAAGTAACATTTCTGCGCCTGCCGTTTCCGCCCCCCTCAGGGAGATTATAAAAGGCGATTTTTTCCTCATCTGTGACCCATTATTCATTTTCGCTCCGGCCTGAATAGAATAGTATCATTTGCGTTTCCGAAATATCCTTTCTTTTTTGATTTGAAAGTTTAACGCATTCCGTAATTCTCGATTTGTTTCTTTTCTTTACCGAGTGAGAAGTAGTGCACCGAAATCGTAAGTACCGATCCAATTCATTTCAGTCTCATTTTCCTGTATCTTCGTTGAGTCTATCAAAATAGCTGTTACGTCGAGATCCGTATTAAACCTTCCTTTACTCGTACAAGATTTCCTATAGTCTATAGTACGTTTAACTGAGTTAGTCGGTACCCGATTTAACGTCTGATCTTGGTGGAGAGTAGTCTCACCATCAGACCGGAGGGTTCATGCAAACCAATGCTATAGAACGTGGAGTCGAATTCCGCTTCGGTACCGATCCTTCGCGCCCTAGTTCGGTGCGTCCTGTTTGACCATTTATATTTAACCTGGCCAAACCCGACCTTTCTAGACGTGAAACAAGCTAAGTAGACAATATAACTCTTTTGAGTTTCCGGACTGAAAGAATATCGGACAGAAAGTAAGCACTATACATTTTCATATCCGTCCCCCATTTTTCAACTGTAGATTTAAATTCTCAGTTTAATTCAAATCTTCCCCCCCTTTCTATTCTGGCTGACTCGTACCGTAAAATATTTCTTTTGAATGATTGCTCGCAGTCAGGCAAAACTGAATCACTTTTCTTTACCTGTGTATATTTGATATATCTTGGGATTAATGCATATTTGATGTTTTATTGATATTGGTGAATATTTGATATTTTCTTATTACTGCATATTTGATATTTTCTTGACATTATTGCATTTGTATCACTATTTCAACCGTTTGAATAAATTGTGTGAATTGCTCTATTTTCGATTTCTCAGTTATCGCTAACACCCTAGATACAACCGAACTCTGTCTCCAGCTAAGCAGCTATCCTGGCAGGTTTGCTATTCTACCTTATAAGCAAAAAGAATAGCTGGCGCTCGAGGTAAGGTTTCTACGGGAAAAAACCCTATTACAATATATATAGGGTATATATATATATATATATAGTTGAAAGGAACGGAGTACTAGTCGTTAAGAACAATATTCTCTCTAATTATTAAGGGCGATTCGACTACAGGAAGGGCATCTCCAATAACCAGTCAAACTGTACTAAAGGCTCTATATTTCGTCTAACATTTCAGACATCATCAGGAGCTAACTATAATATAAAATAAGTTACAACCAAAAAACAAAGGCCATGAGGTCATTTGTTACTTACGATACTATGACTTGAAAACTGGAAGGGAAACATCTAAATAGACTTCCAAAATCATGTACATCAAAACAGTATTCTTTCGTTAAATATTACATTACAAACACTTTGAAATCTACATTGAAACGAATAGCATGATCTACTTGCCGCCATTTCTAATAACGTCATTTTTGAGAGCATGCGCAGTAGTCTTGTGCGCCGTCGAATTGTCACTGCTTGACAGTTACACAGAATGAAAATTTTCTTCTTCTTCTTTAGAAGGACATATAGATTTAAACTTCAGCCAGCTAGAGGCGATAGAAAGAGATGCAAAGTAAAACAACCGCAACGGCCAACAAAACCACCGCTGTGAGGTGCGGAGCACTGATGAGGAAAGAGCTGTTACAAGATATTACATTTGATATTATATTTCAAAGAGGACCAATATTGAAAAATTCTTCGTAGATGAAGGCAAACAGTAAAGGGGAGGAGACAGGTGCCAGACAACAACGACTTATTTTCTGAGTTATTTATCGCAAGTTAAAAGGAAACTATATAGTGTGCTGAGGTTGTTAGTATCAGCCTTGGTGTTCATTGTGTTATTTTTATTTATGTGACACATTTCTAGGAAAAGTCTTTTCTGATGGTTCTCCTCATGTTCTAGGATACGAGGGTTTTCAAAATCTACGGCGTGGCCTGTGTTTCTGATGTGTTGTCCTAAAGCACATCTGTCAGGTCTAAGCCTGGAGTCACTTTTGTGTAGCGCCAGCCTCCTTCCCAGGGCCTGAGAAGTCTGACCTATATATACTAAGGGGCAGTGTCTACACTGAAGTTGGTATATCACATTTTTCATATTTTCAGATTTTAATTTATCTTTGGCACTCTTATATAGAGACCTGGCAGCGACAAGATTGTATTTACCTATTTTGACATTAGTGAATCTTTCAAAGAGTTTTGTTAGTTCACAAGTTAATTCTTTGATATAAGGCAATTTGGCAAAAATGACACGATTTTCTTCGTTGTTGGGGGTGTGTGGGATTTCCATGGGTCCAGCACCATCAAATTGTTCAGAGGGGCGTGGGGCATCCTGTTCTGGTTCTTGTAGGGTTGTGACAACCTCGGTTCTTTCCGGAGGCCTGGGAGAGTTGTATATAATCTTCTTAAGGAAAATGTTGCTGTAGCCATTATCTTTCATGAGACGATAAAGCCTTTTCAAGGCAGAATTTTTTAAGTGAGGATGTGTGATATCTATTATCCTCTGTTTTAATCCAAGGATGACGTTGGTTTTCATGCGTATGTCATGATACGAAGCATTATTGATGAACCTGCCTGAACTGCTGGGTTTTCTGTACCAATCCAATTTGATTTGATTGTTGTTATCCCTGTGTACTCTTGTGTCGAGGAAGGGTACACTATTGTTAGTTTCCCTCTCAATGGTGAACTTGATGTGCTCGTCGAAACTGTTGAAGGCTTCCAAGGTTTCATCTTCCCTGTCTGATGGTATGGAAAGTATTAGGTCATCCACATATTGATATAGGAGGGCTGGAACGAACGTAAGTTTGTTGAGGGCTGTTTTTATGAGTGTGGTCATCACTATGTTGGCAAGAATGGGACTTAGGGAACTCCCCATGGGACAACCGAACTTTTGTTTGTAGTAATTTCCATTGTATAAGAAATAATTTGAGTGGAATAGGAACTCGATAATGTGGATGAAATCCTCCTCAGGAATCTCTGTGTTAGGCTCGATCAGATGCCAATATTCTTCAATGACGTAAATAGTAGTTTCCAAGGAGATGTTTTTAACGAAAGAATACTGTTTTGATGTACATGATTTTGGAAGTCTATTTAGATGTTTCCCTTCCAGTTTTTAAGTCATAGTATCGTAAGTAACAAATGACCTCATGGCCTTTGTTTTTTGGTTGTAACTTATTTTATATTATAGTTAGCTCCTGATTGTGTCTGAAATGTTAGACGAAATATAGAGCCTTTAGTACAGTTTGACTGGTTATTGGAGATGCCCTTCCTGTAGTCGAATCGCCCTTAATAATTAGTGAGAATATTGTTCTTAACGACTAGTACTCCGTTCCTTTCAATTTTATAGATAATGGGTTTTTATCAAGAAGTTGCAACCAACCATGGCACTGATGCCCTGAGACTTCTTAAACAGTGGGCCAAATGCAACACCAAGCTGGCAAGTTTTAGAAACAGAAGAATTTTCCTCCTCAATTGCAAGAACAACGGACTCATCCCCAGGCACATCACCGAGGGAGCAAAGTGTGTGTACAATCTTCTGGACAGTAACGCAGCAGCAGCCAAGGATATCGAGAAGATGAACAACAGGTTAAGATCTAATATTCTCCTTTTAGAAATTAAGACAAATGAAATCAGGATAAGACAACTTGAGAGAGATCTTGACGTGTCAAAGTCTGAGGTCAGAAACATTTTGCCTGTAGATGTTTACAATAATTTCAACGTCCATCAGACGAACACCTATAACAAACAGTTTGGTAAAGTAAAATCTGGAAATTTAAAGAAAGTAAAAGAACTTAGAGTTAAATATTTAGAAAGATTTAGTTGCAAGGAATCGTGGGTGGTAAATCTCTCAAATCATCAGATTCCCAAAGAAGTAAATACAATGTTAGCATTGGGCCCAAAATTCACTTTGCCTCCTAATAATAGTCAGGTATCCTTTTTCAAATTGTTAGCTGATTCGGAGCACATTATTAACAATATCAGTTCTGATGTCAGAGATAACGTAAGAGCTCAGGCTACCAATATAATTACAAATTTCTTTTTTAAAAATACGACACAAACAAAGTTTGTTAATCAACTTTTTGAGAAGACCAAACAATTTCTCAAATCTAATGATGATCTACTAATCATGAATTCAGACAAGGGTAATGTTAGTGTGGTGATGGACAGGGTTCAGTACTTTCAAAAATGTGACCTGCTCGTCGAGTACACTGAGATCTACGAAAGATTAAACAAGGACCCCACTTCCAGGATAGAAAAGGAGAACAACTGCAGGATCAAACTCCTGAAAGATAGGAATTATGTCGACAATGCAACAGCAAAGAAGTTGATGTGTTATGGTTGCAACCCCCCAAGATTATATGGACTTCCAAAAATCCATAACGAAGGAGTGCCCATGAGACCTATAGTGAACACCATCCTATCTCCAACCTCTAATATCAGCAAATATATGGCTGATATCTCAAAAACATCCTTCAGTCAGTACAATGAATATTCAATCATCAACTCTAAGGAATTTGCCACCAAAGTTAATGGACAGTTGTTACCTGCTGGACATGAAATTGTCTCCTTGGATGTGGTGTCCCTCTTTACAAACATCTCCTTGGAAACTACTATTTACGTCATTGAAGAATATTGGCACCTGATCGAGCCTAACACAGAGATTCCTGAGGAGGATTTCATCCATATTATCGAGTTCCTATTCCACTCAAATTATTTCTTATACAATGGAAATTACTACAAACAAAAGTTCGGTTGTCCCATGGGGAGTTCCCTAAGTCCCATTCTTGCCAACATAGTGATGACCACACTCATAAAAACAGCCCTCAACAAACTTACGTTCGTTCCAGCCCTCCTATATCAATATGTGGATGACCTAATACTATCCATACCATCAGACAGGGAAGATGAAACCTTGGAAGCCTTCAACAGTTTCGACGAGCACATCAAGTTCACCATTGAGAGGGAAACTAACAATAGTGTACCCTTCCTCGACACAAGAGTACACAGGGATAACAACAATCAAATCAAATTGGATTGGTACAGAAAACCCAGCAGTTCAGGCAGGTACATCAATAATGCTTCGTATCATGACATACGCATGAAAACCAACGTCATCCTTGGATTAAAACAGAGGATAATAGATATCACACATCCTCACTTAAAAAATTCTGCCTTGAACAGGCTTTATCGTCTCATGAAAGATAATGGCTACAGCAACATTTTCCTTAAGAAGATTATATACAACTCTCCCAGGCCTCCAGAAAGAACCGAGGTTGTCACAACCCTACAAGATCCAGAACAGGATGCCCCACGCCCCTCTGAACAATTTGATGGTGCTGGACCCATGGAAATCCCACACACCCCCAACAACGAAGAAAATCGTGTCATTTTTGCCAAATTGCCTTATATCAAAGAATTAACTTGTGAACTAACAAAACTCTTTAAAAGATTCACTAATGTCAAAATAGGTAAATACAATCTTGTCGCTGCCAGGTCTCTATATAAGAGTGCCAAAGATGAATTAAAATCTGAAAATATGAAAAATGTGATATACCAACTTCAGTGTAGACACTGCCCCTTAGTATATATAGGTCAGACTTCTCAGGCCCTGGGAAGGAGGCTGGCGCTACACAAAAGTGACTCCAGGCTTAGACCTGACAGATGTGCTTTAGGACAACACATCAGAAACACAGGCCACGCCGTAGATTTTGAAAACCCTCGCATCCTAGAACATGAGGAGAACCATCAGAAAAGACTTTTCCTAGAAATGTGTCACATAAATAAAAATAACACAATGAACACCAAGGCTGATACTAACAACCTCAGCACAATATATAATTTCCTTTTAACTTGCGATAAATAACTCAGAAAATAAGTCGTTGTTGTCTGGCACCTGTCTCCTCCCCTTTACTGTTTGCCTTCATCTACGAAGAATTTTTCAATATTGGTCCTCTTTGAAATATAATATCAAATGTAATATCTTGTAACAGCTCTTTCCTCATCAGTGCTCCGCACCTCACAGCGGTGGTTTTGTTGGCCGTTGCGGTTGTTTTACTTTGCATCTCTTTCTATCGCCTCTAGCTGGCTGAAGTTTAAATCTATATGTCCTTCTAAAGAAGAAGAAGAAAATTTTCATTCTGTGTAACTGTCAAGCAGTGACAATTCGACGGCGCACAAGACTACTGCGCATGCTCTCAAAAATGACGTTATTAGAAATGGCGGCAAGTAGATCACGCTATTCGTTTCAATGTAGATTTCAAAGTGTTTGTAATGTAATATTTAACGAAAGAATACTGTTTTGATGTACATGATTTTGGAAGTCTATTTAGATGTTTCCCTTCCAGTTTTTAAGTCATAGTATCGTAAGTAACAAATGACCTCATGGCCTTTGTTTTTTGGTTGTAACTTATTTTATATTATAGTTAGCTCCTGATTGTGTCTGAAATGTTAGACGAAATATAGAGCCTTTAGTACAGTTTGACTGGTTATTGGAGATGCCCTTCCTGTAGTCGAATCGCCCTTAATAATTAGTGAGAATATTGTTCTTAACGACTAGTACTCCGTTCCTTTCAATTTTATAGATAATGGGTTTTTATCAAGAAGTTGCAACCAACCATGGCACTGATGCCCTGAGACTTCTTAAACAGTGGGCCAAATGCAACACCAAGCTGGCAAGTTTTAGAAACAGAAGAATTTTCCTCCTCAATTGCAAGAACAACGGACTCATCCCCAGGCACATCACCGAGGGAGCAAAGTGTGTGTACAATCTACTGGACAGTAACGCAGCAGCAGCCAAGGATATCGAGAAGATGAACAACAGGTTAAGATCTAATATTCTCCTTTTAGAAATTAAGACAAATGAAATCAGGATAAGACAACTTGAGAGAGATCTTGACGTGTCAAAGTCTGAGGTCAGAAACATTTTGCCTGTAGATGTTTACAATAATTTCAACGTCCATCAGACGAACACCTATAACAAACAGTTTGGTAAAGTAAAATCTGGAAATTTAAAGAAAGTAAAAGAACTTAGAGTTAAATATTTAGAAAGATTTAGTTGCAAGGAATCGTGGGTGGTAAATCTCTCAAATCATCAGATTCCCAAAGAAGTAAATACAATGTTAGCATTGGGCCCAAAATTCACTTTGCCTCCTAATAATAGTCAGGTATCCTTTTTCAAATTGTTAGCTGATTCGGAGCACATTATTAACAATATCAGTTCTGATGTCAGAGATAACGTAAGAGCTCAGGCTACCAATATAATTACAAATTTCTTTTTTAAAAATACGACACAAACAAAGTTTGTTAATCAACTTTTTGAGAAGACCAAACAATTTCTCAAATCTAATGATGATCTACTAATCATGAATTCAGACAAGGGTAATGTTAGTGTGGTGATGGACAGGGTTCAGTACTTTCAAAAATGTGACCTGCTCGTCGAGTACACTGAGATCTACGAAAGATTAAACAAGGACCCCACTTCCAGGATAGAAAAGGAGAACAACTGCAGGATCAAACTCCTGAAAGATAGGAATTATGTCGACAATGCAACAGCAAAGAAGTTGATGTGTTATGGTTGCAACCCCCCAAGATTATATGGACTTCCAAAAATCCATAACGAAGGAGTGCCCATGAGACCTATAGTGAACACCATCCTATCTCCAACCTCTAATATCAGCAAATATATGGCTGATATCTCAAAAACATCCTTCAGTCAGTACAATGAATATTCAATCATCAACTCTAAGGAATTTGCCACCAAAGTTAATGGACAGTTGTTACCTGCTGGACATGAAATTGTCTCCTTGGATGTGGTGTCCCTCTTTACAAACATCTCCTTGGAAACTACTATTTACGTCATTGAAGAATATTGGCACCTGATCGAGCCTAACACAGAGATTCCTGAGGAGGATTTCATCCATATTATCGAGTTCCTATTCCACTCAAATTATTTCTTATACAATGGAAATTACTACAAACAAAAGTTCGGTTGTCCCATGGGGAGTTCCCTAAGTCCCATTCTTGCCAACATAGTGATGACCACACTCATAAAAACAGCCCTCAACAAACTTACGTTCGTTCCAGCCCTCCTATATCAATATGTGGATGACCTAATACTTTCCATACCATCAGACAGGGAAGATGAAACCTTGGAAGCCTTCAACAGTTTCGACGAGCACATCAAGTTCACCATTGAGAGGGAAACTAACAATAGTGTACCCTTCCTCGACACAAGAGTACACAGGGATAACAACAATCAAATCAAATTGGATTGGTACAGAAAACCCAGCAGTTCAGGCAGGTACATCAATAATGCTTCGTATCATGACATACGCATGAAAACCAACGTCATCCTTGGATTAAAACAGAGGATAATAGATATCACACATCCTCACTTAAAAAATTCTGCCTTGAACAGGCTTTATCGTCTCATGAAAGATAATGGCTACAGCAACATTTTCCTTAAGAAGATTATATACAACTCTCCCAGGCCTCCAGAAAGAACCGAGGTTGTCACAACCCTACAAGATCCAGAACAGGATGCCCCACGCCCCTCTGAACAATTTGATGGTGCTGGACCCATGGAAATCCCACACACCCCCAACAACGAAGAAAATCGTGTCATTTTTGCCAAATTGCCTTATATCAAAGAATTAACTTGTGAACTAACAAAACTCTTTAAAAGATTCACTAATGTCAAAATAGGTAAATACAATCTTGTCGCTGCCAGGTCTCTATATAAGAGTGCCAAAGATGAATTAAAATCTGAAAATATGAAAAATGTGATATACCAACTTCAGTGTAGACACTGCCCCTTAGTATATATAGGTCAGACTTCTCAGGCCCTGGGAAGGAGGCTGGCGCTACACAAAAGTGACTCCAGGCTTAGACCTGACAGATGTGCTTTAGGACAACACATCAGAAACACAGGCCACGCCGTAGATTTTGAAAACCCTCGCATCCTAGAACATGAGGAGAACCATCAGAAAAGACTTTTCCTAGAAATGTGTCACATAAATAAAAATAACACAATGAACACCAAGGCTGATACTAACAACCTCAGCACAATATATAATTTCCTTTTAACTTGCGATAAATAACTCAGAAAATAAGTCGTTGTTGTCTGGCACCTGTCTCCTCCCCTTTACTGTTTGCCTTCATCTACGAAGAATTTTTCAATATTGGTCCTCTTTGAAATATAATATCAAATGTAATATCTTGTAACAGCTCTTTCCTCATCAGTGCTCCGCACCTCACAGCGGTGGTTTTGTTGGCCGTTGCGGTTGTTTTACTTTGCATCTCTTTCTATCGCCTCTAGCTGGCTGAAGTTTAAATCTATATGTCCTTCTAAAGAAGAAGAAGAAAATTTTCATTCTGTGTAACTGTCAAGCAGTGACAATTCGACGGCGCACAAGACTACTGCGCATGCTCTCAAAAATGACGTTATTAGAAATGGCGGCAAGTAGATCACGCTATTCGTTTCAATGTAGATTTCAAAGTGTTTGTAATGTAATATTTAACGAAAGAATACTGTTTTGATGTAAATGATTTTGGAAGTCTATTTAGATGTTTCCCTTCCAGTTTTTAAGTCATAGTATCGTAAGTAACAAATGACCTCATGGCCTTTGTTTTTTGGTTGTAACTTATTTTATATTATAGTTAGCTCCTGATGATGTCTGAAATGTTAGACGAAATATAGAGCCTTTAGTACAGTTTGACTGGTTATTGGAGATGCCCTTCCTGTAGTCGAATCGCCCTTAATAATTAGTGAGAATATATATATATATATATATATATATATATATAGAAGAATAATCAGAATCGTAGTACAATTAACTATATGGGATAAGGGTATTATCGACTCATTAAAGCAAACTCGTGTTACTCTTTTTTCTCAGCCAAGCTTTCGCAATCAGTTTATTGCTTCATCAGGGCTTCTACAATATAAAAAGTGTCACAAAAGCAACTAAGAATGGCATAAAACAATCTTCTTACCAAAGTTGAGATTGAAGTGAAACCATGAACAGCTACTACAGAACATTAAAACATCAATAAAAATTGGAATTGAATTTACAATAATTTAAAATTTGAAATGTTCTAGTGTATCAAATTCAGACATTTTTATAAACAAATTAGACGTATGTCACTATTAATCAAAAATCAATATCACTGGAAATGATCTCGGTAATTTCTTTTCCACTCTATCTACCTATTATCCGTATTGATTTTTGATTAATAGTGACATACGTCTAATTTGTTTATAAAAATGTCTGAATTTGATACACTAGAACATTTCAAATTTTAAATTATTGTAAATTCAATTCCAATTTTTATTGATGTTTTAATGTTCTGTAGTAGCTGTTCATGGTTTCACTTCAATCTCAACTTTGGTAAGAAGATTGTTTTATGCCATTCTTAGTTGCTTTTGTGACACTTTTTATATTGTAGAAGCCCTGATGAAGCAATAAACTGATTGCGAAAGCTTGGCTGAGAAAAAAGAGTAACACGAGTTTGCTTTAATGAGTCGATAATACCCTTATCCCATATAGTTGTATATATATATATATATATATATATATATATATAGAGACAAATTCACCGCCGAGAAATGATAATTCAGCAAAATAAGGGTATGCGGCCTATGGCAAATAGTAATTGAAAGACCTTCCTAGCGAATACCTATATTTCGACACCAATTTGTGTCATCCTCAGGGTCTGAAAAGACAAATTGTCAGTGGAACAAAATTACACAGACACAGCGAAACAATGGAAAACTCACAGCCAATGGTCATAAAAAATAAGCTATAGTCATCAGCAAGATCAAGTAGAATCTCCTAAATGCAAAAGTTTTACTATATACTTCTTCGAGTTGAAATGTCACATAAAAATTAACATTACTATTTTCTAGGTTAGATATGAAATGTCATCGATATACTTTCTTTTTCTTTCAGCTATCAGACCAACATAAAATATACTAACAAACAAAGTCTACATAGAATGCAATACAAATTTTATCTATCATGAACTACAGAACTGTAAAAATGCATGAATAACAAATACATATTATCTACACATAATTTTCCTCTCTATTATATCTATACTAAGCATCAAACAGCAAGATCAACCAACGTATGCCATACGCCGCATACCCTTATTTTGCTGAATTATATATATATATATATTTTTTTTATATATTTTTTTTTTTTTGTAAACCACCTTTTCAGGGTAAGGCCTATGGAAACGTCGGGTCAGATGAACCAAGACGTTCTCAATCACTGGTTAAGAACCTCCGCACTATCCTTGTGGTCCAAAGGATTACCTCCTTCTGCGCGTCAGCGATCAACCCATCCTTCAGTCCAAGGCGGATCGTATTCTCCAGCAAATGTCTCTCAACCAGACCGTTTGTTGTGATGACAAGGGGAATTATTGAGGTGCTCGTAAGTTGATATATTTCTTTGAGCTCAAATGCAAGATCAGGATATTTTGTTACTTTTTCAGTGTACGCTCTTTCGGCATTATCGTCAGCTGGAATGGTGACATCGATTATGGTTACTTTCTTCAGCATCTTCTCGAAGACAACGATGTCAGGCCGGTTGTGTGGGATAGATCTGTCAGTGACGAGTGGAAAGTCCCAATATAACTTCACCTCCTCATTCTCTAGTATGGCCCTTGGTAAGTATTCATGTATTTTTTTTTGGGTTTCTTATAACTCCACTTTTTATGGCAATGGCTTGATGGTATGCTCTTGCCATGGCGTTGTGGCGATCCGTGTATTCTCGGGGGGCAAGTACTGGACAGGACGACGTGATGTGTTGTATTGATTCAGGTGACCTAGAGCATTTGCGACATCTATCATTGGGCAAATTCTTTCCTATTATATTTTTCAGGTAGGCTTTCGTGGCAATCACCTGATCCTGAATGGCTGTCAGTCTGCCTTCCGTTTCTGGGAAAAGGTAACCAGTTTTTAGGTAAGCAATTGATTTCTCCCGATCTATTTTGTTGCTTTTCAGGGCCGTCGGATATCTCCCATGAAGCGCCTTACCATGCCATTCCTCGGATAACTTCGCAATTGTGGAGGGCTCACTTGGATGGTTTCTACATGCCAGGTTCAACGCTGTAATGTTATCGTCTTCCCTGCATAGTGTCTTGAAGAACGGTGAGTTTTTGGAGAGGAAGTATTGTCTCATATCTATTGCTGCTTTATGGTGTGTATTTTCGATGTTTTGTAGTCCTCTTCCACCGTCTTTTCTAGGTATATATAACCGGTTCACAGATGCATGAGGGTGGTGTATTCCATGCTTCGTTAAGAGCCCTCGTACTTGTATGTCAATGGCCTTGAGGTCCGTGGTCGACGATTTGATAACTCCGAAAGAATAGGCCAGGCAAGGTATAGCCCACGTGCTTATTGATGTGAACATTGCTTTGGCGTTCAGCTTGCTCTGCAGAATCCTCTTTAATCTGCCAACGAACCTATTTCTGAATGTGGCTTTGGCTTCGGCAGTGTTAATTTCAAGACCTTGTTGTATGCCCAAGTATTTATATGTTTTCTCTGGCCTTAGTCTATGTATTGCTACATCATCCTGCACCAACATTCCCTCCCCATCCGTGAGCTTTCCCCTCCTTACATGCAGGATAGCACACTTATCTAACCCCATTTCCATCCTTATTGTTTCTGTGAAGGATGTCACAATCCTGAGCTGTCTCATCAGTTGATCCTCGTTGGCGGCATAAAGTTTGAGGTCATCTACGTAGAGTTGGTGGTTTATTTTGGTGTTGTACCTTTTCTCTATCACATACCCGTAGTTGGACTCATTCAGCAGTTTACTCAGGAAGTTGATCGCGAGACAAAACCAGAGGGTGCTTAGTTTGTCTCCTTGAAAGATTCCTCTTTTGATGTTTATTCCCGGTGTTGTGTAGGTGCCATTTTTTGTGTGTACGAGTAGTTTTGTTCGCCACGTTTCCATCAAGAATTTCAGTAGATTGATTACTGCTTCAGACACACCATATAGCCGCAGGGTTTTCAACAGCCATGAGTGTGGCACCGAGTCGAAGGCTTTTTTGTAATCAATCCACGCCATGGATATATTGCGTTGTTTCTTCTTAACCTGTTTTGTGATTAGAGAATCAACGATGAGCAGCTCCTTACAACCCCGTGCATCTCTTCGGCATCCGTTCTGTTCGCGTGCCATTATGTTATGTTTGCCAACGTGTTTCCATATGTGAAGTGTGAGTACTCCAGTTAGCATTTTATAGACTGTTGGTAGGCACGTGATTGGGCGGTAATTTTTAGGATCTGTATTTTTTGTCCCTTTAGGCAGCATGTGGGTGACACCAAGTGTGAAAAACCCCGGTATGATGGATGGGTCCGCTAATGCTTTCTGGAACAATTTCGCCAAGAAACCATGCGTCGAATCGAAGTATTTCCACCAATAATTGTGAATTCCGTCGGGCCCTGGAGCAGACCAGTTATTTGTCTTCATTAGTACATTTTTTATGTTCTCCTGAGTGATTTCTATTTGGTCCATGGTGTAATTACTGGCTTCTTCCTCAGCATTCCGGATCCAAAATGCTCCGTCATCGTGCTTCTCCTCACGCCCCCAGATTTCTTTCCAGAATGTTCTGCTGTTGGGGGTTCTTCTTCAGCTGCGATTGTATTTTCAAGTTGACGATAGAATTGTTTGGGGTTTTTATAGTAGAGTTGGTTGTTACTGTATCTTTTAACCCTTTCGTTATATCGTCTGACACGATTTCCTAACGCCTTTGCCTTCTGTTTCAGAGTGTCGCATATTTCGTTAAGCTCCTGCTTGAGTTGGTCGTTCCGGCTTTTAATATGGAATTCTGAGGCTATGCGAAAAACTCTTTTTTGGAGCTTCCTGGTAGGTGAGTTTGTGTGCAGGTTGCAGGTAAGTATGTAGTGTACCTATTCTTTTTCGTATAAAATTAATTTTCCTTTCCAGGCGCATCTTCCAAGGTGGTGTTCTTTCTTCTCGAGGCGCTGGCTCTCTACTATTTAACCGTATGTTACTTTCCTCACATACTGAGATCGCCCCGGCATACACGTAATCAACAATCTCTTCTAAGGTTGAGTCGTTATTTAATTTGGTGCTCAACAATGTGTTAAGCCTCTGGACACTTTCGAAGATCTTTCGCGAACCCTTCATTCTAGGAATTGTTGGTCTTTCTTGAGGGGAGACTTTGGCGTACATGTGGATGTATTTATTAGAGGTACGCTCCGTTTTGTTTCGTTGAGGGTTCCGTTCAATATTGGTTTCTGTTTCAGGTGGAGTTTCCTCGACTTCCTCACTCGGCACTGGTGCGTAAGGCCTGGTGCTTCGCTTGATATTTTCCAGCTCAACACTCGAAAGTTTCTCATTCTGGAGGATCCACCTGACTCTGTTCGAGAGCAGATTCGGGTATGATTGCTTCTCTGGATTGATGTCATTCCAGGTAGATGTTAAAATCTCGCGGTAGGTTCTTCCAGTTCTTTGTTGGAGTTCTTTGGCAACAAAGTGAGCGCGCATTATGAGGATGTTCTCCTCCTCCGTCCAGCGCACTCTCCCATCTCGTCTTGGAACCTCAGCGGGACGGACTCGAAGTCCATCCAAGCTGATACTCCTCCTTTCTCTTCTGAAAGGGTTCGAATTTAGGCTTACGGTGCCATCTCGGGGGGCTGCGCCGCTTGCCCCACAGTTACCCCCAACAGGCTCTTCCTCCGGACGGCTCCGAAGAGGGCCAGCCTGCTGCCCTCTACCGCCCTGGGTTCTGCTTCTTGTGATAGGAGCTAGAGTATTCATCAGCTACCCAGGCTGCTAACCTGTGAAGCTGGGTGACTCGGGTATGCGGGGCCGTCAGTCCCCGAAGGCATCTAGCCCCCCTGCATATATATATTTTTATATATATATATATTTATGTATATATGTATATTTTTATATATATATATATATATATATATATATATATATATATATATATATATATATATATATATATATATATAAAAATATATATATGCAGGGGGGCTAGATGCCTTCGGGGACTGACGGCCCCGCATACTATGAACTCCCATATCTTCGTTAATATGATATGTTTTTCGCTGATATTTTACATGTTTGTTCATACAGGCATTCTCTGTAAGCATAAGAAAAAAAAATTGAAATAATTGCTGGCCCGTACTCAAAAATTTCAATTTACATGTCAAGTGAGAAATATCACACGGTATATGAGATAAAATAAAATCAAATAGAAATTTGGAAAGAGGGAAAAAAACTGATGAAATATCTGTTTTTTGTTTGAATGGCACAAATTTTCTTTCGTTTCTATGAAATGTTGAAGTAAGAATATCACAATATTTTTATATTCAAATCATGAAAATTAGTACTACTGATAGAAAAAACCTTGAATTCGAGGCGCTAGAATGAGCCTGGCATCAAAATATTCCTTCAAATCTTGAAATCTATTTTTATCAATTAATATTTCGATGCCATATAAAATTTGTGATGAAAGAGTTGGAGACTCAAACAGAAAAATAGAAAAAGTCGCAAATATAATTCATAAAAAAATCAAGTAAGCAAAGATTCGAAATGAGAGCCGTTCACCTCCATACATTTATTGGCTCTCTTGAACAAATGAAGCACAGCTTTTCTAATCAGGGGAATATTTGTTTCAATTTCTTCGCATGCTTCAGTTATTCTGCTCTTCAAATGTTCACGGCTTGTTATTGTTTCTTTATACACGGTATCCTTAAGATGATCCCATAGGAAATAATCCAGAGTAGTTAGATCGGGTGATCTAGCAGGCCAATTACTAGAACCTCCCCGACCAATCCACCTGTCAGGAAACTCCCTATTCAGAAAATTCTTTACTTCATTTGCAGAATGAGGAGGTGCACCATCATGTTGAAAAATCATTTTGATGCCAGGCTCATTCTAGCGCCTCGAATTCAAGGTTTTTTTCATCAGTAGTACTAATTTTCATGATTTGAATATAAAAATATTGTAATATTCTTACTTCAACATTTCATAGAAACGAAAGAAAATTTGTGCCATTCAAACAAAAAACAGATATTTCATCAGTTTTCTTCCCTCTTTCCAAATTTCTATTTGGTTTTATTTTATCTCATATACCGTGTGATATTTCTCACTTGACATGTGAATTGAAATTTTTGAGTACGGGCCTGCAATTTTTTCAATTTTTTTTTCTTATGCTGACAGAGAATGCCTGTATGAACAAACATGTAAAATATCAGCGAAAAACATATCATATTAACGAAGATTTGGGAGTTCATAGATTTAGCATTTTTTCATAAATCACCCTATATCTCCGAAACGAATATCCTTATGAGACATTTGAAACCCAAATTCTCATTCAGTTTGAGGTCCTCTATCTCCACTTAGCCGTTGTCCCTTACGTCACCAGTCAGCCTGTATATATATATATATATATATATATATTTTTTTTTTTTTTTTTTAATTTCACACAGTTGTGGGGTTCACCAGGTTACCCGAACTCATGAGCCAAGGGCAACCTTGCTAGTTACTCAATAGGGATAGATAACCTGTCGGATTATGCCGACCGTTCCCAGTATCACGGCCTTCTGCATCCATGCTATTGTGTTTGGAGGCAGGTTAAGTTCGTCTATGTGTGCGGAACTTTTTCGGTGGACCAGCCCATTGGCGCTTATGATCAAGGGAAGTATTGTGACTGCCTTCAACTTCCACATGTCTCTGATCTGACGGGCGAGAACGTTATATTTGGTGATCTTCTCCCCATATGCCTTCGCCAAGTTGTTGTCCAGAGGCACCGAAAAGTCGATGATATGTGCTGTTTTCTTGGTCTTATTCCACACCACCATGTCCGGTCTATTGTGTTCCGCTCCCCTGTCGGTCACCACGGTCAGGTCCCAGTAGACTTTAGTGTGGCCATTCTCAAGCACCGCCTGTGGACTATACAAGTGGTGAGGGGTGAAGTGTGGTAGTAGTTCCTCCCGGAGGCATATGAGTTGGTGCACCACCTTCCCCATCTCGTTATGCCGGGCCAGGTATTTTGTACCAGCTATCTGTGAGCATCCTGAAGAGAGATGCTGAATTGTTTCCTCCGCGGTGTTGCAAAGCCGGCACTTAGTTGTTTCCACCTGCAATTTCATAATGTGCTTCGCGTACACTCTAGTTGGCACCACCTGGTCTTGAATCGCCATTAATGTTCCCTCGGTTTGCGGGTACAAATAGCCCTGCATGAGGTAAGTGTGCGATTTGGTTATGTCCACTTCTTCCTGTTGCAGGCTGGCATAGAACCTGCCATGAAGTGATTTAGACTGCCAGCTCTGTTTGAGGTTCTCTAACCTGTTTTCCATTTCAGGTTCTTCCGGTGGCGATGCTGCTGCTCTATTCGATGTGTGCTGGTAAGTAGTCACCCATTGGTGTACCGGGTTATTCTTCTTGCGAAAGAAGTCTATGATGTTCTTCTCTTCTCTCTTACAGGTATCCTCTAGACTGCTCAATCCACGTCCGCCCGTTCTTCGGGGTAAGTATACTCTTTCCACGGCTGAATTAGGGTGGAGAACGCCATGCTTGGTAAGTGTTGTTCTAATCTTTTGGTCAATTCTTTGTAGATCTGTTTTTGACCATGACAGCACGCCGGCGGTATAAGTGAATGCTGGTACGGCCCACATGTTGATTGCCGTTATAATGTTCTTGCCTGACAGCTGTGTCCCGAGTACTTTTCGCGTTCTTCTGAGGAGTTCACTTTCGGCGTCTCGTTTATTTTCTTGTAGACGTATTTCATAAGTTTGTTGGATGCCCAAGTATTTGTAGCTGTCCTCAACTCCTAAACTTCTTATTTCCCGACCATCCCTCAGTTGGATGTTTTGTTGTCTAACCATCTTTCCTCTCTTGACCTCCACAACCGCACATTTCTCCAACCCCAACGACATTTCGATATCCCCGCTGAACTTCCTTACCAACTCCAGTTCTCCCTCCAACTGTTTTCGTCCCCTGGCGAAGAGCTTCAAGTCATCCACGTAGAACAAATGTGAGAGGATAGTGCTACTGTCAATGGCGTAGCCGTATGCTGATTTGTTGAGCATACCACTGATGGGGTTCATGGCTGCACAGAACCATGAGGGACTGAAGCCATCACCCTGAAAAATTCCTCTTGCTATCCTGATCTCACCCGTTTGGTAGGATCCAGTTTCGTGTTTAACTGTCAGGGTTGTGCGCCACGTGTTCATAAGGTGTTTCAGTAGTTGGATTGCTTGAGGGTTGATTTTATATATCTGAAGCACTTGGAGCAGCCAGGAGTGAGGGACGGAATCGAAAGCCTTGCGATAGTCTATCCAAGCCATGGATAGGTTTTTCAACCTTTTCCTTGCCTGTCTCGTGATCGCATTGTCTATAACAAGGAGTTCCTTAGCTCCTCTGCCGTTCTTGTTGCAGCCATTTTGTTCCCAGGCTAGTAATTTGTTGTTCTTTAAGTGTGTGACTATTTTGAAACCTATTGTGGAAGTTAAAATCTTGTACGCTGATGGAAGGCAGGTGATTGGTCTGTAGTTTTTAGGGTCAGACAGTTTTTCTGTTTTGGGAAGCATGCAGGTCGCACCATGGGTGAAATATTTTGGGATTGCCTCCGGGTTCCGCAGCGACTCCTGGAAAAGTCTGGCTAACACTTTATGTGTTGACCTGAGAGACTTCCACCAATAATTATGAATGCTGTCAACTCCCGGGGTGGTCCAGTTCTTCGTTCTGCGAATAGTGTTACTGACGTCTCCTTCTGTTATTGTCATTGGCGCCATTTCTCTCAGTTCAGTTTGTTCTTCGATTAAAGTTCTTATCCACGGGGCTTCCTTGTTGTGCACTTCACTTTGTGACCAAATACTCGACCAGTATTCTTGCATCTCTGTTGGTTTCGGAGGGGTATCTTCGGGATGTTTTAGCTGTTGATCAAGGCCTCTAAAGAACTCTTTCTGGTTGTTCGTGAAAAGGTTATTTTCCCGGTGTCTCTGGGTTCTTTTATGGTATCTTCGCATTCGGCTCCCCAAGGCTGCGATCCTCTGCTTCATGGTCTCCATGTGTACTTTCAGGTGTTCGTGGTATTTGTGATCGCTTTTCTTCAGTTTTTTTCTATTTGCGTACTTCTGGACTTTCTTCTCGAGTTTTTTGGATGGTTTCGTGGTGTTCAGGTAGCTGTGTATGACTCCTATGTCTCGTCGGTGGTTCGTGATCTTCTTCTCGATTCTCTCCTCCCATGGGGGTTTGTTGTTTCGTTGTTGGTGCGTTATTTTGGGGTTTGTTGTCTTCGTTGGCTGAATCATGTTGGCTACGGTGGCCGCACAGTATACCTTGTGGCACAAGTCTCCCAAGTTAGTGGAGTGGCTAAATGTCCTGTCAAGGGCTTCGTCAATGGTTTTCATCATTATGGTGGTATCTCTACTGTTGCTCAGTTTGGTGATTCTGGGTCGTCGAGTTATCTCTACTCCATCCCATTCTAGGTCAGCTGCCTGGAACATAGTGAGAATCCCCAGGGTTGTCTCGTCGTAATCAGTTTGTTCGTGCTGTGGTTGTATATTTGTTTCTTCTTGTCGTTGTGTGTAGCTTTCTTGTTGTTGTTGTGAGCTGTCTTGTTGTTGTAGGTTCAGGCTTCTTCGGTGGATGCTCCTTCTTATGTTGTTGATTGCCTTGACTGGTGATTTTCTGATCGAATCAGCCTTCATCATCTCGAGTTCGTCTGGGGAGAGAAGCTTTCTCGTCTTTATGTTCTTGACCTGTGCGACCAAATGTTTGCCGGTGAATTTCTTGTCTGGGTAGTTTTCTGTCCAGAGTTCCACTAGTTTTGCCGTGTACTTCTTTGTCTGCGTTTCTCCTTCGGTAACTTTGTAATATGCATTGATCAGACTTAAGTTCATTGTTCTAGTCCAATGCTGCCTACGTGCACGGGTTGAAGCGGGATTGTTTTGTGTAGGTCCTATTGAACCTCGACTTGACATATCCAAGCTTTTACCCTGTGAGGATGTCCTGGACGTGCTTGGCCTTGTGGTTCCAGTTCGCAGAGAGGCGCCACTCGCTCCACCTACATCTGCTAGGGGTTGTATCGATCTTCCCCTCAGCGCAACCTCAACGCTGGGGGCGGTATCCGAGGCTTCGTGAACATTGTCGAAAGCGAAAGGGTTTCACGGTGGAAGGGTTGCTAACCCTTAGCACCGGTTGACTCGGGTACGCGGGGACGTCACTTCCCGAAGGCCGAAACCCCCCTGCATATATATATATATATATATATATAGATTTGTTCGACCGCACATACAGACCCAAATCGGTATACTCGACCGACTTTTCAGTCCAAAAGTGACGTTTTCAGACCCGGCTTCGGGACTGGTAACGTTCGACTATAGAAACGTTATGAGGGGGCTGAGGGGATGCTAGGGGTGCATTTTCAGCCGGGTCTGAAAAGTCGGTTTTACATGTGATTATATATGGAAAAGTTTCAGTGTTTGGCCAGTGCGAGGGCGCTTCAGTCGACATCAACTTGCTGTATATAATTCGTAGAGTTGACCAACGCATTGGGTCCCTAAATATGGCAACGCTGTTTTCCGTTCATACACCTCAAATACACTATTCGAGTACTTATACGATCCCGGTATGGACGAACGTCGTCATGGGTCTTAGTGAATATTTCGAATACACTCGTAGATTTGATATTGGATTCTCTTTATATCAATCTGAACTGCAGATTCTCCGGTATGGAAGCTTATACAAACCCGATGAATATTACTGTAAACAAAGTGTTACCAAGTAGGTACGTGTGTCTTCGAGTAGGAGTTTCCTTTCGAAAGTGAGAAGAGAGACTTTTTTAAGAGCTGAAAAAATGGCATTTTGTGAGCAAAGAAGAAGTTTTTTTGTTTCCGATTTACAAGATTCGTTCACGCACAATCACAAAGGGGGACAAAAGAGAAATTATTTACATTTTCCATTTCAAAATTCATTTTCAGAATGTCAATATCATATTATGACGGTATGTTTGTTGTGCTGAAAAATGACAAAGGGATCAGAATCTAAAGACGGAGGCGTGTCCACCTGCCTGTGGGCACCCATGTAGGCACACAATATATTTCATTTGATTATTAAGGAACTAGTAGAGCTCAGCAAACTACTTCATGATAGATCAACCTTTTCGCCATAATCTACCAAAATAGGAATGGTTCAAACCCATGATAGATCAATGAATATTTAAAATGTTAACGTTTCTCTCGAGCCCTCTTCGGGTATTGGGGATGAATATACGATTTTGAGTTAGAATACGGGCTAACGTGAAAAGCATCAGAAGATCACAAAAAAAATTTGAAATATATTCATTTGTAAGACATGTCCACAAAATCGAATACGTCAATTATACCTGGCTAATCACGTGATATACTGCGGTTTCAACGGGAAACCAGCGGTGCCTTATCAAAATACTCTCAAATGAATATTTTTACAATGTAGCTGACAGACGTCTAAGGATTCAATTTTCAGCGCTTCCAAGAGAAAAATAGTATTTTTTCCTCATATTTGGAAGAATGTAATATTCAAAGGAAATGCCCACTAGCTTATGCTAGGAATCATTCCCTGAAAGCTTTTGCACTTATGAGTACCACCGTGTATAATTCATTATTTGTTTATAAATGGAGTGTGATTCAGTTGAAGAGATTATCACAATATGCTGAGTTTAGGAATTTCATAGAAATGAAAGATAGGAATGATGTAAATGGTGTACCAGAATCGGATAATGATTATACATATAACAAGGCTCTTGTTTTTAGTAAACCAGTGCTTCTTCGTAATCTGATGAGTATCTAAGACCCAAAAAGAAATTACGTTTCAAAGTTTATTTGAGGATGTTGTGTACCTGATTTAATGGTTTTCAATCAGATAACCCCCCATGAAAAAAAAACTATATCCACCCATGTCTGATAACCGATTCTCATCAGTGGAGGAAAATAATACTTTTAATTTTTGAGATTATGTTAGTCGAAGACATGGTCTCCTCAACCATTTTCGAGAAAAAGAGGTACGGAGTTACGGAGCCCCATCCTTTAGAAAAAAAATTACTTAGAATGCATTTCATCACACTAAAATACTTCTATTCCGAGAGGGGTTACGTAACGCTTTCAATCTGAAAATATTTTAGGAGCCCATTTTTTCGACTGAAATTTCAATTAGATCATCCACTAAAAATTGAAAATGATTTTTTATCTCTGCTACTGATGGGAATCAATCAGTTATTTTACAACCAAACGATCAAGTTCATCCAGAAAACTCCATGCTATCAATTTCATTTAAATTCGATAAATTTTGGTGCAAAACTAACCAACTAACGGTACTTTAGAGGTCACCCGTGGGCTGTGGAATGCATTAAGGACCTGAGTAGATATGGAAAAATATCTTCTAGTTTCGATATTTAGAATCACCTCCTGAAATATATAAACGTTTAATCCTGACAACCTTTATGTAATTCGTTATATATGACGGCATCCAGAATTGATTCAAATTTTTTTTTACAGTGTACCGGGCTGGTCAAGCTACACCAGCATTCAGCCTTTTTCACATCACGTGATAATATATGCGTTCAAATAATTCAAACTTCCAGCCGGACCGCGAAGAAATATTGAAAGGGAAAAAGGATTAATCAAATATTTCATTCATGAAAACAACAATGAAATGTGTCAGATTTTTTGTTTTCGGTTCAATTTTCTTTAATATGCGGTTTTTCTAAGACAATTTGAAAACAATAGTTTTTGTTAGATCAGATTCTTACAGTTTCAATGAGAGGAAATCTCGAAAAATTAGATAATTATTCCCACAGTATCAAAAAAAGTAGTTTGTAGATAATGATAAGCATCAAAATTTGATTCGTACGAAAAATACGATCTTTTCATAATCATGACAAACAGTTTAATAATCTAATGAGGCAAAATGGATTAATGCTCATTCAAAATGCCTGTGCCCTATAATATATAATATCAGGGGAAAGGGCTTGATGAAAGTAACTTGAAAAATAATGCGATGTTATTTTTAATCCAATATGGCGGACCATCAAAGATTTCGAAATAGTTATATTTATTCACTTCTACAATATGGGTATCAAATGGAAGGGCTTGTTGAGAGTAACTCGAAAAATAATGAAAAGAAGGATAATGTCCCTAAGTTGGAACAAACTAAATACATGTGAGAAAAATAATGTGACGTAATCCTAAAACCAATATTTCGGAAAATCCAAGTCAGTGACAATAAAAAATTGATTCAACAAATGAAAATGAGAAATTTCAAATTCACAGATAGCAAAATTGTTCACTTCGTGAAGATATTTAGTCTTCCCGTCGACTTACTAACACATATACAAATTCTTACCATAACAACTACTCTTTCAATCCCTTTTATACATTGAAATCGTATCGACTGATCCCGACAATCTGGCAACAGTGCTGGGATCGAAAACGTTGATCGTATTTGCCGGTGCAGTATATGTGGGATTGAAAAGTTGGCGCAATGTATCGGGTCTGAACACGACTATCAGATATACAACTTTTTTGAAGGAAAAAAAATTTTTCCCCTCTCAATATGCCTAGGGAGTTATATTTTAAAAGAGCCCATTTTTTGCATATATACTCGTAAAAAACATACGGATCATGTGGGTCTCAGGTCGCCTTAAGAACGTACCGGGACTGGATACGTCTGCCAGACAAATATATATATATATATATATATATATATATATATATATATATATATATATATATATATATATATATATATATATATATATATATATATATATATATATATATATATATATATATATATATATATATATATATATATATATTTTTATGTGCTTTCAGAGTCTATAATATGAATAATAGAAAAATTAAGGGTTTAACGACTCATTTAAAGAAAAGAACTACTCTTTTTTCTTGAACCAAGCTTTCGCAATTATTTTTATTGCTTCTTCAGGGTTTCTACAATATAAAATACATAGATCGTTTTTTTTTTTTTTTTTTTAAAGGCAGCCTATAATACAGATAACGATTATTATATAAAGGATAGTTTTCAGTTTGCAGATCAGATTAATAATACAATATTGCCAGATAATTACAAAATAGTGTCTTTTGATGTGGTCAATCTGTTTGGATCTTTAAAAAAGAATTTGATCATCAATGTTCTGAAGAATAAATGGGAGGACATAAAACAGCACACATCAATTGATGAAGATACATTTTTTGAGATAATATCCTATCTGTTAGAGAAGAACTATTGTACTTTCAGAGGAAAATTCTATGCTCAGATAGTTGGTTGTGCGATGGGATCTGAATTAAGTCCCATAGTAGCACAGTATGTTATGGACGATTTGGTGGTTCAGTCGTTGTTGAAACTGAGGTTCATTATTCCAATTTTAAAAAAATTTGTGGATGATATTTTGATGTTACTGCCGGGCGATAAGATTGACGAAACACTTAAATGTTTTAACGAATATCATGCTAATTTGAAATTTACAGTTGAAGAAGAGGACATAGACTGTGGCGTACCTTTCCTGGACACAAAGGTATACAGAGAAGGAAATTTAATAAAACTAGATTGGTACAGAAAAAACACATGTGCCAATAAATTGATAAACTATTTTTCAGACCACAACATCAACATAAAAATAAACTTCATAAAACAAATGAAAAATAGAGTAATCAGGATCTGTCACAGCACATTCCAAAAAAAAGGTTTGATACAGTTATATGAGATATTGGTTCAGAACTCGTATCCACCTGGTATGATAAAAAAACTATTATATGCATCAAATATGACAATGAACGAAAACAAACAGCAAGAACAGAAAACAGATATGAAATTTGCGTCCTTGCCAAACATAAAAGATCTAAAAAAAAAAATTAAAAATATTTTCAGAGATGAAAATATCCAAATAACAACGTATAATAAGAAAACAGTTGGAAGGTTGTACAGTGGACTCAAGGATCCGATTCCATTGTTGGTGAAAAGCAACGTCATATATCAAATAGGTTGCCTCGATTGTGAAAAGGTTTATATCGGCCAAACATCACAGTGGGTAAAGAGTAGATTATCTGTACATAAGTCAGACATAAAAACTAAAAAGGATAGATGTGCTCTGGCAATACATGCCCAAAATCTGAATCATAAAGCTGATATCGAAAATGTTAAAGTTTTGAAAACGGAAAATAACTATCAAAAACGACTGATACATGAAATGATTGAGATAAGGAAAAATGGAAATAAAATTAATAAAAAAAGCGACACTCAAAATTTAAGTAATATGTACAGCTACTTACTGGAGATGAGACCAGATAGGAGCCGGGAAGTGGACGTTGGATGATGAAGAGAAGTTGTGGACTGTGTTTTGTGGTTTATGTATCTATGATTGTGACATTGAAGTTTAAAGATTGTTAATTACGACAAAATTGACTGAGAATATTGAATGGTGAAATTTGGACAAATAAAATTGAAATTGACTTAACTAAAACAAATATATGTTAGACAAATGAAAATAAAAATTCTGTCTGTACTGTTCTCAGTGGAGATATGTTATGTGTTGTTGAAGTCGGTGGAACGTTTAACCTCACTTTCGGTAATTTTACAGCAAGAAATGTTTTTTAAACTAAAATTGATCTATGTATTTTATATTGTAGAAACCCTGAAGAAGCAATAAAAATAATTGCGAAAGCTTGGTTCAAGAAAAGAGAGTAGTTCTTTTCTTTAAATGAGTCGTTAAACCCTTAATTTTTCTATTATTTTTTTTTTTTTTTCACCATATAGGGTTGGCAACTCCGGGGCAGCCGGGCATGTTTTCTGCCAAGGCTGCCTCACAGGGATGTTAGGAACTTCCTCACTATCCTCGTATTTGCGAGGACGACTTCTTTCTGGGCCAGACTTATCAGCCCTCTATCCAAACCCATTCTTAGGGTGTTCTCCACAAGGTGTCTCTCAACCAATCCGTTCGTCGATATGATCAGTGGGAGTATAGATGTTGACTTCAGGCCATAGATTGTTTTCATCTCGAACGCCAGATCGTGGTACTTGGTCAGCTTCTCAACGAATGCTTTAGGCACATTGTCATCGGCAGGGATAGCAACGTCCAGGATTTCCACTTTTTTGTTTTTCGTATCGAAAAGCAGAATATCAGGCCTGTTGTGTTTTATTGCCCGGTCCGTTGTGATGAAGGTATCCCAATACAGCATATAATTTTCATTCTCCAGGATGTTGCATGGTCGATATTCAAATGGCTTCATGATTTTCTTTATTAGACCGCATTTTTTGGCGATTTCCTGGTGATAAACTCTAGCCATCGCGTCGTGCCGCTGTGTGTAATCCACCGGTGCCAAGATAGAGCAGGATGATGTAACGTGCTGTATGGACTCAGTTACTTGGAAGCACTTTCGGCATTTATCTGTTTGGATAGTCCTGCCGGTGATGTTCTTGATATATGATCTCGTCGGAACCACTTGGTCTTGGATGGCGACTAACCTGCCCTCTGTTTCAGGAAACAGATATCCGGCTTTCAGGTAAGTAAGTGATTCCGACTTATCGACGTGATTATTTTTCAGGCTTCCAGGGTATCTTCCGTGGAGCGCCTTGCCATGCCACTCCTGCAGAAGCCCCTCGATGGTGAGTCGCGCCGGTTCCAGTTGGCCTGCCAAGTTCAACGGGCTCATGTTTTCATCTGCCTGACGTATAGTACTGTAGAAAGGTGAGTTTTTAGATAGAAAATACTCTCTCATATTGCGCACGGTTTTGTCATGTACCATTTCCAGGTTCTGCAGCCCCCGCCCGCCGTCCCGTCTTGGGATATAAAGCCTATTCACGGAAGCATGCGGATGGTGGATGCCATGTCGGGTGAGTAGTGCTCTTACTTTCTGGTCAACATCTTTCAGTTCTGCGCTGGACCATTTAACCACTCCGAAGGAGTATGCTATGCATGGCACCGCCCATGTATTGACAGCCTCAAACATTGATTTTGAGTTGAGCTTACTCTGGAGCACCTTTTTTAGCCTGCTGAAAAACTTTTCTCTGAAGATCTTCTTCATGTCAGCTGTCTTTATGTCTAGGGCTTGTTGTACCCCCAGGTATTTATACGTCTCCAGTGTTCCCAGTTCAGGTATCTCCAGGTTCTCCATCACCGAAAAACTTTCTCCCTCCTGCAATCGACCCCTCTTTACATGCACAACAGCACATTTTTCTACCCCCAACTCCATTCCTATTGCCTCAGAGAACGCTGCTACTATTCTAATTTGCTTTCTGAGTTGTTCCTCATTCGCAGCATAGAGTTTAAGATCGTCTATGTACAGCTGGTGGTTGATTCTCATGTTCTGCGCCTTCTGTAACACATATCCATAGATTTGCTTCTTCAGTAGTCTACTCAGGGGGTTTAGCGCTAGACAGAACCAAAGAGTGCTCAGCGTGTCCCCCTGGAAAATTCCTCTCCTGATCTTGATTTCGGCGGTTTTATAGTTCGTGTTTTTCGTGTTTATAACCAGTTGTGTGCGCCATGTCTTCATTAGGTGTTCCAGAAGAGTGATGATTGGTTTCGATATTCCATATAATTTCAGTGATCTAATCAGCCAAGAGTGTGGCACGGAATCGAAAGCCTTCCGGTAATCGATCCATGCCATCGATATATTCTTCTGTTTCTTCTTGACCTGTTTGGTTATTATGAGGTCGGTTATCGAGAGCTCTTTGCATCCTCGGGCGTTTCCACGACTTCCATTTTGTTCTCGCGCTAAGATGTTGTTTTCATTCACGTGTTTCCAAAGATATCGGGTTAGAACTGCTGTTAAAATTTTGTAAATGGTTGGGAGGCAGGTAATTGGCCGGTAGTTTTTGGGATCTGTGGTGTCATTATTATATATATATATATATATATATATATATATATATATATATATATATATATACATATATATATATATATATATATATATATATATATATATATATATATATATATATATATATATATATATATATATATATATATATATAAATATATAGATTTGTTCGACCGCACATACAGACCCAAATCGGTATACTCGACCGACTTTTCAGTCCAAAAGTGACGTTTTCAGACCCGGCTTCGGGACTGGTAACGTTCGACTATAGAAAAGTTATGAGGGGGCTGAGGGGATGCTAGGGGTGCATTTTCAGCCGGGTCTGAAAAGTCGGTTATACATGTGATTATATATGGAAAAGTTTCAGTGTTCGGCCAGTGCGAGGGCGCTTCAGTCGACATCAACTTGCTGTATATAATTCGTATAGTTGACCAACGCATTGGGTCCCTAAATATGGCAACGCTGTTTTCCGTTCATACACCCCAAATATACTATTCGAGTACTTATACGATCCCGGTATGGGCAAACGTCGTCATGGGTCTTAGTGAATATTTCTAATAGACTCGTAGATTTGATATTAGATTCTCTTGATATCAATATGAACTGCAGATTCTCTTTGGTATGGAAGCTTATACAAACCCGATGAATATTACTGTAAACAAAGTGTTACCAAGTAGGTATACGTGTGTCTTCGAATAGGGGTCTCCTTTCGAAAGTGAGAGGAGAGACTTTTTTAAGTGCTGAAAAAACGGCATTTTGTGAGCAAAGAAGAAGTTACAGTCACATACTTAATTTGTTTGTTTCCGATTCACAAGATTCGTTCATGCACAATCACAAAGGGGGAAAAAAGAGAAATTATTTACATTTCCCATTTCAGAATTCATTTTCAGAATGTCAACATCATATTATGACGGTATGTTTGTTGTGCTGAAAAATGACAAAGGGGTCAAAATCTTAAGACGGAGGCGTGTCCATCTGCCTGTGGGCACCCATGTAGGTACCCAATATACAGGGTCCGGCAGGGAGGTATGGATGATTTGAACGGGGGGTCGTGCAAGGTGGGGATAACCTTGGCGGATAAAATGTGGGGGGTATATATTTGTTATGAGTTGCCATTTTAGTATCAATCAAAATGTGGTCCATAGAGCATCGTGTATTTGTGTACAACACCTTTGAAATGGGACGTTCCTTCATTCAAACTCAGAGACGGTTCCGAAATAATTTCAACGTTGGCCGTCATGGTCGTGTTCCGAAGTTTGAAACAATAATGAAATGGGTGAATAACTTTCAACAAACAGGTTCCTTGAGATCTGGAACTGCACGAGGTGGTGAACGAACAGTACGAACCCCGGAAAACATTGGAAGAGTGTGTCAAGCAGTTGAAACAAGCCCTCGTCGTTCGGCTGTGCGACATGCTCGTGCTCTTCGCATGTACCTAATCAATGTTTTAATTTAATTTTCCTCTTTAATTTAATAATGGCAACATCTAAGGTACACATTAAAAAAAATAATTTTCAGTTTCGTTCGAAAATGAGTGTGTAACTGTTATTTCAAATCATCCATACCTCCCTGCCGGACCCTGTATTTCATTTGATTATTAAGGAACTAGTAGAGCTCAGCAAACCACTTTATGATAGATCAACCTCTTCGCCATAATCCACCAAAAAAGGAATGGTTCAAACCCATGATAGATCAATGAATATATTAAAAAATGTTTACGTTTCCCTCGAGCCCTCTTCGGGTATTGGGGATGAATGTACGATTGTTAGTTAGAATATGGGCTAACGTGAAAAGCATCAAAAGATCACAAAAAAAATAGAAAAAATATTCATTTGTAAATTGTAAGACATGTCCACAAAATCGAATACGTGAATTATACCTTGCTAATCACGTAATATACTGCGGTTTCAACTGGAAAACAGTGGTGCGTTATCAAAATACTCTCTAACGAATATTTTTACAATGTTGCTGTTATAAGTCTAAGGATTTAATTTTCAGCGCTTCCAAGAGAAAAATAGTATTTTTCCTCATATTTGGAAGAATGTAATATTTAAAGGAAATGCCCACTAGCTTATGCCTACAAGGAATCATTCCCTGAAAGTTTTTGCACCCATAAGTACCACCCTGAATAATTCATAATTTGTTTATAAATGGAGTGTGATTCAGTTGAAGAGATTATCACAATATCCTGAGTTTTGGAATTTCATAGAAATGAAAGCTAGGAATGATGTAAATGATGTACCAGAATCGAATAATGATTATACATACAGAGTGTAACAGCCAAATGGAATAAATTCGATAACGAATAAATGAGGGCATGGTGGGAAAATCGCTCGGACACGTCGATTTGTAATTTCAAATGCGCATATTTTTCAAAAAAAAATAATATTATGTATATAGAGTGTTCTCTGTGACCTTGGCCAATACCTACCCATTTCTTATTTCAAATGCAACCCCCTGTATATTATTTATTTTTTGGATTCTATACAGAGAATTCTAGACACAATTCATACACAATGTCCCATACCTATCTTTAACTATTTCGGAAGTATTGAGTGTTTTCAGATTTATTGCAAAAATCAACGTTTTAAATGAAAATTATTCTATTTCACAAATTCGGTACCTACATTACACTCAAAACCTAATAAGTAATACTGATTATTTCTTAATTATTAAAAAAAACAAAAAAAAAACATTAATGTCAATGTAGGAAATGTTCAAAATGCTCGCCGCGAACATCTTGGCAACATGCTAATCTGGTGTAGAATTGTCTTCTAACGTTACTCAACATTTCAGGCTTTTTTGCTCACTTTCTTCATATCAAGAGGTAAATGGGAAATAAGTATTGAGTGTAATGTATCGAATTTGTGAAATAAAATAATTTTCATTGAAATGTTATCTTTTGTAAAAAATCTGAAAACACTGTACATGAATTATGTTGAGAATTTTCTGAGGATTCCAAAAAATAAATAATATACAGGGGGTTGCATTTGAAATGAGAAAGTTGGTATTGGCCACGGTCGCATGGAACACCCTTTATTATTTTATTTTCTTGAAAAATATGCGCATTGAAAATTACAAATCGACGTGTCCGAGCGTTTTTCCTAACACCCCCTCATTTATTCGTCATCGAATGATAATGATAATGAGTATCGAAGACCTAAGAAGAAATTACGTTTCAAAGTTTATTTGAGGATGTTGTGTACCTGATTTAATGGTTTTCAATCATATTACCCCCCCTCCCCCCTATGAAAAAGAGCTATATCCATCCATGTCTGATAACCGATTCTCATCAGTGGAGGAAAATAATAATTCTAATTTTTGAGCGAAAGAGGTACGGCGCTACGGAGCCCCATCCTATAGAAAAAAAAATGACTTAGAATGCATTTCATCACACTAAAATACTTTTATTCCGAGATAGGGGTTACGTAACGCTTTCAATGAAGATTACCATTTTCATTCGAAAATATTTTAGGAGCCCATTTCTTCGACTGAAATTTCAATTAGATCATCAACTCAAAAATTGAAAATGATTTTTTGAGACAGAAAACTCCATGCTATCAATTTTATTTAAATTCGATAAATTTTGGTGCAGAACTAACCAACTAACGGTACTTTAGAGGTCATATAAGTACCCGTGGAATGCATTAAGGACCTGAGTAGATATGGAAATATCTTCTTATTCCGATATGTAGAATCACCTACTGAAATATATGAACGTTTAATCCTGATACCCTTTATGTAATTCGTTATATATGAATATGAGGGCATCCATAATTGATTCTAATTTTTTTTTACAATATACCGGGCTGGTCAAGCTACACCAGCATTCAGCCTTTTTATAATAATATATGCGCTCAAATAATTCAAACTTCCAGCCGAGCCGCAAAGAAATATTGAAAGGGAAAAAGGAAAAATCAAATATTTCATTCATGAAAACAACAATGAAATGTGTCAGATTTTTTGTTTTCGGTTTCATCTTCTTTTACATGCGGTCTTTCTAAGAGAATTTGAAAACAATAGTTTTTGTTAGATCATATTCTTTAAGTTTCAATGAGTGGAAATGTCGAAAAATGAGATAATTATTTCCACAGTATCAAAAAAAATTATTTGTAGATAATGATTTGCATCAAAATTTCATTCGTACGAATTATACGATCTATTCGTAATCATAACAAACAGCATAATAATCTAATGAGGGAAAATGGATTAATGCTCATTCAAAATGCCTGTGCCCTATAATATATAATATCAAATGAAAGGGCTTGTTGAGAGTAACTCGAAAAATAATGTGACGTAATTCTAAAACTGATATTTCGGGAAATCCAAGTCAGTGAAAACAAAAAATTGATTCAACAAATGAGAATGAGGAATTTCATCTTCACAGATAGCAAAATTGTTCACTTCGTGAAGATATTTAGTCTTCCCGTCGACTCACTAACACATATACAAATTCTTGCCATAACACCTACTCTTTCAATCCCTTTTATACATTGAAATCGTAGCGACTGATCCCGACAATCTGGCAACAGTGCTGGGATCGAAAACGTTGATCGTATTGGCCGGTGCAGTATATGTGGGATTGAAAAGTTGGCGCAATGTATCGGGTCTGAACAGGACTATTAGATATACAACTTCTTTGAATGAAAAAAAATTTCTCCCCTCTCAATGTGCCTAGGGAGTTATATTTTAAAAGAGCCCATTTTTTGCATATATACTCGTAAAAAACATACGGATCATGTGGGTCTCAGGTCGCCTTAAGAACGTACCGGGACTGGAAACGTCTGCCAGACAAATATATTCTTTTGAAAGAGAGAATTACATACTGTTTTGTAATATCAAACAATATATGGCATAATAATAAAAGAATAACATCTGTTTCCCGCTCCAAATCTGAGTGTTAGCAGAGGAAATGTAAACGGGGTACCATACAATTCTGCGTTTGATACACGAGTTGCCATCGATATTGCAGGTCCATTCCCCGAAACCGAAGATGGAAATAAGCACATACTGGTTGCGATGGATTATTTCATCAAATGGGTTGGAGCTTATGCTATTCCAAATCAAGAGGCCTCGACAGTGGCGTATGTTCTGATTGAAGAGATGTTTAGCCGGTTTGGTGTGCCTCTCGAACTACATTCGGATCAAGGACGTGAAACTTCGAGTCTAGCCTGTTCCTGAATGTATGCCAATTACTCGGAATAAAAAAGACAAGGACAACTGCGCTTCACCCACAGTCAGATAGCATGATCGAAAGAATGAATAGAACTGTGGGAAAATATCTGGCTAAAGTGGTCTTTGATCACCAAAGAGACTGGGACAGGTATCTCAATCTGTTCGCTATGGCCTACAGATCATCAGTGCAAGAATCGCCGGCGAGACACCAGCCTGTATTATGTTTGGCCGAGAAATAAGGTTTCTTTGTGACCTGGAGTTTGGATGCAAGCCTGGAGGGGAGGTATCTGGTGAGCACTACCCGAGCCTCTTGGAGAGTAGGCTACATTACATCCATGAGAAGGTCAGACAGAACCTCCAAATAGCGAGTGACCGAATGAAGACTCGGTATGACAGCAAAGCTGCAGAAGGTGGTTTCAATGTGGGAGACTTAGTCTGGCTGTACAACCCCCAGAGGAAGAGAGGTTTATCACCTAAGCTGCAGACGGATTGGGAAGGGCCATACAGAGTAGTAAAACGAATCAACGATGTAGTGTACCGTATCCAGAAACTACCCAGAGGCAAGAAACGAGTGGTCCATATAAATCGTTTAGGCAAATATGAGGCAGACTACGAAGAACATGACGAAACCCATCTGAGAAGAACGACTTTTTAGAAAGCGGAGCATGAGGAGATGAGTTTCGACCTATTCATGGCAAACTACGATGGAACCGGAAAGGCAAGATTCGGAGTTACCATCGAGCAACAGCAAGATCTCTTCTCCGTGTCTGAAGATTATTCACTAGCCCATTGTGCCTCGGAAGACCTGCGTATGTCGAGAGAAATAGCATTCGTCTTCCGGAAGAAATTTGGCCGTGTATCAGAACTCCTAAAACAACATCCTCGTACTGGGAAAACGCTGGGGTTGGATGATGGCCAGCGTTACCTCTTCTTCCTGGTAACCAAGAGATTCTCCGACAACAAACCCAGCTACAAAAGTATGTGGGACACCCTGTTGCAGCTGAGAGACGAGCTCACCAAGTTGAAGGTGAAAAAGCTGGCTGTGCCAATGTTGGGTTGTTGTCTAGATCTGCTCAATTGGAGAATCGTTCGAAGTATGCTTAAGGTCATTTTCCATAGGACCGGAATGAAGATACTGGTTTGCAGTTTCAACCCGAGCGGATATACGCCGAAGAAGAAGACAGTGGAATTCTATTTCGGACAACAGGGGTGCTGCAGAAAAGGAGACGCCTGTAGATTCAGCCACACCATCCAGGGTGTTCGGGGACCGAACGTCTTAAGGAGGGGGCAGTGTAGCGGATGAAATCCTCATGAATACGTCTCTGGACTCTCTGATTCCACGGGCAGAGATTCTCGAAGCCTCCGGAGACTGGATTATTCTCGAACAGAGCCGTATCCATATAAAAAGACGCGCATGTTGCAGAGCAGTTAGTTACTTTCCTGAGTGAAGCCGAATCGAATTGCGAATACCGAGTTGTGAATATAAATTAGCATTATTAGCCAGTATGTAAATAAATCAGTATTAGTTATTGTACATAAATTAGTGTGATAAGTTAGTAGTATTGTGAATGAATTAGACATTTAAATTCAGCAGACGACTTGTTCAAACCCCGAGAACGTTAAAATACATAAGGATCAATCACCAATACGTCCCATTGTATCATATAGCAATAGCCCCCTTGCGAAATTAGCCTCTAAATTAAACATAATTTTCAAAGAACTTACAAACTTCAACTCACCACATTCGATAAAAAATTCAATTGATCTCACAATTAAACTAAAAAATCTTACCCCACCACATAACAGCTTCCTAGTGTCATTCGATGTCACTAATATGTTCCCGAGTATACCAAATGCCGAGTGTCTAGATTTAGTCGACGATATAATCACCAAAAATAACATCAATCCCGTCATCAAAGATGAAATTTTAACCCTCTTTGAACTTTGTACAGAAGAAAACTACTTTCAATTCAACCATAATTTTTATAAACAGAAAGATGTACTGGCAATGGGCTCCCCTCTTAGTCCACTTCTTGCGGAAATCTTTATGTCTCACCTTGAAGGAAAATTTCTGAAAACTGCACACGCAGAACATATAAAATTTTGGTTAAGATATGTAGACGACATATTGGTATGCTTCTGCGGCACATATTCAGAACTAGAAAACACGTTAAAGTTCCTTAATAGTATTCACCATGAGGTCAAATTTACTATGGAGTTACAAAATAACAACCAAATTAATTTTCTGGACCTAAACATAACCCAAAAGAGCGATGGATTTTCCTTTGACATACATATTTAGAAAACCCACGATGACTGATACAACCATTTCCAACTTTTCAATCCATCCTAATTCTCACAAACTCGCTGCTTATAAATCAATGATACATAGAGCATTTTCAATTCCCTTAGACATAATTGCTCGAAAAAGGGAATTGAATACCATCACACAAATAGCTTGCAATAATAATTTCGATAAAGAAACCATATACTCCCTTATAAATAAAAAAAGAAACAAATTATTTCAAAACAAATATACCCCAGCTCTGATATAGATAACAATAAAAAATTTGCCAAACTGACATATTTTGGACCAATTTCACAAAAGATACCCCAAACAATTTCAACAAATGACATAAAAATAGCTTTTACACCATCTTATAAAATCTCAAATTTATTTTTTAATGCTAAAGATAAAAAAACCGGTTTGATAATTCAGGAGTTTATAAATTGAGTTGTAATGAATGCAATAGCGTATATACAAGGTGGCCATTTGAAAACGAAACAGACGAGATTACAGACGAAATAAATTTTTTCGATAGAAATGCTCGGACAGGTCGATTTCTGTTTCGAGGGGGACAACTTAAGATGTAGGTTACGGACGCATAGCGCTTCAACCCTTGCTGCTACAACCCCCACCCCCAATTTTTGAATAGGGAAGGTGGGGTGAGTGATACCTCATTTGAAAGGTATTTTTATACTGATTTCAGCACAGTAATTGTTTTTTTCATTTTATGCATTAGTTCTCGAAATATTCTTAAGTAAGTATTTGAAATTTTCAATCTGACTAACATAAATGTACAATCACTAAATAATAAAGTTGATCATCTCACGCATTTTTTGAAGGAGCGAAGGATAGATTTGACATGCATAACTGAACATTGGTTTTCCAGCGGCGTACTTGATAGATGAATGATGATGAGACCTATGAATATTAACTCGGGGATTTTTAACAGGTTTCTAGGTCCAAAAATAATTCACAAAACCATCTTTTTGGAAAAAAGGCCAACTAGTTTCGATTTTATTCTAAAATCTTCATCAGGGCTCTGAAATGGAATAACATACAGTGACATACACTACAATAATCTAAGATGTTCGAAATTACAATTAAAGGATTAAAATCAAATTTTTTTAACACTTATTTCAAACATACATAAACAAGTATATAAATGAGGAAATAGGTTCGGAATATAGTGTGAATTTTCGACTTACATTTTCACTTTGTGTGGTTTCGTTGTCAATAGTTCTGATGTCAAAAATTAATAATTTGGAGAGGACAACAACTACTCGCATGGAGGACATTAAAAGATTGATGTCATCAATTAGATGATTCTGGAGTATGCGCGGATTATTATAACAACTTACACACCTGGGTTGGAAAACAAACTTCTATACATCCCCGATTTTTCAATTAAATAATAATATGCGGTATTCAAATTTTCAATGTCGTTTCTTTTATTAATGGAATTTTTTTCTTGTTTTATTGATATCATCTCATCTAATAACCGTCTTTTCAAATTCGTTTGCCTACCTAATATTCCCACCGAGCCAGGATCGAAATTAAAGGAGTGGAGAAAACTTTTTACATGCTCAGCTAGTGCCGTATTATTTTCCTTTGTGTTTTTTAAAGGATTGAGGATATTAAGGGAGTCTCTTTTATGTTCAGAAATTCGATCCTTAAGGTATCGACCAGTTTGACCAATATATGTGGCTGGACAGTCGTTACAAGATATTTTATATATGATGTTACTGAGTAATTCTTTTGGAGTTGCAGTCTTAGTTTTTGTAAAAAGTTTCTTAATGGTATTGTTAGATTTGAATGCAATTTTTATGTTTAATTTTGTAAATATATTCTTGATTTGCTCTCCTAGATTTTCGACATAAGTTACCCTGTAATATTTTTGGTTTTCTTTTTCCTCTTGTGGTCTGTGGTGCTCAGGATCTCTCTTGTACAGAATTTTTTTTATGAATTTGGTCGGATAGTTATTCTTTTCCAGAATTGACTGTATTTTAAGAATGTTTCTTCCGTGAAATTCATTGTCAGAAGGTGTGAGAGCTCTTTGTTTTAAATTATTAATTATGTTAATTTTCTGTGCCATATGATGTTTTGAGGTAAAATTGAGTATTCTTCCGGAAAAAGTCGGTTTCTGGTACCAATCTGTTAAAATTCCATTATTTCGTCTAATCAACAAAGTATCTAGAAATGGTAGTGAATTACCCTGTGATTCCAATTCAATGGTGAATTTCAAGAGAGGATGAATGCTATTGAATGCTTCTAGGATTTCGTCCTTTTTATCGAAAGAAATACAAGTGACAATATCATCAACCCAAATCAAAAGTCAGTTATCAGGCAACAGGATAGGTATATTTAGAATCAATTTTTTTTTAATTTGCCGACGTTTCGGAGGAATCTTCCTCCTTTATCAAGGCTACAAAAAAACACACATTGAAAATCACAATGACAGCGTTACAACAATCAATAACATACCTTATTAAATAACTAAATGGTTGAACAATGGTCGTGATATCTAAGAGAAACAGACTTTACATCAACAAAAATCATGGTGTAGCGGTGTGCAATTCATAAAAATTTTCTTTGAATCTCGCAAAAAAACTCAATCATCACAATTGAGGTTACGGACATAGAAATAATTCTTCTTCTTTATTATTCTTTAGGTTAGAATATTATATTATTTTGTTACTTCACCAGTTGTGAAGTGATGCGAGAGACATCTATAAATAGAATTCGACACTACCAACACCAATTAAAATTGAAAGGAAATTTAAAATCACCCAACTACACCATACTAATCACATATCGACTAACAATTGGTTGTAAATTATGCTAAGGTTATTGACATCTTCTCGAAAATTCACAGTTTTGTTTCTTTTTATGTATATCATTTCACTTATATTCCTCGAGTATTTGTTACGTTCTACATCCAAAATACTAACTTGGTCAAAATTAAATTTATGGCCTGTAGTGAATGAGTGGGCTGAAAGGGCGGTTTTATTGTTGTTATTTAAACTATTACAATCATACTTGTGTTGTTTAATTCGTTCTTTTATGTATTGTCCAGTTTGTCCGATATAACTTTTATCACAATTACAACATGGAATCTTATAAATAACATTAGTTTTAAGTTGTAAGGGAGTGTTATCTTTAAGTCTAGAAAAATACCTGTTAGTTGTGCAAACATTATAAAAAGCAGCAGTGCATTGAAATTCTCTAAAAACTTTGTTAATGCTGTGTGATACATTGGGAAGGAATGGGAATTTCTTATATATCAATTCATTCTTTTGTTTAATTTGGGGAGTGTTAGTATTGTAAGAATTCAAATATTTATTCACGGAATTATTAATCAAATATATAGGGTAATTATTTTTAAGCAAAATGTTCTTTACTTTAATTAGATTATTATGGTGGAATACAGCGTCGCTAAGGTTGATTGATCTGTGTATTAGATTGTTAATAACATTTATTTTGTGCTGTAAACAATGATTGCTGAAATAGTTCAAGCATCTGTTAGAATTAATAGGTTTAGTATACCAATTAGTAAGCAATCTACTGCCTTCACGAATCAACATGATGTCAAGAAAAGGCAGGCTACCATCAACTTCACTTTCAATAGTGAATTGTATCTTGGGATGGTACGCGTTGAATACTTGCAAAGTGTAATCCACCTTGTCCTCTGGGACCAATAGAACCGTGTCATCCACATATAGTTTAAGGAGAGGAGTTTCATAATCTAAATGAGATGAAACAAAATCAAACAATTCCACCATTACAAGATTAGCCAGCGATGGACTGGTTGGAGCGCCCATAGGGGTTCCATCAAGTTGTTTATAAAAACTATTGTCAAAGCTAAAGTAGCTACTGTCGAAATAGGTCGTCAGTAGTGAGATAAATGTATCTTTATCTAAGTTGGTGTAATTACTGATGAAAAACCACTTCCTCCTAACAATGTCTAACGTGAGTTGTTTAGGGATATTATTGAATAGTGCCACTACGTCCAAAGACACCAAAATGTATCCTTCCGGTACCACTAAGTCAGCGCAATATTCCACCAACGTAGCTGAATTCTTCAGGTTGTAGGTTGAGCATGTTAACACTGAGCCAAGCACTTTATGTAAATAAATGGCAATACTATTGTAGGGAGCATCAATGCAGCTGACTATAGGTCTTAAGCTCAATGTGTTCTTATGAACTTTTCTCAGGCAATAGAGTTTCGGAGGTGAGCTATTATGTTTGATCATATTTTTGTATTCATGGTCAGATATGTATTCATTATCCCTCAATTTTTTGATTAGAGCGTTGTTTTGTTTTTGGATTTTGTTGGTTGGATCTAATTTAAGTTTTTCATACATTGTGGTATCACTTAACATGTTTTTCACCTCTCGCAAGTATTCATCTCTCCGCATAATAACAGTAAGGTTTCCTTTGTCAGATCTGCTTATAATTAGTTGTGGATTGTTCTTAATGAATTCATTTGTTGTCTTTATGATTCTTTGTTCTTCTTGATTGTGCTTTCTGTGCTTTTTCTTTGTAATAAAATTTTTAACTATGCCTACACATCTAGATCTGAAGGTGTTCTTGTCATCATCAGGGATGTGTTGTGAATTGGCAGCTGCTTCCATATCCTTTATAATGTTCACAATAGGAAGTTTTTTTGGTATTAAACCATAATTAGGACCTAGACTCAATAGGCTCGAGACTTCATCCGGGATGGTGGTATTTGTGTAATTGATCAAAAATTCTTTGTTAGTATCAAATGGAGAGAAGGGACGTTGCTTGAGTTTGAGCTCATTAAATTTCTTGATGTTAGTGGATTTAACTCTCTGGAATATTAGGTTGTAGTTTGAGATACTCATGTTCATTATTCTTGACAATGTGGTTTCATCCAATTGATTGCGTAAGTAGTTGTCTAGTAGTCGGATATGTTTTCTAATGTTGTCTATCTTCCAAATACAGACCTTTATTTCAATGTTCAACACTGAGAATCTGAACCTCTTGAAGGTTTTGTCGACCAAGTTTTTATAAGGGTGGTCATCAAGTTCAAGTGTGAAGATATGATTGATGTTGTTTACTATGTGACTAGGAATTAATCCACTCTTTCTGCAGCTCAACAGAAAGATTCTTCGGTTCAAACATGAAGCCAACCTTTTGTATAAAGTGATGAACCGCTTGCTTTCATGACAATTGTGTGTTCCGTATGTGTCCCTTATTGTCTGGAAGAAACCCCTCGGTACCAATGATGTTTGTTCAGTATCATCCATGTTTGAAATCAAAAGTCAGTTATCAGGCAACAGGATAGGTATATTTAGAATCAATTTTTAATTTGCCGACGTTTCGGAGGAATCTTCCTCCTTTATCAAGGCTACAAAAAAAACACACATTGAAAATCACAATGACAGCGTTACAACAATCAATAACATACCTTATTAAATAACTAAATGGTTGAACAATGGTCGTGATATCTAAGAGAAACAGACTTTACATCAACAAAAATCATGGTGTAGCGGTGTGCAATTCATAAAAATTTTCTTTGAATCTCGCAAAAAAACTCAATCATCACAATTGAGGTTACGGACATAGAAATAATTCTTCTTCTTTATTATTCTTTAGGTTAGAATATTATATTATTTTGTTACTTCACCAGTTGTGAAGTGATGCGAGAGACATCTATAAATAGAATTCGACACTACCAACACCAATTAAAATTGAAAGGAAATTTAAAATCACCCAACTACACCATACTAATCACATATCGACTAACAATTGGTTGTAAATTATGCTAAGGTTATTGACATCTTCTCGAAAATTCACAGTTTTGTTTCTTTTTATGTATATCATTTCACTTATATTCCTCGAGTATTTGTTACGTTCTACATCCAAAATACTAACTTGGTCAAAATTAAATTTATGGCCTGTAGTGAATGAGTGGGCTGAAAGGGCGGTTTTATTGTTGTTATTTAAACTATTACAATCATACTTGTGTTGTTTAATTCGTTCTTTTATGTATTGTCCAGTTTGTCCGATATAACTTTTATCACAATTACAACATGGAATCTTATAAATAACATTAGTTTTAAGTTGTAAGGGAGTGTTATCTTTAAGTCTAGAAAAATACCTGTTAGTTGTGCAAACATTATAAAAAGCAGCAGTGCATTGAAATTCTCTAAAAACTTTGTTAATGCTGTGTGATACATTGGGAAGGAATGGGAATTTCTTATATATCAATTCATTCTTTTGTTTAATTTGGGGAGTGTTAGTATTGTAAGAATTCAAATATTTATTCACGGAATTATTAATCAAATATATAGGGTAATTATTTTTAAGCAAAATGTTCTTGACTTTAATTAGATTATTATGGTGGAATACAGCGTCGCTAAGGTTGATTGATCTGTGTATTAGATTGTTAATAACATTTATTTTGTGCTGTAAACAATGATTGCTGAAATAGTTCAAGCATCTGTTAGAATTAATAGGTTTAGTATACCAATTAGTAAGCAATCTACTGCCTTCACGAATCAACATGATGTCAAGAAAAGGCAGGCTACCATCAACTTCACTTTCAATAGTGAATTGTATCTTGGGATGGTACGCGTTGAATACTTGCAAAGTGTAATCCACCTTGTCCTCTGGGACCAATAGAACCGTGTCATCCACATATAGTTTAAGGAGAGGAGTTTCATAATCTAAATGAGATGAAACAAAATCAAACAATTCCACCATTACAAGATTAGCCAGCGATGGACTGGTTGGAGCGCCCATAGGGGTTCCATCAAGTTGTTTATAAAAACTATTGTCAAAGCTAAAGTAGCTACTGTCGAAATAGGTCGTCAGTAGTGAGATAAATGTATCTTTATCTAAGTTGGTGTAATTACTGATGAAAAACCACTTCCTCCTAACAATGTCTAACGTGAGTTGTTTAGGGATATTATTGAATAGTGCCACTACGTCCAAAGACACCAAAATGTATCCTTCCGGTACCACTAAGTCAGCGCAATATTCCACCAACGTAGCTGAATTCTTCAGGTTGTAGGTTGAGCATGTTAACACTGAGCCAAGCACTTTATGTAAATAAATGGCAATACTATTGTAGGGAGCATCAATGCAGCTGACTATAGGTCTTAAGCTCAATGTGTTCTTATGAACTTTTCTCAGGCAATAGAGTTTCGGAGGTGAGCTATTATGTTTGATCATATTTTTGTATTCATGGTCAGATATGTATTCATTATCCCTCAATTTTTTGATTAGAGCGTTGTTTTGTTTTTGGATTTTGTTGGTTGGATCTAATTTAAGTTTTTCATACATTGTGGTATCACTTAACATGTTTCTCACCTCTTTCTTCCAGACAATAAGGGACACATACGGAACACACAATTGTCATGAAAGCAAGCGGTTCATCACTTTATACAAAAGGTTGGCTTCATGTTTGAACCGAAGAATCTTTCTGTTGAGCTGCAGAAAGAGTGGATTAATTCCTAGTCACATAGTAAACAACATCAATCATATCTTCACACTTGAACTTGATGACCACCCTTATAAAAACTTGGTCGACAAAACCTTCAAGAGGTTCAGATTCTCAGTGTTGAACATTGAAATAAAGGTCTGTATTTGGAAGATAGACAACATTAGAAAACATATCCGACTACTAGACAACTACTTACGCAATCAATTGGATGAAACCACATTGTCAAGAATAATGAACATGAGTATCTCAAACTACAACCTAATATTCCAGAGAGTTAAATCCACTAACATCAAGAAATTTAATGAGCTCAAACTCAAGCAACGTCCCTTCTCTCCATTTGATACTAACAAAGAATTTTTGATCAATTACACAAATACCACCATCCCGGATGAAGTCTCGAGCCTATTGAGTCTAGGTCCTAATTATGGTTTAATACCAAAAAAACTTCCTATTGTGAACATTCTAAAGGATATGGAAGCAGCTGCCAATTCACAACACATCCCTGATGATGACAAGAACACCTTCAGATCTAGATGTGTAGGCATAGTTAAAAATTTTATTACAAAGAAAAAGCACAGAAAGCACAATCAAGAAGAACAAAGAATCATAAAGACAACAAATGAATTCATTAAGAACAATCCACAACTAATTATAAGCAGATCTGACAAAGGAAACCTTACTGTTATTATGCGGAGAGATGAATACTTGCGAGAGGTGAAAAACATGTTAAGTGATACCACAATGTATGAAAAACTTAAATTAGATCCAACCAACAAAATCCAAAAACAAAACAACGCTCTAATCAAAAAATTGAGGGATAATGAATACATATCTGACCATGAATACAAAAATATGATCAAACATAATAGCTCACCTCCGAAACTCTATTGCCTGAGAAAAGTTCATAAGAACACATTGAGCTTAAGACCTATAGTCAGCTGCATTGATGCTCCCTACAATAGTATTGCCATTTATTTACATAAAGTGCTTGGCTCAGTGTTAACATGCTCAACCTACAACCTGAAGAATTCAGCTACGTTGGTGGAATATTGCGCTGACTTAGTGGTACCGGAAGGATACATTTTGGTGTCTTTGGACGTAGTGGCACTATTCAATAATATCCCTAAACAACTCACGTTAGACATTGTTAGGAGGAAGTGGTTTTTCATCAGTAATTACACCAACTTAGATAAAGATACATTTATCTCACTACTGACGACCTATTTCGACAGTAGCTACTTTAGCTTTGACAATAGTTTTTATAAACAACTTGATGGAACCCCTATGGGCGCTCCAACCAGTCCATCGCTGGCTAATCTTGTAATGGTGGAATTGTTTGATTTTGTTTCATCTCATTTAGATTATGAAACTCCTCTCCTTAAACTATATGTGGATGACACGGTTCTATTGGTCCCAGAGGACAAGGTGGATTACACTTTGCAAGTATTCAACGCGTACCATCCCAAGATACAATTCACTATTGAAAGTGAAGTTGATGGTAGCCTGCCTTTTCTTGACATCATGTTGATTCGTGAAGGCAGTAGATTGCTTACTAATTGGTATACTAAACCTATTAATTCTAACAGATGCTTGAACTATTTCAGCAATCATTGTTTACAGCACAAAATAAATGTTATTAACAATCTAATACACAGATCAATCAACCTTAGCGACGCTGTATTCCACCATAATAATCTAATTAAAGTCAAGAACATTTTGCTTAAAAATAATTACCCTATATATTTGATTAATAATTCCGTGAATAAATATTTGAATTCTTACAATACTAACACTCCCCAAATTAAACAAAAGAATGAATTGATATATAAGAAATTCCCATTCCTTCCCAATGTATCACACAGCATTAACAAAGTTTTTAGAGAATTTCAATGCACTGCTGCTTTTTATAATGTTTGCACAACTAACAGGTATTTTTCTAGACTTAAAGATAACACTCCCTTTCAACTTAAAACTAATGTTATTTATAAGATTCCATGTTGTAATTGTGATAAAAGTTATATCGGACAAACTGGACAATACATAAAAGAACGAATTAAACAACACAAGTATGATTGTAATAGTTTAAATAACAACAATAAAACCGCCCTTTCAGCCCACTCATTCACTACAGGCCATAAATTTAATTTTGACCAAGTTAGTATTTTGGATGTAGAACGTAACAAATACTCGAGGAATATAAGTGAAATGATATACATAAAAAGAAACAAAACTGTGAATTTTCGAGAAGATGTCAATAACCTTAGCATAATTTACAACCAATTGTTAGTCGATATGTGATTAGTATGGTGTAGTTGGGTGATTTTAAATTTCCTTTCAATTTTAATTGGTGTTGGTAGTGTCGAATTCTATTTATAGATGTCTCTCGCATCACTTCACAACTGGTGAAGTAACAAAATAATATAATATTCTAACCTAAAGAATAATAAAGAAGAAGAATTATTTCTATGTCCGTAACCTCAATTGTGATGATTGAGTTTTTTTGCGAGATTCAAAGAAAATTTTTATGAATTGCACACCGCTACACCATGATTTTTGTTGATGTAAAGTCTGTTTCTCTTAGATATCACGACCATTGTTCAACCATTTAGTTATTTAATAAGGTATGTTATTGATTGTTGTAACGCTGTCATTGTGATTTTCAATGTGTGTTTTTTTGTAGCCTTGATAAAGGAGGAAGATTCCTCCGAAACGTCGGCAAATTAAAAATTGATTCTAAATATACCTATCCTGTTGCCTGATAACTGACTTTTGATTTCAAACATGGATGATACTGAACAAACATAATATCATCAACGTATCTTTTAAAAAACGGTAACGAAAAACTCAATTTATCAATGGCCAAATTCTGAACTTCCACCATTACTATGTCGGATGTTATTGGTGCCAAATTATCCCCCATACCCAGTCCGAAGATCTGCCTGAAAAATGTATTATTGAATGCAAAATAACTATTTTCGATGCACAATGTAAACAGCTGTAAAAATTCGTCAACAGATAAAGTTGTATGAGGTTCAATTTTTCCCCAATTTTTTTCGATTGTTGCCACTGCCAAGTCGAGTGGAACATTTGTGTAGAGTGAGACCAATTGTTTCATACATCGGAATCCCATTATACAACCTTAGTAAATATTTAGCCCAACTTTTAAACCATGCCTTCGAGAAAGATGATAGATACACAAGAAATTCCTTCGAGTTAGTAGAATATTTAAAAACTGTCACAATTCCAGACAACTACACACTTATTTCACTAGATGTAGTCTCACTCTACACAAATGTTCCTCTTGACTTGGCAGTGGCAACAATCGAAAAAAATTGGGGAAAAATTGAACCTCATACAACTTTATCTGTTGACGAATTTTTACAGCTGTTTACATTGTGCATCGAAAATAGTTATTTTGCATTCAATAATACATTTTTCAGGCAGATCTTCGGACTGGGTATGGGGGATAATTTGGCACCAATAACATCCGACATAGTAATGGTGGAAGTTCAGAATTTGGCCATTGATAAATTGAGTTTTTCGTTGCCGTTTTTTAAAAGATACGTTGATGATATTGTCACTTGTATTCCTTTCGATAAAAAGGACGAAATCCTAGAAGCATTCAATAGCATTCATCCTCGCTTGAAATTCACCATTGAATTGGAACCACAGGGTAATTCACTACCATTTCTAGATACTTTGTTGATTAGACGAAATAATGGAATTTTAACAGATTGGTACCAGAAACCGACTTTTTCCGGGAGAATCCTCAATTTTACCTCAAAACATCATATGGCACAGAAAATTAACATAATTAATAATTTAAAACATAGAGCTCTCACACTTTCTGACAATGAATTTCACGGAAAAAACATTCTTAAAATACAGTCAATTCTGGAAAAAAATAACTATCCGACCAAATTCATAAAAAAAATTCTGTACAAGAGAGAACCTGAGCACCACAGACCACAAGAGGAAAAAGAAAACCAAAAATATTACAGGGTAACTTATGTCGAAAATCTAGGAGAGCAAATCAAGAATATATTTACAAAATTAAACATAAAAATTGCATTCAAATCTAACAATACCATTAAGAAACTTTTTACAAAAACTAAGACTGCAACTCCAAAAGAATTACTCAGTAACATCATTTATAAAATATCTTGTAACGACTGTCCAGCCACATATATTGGTCAAACTGGTCGATACCTTAAGGATCGAATTTCTGAACATAAAAGAGACTCCCTTAATATCCTCAATCCTTTAAAAAACACAAAGGAAAATAATTCGGCACTAGCTGAGCATGTAAAAAGTTTTCTCCACTCCTTTAATTACGATCCTGGCTCGGTGGGAATATTAGGTAGGCAAACGAATTTGAAAAGACGGTTATTAGATGAGATGATATCAATAAAACAAGAAAAAAATTCCATTAATAAAAGAAACGACATTGAAAATTTGAATACCGCATATTATTATTTAATTGAAAATCGGGGATGTATAGAAGTTTGTTTTCCAGCCCAGGTGTGTAAGTTGTTATAATAATCCGCGCATACTCCAGAATCATCTAATTGATGACATCAATCTTTTAATGTCCTCCATGCGAGTAGTTGTTGTCCTCTCCAAATTATTAATTTTTGACATCAGAACTATTGACAACGAAACCACACAAAGTGAAAATGTAAGTCGAAAATTCACACTATATTCCGAACCTATTTCCTCATTTATATACTTGTTTGTTTATGTATGTTTGAAATAAGTGTTAAAAAAATATGATTTTAATCCTTTAATTGTAATTTCGAACATCTTAGATTATTGTAGTGTATGTCACTGTATGTTATTCCATTTCAGAGCCCTGATGAAGATTTTAGAATAAAATCGAAACTAGTTGGCCTTTTTTCCAAAAAGATGGTTTTGTGAATTATTTTTGGACCTAGAAACCTGTTAAAAATCCCCGAGTACTTGATAGAATTTTCATAGAAGATTACGTGGTAGCTAGTGCGTACTGTCGGCAATCAACAAGGCATGGTGGCTCAGCCATAATTTTAAAAAATGACGTTCCTTTCATTATAATACAAGAGATAAAAAATCTTTCTGTTGAAAGGGTAACAGAAATGACGGCTATAAGAATAGCAAAAAAAAACCTGATAGTTGTGGTTTTATATAGGCCACCATCCGGAGACTTTGATATTTTTTTATCAATCATAAGCCAGGCACTTGACATATGCCAACAGAGCTATCCTACGGACTGTTTCATGTTCGCTGGGGATTATAACGTGAACTGTCAAGGACGATCAAATGATAGAATTAAACTAATCGAGCTGTTCAAATCTTATAATATGAACTACATGTTTTCGGACTCATCACGTGAAACAAAAAACTCTTCAAGTTGTATCGACAATGTATTCAGCAATATTAACAGTGAAACTTGTAGAGCTATTACATGCGAACCACACATTTCTGACCACTTTGCTCAAATCCTAAAAATTCCGTCGATTCACCAGAAATCCGCAAAGGAAATGTACAAGATGGTAAGACAAATGAATGAGGCAAATGTGCACCGTTTTATACGCGGTATAAAAGAACAACAAAACTGGGCTTTTATGAATGATCAAGACGCGGAGGAGCAGTATAATAATTTTCACGAGAAACTGATAGAACTTTTCCATTCCTCTTTCCCTGAAAAAAAAGTAAAGATAAAAGAACGTAAAAAATATAATTCTACTAAAGAAATCCAAGACTTGAAAAATAAACTAGAAGCTGCTAAAACAATTGTCGAAGTAAAAAATGATGAAAGTAGTAGAGAGACTTATAGGGCATTGAAAAGTTCGCTAAAAAGAACTATAACAGAATCTTTCAAGACGAGAAATTGAAAAAAAATAACTAAGTCAGTCAACAGAATTCAGGCAGTGTGGAGGTTGATAAAACAGCAGACAAATTGTAGCCGTCCAAAAACATCAGATGAAAGGATAACAGCAGATGGAATAAATACTTATTTTACTAACATAGGTAAAGAAATGAAGGAAAAGGTGAAGCCATCACTACAAGCTTCGGTTGGCCTCCTCAAAAACAGTAATTTGAATAATGTGGACTCTATATACCTGTCTCCAGTTACTGAAGATGAGGTTCTCAGCTTGGTGGAAAAAATGAAGAATACCGATTCTATAGACTATTACGGGATGTCTGTCAGGTTATTGAAATCCATAATCCCATATATAAAGTTCCCACTCTGCAAAATTATTAATGACTGTCTCAGTCGAAGTATTTTCCCAGCGAAACTAAAACTAGCAACTGTAACACCTGTTCACAAAAAAGGAGATACTGGCGACCAGATAAACTATAGACCCATCTCAGTGTTACCAGTTATGTCGAAGATTTTCGAGGCAGCGCTGAAGAGGCGTCTTGTGGGGTTTTTGGAAAGAAAATCACTACTTGATACAGCTCAACACGGATTCAGGCAGCATAAATCAACAATAACTGCAATGATAGACGTTCTAAAAACTGTGTTGGAGGCATACAATTGTTCTGAGGAGGTAGAAATGACATCCATAGACTTGAGCAGGGCGTTCGACGGTGTCTGTCATGAAATACTCGTGGAAAAGCTTGATTTTTATGGAGTACGAGGCACAACAAATAAGCAGTTCGAGTCCTATTTAACAGATAGATATCAATCAGTAAAGTGGAATAACTCTAGATCTGATCTGGAAAAAATTTAATGTGGGGTTCCGCAGGGATCTATTCTGGGCCCAATTCTTTTTATATTGTATACAAATGATCTGTTCAGTAATATAACATCTAGTAAAAATTGCAGTTATGCCGATGATACGATTACTCTTAATAAGTCAGAATCTAGAAGAGAACTCCATGAAAAGACAAAAGTCAGTGAAAAAGATGCACAGAGATGGTTCTCAGCGAATGGGTTGCTAATGAATGAGACTAAAACACAGAGGATAGTTTTCACCAACAAGGAAAAAACTGATTCGACGATACTATATTTGGGGTTGGAGTTTGAGCCATCTTTGAGTTGGACTAAACATGTGACCAACCTCTGCAAAAAAATATCGACTTCCATTTTCTTGATCAGAAGGATGAGACAAATAGCAGATGTCAATGTCGCTAAAATGACCTATTATTCAAGTTTCCACAGTCTGATAACATATGGTATTATTCTGTGGGGGCAATCTGCAGAAGCCAAGAAAGTCCTTCTTAAACAGAAGAGTGCTATAAGAGCAATTTACAACATGCAGATAACAGACAGTTGTAGAGAAATTTTCAAAAGGGAGAGGATACTTACAACTACGTCTGTTTTCATTCTCACATGCGTCAAATACGTTCACCAACATCAGGGTAAATTCCCTAAAAACTCGGACTACCACGGTTATAATACACGAGAGAAGCAGAACTTCACTGTCCCGCACTCGAGAATAGGGAAGACCCAGCAAGGTCCAAATTATACTTGCCTTAAATTATACAACAAACTACCAAATTATGTGAAAGAATTAAGCTTACCCGCATTTACCAGGAGCGTGAAAGAGTTGCTTTTAGAAAAGACGATCTATTATCTGAATGAATTTTCCGCCACTTGTCCTCGATCTTCATAATTGTCGTAATATGAGTGTATATTTTTATTGTTTTTTGACAAGTCATATATTTTTAATGGCAAATATTTGTACATGTACATGTTTTCTTACGTGTGTAAATAAATTATTATTATTCTTCATCATCGGTCTCCCACTCTCAGCTTAAGCTGGTATTATTTCTATGAACCAGTGAAAAAACAATTCAGTTCCTCCCACTTGTTCAGGAATTTCCGCACGATGTGACAGGTTTGCAATGCTACAGCCTGTTGTGCATATCCCGCGATCCTCTGGGATAATTTGATCTTTTGGAGATTCCTCCTGAATGATTCCCTTTTGTCAGCTGAAGTTCTCCAGGTGAAGACGTTAAAGAGGGAGTATCTCCATCCAGGAAGTGGTTTGTCCTCGCAATTGTAGACGTAATAAAAAGCTCGCAATACTTCAATATTCATTTCGCGGCTCCACTTGATACGTGCGTTGCGAGCTCCCCTGCGGGCAGTCCTCCTCACGGTGGTCGAGCCAGCAGGTGGAGTGGCATTTCGATCTTCTGCCATGATATCGGTTTCCACTTCTCGTTGCTGGCTTGATATTTTCTCCATTTTCATGGGTTTGCCACCATTTACCCTTGGTGGCCCAGGTAACTCGGGCCGTGGGGACGTCACCCCCCATGTGGCGTAGCAGAAACCAAACCACACCTGCTGGAAGGCAATGGTGATCAATAACATGATATAAATCTTTCCCTTCCGCCTTTATATCAGCCAATTCCATTATGGGAAGAATCTCAAAGCATTCAAGAAGTTTCTAATAAACTTCCATATCTCGATTTGCAGATAGAAATCTTCATAACTGACGAAGTTACAAAGGACCGTTAAATTTGGAAATACCATCAAAAACAGGAATACATTTAATCTTCTAATGCAGATGCTGATGAGATTATGGGAATTCAGATCTGATATTGAGTCGAGAAAATTTATGTCTTCAAAATCCATCAGGATTCAGTTTCATTACACCGTGAGATTTAGGGAGTTTGGGGTTCAGAAGGAGTCTTCAAGTAGGTACCATTCTTCGTGATGAAGGAGAGCAGATGAACCTACTGAACCCTTGAAACCATTTATTGTCATCCCGAATGTCCATAAGTGGCATCCACATTGAAAATTCCAAAATTCTCAAACAAGAAGTAACGAAAACTGAAGTGATTCCAATCAGGTTCAGAGGAATCACGCCAGGATCAACACTGAGGGTACGATGGTTCAATGTATCTCTATTCCATTGATAGATCATTGAATATTATACTTCCTGGGGCTGAGTTCACAAATTTTTCTCCTCATGCAAATTTCCCTCGCGCCACAGACTGGAATATCAGCTTCTAGAATTCAAATTGATTGCGTTGTGAATAGAGAATGAACCCATTCCATAATCCTCATAAAATATTAATGGAAGTCTGTTGTTACAGGTAAGACGCAGCATAATGTTCGATTGGAAATGGAAATCCAACCGGGTAAGGCGAGCTACATTTTTCTCACCGACTGCTGAATAAATTCTGGGCGTGCGATTTATTTTTCAAACAGATCCGAGGGATAAATGTTGGACATCCTATAAGGAAGGCCGAACTTTCTGTTTCGGATAAAACGGAAGTGCTTCCATAATTTCGTTTTCGGCGATTGGAAAGACACTCAATTTTGTTGTTCCGTGAGCATTTTCAGCAGGTTTCTAAAACAGTGGCAACTTTCTGCAAATTCCAGTGAGATACCGATAGTTTCGTTGAAGGAAGTGACGAATATCTGAGAGATTCAGGTCAACAAATTCCACCTCTGACAATCTGGGAGATCACCGGAGTTTGTATTCTTGCGTCGATGCTTTCGGTCTTATTGTGCCTCCTAATAACACCCCAACTCGAATTGGAAAAAACAAGGATTGGAACCTGGGTTGTTTGAACTGGTGACTGGTGGACATCATGATCATTGGAAAAGTGGGGGCATTTTGTGTTGACGATATCCTGCTTAGTCAATTCTTTCGATTTTTTTTGGGATCCAAGATGTAACATAAAAGTGGCAACTTGATTTGGTAGCAATTTTTCATTCATAATGCATGTGTCTATGGCTAAATCGACGAATGCTTTGACTTTAACGTATATTGAAAACCGTCGCATGCACCATTTTGTTTCGATATATCTATCAAGCTTGGTATTAGGCACCATTCGTTTCGCAGTTTGTAAACGATTCACAACTACTAATATTTGAATCCACCCATATAATAATAATAATAATTATATATATAATAATAAACCCGCACGGGTGTGTTGTGGTTTCTGCCATATACCACATGGGGGGTGACGTCCCCACGGCCCGAGTTACCTGGGCCACCAAGGGTAAATGGTGGCGAACCCGCACGGGGGGTACAACTTTGTAGTGTACGGGTGTGACAATCCCGCGGACCCCGGTCACTCTCAACCGATGTCGGAAATATATATACCTAGCCTCGGAGAACAGTCGCTGCCTGGGGGTCGTCAGGGCGCGTCTGGAGTTGGTGCTGGACGTGACAGCATGCGGGACACCAACGGAAGGATGCTGAGAAGGCAGGCGCCTGCCATACAAGAAGCTATGACTTTAGACGAGGAGGACATCGACGAGGAGGGAGTTCAGGTTGTCGGTCGCATAGGGATTCAACGTTCGAAAGAGCAGCCCGTAGTCGGAACCGGCAGCCGAAACAGGACGGCACAAAGGGGACGCCACAAGTGGACGCCCGAGCAACATAGCCTGCTGACAGCGCTATACAGAAGATCTAGACCCGAAAGACGAGGGTACATGAATAGGCTGCATGGTCTGTGGTGCGAAAATTATCCAGACCTTGACTTCATGACGCAGCAAAACCTTAGAGATCAGATCAGTCATCTCAAAAGAAGAGGAATCTTTTGGCGGTCTCAAGAGCAAGAAAGGACGGAACAGCAAGCTGAGGAGCAGGTGACAGATGCTTCGAGCCAACATCAGCAATTGACGATTGACACAGTTGAAGAACAAGCTGCAGCCCTGGTGAGAAATATTGCGGGCCGAACCGGGACTGGTACACGCTCCAACAGGTCAATAACAGAACATGTGAGAGATGTTCCCGAAACAGAACACGGTGAAGAGCAGATGACAGATGCTCCAAACCAACACCATCAAGCAATAGCCCTGGGAGCAAGGCAAAGAACGGAACAAGTGAGAGATGTTCAAGAAATAGAAAACGGTGAAGAGCAGGTGACAGATGCTCCAAACCAAAAACACCAAGCAAAAGTCCTGGGGGCAAGGCCAAGAGTGGAACAAGTGAGAGATGTTCCAGAAATAGAACATGGTGAAGAGCAGGTGACAGATGCTCCCCCAACCAACAACACCAAGCAACAGCCCTGAGGGCAAGGCCAAGAGCGGAACAAGTGAGAGATGTTCCAGAAATAGAACACGCTGAAGAGCAGGTGACAGATGCTCCAGATCAACAGCAACAGAGGCCAAGAACGCTAAGAGATGTTCCGAAGTTGATCGTCAATACAAGGGAAGCATTTGAGGCTGCCGTCAGAAACCCACTGATCAAGGCCACCCGAATAAAAACAAGACATAAGGCTGAAGATCTAGCCGTATTGGATAAAGAAATTCAAAATCATCTTAACGAGACCTGTTCACTAGAAGATGTGGTGGCTGCAGTGAGAGCGGCCGCTTCATTTCTATGTCAACCGAAAAGTACAGCTACGAAGAACGATAAGCATAGGTTAAGGCTCAGTAGGCTTGACATCAAAATAAAATCAATGAGGCAGCAGGCATCTTGGTATCAATGTATCATAGATGTTCTGAGAGGCAAAATTGAGTCAAGCAAGAAAATGAAGGAAATGATTGAGGAGCTTCGTTCCATACATCATAGAGTAGACTTGCCCACAGTCCATCTACTGAAGCAGAAAGCTGTAGATAAAATAAGATCACTTGCTACAGCGCGAAAGAAACTCATAAAAAGGCAAAAATGGATTGAAGATAACAACACCTTCACCGCAGAACCATCGAAACTATTTCAGTACCAACAACAAAAGGCACAGACCCCACCATCACCTCAATAGGTCGAAGAATTTTGGAAAAGCCTGTACGAACAACAAGCAGAAATCAGGGATACTCCAGCACTTCTCAGATTCCAGCGGATGTGTGATCAAAACCAACAGCAGAACGATGAACTTTCTGAAATATCAACTGAAGATATTAGACAAGCCCTTAAGAACAAGAGTGATTTCACGGCACCTGGACTGGACGGTATTCAAAACTACTGGTGGAAGAGTTTTCCAGCTACACATCAACACCTGGCAAGATTATTAAGCGGGATGCTGACTCGCCGTGAGCCAATTCCGCAATGTTTGGTGGAGGGTAGAACAGTGCTGATACCAAAATCAGATGATTTAGGGCAACCCAAGAACTATCGCCCAATCACTTGCCTCAATACACTGTATAAGATCCTCACAAGTGTAATTCAAGATCAAATACTGAGGGTTATTGGACCAGTGTGGAACAGTATCTACGAACAGAGGGGAGCAAAGAAATGAGTGCAAGGATGCAAGGACAACTTGCTCATAGACAAGAGCGTATGTCTAGACGGCAGATACTACAAGCGCGACCTATACACATCATGGTTGGAGTACGCGAAAGCATATGACACCTCGCCGCACGAACTGATAATACGGCTATTAAAAATGCTGAAAGTCAATCCTAACATCATCCACGCGATAGAGAACATCATAGCGCTGTGGAAAACGAAGTTTACCATCCGAGCGGAGGGTCGAACCGTATATACGGGATGGGTGAGATACAGGAGAGGAGTTTTTCAGGGAGATTCGCTTAGCCCGCTATTATTCTGCATAACACTCATACCACTAACAATTGAGTTGAGGGAGAGCAAAATAGGATACAAGGCCGGACCACCAGGCAGAAGGAACCACATGATCTCTCATCTCTTATACGTGGACGACTTGAAGCTCTACGCTCCCTCCGAGTCCGCACTACAGCAACTACTGAATATCGTTTCAGACTACACCTCAGCCATAGGAATGTCATTCGGTTTGGACAAGTGTGCTGTATTTCATCTGCGCAGGAGAAAAGCTGAAGATGCAGGAGAAGCTATTCGACTGGAGGCTGGAATGACTTTTCGACATCTCGAAGACGGAGAAACTTACAAGTTTCTTGGGATGAAACAAAGGGGTGTACTGGAGACAACCCAGATAAAGGATGACCTAACAGCCAGCTACAAAAAGAAGCTGAGAGACATTTGGAAATCATAGCTGTCGGGAAAGAACAAAGTGTCTGCTACAAATATGCTAGCCATCCCGATTCTCACCTACTCTTTCGGAGTGGTGAACTGGACGGTAAACGAACTCCTCGATCTTGATAGGTTAACAAGGAAAACGATGAACATGAATCGTAGCCTACATCCCAACAGTTCAATACAGAGGATATACCTTCCTCGAAGCCAGGGGGGTAGAGGATTGCAATGTTTGGAATATCAACACTATCAACAAACATTGGAAATGGCAGTAAGGATTCTAAGAAGTGAAGATCCACTTCTGAAATTCGTCGCTTAGCATGAAATAGCGTACCATGGAACCTTCCTATTCCGAGCTGCACAAAGGGCCCTGGAGAAGCTCAGCATAACCGGCGTATCGTTCAATCCTGAGCTCGCTGGAACACCGATCTCTCAAGCGGACCAAAGAAGCCTAGCAAGACTGATCCGAAAGTCTCAGTCAGATACATTACTCGAACATCATATGGGTAAGACCTTGCACTCCATATATTTCAGGAGCTTAAAAGACCAGGACCTGTCTGAAGAATTGTATTTCGCCTTTCTGAAGTCAGCTAGCCTTAAGTCAGAGACAGAAGGATTTGTGATGGCGTGTCAAGATGGAGTACTGAATACGAGATGGTATAAAAAGAACATCATGAAAATGGACACCCCAACAACCTGCAGGGCTTGCCATGGGCAACAGGAAACGATTATGCACATCCTTTCCGCCTGCAGAGTCCATGCTCTATCAGGGTATGTAGAGAGACACAACGCGGCACTCCGAATCCTATACTTCCATCTGAGAGCCGCGTATGGGATAGACAAAGAACCGGTGCTACCATATGTGCCTCTGGAGATTGAAGCGGTGGTCCAGAACGATAGAGCTCGCATATGCTGGAACTATCCTGTCTCAACAACACGGCAGATCAATGCTGTTAAGCCAGACATACTTCTGCTGGACAAGGAGTTGAAGGAGATATTTGTCGTGGAATTCTCCTCCCCTGCTGAAAATAATGTTGTGATGAAGGAAGAACAGAAGAGGCAAAAATACAAAGACCTTGTGTTCGAGCTTGGATCTTTATACCCAGGTCATAAAATTAGGATGGTCGTACTTATCATAGGATGTCTCGGTGGAATGAGAGCCAACTGCGTGGATGAACTGAAGATTATCCCGGTCTGCAGATCAGTGGCCGAGGTATTGGCGCAAAGAATGCAGAAAGCAGTGTTGCTCGGGTCACTCCATATCATCAGGTCCCATGAACTCTAGAAGCCACTTGCAGCTCATCTCTTTTGTTAAGGGACGCAGCGAGGGCAGGATGAAGAACTCCTCCATTGAAGTGTGAGGGGTTTTTAGTGAGTAACCACACAAGATCCTGGATTCTCACACTACCGAGAGTGTGGACCCTCTCGGTGCCCATAAAGGGTTTTCCCCTCACACGGACGTTAAAAAAAATAATAATAATAATAATATACCGCACGGGTGTGGTTTGGTTTCTGCCACGCCACATGGGGGGTCTCGTCCCCACGGCCCGAGTTGCCTGGGCCACCAGGGGTGAATGGTGGCGGGCCCATGAACGAGAGGTGGAAGCCGATATCATGGCGGAGGATCGAGATGCCACTCCACCTGCTGGCTCGACCACCGTGAGGAGGACTGCCCGCAGGGGAGCTCGCAACGCACGAGTCCAGTGTAGCCGCGAAATGAATGTTGAAGTGGTGCGAGCTTTTCATTACGTGAACAATTGCGAGGACAAACCACTTCCTGGATGGAGAAGAGAAATCTTCAAGGGATCGAATTATCCCGGAATATCGCGGGATGTGCACAGCAGGCTGTGGATTTGCAAACCTGTTACATCGTGCGGAAATTTCTGAACTAGTGGGAGGAACTGAATTGTTTTTTCACTGGTTCATAGAAGAATAACCAGCTCGAGCTGAGAACGGGAGACCGATGGAGAATAATAATAATAATCTGAATTCACCAAGAGACATCCAGAACTCCAGCTAACGGAAGGGAACATTGCGGATCGTAAAAATGTTATTATACGAAAAGGCAGGAACTAGATGAGATCAAGAGAGAAATGGGCTGCACAATCAATCAAGAACAGATTGTCGGAAGTAAGAATGAAGAACCCACGGAGCCGCTGGAGAGACCAGCAGATACGGCCAGGGACCTGTCTGTCACACGAATCGCTCACCAAGACTCCTCACAATATCGCCAACTGTATGACACCTTCTATAGTAACCTGGCGCAATACGAATCTACTGATCCGCTCAACCGCCCCATCCTACCAAAATTGAACTTCAACTCTACGGCCAAAAATAACATCGAGAGGCTCAACGAAATATTGGCAGAACACCTGAGCACTCAATAGACGTTGGAACAAGTCCACTTATCTCTGTACTGTACTGCTATTACAGTAATCGGGCAAAATGGGCAAGAGATCTACATCCCCAGAACCAGTGAACAGAAAGTTAAAAATCAAACTCCTGCCAGGAAAAGAAGATTAATGCAGGACGTCGATAAACTTCGAGGAAAAGTTGATGTCTTGGATGAGTTCCTGAAGGATATTTAATAAATCGCGTAAAGTATTGAACAAAGTGCGAAAAATGGCCACATCCGCAGGGCTGGACCTGGAATCCCCACGACATAAAGAGTTGATAGTTGATCTGAAAGATCGCTTGAGACAGCTAGCTGAAGCGAAAGGTGCTCGCCTGCGAAGATACAATGAGCTAACAAAGCGAAAACAACAAAACGCTGAATATTTGAGAGACAGAAGGAAGTTCTTCAGAAGTCTTGAAAAGCCATCCAAAATCTCCTCCAATCAGCATGCTGACATCAACAATGACGAATTTCGGCAATATTGGAGTTCGCTATGGTCGGAGAGTGGTCAACTTCAGAGGAATACTAGCTGGTTTACGGACATTGAACATCAGGCCTCAGAAATCGTTGAGATGAAGACTGATCCTTTCACAGTCGAAGAAATTTCCAACATTGTCAAAAACACTAGTAACTGGAAGGCGCCAGGACCCGACCGACTTCACAACTTCTGGGTTAAACAATTTACAGCATGTTTCCCAAGTCTGGCTAGATGTTTTTCGGAGGCACTGGAAGACCCCTTCAAGATACCTACTCTCCTTACTCAAGGCAATACCTATATGCTTCACAAAAGAGGAGATCGCACCAAGCCAGAAAACTACCGACCCATAACGTGTTTGTCGGTGGTGTACAAGCTGTTCACAACCCTTGTGAATAATGCGATATATCGTCACTGTGAAGCCAACAACATTCTGGAAGAAGAACAGAAAGGCTGCTCAAGAGGATCGGCAGGATGCAAACATCAACTCACCATAGACGCTGTAGTGTTAAAGCAAGCCCAAGCGAGAAGAAGGAATTCAAGTCTATGTTATATCGACCATCAGAAGGCCTTCGATACGATGCCCCACGATTGGCTTGTGAAAGTACTGGAGATTTATAAGATCTGCCCGAAAATAAGAGGCGTGCTCCAACATCTAATGAGTACATGGAAAACAAATATTCTTATATATATTCTTATGAAATGGAGCTGTACAGATTTGATTCCAAATATGGCATGTGTCTCGAAAAGGCAACAAGGAACAGATCATTCAAACAAACATATTGATCCATTCCCCGCTCCTAATCTCAGTATTAGCAGAGGAATGTCAAACGGGGCACCATACAGTTCTGCGTATGATGCAAGAGCACAGATAAAAACCTCAGCAAAAACTCTGTCTCCCCGTATAAGTGTAGGGATATATTCTTATAAACAACATCAATGCTGGAACCGTAAAAATATCGAGGGGGATATTTCAGGGAGATGCCCTGTCGCCGACGTGGTTTTGTATAGCACTGAATCCTCTATCTACTCTTCTGAAAAACACCAACATGGGGTACAGACCAGCAATGAGGAATCCGCGAAAACTCGCCCATTTATTGTATATGGATGATCTGAAACTATTCGGCGAGAACCAAAATCAACTTCACTCGCTGATAGATATAGTGCGCTCCTTCAGCAAAGACATTGACATGTCTTTCGGTCTCGACAAATGCGCTATAGTCAACATCAGGAAGGGTAAAATGGAGAACACTCAGGAACATTTTCAGGACATCCACAGTATGTTGCCAGAAGAGACCTACAAGTATCTGGGCATTCCTCAAAATCAACGGATTGACCACACCCGTTTGAAAGCTGAGTTCACTGCGAAATATAAGAACAGGGTAACCAAAGTGCTCAACACCAAGCTGTCTGCTAGAAACCAGATCGATGCCTTGAACTCCTGGGCTACGCCTGCTCTGACCTACACTTTCGGAGTCTTGAAGTGGTCAAATGCTGATCTGAATGAGTTGGACCGACTCACCCGCCGCCTAATGACAAAGTTCCGATGTCTGCACACCGACGCATCGGTGAAAAGGTTTTATCTACCCAGGAGAGATGGTGGACGAGGTCTGTTGAACATCTCTGCAGAACCAAGGAGAAAAACCTGAGGCAGCGACTGCTCGAGTCTGAAGATAGCCTGATGAAATTGGTGACAACAGAGGATAAGGGATACACACCTCTGAACCTACAACACAGAGAAATGACATTCGATATCACCACGAGAAGCGAAGATATAAGTATATGGCGGGAACAAGCTCTGCACGGAAGATTTCCCAAACACCTTGAGGGGGAAAATGTCGATAAATTAGCTTCTTTGTCGTGGTTGAATGCGGGACAATTGTATCCTGAAACTGAGGGATTCCTGACGGCTATCCAAGACCGAGTTATTAGAACTCGCAACTATGAGAAGCACTGTTTGAAGCTGAACGTTGAGGACAAATGCAGGAAGTGCGGCGCAGTTGGCGAGTCTATTGAACATATAATCGCAGGTTGTCGAGTTCTTGCCGACAACGCATATCTGGGCCGACACAACCAAGTGACATAAATTGTTCACCAGCAGTTAGCTCTTAGACATGGTTTTTTGGATACTTGTCCGCCATATTATAAGTATCAAAAATAACGAAGTACGAGAACTTGGCAATTGAGCTGAAGAATATGTGGCAATTGTCGAAAGTCACTATTATACCATTGGTGATTTCGGCTGAGGGAGTCATGTCCAAATCATTCAAGAAAAATCTTCAAAAGATCGAGATATCCCAGAGAATCGCGGGATATGACTAGCAGGCTGTAGCTTTGCAAACCTGTCACAGCGTGCGGAAATTCCTGAATTAGTGGGAGGAACTGAAATGTTTTTTCACTGGTTCATAGAAGTAATATCAGCTCGAAGTGAGACCGGGAGACCGATGATGAAGAATAATAATTATACGCACAGGTGTGGTTTGGTTTCTGCCACGCCACATGGGGGGTGACGTCCCCACGGCCCGAGTTACCTGGGCCACCAAGGGTAAATGGTGGCAAACCCATAAACGAGAAGTAGAAACCGATATCATGGCAGAAGATCGAGATGCCACTCCACCTGCTGGCTCGACCACCGTGAGGAGGACTGCCCGCAGGGGAGCTCGCAACGCACGTATTCAGTGTAGCCGCGAAATGAATATTGAAGTATTGCGAGCTTTTCATTACGTGAACAATTGCGAGGACAAACCACTTCCTGGATGGAGAAGAGAAATCTTCAAGGGATCGAATTATCCCAGAAGATCGCGATGTGCACAGCAGGCTGTGGATTTGCAAACCTATCACATCGTGCGGAAATTTCTGAACTAGTGGGAGGAACTGAAATGTTTTTTCACTGGTTCATAGAAGAATTACCAGCTCAAGCTGGGAACGGGAGACCGATGAAGAATAATAATTAACGCACGGGTGTGGTTTGGTTTCTGCCACGCCACATGGGGGGTGACGTCCCCACGGCCCGAGTTACCTGGGCCACCAAGGGTAAATGGTGGCAAACCCATGAACGAGAAGTGGAAACCGATATCATGGCAGAAGATCGAGATGCCACTCCACCTGCTGGCTCGACCACCGTGAGGAGGACTGCCCGCAGGGGAGCTCGCAACGCACGTATCCAGTGGAGCCGCGAAATGAATATTGAAGTAATGCGAGCTTTTCATTACGTGAACAATTGCGAGGACAAACCACTTCCTGGATGGAGAAGAGAAATCTTCAAGGGATCGAATCATCCCAGAAGATCGCGATGTGCACAGCAGGCTGTGGATTTGCAAACCAGTAAAAATCGTTAAATCCTAAATACATAACAAAAACATTGTAAGTACACTCTTGAAAATATAATACAATATCACGACATGTTAAAAAATTATAACTTTCACAATATTTAAACATTGTTTTTTTCCAAATATTCATCTATAGAATAGTAAGCTTCCGATAACAGAAATTTTTTTAGTTTAAAACTGAATATTTTCTCTGGTGATATATTCCGCAGTTCTCTAGGAAGCCTATTGTAAAGCCTGAGACCTAACGACCCTGGAGCATTCTGGGACTGAGTAAGCCTAGAAAAAGGCACATGAAGGTTATCACCCGAACGGGTCTTGTAGACGGTGAGCTGTTCTCGTTTAGGGAAAGCCGATATATTCCGCCTGATGAAAATGACACTATGGTATATAAAAATCGATGGCAGAGTCAAGAAATTATTTTTAAAGTATGGCTTGCACGATTCCCGACCACCAATCCTGAACATTGTTCGAATAATCCTCTTCTGCATTTTAAAGACCCTGCCGCTATCCGTGCTGTTCCCCTAACACCTAACGCCATAATAAAGTGTCGACTGAACGTGTGAACTATAACAAATGCGCAAAGTCTCCGAGCTCACACAATCTCTCAAGCAACGAATCATGAAATTCTTACTCGCCAGAGACGCACACAACCAGTCAACATGATCCTTCCAGGATAAGTGCATGTCCATGTGCAGCCCAAGAAACTTCACCCCGCCAGACACACGCACAATATCCACTTCGGATCAAGGGAGTAGAATTAGGTACCACACCATTTGGCAGAAACAGGACCACCTCTGTCTTATCGGCGTTCAGAGCAAGACCATTGATCTTGCACCAGGCTGACATACGCTCGAAGCAACCAATACTTTTAATGGCCAGTTCATCGATGGTTTTGGCTTTTATGAGTGCTGAACAATCATCCGCATAAAGTGAGGCCGCCGTGTCCTGCCGCTCCAAGAAGCCAATCAGGTCATTAACAAAGATGGTAAATAATACGGGTCCTAATATGCTGCCCTGAGGAACTCCCGATTCAACAAGACGAGGCTCAGACAGAACTTGCCGGCCGCGCTCGTACAAGCGGACTCTCTGGTATCGGTCGGAAAGATATGACCTCAACCAGTCCAACGGTGGACCTCTTACACCACAATGGTACAGTTTGTCGTACAAGATATTCAAATTGACAGTGTCAAATGCCCGACTCATATCGTAATACATAGCCAAACACTTATTCCTCTTTTCAAAGTTCTCAATCACCTTATCGTAAAGAGCAAGGACTGCGTCCTGCGTACTTTTTCCCTTGCGAAAACCGTATTGGCCCGGTGACAAAACAAAACGGGCGTCTAAAAATGACGAAAGCCGTGATACAAAGGCCCTCTCAAATAATTTTGAGAAAACAGACAATACTGCAACCGGTCGGTAGTTTGAAATCGATTTAGGGTCACCCTTTTTCAATACCCACTTACTGCCTTAAAAATAAACTGCTCCACACGAGTTAGGGATATTGATGATTTTTATTGGATCGATTCAAGTTGTTTTTGTGTTTTAAATGATTTTACAGCAATTTTCTCGAAGATCACATACTTTTAAGAACGATTGAATACGATATCTCCAACTCTTAAGGAGCAGTATATTTGTCATTGGGGCATATCACAAATACAGTTTTTAATTTTATTATTCTTCATCGGTCTCCCGTTCTCAGCTTGAGCTGGTAATTCTTCTATGAACCAGTGAAAAAACATTTCAGTTCCTCCCACTAGTTCAGAATTTTCCGCACGATGTGATAGGTTTGCAAATCCACAGCCTGCTGTGCACATCCCGCGATCTTCTGGGATAATTCGATCCCTTGAAGATTTCTCTTCTCCATCCAGGAAGTGGTTTGTCCTCGCAATCGTTCACGTAATGAAAAGCTCGCATTACTTCAATATTCATTTCGCGGCTCCGCTGGATACGTGCGTTGCGAGCCCCCCTGCGGGCAGTCCTCCTCACGGTGGTCGAGCCAGCAGGTGGAGTGGCATCTCGATCTTCTGCCATGATATCGGTTTCCACTTCTCGTTCATGGGTTTGCCACCATTTACCCTTGGTGGCCCAGGTAACTCGGGCCGTGGGGACGTCACCCCCCATGTGGCGTGGCAGAAACCAAACCACACCCGTGCGTGTAATTTATTATTATTATTCGGTGATTTTTAACAGGTTTCTAGGTCCAAAAATAATTCACAAAACCATCTTTTTGGAAAAAAGGCCAACTAGTTTCGATTTTATTCTAAAATCTTCATCAGGGCTCTGAAATGGAATAACATACACTACAATAATCTAAGATGTTCGAAATTACAATTAAAAGATTAAAATCATATTTTTTCAACACTTATTTTGAACACATACAAACAAACAGGTATATAAATGAGGAAATTGGTTCGGAATATAGTGTGAATTTTCGACTTACGTTCTCACTTTGTGTGGTTTCGTTGTCAACAATTCTGATGTCAAAAATTAATAATTTGGAGAGGACAACAACTGCTCGCATGGAGGACATTAAAAGATTGATGTCATCAATTAGATGATTCTGGAGTATGCGCGGATTATTATAACAACTTACACACCTGGGTTGGAAAACAAACTTCTATACATCCCCGATTTTTCAATTAAATAATAATATGCGGTATTCAAATTTTCTATGTCGTTTCTTTTATTAATGGAATTTTTTTCTTGTTTGATTGATATCATCTCATCTAATAACCGTCTTTTCAAATTTGTTTGCCTACCTAATATTCCAACCGAGCCAGGATCGAAATTAAAGGAGTGGAGAAAACTTTTTACATGCTCAGCTAGTGCCGTATTATTTTCCTTTGTGTTTTTCAAAGGATTGAGGATATTAAGGGAGTCTCTTTTATGTTCAGAAATTCGATCCTTAAGGTATCGACCAGTTTGACCAATATATGTGGCTGGACAGTCGTTACAAGATATTTTATATATGATGTTACTGAGTAATTCTTTTGGAGTTGCAGTCTTAGTTTTTGTAAAAAGTTTCTTAATAGTATTGTTAGATTTGAATGCAATTTTTATGTTTAATTTGGTAAATATATTCTTGATTTGCTCTCCTAGATTTTCAACATAAGTTACCCTGTAATATTTTTGGTTTTCTTTTTCCTCTTGTGGTCTGTGGTGTTCAGGTTCTCTCTTGTACAGAATTTTTTTTATGAATTTGGTCGGATAGTTATTTTTTTCCAGAATTGACTGTATTTTGAGAATGTTTTTTCCGTGAAATTCATTGTCAGAAAGTGTGAGAGCTCTATGTTTTAAATTATTAATTATATTAATTTTCTGTGCCATATGATGTTTTGAGGTAAAATTGAGCATTCTCCCGGAAAAAGTCGGTTTCTGGTACCAATCTGTTAAAATTCCATTATTTCGTCTAATTAACAAAGTATCTAGAAATGGTAGTGAATTACCCTGTGATTCCAATTCAATGGTGAATTTCAAGCGAGGATGAATGCTATTGAATGCTTCCAGGATTTCGTCCTTTTTATCGAACGGAATACAAGTGACAATATCATCAACGTATCTTTTAAAAAACGGTAACGAAAAACTCAATTTATCAATGGCCAAATTCTGAATTTCCACCATTACTATGTCGGATGTTACTGGTGCCAAATTATTCCCCATACCCAGTCCGAATATCTGCCTGAAAAATTTATTATTGAATGCAAAATAACTATTTTCGATGCATAATGTAAACAGCTGTAAAAATTCGTCAACAGATAATGTTGTATGAGGTTCAATTTTTCCCCAATTGTTTTCGATTGTTGCCACTGCCAAGTCAAGTGGAACATTTGTGTAGAGTGAGACTACATCTAGTGAAATAAGTATGTAGTTGTCTGGAATTGTGACAGTTTTTAAATATTCTACTAACTCGAAGGAATTTCTTGTGTATCTATCATCTTTCTCGAAGGCATGGTTTAAAAGTTGGGCTAAATATTTACTAAGGTTGTATAATGGGCTTCCGATGTATGAAACAATTGGTCTTAAAGGGTTATTTATTTTGTGTATTTTAGGTAAGAAATAGATCCTAGGACATAAACCATTAGTGCATTTCAAGAGTTTGTAAGTGCTTTCTCCAATCTTTTTTTCTTTGTATAATTTTGTTATGATTTTATTTAATTTAGATTGAATCTTTTTGGTTGGATCCTCATTAATTTGGCAGTAAGTCGTGTCATCATCCAGAATATCTTAAGCTTTTTTGTCGTATTCTTCTTTAAACAGAGCAACTGTTGTTTTACTTTTATCAGCTTTAGTTATAATAATATTTTCGTTTATTTTAAGAAATTGCTTTGTTTCTTTGATCCATTTTCTCAACATGTTACCTAATTTGTCGTTTTTTTGGTTTTTTGATCTTATGAAGTTGGTGATGGAATTAATCAAGGAATTGCGTGCTAAGTTGGTGTTTTCTTCATCGTTACATGTTGAAAGGATATATTCTACATCGATAATTATTTCCTTTAGAGGTTGTATTGGACTTGAATACGGCAAATTAAATTTATCACCTAAGCTAAGTAAATATCTGATATTTTCTGGGATCTCTATTGTTCGGGCTTTTCCTTATATCAATATAGATAATTGATTGAATTCAAAAACTCGAGCACGTATACAAAAAAGGGTACTTCGGTATCAGTGGACTGATTGACTTACCCAAACTCTCAATGAGGATGGTCCAACGATGTTGTCTTCTTGTGTTGAAAGGGATTTGTAAGGGAAGTGGAAAAATAATGGGGAAAACAGGAAAAGAAGAGAAGATAATTAATCCTTGAGTGCTATCACTCACTACACAATTAATAGTTCGAAATCGACTATATTCACTAATCCACAAATGAAAAGCGGCTTACTAATTGAAAACTTCCGAAAACTATATCGGGAAAACTAACAATTTTGCAAAGCGAAAACTAGCGAAAATCATAAATCCGAACGGCATCAAATCTAAATACGTACTAATTTCATATTTTGCAGGACACATGCTCGATCTGAAAAACGAAACACATGCATAATTATATACAGGGAATCCGCGTAAACATCCTCCCCAACGTTGGTAAGTCGCAGAATTACCAAAAAGAAAAAATGAATTTTGAAAAAATTTAGAAATAGAAAAAAAAAACAAATGAATGACAACTGTCATATAAGAATCTACTCGCAATAATCCTAATTAATAACTATGAAGATAAAATGAATGACATAAGATCATTGCGTCGGTAATGGACACAATTTTAAGATAGGTCGCTTGAATATGCCTTGTGAAGTTTTCACAGAAGCAACCCGAATTATTCCGTCTCTACCTGGAAAAGTCTCTTTTATTATGCCGATGGGCCATTTCAACGGTGGTGTGGATTCATTCATGACTACCACAACAGTGCCAACATTAACAGGATTCGAAGGGGAATTCCATTTTGATTTCGTCTGTAATTGATGTAAATATTCTTGTTTCCATCTGCGCCAATAGCACTGAACAATTCTGTCCAATAATTGTTTGCGGTCAAGTCTATTTATGTTGAGATCCATAACTTCAACTGCGGGAAAATTCTGAAGCGAAGTAAGTGTAAAATGAGCAGGGGTCAATACTGAAGGATCAGAGGGATCATTACTAACGTAACTACAAAGCGGTCTACTATTTAAAAGTGCTTCTATCTCCGTAAGTACTGTGGTAAATTCTTCATATGACAAAACTTGTGTTCCTATAACCTTAAAAAGATGGGTTTTCATACTCTTAACGTTACTTTCCCAGAGGCCACCCATGTGCGGACCTAAAGGGACATTAAATTTCCAATTGATATTATTGCTAAGCAATTCATTTTTGAGTGATTCAGTGTAATTAGAACACCTAATGAAATCATCTAACTCAGATAGATATCTCTTACTTCCTATAAAATTCGTTCCACAATCGGAATACATTGTTTTCACTGGACCTCTGCGACTAATGAATCTCTTTAAAGCATCTAAAAAAGTAGGTGTGGACAAATCAGAAGCCAACTCAAGGTGAATACATTTAGTTGTCATACATACAAATAGGCACACATATGCCTTTTGAGTCTTTACTCATCTATGTCTAGTTAAAGTTATTTGAAAAGGGCCTGCATAATCAACAGCCGTTGAAAGATATGGCTTTATTTGCTCCGTAACTCTTACGGATGGAAGGGGTGCCATAGGAGGATAAGTTGGTTTAGGTTTATTCCTAAAACATACGTTACATGCTCTTACTCTCTGTCGTACTAAATTACGTGATGATAAAATCCAAAATTTGTTCCGTAACAAGGAAGACAGTAAGTGTGCACCAGTATGCAAATATCTTTTATGAAAGTAATCTACCAGAAGGGTACAAAAATGTGATTTCTTAGGGAGAATTATTGGATGTTTGTAGTCATATCCAATTTTAGCGTTGACCAAACGGCCACCCACACGTAGCAAACATTTATCATCTAAAAACGATGAAAGATGACGAAATGAAAATGGTGGTAATCTATCGGCTTTCAAAGTGTTTACTAATTCTTTGAAATGAGTGGTTTGGATTAGCTTTATAAGGTAACGTTCACTCGCCTCTATATCTAAATTGGTGATATCTTTTGAACATGGCAAAAGCTTAACAAATCTCAATACATACACCATGCTGTGAAGCAATTTCGAATACGAAGAAAATCTCGAAATGAATTCAAGAAAAATATTAGGATCTTCTTTAACAAGAACTAATGATACGACATGTTCCTCCGGCAAGTTTTCTATCAAAGGTAGGGTATCAATTGATTCTAACGGCCAGTCTTGTAAGGGTTTATGTAACCAATCTGGTCCTGTCAACCAATTTTTATTGTGTCGTACGAAATCTGAGGGAGTGAGACCGCGAGATACCACATCTGCGATATTCTGTTTTCCACGAATAAAAAACCAATTATGGAGTGGCAAATTAGATTGGATTTTCGAAACCCTATTGGCCACAAAAGTTTTCAATGTATGAGGAGATCTAGATATCCAACCCAAAACTATTTTCGAATCAGAACAAGCAATAACTTTATCAATTTTACAACGTGAAATATAAATTGATTGAATATATTTCAACAATTTTGACAATAGTAGAGAAGCGCTGAGCTCTAATCGGGGGAGTGCTGCTACTTTCAATGGTGAAATTTTGGATTTGGAACAAATTAAGTTAACATGAACATCGTTTCCAGAAACAACACGTAAATATACAACTGCTCCGTAAGAAGTTAAGCAGGCATCACCAAAACCGATTAATGAAATTGAAGAATTCCCAGTTACTCTTAACCACCGCGGAATCTGTATTTCCTTCAACAAAGGCAATTCTTCCTCAAACTGAATCCAGTCATTGGCAAGACAGTTAGGAAGATCTGAATCCCAATTCAACCTGATCGACCATAATTTTCTAATAAATAACTTCGCATATAAAATTACAGGCGCTAGTATACCCAAGGGATCGAAAATTTTACTAATTTGTGAAAGAATGTACCTTTTCGTATACTTTTGAGGAGGTCTATCTCCTAAATTAATGTTAAAAAATAACATGTCCAAATGAGGGTGCCATTGAATTCCCAAAACTTTCATTATGTCATTATGAAAATTGAAGGTGGTTGGTGAACGTTTTTCTGGTGGGATAGAGAGTAAAAATTCTAAAGAATTACTATACCACTTAGTGATTTCAAATCCACCTGATTTAAAAAGTGCAATCATTTCTGAAAAGACATTCCGAGCATTTTCAACATCGTCAATGCTACTAGTTAGATCGTCAATATACATGTCGCGAAGCACTATTTTGGAAGCTTCAGGATAATTCTGGGCTTCATCTAAGGCCAATTGTTGAACAACTCTCAACGCTAAATAGGGAGAACTTTTAATACCGAACGCCACCGTGGTTAATTCATAAATCTCCAAAGCTTGTTCAGGAGAAAAACGCCACAAAATGCGTTGAAACTTCTGATGTTCCCTTGCTACATTGATCTGCCGATACATCTGACAAATATCCGCTATGAAAGCTACTTGAAATAATCGAAAATTTAAGAACATTTTTATAATGTCGACTTGTAGTTTTGGACCGGTGTATAGACAAGAATTTAAAGACAGCATGGACGGAAAAGTCTCCATACTAGCGTCAAACACAACGCGTACAGGTGTCGATACACTGGACGGTTTAAATATGGCATGATGCGGAATAAAATAATAAGGCGAATTTCCTTCGAAATTGAATTGGAATTTATCTAATTCTTGAACTTTTCGTAAATGTCCTTGATCTAAATAATTTGTTATTGTGTCACTATATTGGATTTTGAGATCCTTTGATGAATTGAGTTTTTTCTCTAAGGATAAATATCTTTTCAAAGCCGGTTTGAAAGAATCGTTCAAATTGCTGGGATCAACTTTAAAAGGTAAAAATACTGTGTATCTACCACAAGGCTCTCTTGCGTATGAAGATTGAAAATGCTCCTCACACGTTACATCATCAGGACTAATATGAGGAGTATCAGGTGCTTCCTCGAGTTTGAAGAACTCTCTAACAATTTCTTCTAATTTCAATTCCTCCTTTGAAGTAGAAAATAGAGCGACAGTGTCCGTATTACTAGACTCGAATTTTGAGGAACATGTTCTCATTTTACCAGTTACGACATATCCAAGAGACGTATTCAACGTAATAGGTGAATCTGGCTTGTTAATTAATTTTGAATCATTCAAAACTCTACCGAAAATACTAACTCCCAATATTCCATCTATCTCCGAATTCTTATAAAATTTGCTATCTGCAAGAGGAATTCCATCGAGGAACCTAATATTTTCAAGAGGTACTCCTTTTAGGGGCAAATTCAATGTGAGATCATTGATTACTAACGCATCAAGTATGTATGTTATCGTGGGATCAAAACGTGAGGATATAGTGACATTGTGAACAACGCCCTGTATAGGTTTGGAACAAGATCCAATTCCCACAACATTTATTTCCCTTTTAAATATAGGAAGATCAAGTTGACGACAACATTTCATGCTTATGAAATTGTCCTGGCTACCACTATCAAGGAGCACTCTAATTATTTGATTCTTACCATTGGGTAAGGAAACTGAAACTTCTGCAGTAGGTAACAAAGTTGTGAAATTTTCGTTTTCTCGTGATTGAGCAGAATTCAAAGTCGCGAGATAATTTAAGCTTAAATTTTGGGCGTTCTTTTCTACAGAATTCTTTTCACCGGTGCGATCATTATTTTCTACTGGAAAATGTAGTAATGAGTGATGACGGCTCTTACAGACATTGCAACTATTCTGTGATTGACAGCAAACTACTTTATGCTTTGAACTGAGACAATTTAAACATAATGCATTCTCACGTGCAAGCTTATACCTAGAGTGGGGGTTCAAGCTCAAAAACTTTTGACACCTATTTATTGGATGAGTATTCCTATCACAAATAGGACAAGAGAATGCGACTGGTCTATCAGAAATCGAGGAGCTATGATAGGAGTAACTTATCTTTGGCTTTGTAGAAGCCTTCGATATATTTCCTTGATTAGAATTCCAACCTATATTATGACTATTAGAACCTGACGAAGCAGTTCTACCCAGAATTTTTGCTTGTTGTTTTACAAATGATATCATCTTTTCATATGTCGGAATTTCATTGCAATCTAAATTGCTTTCAAACGTTTTCTGTGTAATGGGATCTAGTTTGGTCAATGATAAATGAACAAGAATAAAGTCCGCAAGATCGGGAATGGGCAATTGCTTCAAAGCGCTAACCGAAACATCAAACTTTTCTAAAAATGAGTTCAAATTTGAAAAAGACTCTGTATGAAGTTGTTTGAATTCCATAATTGACTTCAAATATGATGTGGCCAACAAACGTTCGTCTTGAAATGTATCAACTAAAATATTCCAAATAGTTATAATTGGCGGCTAATGGTGCTACACCTGAACACAAAGTTAGGGCTCTACCCTTAAGCTTTCCCAGCAAATATTGAATTTTACAGGAATCATCTAGATCTTTGTTGTCATGAATGCAACTTTTAAAGTTCTGATAAAAAAACTGGCCACGTCTTGATATCACCTGCGAACTCCACGAGTTCTATTTTTGGAAGTTTTGGTTGAGCTTTGACATTTATTCCCTTTTCTTTTTCAGTAGTGTCAGAATTCGAAGAGGTTTTATGTGCTAACATTTTCGACGCCTCTAAAATATGACAATACATATCCTCTATTGCTTCTACTACTCGATAATTAGGTATATGATCAGGATTAAGTTCAAAACTTAATAAATTAATTTCTTCAACTACTTCTATGATTCGGGTTTTCGAGGATTCTAAATTATTGAGACCAATCCTAAAATACTTTTCTACGTTAGGTTTCTGAAGATCCTGAATATAATTATATGATTTTTGAAGTCTTTGGAATAGCATTTCCTTCTTTGCTTCTAAAACTCTAAGTTTTCGATCCATGTTTTCATTTCCGCTATTGGAACTATCATCTTTATTTTTCGACATTTTACCAATAAGTACTATTTGATATGCGAAAAAAGAGAATAATATAGAAAAGAATGCTATGAAATAATCTAAAAGTGCTAATTAAGTGACCAAAGTGATTGCGTTCGAGACTTTTACAGGGTATGTTGACTTGACTTGACCATAGACAAGATAAACAAGGCCTGAAACTGACAGTTGAGAGTCTGCGCTCTGCGAAAACGACGCTAAGGTATTCTATGACTACTACAATGTGATACTATGCGACTTAAAAACGTTGACGACGGCAAAAAATACAATGCGTGCTACCTGCAAATATGTTTTCCAGAAAACAAACTAAAAAAAAAAGAAATTTACCAACTAATGAATTTTATATTCAACTAAAGGTTCTGAATATCCGGCCCGAAGGACCAAAACTATGTTCGGGCTTTTCCTTATATCAATATAGATAATTGATTGAATTCAAAAACTCGAGCACGTATACAAAAAAGGGTACTTCGGTATCAGTGGACTGATTGACTTACCCAAACTCTCAATGAGGATGGTCCAACGATGTTGTCTTCTTGTGTTGAAAGGGATTTGTAAGGGAAGTGGAAAAATAATGGGGAAAACAGGAAAAGAAGAGAAGATAATTAATCCTTGAGTGCTATCACTCACTACACAATTAATAGTTCGAAATCGACTATATTCACTAATCCACAAATGAAAAGCGGCTTACTAATTGAAAACTTCCGAAAACTATATCGGGAAAACTAACAATTTTGCAAAGCGAAAACTAGCGAAAATCATAAATCCGAACGGCATCAAATCTAAATACGTACTAATTTCATATTTTGCAGGACACATGCTCGATCTGAAAAACGAAACACATGCATAATTATATACAGGGAATCCGCGTAAACATCTATATTTGTTAAATTCACGAACCATCTTTCCTCAATCCTTACATTATCACTAAAATTAAAAGAGGCAGATTTTAATTTAGAAAATTTTTTAATTTGTTTGTTCTTCGTTTTAGAATATTCTTGTCTTGAAAGTATTTCGTTTTTTTTAATAAGTATTCGCATTAAATCTTCAGGCAATTGATTTGTTAATTTAGATTTAAATTCAATAGATTGTCTTCTAAGAACACTCAATTTCCAATGGATGATAGATATCTCTAATTTTAAAATTTTATTTTTGAATGTATTGACAATTACGTTATATTCATCTGAAATGTTTTTATTTTCATGCATAAATAGATAATAATTAATTGAGTGCTGAATATGAATGGGGTAAACACACTGATTCTTACAGTTCAATAGAAATTTCTTGTGGTTCTCAAAATAAGCCAATTTCACTGTTGTTGACTGCCATTTTCTTATCATCTTATTTGTGTCTTGACCGTAATGTCTCCTTATGTTTGCGTAAAAGCCTGCAGTTATGCCATCCATCTCAAGTCTGCAAAGTTACCTCGATATTTAACGATGAATGATGATGAGACCTATGAATAATAATTCGGTGATTTTTAACAGGTTTCTAGGTCCAAAAATAATTCACAAAACCATCTTTTTGGAAAAAAGGCCAACTAGTTTCGATTTTATTCTAAAATCTTCATCAGGGCTCTGAAATGGAATAACATACACTACAATAATCTAAGATGTTCGAAATTACAATTAAAAGATTAAAATCATATTTTTTCAACACTTATTTTGAACACATACAAACAAACAGGTATATAAATGAGGAAATTGGTTCGGAATATAGTGTGAATTTTCGACTTACGTTCTCACTTTGTGTGGTTTCGTTGTCAACAATTCTGATGTCAAAAATTAATAATTTGGAGAGGACAACAACTGCTCGCATGGAGGACATTAAAAGATTGATGTCATCAATTAGATGATTCTGGAGTATGCGCGGATTATTATAACAACTTACACACCTGGGTTGGAAAACAAACTTCTATACATCCCCGATTTTTCAATTAAATAATAATATGCGGTATTCAAATTTTCTATGTCGTTTCTTTTATTAATGGAATTTTTTTCTTGTTTGATTGATATCATCTCATCTAATAACCGTCTTTTCAAATTTGTTTGCCTACCTAATATTCCAACCGAGCCAGGATCGAAATTAAAGGAGTGGAGAAAACTTTTTACATGCTCAGCTAGTGCCGTATTATTTTCCTTTGTGTTTTTCAAAGGATTGAGGATATTAAGGGAGTCTCTTTTATGTTCAGAAATTCGATCCTTAAGGAATCGACCAGTTTGACCAATATATGCGGCTGGACAGTCGTTACAAGATATTTTATATATGATGTTACTGAGTAATTTTTTTCTTTAATCCATCTCAAGTCTGCAAAGTTACCTCGATATTTAACGATGAATGATGATGAGACCTATGAATAATAATTCGGTGATTTTTAACAGGTTTCTAGGTCCAAAAATAATTCACAAAACCATCTTTTTGGAAAAAAGGCCAACTAGTTTCGATTTTATTCTAAAATCTTCATCAGGGCTCTGAAATGGAATAACATACACTACAATAATCTAAGATGTTCGAAATTACAATTAAAAGATTAAAATCATATTACTCAGTAACATCATATATAAAATATCTTGTAACGACTGTCCAGCCACATATATTGGTCAAACTGGTCGATACCTTAAGGATCGAATTTCTGAACATAAAAGAGACTCCCTTAATATCCTCAATCCTTTGAAAAAAACACAAAGGAAAATAATACGGCACTAGCTGAGCATGTAAAAAGTTTTCTCCACTCCTTTAATTTCGATCCTGGCTCGGTTGGAATATTAGGTAGGCAAACAAATTTGAAAAGACGGTTATTAGATGAGATGATATCAATCAAACAAGAAAAAAATTCCATTAATAAAAGAAACGACATAGAAAATTTGAATACCGCATATTATTTTTTAATTGAAAAATCGGGGATGTATAGAAGTTTGTTTTCCAACCCAGGTGTGTAAGTTGTTATAATAATCCGCGCATACTCCAGAATCATCTAATTGATGACATCAATCTTTTAATGTCCTCCATGCGAGCAGTTGTTGTCCTCTCCAAATTATTAATTTTTGACATCAGAATTGTTGACAACGAAACCACACAAAGTGAGAACGTAAGTCGAAAATTCACACTATATTCCGAACCAATTTCCTCATTTATATACCTGTTTGTTTGTATGTGTTCAAAATAAGTGTTGAAAAAATATGATTTTAATCTTTTAATTGTAATTTCGAACATCTTAGATTATTGTAGTGTATGTTATTCCATTTCAGAGCCCTGATGAAGATTTTAGTGAATTATTTTTGGACCTAGAAACCTGTTAAAAATCACCGAATTATTATTCATAGGTCTCATCATCATTCATCGTTAAATATCGAGGTAACTTTGCAGACTTGAGATGGATGGCATAACTGCAGGCTTTTACGCAAACATAAGGAGACATTACGGTCAAGACACAAATAAGATGATAAGAAAATGGCAGTCAACAACAGTGAAATTGGCTAATTTTGAGAACCACAAGAAATTTCTATTGAACTGTAAGAATCAGTGTGTTTACCCCATTCATATTCAGCACTCAATTAATTATTATCTATTTATGCATGAAAATAAAAACATTTCAGATGAATATAACGTAATTGTCAATACATTTAAAAATAAAATTTTAAAATTAGAGATATCTATCATCCATTGGAAATTGAGTGTTCTTAGAAGACAAGCTATTGAATTTAAATCTAAATTAACAAATCAATTGCCTGAAGATTTAATGCGAATACTTATTAAAAAAAAACGAAATACTTTCAAGACAAGAATATTCTAAAACGAAGAACAAACAAATTGAAAAATTTTCTAAATTAAAATCTGCCTCTTTTAATTTTAGTGATAATGTAAGGATTGAGGAAAGATGGTTCGTGAATTTAACAAATATAGAGATCCCAGAAAATATCAGATATTTACTTAGCTTAGGTGATAAATTTAATTTGCCGTATTCAAGTCCAATACAACCTCTAAAGGAAATAATTATCGATGTAGAATATATCCTTTCAACATGTAACGATGAAGAAAACACCAACTTAGCACGCAATTCCTTGATTAATTCCATCACCAACTTCATAAGATCAAAAAACCAAAAAAAACGACAAATTAGGTAACATGTTGAGAAAATGGATCAAAGAAACAAAGCAATTTCTTAAAATATACGAAAATATTATTATAACTAAAGCTGATAAAAGTAAAACAACAGTTGCTCTGTTTAAAGAAGAATACGACAAAAAAGCTTCAGATATTCTGGATGATGACAGGACTTACTGCCAAATTAATGAGGATCCAACCAAAAAGATTCAATCTAAATTAAATAAAATCATAACAAAATTATACAAAGAAAAAAAGATTGGAGAAAGCACTTACAAACTCTTGAAATGCACTAATGGTTTATGTCCTAGGATCTATTTCTTACCTAAAATACACAAAATAAATAACCCTTTAAGACCAATTGTTTCATACATCGGAAGCCCATTATACAACCTTAGTAAATATTTAGCCCAACTTTTAAACCATGCCTTCGAGAAAGATGATAGATACACAAGAAATTCCTTCGAGTTAGTAGAATATTTAAAAACTGTCACAATTCCAGACAACTACATACTTATTTCACTAGATGTAGTCTCACTCTACACAAATGTTCCACTTGACTTGGCAGTGGCAACAATCGAAAACAATTGGGGAAAAATTGAACCTCATACAACATTATCTGTTGACGAATTTTTACAGCTGTTTACATTGTGCATCGAGAATAGTTATTTTGCATTCAATAATAAATTTTTCAGGCAGATATTCGGACTGGGTATGGGGAATAATTTGGCTCCAGTAACATCCGACATAGTAATGGTGGAAATTCAGAATTTGGCCATTGATAAATTGAGTTTTTCGTTACCGTTTTTTAAAAGATAAGTTGATGATATTGTAACTTGTATTCCGTTCGATAAAAAGGACGAAATCCTGGAAGCATTCAATAGCATTCATCCTCGCTTGAAATTCACCATTGAATTGGAATCACAGGGTAATTCAATACCATTTCTAGATACTTTGTTAATTAGACGAAATAATGGAATTTTAACAGATTGGTACCAGAAACCGACTTTTTCCGGGAGAATGCTCAATTTTACCTCAAAACATCATATGGCACAGAAAATTAATATAATTAATAATTTAAAACATAGAGCTCTCACACTTTCTGACAATGAATTTCACGGAAAAAACATTCTCAAAATACAGTCAATTCTGGAAAAAAATAACTATCCGACCAAATTCATAAAAAAAATTCTGTACAAGAGAGAACCTGAACACCACAGACCACAAGAGGAAAAAGAAAACCAAAAATATTACAGGGTAACTTATGTTGAAAATCTAGGAGAGCAAATCAAGAATATATTTACCAAATTAAACATAAAAATTGCATTCAAATCTAACAATACTATTGAGAAACTTTTTACAAAAACTAAGACTGCAACTCCAAAAGAATTACTCAGTAACATCATATATAAAATATCTTGTAACGACTGTCCAGCCACATATATTGGTCAAACTGGTCGATACCTTAAGGATCGAATTTCTGAACATAAAAGAGACTCCCTTAATATCCTCAATCCTTTGAAAAACACAAAGGAAAATAATACGGCACTAGCTGAGCATGTAAAAAGTTTTCTCCACTCCTTTAATTTCGATCCTGGCTCGGTTGGAATATTAGGTAGGCAAACAAATTTGAAAAGACGGTTATTAGATGAGATGATATCAATCAAACAAGAAAAAAATTCCATTAATAAAAGAAACGACATAGAAAATTTGAATACCGCATATTATTATTTAATTGAAAAATCGGGGATGTATAGAAGTTTGTTTTCCAACCCAGGTGTGTAAGTTGTTATAATAATCCGCGCATACTCCAGAATCATCTAATTGATGACATCAATCTTTTAATGTCCTCCATGCGAGCAGTTGTTGTCCTCTCCAAATTATTAATTTTTGACATCAGAATTGTTGACAACGAAACCACACAAAGTGAGAACGTAAGTCGAAAATTCACACTATATTCCGAACCAATTTCCTCATTTATATACCTGTTTGTTTGTATTTTTTCAAAATAAGTGTTGAAAAAATATAATTTTAATCTTTTAATTGTAATTTCGAACATCTTAGATTATTGTAGTGTATGTTATTCCATTTCAGAGCCCTGATGAAGATTTTAGAATAAAATCGAAACTAGTTGGCCTTTTTTCCAAAAAGATGGTTTTGTGAATTATTTTTGGACCTAGAAACCTGTTAAACATCACCGAATTATTATTCATAGGTCTCATCATCATTCATCGTTAAATATCGAGGTAACTTTGCAGACTTGAGATGGATGGCATAACTGCAGGCTTTCACGCAAACATAAGGAGACATTACGGTCAAGACACAAATAAGATGATAAGAAAATGGCAGTCAACAACAGTGAAATTGGCTAATTTTGAGAACCACAAGAAATTTCTATTGAACTGTAAGAATCAGTGTGTTTACCCCATTCATATTCAGCACTCAATTAATTATTATCTATTTATGCATGAAAATAAAAACATTTCAGATGAATATAACGTAATTGTCAATACATTTAAAAATAAAATTTTAAAATTAGAGATATCTATCATCCATTGGAAATTGAGTGTTCTTAGAAGACAAGCTATTGAATTTAAATCTAAATTAACAAATCAATTGCCTGAAGATTTAATGCGAATACTTATTAAAAAAAAACGAAATACTTTCAAGACAAGAATATTCTAAAACGAAGAACAAACAAATTAAAAAATTTTCTAAATTAAAATCTGCCTCTTTTAATTTTAGTGATAATGTAAGGATTGAGGAAAGATGGTTCGTGAATTTAACAAATATAGAGATCCCAGAAAATATCAGATATTTACTTAGCTTAGGTGATAAATTTAATTTGCCGTATTCAAGTCCAATACAACCTCTAAAGGAAATAATTATCGATGTAGAATATATCCTTTCAACATGTAACGATGAAGAAAACACCAACTTAGCACGCAATTCCTTGATTAATTCCATCACCAACTTCATAAGATCAAAAAACCAAAAAAACGACAAATTAGGTAACATGTTGAGAAAATGGATCAAAGAAACAAAGCAATTTCTTAAAATAAACGAAAATATTATTATAACTAAAGCTGATAAAAGTAAAACAACAGTTGCTCTGTTTAAAGAAGAATACGACAAAAAAGCTTCAGATATTCTGGATGATGACACGACTTACTGCCAAATTAATGAGGATCCAACCAAAAAGATTCAATCTAAATTAAATAAAATCATAACAAAATTATACAAAGAAAAAAAGATTGGAGAAAGCACTTACAAACTCTTGAAATGCACTAATGGTTTATGTCCTAGGATCTATTTCTTACCTAAAATACACAAAATAAATAACCCTTTAAGACCAATTGTTTCATACATCGGAAGCCCATTATACAACCTTAGTAAATATTTAGCCCAACTTTTAAACCATGCCTTCGAGAAAGATGATAGATACACAAGAAATTCCTTCGAGTTAGTAGAATATTTAAAAACTGTCACAATTCCAGACAACTACATACTTATTTCACTAGATGTAGTCTCACTCTACACAAATGTTCCACTTGACTTGGCAGTGGCAACAATCGAAAACAATTGGGGAAAAATTGAACCTCATGCAACATTATCTGTTGACGAATTTTTACAGCTGTTTACATTGTGCATCGAAAATAGTTATTTTGCATTCAATAATAAATTTTTCAGGCAGATATTCGGACTGGGTATGGGGAATAATTTGGCACCAGTAACATCCGACATAGTAATGGTGGAAATTCAGAATTTGGCCATTGATAAATTGAGTTTTTCGTTACCGTTTTTTAAAAGATACGTTGATGATATTGTCACTTGTATTCCGTTCGATAAAAAGGACGAAATCCTGGAAGCATTCAATAGCATTCATCCTCGCTTGAAATTCACCATTGAATTGGAATCACAGGGTAATTCACTACCATTTCTAGATACTTTGTTAATTAGACGAAATAATGGAATTTTAACAGATTGGTACCAGAAACCGACTTTTTCCGGGAGAATGCTCAATTTTACCTCAAAACATCATATGGCACAGAAAATTAATATAATTAATAATTTAAAACATAGAGCTCTCACACTTTCTGACAATGAATTTCACGGAAAAAACATTCTCAAAATACAGTCAATTCTGGAAAAAAATAACTATCCGACCAAATTCATAAAAAAAATTCTGTACAAGAGAGAACCTGAACACCACAGACCACAAGAGGAAAAAGAAAACCAAAAATATTACAGGGTAACTTATGTTGAAAATCTAGGAGAGCAAATCAAGAATATATTTACCAAATTAAACATAAAAATTGCATTCAAATCTAACAATACTATTAAGAAACTTTTTACAAAAACTAAGACTGCAACTCCAAAAGAAATACTCAGTAACATCATTCTTTCTATACTATACTAAACTGGTAACTCTGTGGACCGGCCCGAGGGAATCTGTCAAAAAAGTTGGTCCAGAAGAATCTTAATATCGCAGCGAAGCTGCGATACATCGAGGAGATTTTTGTACGGTCGGAAAGAGGAATAATCCATTTATACCTGGGCGAAGTTTCGATTCTCTAGGCAATCTAGAAGTATTTTTAAAAAATTCGCGAAAATCGCGAGAAATTCCGGCAAAATGGGCAATTTTATACTCGATAAAACTTTTTCCACAGATATCCTGGCCGTGATGTAAATATACGTATCGAAAGAGGAAATGTTAATGCTTAATAGCTTGGTATTGATATTTTCCATAATTTCCCCATTTCTTCAGGAAAATTGATCAAAGTTTGACATTTCTCCTGTAAAATCACCCGATCTGCAGTGATCACAGAGAACGATTTGACATTGTAGCTGTCGCTGTCAGAGTTTGACGTAGACCGGCAGAGACAGCCCGGGATTGTTTTGTTTCATTGTTGACATCTGGATAATGGGAATGTATTTTGCGTAACTAATATAAGTAAGCCATGAATTTGGTAGAAAATGAACGATTGGACCTTATTTTACATATTTTTCGCTTTTACTCATGCTGTGAGTTTTGGACATTCATCTGAACATCTCGATTTCATCATTTTCATCTTAACCTCAAATCGACAACAAATTTTTGTTTCTAAACTAAATCAGATAATGGTCAGAATGTTCAGTATATTAGAAGAATTTGAGGTAAGTGTAAATGTATATATGTGGTTATTAGAGGTTTTAACTATGTTTTTTTCCAGATTTTGGTATTTTCGATTTTTTCCAATGTTTTCGTCGCCAGGCATTCCAGGCAAACATAAAGGTTTTTACGAACTTGCTCCCTACGTTGGATGAAAGAGGATTGTGTTATAGCGTTCTTTATTATGATTATTATTGATCTGATGAAAAATTGCTGATAATCTATCTGCAAACGTGCCAACAGGTCAGTATTATGGAGTCTAAATAGGGCGTTCCATGTCTGATAGATTTCAACTGAATTACTTCCCAGATTTTATTTGAAGATTTTTTATACATTCTCAAAAAACAAACCCCATTTCTGAATTATGCAATAGAACGGTCATATTTGTTGAGAGACAATTATGTTTTCACCGAGGTTTTCACATTCTTTTTGTTTTGAATCATTGTTTCCTTTTATTCATTAATCATTCTGATGACAAAATGCTTAACATTGATATGCCAAATCTCAATCTATGAATCTTTCCAGATATTATTTGAAATGGAGAACAATTGTTTTAGTCATCGTCTAAACAGTTTTTAGTGGAAAACTTATTCATTATGTAAGTATCAAGTCTAAAGAGGTGATTTCTTAAATTCAAATTTTTGTTAGTTTTCAGATGAAAACAAGGATGATGGCTTTTCGATATCAATACATATTTTGTTTCTGAAAAGTTGAAAATTGATCGGAAATCATTATGATTCAGTGAAAAAGGGGTAACGGTGATATTGCAGCACTAATAACGTAAGAAGATCATGTATGTTAACACAATACATGGGACATGGATAGTATAGCGGTATAGGCTATGCATATAGGTTGTGAAGTTTGCTATCATCAACGGTGTTCTATCATATCAGGAGGTTTGTATCGCCTAAGGATATAGTGTCCAAGGTTTATATAATGGCTTTTCCAACCTGGGTATATAAAGAATTTTTTCCAGTACTAATAATACGAATTACTTTTTCTATGACTTGTAGAATAATGTTCCGTTCCTAATTCCTTTTGTGCGGTAATCTTATGAAGATACCATTAAGTAATGGCAAATTCCGCTATTACCTTATCTCTTCTTTTCTTATATGTATATGCTTTATATATTATTAGATTAAAGTATTTTTCTTTTATCATATTATCGTTGGAAAAAATTCATATTCGCCAGAATTCATTTCAACACTCACATGCAGAATTGATTACTTCTCGAATAAATAATACTGACTACTGGTGAAAATAATGTTGAATTACTCTTGCAGGGCAGATGTTATTGGATTTATTTTTAATGCATCGCCACTTGAATGATGGGACATTTGTCACCACAGGTTATGCTACTGATATTTTGATGATCCCTGCACTCTAGATGATTGTTCTCTGCAGTATACCTATGGATTAATCCTTCAAGCAAATACAAAGCAAATTTTCATTTACTATACTATATGTATGTATGCATCCTTATATTTCTGAGATTGTTAAATTGCAAATTTTCTTGGTGAATATCTGATTTTGTAGAAACACGAAGGCATAATTTTCACAATAACTTTTTTCTTATACGTCAATATTCATTATTAAATGAATGTAAACGCCTCTTAAAACGACAGATAATACTTGCGAGAATTTTCTGCCAAATTCACTGACCGAAAATTCTCTGCCGTTGCATACTACTTTCGGTAGAATTCTCTGTGAAATTCCATTGTTCCATCGTATATAACGGCAGAGAATTTTTGGTCAGTGAATTTGACAGAAAATTCTTGCGAGAAAGTTCTGTCGTTGCAAGAGGCCTTGAAACACAAGGGCCATTAATTATTTTTCTTCAGTCAATATATATGTCTTTTTCGAATTTATGTATTCCATATTATTTCATTACTGCATATCACACATTCTGAATTTTCTATATTGTCGAAACTTCAAGTAGCATTTCTCCTGTAAAATTTCTGGGAAATTCTTCATTTTGCTATTGGGACATACTGCATTCCTATTTTATGCTCCGAATGTTTCAAATGCAGAGTTCATGTTGAATGTTAAATATGTTGACCACTATCTATTCATATTGATTAACTTGACTTCTTGATGATTGATTTTGGATATGATCATGTATGTATCATCGGTGAAATCTAGGTTTCTGCAATAGCCTCTGAAGCCTTTACAAGATAGGTCTATTTGTATGACTATTACTGCAACCTCACACAAAATATGCAAAAATGTATGATATGAACATCACGGTTTATGAATATACATTTGAACAACTCTTCATGATAACAATGGATATGATAATAAAACTTTTGAGAGATGATTTCTGAAAAATGTTCTGTATGTCATGTGAATTCGTCATTTTTTTTCTCTCATATTATTGAAGCTAATATAGTTGGAATGTGTGTTAGATATAGCAGCTGAAGATTACAAACTTGCATAAACACTCTGAAGAAACAGTAAGCACACAGCGCAGGGGAAGTACACTGATAAATATTTTACAAACCTCCAAGGTTTGTTTCTTATTTTCAAAATCATATAGTTTCTCGAGAAATTTTAATTGATGCCTCAATTCAATACATTTCGGTGATCCGTAGGTCAAATGTATGCAATAAGTAATCATAGTACATTTATAGAATAAAGTACATATACTATATTGATTTCGGTTTATTCTGACTTGAAACATATTTTATTCTCAAAATAACGCTTTCCTTATTCGTCAATTTTCATTATTAAATGAATGTGAAACACAAGAGCAATAAATTATTTTTCTTGAGTCAATATATATGTCTTCTTTCGAATTTATGTATTCCTTATTATTTCATTACTGCATATCATACATTCTGAATTTTCTATATTGTCGAAACTTCACGTAGCATTTCCCCTGTAAAATTCGTATTTCTGGGAAATTCTTCATTTTGCTGTTGAGACATACAGCATTCCTATTTTATGCTACCGAATGTTTCAAATGCAGAGTTCATGTTGAATGTTGAATATGTTGACCACGATCTATTCATATTGATTAACTTGACTTCTTGATGATTGATTTTGGATATGATCATGTATGTATCATCGGTGAAATCTAGGTTTCTGCAATAGCCTCTGAAGCCTTTACAAGATAGGTCTATTTGTATGACTATTACTGCAACCTCACACAAAATATGCCAAAATGTATGATATGAACATCACGGTTTATGAATATACATTTGAACAGCTCTTCATGATAACAATGGATATGATAATAAAACTTTTGAGAGATGATTTCTGAAAAATGTTCAGTATGTCATATGTCTTCGTCATTTTTTCTTCTCTCATATTATTGAAGCTAATATAGTTGGAATGTGTGTTAGATATAGCAGCTGAAGATTACAAACTTGCATAAACACTCTGAAGAAACAGTAAGCACACAGCGCAGGGGAAGTCCACTGATAAATATTTTACAAACCTCCAAGGTTTGTTTCTTATTTTCAAAATCATATAGTTTCTCGAGAAATTTTAATTGATGCCTCAATTCAATACATTTCGGTGATCAGTAGGTCAAATGTATGCAATAAGTAATCATAGTACATTTATAGAATGAAGTACACATACTATATTGATTTCGGTTTATTCTGACTTGAAACATATCGCGTTTTTGCTACATCAGAGTTTATAATGTCGACCGTGCGAGTTGCCATTTTTGCGCCTCCCTACCGAGTATAACACATTTACAAAACAACAGGTGGAACCGAAAGAAGAGCACTTTCAAAACTTCGCTGCTTTTTGTAATGACTGATTGACTGCACTTTAACGAGACCTAACGTTTAAAATAATAATTTGCAACAAGGATAATTCGCAATCCTTGTAAGACCTGATATGATACTGAAAACGGCTCTTATTGATATCGGTTCTGTGGAAAAATTTTTAGCTTATTCATTTCCCTGTTTGACTACTCTGATTCGGCCCTGTACTACAAATGTCTCAAAACTGAATACTTGATATGAATACATTCTTTTCAGGAATATATAGGTCATTGAATGTTCCAAATTTCAATAAATTCTGTCCAGTGTACTGTGACTGCCTTTTTTTCTATCTAATGTGCGGAATCCTACAAACAAATGATATATTTTTTTTGATAAAATTCACACTCTTATGAGCAAAACATGCAATTATTCACAACTTTTTGTTGAATTTACCTACTACGGTGAAATTTGTGTTTCTTTTTGCGAAAAACCATTTTATACTCGAAACCATTATGTCATTACAATGTAACTGACCGATTTACAACGAGATATCCAGTTATATTCCCAAATATTTTTTGTGGCGCGTGGGTCAAAGTCATGTTAAAAAAAAGCACACCAAAAATACTCATGTTTTTTTCGGAAGCAAATAGGCATAGGTATATACAAAACGAGCTTTTATGCCTCATTCAAGGTCAACTATCCTGACATGTTAAGAAAACTTTCTGTGCATATTTATATAATTATTCAGGGAGTTTCCTGATTGAATGTCAATATTTATGGGGGTGATTCTTGGGCCCATTAAAAAAAAACTTCTTATGGACATATGTCCTAAACGTCTTACCTATTGAGATACAGTTTGGTAAAGTTTTCAAAAATAAATCATTTATTATTAATATAGATATTTTGTCATACATGGACTATGAATCAAGAGGCATTTTTCAATGTATCTTTTTTTTTAATTCCTACCAGTGGCGTTCGTACGTAACTTGACCTGCCTATTTTGGCAGACATTGATGGTACGCCACAGATTTTTCCTAAAATTAAATTCATTTTTGAAATTTACAAACATTTCTCACCATAATTGATCACTTGATTTTTTTCAATCCGATGCTTTCGCTGAAAAAATGAAAACTGTTTCTCTGCATTGAAATAAATTACACTATGTTTGTAAGTAAGGAAGAATTGGTTCTAATCGTAGTAGCCTTTGACCAAGAATTGATATTTGGTTGTGATCACTACATGTCTTTGAATATTAATATTTAGATATCAATAATGAATGATTTATTTTTGAATACTTTACCACCCTATCGTATATCAAAAGGAAAGACGTTTAGGACATATGTTCATATGAAGTTTTTTTCTTGAAATGTGCCCAAAAATGACCCTCACGGATATTGACATTAAATTAGGAAACACCCTGTATATACATTTTCATCAAAATATTTCCTCTTCTTATCATCCTGTTCAGCCAACAATCAAATAGTATTGTGTTGATCATTATAGTGTTAATTTTATACAAAAATTTTAATTTATTATTAATAATCGAATGGAACATGTGATGAATGAATGTTGGTTTGACATCGATCCAAATAATGTTTTCTACAATTGGCAATGCTCAACTCTGTAATTATTTCCAATAATAATAAAAAAAATATCTGAAAAATTACTCATGACCATGTTTTATAACACATTTTGAATTGTTTGTGGGAAAATGATTTAACTTTTTATGTTAACATTTTGGTATATTTAGTCTACTTCTTGAGAATAATTTTTTTTTTTCAGAAAAAACAGGAAATTGTTCCCCTCATTTTCATTTCCATTTATTTGCTCATGAATTTCGATTTTTTTCTCTGAATATAACTAATACTTCATCAAATAATGATATCAATGTACCCATTTCTGCGATCTACCTCGCATGCGATCTTTTGGTCTAATTTAACTATTCATGTTTACATTTTCGTATATTTAGTCTACTTCTTGAGGATAATATTTTTTTTTCAGAAAAAACAGGAAATTGTTTCCCTCATTTTCATTTTCCTTTATTTGCTCATGAGTTTCGATTTTTTCTCTGAATATAACTAATACTTCATCAAATAATGATATCAATGTGCCCATTTCTGCGATCTATCTTGCATGCGGTCTTTCTGATATACGAGTATCTCATATGCGAATTCTCTTCAAAGGTAGATCTACTGGCTTACTAGTATATAAAATATCTTGTAACGACTGTCCAGCCACATATATTGGTCAAACTGGTCGATACCTTAAGGATCGAATTTCTGAACATAAAAGAGACTCCCTTAATATCCTCAATCCTTTGAAAAACACAAAGGAAAATAATACGGCACTAGCTGAGCATGTAAAAAGTTTTCTCCACTCCTTTAATTTCGATCCTGGCTCGGTTGGAATATTAGGTAGGCAAACAAATTTGAAAAGACGGTTATTAGATGAGATGATATCAATCAAACAAGAAAAAAATTCCATTAATAAAAGAAACGACATAGAAAATTTGAATACCGCATATTATTATTTAATTGAAAAATCGGGGATGTATAGAAGTTTGTTTTCCAACCCAGGTGTGTAAGTTGTTATAATAATCCGCGCATACTCCAGAATCATCTAATTGATGACATCAATCTTTTAATGTCCTCCATGCGAGCAGTTGTTGTCCTCTCCAAATTATTAATTTTTGACATCAGAATTGTTGACAACGAAACCACACAAAGTGAGAACGTAAGTCGAAAATTCACACTATATTCCGAACCAATTTCCTCATTTATATACCTGTTTGTTTGTATGTGTTCAAAATAAGTGTTGAAAAAATATGATTTCAATCTTTTAATTGTAATTTCGAACATCTTAGATTATTGTAGTGTATGTTATTCCATTTCAGAGCCCTGATGAAGATTTTAGAATAAAATCGGAACTAGTTGGCCTTTTTTCCAAAAAGATGGTTTTGTGAATTATTTTTGGACCTAGAAACCTGTTAAAAATCACCGAATTATTATTCATAGGTCTCATCATCATTCATCATTATTATTATTATTATTATTAAAATGAAGTGGTGTTTTCATGGCACTTGTAGTGTTTTTTTGTGAAAAATCGACATTTTGAGCTTCAAAACAACCATGACTGTGGCTTCCTTCCTCCAATCCACTGACACAGAAATCTTTAATCAAGATGTCGATTTTTCACAAAAAAACACTACAAGTGCCATGAAAACACCACTTTATTTTCAAATACTTAGTTAAGAATATTTCGAGAACTAATGCATAAAATGAAAAAACAATTACTGTGCTGAAATCAGTATAAAAATACCTTTCAAATGAGGTATCACTAACCCCATCTTCCCTATTCAAAAATTGGGGGTGGGGGTTGTAGCAGCAAGGGTTGAAGCGCTATGCGTCCGTAACCTACATCTTAAGTTGTCCCCCTCGAAACAGAAATCGACCTGTCCGAGCATTTCTATCGAAAAAAATTATTTCGTCTGTAATCTCGTCTGTTTCGTTTTCAAATGGCAACCCTGTATAGGCCAGACAGGAAGAACTTTCACAAAGAGGTTCAAAGAACACCAGGCGTCATTCAAACATCGTAAAGATAATTCCAATTTCGCGAACCATTTTTTACAAACAAATCATGCCTTTCCACAATTGGATAGTCTCGAAATCCTACACCTCGTCCCGAAAGGCAAAAAAATGGACATCTTGGAATCGGTAGAAATCCTCAAACATCTAAATAGCCCTACAATAAAACTATTAAACGAGCAGACGGACCTATGGAATTCCCCGCTTTTGGGAGTTCTGGACGACCCGAAGCCTCTCCGCCATATAAAAGTACCTGACACAACCTGAAATACACCAGTTTGAAAATGTAGTAAAACTACGAAACTCGAGTCACTATTAACTCTGTATTTGATAAATTAAGTGATAGAAAACAAAGTAAATTTATTTTAATTATTCCTCAATTTTATTTGATTGAAGTATATTTAAAATTTGATTTTTGAAAAAACAAATGAAACCTGTATTCATCAGGCTCTGAAGGACCATGTGTGGCGTTTGAGGGTAAAGAAAATTTAAAAAAATACACGAAGGTAGCGATTAACTTCAACCTCCTTCGATAACAAGTGGAGAGAGAATTATACGTTAAAAAGTGAACATAGGCGAGTTATTAACGATGTTGTGCGGTCTATGCGATGACCATTTAATATCTATACTAATATTATAAAGAGGAAATATTTGTATTTTTGTTTGTTTGATACGAATAGGCTCAAAAACTACTAGACCGATTTCAGAAATTCTTTCACCCTTAGAAAGCTACATTATCCCTGAGTGACATAGGCTATACTTTTCACCCGAAAAGATAAGGATACCTACTATTACTTCAATAATTACAAAAAAAATCAGCCATTATCAGCTATTTTCACATGCGCTGCAAAAACCTTATGACTTACGTGGATACAATGTATGACGGAAATGTACCTCTTGAATAGTTCTACAAAAAAGTCCGCAATAGCATATATCTCTCAAGATTTACTTGCTATTGCCTGTTCATGGTAATCAGATGTTTTCCAAAATTATGCACTATTTGAGAGTGTGTTTTTATGAATTGGGTATTGATCCTCATCCAACCTTATACGTTATTTATCCCAAGTATTTAATTAATTGCCCTTCACATCATACAATTACAACGAGTACATCAAAAGATATGGCAGGTTGAAGTGTTGAAGGTGAAACCGCCGCGTGAAACAAATTTCTCACCGGGCGAAGCTGGGACGGGCTGCTTGTCATAAATAAAATGAAAAAGTGAATGGCCTAAGAGAAAGCGTCCTTACCCTGATTGTGTTCCTCGATGTCGTAGAGGGCCCTCTACGCTGCTCCTGGCGGCGACAAGGCGAATAATAATAATAATAATTACGCACGGGTGTGGTTTGGGTTCTGCCATGCCACATGGGGGGTGACGTCCCCACGGCCCGAGTTACCTGGGCCACCAAGGGTAAATGGTGGCAAACCCATGGAAATGGAGACCATATTGAGTCTCGGAAAGGAGTCGCTGCCTGGGGAGCGCCAGGGCATGTCCGGAGCCGACGCTGGACATGACAGCATGCGATCCGTCGGTGGCAAGGTGCTGAGGAAGCGGGCCCCTGTCATTCAACAAAATACAGCTCCAGCAGAACATCGGGAAGTGGAATCCCAAAGCATGGCAGAAGATCAAAATGCCACTCCACCTGCTGGCTCGACCACCGTGAGGAGGACTGCCCGCAGAGGAGCTCGCAACGCACGTATCAAGTGGAGCCGCGAAATGAATATTGAAGTAATGCGAGCTTTCTATTACGTGAACAATTGCGATGACAAACCACTTCCTGGATGGAGATACTCCCTCTATACCGAGTTCACCAAGAGGCATCCAGAACTTCAGTTAACAGAAGGGAACATTGCGGATCGTAAAAATGTTATCATACGAAAAAACTACTTGACAGGACAGGAACTGGATGAGATCAAAAGAGAAATGGGCTATACAATCAATCAATATCAGATTGTCGGAAATCATAATGAAGAACCTAGCCAGCCGCTGGAGAGACCAGCAGAGACGGCAAGAGAACTGCCTGTCACCAGAACTGCCCACAATATCGCCAACTGTATGACACCTTCTTTAGTAACCTGGCGCAATACGAAGCTACTGATCCGCTCAACCGCCCCATCCTTCCAAAATTGAAGTTCAACTCTACGGCCAAAAATAACATCGAGTGGCTCAACGAAATATTGGCAGAACACCTCAGCACTCAATGGACGCTGGAACAAGTCCACTTATCCCTGTACTGTGCCGCCATTACAGTAATCGGACAAAATGGGCAAAAGATCTACATCCCCAGAACCAGTGAACAGAACGTTAAAAATGAAACTCCGGCCTGGAAAAAAAGATTGATGCAGGACGTCGATAAACTTCGAGGAAAAGTTGATGTCTTGGATGAGTTCCTGAAAGATAATAAATCGCGTAAAGTTTTAAAAAAAAGTGCGAAAAATGGCCACATCCGCAGGGCTGGACCTGGAATCTCCACGACATAGAGAGTTGATAGTTGACCTGAAAGATCGCTTGAGGCAACAAGCTAAAGCGAAAGGTGCACGCCTACGAAGATACAACGAGTTATCGAAGCGAAAACAACAAAACGCTGAATATGTGAGAGACAGAAAGAAGTTCTTCAGAAGTCTTGGAAAACCATCCGAAATCACGTCCAATCAGCATACTGACATCAGCAATGACGAATTTCGGCAATATTGGAGTTCTTTATGGTCGGAGAGTGGTCAATTTAAGAGAAATACTAGCTGGCTGAGGGACATCGAACACCATGCATCCGAAATCGTTGAAATGAGGACTGATATTTTCACAGTCGAGGAAATTTCCAACATTATCAAAAACACTAGTAACTGGAAAGCGCCAGGACCCGATCGACTTCAGAACTTCTGGGTTAAACAGTTTCCAGCATGTTTCCCAAGTTTGGCTAGATGTTTTTCAGAGGCGCTAGAAGACCCCTTCAAAATACCAGCTTTCCTCACTCAAGGCAATACCTACATGCTCCACAAAAAAGGAGACCGCAACAATCCAGAAAACTACAGACCAATAACGTGTTTGTCAGTGCTGTACAAGCTGTTCACGTCGCTTGTAAATAATGCGATATATCGTCATTGTGAAGCAAATAATATTCTTGAAGAAGAACAGAAGGGCTGCTCTCGAGGATCTGCAGGATGCAAACATCAACTCACCATAGACGCTGTAGTGCTAAAGCAAGCCCAAGCGAGAAGGAGGAATTTAAGCATTGTTATATAGACTATCAGAAGGCCTTCGATACGGTGCCCCACGATTGGCTTGTGAAAGTACTGGAGATTTATAAGATCTGCCCGAAAATAAAAGCCGTGCTCCAACATCTTATGAGTACATGGAGAACGAATATTCTGATAAATAACATCAATGCTGGAACCGTAAGAATATCGAGGGGGATATTTCAGGGAGATGCCCTGTCACCGATGTGGTTTTGTATGGCACTGAATCCTCTGTCTACTCTTTTGAAGAACACTAACATAGGGTACAGGCCAGCAATGAGGAATCCGCGAAAACTGTCCCATTTATTGTATATAGATGACTTGAAACTATTCGGCGAGAACCAAAAACAACTTCACTCGCTGATAGATATAGTGAGCTCCTTCAGCAAAGACATTGACATGTCTTTTGGCCTCGATAAATGCGCCATAGTCAACATCAGGAAGGGTAAAATGGAGAACACCCAGGAACAATTTCAGGACATCCACAGTATGTTGCCAGAAGAGACCTACAAGTATCTGGGTATTCCTCAAAATCAACGGATTGACCACACCCGTTTGAAGGCTGAGTTCAATGTGAAATATAAAAGCCGGGTGACCAAGGTTCTCAACACCAAGCTGTCTGTCAAAAACCAGATCGATGCCTTGAACTCATGGGCTACGCCTGCTCTGACCTACACTTTCGGAGTCTTGAAGTGGTCAGATGCTGATCTGAATGAGTTAGACCGACTCACCCGTCGCCTAATGACAAAGTTCTGATGTCTGCACACCAATGCATCGGTGGAAAGGCTTTATCTACCCAGAAGAGATGGCGGACGAGGTCTGTTGAACATCTATAAACTCTGCAGAACCCAGGAGAAAAACTTGAGGCAGCGACTGCTCGAGTCTGAAGATAGCCTAATGAAATTGGTGACAACAGAGGATAAGGGATACACACCTCTGAACCTACAACACAGAGAACTGACATTCGATATCACCACCAGAAGCGAAGATAAAAGTATATGGCGAGAACAAGCTCTGCATGGTAGATTCCCCAAACACCTTGAAGGGGAAAATGTCGATAAATTAGCTTCCTTGTCGTGGTTGAATGCGGGACAATTGTATCCTGAAACTGAGGGATTCCTGACGGCTATCCAAGACCGAGTCATAAGAACTCGCAACTATGAGAAGCACTGTTTGAAGCTGAACGTGGAGGACAAATGCAGGAAGTGCGGCGCAGTTGGCGAGTCTATCGAACATATAATAGCAGGTTGTCGAGTTCTTGCCGACAACGCATATCTGGGCCGACACAACCAAGTGGCAAAAATTGTTCACCAGCAGTTAGCTCTTAGACATGGTTTTTTGGATACTTGTCCGCCATATTATAAGTATCAACCTGCAGCAGTGTTGGAGACGGACACAGCGGTTCTCTATTGGGACAGACCGATAACAACAGATAGATCAGTGGACTACAATAGACCGGACCTTGTATTCATTGAGAAGGATCAGAAGTATGGGGTGATAATTGATGTGGCAGTACCATTGACTCATAACATCGGAAGAACGGAGTCGGAAAAAATAACGAAGTACGAGAACTTCGCAATAGAGCTGAAGAATATGTGGCAATTATCGAAAGTCACTATTATACCGTTGGTGATTTCGGCTGAGGGAGTCATGTCCAAATCATTTAAGAAAAACCTTCAAAAGATCGAGATATCCCAGAGGATCGCGGGATATGCACAGCAGGCTGTAGCTTTGCAAACCTGTCACATCGTGCGGAAATTTCTGAACTAGTGGGAGGAACTGAAATGTTTTTTCACTGGTTCATAGAAGTAATACCAGCTCGAGCTGAGACCGGGAGACCGATGATGAAGAATAATAATAATAAATCGACTTTATTTCAATTAACCAATGTACACAGTACAGATACATCCACAGATGAGATGTTAGACGAACCAAGACGAGGTGAAGTTTAGTCCCAGACTACTCTTACACTCAACCCCGTTTGGTTGTCTCTTCTTAAGACTATACAATTATAATGTAAGAGAAAAAAAACAGTTTCAAAGATGAGGTGAAAAAGTACATCGATTTTACACACATATATAAACATCTAACAGTAAATCCACATAATCAGAAAGGAAATCAAACAAATACTGAGGGAAAAAAACAAAAAAAAAAACAACATTAACCGTCCTGTGCAAGAAAAAGTGGGCACCTCATTCGACGCTTAAATTGGGGATAAGTAAGAGCTAAAAAATCACTGTTCACACTGTTCAAAAATTTCACAGCATTATAAGAAAAGCACCTCTGAAATTTAGCAGTACGATGCTCCGGAACAGTGAAAGAGAAAGGGCGTCTTATGTTAACCGAATGCACTGAACTTCTAGGAACAAGCCTTCCACAAAGAGCCACACAGTTTCGAGTCATAAGGAGTCTATAAACGAAGCAGCGGAAGTGGAGCAACCTTCTATTATTCATCCTCGACCAACCCAACTCACGAATCTTCTGAGAAACATGATCATACTTTCTTAAACCAAATATAAAGCGGCAGCACCAATTCTGAACTAGCTGAATGCGGTTACCAACATAAGCACTAATGCAAGGTCCATAAACTATATCGCAGTAGTCAAACAAGGGAATAATTACAGACTCGGCCAGGGACTTTCTCATGCTGAAAGTCAAGAAACGACGACAACCATAAACGAGCCTCAGACGGTAAAACGCAGATTTCAAAATACCTGCTACATGACAAGAAAAATCAAGTTTACAATCAAAAGTGACACCAAGGTTCCTCACGGTATCACACAAGGTGAGAGGCTGACCACCAATGCACAGCTGTAGGTTCAACTCCAATTTAATGATTTTTCTGTCTGCCTTACCCAAACAATATATATTATTTATTTGATGCCTGTTCAATACGAAATCCAGATGGTTCTCAAAGAAGCCCACAACGGTATCAGAGAGCTCAGAATGGTCTCTCGAAACTTCGTCAGTCACCTCAAGACCGGATATCACCAAGTTGTTCTTCCTATTTCTCTTCTCCTGAATCTCCACCGCTCCCTTCAGCCTCGAATTCTCCTCCTCCAACCACGCAATCCGGCTCCTGGCCTCACTCAAATCATTAGTTAATTTCCCGATAACGGAATCAAAGTGACTCTTGATATCTTCACGTGAATCACGAATAGCTTTATGCAAAATTTCCAGATCACTAGCAGACATTCTATGATTTCACAGACCCACCGTGTGTCACAACCCTTAGACAACAATCTTCGGGTATTGGTAAATGTTCTGGCACAATCACTTGTACGAAATATATATTCACATATATAATATTCACGGCGTTTTAAGAATGGAAATATCCTAAAAGGTAGCGTTGAAATATCTAAAAATCAAAAGAGGCAAAATGGCGTAACACACTTCACAGCGGTCTATATACGAGTTAAAAATTCGTCGATCTAAAAGACATTATAATCCCTTGAACTACATAGATGAAGTTGGATATTCCATCATACTAAAATTATTAAACAATAATTAGATTTTTATCAATTTGTTTTATGCTCGAATCCCGCAACTGTTAACTATTATGTGGCTAAACAGGAATACAAAACATAGAATTGTAATAAATCGAAATGTTGCGGTTAACCAATATCGACTTCTGAAAAATTATATTCGTTGCTCCGAAAGTTACTTTGTAAGTGAAGTGGTTTTGTTGTTTTCCTTTTTTATATATATCCATCATCCTTAGGATTACCTGCTAGAAGGAGAAAGGTCAGGTAATTTTGCGTATGCTATGCTTATTTGGGTCTTGTTAGAAAGCTGCATGTAACGCCAAAAAAGATTAGAGTCCAGAATCCTGAAATCTCCCCAAGTTTTCGGTACTTCGAGTCATGCTATTTCAATAAATTCCCAAGTTTTCGGTACTCCGCTCTCCCGTCGTATATCAAAGGGGGTGTTTATTTTACATAATTGGGTACTTAAAACGAACGAAAAAGTAAGCAAAGTACTTTTGACCTTAAAACAACAGTATGAAATCGAATAACGAGTTAAATGTTCCCATAAAATGCAAAAGAGCATTCAACTTCATCGTGAAATCGATCCCAATATTTTTTTCGAATCTCACCATGAATGTTTATGCAGATTAATTATTGGGGAACTTTCCATTAGATGGTGACATTGACAATTTTCACGATTCATTGAAATACTACAGTATATTTTTATACGAAAATGAAAGATTTCCAAAGCACTCATTCAGATTTTATCTTAGAAGCCACGACTCCAATATTTTTCCTCGCGTCGAGTGATAATATCAATAGCAGTAAAGAGGGCTCGATTTTGTCAAATTTCTTAGTATTCTACCAGATGTCGAGGTTGAATCACGTCCAACAGCTTTTCTATGGGAAGGAACTATCTTCTCCTTAAACAATGCCAAAACCATAATAAACGCGCGGACGTCGGGTCAGCTCTTCAAATAATGAAACAATCAATTATTCTATTTATAAATATAATAACTGCTAACCAATATCAGTTTATACACTTTATACAAATTTTCACAAAAACTAACAAAATCAAAGAAAACTCTTTTTGATAGAAAGAGATAATATTATTATTGAATGAGAACCATCAGCACTTATATCAAACTTAAGACATGAAAAGATAAAATTCATTACATACAATGAAGATTAGGACAATACGAAATCATATTTTACACATTTATTAAAGCAAATATATTCAAAGCTGACATTTTTTTTTGATAATTGCCATTCAGTTGATCCAATAGGGGTGTTTCCTATACTACATACGTTCTCGAAAGTTATACTTTCAAATTGTGTTGATTTATTTCATCTAAAGATTCGTTCGAATTATCTGATCCAGAGCTCATTGTACCTGAAAATAACGACCGTTAAAAAAACATCAAGTCCTATGCAGGGGGCGTGCAACTATCTCTTATATTTTATATGACTTCGTGCAAAACTAGAGCCACCTAGTGCGTAATGTATCAAAGCCAGATTTCTGTGATTGGGATTACTTCGAGGAGTTATGTCAGGAATGGAAAGAAGGAAAAAATATATAATATCCATAAATTCTTCAGAAATGGCTCCAAGTAAATGTTTTGTTCGGTGATGGCCTAATGTTGAAATTGCTTATAACTATGTGGACAAGTATATCTAGAGACCACCTGGAACTGTAAGTAAGTCCTCATTTGACAGAACCTATTAGGGTCCTAATCTAATATTTCTATGCTTAGTAAATTCAATGAGTTCATCATATAATAAACACAATTTGTGTCAATTGTCAAGATTGTTTATTTGCTATTAAGAAAAAGAAGATTTTTTAGAAAAATATTTTTTCTCAAAATTCTCCGAGTTTCAACATTTGACGATATTGACAGGACTTGATGGAGAATTTGGCCCAATTGGAGAAGGAAACATGTCAAAAAAAGTTATGTATTCTCGAAAACTTGTCGACTGATAGATAACCTTATGCATAAATCTCAATAGAAGTACATATTATTATGAAATCCTGCGAATATTTGAGAATAACCTTATTATTCGAGATCTTCAATTGAGTCAAATTCTCCATCGTGACCTGTTCATAATCGGAGAATCCTCACCAATAAAGCATCTTTCTGAAAGAATTCTTCCATTATCAATAAACTTCATAGATGATATGAAATAAATAATTTATAATTACGATGAAGATTTTATCCCATCAAAAACATTCTGTAAAAACTAGCCAATTCTCGATGGAGCTGCTTGTTTATCTATATATATATATATATATATATATATATATGTTAGCAATGTGAATTTTGAATCCCCTATAAATTGATAGAAAATGCTAAGACCATAGCGTAGGCCAAATGTCAAAACACTCTGTGATCTGAAGCGATGGTTTTCGATGATCTCGTTACCACGCTCCCTCCCTGTCTAACAACATGGCGGCATCCTAGACACAGACGCGTGTTAGTAAACACTGTAAACACAACATAACCTGCCATTTTGTATAAAGCCCACGAATAATCTGTGAACTGTGAAATAAACAACAAGTTGAACCACCCAGAGTATTTTATTATCTTACATCAGAAGTGGGATAGATTCTTTTTTTTAACACAAAAAAGAATTAGAACCTGAATTCTACGAGTTTCAACGAGTTCTTTGTGCAAACGAATTCATCCAAAATGGATCAACAACATCAAGAGAATGCTGCCCAAGTCGAACCAATGACGATGATTCAGATGATGGAAATCCAAGCTAAACTGCAGATGAAAATGATGGAATTTATGGCGAACATGGCAAGTGGAAGCTCGAGTTCAACTAACAACGACGCTCAAAACCATGTGGATTTCATGCAGTACGATCCCGACGATTCACCGTTTACAACGAAAGAATGGCTTGAAGAAGTGAACCGTATTAAATTTGAAACAGGTATGTGTGAAACACTAGTCGTATTAAAAGCTGGTAAAAGTTTGAAAGGGCGTGCTTCGAAATTCTATGTTAATTGGAAGCCTTTAAATAGAAATTGGACTACTTTTTGTAATGATTTGGAAATCGCATTTCCTTTAAAAGGAACCCCTGCCACAAGACTTTTATCCTGCATGGCAATAAAAAGTTCAGAATTTAAATTTTTAGTAGAGTATGGTCAAGCTAAACTAAATTCACTTAAAAAATTCTATAACGGATTTCCATGGGACATTATTTTAAGTCTAGTTTCACATGATATTGTCAATGCTGAAGTCAAAAATAGAGTTGAGATACAATCGCCAAAAGACGAATCAGAACTTCTTAAATTATTGTCATCATTTGATAGTGATTCGTCAGCACCATTAACACACCTATCAGATATTAACAGATTAAGACCACACCAAGGAAAGAATGAAAAATTTCATTTAAAATGCAGAAACTGTGATAAAGTTGGTCACAAAGCCATTGACTGCAGATTAACGAAAAAACGTGCATCAGATTTAGAACAACCATACTGTAATTTTTGTAAAAGAGATGGGCATTCTGAAAATTTTTGTTCGTATAAAAACAAACAATCTGGACCATCCAATAAACGTTGAATTTAAAACATTAGGAAAAGCAAGCATCCTATTTTTCAAGTGTGAATTAGCAATAGAAATTGAATTCAATATAGTTACAGATAGAATTATTCCACATAAAGGATATTGATGCTTTGATCGGATTAGATATACTCAAAGAAGGGGATATTCAACTTGAAATTAATAAAGATTGTGTTGATTTTGTGACTTCCTTCAGAAAATCTCCTAAAACGTTCACTTTTGTTTGTAAAGATTTAGAATTAGACTTGTCAGGATTGGACGAACAGTTCCAAACACATTACAGCATTTATTACACCTGATGGATTGTACGAATACAATAATTCTCCTTCATGTTATCAGTCAGCAATTGATAAGGCTCTCCGAGATTATAAAGAGAAAATTGCACTAGTTTATGTTGATGATATTCTTTGTCCATGTGAAAATATTCAAGGACTTGTTAATTTAAATCAAATTATTGATAGGCTGTCAAGTGTGGCTTCACACTTTATTATCAAAAATGTGAATTCTTCAAAACGTCAATAGAATTTTTAGGAGTATTAATTGAATGCGGTTTGATTAAACCCAGTCCACGAGAAATAGAAGCATGTCGATTATATGAGTAGGAATTTGCCTTGCGAGAACAAAATACTGGTGCTCAAATCTGTTACAGGTACTCCTCAATCTATTGGTGAATGGCAAAAAGTCGACCCATTTTGCATGGAGATCTTAAGTAGAAATCTACATGAGGAAGGTTTTGCAGTCCAGGATGACTTGGTTTACTGGCAAGGGAAGAGGATTCACCCAATGAGATGCTTTGTCCCAATTTTGGCTAGATTGGAGATAATGAAACTGTACCATGATGAATCTTCACACATAGGAGTTGAGAAAATCGTCAACAAGATAAGTGAAGACTGGATAGTCATAATAATAATAATAATAAATTGAAGACTGGATAGTCATAATAATAATAATAATAAATGCGTGAAGACTGGATAGTCATAATAACAATAATAAATGCGTGAAGACTGGATAGTCATAATAATAATAATAAATGCGTGAAGACTGGATAGTCATAATAATAATAATAAATGCGTGAAGACTGGATAGTCATAATAATAATAATGAATGCGTGAAGACTGGATAGTCATAATAACAATAATAAATGCGTGAAGACTGGATAGTCATAATAACAATAATAAATGCGTGAAGACTGGATAGTCATAATAACAATAATGAATGCGTGAAGACTGGATAGTCATAATAATAATAATAAATGCGTGAAGACTGGATAGTCATAATAATAATAATAAATGCGTGAAGACTGGATAGTCATAATAATAATAATGAATGCGTGAAGACTGGATAGTCATAATAACAATAATAAATGCGTGAAGACTGGATAGTCATAATAACAATAATAAATGCGTGAAGACTGGATAGTCATAATAACAATAATGAATGCGTGAAGACTGGATAGTCATAATAATAATGATAAATGCGTGAAGACTGGATAGTCATAATAATAAATGCGTGAAGACTGGATAGTCATAATGATAATGAATACGTGAAGACTGGATGGTCATATGTGTAGACTGGATAGTGGATAGTCATATGACAAGACTGAATAATAATAATAGGCTTTATTTTGGATAACATCGGAATTTACATCAGAAGATTAAATGAAACTGAATGAAAATAGTCACATTATGTAACGACTGGATAATCAAAATCTTTAGTGAAGATTTAAGAAATTTAAATTTTTGCTGATTATCTTGTTTGGATCTAATCACTTTTGTATGTGATAGTTGGTTTTTGGTTCTTTTAGCTTTGTTTTGGCCTGACCTATTTCTGTGCGAACAGATAATCATTGCAATAATCGATGTACCATTATGGAAATTCTGAAATGAGTTATTTTTCAGGAAGATTAGGAGTTTATAGCCTCGAAATATTGTTATTCAATTGATTGCTGATCATGGCTGTAAAATTGTCTAACGAAGCGAGGATTGGAGCTCATTCAAGAAGCAAGGAATTGCGGAAGAACATTTTATAATTGGTCCAGTGCATAACCTGAATAATTATAAAGCAGATCATCAATTTTGTGGTAATCAGCTGAAGCTGACTTTTAGTTCTTGATTAATTAGTTCTAAATCTTGAGTGGTGAGCATGTAAGCGGTGGTGGGTTTTTTATTTGCCTGGCTCTTTTTCCCACCTGAAATACAAAGCCGCAGCGCGAGCCAGCGCTTTGAACATAGTCATGCCTCACAAAAACTCAATTGTATCAAATGTGAAAACAATGCTTTATGTAACCTGAAAAGTATTATTGTTTGCTATGTTAATGAAACGAGGTCGTTTCAAGTGTCAGTATGGCCGTGTTAGCAATGTGAATTTTGAATCCCCTATAAATTGATAGAAAATGCTAAGACCATAGCGTAGGCCAAATGTCAAAACACTCTGTGATCTGAAGCGATGGTTTTCGATGATCTCGTTACCACGCTCCCTCCCTGTCTAACAACATGGCGGCATCCTAGACACAGACGCGTGTTAGTAAACACTGTAAACACAACATAACCTGCCATTTTGTATAAAGCCCACGAATAATCTGTGAACTGTGAAATAAACAACAAGTTAAACCACCCAGAGTGTTTTATTATCTTACACATATATATATATATATATATATATATAGATTTGTTCGACCGCACATACAGACCCAAATCGGTATACCCGACCGACTTTTCAGTCCAAAAGTGACGTTTTCAGACCCGGCTTCGGGACTGGTAACGTTCGACTATAGAAAAGTTATGAGGGGGCTGGGGGGATGCTAGGGGTGCATTTTCAGCCGGGTCTGAAAAATCGGTTTTACATGTGATTATATATGGAAAAGTTTCAGTGTTTGGCCAGTGCGAGGGCGCTTCAGTCGACATCAACTTGCTGTATATAATTCGTATAGTTGACCAACGCATTGGGTCCCTAAATATGGCAACGCTGTTTTCCGTTCATACACCTCAAATACACGATTCGAGTACTTATACGATCCCGGTATGGACGAACGTCGTCATGGGTCTTGGTGAATATTTCGAATAGACTCGTAGATTTGATATTGGATTCTCTTGATATCAATATGAACTGCAGATTCTCCGGTATGGAAGCTTATACAAACCCGATGAATATTACTGTAAACAAAGTGTTAACAAGTAGGTACGTGTGTCTTCGAGTAGGGGTCTCCTTTCGAAAGTGAGAAGAGAGACTTTTTTAAGTGCTGAAAAATGGCATTTTGTGAGCAAAGAAGAAGTTACAGTCACATACTAAATTTTTTTGTTTCCGATTTACAAGATTCGTTCATGCCCAATCACAAATTCCATTTCAAAATTCATTTTCAGAATGTCAATATCATATCATGACGGTATGTTTGTTTTGCTGAAAAATGACAAAGGGATCAAAATCTCAAGACGGAGGCGTGTCCACCTGCCTCTGGGCACACATGTAGGTACACAATATATTTCATTTGATTAATAAGGAACTAGTAGAGCTCAGCAAACTTCTTTATGATAGATCAACCTTTTCGCCATAATCCACCAAAAAAGGAATGGTTCAAACCCATGATAGATCAATGAATATTTAAAATGTTTACGTTTCTCTCGAGCCCTCTTCGGGTATTGGCATGTCCACAAAATCGAATACGTCAATTATACCTGGCTAATCACGTGATATACTGCGGTTTCAACTGGAAATCAGTGGTGCGTTATCAAAATACTCTCAAATGAATATTTTTACAATGTAGCTGACAGACGTCTAAGGATTTAATTTTCAGCGCTTCCAAGAGAAAAATAGTATTTTTTCCTCATATTTGGAAGAATGTAATATCTAAAGGAAATGCCCACTAGCTTATGCCTACAAGGAATCATTCCCTGAAAGCTTCCGCACTTATAAGTACCACCCTGTATAATTCATAATTTTTTTATAAATGGAGTGTGATTCAGTTGAAGAGATTATCATAATATGCTGAGTTTTGGAATTTCATAGAAATGAAAGCTAGGAATGACGTAAATCATGTACCAGAATCTGATAATGATTATACATATGACAAGGCTCTTGTTTTAAGTAAACCAGTGATTCTTCTAAATCTGATTCTTGATTTCACCGATGAGAATCAAAAGTGGAATCGAATTTTCATAAGAATTTCAGAAGTTATACAATTGTGTTTTTCAATGTGATGAATGAAGGAGAGTAGTGTTATGAATTTTTGTCTAGGTCCTACCTAATACATTCAGCTCCTAATACTTCACTGAGATTGATGTTATTGACATTCTGAAAAAAGTACAAGTTTTCAGTTCTTTTCGTTACTTAATATACTTTAACAAAGAAAATGATGATATGGGATCATCGGCTGAGAAGGCAGCTACCTATATAATTGAAAGAAATAAGACACAAATCATTTGCCATTATAAATAATGACAAATGAAATGTGAATACGAACTAGGTCTCCGATACTGTTCACCCTACCAGACCGAATGGTCCAACGTCAACTGAGAATCGCACCGACTGCAGTTTCGTCCTATTAGGACTCATCAGGGTGGAATATCCCAAAGTCGACGCTGGATAATATACTTTATTGTGTTCTGATTATTTATTGCCTCATTTTCGAAAGCATTCCTTCTTTTATATTTCATTCATAAGATCAAAACATTAATTAAATCTACCATTCCGTACTGATAGCCATCGTGGTTGTGGAATTCTTCTAGGTGAACTATGTTGCATTACTCAAGCCCTCTTACTCCATAACCATAATAAAGGCGTTGTAAAGGAATACAGGGCGTCCGGTTTCAACGTTCATATATTTCAGGGGGTAATTCTGGAGGATGGAGTTCAAAGTTAGATTATATCAACTTAGGCCCTAAAACACCAGTGCTAGAGGCTCTTAAGCAGGACCTCCAAAGTCCAACTAATTTGCGATAACTATGTCATCATTTGTCGGATTTAAACGAAATTTAGTACATGGGGGTTTCTGGATAAACTGAATCGTCTGATAAGGGCGGATTTAAGGGGGGGGGGTGGTAATGAGTATCGAAGACCTAAGAAGAAATTACGTTTCAAAGTTTATTTGAGGATGTTGTTGTGTACCTGATTTAATGGTTTTCAATCATATTACCCCCCCCCCCATGAAAAAGAGCTATATCCACCCATGTCTGATAACCGATTCTCATCAGTGGAGGAAAATAATACTTTTAATTTTTGAGATTATATAAGTCGAAGACATGGTCTCCTCAACCATTTTCGACAAGAGAGGTACGGCGCTACGGAGCCCCATCCTATAGAAAAAAATGACTTAGAATGCATTTCATCATACTAAATACTTTTATTCCGAGATAGGGTTATGTAACGCTTTCAATTTGAAAATATTTTAGGAGCCCATTTCTTCGACTGAAATTTCAAATAGATCATCAACTCAAAAATTGAAAATGATTTTTTGAGACACCCCCTATTATATTATCTCTGCTACTGATGAGAATCAATCAGTTCTTTTACAATCAAACGATCAAGTTTATCCAGAAAACTCCATGCTATAAATTCCATTTAAATTCGATAAATTTTGGTGCAGAACTAACCAAATAACGGTACTTATCCTGAAAGATATGAACGTCTAATCCTAACACCCTTTATGTAATTCGTTATAAAGGGTGGCCATTTGAAAACGAAACAGACGAGATTACAGACGAAATAAATTTTTTCGATAGAAATGCTCGGACAGGTCGATTTCTGTTTCGAAGGGGACAACTTAAGATGTAGGTTACGGACGCATAGCGCTTCAACCCTTGCTGCTACAACCTCCACCCCCAATTTTTGAATAGGGAAGATGGAGTGAGTGATACCTCATTTGAAAGGTATTTTTATACTGATTTCAGCACAGTAATTGTTTTTTCATTTTATGCATTAGTTCTCGAAATATTCTCAACTAAGTATTTGAAAATGAAGTGGTGTTTTCATGGCACTTGTAGTGTTTTTTTGTGAAAAATCGACATCTTGATTAAAGATTTCTATGTCAGTGGATTGGAGGAAGGAATCCACAGTCATGGTTGTTTTGAAGCTCAAAATGTCGATTTTTCACAAAAAAACACTACAAGTGCCATGAAAACACCACTTCATTTTCAAATACTTAGTTGAGAATATTTCGAGAACTAATGCATAAAATGAAAAAACAATCACTGTGCTGAAATCAGTATAAAAATACCTTTCAAATGAGGTATCACTCACCCCATCTTCCCTATTCAAAAATTGGGGGTGAGGGTTGTAGTAGCAAGGGTTGAAGCGCTATGCGTCCGTAACCTACATCTTAAGTTGTCCCCTTCGAAACAGAAATCGACCTGTCCGAGCATTTCTATCGAAAAAATTTATTTCGTCTGTAATCTCGTCTGTTTCGTTTTCAAATGGCCACCCTGTATATGACGGCCTCCAGCATTGATTCTAATTTTTTTTACAGTGTACCGGGCGGGTCAAGCTACACCAGCATTCAGCCTTTTTCACATCACGTGATAATATATGCGTTCAAATAATTCAAACCTCCAGCCGAACCCCAAAGAAATATTGAAATGGAAAAAGGAAAAATCAAATATTTCATTCATGAAAACAACAATGAAATGTGTCAGATTTTTTTTTCGGTTTAATTTTATTTAATATGCGGTTTTTCTAAGAGAATTTGAAAACAATAGTTTTTGTTAGATCATATTCTTAAAGTTTCAATGAGTGGAAATCTCGAAAAATGAGATAATTATTTCCACAGTATCAAAAAAGGTAGTTTGTAGATAATGATAAGCATCAAAATTTCATTCGTACTAATTATACGTAATCATTACAAACAGCATAATAATCTAATGAGGCAAAATGGATTAATGCTCATTCAAAATGCCTGTGCCCTGTAATATATAATATCTAGTGAAAGGGCTTGATGAAAGTAACTTGAAAAATAATGCGATGTTATTCTTAATCCAATATGGCGGACCATCCAAGATTTCGAAATAGTTATATTTATTCACTTCTACAATATGGGTATCAAATGGAAGGGCTTGTTGAAAGTAACTCGAAAAATAATGTGACGTAATCCTAAAACTAATATTTCGGAGAATCCAAGTCAGTGACAATAAAAAATTGATTCAAAAAATGAGGATGAGGAATTTCATTTCCACAGAAAGCAAAATTGTTCACTTCGTGAAAATATTTAGTCTTCCCGTCGAATGGTCGAATCACTAACACATATACCAATTCTTGTCATAACACCTACTTTTTCAATCCCTTTTATACATTGAAATCGTAGCGACTGATCCCGACAATCTGGCAACAGTGCTGGGATCGAAAACGTTGATCGTATTTGCCGGTGCAGTATATGTGGGATTGAAAAGTTGGCTCAATGTATCGGGTCTGAACAGGACTATCAGATATACAACTTTTTTGAATGGAAAAAAATTTTTCCCCTCCCAATGTGCCTAGGGAGTTATATTTTTAAAAAGCCCATTTTTTGCATATATACTCGTAAAAAACATACGGATCATGTGGGTCTTAGGTCGCCTTTAGAACGTACCGGGACTGGATACGTCTGCCAGACAAATATATATATATATATATATATTATATATATATATATATATATATATATATATATATATATATATATATATATCTATAAAGTAATGAAATCTAGAAAAAGTCGAGCCAAGTTCAAGGCTCCTTACTGCTATTTCTTTATTATTATAGTTAATGTTGTGTGACTTGGCCGTTGAACATTCTTTACACCTTAGTGGGTACAAGTCATTTTTTTTACACGTAATATCGCTATATCTGTTGTAACTACCTATGTTTGTTGAGCGAGATAATAGCCCATGCTGGTATTGGTAATTGGACGCTAGTGTCTCATTTTAGGCTGTTGTTGAATGTGCAACACATATGCATTCAGCATTGCCAATGCTGACTTCTGCTCTCTTCTTTTTGGAGCGTCAAATCGACCACCGATCTAAAATAAAATAGACGTACAGACGGTCTTCTATCAATGATTAGAAGTCCGTCTGTACTGGAAATAATTTTTTATACTGTTTGTTTCAGGCTCTTATTATTGAATACGCAGCTTTATCGAGCCTACAATTAACTGGTTATTGAATGAACGTTTTCCAAGTGGTAATTTTCCATCGTCAATGGGTTGCGTTTCTGGCGACAGATTGGTGCAACGGTGTCATGGAGCACCTGGTTTTGTACCCTTGTGTACCCTTCAACGGCCAAGTCACACAACATTAACTATAATAATAAAAAAATCTCAGTAAGGAGCCTTAAACTTGGCTCGACTTTTTCTAGATTTCATTACTTTTCAGAGATAAACAAGCTGCTCCATCGAGACTTGGCTAGTTTTTACAGAATGTTTTTGATGGGATTTCACATCTTTTTGTAGAAACGTGGGCATATTGATCTATTTTATTAGATTTTCTTATTTGACACATTTTTTTAGGAGTAGTTCTTTTATTACATATCTTTATTTTTTTTCGGTTCTGAACTATGGTAAATAGAGCCTCCGATTATTTTTTATCGAATTCAGCGACCTCGACAACCTATAGTTTGATACCAAACTTGTCCATATAGCCCATCTCTTACCCGATTCCTTTTCGGATTCAATTTTTTCTCTCCCAATCTAACCACCGCAGACCCATCTGATGATGTTTTTTCTAAAGAGCAATAGACGTTCTATATTGCACCAAAGTTTCATAGCATTTTGGTATTCAGTGATACAGCGAAACAGAGTTTCTTCTTCATCGAGCTCTTCGAAATGGAAAGAAGATATAGAGAACATAACTGCTTTTACAGTTGCTGGTGATTCTGATAGAAGAGATTTGATTCACCAAATAAATCAACGAAGAGAGGAAGTGGGAGGATTACCTCAAATAGTACAACAATTGTTGAATGAGCACTCAAGCTTGTTGTCGTACATTCTGATCCCTGTACTCTGATGAAGAATGATCATAGATCACTTCATGAAGCCTGACAAGTTCGATCAAATTTTCATCCATTTTCACTTCAATCACTTCACAAAATATCCGACGTGATATCACTTACGGTTAAAAAATGTAAATTTGCGGGTAGTTCTGTTGTGCTATCAAGTGACAGCAGATGCTAACTTCGTGAATGCGTGAAATGATAACAATTGAAAAAAGGATAATAATCGGGTGATCAGTTTTATACACAGTGATAATTTTTACTGTCTCATCGTTTCCTTGAACAATAAATGAGACAGTAAAAATATCACTGTGTATAAGACTGATCACCCGATTATTATTTTTTTTTCAATTTATATTCTAAAGTTGATATTCACATATTGAGTAATATATCAATGTGTTTCCAAGCGCATAAACTTTCATACATTATTGTGGTTGCACATTTTGCGAAGATGACGTGATAGCACGTGAGCTCACGTGACGTGCCAACAGATTTTCGATTAACCTAGTTTTTATAGTTTTTCCTTTATGTGGCCATTAAACCCTAACTCTGTACCAAATTTCAGCTCTCCGAGTTCATGGGAAGTACCAGTTCTATTTTGATGATCATGAGTGAGTGAGGGTCGAAAATGCGAAACTTTGCTTTCGCGTAACTTCGGAACTAAATGACCTACACACTTGAAATTCTGGATTTTGAGTACGTGATTATAGCTTACTGGATGACGAAAATTTCGGCGTTCTGGTCCTATCCGGAGGTTCTCAAATAGGGTCCTGAAAATGCGGCGAAATGGTTCGGGTAAAGATAGTACGGCAGTGTTTGCTTCGCGCTCGACTTGGCGGGGCCACTGCCGTGCCTCCAAATAAATGCGAAGCGAACCGATCGGATGACTTTCTATAAATTTCTATCAGAAGCAAGTTATATCATTGGATACTCCCTTACATATGTACTGAAGGCATTGCATGACTTACTGTATACTAGGAATCGTAGATAGAGTAAGGGAACTGTAGGTTACATGCTTAATTGTAAATCATATAATAATCATTATTGTACTGAATGTAGTGACTTTCACATTGCCATCTTCGTCAATAGTCAAATAAAGCTTTTTTAAAACAAGCTCTTCGTTTTAACAAACATAAGTGGCGCAGTCGGTAGGATACCCAAAACTTTTTCTTCGACATCAATAGCGAAAAAGAAGTGTTCGTTTCAACGATTCATTGGGTATATTGCAAAATCCGGACTTTGGTTCCAAATTCGACCTAGTCCAGTATTGTGGTATCAACACAACCAGCGAGCAGAAGTCCAAATCACCGAAGCTCATAGTTAGGAATAAATCCAAAGCAACAGCATTCAGGAGGAGAAATTATAGTTAGGTACGGAGTTTCTAGAACGAAACTGCCTGCTATAATCGCTGTATCCCCTGAAGCAGAAGAGAAAGAAGAAAGAAAAGGTTCAACAGCACTCAGGTGGAGAAATTATAGTTTGGTACGGAGTTTCTATAACGAAACTGCCGGCTATAATCGCTGTATCCCCTGAGGCAGAAGAAAAAGAAGAAAGAAAAGGTTCAACAGCACTCAGGTGGAGAAATTATAGTTTGGTACGGAGTTTCTATAACGAAACTGCCGGCTATAATCGCTGTATCCCCTGAGGCAGAAGCAAAGAAAAAAGAAGAAACCTCTATGAAGCAATTGCTGTATGTTTCACATCCTTTGTTTCCCAAACCCCATTTTTTTTCTCATTCGTGAACATTTGAAAGATTTTGATAATATTTTGCATTTTTTTTCAATCAATACAATCGTAAATATTGATTTTATATTAATTTTTTTTATTATCGCAACAATAATTTGAGAATTTAGTAATTTAATGAGTAGAGACCGTAGTCCTCTCAGGAGAAATAATAATAATATAGTAGAGATGGCCGTCCCACAAATCCAAAAACATCTTCTGGATTGCGTCCCAGAATATGACGGTAATCCAGCCACTTTGGCTATTTTTCTTCAATCGAGTGAGTACTTGATTAATACATTTTCAGATGTTAATAATACAGCAAACCCACAAAATGAATTTCTGTTAAGAGCAATAATTGGAAAATTAACAGGTAACATTGAATTTAGTCGGCAGTAGAGGAAATTTGAGAAACTGGATTTCAATCAAAAATTTACTTTTACAATTTTTCTCAGATCAGCGTGATGAAAATTGTTTAGTCGGAGATTTAATGCATTTGAGACAGGGAAAAAACGAGAGCCCTGTACATTTTGGAAATCGATGTCAAGATTTGTTGAGTTTATTATTAAATAAAATTCAACTCACAGAAGCAAACGCAAATATCTTAGAAATCAAAAGAACTTTATATGAAAATCAAGCCCTTAATGCTTTTTTGAGAGGATTATTCACAAATTTACCTGTAAGATTAAGAAATCCTCAAAATTTAGAACAAGCTATAGCATTCGCGATAGAAGAACAAAATTTTACATACGCGAGGCATAACCTAACAAAAACGACCCACTATAGATCTTTTACTCCACAACAAATGACACAACGTCCACTTTTCAAAAATTCAATTCCCAGTAATAATCAAACGACGTTACAAACACGACCAGTTTCGAATTTGAGGCCAAACAATGCCCAAAGAAGTGGTCAAACAAGGAATTTTCCCCAACGACAAAATCAACCCATTCCGATGGACACATCATCTTCTAACAAGAGACAAACAATAACCCAAAATAGATTCCATTTCAATAATAATAGTAATCAACCAAATTTCATTTCGGAGGAACTTTTCCAACAAGACGTAGACAACGAAATAGAACAATTCGAAGATAATGCATATAATTATAACGATACTGACATCCCCTTAGACGACACTCAAAGTTATCAGTATCATAATCAACTCTTAGATAATTATGATGATAATGAAAATTTAGAAAATTTTCGGTACAGCCCAAGTTTTCAAAATCACCCTTGATAAATATGACCAATATCAAGAGTTCTACACTTTCTTATATAAAAATTCCCAAACTAGGAATTAAATTCATGATAGATATGGGAAGTTCTAAAACTCTGATTAGTCCAAGAATAGTGGAAAAATATTACAAAGGTTATGTAGAATATTTTCCATTCAAAATCAAAACAGCTCACAAAATTTCATACCACAAATATATTGCTCACATTCCATTACCAAAAATTTTTAACACGAAAGAATATTTTGATTTTCACATTTTTGAATTCAACACGGAATATGATGGCCTAATAGGTATGGACCTTCTAAAACATTTAGGCGCAAACATCGACTTAAAAAAATGTTCTTTACACAAAGCACGGAGCTATCCCTTTATATCTTAAAAAAAGTCATTATTCTTACGATTTAGACCGAGAACACAAAAAGTAATTAAAGTACCCATAAAAACAAATAATTTGAATCAGGGAATTGTTAAATATGTCAAATTAATCAACGGAATCGAAATTCCCCAATGTCTTGTCAAAATTGAGAATCAAGAAGCCTTCCTCACCATTACAAACAGTAATGAGACACCCATAAAAATCACTCTTGAACCGCTTGAAGTTGAGGAAGTGAATTTTACAAATATAACATCGACAACGGATGACCATTCTGATTCAAAAATTGATAATCTCCTAAAGGAAATCATGAAAAATCTTCGTTAAGATCACCTAATTAAAGAAGAAAAGGACGCTATTCGGAAAATTTGTTTTGAATATAGAGATATTTTCCACAGTAAAAAACTTCCCTTGAGCATCACGAACATAGTGAAGCATGAAATCCGAACAACAGATGAAACTCCAATATTTCAAAAGGCATATAGAATGCCAGAAGCACAAAAGAGAGAAGTCGAAAAGCAAGTAGAAGAACTTATGAAAAATGACATCATTCAACCATCCAGCAGCCCATGGAGTAGTCCAGTCATTGTTGTTCCAAAAAAAATGGATGCATCTGGAGAACAGAAATATCGCCTATGCGTAGATTATAGACTTCTCAATAAAAAAAGTATCGACGATCAATATCCACTTCCAAACATCACGGACGTTTTGGACAAATTGGGAAAATGCAAATATTTCTCTACATTAGATTTGGCCTCAGGCTATCATCAAATTGAAATGCACCCTAGAGACATACAGAAAACTGCATTTTCTACAGACAGAGGACATTACGAATATAAAAGGCTTCCTTTTGGATTAAAGAATGCACCACGAACATTTGAGAGAGTGATGGATAATATACTACGTGGTATAATAAACGAAGCATGCGTGGTTTAAATAGATGATATTGTGATATTCTCAACATCACTACAAGAACACATCGAAAAATTACGCAAAGTTTTTGAACGTCTCAGAGCAGCAAACTTGAAGATTCAAATGGACAAATCTGAGTTCTTGAAGAAAGAAGTCCAATTTCTCGGACACGTTGTAACATCAGAAGGTCTAAAACCCAATCCCCTGAAAATCGATGCAATTTTGCGCTATCCAATTCCCAAAACACCAACGGAATTGAAAGGATTTTTAGGATTGACCGGATATTATCGAAAATTTATAAAAGATTACGCAAAAATTACGAAACCCTTGACGGCATGTTCGAAAAAAGGAAGAAAAATTGGTCATTCAGAGGAATTTGTAGAAGCAATCAATGGGTGCAAATAAATTCTAACGAATCCCCCAATTTTACAATATCCAGATTTCAAAAGGAACTTTATTGTCACAACGGATGCCTCAAATGTCGCCATAGGTGCCATCCTATCACAAGGACCTATTGGATCAGATCGATCTATCTGCTATGCATCAAGAACTTTAAATCAATCAGAAGAACGCTACAGCACTATTGAAAGAGAACTACTAGCAGTTGTATGGGCAGTGAAATATTTCAGGCCATATTAATACGGTCATAAGTTCACTATATGTATCGATCACAGACCTCTAATTTGGCTAAACAGATTAAAAGAACCAAACTCAAAATTACAAAGATGGAGAATTCGTTTGGAAGAATATGACTATGAACTAGAATACAAAAAAAGGACCATCAACAAAAATGCAGATGCACTGTCAAGAATAAAACTCAATGCTATGGAAACTGAATCTTTATTCAATAATGTAGATGAGGAAGATATCGAAAAATTACTGGATGATGCTGAATCAGTAGAGATGTTGGAATCTAAACTAAGTGAAATTCTAAAAACTCTAGATACAGGAAACAATGAAGAAATCAATGATGATCAGCAGATAATCCACTCAACCAACACCGAAGCAGCGGATTCATCTCCAATAAAAATTTCGAATGATGTAATTGATTCGAAACCGAATCAATATTTCATCCAAGAAGTTTACAGGAAACCAAAACCACTAAGAAGAGAATCCATGGGAAAATTAAAAAAATTCTATGTCCAAATCAGCAAAACTAACAATGAGGATGAGATAATTAAATTCCTGAAAGAATACACGCCAGATAAGAAGAAATATTATTTTCACTTCGAATCCGAGAACATGTTTAAAACATTCAGCAAAGTGGTAAACACGCTTTTCAACAGAAACGGCCCAGAGATCTATCTATTGCACTGGAAATGGAGAAGTTATTGAAGATATGGACCTTATCATCCAAGCGATACAATTTCAACACGAAGGAAAACCAACCATCGCGGCGTAAACGAAACTCTCAGGCAACTTCAGCGAAAATATTATTTTCCGTCAATGTTAGAACACGTGTCGAATTATATAGCGAATTGCGAAATCTGCAAACAGAATAAATACGAAAGAAATCCTCCCAAAATTGGAATGATGTTAACTGATAAACCTTTGAGGCCTTTTGAAAAAATTCATTTGGATGTTTACACATCAGAAAACACAAAATTTTTAACTATTGTAGATGCATTCACGAAACTTGGTCAAGCTATACAATTAAAATCTAAAAATGCCACAGACATATCTAACGCTTTATTAGAATATTTCTCATTCTATGGAACTCCACTAGTTATCAGTTCAGATCAAGGAATGGAATTTTTTGGGCATGTTATCAAAGAACTCTTAGAATCACACAAAATAAAAATTCATTTCACTACAGCTCATCATCCCGATTCTGACGGAATTATTGAAAGATTTCACTCAACGATAGCAGAGCATTGCAGAATTCTGAGATCCCAATTTAAAGAACCCATAGCAATAATCATGAAATATGCAATAATTGGATACAATAACTCGATTCATTCAACCACAAAATTTACTCCTTTAGAACTCACTTTCGGACATACAAAGCTTAAATACCCTTTAGATATAATGTACGAGAAACAAAAGTATAGCGACTATCTCCAAAAGCATAAAGAAAAATTAGCTTTAGTCTATGACAGAATCAATGAAAACATATCAACTAATAAAAGTAAAATTGTCAAAAAAATCAATGAAAACTTAAGAAATCCTTTTAAAATAGGACAAAAAGTTTATGAAAAAAGTTATAAATTTGCACGTTACAAAACCGGCCAGAAATGTAGCGGACCCTTTATAATTACTGAATTGTTACCTGGTAACAAAGCCATTATTCAAAAAATTGGTGAAAATAAATCGAAACAAAATACCGGTCGAATTGTTCACTTGAAAAATTTAAGACAACCTATTGTTACAGACTCATCACCTTCACAACAATCTTCGGAGCCATCTCCATTGTAAAATGTACCGAAGTCAAGATTACCCAGATAAAAGACAATCCTGGCATTTTACCCCTAGAAAGAGGATTGTCCCACAATATTATAAATTACTGGACTCTCATTCAAGTAATCGATTTAACTAACATAAATATGGAATTTGATAAACTAGTATCTTGTTATCATAGATTAAACTTCTCATTTCACGAATCTAAACATGAGTTACATGCATGAAATTTCTAATTTAAAAAATGTATTAGTTAGAATATAAAATCGAGGAAACCCATAAAAAACTCAAACAGTTAAGTTATATTCCCGAAGTACGAAAAAAAGAGGATTGATTAATGGATTAGGAACAATTTGGAAATCTATAACAGGAAACTTAGATCAAACTGATGCTGATAAGTATGATGCAGCTATTCAAAATTTAAAGAGCTCTCATCAGAAATTGATTAATGTGGCCACATCACAAATAAGTTTAACAGAAAAATCAACCAATATTTTCAAGAATTCAATGAGCAAATTAAAACATAATCAAATAATTTTGAACACTAAAATCCGCCGTATATTTGTCTGGATGAATACGTCAACAGTGGATTCTTGGGATGATTTCAACTTTGTCATATTAAATTCAGTTTTCACACAATTAATTTCAGCAATCGATAATATAAATGAAATATTGAATAATATAGAAAATGCCATCTCTTTTGCTAAAACAAAAACTCTCCATTCATCAATAATTTCACATGATGAAATATTGAATAATATAGAAAATGCCATCTCTTTTGCTCAAACAAAAACTCTCCATTCATCAATAATTTCACATGATGAACTGAAAAATGAATTAAATGCAATTCAATCCAAATTAACCGAAAATCGCTTACCATTTCCAATAAATGACGAAAATATAATAAAGTGTTTTTCCTGCATAAAAATTCGCGGATTCATCAGTAATAATCAAATTAAATTTGTTCTAGATATTCCAATCACAGAATCAAACCGTTATAATTATTATGAATTATTTCCATTGCCTATTTTTCAAAAACATTTTTTTCAAATTATTATACCCAAATCCAAATTCCTATCCCTATGTGAAACAAGGTACGCATTATCCAACCAACAATGCAAAGAGGTTGTTCCTGCCAATTTTCTTTATGAAGAAAGCACTCTACCCATAGAAGCTAGCAATCCTTGCGAAATCGAGTTGGTCAGTGTCACAAAAAACTACTCAAATTGCAGACCAATACAAACAAGTCTGCAAGGATCGAAAATTCATCAGCTCAGAGCAGACCAATGGATGGTAATCATAACAGAAGAAACAATCGCCATCAGCAAGTGTGCCGAAAGTGCCGAGAAACTCGTGTTGTGCGGAACCTATGTCATTTTCGTCCCGGAAAACTGTGAAGTGAAAGTGGACAAATATACTCTGAAAAACTGGAAAAATGTGGTATCCAGAGCAAAAATTTTCCATTTACCGAACATTAAAATCCAAGATTTTGGCAAATCAAAAACTGTTAAAAAAATTGATGAGGTGCCATTAGAATTAGATGAAGTTAACATGGATAATTTGTAGCAGATAGGGCATCGAATTGAACATTCAAAGAATCAAATTCTTTCAATTCAAAGCCCAATCATCCACTTTGATAGTATTAGTGTATACAGTATACACCCTTATTATTTATATTTTAAGCTTTTTAACCATTCTGATTTTTGTACTAAGAAAATTCAATTGTTTTATAACCAACAAAGGAATTGTAAGACATGAGGAAAATTTACAGAACCCCTTGAGGGACATTGAACTCAAAAATTATTTTTTTTTCAAAAAACCCCAATTTTTTCTCTTAAGCGCGGAGGAGTTATATCATTGGATACTCCCTTACATATGTACTGAAGGCATTGCATGACTTAGTACTATCATATTACTGTATACTAGGAATCGTAGATAGAGTAAGGGAACTGTAGGTTACATGCTTAATTGTAAATCTATATATATAAAAGAAAGATGTTGGTTACACCATTTATAACTCGAGATCGGATGGACTGTTTGTTATGAAACTTCATTTATGGATTCGTCTACGGTCTGGTTATTATAAACGGTGTTGAGGGAAATTCCTTGGGTTACGGCTGCTGCATCCCAGACTATTCTGAATTTCCCCGGCTTACTCGGATTCAATACAAGGAATATTGGGAGGTACCAAACTTTTTCTTGGGGTTGTAAAGGCTCTTCATTTGTTAATTTTCTTATGTATTTCTTTGCTAGGAAGTCTTCTAGTGGAGCATTCATTTTTTCACCTATTTCAGGGTCTTTTAATATTATGTTCTCGATGCATCTCAGTCGTTTTAAGGCCATAGGTTTACTGTCTCGCAGCTTCAACTGATCATATTTCCAAAGAAGTCCAATTTGAGTGAGAGTTTCATTTTGTAATTTAGTTGCTCGTTTCATCTCTTCTGATTCTAACAATTTGACTTGCTGGACTCCTAAATTTTCTATGTTGAAATATTTTTTGGTAGCTTCAAACAGATCTCGATTATTCATAAAATTTTCGTCACAGCAACAGATGTGAAAACTATGATTTGCAGGATTATTTATTGCTTTTTGAAATGCAAATATAGACCATCCCAGTCTGCATTTGACTGCTATAGGCTCTCCAATTTGTCCTTCTTTCACGCGAAGAGGTAATGCCAAATCCCAATTCTGCAAATTCACTCAATCCTTTGAATGTTTTCAAGGAACTTTTGTGCATTGCCCAATTAATTTTTATTTGGGAAGGTAACTTGGAAACTAATTCATGCATTAGTGTAGGGTTGTTGAGATAATCAGTCAGTTTTGCGGCTTCTAAAGAAACACATAAATTTTTAACTGCCAAGGCATATTCCACTAAACTTTCCAATTTATCTGGCTTTGGGGCTGTTTGTCGCCGAATAATATTAATATGAGCTTCTATAATTTGCTTTGGTCTTCCATGAAGGATTTCCAGTGTGGATATAATTTGAGGAACACATTCAGGTAGAATAAAAAAAACTGGATACGCTAGATTTGTCTGCACCTTTCAAAGATTTTTGTAATCTAATAAGGTTTTCATTGCATAATTTAGTTTACCTGTCGAAACAGCTTTCAAATAAGGGCCAATCATATAGATTTCCATTGAAATTTGGTAGTTCACTAGGGGTGATTCTTCGTGCAGCATATTGTTGAGGTGAAAGGAAGTTCTCATCAAATTTTGATTGTTCGGTTGGTGGAGAAAATTTTAAAACAGCAGGATCTGATTTTGCAACAGAATCTTCAATTTTTGAAGATAAAATCTTGTTCTCAACTGGATTCGTGGTCAATATTTCTTCATCGCTAATTTCTTGGCTGTCGTCATCTTCTTCAAGAAGTCTTCGCGCTTCTTGAGCCAACTTGCGCTCTTTTCGAAGAAGTTCTCTTTCCTCTTGTATGAATTGCAGTTTAAGTTTGATTTTTGAAGAACAAAATGATTTTACACTTTTGCCAGAGGAATTATGTGTGCTGGTTCTTGGTGTATGCATGGGTGTTATTTTTTGACACTATTTCTTTTCATGTTCATGTTATTCTGTGTAGCCTGAAGTGATTATGAAATAAAGAACTGTTATTATTTTTTTTTAACGTCCGTGTGAGGGGAAAACCCTTTATGGGCACCGAGAGGGTCCGCACTCTCGGTAGTGTGAGAATCCAGGATCTTGTTTGGCTACTCACTAAAAACCCCTCACACTTCAATGGAGGAGTTCTTCATCCTGCCCTCGCAGCGTCCCTTAACAAAAGAGATGAGCTGCAAGTGGCTTCTAGAGTTCATGGGACCTGATGATATGGAGTGACCCGAGCAACACTGCTTTCTGCATTCTGTGCGCCAATACCTCGGCCAGTGATCTGCAGACCGGGATAATCTTCAGTTCATCCAGGTAGTTAGCTCTCATTCCACCGAGACATCCTATGATAAGTACGACCATCCTTATTTTATGACCTGGGTATAAAGTTCCAAGCTCGAACATAAGGTCTTTGTATTTTTGCCTCTTCTGTTCTTCCTTCATCACAACGTTATTTTCAGCAGGGGAGGAGAATTTCACGACAAATAACTCCTTCAGCTCCTTGTCCAGCAGAAGTATGTCTGGCTTAAAAGCATTGATCTGCCGTGTTGTTGAGACAGGATAGTTCCAGCATATGCGAGCTCTTTCGTTCTGGACCACCGCTTCAATCTCCAGAGGCACATATGGTAACACCGGTTCTTTGTCTATCTCATACGCGGCTCTCAAATGGAAGTATAGGATTCGGAGTGCCGCGTTGTGTCTCTACATACGCCGATGGAGCATGGACTCTGCAGGCGGAAAGGATGTGCATAATCGTTTCCTGTTGCCCATGGCAAGCCCTGCAAGTTGTTGGGGTGTCCATTTTCATGATATTCTTTTTATACCATCTCGTATTCAGTACTCCATCTTGACACGCCATCACATGAAATATATGGAGTGCAAGGTCTTACTCATATGATGTTCGAGTAATGTATCTGACTGACACTTTCGGATCAGTCTTGCTAGGCTTCTTTGGTCCGCTTGAGTGATCGGTGTTCCAGCGAGCTCAGGATTGATCGATACGCCGGTTATGCTGAGCTTCTCTAGGGCCCTTTGTGCAGCTCGGAATAGGAAGGCTCCATGGTTCGCAATTTCAAGCTGAGCGACAAATTTCAGAAGCGGATCTTCACTTCTTAGAATCCTTACTGCCATTTCCAATGTTTGTTGATAGTGTTGATATTCCAAACATTGCAATCCTCTACCCCCCTGGCTTCGGGGAAGGTATATCCTCTGTATTGAACTGTTGGGATGTAGGCTACGATTCATGTTCATCGTTTTCCTTGTTAACCTAACAATGCAATAATCAAGGTGAAAAATAAGGCAACAAAAGCTGACAAAATTATAAAAGGATCTAGAATCGACACAGAACAACATACCACATTTTCCAGTGTAAAGCGAAAAGCATGGCTGCATATTGGTAGGGTGAAACTAAACACGACAGTGGATAGCATAAATACACACCTTTCCCGGATATTTCCCGGTCACTCATTTACGGTTGAAGTTCTTACACCGAAAAACGAAGCGAACAGCATGTCATTTAAGGTTGGGGGCGACATTGAGCTAGTGGATGATCTATATAGGAGCGAAAACTGGCCGAAGGGAGTAACAATACGACGCTATAGAATATTTCGAGGAGGACGAAACTGAAACTGAGCTGATAACTGGTGAGAATCATTCACGTTTTCTTCTTGCTAACATAAACTTACAATCATTGGGTAATAAAGTTGACCATTTCCTTCATTTCGTGAATGAGCAGAAAATAGACTTAGCATGCATTACGGAACATTGGCTGTATTACGATATTCTTGACAGACTTTCTTTGGGAAATTACTTGGTTGCAAATGCATATTGCCGGCAGTCCACTAGACATGGTGGTGCAGCGGTTGTATTACGTAAAGGCGTCCCTTTCAGGGTGTTGGATGATATTAGAGACCTATCTGTCGAAAAAATAATCGAACTAGCTGCTATAAGATTGGCTAAACATAACTTAACTGTTGTTGCCATATATAGACCGCCTTCTCGGGATTTCGAAACATTTATGTCAATAGTTGACGAAGCTCTTGAGTTGTGTCTGAGTAGATATCCGACGGACAATTTCGTTTTTTCTGGTGACCATAACATAAATTTCCAGGGACAATCAAATGAAAGAAGTAAAATAATGGAACTCTTTAGGTCTTTCAACTTGGGTTATGTGTTTTCAAATCCATCACGTGAAACAAAAAATAGCTCAAGTTGTATCGATAACATGTTTTCGAATATATGTATGAAAAATTGTGAGACTAAAACATACGATCCACATTTATCGGATCATTTTACACAGATATTGAAGATTAAATTGAAACATAGTGAAACTGAAAAAAAGGCCTATAAAGTCACCAGACAAATAAACGAAAAGAATACTAACCATTTTATACAGGATATAAGAAAAGAAGATTGGACCCATGTGTATCACCATTGCGCAGAGACGCAAAATGACAACTTCCACAATAGGCTCATAGAACTTTTCCATTCCAATTTTCCCGAAAAGAGGGTGAAAGGAAAGAAATGCGAGAAATACAAAACCACTAAGAGTATTAAGGACTTAAAAAACAAACTGGAAGCTGCCGAAACAATTGCTAGGGTGAGAAAGGATGACGATAGTAAAGAACTCTGTAAGATTTTGAAGAATTTGTTGAGGAAAGCTATAACTGACTCAGTGAGTACAGCCAATCCAAAAAAAATATATAAATCAGAAAATAAACAACAAGCTATTTGGAAGCTCATAGAAGATCAAACGAAGAAAGGAAATAATTGTATCTTATCGGATGAAGGAATCACAGCAGAACAGATGAATGAGTACTTTGCATCAATAGGTAGAGAAATATCGGATAGGGTTAAACCTTCCCTTCAGGCATCGGATGGATTGCTTCAGAGGAGTAAATTGAATAGTCCAAACTCTCTGTATCTGTATGAAGTTACGGCAGATGAAATATATAATTCAGTGAAGCTAATGAAGAGCACCAAAACCGAAGACTACTATGGAATGACTGTACCTGTACTTAAGTGCATGATCCCATATATAAGATATCCACTGTGTAAAATCATCAATGACTGTTTCACCCAAGGTGTCTTTCCAGAAAAGCTGAAAATGGCTGCGGTAACACCCATTTATAAAAAAGCGGATACAAAGGACCGATCGAACTACAGACCAATCTCAGTCTTACCCGTTTTATCGAAAATTTTCGAAATTTTAGTGAGGAAACACCTTCTGGACTTCTTGGAGAAAAAGTCTGTGCTTCATACGGCTCAACATGGCTTCAGGCAGCAAAGATCAACTGTGACTGCAATGATCGATACCCTTGAGACTGTTCTGGAAGCATTCAATAATTCTGAAGAGGTTGAGATGATATCTATCGACTTGAGTAAGGCCTTCGACAGCGTCAGCCATGAAATACTGCTGGACAAACTAAATTGTTATGGAATCAGGGGAGTTCCACACAAACTGCTTGAGTCATACCTAACTAACCGGCACCAGTCAGTGAGGTGGAATGAGTCCAGGTCTGGTCTTTTGGAGGTGAATTGCGGAGTCCCTCAGGGGTCAATTCTCGGCCCGCTGCTTTTTGTATTGTTTGTCAACGACATCTTTGACAATATAACATCGACTAAGAGTTGTAGCTACGCCGACGATACGATGATTCTCAACAGGTCCCGCTCCAGAACCGAACTTCAGGTGATGTCATCGAGGAGTGAGGGAGATGCTCAGAGGTGGTTTTCTGTTAACGGACTTGAAATGAACATGGGAAAAACACAAAGGATAGTCTTTACAAATAAGGAGCAAGATGACTCTTCATTGAGATATTTGGGTTTGGAATTCCAGCCATCACTGGGCTGGAGTAAACATCTAGAAGACTTATGCAAAAAAATTATCTACGTCCATCTTTTTGATAAGAAGAATGAGACAGATCACAAGCACCGATGTAGCTAAGCTGACTTATTATTCAAGCTTTCATTGTCAAGCCATATATGCTATCATAATGTGGGGACAATGCACTGATGCACAAAAAGTTCTTCTAAAACAGAAGAGTGCAATAAGAGCCATCTATGGGATGAGAAGGACCGACAGTTGCCGGGAGGTATTCAGGAGAGAGAGAATACTCACAACGACGTCAGCTTTTATACTTGCATGTGTCAAATATGTCCATCAGAACCAAAATAAGTTTCCGAAGAACTCGCATTATCACAGTTATAACACACGTGAGAAAAACAACTTTTCTGTCCCTCGCGCGAGAATTAATAAGACGCAACAAGGTCCTAACTACACATGTATCATGTTATATAATAAACTGCCGGACCAAGTCAAACGGTTGAATATTTCTGCGTTCAGCAGAAAAGTGAAAGAATTACTCTTAAAGCGAACAATTTATGAATTGAGAGAATTTCTAGAAGTTTGCCATTGATTTCTGACTTTTTTACAAGTGTGATTGAAATGTGTTGAATTATGTGTTGTAAATATTTTGTAACTGTTCTGATTATCTCGGTTGACCAGGCCATATAACTTTTTAATGGCATAATATTATTTATACACGATTTTACATGTATTTTGTGATCCAGTATGAATAAATGAAATGAAAAATGAAATGAAAAAACCTATCAAGATCGAGGAGTTCGTTTACCGTCCAGTTCACCACTCCGAAAGAGTAGGTGAGAATCGGGATGGCTAGCATATTTGTAGCAGATTATGATTTTTTTTTTAACGTCCGTGTGAGGGGAAAACCCTTTATGGGCACCGACAGGGGTCCGCACTCTCGGTAGTGTGAGAATCCAGGATCTTGTTTGGCTACTCACTAAAAACCCCTCACAACTTCGATATAGGAGTTATTCATCCTGCCCTCGCAGCGTCCCTTAACAAAAGAGATGAGCTGCAAGTGGCTTCTAGAGTTCATGGGACCTGATGATATGGAGTGACCCGAGCAAAACTGCTTTCTGCATTCTATGCGCCAATACCTCGGCCAGTGATCTGCAGACCGGGATAATCTTCAGTTCATCCACATAGTTAGCTCTCATTCCACCGAGACATCCTATGATAAGTACGACCATCCTAATTTTATGACCTGGGTATAAAGTTCCAAGCTCGAACATAAGGTCTTTGTATTTTTGCCTCTTCTGTTGTTCCTTCATCACAACATTATTTTCAGCAGGGGAGGAGGATTCCACGACAAATAACTCCTTCAGCTCCTTGTCCAGCAGAAGTATGTCTGGCTTAACAGCATTGATCTGTCGTGTTGTTGAGACAGGATAGTTCCAGCATATCCGAGCTCTTTCGTTCTGGACCACCGTTTCAATCTCCAGAGGCACATATGGTAGCGCCGGTTCTTTGTCTATCCCATACACGGCTCTCAGGTGGAAGTATAGAATTCGGAGTGCCGCGTTGTGTCTCTCTACATACCCCGATGGAGCATGGACTCTGCAGGCGGAAAGGATGTGCATAATCGTTTCCTGTTGCCCATGGCAAGCCCTGTAAGTTGTTGGGGTGTCCATTTTCATGATGTTCTTTTTATACCATCTCGTATTCAGTACTCCATCTTGACACGCCATCACAAATCCTTCTGTCTCTGACTTAAGGCTAGCTGACTTTAGAAAGGCGAAAGACAATTCTTCAGACAGGTCCTGGTCTTTTAAACTCCTGAAATATATGGAGTGCAAGGTCTTACTCATATGATGTTCGATTAATGTATCTTGTGGAAACACACCAGAGGAAAACTGACAGATTGATGATATGTGATAAGTGTTCTGCCACACATCCAGCTATTTTCTTTAGGATTCTAGCAGAAATAGAGTCAACACCAGAGCTCTTTTTATTTTTCATGAACTTAATTGCATTTAGTACCTCATACCTGTCCACAGGGTGGAAGAAAAAGGTTGAGATGGACATTGGGGACAATGTACACGATATAGATAATCTGTCGCCATAAGTTTCAGTAAGACATGACTTGGCTACTGATGAGAAATAATTCCCAAAAGCATTTGCTACTATGGAAGGTTCACGGCATTTTGTGCCATCTACTTCTAAATTAATATCAACATAGTGTTTCAACCTGCCAGTTTCCCAGTTTACAACTCTCCATACAGTTCTACTCCTATTATCTGATGAGTTTATGAGATTTTGGTGATAATTCAATTTTGAAGATCTCAACAGTAAGATATACTCAGTTTTGGCCGTTTTATAAACTTCCAAAGAACGCATGGTTTGGCAATTTTTGTGCATCCAATACAAATCTTTCAAGTGCTTACTGGCTAATTTAATTTCTGGTGTTATCCATTTTGAAGCATGATCATATGAAACATCCCTATATCTCAATGGACAGCACTCATCAACTGTAGACATAATAATATCGACAAAGGTATCAAAGGAAGTATCCACACTTGGTGATGAATACACATCATCAAAACAAACCTTTGAAATTTCTAGACTTAAATTGTCCAATTTCGCAGATGATGTATCTCTACTTAATTTGTATTTTTTTGATCTTTTACAAATTTTCATATTGACTTGAAAGAAGAAATCTAGTGTGATTGCCAAATGATCGCTTAGGTGACATTCAAATACAGTAGACTTGTAACTACAAGAATTTGCATCTGTTATAATATAGTCTACTTTGGTTGAAGAGGTATGACCATTAACATTCGTGAATACACGAGTTGGATGCAAAGATGTTACTTTCATGTCAAAGCAAAGAAGTACATCTTTCAGAAGTATGCTCACTCTATTATCACTCAAATAATCAATGTTAAGATCGCCACATAAAAATGAGTAATCTACAAATTTGCTACAATGTTCTACAGCATGAATTAGGTTTTCAAAAAATTTTTCAACATTACCCGAAGGAGGTCTATAAATGCTAATTACACCTATTTTAACATTTGCGAATATCACCTTCACTGCACAGAATTCACACTCCATCTCCTCAGCAAAACTCGATACATCCAATTTCATCACCTCAAGATCAATCTGGGAGAAAACAGCAGTACCACCATGTTCACGAGTTGGTCGACAATAGCTGGACACCAGTCTGTATCCGGGTAGTGACATAACACTCAAATTGGATTCATTACACCAGTGCTCGGCAATACTTATGATATTTGGTTTTTCATCAGATGATATCACAGATAACATATTCATTTTGTTAGAAATTGATTGAACATTCAGCTGCAATAGCCTCAACCTCCAAACATCACCGGCTGAAACTTCCGAGGACTCCGTCGCAGCCAGGTTCAGCGACCCTCATATATATCGAAAATTGCGAAAAAACAGTTTTCGTTCAACAAAATTCAAGCAGGCTTTCTCTTCCTTCAAAACTGAGGCGGGCATAGAATGTCAGTTTATTTATTTCCACTTGTCAAATTCAATTCAGTTTCATCATTGTTATATCGTCTCGCGCTTCTGAAGTTCTCATAAGATCATAGAATTCGATATCTCACATTTATTGTGAGCTGCCAAATTGATTCAGGAAATATTAGCTTTATTATTACTCAGACCAAACTTGTTGATTCTAGTATTTAAATACTTAGATGAAACAAAAGCCATTAGATTATTCTTAAGCCTTGCGAATATACTTTTCTGCGGCTGAGTTCTTTCAGGATATCTATCAAAATATATTTGAGATGCATTATCAGCGTAATAATTTGCTTGTATAAGACATTCTATCATAATATTATATTTTTAATATTTCCCGTAAGGCATATGTGTTAAAAATAGGAATTTTAGAAGCGCCAGACAATACAACAATGATGAAAATGAATTGAATTCGACAAGTGGAAATAAATAAGACATGAAATTCTATGGAAGTGAAACATGGCAACTGACAAAAAACCTCGAAAAAAGACTGTTGGCTCTTGAAATGGAGATCAGCTAGAGTATCGCGAATGGATAAGGTGAGGAATGAGAGAGTGAGGGAACTAATGAAGGTGGACAAGACAATAATAGAGGATACTCAGCAAAAACAACTTATATGGTATGGACATGTTGAGAGGATGTCAGATCAAAGGATTCCGAAGCTTGCTCTAAGGTGGGTACCGAGGGAAGGGAAAAAGCGAGGAAGACCAAAAGTTACCTGGATGAGCGGCATACAAAAAGCCATGTCGGAGAGAAACCTGAGACCAGGAGAATGGGTGGACAGAAGAGGCTGGAAGCTGGGAACCGGAAGGCGTAGGACGCTATAAACCCGGATATACAGGGTGGTCATTTGAAAACGAAACAGACGAGATAACAGACGAAATAAATTTTTTCGATAGAAATGCTCGGACAGGTCGATTTCTGTTTCGAGGGGGACAACTTAAGATGTAGGTTACGGACGCATAGCGCTTCAACCCTTGCTACTACAACCCTCACCCCAATTTTTGAATGGGGAAGATGGGGTGAGTGATACCTCATTTGAAAGGTATTTTTATACTGATTTCAGCACAGTAATTGTTTTTTCATTTTATGCATTAGTTCTCGAAATATTCTTAACTAAGAATTTGAAAGTGAAGTGGTGTTTTCATGGCACTTGTAGTGTTTTTTTGTGAAAAATCGACATTTTGAGCTTCAAAACAACCATGACTGTGGCTTCCTTCCTCCAATCCACTGACATAGAAATCTTTAATCAAGATGTCGATTTTTCACAAAAAAACACTACAAGTGCCATGAAAACACCACTTCATTTTCAAATACTTAGTTGAGAATATTTCGAGAACTAATGCATAAAATGAAAAACAATTACTGTACTGAAATCAGTATAAAAATACCTTTGAATTGAGGTATCACTCACCCCATCTTCCCTATTCAAAAATTGGGGGTGGGGGTTGTAGCAGCAAGGGTTGAAGCGCTATGCGTCCGTAACCTACATCTTAAGTTGTCCCCCTCGAAACAGAAATCGACCTGTCCGAGCATTTCTATCGAAAAAATTTATTTCGTCTGTAATCTCGTCTGTTTCGTTTTCAAATGGCCACCCTGTATATATATAAATTCTATGACCGCCTCACTTTTGAAGGAAGTGAATCAAAGCCTGCTAGGATTTTGTTGATCGAAAAGTGTTTTTTCGCAATTTTCGATATACAGTGGACTCGAAAGTATATCATGATATATATTTTTGAAATCGTTGAAAGAAGATCAATTTGGAAATATCATTTACCACTATGGTTTCCATTTGAAAAAAAAAAATTTTTGTTATAGCTCCGAAATTTGAGTAGATAAAAAAAATCTAGTAGCACCGATGAAAAGCAGTAAAAAAAGTGCCCCAAAGATGAATTCATTTCGAGAACGTAGATCCTATAATCCGGAAGTTATAGTCAATTATAATAATGGACCAAATAACAAAATCGCCCTGTAGCTCGTAAACTAGACGCCGTAGCAACTTTTTGGGTTTTCAGCAATTTATGTTTCTCGAAAAAAGACAACATGAAATGAATCTTACTTTTTCCCTATCTCTTATAGTTTAAGAGTTGTAGTACTTAACCATCGAAATCTGGCCACTCTGTACATTTCGATTGAAAAACTTGAACAAAAACTTGACCGCCAACTCAAACACTTGAAAAAAAGATAAAAACTTCTGTCGAAACGTCATCAGACTACCTTTACCCACAGTTTAATCCTTGAAGCTGGCCCTTTGGGGCGATCGAAATTGAACAAAAAAATATATCCGAATAGTCCTTGTTTCGATATATTTCATCAGCTAATCACAATTCATGGCCGCCATCTCCAACTCTTGAAAAAAAAAACTTCTGTCGAAACGACTTCAGAGCACCTATACACATAGTTTGATCTTTGGAGCTGACCCTTCAGGGCCATCGAAACTGAACGAAAAAAACCATCCGAAAGATCCTTTCATCCATCTATTCAATCAGCTATTCAAATGTCTTGGCCGCCGTCTTAAACTCATGAAAAAAATTAAAAACTTCTATCGAAACGGCTTCAGAGTACCTATACACATAGTTTGATCCTTGGAGCTGGCCCTTTAGGTCCATGCAAATTGGACGAAAAAATCATAGAAATAGTCCTTCTATCCATTCAATCAGCTAATCACAAGTCTTCGCCGCCATCTAAAACTTTCGAAAAAAAAATAAAAACTTTTGTCGATAAGAACTTCAGACTACCTATGCCCACAATTTGATCCTTGGAGCTGGCCCCTTAGGGCCATCGAAATTAAACGAAAAAAATTATACGATTAGACCTTTTATCCGTTCATTCAACCAGCTAATAACAATTCTTGGCCGCCATCTCGAACTCTTGAAGAAAAATAAAAACTTCTGTCGAAACGACTTCAGACAACCTCTACCCGTAGTTTGATCCTTGGAGCTGGCCCTTTAGGGCCATCTAAACTGAACGAAAAAAAATCAACCGAATAGTCCTTCTATCCATCTATTCAATCAGCTAATCACAAGTTTTGGCCGCCATCTTAAACTCTTGATAAAAAATAAAAACTTCTGTCGAAAATACTTCAGTATGCCCTTTAGGTCCATCCAAATTGAACGGAAAAAAAATCATGGGAATAGTCCTTCTATCCATCTATTCAATCAGCTATTCGCATGTCTTGGCCGCCATCTTATACTCTTGGTAAAAAAAAATGAAAACTTCTGTCGAAACGACTTCAGAATACCTATACCCACAATTTGATCCTTGGAGCTGGCCCTTTAGGGCCATCGAAATTGAACGAAAAAAATCATCCGAATAGCTCTTCTGTCCTATTCAATCGGCTATTCACAAGTCTAGGCCGCCATCTTAGACTTCCGAGAAAAAAATAAAAAACTTATGTCGGAACGTCATCAGATTACCTACACACATAGTTCGATCTTTGGAGCTGGCCCTTTAGGGCCATCAAAATTGAACGAAAAAAAACATGCGAATAGCCCATCTATCCGTCTATTCAATCAGCCATCCAAATGTCTTGGCCGCCATCTTAAACTTTCGAAAAAAAAATAAAACTTATGTCGAAACGACTTCAGACAACCTATGCACATAGTTTGATCCTTGGAGCTGGCTCTTCAGGGCCATCAAAACTGAACGGAAAAAATCATCCGAATAGCCCTTCTGTCCTTTAATACAATCGGCTCTTCACAAGTCTTGGCCGCCATATTAAATTTCCGAAAAAAAAATAAAAACTTCGAAATGTCATCAGATAAACTACACACATAGTTCGATCTTTGAAGCTGGCCCTTTAGGGCCATCAAAATTTTACGAAAAAAATCATAAGTATAGTCCTTCTCTATCTAATCAATCAGTTATTCACAAGTCTTGGCCGCCGTCTTAAACTCATGAAAAATATTAAAAACTTCTGTCGAAACGACTTCTGACCACCTATACTTACAATTTGATCCTTGGAGCTGGCCCTTTAGGGCCATCGAAATTAAACGAAAAAACCCAACCGAATAGTCCTTTTATCCATATATTTTATGAGCTTATCACAATTCATGGCCGCCGTCTCAAACTCTTGCAAAAAAAAATAAAAACTTCTGTAGAAACGACCTCAGACTACCTATACCCACAGTTTGATCCTTGGAGCTTGCCCTTTAGGGCCATCGAAACTGAACGAAAAAAATCATCGGAATAGTCCATGTATCCATCTATTCAATCAGCTGATCACAAGTCTTGGCCTCCTTATGAAATTCTCGAAAAAAAAATAAAAACTTCTGTTGGAACCTAATCAGGATACCTATACGTATAGCATGAATTAGGTTCTTCAGAACAATGGAAATTGAACAGAAAGATATATCGGAGTAGTCCTTCCATCAATCTATTCAATCAGCTTATTATAAGTGTTGGCCGCCCGTTTTCAACGTCGAATAATAACGCTCGCAGTAGCATGATACTCTTGACCGTGGTCGAATAGCAGCGCTTGGAGCCGGCCGACCGGGAGCTAAAATCACCGACGTCACGTTATGGCAGCTCTGAAGGTACCGCTATTTAAATTTTGAGTTACTAATGTCGTTTTTAACAGTGTTGTCGTCGGGATATCGCATAGGAAGAGTGAAATTTGGAATTATTTCTGAATATTATTAGCAAAATACGTTGAAAAAATGGTTCGTATGTGTCTTGTTTGTGGTAAATTGGACTATTTGAATCCTGATTTGTGTCCACACATCACACAGATATGTTCTAGTTCTACTCTTATCATTTCTGAATAACAATGCCGTAGATTCTTCGATTTTTTGAATTTTACTCTTCAGATTCCCTTCTGAAAGTGAGAGGAGGAACATCAATTCTGAATTTAGCTTACTTTGTTCACATAAATCAGAACCTGTTTCAATGTTCCGAAAATTGTATGAATTCGTCAAAAAAGTTAAGTCAATTGTAATTTTTTTTCATTCCTCAATACCACGCCACGCCACTGGACCTTTCACAATTTGATTCCGCCATGTTGCCACGGCCGTGTCTAATGAAATATCATTAGACACGGGAATAGCAATAGCTATTCTTTATCCTATCTTCGTTCCACTCATTGAATACTGACTGAATTTTGGCTTCACCAATTCTCTTATAAATGAGATGCTGTGTCTCCTCTTTCTATGGTCTAAGATCTTTTATATTTCCTCCTTGGGATAGTACGTCAATGGGTCAGGGGCGGCTCGTCGGGGTAGGCAAGGTAGGCGGCGCCTACCTTGGAAATCTTCTTATCGAAATTATAAAATGATTCATATTCATTTTACGTATCAGATCTCTCCCTTTAATTTAAATTTGCAATTATAATACATTATTGAAGAATTTTTCATTCAAAAATCTCGCAGGCCATTGTAATATTTCAACCTAAGCTCGGGCTCTGCAGTTGCTGCAGCCCTGCCACGATCATTTCTCGCTTTCATCAAAGCATTCTAAACGGAAGGCGATCTATCCCAGCGCCTGTGATTCGATCACTGCAGTTCAGCCCGGCCGAGTGCCGCGGAATCTACCAATAAATCAGTAAAGGATGGATACACTAGCGTGTAGAGAGAAACATACGAAATAGAGGAGAAAGTAGGCGATGAAGTCGTCCGCCTTCGGGTACATTCGAGAATGATCGCTTGGCGATTCCGCTCCCGCGCTATCGTATGATTGCAACCTGCAACGATTCCACTCGACAGTCGACACTCGAGTTCAGTGATATCGATAATATTTGAGGTTAGAATTCTGTGTTCGCGCATTCGCATTTGTGTTTTATAACCTTCATTTGATTTGAACATTATCCGATAGCAGGAGAACTCGATAAGTACTTTCCTATATCTATTTAATTGTTTCAGTTTATTTGGAACATTAGGTCTTATTTCCAAATTCTTGAGAAATGAAACACATTCATGATATTATTTTTTCCCCACTGGAAACTCCTTTTCCGCGGTTGAACTATAATATTCGAAAAGAAATTGTTTCAATTCGCCGTCCGACATTATCTCTTCATCTTATAGAATCCCCGGAATACTCCAGATTTGAAATTTTCACGGTCTTTCAAAATATATGTGTCGCCTTACCGCATCCAAACCTCACGAGCCGCCGCTGCAATGGGTAGAGCAAAAACTATATACAGGCTATACTTCTATGGGAAGTAAGTTTCATAAATCGGTTGAATAGAAATATAACAAATTGTTTCATGTAATAAAGTTTGCATTGGCTCAAAATTGGACAAGAGTTATCAGATGTTGAATGCAATGTCAGATATTTAAGACTCACCACTTCTACCATTCAAATTTTCCATAGCTGCCGGTCTGTGTTCCCTCCTTCTATTGAACTGAGAATAATTCCGACGATGAACAGGTGAAGTGCCATATTCCGAATCGTCATAAGGAGAGGGACTCCTATCGTAAGGAGAATATCCCCTACTTGGAGAATATCTCGCATTTAAAGGTGGGGATGATATTCTTCCTAAAGGAGGAGGCCTGTGGTCTCCCGGGAACATATCGTGAGGCGGTGGAGGCATAAAAGGTAAAGGAGGAGGTGGAAGATAAGATGCCCCAGAGACAGGGGGTGGTAGGAATGGTGGAGGCATACCTAAGATTGCAGGGGATTTAGTAATGTGATCCCGAGAACTATATAATATTGGTGGTGATGCTGGCGATTCTAAATGAAGGGGTGAAATTGGTATTTCCCCAGCTGGTTCAAGAGGCGACTGCATTCCTGAAAGAATATTATAATTTAGTTCAAATTTGTATCGGGTAAAAGTCAAAGTTTCGGTTAGAATTTCATTTATTGTATCTTGACCAAGCTTTCGGAAATCTTCATTTCCTTCTTCAGGGTGCTACAAACAGTGACAAAATAACAAAGAGCTTACACATAAAGAAAACTCATAACAATCTTGAAATAACCACGTGCAAAAAATCATACAGAAAAGGCCGCAACGGACGGCGAGCGATAATCTTCTTAAGGACTGAACAAGAATAAATTCGCTATCACAAAAACGCCTATATCTCTTGAACCAATTGAGGAAAAAAATCAAAATTTGATCGTAGTTAGCTTTGTTATGAACGTCAGAAACATTTACTTCATAGATATTCCAATTCTCTGTCGCAAAATATCAAGCGAAGTGAAAGCACGAGAATTTATAGTGAAACTTTTTCAAAACAATCAAAAATGGAGCTTCAAAAGAATCGCAAAAGAGGCTCGCGTTCGTTCGGAAAGGGTATCAAGAGTTGTTAAGCGCTTCAACAAAGATCTTCCAATTAACCGCAAGGAACTGGGAGGAAAAAGGGGTTCCATAGCCCAAAAAAAGTGAAGAAAGCCATCAGCCTTTTTCAGAAGAATCCAAACCTTTCAAGACGGAAAGTGGCCCAAATAGTGGGTTGTTCGCAGTCAACCGTTCAGAAAATCAAGTCGAGTTGTGGGCTTAAAACATAGAAAGTGCCAGACAGGAACGCTGTGAAGAATCAAGAAGCGAAATCAAGAGCAAATAAATTAAAACAAGATTTCTTGAAAAATTTTTCCTGTTGCGTGATGGACGACGAAACCTATGTCTTGGCTGATTTCTCGCAACTTCCTGGTCAGGAATTTTATACTGCAGATTCTCGTGGAAATGTTGACGAACAATTTCGCGTGAAGAAACAAGCAAAGTTTCCTAAAAAATTCCTGGTTTGGCAAGCAATTTGCACTTTTGGGAAAAGGAGCAAATTTTTCGTTGGCCAAGGCTCTGTTGACTCGAAGATATACATCGAGGAATGCTTGAAGAAGCGACTTTTGCCATTTTTACGTGAGCACGATGTGTCAACAATCTTTTGAACAGATTTAGCTTCATGCCACTACAGCAAGGCAACCAAGTAATGGTACGAAGCTAATGAGGTGGTTTTTGTCCCCGAAGAGGCCAATCCACCAAATTGCCCAGAATAATCGAAAGATATTGGGCCCTGGTAAAAAGAGAATTGAAGAAGACTAAGAAATCAACGAAAACATTAGCGGAATTCAAGCAAAAGTGGAAGACATCATCCCAGAAAGTGACTGAGAACACTATAAGAAGCATGATATGGAAAGAATTCCAGAAAAAATCCATTAATTTTGTAAAAAACAGTTTCGGTTTTTTTATTGTGAAAACAGTTTTCATTAGAATTATAAGATGATTCGAAATTGAGTTTTATTTTCGAAATCGGTCCAGTGGTTCAAAAGATATAAGCGTTTTTGTGATGGCGAATTTATTCTCGTTCAGTCCATATACAGGGTGAATCTTTGACTTGTACATATATTTCAACTGTAGATTCCTCTCATCAAACGAAACACTTTTTTCCCATACCATTTTTCAAAATTCGGTTTGGTTTGGGAGATACAGGGTGTCGAAAATCCATGAAAAAAACACTTTTCTGTTTATATCTTCGGAACCGTTATTTCGAATGAACTGAATTTTGGTTGAGTTTTTACTCTATTCATGTTGCATATTCCTCAATCGAAACCTATTCAATATCTTTACTAGTATAAAAGTTACAGAGTAGTCGACTCATCAATACACGCTAAAACACCATAAGACCACTTTAAAAAGATAAACTGTTCATATTTTCGAAAGAATCAATCATTTAAGAAACTGAAAGTATTCCTATTTTTTCAATGAAACGCGTCGTTTTCGAGTTATTTCCAATTTTACCCGGAGAAATTTGACGAAAAAATCATTAATTTCAAGAATAATCTGAATGCATCTGAATATTATTCCATCTGTGGTCTTTAAACGAGTTTACAATAGTTGCGTTCCGCCTGTCAACTCCGGTACGGGGCGAGTCGAACCAGAGTTTTTATTACAGATCGCTTAGTGTCAGTGGAACTTTCAGAACTTGTCACTTGTTCCTATTTGAACGAACGAATGACAATTGGCGAATCCGAAGATCAAAGCGCCCTCTTTCATCGGTGGTTGGAATCGGTTGACAAATGTCAACCACTAAAACCCCGGGAATTTCATATTTGAATTCAACTTCTCAGCTAATCGATTTTAAATCATATTTTCATAACAGAAATAAGTTCACAATTTGAGTTGAACAATTCATTGGAAAAGATGAATCGACAGTGCTTGGTGCCAGTCTTGAATATGGCAAAATATTTATTTTTCGAGGAGTCCTCAGATGAAGAGTGTGAAATAGCCGAAAAAGTGGATAAATTCTGTGAATTCACAGTTCCACGTATGAAGGATAACCAGTTCCAGAGGCATTTTAGAATGGATCCTTCAAGATTTGAAGATCTTCTTCTGAAAATGCATGAAATAATAATAGAATGTAATGTTCGTATTGGACATACAAGGGTGACATTGGAGAAAGAAGTTATGGTTACTCTTTGGTATTTGAGTAATGTAGAAAGTTTCAGGTAGAGTATATTATTTCAGGCCCTTCACCGTTTCTTTTCAATAATCCTTCAGATCAGTAGCCGACCGATTCGGTATCAGCAAATCGACATGCTGGTCCATTCTCTACCGAATATGCATCCTAGATGTAAATAGTCGTTTTGAGATAATTAAGTGGCCTAATAGAGAAAGGCAAACACATATAGTACAGAATTTCAACAAACTAGGATTTCCAGGTACATTATTACGAAGTAATAAATATTTCTTTATTGGTTGCTATTATTATTCTAGGGGTTATAGGCTGCATAGATGGTTCACACGTTCCAATAAAAGCCCCCAAAATGAACCATACTTCTTATATTAATAGAAAAAACTTTCATTCTCTATTACTTCAAGGTGTATGTGATCATAAATTAATGTTCACTGATGTTTATACTGGTGAGGTTGGTTCACTTCATGATTTCAGTTTATACAAAAAATCAGAACTATCAGAAAATTCAAAGTGGTCACATAATAATTCATGATGACTATCATCTAATAGGTGATTTAGCTTACAAGCTAAATACAAATTTGTTAGTTAGCTTCAAAAATAATGGACATCTCACAGAAAGGCAAAAAAATTTTAATGTAGCTCTGAGTAGATGTAGAGTGAAGATAGAAAATGCTTTTGCACTTCTGAAAGGACGATTCCGAAGACTGAAACTGGTTGAAACAACTATAGTGGAGCTGATATCTTTATTGATTGTCGCCTGTTGCATATTGCACAATATCTGTATCTTGAAAGGGGATAATTGGGAAGCATTTATAGACATGGAAGTGGAGATGCAGGAGGAATTCCGAAATAATTCGCAATATATTTTAGATTTGGAAGATGTTCCAGATGCAAATATGGTTTCCATTTTGAAAAGAAATGGAATTATGAATGATCTACCAATGAGAAACCAACCTCATAATTAATTAATTTTCAGAATATTTTGTCATTCAAACAAATTTACCAAATAAATTAATCATGTTTTTTCCATTTGTCTTCATTTATTCCCATTCTAACCTTCTTCCTGGTATAAAGCAAACTTGTTCTTAAAAGGTTCATCACACAACAGAAGTATCAAATCTCTTCGGCAGAATACATAGAACAAAACAAAAACATAACAAATTGCACAAAAAAATGAGTTCTCAAACTGAATTCTAACTGAATCGAAGGAAACTGATTCTTAAAGTTTATCGATAATTTTTTCGAATAATTCATTAAATTTATCTAGCCGTTTCATTTCTCTTCATGTCTCTTATCAGCTTCAGATTTACGTGCCTTCCTCTTCCTGGTGAAGGTTGATTCTATGTTTTCATTTTTATCTTCACGTTCTTGCTCAGAGCAGGAAGCCCCTGATTCAGCTATAGAGAAACCACTCAAATTTGAACATGTTGCTAATGGGGTAATTTCAGGCTTACTATGCATGAAATTATTAATGGCTGTGAAGAATTGCCAGTGTTTTTTTTTCTGGCCTGAAGTGGAATTGTGTGCCAGGCAACTCTTATACGTCCTTTTTAGGCTCTTCCACTTTTGCTCACACAACATGTATGAGACAGGCCGTTTAAATTTTTTCTCACATTCGGAGGATATTTTAGTCCATACATTTTTTTTAAGCCATTCTCAAATTCCTGTTGTCTTTTCTCGATTTCATGAATCAAAAACAACGTATTTTCATCAGTCCATAACTTATGGTCAGCAGCACTTGTTTCTGAATTTTCTATTTGAAAGTTCTCAACTACCTCGTCGGTCTCTTGTTCTAAGAACTCTTCGTTTACAGTCTCAACAGGAATATAAATCATTTGTCCGTCTGAAAAAAGGCTTTAGTTTTATAAATACGATATGTAACAACTTTTGAATACGTACTTGAAATCTCTCGCAACAGCATTCTGTTTCCTGTAACGCCTTTCGTCATTACCACATTACGGGAGTTCTTAGAAAATGACGAAAATGACGAAAATGTCTTTGACATAGTTAATCAAACTTATTTTAAAATTTGAAATTTCAATTCCGTCTAACCACAGACCTCCTTTCGCGAACTATCTCTGGAGCTAGGGTTTTCAGAGTTGGTCTGGCACGAACGACATACAATTGACACTTTTCGATCTGAAATGGGTGGCCGAACGACACGGAGCAACAAGTGTTTATGGAACCGACTGGCCGAACGCACCACATGTTGTCACAATATTTATCAACTTTGTCGAGATATTTTAATAATAAAATCCCACAAATGTGGAAGATAAAATTGAACTCCAAGGAGGATTTAATACGCACAGTTTCTTTTGAAAATTCATAGTTACCGGTCCATATTGAAGTTAAATGTCGATGAAATACAAAATTCGGATATGAATGTGTACAGAGACAATAATGTAAGTGTCGATAATTTCGAAACTTTTTCCAATCGGGCTACAACTAATGGTACACAATGATGCTTCATAAGTAGCCTAATCTAATGACACTCGACTCTCAATGAATTTGAATGTGAGTTCAACACAACCGGCAGTGTTGATAATTTTTTTTCTTGCTTTTTTCACTCTGCCGTGTCGATCGTGCTATGAATTTCATTTGCATTCGAACGATGATCAATCCCCGCTTAGGTCAATTTTCACGCATGATTATATGATTGTATCCCCCCTTCATGTTTTCCGGGAGGACGGCAATCTGAGTTGGTACTCGAGAGAGAGAATATTTATGTTACCATATGCGCTGTATTTCTGAGATTTCGAATACGAAATAAACGCTGGAAAATCAAAGTGAAGAGCAATTTTCTATATAGTCCTAAATTAAACATAGTGGTCCAAACGTGCCGGATGCTGGAGGAATTTTCATATTCCTGTTCCTGTGGAAAAATTGTGGACTTCACGTACAACGACGTAGCCGCCAGGTGAGGGTGCCGATTCAACGCAGAAAAAGAGGCGAGATAACCAACTTCTTCTTCGACTCTTTGTTTACCGTCGCATCGCTGATTGTCAATGCAATTCTGGGAGCAAGGAAAACTTGGCTGGGAAAATTTGGTGGCATTCAATTAACGCTGTTTCCGATTCTGGGCTTCGTGGAATGGTCGACGGCAGAGGAGTGATGGTTGATCAAGGATAACTGGATAGTTTGTGAGAAAACGAATAAATTATTCGAATTATTGCTGACGCCAATCTGGTGTTACTTTGAACTAGTTGTTGCTTATTTGCCTTTTGACAGTTCACTGATTTGATAACATTGCTTGTGTATTTTTTATTCGAAAGTTACCTCTTCTTAGTTCCGGGATTATCGAATTAATTTTTTACTGAATGTCATATGCGATTGATTAACTGTATGAAGCGGTTTATTGCTTAGATAATTTAATCCTGGACCTTTTTGCTTTTTTCTTGTTTGTACTTAGCTTTAAGAAAATTGTTATCGTTTGAAATGACTGAGCTTCTGGTAGAACAAATTTAGCTGCAAGGAAGAATTGCACGATCCTTCAGTAATTTCAAAAAGGATGGTGCTGCAAAAATGACGATTAGTAATTGCAAAACTAGATCGGATAATTTGGATAAAACTTGGCATAAGTTTGAAACAAATCATTACAAGATTCTTATTGATAATTCTGATGTGATAAAGAAATCCGATTATATTTCGAATAATGTATTTGAAGAGACGGAGGAGATATATTTGGATCGCAAGGCAGAGTTTCGCACATTTTTAGATTCATCAAATGATAGTGCTAAACCGGGAGCTGCGCAGGGTGGTTCGGGTAACAGCCATCAAGAAGATTTTGAGAGGTTGCCACGTATTTCCATACCCAAGTTTAAAGGTGATTTCTGTCAGTGGGAATCCTTCCGAGATTTATTCACATCACTAGTGATAAAAAAGCCAAATATTTCAGATGTTACGAAACTACATCATTTACGAACTAGTTTAGAAGGTGATGCTTCAAGAATTATCAGCTCTTTTGCTATAACATCCGAAAATTTCGATATTGCTTGGAAGAAGCTCACAGAGAGATTTGAAAACAAACGACGATTGGTAAGTTCACACATGCAGGCTATTTTTACTATTAAGGGTATGAAAAGGGAATCGTCTTCTGAATTGAAACGTCTTATTTCATCCTTAAATACACCGTTATCTTCTCTGAGATTGCTAAACCGACCGGTTGAACATTGGGACGATTTTCTTGTTCACCACATAATCTCTTTGGTGGATTCTGATACTCGAAAACAGTAGGAAAGACATTTAAGCGCTCTTGATAATTCATCAGAGCCTCCTACGTTCAAATGCTTGAGCACTTTTTTGGAAAGTCAGTTGGTAATGTTGGAGTCGCTCGAAGAAGCTAGCAATAGAAATTCAAATAAAGTTGTTAATCAAAACCAAAAAAGTTCTTTCTCATCACTGCCAACAGCTAATTTGCCCTCAGCAACTAATCGCTACAATAAATGTTTGCTCTGCGGGGCTGATCATTTTTTCTTATATTGCAACTCCTACAAGGCTAAGACTGCCTTACAGAGAAAAGATTTTATTGCTAAACAAAAAAGATGTTTCAATTGCTTATCCCGGCATAATGCTAAAGATTGTAGATCAACAAAACGCTGTCAACATTGTATGGGGAAACATCACTCTTCTTTGCATTTAGGCGGGCCTAATCAGGAAAACTTATCGGGTTCACCTCAATTTCACGAAGTATCATCAGTTGCACAGGATAGAACCGAAATCCATGATCAAAATGCTCATTTAACCGTAAATTCTTCTGCAAATGTTTGTAAAGCAGCACACACGGTTTTGCTGACCACTGCTGTCGTAAAGGTTCTTTCTGATAAGGGTAAAATAGGTCTAGTGCGAGCTTTGATCGATCAGGGATCGCAGTCTTCATTCATAACTGAATCCTTGTTACAGAGATTGAATCTAATTTACGAAAGAGTTTGTATTCCGATAACAGGGATTGGCGCTAAGAAAAACTATACATGCAGAAAAATGGTTAATATCTCATTGAAGCCGAGATTTGATTCGGAGTTCTGCGTGGAGGTAAGCGCTTTTGTTCTTCCTAAAATAACATCATATGCTCCTCACTTGAATGCTGGTCTTGACGGTTTTGATCATGTTCGGGATTTGAATTCGGCAGATCCAAGATTCGGTTCAAACGGTTCAATTGAATTGCTGTTGGGCGCATCCGTATATGCTGTGATTCTCGAGGGGACGATCATTCGTGGAAAAGTTGATGAACCAGTCGCGATTAATACGAGTTTAGGATGGTTATTGTCTGGAAACGTAGGCAATGTGAATAACTATATCTTACCGTCTATTTTACATGTTTCGGAACATGAAGACATTAATGAATTGTTGCAAAAATTTTGGACGCAGGAAGAAATTTCTACAGATACATTGCCTACTCCAAATGAAACTGAAACCGAAAATCATTTCCTCACAACACATTCGCGAGATTCATTGGGTAGATATATTGTTCGATTGCCTTTCAAGACCGAAAATCGGTGTGAGTTGGAGTTTCCGGGTTCTTTTGAATTTGCGAAGAGAATGCTTCTTGGCCTAGAAAAGAGGTTCGAGAGTAATTTTGATTTCAAGAGATTATATATCGACTTTATGCGGGATTATGTTGAATCTGGTCATATGAGAGAAGTTTCGTGCGGGGGAACAGGGAGGGTAAAATATTTTCTGCCTCACCATGGAACTTTAAAGAACGTTGGTGAGAGCCTTAAATTGAGAACAGTTTTTAATGGCTCGGCTAGAGCGGCGAATGGTTTATCTTTGAATGATACTCTGCATTCGGGCGCTAATTTACTGCCAGATCTGTCAAATTCCATACTTCGCTGGATGAAATACCCTTTCGTTTTCGTAACCGATGTGAAACAGATGTTTCGTCAGATCAGAGTTCATCCTGAGGATCAATTCTATCAGGCAATTTTATGGCGATTCGATCCTTCGGAAGGAATTAAAATGTGGTTGCTGGACACAGTCACTTATGGATTGATCTGTAGTCCATTTTTGGCGATTCGAGTTACTCGAAAGTTGGCCGAAGATGAATATCATAACTTTCCGAAGGGTGCAGAAATATTACGAAGAGAAATGTACATGGATGATGCCACTTCAGGTGGTTACACTTTGGAAGAAGCTCTTTGTAAACGAAATGAGCTCGTTAATATTTGCAAAGTGGGTGGCTTCGAGTTGCATAAATGGATCGCGAATGATCCTGAGTTACTTAAGGATTTGTCTGTACCTCAAGCCAAGGTTAATGCAGGTTTGAGCTTCAGTGTGCTGGGTCTTGGATGGAATAATTGCGCTGATTATTTTCATTTCGATATTCACACTTCTTGTATAAATTACGGTGAGACTCCCATCACCAAAAGATTTATTCTATCCAAAATCGCCAAATTGTTTGATCCATTAGGTTGGATAGCTCCGGTCATAATCAACTTCAAAATTTTCATTCAAAAGCTTTGGTTTAACAAGTTCGATTGGGACGAAGAGTTACCTTCGGACTTAGCTGGACAATTCATTGAATGCTACAATGATTTGAGATGCGTCAATGACGTGAAAATAGATAGCTGGTTAGGTTACAAGCCCGGAGCAATAGCTTACGAAATTCATGGATTTGCGGATTCTTCGAAGGTCGCTTATGGGGCTGTGGTATATCTGCGTGTGGTTTATGATAATAGGGTAATTGTGCATTTGCTCCAAGCGAAAACCAAGGTTGCTCCCTTAAAACCCCTACTCACGATTCCTAGACTGGAGTTGAGCGCTGCTGTTTTGCTGGTAAAATTGGTACGAAAGGTATTCGAGGCGGTCGAAATTGATGACTGTACGGTTAATTTATGGTCTGACTCGACAGACGTCTTATTTTGGCTGCGAGATCATCCCTCTCGTTGGCCTACCTTTATTGCGAATCGTTGCTCAATAATTCACACGGTCATGCCATCAGCAATTTGGAGACATGTTTCATCGCCTGTAAACCCTGCGGATTGTGCGTCAAGAGGACTAAAGGCAGGCGATTTACGTGATTTTGAGTTGTGGTGGAAAGGACCCAAGTTCTTGAGGGAATCCTGTGAGCCATTTCTGAGTCCTGTCAAAATTGATCCTATTCCTGCTCCGGCAATTGGGTTGAGTTGCTTGGTTCACGGTGGGGAAATAAAGGAAAAACATTGTGTGTGGAATTTGGTTGGTAGGTACTCCAATATGTCTAAATTGAATCGAGTTACGGCTTACGTTTTGCGTTTTATTTCGAAATTGTTGAAGCGGATTAACTCATCATTGCTGGTTGATTCGAGTCTTTTTTCAAGTGATTGGTTTAGAGGATGCTGCGAAAGTAGTTCTATCGATTTGACTTGCAATGAAGTTAAAAGGTCGGAATTGACCTGGATATTTCTAGTTCAGCATCATTATTATTCAAGAGAGTTTGTTGAAATCTCCAAAAATGAGACATTACCAAAAAATAACGCCTTGATAAAATTGGATCCATTCATTAACGATAATCTGCTAAGAGTTGGAGGTCGATTGGAGAATTCATTGCTCGCTTTTGACGAGATTCATTCATTAATATTGCCTTTTCATTGCGAGTTATCCCTATTATTGGCCAGGAGAGCACATTTGCGGTCAATGCACGGTGGTTTAAAACTGACATTGGCAACTTTGCGTCAAGAGTTTTGGGTGATTCGGGGTAGGCAGTTAGTAAAGAGAGTAATAAATGATTGTAACGCATGCTTAAGATACCGAGCTAGTACAATGTATCAGAAGCTGGGCAACCTTCCGCAATTCAGAGTGAGACCGAGTAAACCCTTTGCTAAGTCTGGAGTTGATTATGCTGGCCCATACTTAATTAAAGCATATTCTGGACGTTGTAAGAAATTTATAAAAGCTTACATTGCGGTTTTCATATGTCTAAGCACGAAAGCAGTTCATTTGGAACTGGTGACGGGATACTCTGGCATAAATTTCCTTTCCGCTTTCCGTAGATTTACCTCAAGACGCGGATACTGTTCCGACTTGTACAGCGATCAAGGTACGACATTCGTTGGCGCCGACCGTGAGTTGAGAGATCTTTATAAAAGGTCATCACAATTCATCAGCGATCTAGCTAATAAATTAAGCAATGAAGGAGTAAACTGGCATTTTAACCCCCCTGCGGCTCCCCATTTCGGTGGCATTTGGGAGGCTGCGGTGAAGTCGACTAAGCACCATTTGAGGAGAGTGATTGGTGGTCATAAACTAACTTTTGAAGAATTTTATACCTTGCTCACCCAGGTAGAAGCTTGTCTTAACTCTAGACCAATCATGTCCTTAAGTGAAGACTTACAACCACTTACTCCCGCTCATTTCATCATAGGTCGGTCATCATTTATAGTACCGGAACCATCCTACGTGAGCGAGAATATACCTCCTCCTTATCGCTGGAAACAAATTCAACAAATGCTTCAGCATTTTTGGAAGCGGTGGTCTAGGGAATATTTGCATTCCTTACAGGTGCGTTACAAATGGAAAAATAGTCAACCTGAAGCTCAAGTCGGGGACATTGTCCTTATTACTGATAATGTTACTCCGCCAGCAAGGTGGCCCTTAGGGGAAATTATTGAAATCTTCCCTGGTCAGGATAATCTGACGAGAGTGGTGAAAGTGCGTACGGCAGTGTCGGAATTCGTTCGACCAATAACTAAACTAGTGCTTTTATCTAAGGTTTATGAAGATACTTCTCCGAAAGATTTGAGTAGTGTTAGAGAGTAAGATTCGTACAGTAATTTGGTATAATTGCATGTTAGAATTGTTCAGATTTTTTTTTGTAATATTATTTTGTAGGATTGTCATTTTTCCGTCGAAAAATGAAGTGGGTGGAATGATCAATCCCCGCTCAGGTCAATTTTCACGCATGATTATATGATTGTATCCCCCTTCATGTTTTCCGGGAGGACGGCAATCTGAGTTGGTACTCGAGAGAGAGAATATTTATGTTACCATATGCGCTGTATTTCTGAGATTTCGAATACGAAATAAACGCTGGAAAATCAAAGTGAAGAGCAATTTTCTATATAGTCCTAAATTAATCAACCAAATTGAATATAAATTGAAGAGAGATTGAACCCTTGAGTTTTTGGTGGTTTGCCGGATTGTTCCACAATAAGGAATTCACCTAATTTGGTCAACTAATTAGATTGTATTCAATAGAGTAAAGTAACTTCAACTGGACTTTTCCATCTACCCTTATTGGTAAACCCCGTCCCAACACAAATGATGAATCTCGATACAAACTACTTATTAAATTGGAATTAATGAAAAATAATACGATACCTGATAATCTGTGGCGATGTTTCTATCTAAACAACATCCTCTTGGGATTTTATAAACTCGACACGGTTGAAATTATATTAATTCACTTCACATAATAATCATAGAACAATAAGTCACTGAATGTATTCAGATTATTCGGAACTTCACATAATGTTTACAGTTTGTTCATAGACTCTGGTTTGTTAATTGTTTAGCGTTGGCCTCCAGATAACCATACTTCGGTTTTCGCTCTACGCATGCGTGGTAAAATTTGGCGGCAAAGTCGATTTATGATGGAAACGGCAGAATTCATAGATATTTATACCACGGTACACAAATGTATCGTGATTTATACTATGTTTCGTAAAAAATCCTTAACCCCAATGAGAATATCAGCAAGCTGACAACATCTTCTTGGAATTCCTGTGCAAAAATGAACAGAATCGATACAAATTAGATTATGTTAGGTTGTTTAATAATAAATCTGAATGAAAAGTCTCTCTTCATGCTATTGTTTGGGAATTTCGAGGAAAATATGAACAAGTTATTAGTGTTTACAAACTAATCTGCAGAAAAATCGAAGAAGGAACTTATTTTGGTGGAATGAATGTGGCTTTTTAGTTGCAGATATAATCCGATGAAATTAACTGTTTTTGTTGAAATTATCGTGTTTGCAACATTTTTATTCCAATAAGGTTAGTACTTGACTACTTGAGTATTCCCTAAATTGGGCCTAAATGTATAAACTCAATTTCTATCGAGAAATATGAACTTTGAATCAATTCCACAGTATCATTTCAGGGACGTAATTAGCACAATGTTTTTTTTCAAATGGCTATATCTTTTTAACAGAGCCGAATTCGGAAAAATGGAAAATGAAAAAAAGGTTTCTTTTGGCCTCAAGAATCTTCAGTTAAAATATATGTACAAGTCAAAGACTCACCCTGTATATCTATACTAATAGTATAAAGAGGAAAGATTTGTATTTTTGTTTGTTTGATACGAATAGGCTCAAAAACTACTGGACCGATTTCAAAAATTCTTTCACCCTTAGAAAGCTACATTATCCCTGAGTGACATAGGCTATACTTTTCACCCGAAAAAATTAAGGATACCTACTATAACTTCAATAATTACAAAAAAATCAGCCAAAATCAGCTATTTTCACGTGCGCTGCAAAAACCGTAAGAATTACGTGGATACAATGTATGACGGAAATGTACCTCTTGAATAGTTCTACAAAAAAGTCCGCGATAGCATGTATCTATCTCTCAAGATTGACTTGCTATTACCTGTTTATGGTAATCAGATGTTCTCCAAAATTATGCACTGTTTGGGAGTGTGTTTTTATGAATTGGGTATTGATCCTAATCCAACCTAATACGTTATTTATCCCCAGTATTTAATTTAGAACAAAATTGCCCTTCACATCATACAATTACAACGAGTACATCAAAAGATATGGCAGGTTGAAGTTTTGAAGATGAAACCGCCGCGTGAAACAAATTTCTACTCGGGCGAAGCTGGGACGGCCTTGTCCTTGTATAAAATTCTCCTGTTTGCACTTTGTGGCCGAACTCCTCCGAAACAGCTAGACCGATTTTCGTGAAATTTTGTGTGCATATCGGTTAGGACCAGGAATCGGCCAACATCTATTTTTCATCCCCCTAAATGTTAAGGGTAGTCCACCCCCAACTTTTTTTTTTCAATTTTTTTGGACAAATTTTTTTATTTTATTTTTTTTATGATACAGCACACAAAAATATATACAACCCTAAATTTTCACCCCTCTACCTAACCTAACGGAAACGTGGTATAACAAAACGGCTTATTTATTGCCTCTCTCTTGTACCTATATTTTCCAAAATATTGGAAAAGGCTATTGGTAACCAAGTTATTAAATATTTCGAACATAATAAATTATTCTCAACTCAGCAGTATGGTTTTCGTAGGGGCCGAAGTACTACTGATGCATTGGTGAACTTTATAAGCCATACGATTTCTTGTTTTGAGGAGGGTGAATGCTCTTTAAGCCTTTTCCTGGACCTCACCAGGGCGTTCCATTGCGTGGATCAGGCTGTTCTGCTGGACAAGATTAAACATTATGGATTTGATGATCAAAGTGTGAGATTTTTTTTTAAGGATAGATATCAGGTGGTTTATTGGCGAGGTGAATACTCAACTAAAAATAGTGTCAAGATTGGGGTACCACAGGCCTCAGTCCTGGGCCCACTTTTGTTTCTGATATTTATAAACGATTTACCTGATTATTCTATACTATACTAAACTGGTAACTCTGTGGACCGGCCCGAGGGAATCTGTCAAAAAAGTTGGTCCAGAAGAATCTTAATATCGCAGCGAAGCTGCGATACATCGAGGAAATTTTTGTACGGTCGGAAAGGGGAATAATCCATTTATACCTGGGCGAAGTTTCGATTCTCTAGGCAATCTAGAAGTATTCTTAAAAAATTCGCGAAAATCGCGAAAAATTCCGGCAAAATGGGCAATTTTATACTCGATAAAACTTTTTCCACAGATATCCTGGCCGTGATGTAAATATACGGATCGAAAGAGGAAATGTTAATGCTTAATAGCTTGGTATTGATATTTTCCATAATTTCCCCATTTCTTCAGGAAAATCGATCAAAGTTTGACATTTTTCCTGTAAAATCACCCGATCTGCAGTGATCACAGAGAACGATTTGACATTGTAGCTGTCGCTGTCAAATTTGACGTAGCCCGGGTTTGTTGACATGTTCTGAATGGGAATGTATTTCGCGTAACTAATATAAATAAGCCATGAATTTGGTAGAAAATGAATGATTGGACCTTATTTTACATACGTATCTATTTAAATTCAACTTTAACCGATGATGTGAGTTTTGACGTTCATCTGGTCGAATTCCACCTTAACCTCAATCTCAAATCGACCAACTAACTTTTATTTGTTTCTAAATCAGATAATGGTCAAAATGTTCAGTATATTAGAAGAATTGGAGGTAAGTATACATATGTATATATTTGGTTATCAAAGGTTTTAACTATTTTTTCTTCCAGATTTTGGTATTTTCAATGTTTTCGTACTGTTTTCATCACCAGGCAAACAGAAAGCTTTCTACGACCCTGCTCACTACGTTGGATAAAAGAGGATTGTGTCATAGCGTTCTTTATTATGATTATTTGGTCTGGTGGAAAATTGCTGATAATCTATCTGCAAACGTGCAAACAGGTCAGTATTATGGGGCTAAATAGGGCGTTCCATGTCTCATAGATTTCAACTGCTTCACTCCCCATATTATATCTGAAGTTTTTTCATGCATCCTCAAAGAACAAACCTCATTTCTGAATTATGCAATAGAACGGTCATATTTGATGAGAGACGACAATTATGTTTTCACATTATTTTTGTTTTGAATCATCGCTTCCATTTATTCATTCTGATGACAAATTCCTTATAATTTATATGCCACATCTTAATCTATGAATCTTTCCAGATATTATTCGAAATGGAGAACAATCGTTTTAGTCATCGTCTAAACAGTTTTACATGGAAAACTTATTACTTATGTAAGTATCAAGACAAAAGAGGTGATTTCTTGAATTCCAAATTTTTGTTAGTTTTCAGAAGAACACAAGGATGATGGCTTTTCGATATCAATGCATATTTTGTTTCTGAAAAGTTGAAAATTGATCGGAAATCATTATGATTCAGTGAAAAAGGGGTAACGGTGATATTCCACCACCAATAACATAAGAAGATCATGTATGTATGTCAACGGAGTACTATCATATCAGGAGGTTTGTATCGCCTAAGGATATAGTGTCCAAGGTTTATAATGGCCTTTCCAACCTGGGTGTATAAAGAATTCTTTCCAGTACTAATAATACGTATTACTTTTTCTTATGAAGATACGATTAAGTAATGGCAAATTTTGCTATTACCACATCTCTTCTTTTCTTATATGTATATGCTTTATTTAATATTAGATTAAAGTATTTTTCTTTTATCATATTATTATTGGAAAAAATTCATATTCACCAGGTTTCATTTTCAACATTCACATGCAGAATTAAATACTTTTCACATAAAAAATTAATAATCCTGACTACTGGTGACAATAATGTTAAATTACTCTTGCAGGCAGATGTTATTGAATTAATCATAATGCATCGTCACTTGAATGGTGGGACATTTGTCACCCCAGGTTAGGCCACTTATATTTCGATGAACCCTGCACTCCTGATGATTGCTTTCTGCTGTATACCTATGGATTAACCCTTCAACCAAATACTAAGCAAATTTTCATTTACTATACTATATGTATGTATGCATCCTTATATTTCTGAGATTTTTAAATTGTTTACATAACAAATTTTCTTGGTGAATATCTGATTTTGAAGAAACACAAAGGCATAATTTTCAAAGTAACTTTTTTCTTATACGTCAATTATCATTATTAAATGAATGTAAAGGCCTCTTGCAACGACAGAGAATTCTCGCGAGAATTTTCTGCCAAATTCACTGACCGAAAATTCTCTGTCGTTGCACACTACTTTCGGTAGAATTCTCTGTGAAATTCCATTGTTCCATCGTATAAAACGGCAGAGAATTTTCGGTCAGTGAATTTGACAGAAAATTCTCGCGAGAATTCTCTGTCGTTGCAAGAGGCCTTGAAACACAAGGGCCATTAATTATTTTTCTTGAGTCAATATATATGTCTTCTTTCGAATTTATGTATTCCATATTATTTCATTACTGCATATCACACATTCTGAAGTTTCTATATTGTCGAAACTTCACGTAGCATTTCTCCTGTAAAATTCGTATTTCTGGGAAATTCTTCATTTTGCTATTGGGACATACTGCATTCCTATTTTATGCTACTGAATGTTTCAAATGCAGAGTTCATGTTGAATGTTGAATATGTTGACCACGATCTATTTATTTTGATTAACTTGACTTCTTGATGATTGATTTTGGATATGATCATGTATATATCATCGGTGATATCTAGGTTTGTGCAATAGCCTCTGAAGACTTTGAAAGATATTTCTGAGATTTTTTTCTCTCATATTATTGATGCTAATATAGTTGGAATGTGTGTTAGACATAGCAGCTGAAGATTACAAACTTGCGTAAACACTCTGAAAAAACAGTAAGCACACAGCGCAGGGGAAATATACTGATAAATATTTTACAAACCTCCAAGGTTTGTATCTTATTTTCAAAATCATATAGTTTCTCGAGAAATTTTAATTGATGCCTCAATTCAATACATCAATCAGTAGGTCAAATGTATGCAACAAGTAATCATAGTACATTTATAGAATAAAGTACATATAATATATTGATTTCGGTTTATTCTGACTTGAAACATATCGCGTTTTAGCTACATCAGAGTTTATAATGTCGACCGTGCGAGTTGCCATTTTTGCGCCTCCCTACCGAGTATAACACATTTAAAAAACAACAGGTGAAACCGAAAGAAGAGCACTTTCAAAAACCTCGCTGCTTTTTGTAATGGCTGATTCACTGCACTTTAACGAGACCTATCGTTTAAAATAATAATAATTTGCAACAAGAATAATTCGCAATCCTTGTAAGACCTGATATGATACTGAAAACGGCTCTTATTGATATCGGTTCTGTGGAAAAATTTTCAGCTTATTCATTTCCCTGTTTGACTACTCTGATTCGGCCCTGTCCTACAAATGTCTCAAAACTGAATATTTGATCTGAATACGTTCTTTTTAGGAATATAAAGGTCATTGTATGTTCCAAATTTCAATAAATTCTGTCCAGTTGACTGTGACTGCCTTTTTTTCTATCTAATGTGCGGAATTCTACAAATGATATATATTTTTTGATTAAATTCACACTCTTATGAGCAGAACATGCACTTATTCACAACTTTTTGTTGAATTTACCTACTACGGTAAAATTTGTGTTTCTTTTTGCGAAAACCATTTTATACTCGAAACCATTATGTCATCACAATGTAACTGGCCGATTTACAACGAGATATCCAGTTATATTCCCAAATATTTTTTGTGGCGTGTGGGTCAAAGTCATGTTATAAAAAGCACACCAAAAATACTCATGTTTTTTTCGGAAGCAAATAGGCATATATACAAAACGAGCTTTTATGCCTCATTCAAGGTCAACTCCTGACATGTTAAGAAAAGTTTCTGTGCATATTTATATAATTATACAGGGAGTTTCCTGATTGAATGTCAATATTTATGGGGGTGATTCTTGGGCCCATTAAAAAAAAACTTCTTATGGACATATGTCCTAAATGTCTTACCTTTTGAGATACAGTTTGGTAAAGTTTTCAAAAATAAATCATTTATTATTAATAGCTACAATACCACTTCTGATATTTTGACGAAATTTGTCATACATGGACTATGAATCAAGAGGCATTGTATCACTTTTTTTTTATTCCTACCAGTGGCGTTCGTACGTAACTTGACCTACCTATTTTGGCAGACATTGATGGTACGCCACAGATTTTTCCTAAAATTAAATTCATTTTTGAAATTTACAAACATTTCTCACCAAAATTGATCACTTGATTTTTTCAATCCGATGCTTTCGCTTAAAAAATGAAAACTTTCTCTGCATTGAAATAAATTACACTATTTTTGTAAGTAAGGAAGAATTGGTTCTTATCTTAGTAGGCTGTGGCCAAGAATTGATATTTGGTTGTGATCACTTCATGTCTTTGAATATTAATATTTAGATAGCAATAATGAATGATTTATTTTTGAATACTTTACCACCCTATTGTATATCAAAAGGAAAGACGTTTAGGACATATGTTCAAATGAAGTTTTTTTCTTGAAATGTGCCCAAAAATCACCCCCACTGATATCGACATTCAATTAGGAAACACCCTGTATATACATTTTCATCAAAATATTTCCTCTTCTCATCATCCTGTTCAGCCTACAATCAAATAGTATTATGTGTTGATCATTATAGTGTTAATTTTATACAAAAATTTTAATTTATTACTAATAATCGAATGGAAAATGTGATGAATGAATGTTGGTTTGAAATCGATCCAAATAATGTTTTCTACAATTGGCAATGCTCAACTCTGTAATTATGTTCAATAATAATAATAAAAATATCTGAAAAATTACTCATGACTATGTTTTATAACACATTTTGAATTGTTTGTGGGAAAATAATTTAACAATTCATGTTTACATTTTCGTATATTTAGTCTACTTCTTGAGGATAATATTTTTTTTTTCAGAAAAAACAGGAAATTGTTTCCCCCATTTCCATTTTCCTTTATTTGCTCATGAGTTTCGATTTTTTCTCTGAATATAACTAATACTTCATCCAATAATGATATCAATGTGCCCATTTCTGCGATCTATCTTGCATGCGATCTTTTGATTTTTCTGATATCTCATATGCGAATTCTCTTCAAAGGTAGATCTACTGGCTTACTAGTCCTAGTAAATATACATGTTTTCTCTTCGCTGATGACTCTACTGTGTCTCTTAAGTGCAACAATCCTTCGATGGCTGAGCAGTTTTTTGAGGCGGCGCGGTCGGATACGTTGGGGTGGTTTTCGGGGAGTGGCTTGAGTATGAATGAGGACAAAACTGTTAGGGTGAACTTCTCTTTAAGGATCGTTGAATCTTCGACCGTGCGATTTCTTGGATTGCATCTTGATTCGAAACTAACTTGGAGTGACCATATTAATTATCTTTCAGCCAAGTTATCTAGGAATATTTTTGTTTTGAGAAGTTTAGCATTTTCGGTTTCTGCGCCTGTTTTACGTGTGGCTTATTTTGCACTGTGTGAATCGCATCTGATGTATGGGCTCCTTGTATGGGGAAGCTGTAGCGAATTTGGTCGCATTTTTGGATTGCAGAGAAGAGCGTTACGTATTATTGATGGCCTGGATTATCGGGCATGTTTTAGGACATCTTTTGAGAGGTGGGACATACTTACGCTTCCGGGATTATATGTGTTTGAGTGCCTTGTTTATGCACATAAAAATGTTGATAAGTGGAAATTAAATAGAAACTTTCATACTCATCATACTAGGCGGTGTGATGATGTACGTTTACCTTTTCTGAGGCTGAGTAGATCGCAGAGAGGACCTGATTACAGGGCTTTGAAGTTCTATAACTACCTACCTAGGTGCATAAAATCTCTAAATATAGATTCGTTCAGGAGGGAGTTGAGAGCGGTGTTGTCGAACAATGCCATATACTCGGTAGAAGAGTATTTTGAGTTGAATTTTGATGTACCAGTTATATTATAAACTAGCTGGCCCGGCGAACTTTGTTTCGCCAACTTATACTTACGGTGGATTTCATAAATCGTAATCACCGGTGATCGGAGATTAACGGCTTGGTTCTCTGATTTCTGAACTGTCAAATCGAGTTGATTCTAGATCAAACTCGGATCACCGGTGATTACGCTTTGTGTTACAGTTGTATAAACTCACCATGGCTATTTTTCAAGCAGAAGATAAATTAGGCAAAATAAAGTTCAAAATATACAAAATTTTAATATTATTGTAATTTACATGAGGAGAATTCTCTTTATTTAAGCGGTACCTAGTTGTTGAACATATAACTTTTTGTTTTTAATGTTTTGAAAATCAGTCATGATAAATTCTCGAAATCTAATCAGTGCTCACACCATTATTTTAGACATCTTAGCTATGCTGCTAAGCTCACATAGTGGGTAAACATCTCAGTTGGTGGAGCAGCGTCACTGTCACTGTCACACAGAACATGTGCTGGGAGGCTGGGACGGGGTCTACCAATAAGATGTTATTTTATTTTATTGAAAAAATCTAAAAGGTTGAAACATGTATTTTTGAACTTTCCATCATCACATACAATGCTTACCTAAAAGGTTGACCAAATTAGGTGGATTCCTTATTTTCGAACAATAGGTACGGCAAATAAACAAAAATTTTAAGGTTCAATCATTCTTCAATTTGTTCAATTTAGTTGAAGATATCAAGCTCGTAAGAAGGCAAATCGAGATGTTCAAATGAAGTCGATAGCACGATCGACACGGCAGAGTAAAAAATGCAAGAAAAAAAATTATCAACACTGCCGGTTGTGTTGAACACACAGTCAAATTTATTGATGGTCATTCGACCAGATCACATTAGGCAACCCATGAAACATTATTGTATATCATTAGTGAAACCCCGATGAGCAAACGTTTCAAAATTATTGACGCTTACAATACTGTCTCTGTGCAAACAGAAACACTAAAATAATATGTCAATTACTAATTATGGGCAATTTTGGATTCAGTTATTCCCGCAAATATATTTATTACCCAAACAGAAATTCAAAAATATTTCAAAAATAAAGAAAAAAGATGAAGATGGGCAACTCACGTTTGAATCGGATCGTCAAAATACTATTTACTTGATATTTCGGTAAAAATTCACTGTTCCACCAACTTGAGATGTTCACCCGCTTTTTGATCCGGTAATAGACTTCCATGTTACCATGAGTTATATGCGAATCACACATCGCCATCTAACAGCTGTATTATCAAACTAAGTACCTACGACTACCTACAGAGACTTATCTGGTCACTGTACGACTATACGCATCAACGGTAGCGACACCTAGTGGCCCTATTCAAAAGAAGGAAAAGCATTTCCTGCTTATTTAAAAATTTCATCGATTTTTCAGAGTTTTCTTGTATTTTATAATAACCAGACCGTAGACGAATCCATAAATGAAGTTTCATATCAAACAGTCTATCCGATCTCGAGATATAAATGGTGTAACCAACATCTTTCTTTTAAATATATAGATGTATAACGTATGGTCCGAAAGTTTTGGGAAAAATTTCACCTGGTCTGATTGAGAAGCAACGTGTTAGGGGAATAATTAGGCAAATCGAAAATAATGGTCCCTTGTCTATTACTTGAATTTTGATTTATAATAAGGATATTTAAGTTAAATTGTTGAATAATTCGATAAAAATATAAGATTATTTAAGTCAGAGTTATATGCTTTTGAAATTTTTCCCAAAACTTTCGGACCATACGTTATTGTATTTTTTTTTTATTTATTTGTTTATATGTGGATGTATATGTATATGTGTATTTGACTCAACTATTTCAAAATGTGATATTTTAAATTGACGAATGCAAGCAGAAGTGTATAAGCATGAATAAACTATCTATCTATCTTTCTAAGGCGGAACGGAGTTCGCGAGGTCAGCTAGTATTATATAAAATACAGGCAGGCCGTGCCAGCTTCGCCCGGGTAGAAATTTGTTTCACGCGGCGGTTTCATCTTCAACACTTCAACCTGCCATATCTTTTGATGTACTCGTTGTAATTGTATGCAATTTCGTTCTAAATTAAATACTGGGGATAAATAACGTATTAGGTTGGATGAGGATCAATACCCAATTCATAAAAACACACTCCCAAATAGTGTATAATTTTGGAAAACATCTGATTACCATAAACAGGTTATAGCAAGTCAATCTTGAGAGATAGATATATGCTATCGCGGACTTTTTTGTAGAACTAATCAAGAGGTACATTTCCGTCATACATTGTATCCACGTAAGTCTTACGGTTTCTGCAGCGCACGTGAAAATAGCTGATTATGGCTGATTTTTTTGTAATTATTGAAGTTATAGTAGGTATCCTTATTTTTTTCGGGTGAAAAGTATAGCCTATGTCACTCAGGGATAATGAAGCTTTCAAAGGGTGAAAGGATTTCTGAAATCGGTTCAGTAGTTTTTAAGTCTATTCGTATCAAACAAACAAAAATACAAATCTTTCCTCTTTATAATATTAGTATAGATAGTATAGATAACAAGTTATAACAATCGATCAAATTTCATTATTTTATATCATATAGAATATGATAGAACGGCTAGACCGATTTTCGTGAAATTTTGTGTGGATATCGGGTAGGACTGGGAATCGGCCAACATCTATTTTCCATCCCCCTAAATGTTGAGGGTGATTCACCCCTTACTTTTTTTTTCTTTTTTTTTGGACAAAATTCTTTATTTTCATTCTTTCATGATACGGCATACAAAAATACATATAACACTAAATTTTCACCTCTCTACAATCAACCTAACCTAACCTAAACTCTTTTAGGCTAGATTTTCATTTTTATTGGCCAACATCTATTTTTCATTCCCACAAATGTTAAGGGTTGTCCACCCCTAATTTTTTTGGTCAAAATTTTTTATTTTAATTTTTTCATGATTCATCATTACAGCATACAAAAATACTTATATGTATGTAACCCCAAAAACTCTAAATGGATCGTTTGACGATTCAAATTGGCCCCTTTGCGTTTTTTTGGCATTGCTGACTGTACATGGAACATATAAATAAATGAAGTAAAAATACTTAAACGGATAGAAACTTAACCTAACCTAACGTGAATGGGAACGGTAACGGGAACGTGAACGAAACGAGAACGGGTAAAACGACGGGAACGGTAACGAGAACGGAAACTGGTAAAACGTGGTACATATAACCAAAACTGCTTATCTATTGCCTCTAAAGGTGGATTTCCATACATCCGATGAAACGATCGTCCGAAGGTGTTGTGATTGGCAGAAATATTCAAAATAGAATATTTCGGCCAATCACAACACCTCTTCGGAATTCAAAATTGAATATTTCTGCCAATCACCACAACTTCGGACGATCGTATCATCGGATGATCGGATGTATGGAAATCCACCTTAAAATCTTCAGCCTTCAAAATAGGGAACGTATACTGCTAGATGGCGGTGCTGTGCAGTAATTTTTATTTATTGGATTATTCAGCTTAATAGAACAAATGTTGGGGCGCAGGGAATATTAACAAGAAACCCTACCCTGAACTAGATCTCACACTGACTGTAAAATACACTTATTTTCCTTCACCAGTCATCTGGGAGTAGATACCTGCGGGCGTGTCATTTAAAAGAAATTCAATTCCATGTAAGAATCCAGAATTGTAAGAAACAATTAATTTTCACTAATCGACGGCTAAATCAAACCTTAATAAAATGTCTTTGATAAAAATGGATATTTATCATTTCGAATGAAAAAATTCAAGGAAATAAATTTCGCGTAAACAACACATTATTGTAATATTATTTACAAAAAAAAAGGTATATTCTGAAAGAAAAATGGGATAGACGTTTGATTAACTAAATGATAGACTTCAATATGAATGATGATGAGACCTATGAATATTAATTCGGTGATTTTTAACAGGTTTCTAGGTCCAAAAATAATTCACAAAACCATCTGTTTGGAAAAAAGGCCAACTAGTTTCGATTTTATTCTAAAATCTTCATCAGGGCTCTGAAATGGAATAACATACACTACAATAATCTAAGATGTTCGAAATTACAATTAAAAGATTAAAATCATATTTTTTTTAACACTTATTTTAGACATATACAAACAAACAAGTATATAAATGAGGAAACAGGTTCGGAATATAGTGTGAATTTTCAACTTACATTTTCACTTTGAGTGGTTTCGTTGTCAACAGTTCTGATGTCAAAAATTAATAATTTGGAGAGGACAACAACTGCTCGCATGGAGGACATTAAAAGATTGATGTCATCAATTAGTATTAGATGATTCTGGAGTATGCGCGGATTATTATAACAACTTACACACCTGGGTTGGAAAACAAACTTCTATACATCCCCGATTTTTCAGTTAAATAATAATATGCGGTATTCAAATTTTCAATGTCGTTCCTTTTATTAATGGAATTTTTTTCTTGTTTTATTGATATCATCTCATCTAATAACCGTCTTTTCAAATTCGTTTGCCTACCTAATATTCCCACCGAGCCAGGATCGAAATTAAAGGAGTGGAGAAAACTTTTTACATGCTCAGCTAGTGCAGTATTATTTTCCTTTGTGTTTTTTAAAGGATTGAGGATATTAAGGGAGTCTCTTTTATGTTCAGAAATTCGATCCTTGAGGTATCGACCAGTTTGACCAATATATGTGGCGGACAGTCGTTACAAGATATTTTATATATGATGTTACTGAGTAATTCTTTTGGAGTTGCAGTCTTAGTTTTTGTAAAAAGTTTCTTTATAGTATTGTTAGATTTGAATGCAATTTTTATGTTTAATTTGGTAAATATATTCTTGATTTGCTCTCCTAGATTTTCGACATAAGTTACCCTGAAATATTTTTGGTTTTCTTTTTCCTCTTGTGATGTGTGGTGCTCAGGTTGTCTCTTGTACAGAATTTTTCTTATGAATTTGGTCGGATAGTTATTTTTTTCCAGAATTGACTGTATTTTAAGAATGTTTTTTCCGTGAAATTCATTGTCAGAAAGTGTGAGAGCTCTATGTTTTAAATTATTAATTATGTTAATTTTCTGCGCCATATGATGTTTTGAGGTAAAATTGAGTATTCTCCCGAAAAAAGTCGGTTTCTGGTACCAATCTGTTAAAATTTCATTATTTAGTCTAATCAACAAAGTATCTAGAAATGGTAGTGAATTACCCTGTGATTCCAATTCAATGGTGAATTTTAAGCGAGGATGAATGCTATTGAATGCTTCTAGGATTTCTTCCTTTTTATCGAAAGGAATACAAGTGACAATATCATCAACGTATCTTTTAAAAAACGGTAACGAAAAACTCAATTTATCAATGGCCAAATTCTGAACTTCCACCATTACTATGTCGGATGTTACTGGTGCCAAATTATTCCCCATACCCAGTCCGAAGATCTGCCTGAAAAACATATTATTGAATGCAAAATAACTATTTTCGATGCACAATGTAAACAGCTGTAAAAATTCGTCAACAGATAAAGTTGTATGAGGTTCAATTTTTCCCCAATTTTTTTCGATTGTTGCCACTGCCAAGTCAAGTGGAACATTTGTGTAGAGTGAGACTACATCTAGTGAAATAAGTATGTAGTTGTCTGGAATTGTGACAGTTTTTAAATATTCTACTAACTCGAAGGAATTTCTTGTGTATCTATCATCTTTCTCGAAGGCATGGTTTAAAAGTTGGGCTAAATATTTACTAAGGTTGTATAATGGGCTTCCGATGTATGAAACAATTGGTCTTAAAGGGTTATTTATTTTGTGTATTTTAGGTAAGAAATAGATCCTAGGACATAAACCATTAGTGCATTTCAAGTGTTTGTAAGTGCTATCTCCAATCTTTTTTTCTTTGTATAATTTTGTTATGATTTTATTTAATTTAGATTGAATCTTTTTGGTTGGATCCTCATTCATTTGGCAGTAAGTCGTGTCATCATCCAGAATATCTGAAGCTTTTTTGTCGTATTCTTCTATAAACAGAGCAACTGTTGTTTTACTTTTATCAGCTTTAGTTATAATAATATTTTCGTTTATTTTAAGAAATTGCTTTGTTTCTTTGATCCATTTTCTCAACATGTTACCTAATTTGTCGTTTTTTTGGTTTTTTGATCTTATGAAGTTGGTGATGGAATTAATCAAGGAATTGCGTGCTAAGTTGGTGTTTTCTTCATCGTTACATGTTGAAAGGATATACTCTACATCAATAATTATTTCCTTTAGAGGTTGTATCGGACTTGAATACGGCAAATTAAATTTATCACCTAAGCTAAGTAAATATCTGATATTATCTGGGATCTCTATATTTGTTAAATTCACGAACCATCTTTCCTCACTCCTTACATTATCACTAAAATTAAATGAGGCAGATTTCAATTTAGAAAATTTTTTAATTTGTTTGTTTTTCGTTTTAGAATATTCCTGTCTTGAAAGTATTTCGTTTTTTTTAACAAGTATTCGCATTAAATCTTCAGGCAATTGATTTGTTAATTTAGATTCAATAGCTTGTCTTCTAAGAACACTCAATTTCCAATGGATGATAGATATCTCTAATTTTAAAATTTTATTTTTAAATGTACTGATAATTATGTTATATTCATCTGAAATGTTCTTATTTTCATGCATAAGTAGATAATAATTAATTGAGTGCTGAATATGAATGGGGTAAACACACTGATTCTTACAGTTCAATAGAAATTTCTTGTGGTTCTCAAAATTAGCCAATTTCACTGTTGTTGACTGCCATTTTCTTATCATTTTATTTGTGTCTTGACCGTAATGTCTCCTTATGTTTGCGTAAAAGCCTGCAGTTATGTCATCCATCTCAAGTCTGCAAAGTTACCTCGATATTTCACGATGAATGATGATGAGACCTATGAATATTAATTCGGTGATTTTTAACAGGTTTCTAGGTCCAAAAATAATTCACAAAACCATCTGTTTGGAAAAAAGGCCAACTAGTTTCGATTTTATTCTAAAATCTTCATCAGGGCTCTGAAATGGAATAACATACACTACAATAATCTAAGATGTTCGAAATTACAATTAAAAGATTAAAATCATATTTTTTTTAACACTTATTTTAGACATATACAAACAAACAAGTATATAAATGAGGAAATAGGTTCGGAATATAGTGTGAATTTTCAACTTACATTTTCACTTTGAGTGGTTTCGTTGTCAACAGTTCTGATGTCAAAAATTAATAATTTGGAGAGGACAACAACTGCTCGCATGGAGGACATTAAAAGATTGATGTCATCAATTAGTATTAGATGATTCTGGAGTATGCGCGGATTATTATAACAACTTACACACCTGGGTTGGAAAACAAACTTCTATACATCCCCGATTTTTCAATTAAATAATAATATGCGGTATTCAAATTTTCAATGTCGTTCCTTTTATTAATGGAATTTTTTTCTTGTTTTATTGATATCATCTCATCTAATAACCGTCTTTTCAAATTCGTTTGCCTACCTAATATTCCCACCGAGCCAGGATCGAAATTAAAGGAGTGGAGAAAACTTTTTACATGCTCAGCTAGTGCAGTATTATTTTCCTTTGTGTTTTTTAAAGGATTGAGGATATTAAGGGAGTCTCTTTTATGTTCAGAAATTCGATCCTTGAGGTATCGACCAGTTTGACCAATATATGTGGCGGACAGTCGTTACAAGATATTTTATATATGATGTTACTGAGTAATTCTTTTGGAGTTGCAGTCTTAGTTTTTGTAAAAAGTTTCTTTATAGTATTGTTAGATTTGAATGCAATTTTTATGTTTAATTTGGTAAATATATTCTTGATTTGCTCTCCTAGATTTTCGACATAAGTTACCCTGAAATATTTTTGGTTTTCTTTTTCCTCTTGTGATGTGTGGTGCTCAGGTTGTCTCTTGTACAGAATTTTTCTTATGAATTTGGTCGGATAGTTATTTTTTTCCAGAATTGACTGTATTTTAAGAATGTTTTTTCCGTGAAATTCATTGTCAGAAAGTGTGAGAGCTCTATGTTTTAAATTATTAATTATGTTAATTTTCTGCGCCATATGATGTTTTGAGGTAAAATTGAGTATTCTCCCGAAAAAAGTCGGTTTCTGGTACCAATCTGTTAAAATTTCATTATTTAGTCTAATCAACAAAGTATCTAGAAATGGTAGTGAATTACCCTGTGATTCCAATTCAATGGTGAATTTTAAGCGAGGATGAATGCTATTGAATGCTTCTAGGATTTCTTCCTTTTTATCGAAAGGAATACAAGTGACAATATCATCAACGTATCTTTTAAAAAACGGTAACGAAAAACTCAATTTATCAATGGCCAAATTCTGAACTTCCACCATTACTATGTCGGATGTTACTGGTGCCAAATTATTCCCCATACCCAGTCCGAAGATCTGCCTGAAAAACATATTATTGAATGCAAAATAACTATTTTCGATGCACAATGTAAACAGCTGTAAAAATTCGTCAACAGATAAAGTTGTATGAGGTTCAATTTTTCCCCAATTTTTTTCGATTGTTGCCACTGCCAAGTCAAGTGGAACATTTGTGTAGAGTGAGACTACATCTAGTGAAATAAGTATGTAGTTGTCTGGAATTGTGACAGTTTTTAAATATTCTACTAACTCGAAGGAATTTCTTGTGTATCTATCATCTTTCTCGAAGGCATGGTTTAAAAGTTGGGCTAAATATTTACTAAGGTTGTATAATGGGCTTCCGATGTATGAAACAATTGGTCTTAAAGGGTTATTTATTTTGTGTATTTTAGGTAAGAAATAGATCCTAGGACATAAACCATTAGTGCATTTCAAGTGTTTGTAAGTGCTATCTCCAATCTTTTTTTCTTTGTATAATTTTGTTATGATTTTATTTAATTTAGATTGAATCTTTTTGGTTGGATCCTCATTCATTTGGCAGTAAGTCGTGTCATCATCCAGAATATCTGAAGCTTTTTTGTCGTATTCTTCTCTAAACAGAGCAACTGTTGTTTTACTTTTATCAGCTTTAGTTATAATAATATTTTCGTTTATTTTAAGAAATTGCTTTGTTTCTTTGATCCATTTTCTCAACATGTTACCTAATTTGTCGTTTTTTTGGTTTTTTGATCTTATGAAGTTGGTGATGGAATTAATCAAGGAATTGCGTGCTAAGTTGGTGTTTTCTTCATCGTTACATGTTGAAAGGATATACTCTACATCAATAATTATTTCCTTTAGAGGTTGTATCGGACTTGAATACGGCAAATTAAATTTATCACCTAAGCTAAGTAAATATCTGATATTATCTGGGATCTCTATATTTGTTAAATTCACGAACCATCTTTCCTCACTCCTTACATTATCACTAAAATTAAATGAGGCAGATTTCAATTTAGAAAATTTTTTAATTTGTTTGTTTTTCGTTTTAGAATATTCCTGTCTTGAAAGTATTTCGTTTTTTTTAACAAGTATTCGCATTAAATCTTCAGGCAATTGATTTGTTAATTTAGATTCAATAGCTTGTCTTCTAAGAACACTCAATTTCCAATGGATGATAGATATCTCTAATTTTAAAATTTTATTTTTAAATGTACTGATAATTATGTTATATTCATCTGAAATGTTCTTATTTTCATGCATAAGTAGATAATAATTAATTGAGTGCTGAATATGAATGGGGTAAACACACTGATTCTTACAGTTCAATAGAAATTTCTTGTGGTTCTCAAAATTAGCCAATTTCACTGTTGTTGACTGCCATTTTCTTATCATTTTATTTGTGTCTTGACCGTAATGTCTCCTTATGTTTGCGTAAAAGCCTGCAGTTATGTCATCCATCTCAAGTCTGCAAAGTTACCTCGATATTTCACGATGAATGATGATGAGACCTATGAATATTAATTCGGTGATTTTTAACAGGTTTCTAGGTCCAAAAATAATTCACAAAACCATCTGTTTGGAAAAAAGGCCAACTAGTTTCGATTTTATTCTAAAATCTTCATCAGGGCTCTGAAATGGAATAACATACACTACAATAATCTAAGATGTTCGAAATTACAATTAAAAGATTAAAATCATATTTTTTTTAACACTTATTTTAGACATATACAAACAAACAAGTATATAAATGAGGAAATAGGTTCGGAATATAGTGTGAATTTTCAACTTACATTTTCACTTTGAGTGGTTTCGTTGTCAACAGTTCTGATGTCAAAAATTAATAATTTGGAGAGGACAACAACTGCTCGCATGGAGGACATTAAAAGATTGATGTCATCAATTAGTATTAGATGATTCTGGAGTATGCGCGGATTATTATAACAACTTACACACCTGGGTTGGAAAACAAACTTCTATACATCCCCGATTTTTCAATTAAATAATAATATGCGGTATTCAAATTTTCAATGTCGTTCCTTTTATTAATGGAATTTTTTTCTTGTTTTATTGATATCATCTCATCTAATAACCGTCTTTTCAAATTCGTTTGCCTACCTAATATTCCCACCGAGCCAGGATCGAAATTAAAGGAGTGGAGAAAACTTTTTACATGCTCAGCTAGTGCAGTATTATTTTCCTTTGTGTTTTTTAAAGGATTGAGGATATTAAGGGAGTCTCTTTTATGTTCAGAAATTCGATCCTTGAGGTATCGACCAGTTTGACCAATATATGTGGCTGGACAGTCGTTACAAGATATTTTATATATGATGTTACTGAGTAATTCTTTTGGAGTTGCAGTCTTAGTTTTTGTAAAAAGTTTCTTTATAGTATTGTTAGATTTGAATGCAATTTTTATGTTTAATTTGGTAAATATATTCTTGATTTGCTCTCCTAGATTTTCGACATAAGTTACCCTGAAATATTTTTGGTTTTCTTTTTCCTCTTGTGATGTGTGGTGCTCAGGTTCTCTCTTGTACAGAATTTTTCTTATGAATTTGGTCGGATAGTTATTTTTTTCCAGAATTGACTGTATTTTAAGAATGTTTTTTCCGCGAAATTCATTGTCAGAAAGTGTGAGAGCTCTATGTTTTAAATTATTAATTATGTTAATTTTCTGCGCCATATGATGTTTTGAGGTAAAATTGAGTATTCTCCCGGAAAAAGTCGGTTTCTGGTACCAATCTGTTAAAATTTCATTATTTCGTCTAATCAACAAAGTATCTAGAAATGGTAGTGAATTACCCTGTGATTCCAATTCAATGGTGAATTTTAAGCGAGGATGAATGCTATTGAATGCTTCTAGGATTTCTTCCTTTTTATCGAAAGGAATACAAGTGACAATATCATCAACGTATCTTTTAAAAAACGGTAACGAAAAACTCAATTTATCAATGGCCAAATTCTGAACTTCCACCATTACTATGTCGGATGTTACTGGTGCCAAATTATTCCCCATACCCAGTCCGAAGATCTGCCTGAAAAACATATTATTGAATGCAAAATAACTATTTTCGATGCACAATGTAAACAGCTGTAAAAATTCGTCAACAGATAAAGTTGTATGAGGTTCAATTTTTCCCCAATTTTTTTCGATTGTTGCCACTGCCAAGTCAAGTGGAACATTTGTGTAGAGTGAGACTACATCTAGTGAAATAAGTATGTAGTTGTCTGGAATTGTGACAGTTTTTAAATATTCTACTAACTCGAAGGAATTTCTTGTGTATCTATCATCTTTCTCGAAGGCATGGTTTAAAAGTTGGGCTAAATATTTACTAAGGTTGTATAATGGGCTTCCGATGTATGAAACAATTGGTCTTAAAGGGTTATTTATTTTGTGTATTTTAGGTAAGAAATAGATGGTTTATGTCCTAGGATCTATTTCTTACCTAAAATACACAAAATAAATAACCCTTTAAGACCAATTGTTTCATACATCGGAAGCCCATTATACAACCTTAGTAAATATTTAGCCCAACTTTTAAACCATGCCTTCGAGAAAGATGATAGATACACAAGAAATTCCTTCGAGTTAGTAGAATATTTAAAAACTGTCACAATTCCAGACAACTACATACTTATTTCACTAGATGTAGTCTCACTCTACACAAATGTTCCACTTGACTTGGCAGTGGCAACAATCGAAAAAAATTGGGGAAAAATTGAACCTCATACAACTTTATCTGTTGACGAATTTTTACAGCTGTTTACATTGTGCATCGAAAATAGTTATTTTGCATTCAATAATATGTTTTTCAGGCAGATCTTCGGACTGGGTATGGGGAATAATTTGGCACCAGTAACATCCGACATAGTAATGGTGGAAGTTCAGAATTTGGCCATTGATAAATTGAGTTTTTCGTTACCGTTTTTTAAAAGATACGTTGATGATATTGTCACTTGTATTCCTTTCGATAAAAAGGAAGAAATCCTAGAAGCATTCAATAGCATTCATCCTCGCTTAAAATTCACCATTGAATTGGAATCACAGGGTAATTCACTACCATTTCTAGATACTTTGCTGATTAGACGAAATAATGAAATTTTAACAGATTGGTACCAGAAACCGACTTTTTCCGGGAGAATACTCAATTTTACCTCAAAACATCATATGGCGCAGAAAATTAACATAATTAATAATTTAAAACATAGAGCTCTCACACTTTCTGACAATGAATTTCACGGAAAAAACATTCTTAAAATACAGTCAATTCTGGAAAAAAATAACTATCCGACCAAATTCATAAGAAAAATTCTGTACAAGAGAGAACCTGAGCACCACACATCACAAGAGGAAAAAGAAAACCAAAAATATTTCAGGGTAACTTATGTCGAAAATCTAGGAGAGCAAATCAAGAATATATTTACCAAATTAAACATAAAAATTGCATTCAAATCTAAAAATACTATAAAGAAACTTTTCACAAAAACTAAGACTGCAACTCCAAAAGAATTACTCAGTAACATCATATATAAAATATCTTGTAACGACTGTCCAGCCACATATATTGGTCAAACTGGTCGATACCTCAAGGATCGAATTTCTGAACATAAAAGAGACTCCCTTAATATCCTCAATCCTTTAAAAAACACAAAGGAAAATAATACTGCACTAGCTGAGCATGTAAAAAGTTTTCTCCACTCCTTTAATTTCGATCCTGGCTCGGTGGGAATATTAGGTAGGCAAACGAATTTGAAAAGACGGTTATTAGATGAGATGATATCAATAAAACAAGAAAAAAATTCCATTAATAAAAGGAACGACATTGAAAATTTGAATACCGCATATTATTATTTAATTGAAAAATCGGGGATGTATAGAAGTTTGTTTTCCAACCCAGGTGTGTAAGTTGTTATAATAATCCGCGCATACTCCAGAATCATCTAATACTAATTGATGACATCAATCTTTTAATGTCCTCCATGCGAGCAGTTGTTGTCCTCTCCAAATTATTAATTTTTGACATCAGAACTGTTGACAACGAAACCACTCAAAGTGAAAATGTAAGTTGAAAATTCACACTATATTCCGAACCTATTTCCTCATTTATATACTTGTTTGTTTGTATATGTCTAAAATAAGTGTTAAAAAAAATATGATTTTAATCTTTTAATTGTAATTTCGAACATCTTAGATTATTGTAGTGTATGTTATTCCATTTCAGAGCCCTGATGAAGATTTTAGAATAAAATCGAAACTAGTTGGCCTTTTTTCCAAACAGATGGTTTTGTGAATTATTTTTGGACCTAGAAACCTGTTAAAAATCACCGAATTAATATTCATAGGTCTCATCATCATTCATCGTGAAATATCGAGGTAACTTTGCAGACTTGAGATGGATGACACAACTGCAGGCTTTTACGCAAACATAAGGAGACATTACGGTCAAGACACAAATAAAATGATAAGAAAATGGCAGTCAACAACAGTGAAATTGGCTAATTTTGAGAACCACAAGAAATTTCTATTGAACTGTAAGAATCAGTGTGTTTACCCCATTCATATTCAGCACTCAATTAATTATTATCTACTTATGCATGAAAATAAGAACATTTCAGATGAATATTACATAATTATCAGTACATTTAAAAATAAAATTTTAAAATTAGAGATATCTATCATCCATTGGAAATTGAGTGTTCTTAGAAGACAAGCTATTGAATTAAAATCTAAATTAACAAATCAATTGCCTGAAGATTTAATGCGAATACTTGTTAAAAAAAAACGAAATACTTTCAAGACAGGAATATTCTAAAACGAAAAACAAACAAATTAAAAAATTTTCTAAATTAAAATCTGCCTCATTTAATTTTAGTGATAATGTAAGGAGTGAGGAAAGATGGTTCGTGAATTTAACAAATATAGAGATCCCAGATAATATCAGATATTTACTTAGCTTAGGTGATAAATTTAATTTGCCGTATTCAAGTCCGATACAACCTCTAAAGGAAATAATTATTGATGTAGAGTATATCCTTTCAACATGTAACGATGAAGAAAACACCAACTTAGCACGCAATTCCTTGATTAATTCCATCACCAACTTCATAAGATCAAAAAACCAAAAAAACGACAAATTAGGTAACATGTTGAGAAAATGGATCAAAGAAACAAAGCAATTTCTTAAAATAAACGAAAATATTATTATAACTAAAGCTGATAAAAGTAAAACAACAGTTGCTCTGTTTAGAGAAGAATACGACAAAAAAGCTTCAGATATTCTGGATGATGACACGACTTACTGCCAAATGAATGAGGATCCAACCAAAAAGATTCAATCTAAATTAAATAAAATCATAACAAAATTATACAAAGAAAAAAAGATTGGAGATAGCACTTACAAACACTTGAAATGCACTAATGGTTTATGTCCTAGGATCTATTTCTTACCTAAAATACACAAAATAAATAACCCTTTAAGACCAATTGTTTCATACATCGGAAGCCCATTATACAACCTTAGTAAATATTTAGCCCAACTTTTAAACCATGCCTTCGAGAAAGATGATAGATACACAAGAAATTCCTTCGAGTTAGTAGAATATTTAAAAACTGTCACAATTCCAGACAACTACATACTTATTTCACTAGATGTAGTCTCACTCTACACAAATGTTCCACTTGACTTGGCAGTGGCAACAATCGAAAAAAATTGGGGAAAAATTGAACCTCATACAACTTTATCTGTTGACGAATTTTTACAGCTGTTTACATTGTGCATCGAAAATAGTTATTTTGCATTCAATAATATGTTTTTCAGGCAGATCTTCGGACTGGGTATGGGGAATAATTTGGCACCAGTAACATCCGACATAGTAATGGTGGAAGTTCAGAATTTGGCCATTGATAAATTGAGTTTTTCGTTACCGTTTTTTAAAAGATACGTTGATGATATTGTCACTTGTATTCCTTTCGATAAAAAGGAAGAAATCCTAGAAGCATTCAATAGCATTCATCCTCGCTTAAAATTCACCATTGAATTGGAATCACAGGGTAATTCACTACCATTTCTAGATACTTTGTTGATTAGACGAAATAATGAAATTTTAACAGATTGGTACCAGAAACCGACTTTTTCCGGGAGAATACTCAATTTTACCTCAAAACATCATATGGCGCAGAAAATTAACATAATTAATAATTTAAAACATAGAGCTCTCACACTTTCTGACAATGAATTTCACGGAAAAAACATTCTTAAAATACAGTCAATTCTGGAAAAAAATAACTATCCGACCAAATTCATAAGAAAAATTCTGTACAAGAGAGAACCTGAGCACCACACATCACAAGAGGAAAAAGAAAACCAAAAATATTTCAGGGTAACTTATGTCGAAAATCTAGGAGAGCAAATCAAGAATATATTTACCAAATTAAACATAAAAATTGCATTCAAACCTTACAATACTATAAAGAAACTTTTTACAAAAACTAAGACTGCAACTCCAAAAGAATTACTCAGTAACATCATATATAAAATATCTTGTAACGACTGTCCAGCCACATATATTGGTCAAACTGGTCGATACCTCAAGGATCGAATTTCTGAACATAAAAGAGACTCCCTTAATATCCTCAATCCTTTAAAAAACACAAAGGAAAATAATACTGCACTAGCTGAGCATGTAAAAAGTTTTCTCCACTCCTTTAATTTCGATCCTGGCTCGGTGGGAATATTAGGTAGGCAAACGAATTTGAAAAGACGGTTATTAGATGAGATGATATCAATAAAACAAGAAAAAAATTCCATTAATAAAAGGAACGACATTGAAAATTTGAATACCGCATATTATTATTTAATTGAAAAATCGGGGATGTATAGAAGTTTGTTTTCCAACCCAGGTGTGTAAGTTGTTATAATAATCCGCGCATACTCCAGAATCATCTAATACTAATTGATGACATCAATCTTTTAATGTCCTCCATGCGAGCAGTTGTTGTCCTATCCAAATTATTAATTTTTGACATCAGAACTGTTGACAACGAAACCACTCAAAGTGAAAATGTAAGTTGAAAATTCACACTATATTCCGAACCTATTTCCTCATTTATATACTTGTTTGTTTGTATATGTCTAAAATAAGTGTTAAAAAAAATATGGTTTTAATCTTTTAATTGTAATTTCGAACATCTTAGATTATTGCAGTGTATGTTATTCCATTTCAGAGCCCTGATGAAGATTTTAGAATAAAATCGAAACTAGTTGGCCTTTTTCCAAACAGATGGTTTTGTGAATTATTTTTGGACCTAGAAACCTGTTAAAAATCACCGAATAGACTTCAATACTGAAATGATAAAACACAAAAATATTTGTTCGTTTTGCTGGAAATGCTGCAAAATAACCAGTAATGATGGCGAATATCCTTTTCATTCATTCATCAGAAAAAAATTAATCGTTTCTGACTCCCTTTTTTTTCAGGGCCGTAGACCCTTAAAGGTCGCAACGGACGACGAGCGATAATATGATATATACAGGGTGAGTCCTTGACTTGTACATATATTTTAACCATAGATTCCTCCCATCAAAAGAAACACTTTCCATGAAATTAACACTATTCTTTCCATATATTCGGAACCGATATTTCGAATGAACTGAATTTTGGTTGATTGTTTACTCTATTCATGGTGCATATTCCTCAATTGAAACTTATTTCATATTTTTCCTGGTAAAAAAGTTACAGTATAGTCGACTTATAAATTCACGCAAAAATACTATGAAACCACTTGAGAAAGATGAACGGTTCACGTTTTCGAAAGAATTAATTATTTTAGAAAACAAAAGTATTCTTATATTTTTTCAATAAAACGCGTCGTTCTCAAGTTATTCCTAATTGTATAAGATTGAATTAGAGGAAAAAATCATGAATTTCAAGAATTATCTGAATGCTGTCCTGAGTTAAATCTCATCGAATATAATTTTTTTCTCTGGTCTCTCAACAAGTTACCAACGTTGTCAGAATGTTTATCAACTTTGTCAAGACTAAAATCTCTATGATGAAAAAACGTTTGATGTAGAGATATGTAATAATAAAATTCTACATTCGTGGGACATAAAATTGAATTCTAAGAAGCATGAAATTATTTTATAGGCAGTTTCTATTTAGAATTCATTGTTACCGGTCCTTCAGCAAAATATCTATCGAAACAATATAACTCGACACCAGAACGACACTACTATTACATCAATTCACTGAAAGTCGTTTACATAATCATCACCTGTTTGCTTAGAATATTTGTTTTATATTCTAAGCCTGTTTGCTTCGTTCTCTGTAAATAAATAAAGAGTGAACTTCGTCTACGACCTACGTCTACGCCTACAATGGCTACATCCACGCCGTGGATTCCACGGCCTTCTGAAGGAACGTAGCGCTATATTGGCGAGAATCAGAACTACTCTTTTGGCATTTTTAAAGAGCAACGCCTAGACGCCTTGTGATAGTTCATCCGCTAACGATAGGGGACGTACTGCTTTCTTGAGTTCGCATTGTTTGAAGAGAAAATCGGCAATCTGGCATCGTCTTCTCTAGAGTTCTGTGGGTGAATTGAATATCTGCACAGAGGATGGGTATGGTTAGGTCATTGACACCGAAACATATGACTTTGGTTAATGGAGTTGGGATAGGTTAGTGAGAAACCAATTTTTATGACATCGTTTTAGAATATCGAGGAAATATGAACAAATTATTAGTGTCTATAAACTAATCTTCAGGACAATCGAAGAAGGAACTTATTTTGGTGTGAGAAATATAGCTTTTCATATAGCCGAAATGATCGGACAGAACTAAGTGTTTTGTTAGGAAATATCGTGTTTATAACATTCTTATTCAAATAAGGTTAGTGCTTGAGTATTTTTTATATGTATCACCCAGAATATCTAATAATCACATCAATTTCAATCGAAAAATATGAACTTTGAAGTGTTTGTAGAGAATAATTTTAGCAAAATATCGTAATATATCGCTTGGATGACAATATATATTATGTCATCTTCCGCGGTGCTTGATTCATTTTCATCAGGAGCGATATTGGTGTAATATATGAGATATAATATAATAGTTGTCTGAATTAAGAGTCTGCAGAATTATAATTCTATGTTTAAGGGAGAAGAGACTCCTGGTATCACTAGGTTTTGAAAGTGAACTCTTTTTTCTTTACCGAGCTCTAAATTAAGAGTCTGCAGAATTATAATTCTATGTTCAAGGGAGAAGAGACTCCTGGTATCACTAGGTTTTGAAAGTGAACTCTTTCTTCTTTACCGAGCCTGAATAAAGAGTATGCAGAATTATAATTCTATGTTTAAGGGAGAAGAGACTCCTGGTATCACTAGGTTTTGAAAGAGAACTCTTTTTTCTCTTACCAAGCTGAAAAAAATATAAACAAGAAATCTGACACAAATAAACTCAGCAATATCTACAGCTGTTTGTTGAGAAAGGAAAAAGAAAATACACAAAGACCATTAGATAGATGACGTAAAGAAGAAGAAGAAAAGTGATAACATGTAGATGAAAGTTGACAGCGTGACATAATGACTTTTATAGGGATGATTGAAGTGTTAATTTGTGACTTAATGAATTTGTTTCATGCTGAATTTATTAAATTGTATTTAGTTGATTTTTATGCCGGAATATGCCGTGTAGAACAACCGAATCAAATTGTTTTAGGATATAACCTCAATTTCAGTAATGTCCAAATTGTTTTATCATGTTTGTTAAATTTTAATGTAGAATCTGTTGTAGAAACCCTGAAGAAGCAATAAACAATTGCGAAAGCTCGGTAAGGAAAAAAGAGTTCACTTTCAAAACCTAGTGATACCAGGAGTCTCTTCTCCCTTAAACATAGAATTATAATATAATATATATTATAGCTTTGCATTGACATATGTCATTTTATTATAGCAAAATATCGTAATATATCGCTTGGATGAAAATATATATTATAGAATCGTCCGCGGTGCTTGATTCATTTGCATCAGGAGCGATATTGGTGTAATATATGAGATATAATATATTATATTATATTATCGCTCGACGTCCGTTGCGGCCTTAACAGACGAAATACAAGTTTTCGGTCCGGAAACATCCAACCAACATAAAACCAGCAGTCGGAAATTCAGTACTAGTATACAATATTGCTGATTATTTCATTCACACATGGCTCCTCCAATGAAAAGTCACGACTTCAGTCACACGACATGCAATATTATCGGCTATTCAGGTAAACAGAGAAATATCAGCGGCTATTTAAAGTGTCAAAATTTGGCATAACATTCATTCAGAATTGAAAATGTACGGAGGGTCCCGAGTTCCAAACTTGGTTGGGATAGCAATTATTTTTCAAAATACGGTCGAAAATACAAAAGACCGCGGATCTGAGCGTTTGGAGCGTGTTCATGAAATAATCTTCCTGAATATCACTCGACTTTGACAAAAAGCGACTATTATTTTCTTTAATTCATCTCGAGCAACTTGTATTTCGACAATTCAATTCGACCATATGAACAATAATAATCAGAGAATAACTCCCTCGAGCTAAAGCTCTCGGGAGTTATTCATATTATTAATGTTCATATTAATTGTCGAAATACAAGACGCTCTCGATAGAATTAGGTCGAAAATAATAGTCGGCTATTTGTCATAGTCTCGGGATATTACCCCCGAATATTCAAGTTCAAAAAGGCCAAAACAACATCGCATTAAAATATCAGTTTTCAAAGAGACATTTGACCAACGACAGACAGGCAGGCAGGAAGACGGCAGACCACAGAACGGCACACATTGACACCGTGGTTGGTACGATCATTTGACAGTCTAATTAAATATGCGTATATCGTATTGATATCTCTTGAGTCTGTCATTATATTTATATTATTTCTATGGCTCAAAATGGTTTCCAAAAATGTTCTCTTATGTATACAGGGTGTCCCAAGTTCGAGTGCCTATTAGACGTTTCTGGAGAACTGGACTTATTTGAAATCTGAAAATTGGGATTATGATATTGTTCGAAATTCTCTACACTTTACAGACCTAAAATATTTGCAGGGCCAGAGGACTTCATACTGGGAGTGAAAATAAATTTGCTCAAAAAAATTTGTTTTCAATCTTTTCGTGTCTGATATGATTGAGTATTGAATGCTGAATACATTTCTTTTAAAACCATTGTATTCATTCGAATAATTTTCAAAATATCGACAAAAAACCTGAAAAAAAGTCAAATATTCATAGTCAGTAACAGAATCATGTTCATTTTTCTTATTCTGAACATCCTGAGAGTAAACCGTTCTCACAACGTCAAAGTAGAAGAATGTGGAAAGGTCATGCATCTTTCGAATTTCATGAATATCATCACAGGGTGTTTCCAATTTTGTGTCAAAAACTGTGAACGAAAATTTGCCATAACTTCTGTTTTTCAAATTAAAACCCTATTTTTTATGATTGCGTTGGATTCTGCGAAGGAAAATAGTGATAGCACTCCAAGATGCTATTGCTCCTAAATTTAGTAATTCCCGTGTTACTTGAGCTTTTCTGGATTCATGTTGTACGTAGAGTCAAATTCATCGAATCTAAAAAGATTCGATGAATATTCTCATGAAACCATAGTAACCAATAATAATTAGGCCTGTCACTTGTGAATTATTAATGGGATCATTTATCTTCTATAGTCACAGAATATTCTCATGCAACATATTCGATGAATATTTTCCTGTATAAGTAAAATTTTCATCGATTTTCTCAAAGTTTTATTGTATTTTGTAATAACCAGATCGTAACAGTCCATCCGATCTCGAGTTATAAATGGTGTAACCAACATCTTTCCTATATATATATATATATATATATATATATATATCAACGTATTTGAATTTATTTGTTGGGTGTCTAGGTTGTAGTTGAAAAACGTGAAATGATTTATTTATACAAACGTTTCGGCGCCTCCGCCTTCTTCAGTGTAAAATAGGTACATCATAATGGACTTAAAACATCTAAAAATCATGTATATTAATTAAATAAATAAAAATTTCATGCAAACATCTCACTAATTGTCATCTTGGTTGATTAGGTGTTGTCGAGTCAGTACTGTCAATTTCATGCCACCGTGTGTTCCTTATGATTGTTATTCTTCTTTTTTAATTTTGTGGTCGCTTCAGTAGGGGCATATAAATACGACTAAGATTTTTTGTGTCTAACTTGTCGTTTACTGTATTTTCGTTCTTCATTTGGATGTGTATCATCTCCAATATTTCCCTACTTTTTTGCCGATGGTCAATTGCTAAGATTTTTGTGTCCTCGTAATTAAAGTCGTGTTTTTTCGTTTTTTTATGTTTGTTCAGTGCTGTGGTTGCGTTTTTGGTGTATTTATGTGCATTCAATCGTTCTTGGAGTCTCTGTGAAGTCTGACCTATATATTCTTTGTCACAATCTTTGCATGGAACACTGTACACTACATGTGACTTTTTCATTTTTGGTGTTGGGGCCTTTATTTTGCTGAAAATTTTTCCTATCTGATTTTGTGACAAAGAATATATAGGTCAGACTTCACAGAGACTCCAAGAACGATTGAATGCACATAAATACACCAAAAACGCAACCACAGCACTGAACAAACATAAAAAAACGAAAAAACACGACTTTAATTACGAGGACACAAAAATCTTAGCAATTGACCATCGGCAAAAAAGTAGGGAAATATTGGAGATGATACACATCCAAATGAAGAACGAAAATACAGTAAACGACAAGTTAGACACAAAAAATCTTAGTCGTATTTATATGCCCCTACTGAAGCGACCACAAAATTAAAAAAGAAGAATAACAATCATAAGGAACACACGGTGGCATGAAATTGACAGTACTGACTCGACAACACCTAATCAACCAAGATGACAATTAGTGAGATGTTTGCATGAAAATTTTTATTTATTTAATTAATATACATGATTTTTAGATGTTTTAAGTCCATTATGATGTACCTATTTTACACTGAAGAAGGCGGAGGCGCCGAAACGTTTGTATAAATAAATCATTTCACGTTTTTCAACTACAACCTAGACACCCAACAAATAAATTCAAATACGTTGATATATAAATAACTAGGTAAAAATGAATTCAAATATATATATATATATATATATATATATATAAACAAATGTGTTTCAGGGAATAGAGGCTCACTTTTGATAGGAAAAAATGTGGTACTCTTTTTTCTAAACCAAGCTTTCGCAATACTTTATTGCTTCTTCAGGGTGTCTAAAATAAACAGATACAAAACATTAATACATTTACGTAAATTAAAATCATCTCGTGAATTACCGAAGTTGAGGTTATATAATGACAATTGAAAATGGTGTAACATTATATGGAAAGATTTTTCATCTTAAAATACATTTTAACTTAAACAGCACTGTAATATTTATTTCTTTATTTTTTAACTTATATTCTCAGGGTCGTATTTCTTGAAGTAATGTCGTCTGTCCTTCTGTCCAATCACCCATCGAGTGGGCCGTCATAGAATTCAGTTTCTTTTTCTAATAGATAGCTGTATATATTACTTAATTTTTTGGTGTCAGATTTTTTATTTATAGTGTTTTCTCTTTTATTTATTTGGATCATCTCGTGGATAAGTCTCTTGTGGTAATTGTTTTCAGTTTTTAAAATTTCTACGTTTTCAAAGTCAATTTGATGGTCCAGGTTATGCGCATGTGTCGCCAATGCACATCTATCTTTATAGTTTCTAATGTCTGATCTGTGTAGACTTATTCTGTTTTTCACCCATTGGGAAGTTTGGCCAACATAAATACCGTGACAATCTTGACAACTTAGTTGATACACAACATTACTTTTCAATGTCTTCTGTATAGGGTCCTTGAGTACACTGTATAATGTTTTAACGGTTTTTTGGTTATGAGTTGTTATTAACACTTCCTCATCTCTAAAAATGGATTTGATCTTTGATGTCAGCCCCTTGATATCTGGAAAGGAGGCATAACGTTTGTCTTTTGGTTCATTTATTACTTGATTTTGTTCGTTCGATTTAGGAGTTTCATTTGACGCATAAATCAATTTATTGATCATTGATGTTGGATATCCATTCTGTTTTAAAATCTCGAATAATCTCTTTAGTCCATCTTGTCTGTAGCTTTCATGGCATATTTTGTTTATTCTCTCTTTCATTTCTTTTATGAAATTTATTTTGATATTTATATTATGATTTGATAGGTAGTTTATGAATTTATTCGATGAGGTGGTTTTTCTGTACCAATTTAATTTCACAATATTCTCATGTCTGTGTACCTTGGTATCTAGGAATGGAACTCCTTGATCATTGTCTTCCTTCTCGATTGTGAATTGTAAATCTTTGTTGTAGGCGTTGAAGCATTCAAGGGTTTGTTCAATTTGATCTTCAGGTATTGCTGCAATGATGTCATCCACAAATTTTTTCAAGAATGGAACTTTGAAATTGATTTTAATTTACGTAAATGTATTAATGTTTTGTATCTGTTTATTTTAGACACCCTGAAGAAGCAATAAAGTATTGCGAAAGCTTGGTTTAGAAAAAAGAGTACCACATTTTTTCCTATCAAAAGTGAGCCTCTATTCCCTGAAACACATTTGTTTATATTTCAAAAGGCTCTTATCTCAGACTACTATATATATATATATATACTAGCTGTCCCGGCGAACTTTGTTTCGCCTAAATCCTTGACTCATCTATATAGGCCTAAATTATACTTACGGTGGATTTCACAAATCGTCTTCACCGGAGATTAACGGCTCAGTTTTCTGATTTTTGAACTGTGAAATCGAGTTGCTTCTAGATCAAGCTGCGATCACCGATTATTAACATTTGTGAAACCCACCGATAGTTTCTATCTATTTTTTGTTGTCTTCTGGAATATACATAACCTCTACATTTCCAGCAATTTTTGAATTTGGCTTCGCTATATGACTGTGAATAGCAGGTGAATAATCCATATTATACTTTTCCTCAGAACTTATATGAATCAAAATGTCAAGAATATGAACAAAAATTATTGCTTGAGAGAACTATCGACTATTAACACAGCCCATTGACCAGAATAAAACAAATATTTGAATAACAAATAAAAATCAGTCATTTGTGAATAGTGCTACCTGGAGTGAAAAAAACAAAACTTTTCTAATATTCAAAATCTAATCAGTGCTCACACCAATATTTAAGACATATTTATTGCTATTCTGCTGAGCTCAAAACATCTGAGTTGTTGGAGCAGCGAGATTTTCATGTTTCCATGGATATGAGCTGTCACACAGAACGTGTTCTGGAAGGCTGTGATAGTGTGACGCGATTCACCAATAAGAGTAAATGGAAAATTCCAGTAGATGTTATTTTATTTTATTGAAAAAATCTAGAAGGTTGAAAACTTGTATTTTTAAACATTCCCTGATCACATACAATGCTTACCTAAAAGCTTGACCAAATTAGAGGAATTCCTTATTGTCGAACAATACGGCAAATAAGAAAAAACTTTTGGGTTCAGTCTCTTCAATTTGTTCGATTTAGTTGACGATATCAAGCTCGTTAGAAGGCAAATCGATATGTTCAAATGAAATCGATAGCACGATCGACACAGAGTGAAAATTATCAACACTGCCGGTTGTGTTGAACCCACATTCAGATTTATTGATGGTCGAATGGCCAGATCAGGCAACCCATAAAACATTATTTTATATAATAAGTGGTAGCCCGATGAGCAAACGTTTCAAAATTATTGACGCGCTCAATACTGTCTCTGTGCAAACAGAAACAGAAAAATATGTAAATTACAATGATCGTCAAAATCCGATTTACTTAATATTGTTGCTCCACCAACTTGAGATGTTTACCCGTTATTTGATCTGGTAATAGCTCTCCATGTTACCATAAGTTCTACGCAAATCGCACAGTCACGCCATCTAATAGCGTTAATATCAAATAAAAAGCCATAAACTGTAGTGACACCTATTGGCCTTATTCAAAAGAAGGAAAAGCATTTCCTGTAAAAATAAAATTTTCATCGATTTTTTCTTAATTTTATCACATTTTATAATAACCAGACCGTAGAAGAATCCATAAATGAAGTTTCATAACAAACAGTCCATCCGATCTCGAGTTATAAATGGTGTAACCAACATCTTTCTTTTATATATATGGATATATATATATATATTTTTTTTTAAATCACCTTTCAGGGAATTACGAGAAACAACCGGGAATATATATATATATATATATATATACTAGCTGGCCCGGCGAACTTTGTTCCGCCTAAATGCCCTAAATGATACTTACGGTGGATTTCACCAATCGTAATAACCGGTGATCGGAGATCAACGGCTTGGTTCTCTGATTTTTGAACTGTCAAATGTTTCCATGGATATTAGCTGTCACACAGAACAGATACACAAAATAATATGACTTAATATGACAATTACTAATAATGGCAATTTTGGATTCAGTTATTTCCGCAAATATATTCATTACCCAAACAGAAATTCAAAAACATTTTATAAATTATGAGAAAAGATGAGAATGGACATCTCACGATTGGAACTGATCGCCAAAATCCGATTTACTTGACATTTCGATAAAAATTCACTGTGATATTCACCCGCTTCTGGATCTGTTAATAGCCCTTCATGATACTATAAGCCCTATGTGAATTACACAGTAATTGATGTCGTATGTTCTTTTTTCGACCATTTCAAACCACGACGACCGAAATGCTCGAAAAAAGAACAGATGACATCAATCGATGGCCGCGAAAGCCTCAACTAATTCATTGCCATTTAATTGTGATAATGTCAAATATAGTACCTTCACGATTACGTTATTTGGAATAAATAAAACTATAAAAATAACTAATCATCAGCCATAATGTGTGAATAGCGCCATCTGAAGTGGTAAGAACGAAACTTTTCTCATATCTCAACGAAATCTAATCATTTTAGACATCTGTACTCCCTCGCTAAGACATTTTGGTTTTGCCCAAAAGCGCAAATTACACACTATTACAGTGACTATAGAGGGAATATATTCACTGTACCTACACACTATTACAGTGACTCTTGTTAGAGTCACTGTACACACTATTTGTTTATACCGCCATCTAACGCGGAGAATATGAAATGTACCTACGAATAAGCGGTAGCGTAATTGTAACTGTAGCGACATCTAGTGGCTTTACTCGAAAGGAGGAAAAGCATTTCCTGTATAAGTAAAATTTTCATCGATGTTTTCAAAGTTTTATTGTATTTTGTAATAAGCAGATCGTAGACAAATCCATATGTGAAGTTTCATAACAAACAGTCCATCCGATCTCGAGTTATAAATGGTGTAACCAACATCTTTCTTTTATATATATAGATATATATATAGATATATATATATATATATATATATATATATATATAATAACAGTATCATTCAACATATACTGCTGAGCTGAGTCCAAAAATGTATCACATGTTGATTCCAATTGGTACAGGGTGGACAAAAATACAATGGTTTTGTACCAAACATGTTTGGAGACAGCTCATTTTTATTACTCTAAACATCTAGCAAACTACGGGGGGTTACATTTAAACCAATTTCCGCTAGACAATAAGTATTTTTGATAATATTGTTAATTTACCTAGTAAAGAATGTTACAAGTTACTTTATGAGCACACACAAAACTATTATATTTTTGTACACCCTGTATCAATTGGAATCAACATGTATACATTTTTGGAATCAGATCAGATAGAGAAATCCGAAAATTGAGACAAAATGGGGGTGTTCCATTTAAAATGACGGTGACGTCATTACTCGAACGTAATTCACCATGTATATTAGATTATTATTTTAAAATACGGTAAATTAACATCAAAAATCGACGTGTTTCAGGATTATTTCTCAAAATGACCTGTTTAGCTAAAAATGTAATTATTACTATGTCGGTGACTCTTTTGAGTTTGCCGCTCTTATAAGGAATGTTAAGATCCCACAAGGCCATATTATGGCCAGTTTTGATGTAATATCACTGTTCACTAATGTCACAATGTTGAAAGCTTAGGAGAGCATCGAACTACACTGAGCGGAAATCACACTACATACCACTATAAGTATGGCTGATTTCAAATCATGCGTTAAGCTAGTGTTTGATACTACTTATTGTCAATTTGGAGGACAATTCTATAGACAAAAGAAAGGCACGCCTATGGGTGCTACAATTTCGCCTATTCTGGCGCAGATGGTGGTGGACGACCTCTTGGATGAAGCTGTGGCACAGTTGAGGTTCAAATTCCCAATACATACTCAAAAAATATGTGGACGATCTATTCTGTTTACTACCTGAAAAAGAGTTACAAAGTACTCTAACGGTTCTAAACTCACTGAATGAAGACATCGAATTCACTTACGAACTTGAAAAGAAAGCGAGCCTTCCATACTTGGATCTACTGTAGAGACGCAATGAAGAAGACTTGGTGATCATAGACTGGCATCAAAAACCCATGGCATCGGGACGCTACTTAAACTACAGATCGTCCCATGAGTACAAACACAAAGTGAATTTAATCATAGGATTAAAGAATCGTTTTGAACGGTTAGTAAGCCCATCTCTCTTACAGTCTAACCTGAGAAAGCTTTGTGACCTACTTCTGAGAAACTCTTACCCCGTTTGGATGCAGCTGGCAACAGCAGCAACACCCCACTAACTGACTCAGTAACGCGTGAAAGTGATGTAGCATATAAATTCTACTCCCTGCCAATGTTTCCCAACTCAACTGCACCCATAATAGCTCTTTTGAATAAATATTCAGACGAACAGAATATACTCAAAATTGCGGGAGAGATTTATGGTATAAAATGTGCTGATTGCGAGGGGATCTATTTAGGAGAAACAGGGAGATGCTTAGAAAACACGATTAAGGGAGCATATAAGAGATTGCACTCTTATGAAACAGAATACAGGGTTGCCACAACATGTTCACGCGTCCAACCACACTATGAATTTCACGGAAGCATATGTCATCAGATGTGAAAGCTTTAACATAAGAGAACATTTTTGGAAACCGTGGAGATTATAAGCCATAGAAATAATATAAATATAAATAGCTGTCCCGGGGAACTTTGTTTCGCCTGAATGATACTTAGGGTGAATTTCACAAATCGTAATCACCGGTGATCGGAGAGAGATCAACGCCTTCGTTCTCTGACTTTTGAACTGTCAAATCTATAGTTGGTGCTAGATCAAGCTCCTATCACCGGTGATTACGCTTTGTGAAACCTACCGTTGAAGTTGTATAAACTAACCATTGCTATATTTTCAAGCAGGAGATAAAGTAGGCAAAATATACAAAATTTAAGTACCATTGTTTTTCGCCCGAAAAAAATTCTCCTCATTTAAGTGGTATCTAATTGTTGTACATATTACATTTTGTTTTAAATGCTTTACAGTTCGGTCATTGCAGTACCTATATCTTGTAATGAATGACACCACGAATGCAAATATAAATCACGATCGAATTGTATGGATGAGAAATAGTTCCAATGATGAATTACCTCTGATCACTCGATCACTGTATAAACCACTTTAGTTCTGCCAATACAACGCTGAAAATTTGAATTGAAGTACTTTGTCTATGGTACTTTAACTTCACTTCACAGAATACAAATACGCTAAGACATTTTCTCATTTTCCTTCTTGACTTCTTGACGTTCACCAGAATGAATTCAAATATTTGAACCAACTAATAAAATAAGAACTTATTTTGTGAATAGCGCTTTCTGAAGTGGAAAAAACGAAACTTTTCTAATATTCTCGATGTTGGCTAATCAAAATCTAATTAGTGCTCACACCATTATTTCAAACATCTTAGCCTTTTGGTGCGCAGCTTAAAATAATTGGCAAACATCTCGGTTGGTGGAGCAGCAAGATTTCCATGTTTCCATGGATATGGGCTGTCACACAGAGCAGAAACAAAAATAATATGTCAATTACTAATTATGGCAAACATATTCATTCCCAAACAGAAATTCGAAAACATTTCAAATATTATGAGAGGAGATGGACAATTCACGATTGAAGCCGATCGCCAAAATCCGATTTACTTGACTTTTCGATTACAATTCACTGTGATATTCATCCGCTTCTTGATCTGGTAATAGTCTTGCATGGTACTCTAAGCGCCATCTCATGGTGATAATATCAAATATAGTACCTTCACGATTACCTTATTTTGTTTCGAATAAATAAAACTGTGAAAATAACTAATAACCAGTTTAGTATAGTATAGAACAATCAGTCATAATGTGTGAATAGCGCCACTTGAAGTGGTAAGAACGAATTTTCTCTCATATCTCAATGAAATCTGATCATTTTAGAGATCTGTACTCCTACGCAAAGACATTTTAGTTTTGGTCAACAGCACAGAGTTGGAGGCAACCCAAATTACACACTATATGTTTACATCGCAATCTAACGCAATCAAAGCTGTCGCGTAACTGTAGCGGCACCTAGTGACCTTACTCAAAAGAAGGAAAAGCATTTCCTGTATGAGTAGAATTTTCATCAATTTTTTCAAAGTTTTATTGTATTTTATAATAACCAGACCGTAGACGAATCCATATATGAAGTTTCATAGCCAACAGTCCATCCGATCTCGAGTTATAAATGGTGTAACCAACATCTTTCTTTTATATATACTCAAGAGACATCAACACCATATACGCATATTTAATTAAACTGTCAAACGACCATACCAACCACGGTGTGAATGTGTAGCCGTTCTGTGGTCTGCCGTCTTCCTGCCTGCCTGTCTGTCGTTTGTCAACTGTCTCTTTGAAAACTGATATTTTAATGCGATGTTGGTTTTTTGGAACATGAGAAGAACTTACTGTTTTTTAGCCTTTTTGAACCTGAATATTCAGCAATATTGTACACGGTAACGGTATTTCCGACTGCTGGTTTTAGGTTGGTTGGATGTTTCCGGACCGAAAACTTGTATTTCGTCTGTTACTATATGATTTTTTGCACCTGGTTATTTCAGGATTGTTGTGGGTTTTCTTTATGTGTAAGCTAGCTCTTTGTTACTTTGACACTGTTTGTGGCACCCTGAAGAAGGAAATGAAGATTTCCGAAAGCTTGTTCAAGATACAAATAAATGAAATTCTAACCTAAACTTCGACTTTTACCTGATACAAATTTGAACTGTATTCTACTAGTTGGTCGATAATTTAATCAAGAAATACTATAATTTATTGAAGGACTTCAGAGTGCGATTTGCGACAAGGTAATGTTGAATTTTATGATCAATAAATTGTCCCACAGTCTTGCACGGTGTTACGAAGGAATAAATGGCATTTTTAGTTGCAGACACGATTGAACCGAACGTTTAGGTATCATTATTTAACATTTTTATAAAATAGGGTTAGTACTGAAGTGATTTCTAAATCTATTCAATTGTCATTAGTCGAAAAATACCATATTCAATCTACTTTCATTCTTATCAGGAAAATCGTACACTTTTTTTGAGTAAGGAGCTAAACTTACTATTGTGCAATCTGTCATCCTGCAAAGCCCTTTCTCTAAGTGTCAATTTATTCCTCAATTGAGCTGCCTCTTGTTTGAGCTCTTCTAATCTCCGCTCAGCTTGTCTCGCACTAACCCAATTTTCGTGCACTTTTTTCTCCAGTATTGAAATTTGGCCTTTCAATTCCACTTCTTGGGAAACAATCTCTTGCTTCAAAGTTTCGTTTTGTGCCCTAAAAATGACAAACTAAGATCTCAAATAAAATTTGTGAAAACCATACTTACTTGTAATTTTGAACTTCACTCTGTAAATATTTAATACGTTCCGATGTTGATGTGGCTTCACCTCGTTTTGTTGACCACATATTATCATATTTGGAAAGCTCCCTGCAATATAATATCTACATTTTAATACGAAATTTCCGAATTTTGATGAACTCACTTTTGAAATTGTTCCTCCTTTTCCTTGAAATAATTGGTCAGAATTTGCAATTTTGTTTCTAATTCTAACTTGGCCTTGTCAGTATCATCAAACTTCAATTGGACTAATCTTTTTTCCTCTTCTAAAGATTTTAGTTTCATTTCCAAAATAGAATTTTTTTCCTTTTCACTTCGCAATTTATCACAATGACCCTGGCATTCAGACTTCAGCTGTTCCAATTCAGCTTTGATAGAGTTGACCTCCAAAATAGATTCTAATGTATTTGCATTCTTTATTACCTTTATCTGTTGAATACTCTTTTTCAAACCATCATACTCCTTAATTTTGAGTTGCAGATGATGTTCTGAGGTAGATAATACATTGTTCAACTCTTCAATTTTTTTTATATACTCTATCTGATTCTTAGCTGACTCATTCTTGAATGAATTTAATAATTCTTTCAATTCGGCCATTTCCAATTCTGCTTTTTCTTTTAGTGATTCTTTATCTTCTTCCAATCTAATTATTTGCAAAAGAAGTTTATCCAGTTCACTTCGAAAGTCAGATATTTTTTTATTAGCAGTATCTAAATCCAAACTAAGTTCATGGTTTTGAGTTTCTTTGAGACTTAATATTTCTTTCATATTGCTAACAATATTTTGCTGTTCGGTTAGTTGAGCTTGTAATCCTTCTATATTCAACATCAATGTTTGACCAGCATTTTCACTATTAAGTACTTCTGATAACATTCTATTCAATTCCAATCCAACCTCAGTGGAATTTTCGAGTTCTTTTTCTAGTGTTTGTATTTGCTCCTCAAGACTGTGTATCTTTTCTCTCAAATTTTCATTCTCATGTTGTAAATTCAAGAAATCTTCGCTTTCAACAAATTTGTCTGGATTCGATTTATGATCAACTTTCTCGACAAGCAGTTCGTTCTCCTTCAGTAAAATTAAAAATTCTTTTTCCAATTTATTGATTTTGGCAATAAGAGGACCCTCGCGTCTACTTTTATCCAGTGCAAAATGTCCCAATAAAAACATTATCACAGAAACGGCTGTTGTCGCCAAGTAGAGAAAGATATCTGAACTGAAATTGAGCATATCCATTGATAGAAATAAGTAGTCAGACGCAGTTTCAACTTGATTCGGACAGTCTTCTCTAGTGCAAAAATCATCTGAAAATAATATAAATTGAATAACAATGCATATATGATAAAACAGTCGATTTGGTAAATGTGTGTAGGAATTTATGATTATTTTATTAAGGAAGATAAGATTCATTATATGAATAATTCAGTATCAGTTCAGCCATTTAGAGGCCAGTCAACGTCGAGTTTTGAAAATTTTACAGGAGAGCACTATTGAAGTTTAGTGTCAAGGTTTCAATATTTTTCATAACATTTTCGTAGAATTTCACATAAAATGGATAATATTGGGTTATAGGAGCTATTATCCCAGAATTTTTGTTTGTTGGTCAAAACAACTCCTGATATATTTTCAGTGATCGAGTGATTTGGACGCTTTGACGACTGAAACTTTACATTTTTTTCTTAACAGAGACGTTATAAAATGAAAACGGAAAAAATGGACTTGGACTGATTGGCCTCTGAACCGCCCAGTTAATATTCAATACCAGTTACTACCACTTATTGTTATATCCTTGAAAATAAATGGATATGTGTTTGCAGTTGTGGAAAATACTTGGGATTCATACAGATTTTACTCCATTTTCAGTAGGTTTTATATAGTTTATATGTTGGAAAGGAAATTGAATCTTTCTATTTCAAATAAAGGTGAGAACTGTTATTTAATGAATATTTAAAAATTTTATGTTTTTCGTGGGTGCAGCTAGGACTAACTTTCGAAAACCTGTTATTCATGATTATGACAGAATTAATTAAACGATCGTCAAGAAGTCTAAAAATTAGGCAATCGACTTCTGGCCTCAGCTTGAATCGACTTTCATAGAACCACAGAATCGGAAAATCAAAACTTGAAAATTTTGGGACATAATTGTAGACCTATATAACTCTTTTGATTCGAGATAATGGGCTTATTCCGCAATATTGGTTGCCTGCAAGTGTGACAGTTTTCGAATTGACGATAAAGTAAATTCTCCGATGAAAGTACTGTATTTTAGAGTTTTTAATTCGATATTGTGGGATAACTGATATATCATATTATTCAAGTTCAGAATATGATCTTTGAGATCGTTATAACGAGAAGATTTTGGTAATGTAAATCGGACTATACAGGGTGATTTTTTTAAGTGTTTCATTAGACGTATTCGAAGAAGGAATTGCGATACAAATTCTTAATGAGAAATGAGGATCATGTCCTTAGGTTAGGACAAACTAAATAAGTGTGATTATCAGTCAGATTTGTTATGCACTATTTGGGAGTGTGTTTTTTTGAATTGGGTATTGATCCTCATCCAACCTTATACGCTATTTATCCTCAGTATTTAATTTAGAACGAATTTGCCCCTCACATCATACAATTACAACGAGTACATCAAAAGATATGGCAGGTTGAAGTGTTGAAGATGAAACCGCCGCGTGAAACAAATTTCTACCCGGGCGAAGCTGGAACGGCCTGCTTGTTTATACTATAATCATTACATAGTATAAAGCAAAGTCGCTCTCGCTGTCTGTCCCTATGTATACTCCATTCACTTTCATAAAGTATACCGGTTGGTCATGGAACACCGTGTATATTTTGAAAATTAGTCATTCTTCTGTCAGATATCGAATAAGCGGCTGGTCTAGTATAATAGCAGTTTCGATCGTAGTGGGGATGCCTGGATCTCTGCTTCTCTTCGCGGATCGAAGATCGATTTCAGTCGCAATCCGAACTTGGATGCGATTGGCTATACTGTTTGAAAATAAATTGGATTCCGCGTGAATAAAAATGTTTACTCTTCAAGAGAAAATTCAAATAATAAAATGGTATTTCGGTGGTCAATCAATTGCGGAGACAATAAATTCGTTCATTGTTGCCTCTGGAGATAGGCCGATACCTTCACGTTCGGCTATTTTCAAACCAGTTATGGTGAAAAAGACCTGAGCACTAATTTTCAAAGGAAATTATTTGTATTTGTGTCATTCATTGAGGCAAATTAATTCCTCCGATAAGAGTGGAATAAAATTGTCGTATTCATTTTCAACGGACATGATAACACCTGTAGTTTATTCAAACTATCAAATGAAAGAGTTTGATTGAAGGAGTTTTATTGATTCAAACTATTTGACAAAACTCATTCCTCAATTTCATCCCTACGGAAACCTGTTCCATACAGGATGAAACTAAAAACATATATTTGTAGGGCATTCATGAGAAAAATTATATACGAAAATGAACTTTTCTTCCATACGGGTGGTATAAGACGTTGACTCTGAATTTCCGGGTTGTCTTTCTAGCGATTTCTTCATTTTGTCTTTTTTAGAATTCCCATCTTTTTTTCGGAATATTAGGGGTTGCGGACGAATATTCTTCAGAAAATTCTAAAAATGCTGGCTTGAGTCTGTCAATTGATATGTTTTTCATGTTTCCATTTTTTTTTTATTTATCTCAAGATTCTCCATCAATTTAATGCAGAAAGTCTCCAACTTGCTTACTGTTTCTGTGAGATTTTGACGAGTTTCTGTTTCAATGGTTCCTTCTTGATGGTTACCAATGTCATGAAGCAGTTCTGTAAGATCGAAATCTTGAGGATTTGAAATATTTGGGAATCTCTTTAGGATTTCAGCTTCCAGCATTATCTTCATATCGGCTATAGATCCACTTGGATTGATACCAAAGTGTTGGAGAAGTTTCACCATTTGATCCCGTGCAAGGTTCTGCAGTAACTTAACCATGTTCTCTAAACGTGTAACAAATATTCACGTCGGGGTCACCAATTTGTAGTTTATTTAAACTATCAAATGAAAGAATTTGATTGAAGGAGTTTTATTGATTCAAACTATTTGACAAAACTCATTCCTCAATTTCATCTCTACGGAAACCTGTTCCATACAGGATGAAACTAAGAACATATATTTGTAGGGCACTACACACCCATCGCTTCGCGCGTTGGGAGTGTTACTGATTCCTCTCTAGGCTCTCTCTAATCTAATTCGATCCGAGATCCTAGATCGTTGCGCTCTGGCCTCTGGCATCCCCACTACAAACTGCCATAAAACTAGACCAGCCGCTTATTCGATATCGAATCGCACTGAGGTTTCGATTCTTCCACTGTTCAACTGGGCTAGAAGACTGCTCGAATTTTGTACTGAAACCCCAGTGTTTCCAACTACATTTTCCATAGATGTATATGTCGTAGTAATTAGGTATTTAACAAAATGTTCATTTACTACAGGAAAATAATGAATTTAAGAAAATTATCAGGGTAACTTTCAGAATGCGCAGATTTCAATTCTAAATAGCATTTCCTGATACTTTGCCTCTGCTTTTTCGAAACTACCTTCGGCATTCTTAGTTTCCAGGCTTGCTAATTAATGATTAATAATGAAAAATAAACGTCGGCAACGTCTACGAGATTTATTCATTGACGTAATGTCATTCATAAGTGCCAACCTGCGATTTTTTCAGGTAAAAAAACTTGATAAACCTAAAACTTGGCCAACCGCGATACTTTATAGAAGTGAAAGGAGTATATACGCAACGGATTTTGAAACGCTTTTTTTAAATGAATAAGGTAATTCAAGAGGAAGGTTTATATGTATGATACATGCATAATATTGTAGGGAAACACCTATGAATTTACAGGTTTCTAATGTGATGTCGTAAATAAACACATTTTTTTGCGCTTACATTGCAAACGCTGACTGAACCCCACGAGATAAATCAAAATAATGTACTCGGTATTGTACTCCTAAAAAAGGTCAACAAAAAAGTCCGCGATGGTATAAGTCTGTCTCTCAAGGAGAACCCACATTAACCATTTTTTATCCTTCACATTTTACGGGAAAAAATGGCTTATTTAGGAAGTTATTTTAAGCAATACAGCATCAATCCTCATCCAATTGAGAACCTTAAATACATTGTCCATTCGATATACATCAATATGGCCATTTACAGCATGTAATTTAAATGAATATTTCCGAAGATATTACAGATTCAAAATGCAGGGACTTAGCGGTGCGGGCCGGCACCACCGTTGTTTATAAGGATTGCCATTGCATCCGTGCGAAGCCGGGGCGGCTCGCTAGTTATCAATATTTCCGGGCTCCGAAACCGTATGAACCGGGCGTATTCGATTCCCTCGGTTTCACATTGGGTCCTGTTAATTTCACAATATTGAAAAAACACGGAGAAACGGATAACGGAATGCTACAACTTCGGTCCGCAGAAATCCAAGTCGTGTATTCCTTCTTCATAAGACAACAAAGGTATTTAGCAGCCTCCGAACGAAAGGAACTCATTTTTTCAGTACGGCCCTGATATTTTGAAGTTGTTTCGAATTTGAATAATAAACAGTAGTCCGATGGTGAAATCGATGCGCATTAATACCTCTCACGCACCCAAGAGTACGCATCGCATTGTATTTACGGCGAAAAGAATCAAGACTCAGGCTGTAAATACACTCACATTATTGTTGGTTGGCCATTTTCTCAAACATCAATTCGCGGCGTTTTCGCTGAATGATAATCGAAATAGAATTTTTCTGTTGGATTTTCTACGAGAAAAAAGGCTAGGAACCAAATTATTTATTTGTCCCACACAACAATGAACTTTCTGCTGCGTATATACGCTTCATGTGTCCAATGCGGATTGTTTTGAGACCAGTTATCCATGATTTTACTCTTCTATTTGGACAGAATGTGGCTTCATCAGAAAAAAAAAATTGAGAGAAACAAAGCGTATGAATCAGTTGAATGTTAATGGGACGTATTCCTCTTTATTTAAGTATATTGTTCCTTTTTTTTAGATGAGGTCTTCCACAAGAGTTAACTAACGTGGTGATACATGAAGAGCCTCCACAGTTGCAAGCAAAACATCCATACAAATGTCATTTGCAATTTTCCTCCGGAATTCGGCGAATCAGACAGAACCCTTTTCTTGAAATGCAGCTCCAATTCTACTGACGGTAGAGCGATTTGTAGGCACCTTAATCCGATTCAAATCGGTTGACAAAAAAGCCTCATCAGTGACCAAATTATCCTCAGCAACAAAAGGTTTGTGAGAAATTTATTATTTTCCACATAAAAATATCATTCACATGAATTCCGAGAGCAAAACCGACAGAAAAGGGTTGAAATTTGGGAAACTACTCCTACGTTGAACTCCGTCGAGCAATCCTATTGGTACGAGTCAAATCGGCCCAGAAATTGCAGATAAACAGCCAATATGCAAACCAAAATCGATTCGTCCGTTAATTCAGCACCACCAGGCAAGAAGAATGGACCAGCGATAACCGACTGCAGCTATAAACGCTATTGTGAAAGGTTTTTCTCAAAACCTACAACATTCGACTAGCAAACTACAAGAATGTCAGTGCATTTGTTACGCATTATCTCAGTCCTCGAAGCAGCCCATTAATCCAGAAGCATATAGGGAGAACGTAACACGTTTCAGTCAACGGAACAAATTGTAGCTATAAGATTGGGTGTTACCGAAATCGGGTACATTTTGTTAGCTCTGACTGGAACGCGATAGTGCATGCATCAACCAAATATAGAATTGGAGGAAAATCTGTTCGAAAGATTCTCTTCCGAGATTTAAGATTGAAAATATTAACATGAAATTCGGAATTTCATACCGTGGCTAGGCTCCACTCTAATCTGGATGGTGCAATTCAACTACCCCTTAAAAGTTGAGTGGAGCTTATCCAAGCCAAACATAAAAATAATATATGTGATAGCCGAGGTAATCTCAAAGATCTTCTTGTCCTTGAATTTGGAGAATGCAACCGTCCCCTAATGATACTGGTTGAGACTAACCGTCTATTGGTCCTCAAAAATGACTTCGAAGGTCTGCTACAGATACTGTTGGATTCCTTCGAGTAAATTTGCGATATAATGGTCTTCCCTTACATATGATACTCTGGGTCGACCAGTGCGTGGAATTTTCAAACGTTGCGCAATCTGGTGGTTCGATCAAACTGAGAAAATGTCCCGGCTTTCTCCACGAAGAATTCTCCTTAGAATTAACAACATAACGAATGTTGATGATTGAAATACATAGAAATGCCTCTTGAAGATGATTAAGTAAAATCTATATAAAAAACTATGGAGCATATGGTACTTGAAAAATTAATATGTACAGGTGGCCAGATTTCGATGGTTTAGTACTGCAACTCCTAAACTATAAGAGATAGAGAAAAAGTAAGATACATGTCATGTTCCCTTTTTTCGAGAAAAATAAATTGCGTAACACCCCAAGTTGCTACGGCGTCTAGTTCCCGAGCTACAGAGCGATGTTATTATTTGGTCCATTATTATAAATGGCTATAACTTCCGTATTATAGGATCTGCGTTCTCGAAATGAACTGCTTTTCATAGGTTCTATTGGATTTTTTCTATCTGCTCAAATTTCGAAGCTATAAAAAAGAAAAAATGTTTTCAAATGGAAACTATAGTGGGAAATGATATTTCCAAATGTATCTTTCTTCAACGATTTCAAAAATATATATTGTAACGTTCTCGGGGTTCAAACAAATCGTCTGCTGAATTTAAACGTCTAATTTATTTACAATACCACTAACTTATCACACTAATTTATGTACAATAACTAATACTGATTTATTTACACACTAACTAATTATGCTGATTTATATTCACAACTCGGAATTCGCTATTCACACTTCCATTCGGCTCTATTCAGGAAGTAACTGACTTTGTCCCCATCGTGCGCGTCTTTATATATGGATACGGCTGTGTTTCTAGAATAGTCCAGATAGTTTCCGGAGGCTCTAGAATTCCTATACGCGGAATCAGAGAGTCCAGAGACGTATTCAGGAGGATTTCGTCCGCTACACTGCCCCCTCCTTAAGACGTTCGGTCCCCGAAAACGATGGTGTGGCTGAATCTGCAGGCGTCTCATTTTCTGCAGCACCCCTGTCGTCCGAAATAGCATTCCACTGTCTTCTTCTTCGGCGTATATCCGCTCGGGTTGAAACTGCAAACCAGTATCTTCATTCCCGTCCTATGGAAAATGACCTCAAGCATACTTCGAACGATTCTCCAGTTGAGCTGATCTAGACCACAACCCAACTTTGGCACAGCTAGCTTTTTCACCTTCAACTTGGTGAGCTCGTCTCTCAGCTGCAACAGGGTGTCCCACATACTTTTGTAGCTGGGTTTGTTGTCGGAGAATCTCTTGGTTACCAGGTAGAAGAGGTAACGCTGGCCATCAGCCAACCTCAGCGTTTTCCCAGTACGAGGATGTTGTTTTAGGAGTTCTGGTACACGGCCAAATTTCTTCCGGAAGACGAATGCTATTCCTCTCGACATACGCAGGTCTTCCGAGACACAATGGGCTAGTGAATAATCTTCAGATACAGAGAAGAGATCTTGCTGTTGCTCAATGGTAACTCCAAATCTTGCCTTTCCGGTTCCACCGTAGTTTGCCATAAATAGGTCGAAACTCATCTCCTCATGCTCCGCTTTCTGAAAAGTGGTTCTTCTCAGATGGGTTTCGTCATGTTCCTCATAGTCTGCCTCATATTTGCCTAAACGATTTATATGGACCACACGTTTCTTGCCTCTGGGCAGTTTCTGGATACGGTACACTACATCGTTGATTCGTTTTAGTACTCTGTATGGCCCTTCCCAATCCTTCTGCAGCTTAGGTGATAAACCCCTCTTCCTCTGGGGGTTGTACAGCCAGACTAGGTCTCCCACATTGAAACCACCTTCTGCAGCTTTGCTGTCATACCGAGTCTTCATTCGGTCACTCGCTATTTGGAGGTTCTGTCTGACCTTCTCATGGATGTAATGTAGCCTACCTTTCAAGAGGCTCGCGTAGTCCTCACCAGCTATCTCCGTTCCAGGCTTGCATCCAAACTCCAGGTCACAAGGCAACCTTATTTCTCGGCCGAACATAATACAGGCTGGTGTCTCTCTCTTGCACTGACGACCTGTAGGCCATAGTGAACAGATGGAGATACCTGTCCCAGTCTCTTTGGTGATCAGAGACCACTTTAGCCAGATAATTTCCCACAGTTCTATTCATTCTTTCGACCATGCCATCTGACTGTGGGTGAAGCGCAGTTGTCCTTGTCTTTTTGATTCCGAGTAATTGGCATACATTCTGGAACAGGCTAGACTCGAAGTTTCGTCCTTGATCCGAATGAAGTTCGAGAGGCACACCAAATCGGCTAAACATCTCCTTAATCAGAACATCCGCCACTGTCGAGGCCTCTTGATTTGGAATAGCAAAAGCTTCAACCAATTTGGTCAAATAATCCATCGCAACCAGTATGTACTTATTCCCATCACAAGTGTAAATAAGGGTTATTGGGGTATCAGCCAACAATAATATTCCACTTATTCCCATCTTCGGTTTCGGGGAATGGACCTGCGATATCGATGGCAACTCGTTCCAGAGGACTCCCCACGTTATACTGCTTCATTGGAGCTCTACGACCATGGCCGTACTACTGCGCCTGTGGCAAGATTTTCTTCAGCGCCCCCAAATTGGCGTAGATTTTTTTCATCATGTTTCAAATTTTTTTTTTAGTTTTGAATAAACTAAATATATCTATATAATATAATATTTTTTCATAATATTATTCAGATATTTTCGTCACAAATTCGAAATAATACACAATAATATGGATATTTACCTATTTTTATTGAAAACATTAAAATACTCATCTCAAATAAAATATTTAAATATAAAAATAATATGAATTCTAAAAACAAAACAGACAAATAAAATTTTCAACTGATTATTCCACTCTTTCCATTTTTAGTGAGGAAGTTTCCGTAGCAACGATCGTTTCACCCCGAAAAAATTTTCAAGTCGGCAAAACCAACATGTTGGTTTTGCAGCGACAAAATTTTTGACGTTTCTCGAATTCATAGATAGCTTCGGAAAAGAATATCATAGAGAGAACAAACAACGTTTAGTGGTTTAGTTAATCTATGATTAATTCTAATTTGCCAAATAGCGCAATACACGTCAATTGTGAACATATTACCCTATTTTCTCGTGGAATACTCCGTGTCATTCGCAAAATTTCCGAGCAACAAACTTTCATATCAATCGAGAAATTTTGCCGGCAAAATTCCATCTCTAGTGGTATTACGTATGAAAATTCATTAACACTGCAAACGCAAAGTGAAATGTTTTTTTGGTTAGTTGACTAGAAAAACTAATCGTTAATCACAATCATATTATTAGGAATATGTTCAAAACCTCGCCTTTCTTGATTTTGCTTCGGCGAATATATCAATTAATTCAGAGTAATCTAATGCCTCAATTACACTCAGCCACTTCCACTGCTACTCGCGCTGCCAGAAATATTTCCCGGAATACTTCTGCGGCAGTATGGAAAGGCAGTGAGTATTTACACTCAGCTCAAACATTTCTCACGCCGCACGCGATCAAGTTTTGGCAATGGCGGACGACGAAATTGCACCTGACCCAAACTTCGGAAGAGCTCTGAATGAAGCCCTAAGTGACTTTTTTCTCACTTTAATTCTTCAATTCCAATCATCCTTCCAACCATCGTGCACTTTGTGCTTAAGTTTATGGTTTTCATCAGAAGAATCCCATATCACTCTTTCACTCTCAAGGTATTCTAGAAATGATATTATTTTTTCGTTGCTCCACTCCGTCGACATTTTTCGCAACAATTAACGACTTTTAATCAATTAATACAACGTACGCAACGCTCGCACGATAGTAACTAGGCAGAATGTGATCACTCCCTGCCACTCACGATGCCGGTCCTTTGACTGCCGCACGAAAAACCGCTAATTTAGAGAGTGATCGGCAGCGCGAGTGGCAGCAGAAGTGAAGTGATTACATTCTCACCCTGCCCATTTCCCTGCTCACTTCCCTGCTTCCTGCCGTGGAAGTGGGCTGAGTGTAATTGACGGGTTAGGTACATGTCACTTCTTTCTCGATGGCGAGGATTGACATATTTGATAATCGCTCTAGTCCCAAGGAGGAACGAAGATACGACTTTATAAGTTTCAGTTTGCTAAAGGAACGTTCACATGTAGCAGTTGTCACTGGCAAACTCAAGAATATTCTCAACGCCGTTTCCAGGTTGGGATAAATATTTTCAAGAGTCAGATCATATATAGGTACCTCTCAATATTTGTAATGGTCCCATTTCATTCAAGTTTTCTAAAATTAGGCTACTTTGAAATTTGAAACTTTCGATTTCCACTGAAAACTCATGTGCATTTAAATCCAAAGGATACTTCATTGCAAGATCTGCAACACTTTTCTGTAAATCGTCAACAGTCATAGTTTGAATAGCATGTATCTACTCCGCTTTGGTATGTATCTACTCCGCTTTCAACCTCCAATCTACTACTATTTTTTAGCTTGGTGCGGCAACACTGTTTTCGGCTTGTCAGCGGCACATCTATGTGCACGCGGTCGGTTTTCACATCCTACCTGGCGGAGTCGCGACATCGATCCTTACGCAAAAAAATATTTTTGGCGTATACATGAAAACCGTGACATGTTATCTCGAATATTTTGTTGGCGCTTCTATATTTTATTGTTTGAATTTTTTTGGCGCTCAAATTTTTTTTTTCATTTGATATTTTTTGGCGCCCCTGTGGACCTTGCGCCTGTGGCGGGGGCCACTTGGCCACACCCTAGATACGGCCCTGTCTACGACTTCCACTCGGGCCATTCGATGAGGCACATAATCTGCATTTCCGGCACCAGTCTTTAACATCTTCTTTGCAGTTGACCCAGTAAAAACGCTCTCTGACCTTTTCTAGCGTTTTTTTTATACCGAAATGGCCACCGGAAGTTCCGTCATGTAACTTCTCTAAAACCTCTCTCACTCGACTCCTGGGAATTATCAGCTGTTTCCTTGCTGCGGTACCTTCGTCATTTTCGATGGACCTTTTCAGCAGTCCATCCTCCAAAATGATAGAATCCCACTGTGCCCAGTAAGACTTGACCCTAGGATTCAGATGACTCACTTCCTCCCATCTTGGTCTCTGTCCGCTTATCTTCCAATACAACAGCATCTTCAATTCTGGGTCACTTCCTAGATCTCGCTTCAGGGATTCTGGCATCCAGTCCGTATCCACTATGGTCGTTCTCAAGCAGAATTCTTTCTCTTCTACTTTATTGCAGTGCTTGCAATCTGACGGACATGGTCTCCTAGATAATGCGTTAGCGTTGCCATGAATCTTTCCTGCACGATGTTTGACAGTAGAATTATATTTCCGTTCCTGACTTTTAGCTGGCTCTTTGCAGTAGCGCCGAATATGTCCTTCTCCGCCACAATTCCAGCATCTAAGTCCTCTATTCCGTCGCTCTTGACGAACTCGGCGTAGAACCTCTTCTATAATTTCATCGCTGACCGAGGAATCATCCACAGTGCGGCTCATCTTGCTGTGTATCATGTGCGAAGCTTGTTTGGCAGCTTCAAACTCTAATGCAACGGCCAGGGCGTCATCCAGAGTCTTGGGTCGGGCCAATCGTAGTGTCTGCTGGGTTTCCAAATCTCTCAAACCATCGACAAAGGTCTGAATAGCGAGCAGTTCCAGGAAGCTCTCCGGTGCTGTAGGATATGCCAGCCTCACCAACCTTGCTATATCTGCTTCAAATTCCTGCAACGTTTCTGCACTACTCTGTTGGCGACTCTTGATCTGCGCGTGATACACTTGATGGAGGTGTGCATCACCATATCTCATTTGGAGTTTAGTTGTTAAAGCCTCGTAATTACTCTGATGACTTGCAGGAACAGTATGAAGTATATTCAATGCATCTCCCCTTAGTGCAACAATCAAGGCTGCCACTTTCTCTTCCGCTCCCCATCCATTGGCATTCGCTGCTGCTTCAAATTGCTTCTGGTACGTGCACCAAGGTGTTTTGCCATGAAAAGTTGGAGGTTTAATCTTCATTTTACTACTTTCCGTGTTGTTTTCTGATTTCACGAAGTTATTGGATGGTGAAGCTAGAGTTTCTTTCCCATGTGATGTTCTCTTCAGGGACTCTATCAACTTGGCATGTTGTTCAATTATCCCTAATATTTCTTCAAATCTTCCATTAACCTCGTCCACTACTTCTTCAATTTTTTCGTCGACCTTATCAAATTTTTCATTAACTTCCTCAATTATTATTTCCTTGACAGCCTCCATTCTCTCATCCAACGTACTTGCATTTTGACTCACCAGTTGTTCATTTTTTTCTTCCAATTTCGAGCTCATTTCTCGAGAATTCTCTTCCATTTTCAAGCTCATTTCTCGAGAATTCTCTTCCATTTTCAAGCTCATTTGTTCAAAGGCTTGCTTGAAGAATTCCATACTCGCCTGGTCCATTTTCTCCGTTTGCGATCTTGTTGTCGGCATTCAAAAGTTCCTCAATGAAGTCCACAATTCAATTAGCACAGCAGTTCAATTCACCCCACACCTGACACCAATGTAACGTTCTCGGGGTTCAAACAAATCGTCTGCTGAATTTAAACGTCTAATTTATTTACAATACCACTAACTTATCACACTAATTTATGTACAATAACTAATACTGATTTATTTACACACTGACTAATTATGCTGATTTATATTCACAACTCGGAATTCGCTATTCACACTTCCATTCGGCTCTATTCAGGAAGTAACTGACTTTGTCCCCATCGTGCGCGTCTTTATATATGGATACGGCTCTGTTTCTAGAATAGTCCAGATAGTTTCCGGAGGCTCTAGAATTCCTATACGCGGAATCAGAGAGTCCAGAGACGTATTCAGGAGGATTTCGTCCGCTACAATATCATGATATACTGCCGAGTTCACTATATATCGAAAATTTCGAAAAAACACTTTCCGTTCAACAAAATCTAAGCAGGCTCTGATTCAATTCCTTCAAAACTGAGGCGGGCATAGAATGTCAGTTTATTTATTTCCACTTGTCAAATCCAATAGACGAGTCCCTTCATGCTGGCCAACTGTTTAAAATTGCCTGAATATCACTTCCCTTTTTTCGCAATGATTCAACTCTTACCTGAAAGCTTTAATCCTAATGAGTGTATCCTGAAAATATTAGATGTCACGAAGGTCTTCATCAAAAGCTATAAATTTTTGTTTTCTTATGTTTTCATTAATGGAAATCTATGACTTTCCAACCTAGAAAACGACTTGTTTATATTTTTACTTGCTCCTAAGCTGTTTCCATTGACTTAGAAATTAGAATATCTATTCTAAATCAATGGCTGTTTCAGGTATTCTTGAGGGATATGATCCTCGTAATTCGAGGTACTGAGCTGTGACTTCATCTTTCTGTAAGATGGAAATCAGAAAAGGTGAAGTAGGTATCTGCACGAAAAGATTTTTATGTTTCAATCCTCATGATATATTTGAATTTTAGGCCAGTAGATGATTATATAACAATGTAAGCAAAGTACTAGTACTGGAAAAAACTGTTCTCAATTGCTCTTCAAGGAAAAGTAAAAACACGGCTGTTCGTTTTGATAAATTTCCTGAGAAAGATGCCTCAACACCGAATATCACTAATGCCTTTGGCATATTGCATAAATTGGACTGGAGAAAAGCATGGATAGACAAACAATGGATGGGAAACTTGCTGCAAAGAATATATGTGTTTGTTCCCTTCACATGGACGATTATGTCAAGTTAATTTCAGATTTATATCCAGATTGAAAAATCCATAAATAAATTGCTCCAGAGAGATTAGTTCTAGTATTAATAAAACTGAAACTGTTTGTGAAGTAGCCATTTTTAAGAGAGTTTCTCAATCAACTGCGAACAATATTTTTAGTAAATATATTGTCTGTATTTATTATTTTGAGATGTGGTATACACTGGCCATGTTCTGATATTAAATTGATGAATTTACCACTTTACATATTAAGAATATACTATGATTTCAAAGTGATACTTCATTATAATGATTTTCCAGTACAATGCTCCTAATTTCTCATGCGGCATCAGAACTTATTCACATCCAGATCATAGTCTATGGCAGTTGTAAATACTTTTGGGTTGTTATTCTGTAGTAAGTTTCCATGCAAATAAAGAACATTAAAAAAATCATTTATTTCCTTTGAATTCCTTGTAGAATTTCTATCCAATTATAAGCGAAAACCCAATTATGCACCTATATTTAATAAACTCCACAATACAGGGTTAATAATACATTAATTCACTGAAAGTCTTCCTATGATCTCTACGAATCCAAAGAAAACACCTATAATAATCAGTTTTACATCTTGCAACAGGTCTTTATACGAGTGCTCCTTCTTCGGAAATTAATGAAATTTGGATTTGATATTTCTGCAGTATCTTGAATCATTTTTACACTGTTAATAGAAACATCTCATTCATCAGAAAAGTTATTATAAAAAACAAACTCAAGCGAAATCCTCATTTGATTCGAAAAATTCAAATTCTCCATTCAAACATTTTGTTGGGGATATTTATTTTCCATTGATGAAACCCTAAGAAAACAAAAATTTATAGCTTTTGATGAAGACCTTCGTGACATCTAATATTTTCAGGATACACTCATTAGGATTAAAGCTTTCAGGTAAGAGTTGAATCATTGCGAAAAAAAGGGAAGTCATTTTCAGGCAATTTTAAACAGCATGAAGGGACTCGTCTATTCAGTTTCATCATTGTTGTATCGTCTCGCGCTTCTGAAGTTCTCATAAGAACATAGAATTCGATATCTCACATTTATTGTGAGCTGCCAAATTGATTCAGGAAATATTATCTTTATTATTACTCAGACCAATGTAGGGGCTTCCAGTCCTTTCTTTATAAGACTACGATTATTGAATGAATAAGGAATTGGTCTAAAAACACTATATGTATAGGAACTCTTTAATAATCCATAGACAAGGCCGACATGTTTCGGCATTCCGCCATTTTCAAAGCCATCTAAAAATATAGTTCTAATTAGTGTAATGTGAGTTGCCTAATCATAAAGTGATAGGAGATTGAATGAAAACTCACTATTATGATCGAAGTTCCAAATAAAAATATGAACTTGTCCTAGTCAGGACTCAAGTTTGAGGATAAGAGAACATTTGACCAGCTCTAGAATAGTGGACAACAATAAATCTGTGTTCGGAGTACATTTAAAAGAAAACGACCACCACTTCAATAAAGAATTAAACAGCAAACTGTTGCACCATTGTGGTTATGGCAAAAGACTTGAAATTTTGGAGGAGGTTGAAATCTATAAACACCTCAATATCCCGAACTACAGCACTCTTAATTCAATCATGGTGAATAATTTCCAGGAGTCATTCAGGTTGCTGGATAATCGTTTGAATATAGGATAGACTCCACCTAGATCGGTTCCCCTGCACTATCAAGTTGCCAACTCACTCCCACTTCACTACAACACCATCACCATCATTATCTGGTTCTTTTAAGTTTGTTTCTTGCTGATCTGTCGGCTTGTTTTGTAATCATGTTGACTGGACATTCTTTGTTTGGATGGCCTGTATTCGACATGTAGTGGAGATTTTTAATATTTTATTCCCTAAAGCCCGCAACGGACGGCGAGCGATAATATAATATATATTATAGCTTTGCATTGACATATGCCATTTTAGTATGGAAAAATATCGTAATATCGGAATATATATTATAGCGTCGTCCGCGGGGCTTGGTGCATTTTCATAAGGAGCGATATTGGTGTAATATATGAGATATAATATATCGCTCGCCGTCCGTTGCAGGCTTAATTGTGTATTTGTAATATTTTTGTCTTGCAAATTCGATAACACTATGGGTTTCCAACATGTTACGATTATTGAGTTTGTATCTCAACATGGTATAAGAAAAAGTGCAAAAATATTTCGAGAAAAAAGATTCAGATTAGCCAACCCAAAAAAGCGACCTCAACTCGAGGTTATTCAACCGAGGCTCCTAAGACGATTTTAAACCGAACTTCTTCAACCGAAGATTGACTTCCAACCCTTGTTTGAATAACCGCCGGTTGGATGTGCCTTTTAGGGCCGGTTTTATAAATGGAGAACCGGCAGTTGAACCGTGCGCCAACTACCAGATTCCTTATTTTTAGTGAGGAATTTGGTTGTTGACGCAACGGTCGAACCCTGGGTTGCCCTTTGTATTACTGGCCTTTTAGGGCCGGTCTTATAAATGGCACGTTCAATCGGAGGTTACTCAAACGGGGATTGGATGTCAACTCTCGGTTGAAAAAGTTCGGTATTAATATTCTTCACTATCGGTTTCCCGGTCCCAGCTTGAGCTGGTATTACTTCTATGAACCAGTGAAAAAACATTTCAGTTCCTCCCACTAGTTCAGGAATTTCCGCACGATGTGACAGGTTTGCAATGCTACAGCCTGCTGTGCATATCCCGCGATCCTCTGGGATAATTCGATCTTTTGAAGATTTCTCTTGAATGATTTGGACATGACTCCCTCAGCCGAAATCACCAATGGTATAATAGCGACTTTCGACAATTGCCACATATTATTTAGTTCTATTGCCAAGTTCTCGTACTTCGTTATTTTTTCGGACTCCGTTTTTCCGATGTTGTGAGTCAATGGTACTGCCACATCAATTATCACCTCATACTTCCGATCCTTCTCAATGAACACACGGTCCGGTCTATTGTAGTCTACTGTTCTATCCGTTGTTATGGGTCTGTCCCAATAGAGAACCGCTGTGTCCGTTTCCAACACTGCTGCAGGTTGATACATGTAATATGCTGGTGAACAATTTTTGCCACTTGGTTATGTCGACCCAGATATGCGTTGTCGGCAAATTCGACAACCGGCGATTTCATGCTCAATAGACTCGCCAACTGCGCCACACATCCTGCATTTGTCCTCCACGTTAAGCTTCAAACAATGTTTCTCGTAGTTGCGAGTTCTTATAACTCGGTCTTGAATAGCCGTGAGAAATCCCTCAGTTTGAGGATACAATCGTACGTCGGTGATGTTAGCTCCGGGCCGGCCGGCTCCAAGCGCTGCTATTCCACCACGGTCAAGAGTATCATGCTACTGCGGGCGTTATTCGACGTTGAAAACGGGCGGCCAACACTTATAATAAGCTGATTGAATAGATTGATGGAAGTACTACTCCGATATATCTTTCTGTTCAATTTCAATTTTTCTGAAGAACCTACTTCATGCTATACATACATAATAATAATTATAATAACCCCCGCACGGGTGTGGTGTGGTTTATGCCATGCCACATGGGGGGTGACGTACCCACGGCCCGAGTTACCTGGGCCACCAAGGGTAAATGGTGGCAAACCCATGAACGAGAAGTGGAAACCGATATCATGGCAGAAGATGCCACTCCACCTGCTGGCTCGACCACCGTGAGGAGAACTGCCGCAGGGGAGCTCGCAACGCACGTATCCAGTGGAGCCGCGAAATGAATATTGAAGTAATGCGAGCTTTTCATTACGTGAACAATTGCGAGGACGAACCACTTCCTGGATGGAGATACTCCCTCTATACCGAGTTCACCGGGAGGCATCCGGAACTTCAGAAGACAGAAGGGAATCATCATTCAAGAGAAGTCTTCAAGGGATCGAACTATCCCGGAATATCGCGGGATGTGCACAGCAGGCTGTGGATTTGCAAACCTGTTACATCGTGCGGAAATTTCTGAACTAGTGGGAGGAACTGAAATGTTTTTTCACTGGTTCATAGAAGAATAACCAGCTCGAGCTGAGAACGGGAGACTGTTCATGGCAAGTGAACGGTTCAGAAACTTTTCTGAATTTTCATAGTTCATTTCCTTCAGAATTAATTCAATTTCTCCGATACCAGGGAAATCCCATATGTAGTGTGGGCGCAAGAAGAAATCGTCAGTTGTGGAGCGCGAATATGTTGCGTATTTATATTTTCCATATTTTTCATTCAGTTCATTGATTGCCTTAATCGTGAATATATCTGCTACCGCTAATTTAAATTTCTTCTGTTTCCTTTCGTGAATCTAGAAAAGTTCAGTTTTTCTTGTGATTCACAATTTTTAGTGATTTCGATTCATTCGAATTATATATAGTTAAGAACATTCGTTTGTGCGAGTTTGGTTCGAAAAAGACTGTTACCAGTGGCGTGGTTTTTATTCTGCCACAAGGATAAGTGTTCCTAATTTAACATTTTTAGCAACGGATTTTCAAGTCAGCTCCATTCCGTGTTCGTTTGTCGAGCTCGATCACTCTGTTCATGGAAATAGGAGTAACCGACAAGATCTGGTTGACCGTTTTGCTGAAATAGGTAAGACAATATTTCAACTGTTATTTTGGGTGCATTTATCCTTTCATTTGTGTTGGGTTCCAATAAAGCTTTATAATTATATACAGTCCTCTAGCTCTCTTAACTTTTCATTCAGAAATTTGGTAAAATTTTCATTAACTAAAATTGAACCGCATTCCAGTTGGTTAACTGAAACTCTACCCAACCGATGAAGAATAATAATTTTTTATTGATCCCTTAAGACTACAAAGTATGGGACAAGTCAGTGTATACAGACATAAAGAGATAAATACGAGAAGCAATCACAGATCAAGTATTTAACATGGTATCATTCATAAATTCTGTAACAGAATAATAACATCTATCACACAACATTTGCCTTATTGTTTTTTTGAATTCAAATTCATTCAACTTCTTTAAATTCGTGGGGAGATGATTGAATAGGCGTATACTCTGGTACAAAGGGGAGCGCTCATATTTAGATGTTTTATGAGTTGGCATTTCCAAAATACTATAATTTCTGGTAGAATAATGGTGACAATCAGATAACTTATTTATAGAGCTTTCATTGTACTTCACATGAAGTAGACACTTAAATATGAAAATACTAGGCACAGTCATAATCCTATGAGATTTAAAATACGGTCGACAAGAAGATAAATGTGACAAATTGAAAATAACTCTAATTATTCTTTTTTGGCAGACCAAAACCCTTTCTAATTCAGTAGAACTACCCCAGATAAAAATATTATATGCCAGATGAGGATAAGCTATACAATAGTACACATCTAGCAGTGAGTGAAGTGGGAACAATTTTTTGATCTTGTTTATGGCAAAATACGAGCTGTTAAGTTTTTTACAGACCATATCAATATGGTGGTTCCATCGCAAGTACACATCAATTTGAACACCAAGAAACTTGGCGGAGTCATTTGTTGTTATCGAAATGTTTTCATAGTTGAAAACAGGTCGCAATTCACTGACATTTTTTAGCTTGAAGTGAAGGCACACAGTTTTTTCGACATTCATTATAAGATTATTTTTATGACACCATGTAGAAAACATTTGAAAGAGTGCCGTTACTAGAAATGATGAATCATCCGCAAAGAGGGTAATCAAATTTGCACCAATATGGTCAGGTAAATCATTTATAAATAAAATGAATAACAAAGGTCCCAACACGGAGCCCTGAGGAACCCCCAGATCAAGGTCATACTCCTCCGAACACACATCACTGACCTTGACAGACATTCTACTATCAGTTAGATAACTCATCAGCCAATTCAAAAACATTCCCCTGAACCCCAGATTATAAAATTTACTCATCATAAATGAAAAATTCAAGGAATCAAATGCCCGGGACAAGTCGAAGAATATACCCGCCACATAAAAACCTTCATCCAATATTTTATCAACAGTCTGAACAAATGTGAAGGCCGCCGTTTCTGTCGAGTACTTAGGTCTAAAACCATGTTGGGATGAGGTAATGACATCGAATTTATTCAGAAAACTAAGCATTCTGTTGAGGACTATTCGTTCAAATACTTTTGAGAAACAGCTTAGAAGTGATATTGGTCGGTAATTTACTATGTTGTGCAGATCTCCCCTCTTCGGAACAGGAACAACAATTCCCTCTTTTAAAATTGCTGGAAATCTACCTGAAGATATTGATACGTTGATCGAGAAAGCGAAGTGATCAGAGATATATTCACCAATAACCTTCATAATTCTGGAGGAAATGCAATCTGTTCCCGTACTTTTTTTGTTTTTTAACATTCTGATTACTGCAATCACTTCATCTTTAGATACTGGATGGAAAAAAAAGTGGAGGTCTGCATTTTAGATGTTGTGCAGAGGTTAGAGAGAGATGCTCCAAAGTGGTCAAAAAGCAACTTAGATGTTATAGTTGAAAAATATGCACTGAAAGTCCCGGCTAATAGAGCTGGATCTGTACACAATTTTCCATCTTGTAGCAAGCAAATATTACTCTTTGATATCTATTGTTCCTACCCATTTCGATATTCACAAGATTCCATGTTGTCTTGTTTTTTTGACTTGAATTGCTCATTAATTTCGCATAATAGTTTTTTTAGTACTTCCTAGTAGTGCGTTGTACTCGTATTTTGCTGTTCTTTGCATTTTCAAGGAATCTACTGTTTTCATATTGGAATGCAACCAGAACACATTTTTTAGATGATGACTGGCTTGTTTTATATGTGGCGTTAACCAACTTTTAGACCTGTCATATAGACATACATACTGTATAGGTACCCCGATGAGGTTCCTACAGAAGTTGTTATTTTTTTTAGAATTTCATAAGGCGGCCAAGACTTGTGATTAGCTGATTGAATGAATTGATAAATGGTCTATTCAGATGATTTTTTTGTTTCAATTTAGAATTTAAAACTATGTTTCAGCAGCTAATCCAACAGAACACAATGATGTTAAACATGCTGACCACGCATGTCAGTAAATTCATTTACTTCTTGAAAATTGCAAAATGGAATGCCATTGGCCTTCTACATCAACAACATAAAAATGAAATAGAAGTCCTTCTCAGACATAATGCAATAGACATTTTACTGATAAGCGAAACTCACTCCACAGAGAGGTCACACTATAAGTGATATCCGAACGATCATGACGGGTAACGAGTTGGCGGCTCGAGAGCTGAATAATCTCACAAAGAACAAACTTATCGAGATAATTTTGACAGGGAAAATACCAAGTGATGTAAAACTGAGTGATTCGACACTAAAACTAGTTGATTCCATAAGAATTCCTTAATCAATCGACTCTAATAGTGAGTTTAATGTATCAAAACAGAATACAACCTACAAATTGTTGTGCCTTGAAAACGATCTCAAATGTGCTAATTATGAGATCGAATGTCAAAAGCGAGTGATTTCCGAAATGGAGAGATCAATTTTGAATCAAGGTAAAACTATTTGATCTCAAGAATATTTGTTGAAAATGTTGAAAGTGGATGAAAATAATAAAAATGAAAAGTGCGATGTTGCCGTATCTCGTAAAATGCCATTAACATCCAGAAAGGCATTCGAAAAACATACGCAATCAACGACGATTGAACCAGTTCAAAGGGGATATGCTGATGCAGTAATGAAGCAGAATGAAACCATTGGGGAGGTCCTAGGTACTGATTCACCAGAGTCTTCACAAAACAAGAAGGAAACCCCCAAGAATGAAAACCCCGATAAGAGCTGGAACCTCGTTGAGAGAAAAAAGCGCAAAAGTAGGATGGTCATCGGTTTTGGCAATGCAGATACGACAGAAGTAAATATACAAAAACGGTTGATCTACATGTTTATAGGATTCATCCGGACACAACGGCTGAAGATCTGAATGAGCTCTTGAAACCCCTTTTTGGAGAGGTTGTTACAAGATCGATAGCATCAAGAAATCCAGAGGTGTATTCGTCATTTAAGGTGACCATTTATCAGGAGAATTTTGAGAAAGCCATGGATGCTACGATATGGCCCAGAAACTCTTGCGTTAAGCGTTTTTTATACCTTCGCAGAAAAAACAACAGGTAAGAGTCTTGAAATATTCACCATCATTCCTTTTTCTGAATATACAAACTTTGAATGATAAGAAAATTAGTGAACTTGAAATACTTTTGGATGAGTTCAATTCTATTAAATTTTTGTGCCTCAATGAAACTTGTATAAAAAAAGATTGTTTAAGACAGATGACAATTCCTGGTTTCAAATTAGCGGCCGATTATTGTCGCCCCTCCAAACAAGGTGGTGGCACTGCAATCACAAATCAATGTGGATCAATATTCGATACAGGGCCACTGTGAATTGTGTGCAATTTCGTTTAAGAGTGAGGGTTCTGTTTTCATAATAATAAATTGTTATAGACCACCTTGTGGCGATATGGATATTTTTTTAAATAACTTGAATGGTGTAGTCGACTTATTGTTCAAGCCTAGTATAAGGTTCATTGTTTGTGGCGATTTCAATTCTGACAATTTGAACGGAACAATTAAGTACAAGCGAATTTCAACATCCTTATTACAGTTTGGGCTTGGCAACATTGTTCTCTGGCCTACTCGAGTCACGGAAGATACCATATCGTGTATCGATCATATTTATTTAAATTTCACTTCAGGGGCAACATATGTACTTGATTTCGCATTTTCAGATCATCGTGTCGTACTCTCAAATATAAATTTCGGAACAATTGACGAAGAAAAAATCCATTCCACATTTAAACGATCGTATAATGAGAATAATATAGAATCATTTTATAATAACTTACTTTTTGAGGATTGGTGTTTTGTTTATGCTTTAAACAGTCTAGAATCAGCTTTCAATCAATTTTATGATAGATTTCTTTTTCATTTCAACAATCGTTTTTCCCTACGCTTGAAATATATTCATCAAAAACCGAAAACATGGGTTAATGAAGATGTAAGGAAATCGAGCAGCGAGTTAAGATTTTTTCCACTCTTTGCTTCTGGACTATCCTGAACTGAAAAATATGTATACTGAGAAGAAGAGAGCTCATAAATGTCTAATTAGGAATCAAAAGCGTTATCAGGACCGAATTAACAAGAGTGAAAATTTGACGAAAGAAAGTTGGAAGGTAGTATCGGAAATTAGTGGGCTGAAGACAAGGAAAATAGAAACTCTGACGATCTCGGAAGACAATGTTGAAATGAGTAACCCTCAAATTGTTGCAAATATGTTCAACATCTTTTTCAGAGATGCACCTTTGAAAGCTGTAGAAAAAATAAAAAAAATAAAATAACATTTATAATAGTTCTTCATCCACGAATATCCGTAAATTCTATTTATATCCTTTCAATGGATTCGAGTTTCAGGAGTTAATAATGAAAAAATTGAAGAATAAAAAATCTTGTGGTGTAGACGGAGTTCCCTCTTTCTTAATAAGGAGGGTTTTGAATTTATTGGTTGGTCCACTCTGTCATATTGTAAATTTATCCTTTTGTTAGGGTCAATTTCCGAGCAGAATTAAGGTGGGCAAGGTTATACCTATACATAAGAGAAATGATAGGCACACCATGGGAAATTATAGGCCAGTAACGATTCCATCGACCTTCTCCAAAATATTGGAGTATTGCTTTCAAGAAAGGTTTCTTGAAAAAAATGAAATCATATCAGAATCACAACATGGTTTCTGCTCGAAAAAGTGCATAACAACGGCACTACATTCGATATATGATAAGATAGTAAATAACTTGGATGCAGGTGGGAGACCCGTAGGAATTTTTTGTGACTTGAGCAGAGCGTTTGACTGCGTAGACCATGACTTATTGATAACTAAGCTTCAGAATGTGGGAATAGATGGTTTGCCTTTAAGTTGGGTGAAATCCTTTTTGACAGGTCGAACCCAATATGTTGAGGTCGTAAGCCTCGAAAATGGCCACTTGAGAACAGTATGTTCTGATGTAACTGAGGTGACCATGGGTGTCGCACAGGGATCGGTGGTGGGTCCCAAATTATTAGTCATTTATGTGAATGATGTGGATTTGGCGATACCCAAGGAATTTATTGTGAAGTATACAGATGATACGTCTGTTGTTGTGACTGGGAACTCACAGGAAGATACAGAAATTCGATTGTCGACAACATTAATCAACTTGTGCTCTTGGTTCAATAGTAATTAACTTTATTTTAATATGGATAAGACTAGTTTGGTTCAATTCCACAATCCACAGAAGAAGTTGAGCCTCTTGAATGTGAACGTGAATGAACAATCTTGTAGCCAAGTTGACCATACGAAATTTTTGGGGCTACAGGTTGACAAACACCTTAGTTGGAAGGATCACTGTGAAATGTTGGTGTCTAAATTGCACTCGATTAGTTATAAATTCAGAAACTTGCGATATGTTCTAACACGGGAACAACTTATTATGGTATACTACGCAGAGGTAGAGTCGCGTCTGAGATATGCTGTTTGCTTTTGGGGATGGTCTACAACTGTAGGGGAGGTGTTCCGAGCCCAAAAACGTGTAATAAGGAGTATCGCTGGGATAAGTAGTATCACCTCTTGCACACAATATTTCTGTGAATATAAAATAATGACCTTGTACAGCTTGTTTATTTTTGAATTATGTGTTTATGTTCACGCAAATTTAGATCTGTTCATGCAAGTTGATGACTATCATAAAGTCTATAAAAGACAAAAAAATAAAAATTTTATCCATTTTCCTTTCGCGAAGCAAGTCTTAGCATACAGATCTCCTAATTTTGCAGGTCCTCGGTTGTACAATATATTACCAAATGAAATTAAAGTGCTGCCTTTGACTCGATTCAAGAAAAAGTTGAAGGAATATCTTTTGTCGAGATATCTTTATAGTATGGATGATTTTTTGGGTTAGTTTCTCTCTTGGAATTATTTTTTTTGTGATCTTATGTTTAGTTTGATTTATTTTTCTACCTGGCTATTCCTTATACAATCGTACAATATTGTCGCTGAGGAAAATAAACTTATTATTATCATATTATTATTATTTCAACCTACCGCACTACACTACGTACCATACCAACCATCCATGGTGATGGGCACATTTGCAGATGATACTGCAGTCTTAGCTAGCGATGAGGACCCAGAAGAAGCTTCTCACTTGTTACAGAACCACCTGATTCAGATAGAAACAACAAAAATGGAGAATAAAGATCAATGAGACCAAATCCGTTCAAGTCAACTCCACATTACGAAAGGGCGAGTGTCCGCTAGTCGCCATGAATGGAGTTCGAATACCTACATCTCGAACAGTTAAATACCTGGGCAAACACATGGACTAGAAACTAACATGAGAGATCATCGGCAGGAAATCCAAAATAAACACTGAAGAATAAACTCATTATCTACAAAACAATTATGAAGCCAATCTGGACATACGGAATTGAGCTCTGGGGGTGCACCAGTAAATCAAACATGTCAGGAATCCAAAGAAGTCAGTCCAAAATCCTTAGAATGATTACAAATGCGCCATGGTGCGTTTCTAATCTAGGGGTAAACCGCTGACCAAAATCTGTACACCGGACATTCTGGGGACTGTTGTGATCTTATCGAGTCCTCCTTGAGTGATAGATATCAGGCTGTCTTTAGCAATAATAATTGGGCAACTTTACGACAGGTAAATCTGGGTGTACCTCAAGGCTCGGTCTTAGGTCCCATACTGTTTTAAATTTTCATTAATGACTTGCGTTCTTACTTAAGTAAATGTTTTTCTATTCTTTTCGCGGACAACACAACGGTTTTCGTAGCGTCCAGTGATTGGTCAGCGGTGAGGGACGAAGCGTGGTGGTTAACGAGGGGAAACCGTGGAACTTGTTCTTTCCCAGAAAGAGATACCAGATGGTGATCTTCTGGGTCACAATCCCTTCCTTGGTGTGATGTTGGACTCTACCTGGCGTTGGGACGTCGACGTTGACCTGCTAGCCTCTAAATTATGTAAAAACATATATTTGCTGACAAATATGTCAACTAGACTGTCTTCCAATATTTTAAGAACGGCCTATTTTGCACTGATTGAGTCGCTGCTGAGGTATGCTATCCTTGTAGCTCTGTCCATAAGAGAATTTTCCCGTTACAAAGAAGAGCTATCAGAATTATATCCGGTCTTATGTACCGTGATGACTGCAGGAATGCCTTAATCTCAAATAATATTCTTACTTTTCCATCATTATATATTCTAGAAGCATTGCTTACGGTGCATAATAGCAGGGAGGGACATACTCTCGTCAGGGATTTTCATGATTATAATACTAGGAGTAACACATGGGCTGAAAAGTCCCGGGCCTAACAAAGAAAACACGGTTTTTTGGTTCAAAATTAGCTTTATTCATCAACGTAATCTCCATCAAGAGCAACGCAATCATTCCAGCGCCGCTCTAACATTTCAATACCACTTTTGCAGAACGTTTTTCCTTTTGGCTCAAAATAGGCCTCAGTTTCAGCGATAACCTCTTCATTCGTGTGAAATTTCTTACCGGCGAGCATTTTTTTCAGGTCTGTGAACACTCAGTAGTCGCTGGGGGCCACGGTGGATGTAGGAGCGAATACGGTGGATGTAGGAGCAATTCGAAGTTCAATTCATGTAGTTTTGCCATTGTTTTGATTGACTTGTAACACGGTCTTGATGAAACAACATTTTTTTTCTTTGCCATATGGGGTCGTTTCTTTGCAATTTCGGCCTTCAAACGCTCCAATAACGCTATGTAATATTCACTGTTGATGGTATTCCCTTTCTCAAGATGGTCGATGAATATTACACCACGCACATCCCAAAATACCAGGGCCATAACCTTTCCAGCCGATTGTTGTGCTTTCGGGCGCTTTGGACGAGGTTCACCAGTTGCTGTCCACTCAGATGATGATCGTTTTGATTCCGGAGTGAAGTGATTGATCCGTGTTTCATCCATGGTCACGTATCGACGCAAAAATTCCGGTTTGCTACGTTTAAACATGGCCAAGCACTGCTCAGCAGCATCAACACGTTCTTGTTTTTGGTCCACAGTGAGCAAACGCGGCACCCACTTTGAACAGAACTTTCTCATATTCAAATGCTCATGCAATATAAAGCCCACACGTTTCTTTGATATCTTTACGATGTCAGCTAACTCACGCAACTTCACTTTTTGATCATTCAAAACGATTTTGTGGATTTTTTTGATGTTTTCTGGTGTTTTGGACGTCCACTGCGTTCTGCATCATCGGTGTCTCTACGAACACGTTTGAAGTCAGCAAACCAACGTTTTATTGTTGTTTCTGAAGGAGCGGAGTCCCCATAACACTTTTCAAGCCATTGCTTCGCTTGAACGGTATTTTTTCCCATCAAGAAGCAGTGTAAAATTAAAACACGAAATTGTTTTTGAACCATTGTTTTGAAAATGAATTTGAAAAAAAAAACTCTTAGCACAATAACTCACAAACTAATGAATAGAATGTCATGAAAACAGTTATCTTTTGAAGGTTAGTATTAACTGAAAAAAGTGACTGCAATAAAACTAGTGCCATCTATGTGTTAGGCCCGGGACTTTTCAGCCCATGTGATAGAATGTTAATCAGGATTGATTTTTGTAGACTGTCAAAGTCCCAGAGGGGACCATTTAAAGCTACGGTTTCTTCGGACATGCCGTCGACCGCCGCGTCCAGGCGACGAACCGTCGCATTTCGGCGATTTTATCTAACCAATGTATTCTAGTGAAAGCGGTTTTCTAGAAATCGCGTAACTGGACGGCTCCTCTGAGTATCGCGTCCTGGACGTTCTAATCTGTCGAGGTTTGGTTAGAGCGGCGCCGCGTAGTGGAACGTCCAGTATTTTAATCGGATAATGTAAGGAAAATGATTGAAAGATTCTCACTGGAGGAGGATGAAGTGTTGTGTTGATAGACTTTTTGACACAACATCCTCTCCTATTTAATGTAGGAAGTAGGACGCAGAAGCCATAAAGATTTGGATGTAAAAAATAATATTCCGAAAGAAATAGGCGTGACAATGGTAAAAAATGGAAATTATATTTTATTATTATTCAATGATCTGAAATATGATTAACAATTATATGGAATAAGAACATGATCATTGCATTCCCTGCACCTCTGCATTTTGCCATGGCTCAGCAGATCCATGTGGTCCAACAAAATAGGTTTTAAAGGTGTCCCTTAAGGCATCCTTAAGAAAACTCAAAACGAGTACGAAAAGATCAGTGGAAAGTCTGAAATACTCCCTAAATTTCATTCCATTTCCAAAAAACTGGCTTCTTTGAATCTTTTGGGGTTGCCATTAACAGTTCCTCCTCTTCTTCTTCCAGAAATAACTGCACAATTATTGACAATTAATTTTTCTGAGTCCATTTGATATCTTCTATTGTTTTATTTCCACTCGCGAACCTAGCCGACGGCCCGTCGAACGAATCATTCCTAGCAAACCACTTCGAGAGGAAATCGCTGTCCTCGACGATCGACGGCCTGGACGCGGCGGTCGACAGCATGTCCGAAGAAACCGTAGCTTGATATGTCTATAAAGCTTTACAACAAGCTTCCAAGTAATGTTACATCCTTGCCATCGAGTAATTTCAAGGTTGTAATGAAGAAGTTTTTGGTGGGGAATTCTTTTTACAGTTTTGATGAATTTTAAGATTGTAATTTTACGGTTGAGCTACCTAATAGCAGATTTCAATTTTCTTAATGTTTTGTGTTTTAGTTATATTTTAAAATTCGACGTGTGTGAGACTGTAAAGTTGTATAACATGAATAAATATTATTATTATTATTATTATTATCACTAGCTTGGGCCACCAGATCCACCTTGTAGGTAGATCCGCCTTGTTGGTAGATCCCCCTTTGAAGGTAGATTCGCATTTAACAGTAAAAAAGAAACCAACAGGTCTGAGATGATGAAAATGCCATTTACATGTCATAAGTACTGCGTTCGTTATTACCAATCCGGAGTGGAGCGAGAGAAAATGGACACAGAACATCTAATAAATACGGATCTCTCTCTCTCTCCTCTCTTTCAGCCAGAGAGAGAGATCCGAATTATTGGATGTTCTGTGTCCGATTAACTTCCGAAAGTGAATACCGAATGCGCCTATTCTGTGATTATCAATAGACGTCGAAAAATCCAATCTCAAAACGGTCATCTGTGCGTCGCGTCAAAGTTTGAAAGTCGTGTCAAGAACCCTTACCTATATACAGGGTGAGTCTTTGACTTGTACATATATTTTAACTGTAGATTCTTGAGCCCAAAGGAAACCTTTTTTTCATTTTCCATTTTTCCGAATTCGGCTCTGTTAAAAAGATATAGCCATTTGAAAAAAAAAATTCGGCTGAGTCCGTGTCTGGAAACATTCTCTGGAACCAATGCAAAGTTCATATTTCCCGATTAAAATGAAGTTGATATATTTGGGGAAACTCAAGTACTAACCTTATTTGAATAAGAATGTTAAAAACACGATATTTCTTAACAAAAACACTTTGTTTGCTACGATTATATCGGCAATTGAAAAGCCATATTTCTCCAATCAGAATAAGTTCATTCTTCGATTTTCTTGAAGATTAGTTTGTAAACACTAAAAACTTGTTCATATCCTCCTCGATATCCCAAAATTATCTTATAAATTGTAGTTTTCAATTCAATTTATAATTTCGATCAAGCTTTAACCTATTAAAACAATGTCAATAAAATCTTCCGGATATCACTGAAGTGAAACAGTCACAGAACTTGGATTTTGTTGCCAGTTTCAGCAATATTCCTGAAACTAAGGAAATTGATTTTTCTGATTACATTACTGAATAAATATCTATGAATTTGACCATAGATCCTGTAGTGATAATCGGGCGTGATTAAAATAAAACTACCGTTCTATTCTATCTTTCTAATCTTCCAAAAATAATCTCGTGATACACACTTTACCAGGATTCAGGATACCTTCCTTCATCAAACTCTTCATCTCCTAACTTAATCCACCTAACCTCTCTTTTCCCAACCACAGAACATAATACATAAAACATTCACAGAACATATCATTCGGTACTAGGACCGACGCCCTCTGGTGTTCATATCAACAACCCACATGAGATACACTATTCAATATAGAATATACTGCAAGTGGAATTTTCTTCGTCAGTGTTGCTTCAGGATAGTTTTTGATATTTCAAATTATGAAAACTCACTTGTTCACCCATTAAATGCCTAAGATAATAAAATTCCTCATATTTACTACAATCCAGCGACCTGTCAGAAACGTTTGGAGGTTGAAAAATGAAAATGGTGGAAAAACACGTGGTTTGGATTGTCTAGGGCATTTTCAAAGAGGAACGCCTAGACGCCATTCACGAAAAGTAAAGAATACTAAATTGCCCTTGAGTTAGTTCATTCGTTAACGATAGGGCACGCGACGTAATGCTTCCTTGGCGAAACAAAGGAGAGGCTATGGTAACCATAGATACATAATGACATGTGAACGACGCATGCGTATAGCGCATATTCTATGGCTTCGTTAAGTCATCATTTCCCGCGAAAATTGGCTATTAACAATGAACATGAACTCATGAACTGATTCGGTCAGTTAATTGACTATTAATTTGGGTGGTGTATGTATTACACGATACGATTTTTAACTTTTTTTAATTTGGCACGAACTTAAGATAACATCTGTAGGCTGTTTTGAAGTGCATTATTTCAAGTGATGTTTTGTGTGAAATGGCTGAGAAATTCAGCTAAGTTGGTTCTAGTTTTACTGTTCCAGTTAGGATTTTTGCGAATTATGGCAGAGGATATTATTCAGACAGAAACATCTCTAAGTATAATTTAATTTTTCATTTATTTCAATTTAGTACGTGGGTTGTACTAGTGATTCATATACCTGAATTTTGTACTTCATATCATTCATTTTCAATATTTTCTCGAAGATTGGACAAACAAATAAATTACTGGACGTATAATTTCGAAAAAAAAACGTTTTCCCATCATAGAGATTTAAGTAGTTTTCAGGTCAGTCATTTCCAAATGAAAATTCGACAAACATTCCGGCAACATTGTTAACATTTAATTCGATTACAGAATATTAATACATCTCCGATTCGGTGATCTTTAGAATGCAGTGGGGTATTCAGGTAATTCTCGAGATTTATGATTTTCTCGTCAAATTTAATGGGATTTAATTAGAAATAACTTGAAAACGACGCGTTTTATTGAAAAAACTTAGGAATAATTTTATGTTCTAAACCTATTGCTTTTTTCGAAAATAGGAACCATTCTTCTTTTTCGCGTGATTTTATAGTATTTTTGTGTGGATTTATAAGTTGGCTACGCTGTAACTTCCATACCGGGAGGAATATTGAATAAGTTTTGATTTGAGAATATGCACCATGAATAGAGTAAAAACTTAACCAAAATTCAGTTCATTCGAAATAACGGTTCCGAAGATATGAACAGAAAAGTGTTTTTTTCATGGATTTTTGACACCCTGTATCTTTTAAACGGAACCGAATTTTGAAAAATGGTATAGGAAAAAAGTGTTTCGTTTGATGAGAGGAATCTACAGTCAAAATATATGTACAAGTCAAAGACTCACCCTGTATTGTCACCTGTGTGCTGTGCCGTCTCGAAACGTCGAAAAAATCCAATCTCGAAACGGACATCTGTGCTTCGCGTCAAACTTTGAAAGCCGTTGTCAAGAACTTCAACCTAAATTTAACGACAAGTCATCGAAATAACAAATACTCTCTGTTTTTATCGATATTTTCTGGTCAAGTCGGAAATTTTTACCATTTTCGCGAAATGTAGAAACTTTCCGAACGTCCAGGCGTCCTTTTTTCCGGGGAATTCGCTCTTTCGGGCGATTTTTACCGTTTTTCGCGAGCCTTTCGACAAAAACCTCGGAAATTCTATGTTCCTCAAATTTTTATTACATAGGAGGATTATCCCCTGGACATCCCCATCTATTGCACGAAGACTTGAAAGTACCATACGTGCAGGAAGTCATCAAGGAAAAAAGCAGAAAACACCACAAGAAGCTAGAAGACCACATAAATATTTTACTTCATCCACTGACTGGAGAGCAGAACGATAGGCGACTCAAACGAAAATGGCCAGCAGATCTAAAACAGATGTGAAGAGGAACTGCCACTGGGGAGGACCTCACAACGACAGTTGAGAGCAGTCAGCTCGGAAGCCAGCAAATAGAATGTATTTATGCTGATTGCTTGAATTATTAAAATTATAATAAAAAAAAATTTCTGGACGATTTTAGCTGAACATATTTTGTTCATTTTCTAAAATCAAAAAGTGAAATAGCTGAAACTTTTGATTGCTTCAAACAATTTGCTGAAACTAAAACTGGAAAGAAACTGTGTGTTTATATTCTTGACATCCAAGAATTATTGACATCTCGGGCGGCTTTGGAAAATCGAAATTAGGTTGGTAATGCCCGTTCAGTGATATTTTGAGTTGTAGAATTCTGGTTGGTGTTGGAAATAACACTGACATTTTGTTCTGTCATTAATGTTTCGAATAAATTTGGCAAATAATTGAGCAAGTGAAATAAATATCTTTAGAATGGGGCTCTTGAAGAGTGTACAGCTTAATAATTGGAAAGGCTTTCCATAGCACATATAAAAAGAAATGAGAGAAGATTAGTCGAAATATGGGATGTTGCTGACATAAAATATTTCATTATGAACATGATGAGGTCTGCCCAGATGAAGAAATAACAGTTTTGGTAGTTGAAACAACAGGAATATATATATTTCATATTTTGCACCTCCATTGTTCACAAATATTGAAAGTTACAATGTCATATAAAATTCTTCACATATTAAATAGATCCATGCGTTAGGTTTTGTTTCTGTCTTGATGTCTATTACAATTTTCCCAATCCATTCAGTTTGCAGGTAATCGTATGTGATAATTGGAAACTTTATCATGTTCAGATTGCCGTACTTTAAAGAAATACAAAGATATTCTACATATCTTTGAAAAAATATCATTTAATTTTCAGGTTAAATCTATATTTTTTTATTGCTATGATGAAAGCACAGAAAACTTCTAGTTACTTTTTTGTAACTAGAAATAAAGCTGCGACTGGACTTCCAAGGCCTGCTCTGATGTCTTGGATGGACTATATGTTAGTTCTTAGGAAAAGTATAAAACTTTAAAGGCCAAAACGGACGACGAGCGATAATATAATATATATTATATCTCATATTGTTTGTTGTTTATTGTTTATCCTGACTACTCCTAGGTCTCCTGAGGAGACCCCTCGGAAACTAAAAGCTTTGAAGCTTGTAACTTGTGCCGATTTCGGAGTAAGCAGTTGTGTTCTGTGCAGGCTTTGTTACTGTGTCCTTACGCCACCTTAGGCAGCACTGTTAATTTTTGACCCAACTGTGAGAATGGTGGCCCCTACCGAGACTAGAAAATTTCTTTCCTAGCTCGGGATTGAACTTCGCACCTTTGGGTCCTAATTCCAATGCTCTACCACTGAGCCAAGGGCACTCATATATTACACCAATATCGCTCCTGATGAAAAGGACTCGCACCGCGGACGATGTTATAATATATATTTTCATCCAAGCGATATATTGCGATATCTTCTATCATATAAAATTCTCCTGTCTGCACTTTGTGGCCGAACTCCTCCGAAACGGCTAGACCGATTTTCGGGAAATTTTGTGTGCATATCGGGTAGGACCGGGAATCGGCCAACATCCCCCTTAATGTTAAGAGTGGTCCCCCCCTAACTTTTTTTTCAATTTTTTTGGTCAGAATTTTTTAATTTAATTTTTTTATGATACAGCACACAAAAATACATAAAACCCTAAATTTTCATCTCTGTACCTAACCTAACTGCTTATTTATTGCCTCTAAGGCAGAACGGAGTTCGCGGGGTCAGCTAGTTTTTCTATAATAAAATGACATATGTCAATGCAAAGCTATAATATATATTATATTATCACTCGCCGTCCGTTGCGGCCTTCATTATAAAAAGATGCCATTCTGCTGTCATGTCATAGTTGACTTTGTCAAATCAGCTGTTGATACATCAATCAAATTAACAACGAAACAAGCCTAAAGCCCGCAACGGACGGCGAGCGATAATATAATATATATTATAGCTTTGCATTGACATATGTCATTTTAGTATGGAAAAATATCGTAATATCGGAATATATATTATAGCGTCGTCCGCGGGGCTTGGTGCATTTTCATAAGGAGCGATATTGGTGAAATATATGAGATATAATATATCGCGATAATATAATATATATTATAGCTTCGCATTGACATATGTCATTTTAGTATGGAAAAATATCGTAATATATCGCTTGGATGAAAATATATTTATATTTTTCTATACTAAAATGACATATGTCAATGCAAAGCTATAATATATATTATATTATCGCTCGCCGTCCGTTGCGGGCTTAATTCTCAAAAAACATTTTTGAAGATAAGCTTTATAAACAACACTCATCCGCCATTTTGAAGCCGCCATCTTGAATTCCTCGATTTTGAAGAATCGTAATTTCCGACCCAGAAAACCCTCATATACCAATTTTGAATAGAATATTATCATAATCACAAAACTCGTCCGCCACATTGTGGCTGCCATCTTGGATTTCCCAGTTTTGACAAGAGTATCATCATTATCGAACCCAAATAACCCCAGATACTAATTTTGAATGGAATCGGATCATAATTACAAAACTCATCCGCCATTTTGGAGCCGCCATTTTGTTTTTTTCTATAAAAAATATTTCATGATGCATTGTCACCAGAATAAGGTACACCTGCAAAATTTCAAATCAATCGGACGATTAGAAGTGTGTCATATTTAACTTGCAATATTTGATTATAAACAGACAGACAGACACCGGGACAGGTGAAACTAAATAAAAGCTTATAAAATACACTGAAATTATATTGCGGCGCCGCCACGAAACATTGCTAATATTTTCGATTTGGTCGAACGTCATTCAATTCAAAAATTGACGATTGTCTACACCATTATTCTAGACATCTTAGACAAAGTTGTGTGGAAGTTTTTCTTCATTTTATAATACGGTAGAAAAAATATTGTTCCTATCTTGACCGGAATAGTATATTCTAAAACTAGTTGCGGAATGGGCTCCTATTCCAATACGAATACGAAATTCGACGCATGAGTGTTGGAATTGCATTCTGCAACGAGTATTAGACGATATTTTCTCTATTTGAGTCAAATTTCGTGAAATACTGTTGAAATTCAATGAAAAACTGATCCTAGTGACTTTTGTATTTTATCTTGGCAGTTGGTGACTGTTACGAAATTGACATTTCCAAATTGGCGTGTGTTGCAAATTGATAGGAGCGGAAGCCATTGCTGACAACCAAAAAACGAAAAATATAACTGAAAACAATGCTGTAATGAGTTCATTTCAACACTGCTTTTAGTACTGTAATGAACTCATTACGATACTGAAATAGAGAAACAATAAAAAGCCCTGAATCTAGGAAACAAAGACTGAAGGCCAATAAATGTGGTATATCAGGAACCTCAGAGGTAAGTACAGTGAAACCTCTATTGGGCGGAGACCATTGGGACCATGAAAAAGTGTCCGCCTAACGGAGGTGTCCGTGGAAGGAAGGGCTTGACCACAAATGTTTGAAAAGTGAATTAAATAAAACACTCTCACTCTAAGATTATGCTCATTGTATCATCTCAGACGGACCACCCCATATATTTCTCATCCCATAGTGATTGGAAAAATTTACCGAAACACGTCGAATGATTTTGTTTGGGCGGCATCATTTCCTACATTTGAAGCTTGAACGAGAAACCCTTTGAGAGGAGGCGCTTCAACCCCTTAAAATTGAATAGGGGAGAAGGGTTGAATGAAACTTCATTTGAAGGGTTTTGGGAGCCTCTTCACAAGGGTGTATGAAAAACGTAATTTCGATGAACCGTTGTCGCCAAGAATCAATTTTTTAGCTAAAATGAGCCACCTTGAATATTTTGCTATTTTTACAATGTACAAGCCCATTTTTGTTAAGCCCTTTTGGCAAACTTAGAAACTATTGAAAAAGTCATATTATTGAAAAAATTTAATTATTTTCAAAACAAATGCTGAAATCATTGTCCTCCATTCACTTCCATACAAAAATACAATCTTGACTGAAAACCATCTCTAACATGGTTCAGCATAATTGGAGTCATTTGACGACACTCATTTACAATTCTTTGGCGTAGTTCGTACAAATTTGCAGAATAAGTCACAAAACTCTGTACCACAAGAAGAAGTCCAGGAGGGTCTTTGGCAAAAACAGTTCATAAAAATTACGTTTTTCATACACAGGCTTCCAAGACCTTCAAAATGAAGCTCAACCCCTCTCCCCTATTCAATTCTGAGGGGTTGAAGCGCCCCTTTTAGGAAGTTGTGTTTCATGAAGTTTTTCCAATCACCATGGGATAAGAAATATACGGACTGGCTCCTCTGAGATGGAAAACCCTGTATATTCATAATGAACTAGACCAAGCATGTCAAATGCCCACATCGTAAATTATTGCCACCCCACTCAAAAAACAATATTGAATTTTCTCTATTCTATTCTGGGATCACACATTTATCCATTTCCCATCAGAAATATCAACTATCATGGGCAAGAAAGATTGAAGTGATAGATTGTCCCTATGGTGTTTGTATTTTTTATCAAAACCAACCCCCTCCCCCGCTAGTCAATATAATTTGCGGCCCTTTTGAACTCCGCATTTTTCATTCTGGCACAAGTCGCGCTTTGAGTTCGACACCCCTGAACTAGACCAAATGCAACAATACTCAGTGGAGCATTATGAAATATTTACGTTGCCTATGTTTCGGTTGTCCGCTCAAGGGAGAATTTTGACACCAAGTATATGACAAATAGGTGTCTGCGTCCGCCCAAGAGAGGATACCATCTGAAGGATTTGCATTAACCCAATTCCAGACTATGAAAATGCATCTGTTCAATAGAGGTGTCTGTTCAAAGGGGGTGTTCTTTAGTAGAGGTTTCACTGTATTTATGATTATACTTTGTAGTATTTGTGACACATACCTTCATTTAATGAGTTTGAATAATAAGGAACTTCTGCGTCCTTTTTTGTACTGATCAACTTTTCCGAATCAGTCCTTATTTGACAGTTTTCTTCATCCTCATGTTCATAATTATTATCTGGATTATGGACAAAATCAGAATGAACAGTTGGTGTTCCTTTAGAATTTTCTTCAATAATCTCCATATTTTCAGTAGTAGCTTCTTGGAAATTAAGCTTTTGAAGGTCCTGCAAATCTGATACAATATCATTAGTAAGGGTATCTGTATTATTCATGTTATGGATTTGTTCCTCATTTGTAGATGTATGTTCTTGCAAGTTAGGACCATGATTGTTCTGTGAATCTGATATATCACTGGTAAAGATATTATTCAAGTTATCATTTATTTCTTTATTAGTGAGTGAATCATGGATATCCTTGTGGGCATCCTGAATGTCTTTATTCTCTATTGGTGAATTATTTCCTGATTCTATTTCAAACTTCAAATTCTCTTCAGCAGCATTGAATAATATTTCATCTTGATTATTGACATTAGAAATAGCAAAATTTTGTTCCACATTCTGTATGTGATTTTCAAGTTGTTCTTGTTTAATGTTTTCTCTTGAAAGAGTCTCACCATTTGCTAGAGTCTCATCTTTGGCATAATAATTTATTTCAGTTGTACTTTCAGATTTCGTTTGGAATTTGATTGAACTAGTTTCACTCTTCACATGGTTCCTGATGCCATCATTACTTACATCAGCAGAAATGACTTCAGGATTCTCCTCATCTTGAGTAAGTGGAGTTGGTGAATTTTCAGTTTTCTCTGAATTATGAAAATTAGTGAGATCATTTATTGATAGCTCTATATTTACATTCAATGGATTTTTTTTCACTTCAATTTCATCACTTGCATTAGTTGTATTGAGTGTTTCAACAGGATCAATATTAACAGATTCTTTACCAAATTCCATCACCTCATTTTCAAGGGAACCTCTTGTTTCCAGATCAGACTGTTCAGTTGAAGATATTCCATTATTTTTGATATCAATGTCATTAAATACCATACTCTCAGTATTTTCTTGATCTGGCACATTATGACTAGAGAAGGTCGAGGATTCTTCATTTCCATTGAAAATCTTTTCTCCAGTCTCACTTAAAGTGGCAGTGGTTTCATTGATTCTACCATCACCTAATGATCCTTTCATTTGGCTAGAAAAAGATGTATTGGTAGTTGGCCCAGTAGAATTTCCATGATCTCTCATGACTAAGAGAACATTGCTACTTTCAGTCACTGAATTCTCTACTTGCAAATTATTACCTACACTGTCTGTCTTCAGAACATCCTCAGCCTTATCTGTATCTGCATCATTGTAATCTTCAGTTGTAATCAAATTTTCAGTTTCATCTGCAGTATCAAAATTATCAATATGTGAACTATCTAAGGACTCTGAAGATGTTCCAATAAAGTATTTTTTATTTTCGTTATAAATGGAATTTTCTGCAGACATGTAAATAGTGGTCCCATCAAGAACTTCAAAGCTTTGCTTTACTTTACTGGGCTCTACAATTTCTTCCTTGGAAGGCACTTGGGGTTCATTGATAGCCTTAGATATCTCTGTATCTACTAATAAAGTAGGATGTTTGATCTTTTTAGTCTCCCTCACCAGATTTTTAGGAACATATCCTCTTTTTCCCTTTATTTCAGCACCCCAAAGATTTTCATCAGAACCAGCTGATTTACTGAAGATAACAACATCCTCATTAGGTCCAAACGAGAGTCGATACTTATCTGGACTCAAATATCGTCCTAAAGTCTTTGCTGAAGATATTGGACCTATTAATAAATGATTATGAATTTAATGTATTCTTGTAATAATTTTAATATACTCACTATTACATTCCGGATCAAAACACAGCCTCTTGTCCGAAATTTGAGCGAAGGGAAACTGAAGAAATGCCGAAAACACAATAAAATAAAAGAGAAATTTAATCATTTTGCCATATTTTGAAGTTTCCAGGACAAACTGAAATTAAAGATAACTAAAAACCTGACACAAAAAGCCACAGCCACATCACCCATAGATTAAAGAACTACACATCACCACACCATAGACATAGATTATGATCATATTTGTGTTCTGTGGTTTCATTAAATCGTAGCTACAATTTCGACAATTTGCGAATCGCCAAAGGAAAGGACCAAACTTTGGAACTTGTGAACAAAGAACAAACCTTGAGCAAAGATCATATATCTAATAACATTATTAGATATGTATATGGCAAAGATCCTTAAGAAGACTGTTACACGCTACACGGCAAAGAGAAAATATCTGTGAGGGTGGAGACTGGCGCCAAATCTACTTTGGCCAGCAGTTCTTACTTCAACAATATCTTTTGGCGTCCTCTTCTGTGATAGTCTCATAGTAGTTGTACTGTACTGAATGTTGATTTGAAGTGATCAAAAGAACTTGTAGTTTTTTTATTCAGTAGACAGTGCATCATTTCTCTATTCAAGGCCGAGGTCCTCGGATATAAAAAGAGATGGGTAATCTGGAGGCTCTGACTAAACAGAGACGGACATAGTTTGCCCACCAAAGTTGGTGGGCAAGAAACAATTGGAAGGCATCAGTGTTGCCGTTACAACAGGATTATCGTTAAATTTGCCGAATTGTATTCTACTAGTTGACGGTATAATTTTTTTCATTGCATTTATATGCAAAGAAATAGGTTGAATAAAAAATATTAAAAGATCCTGGAAGGAGAAAATATATAGATTAATAGTGCGTCAACTGAAAAAAAAAAAAAAATAAGTATTATAAAATAATATCCTTAGCCTTGTTATATCTCTTGAAGAAAGTTGTGTCGTCTCAGAATGGTCTCAGAACTCTGAATATGGAATATACAGGGTGTTTGGTAATTCGACGTGAACCTTGGAAAGGGATATACTAGACGTCATTTGCAGTGAATTGCTTCGAGTAAAGCATGGTCCGAAAATCTATGGTTACGAAGATATGGCGATTTTCAACTTATTTGAAATTTTCTGCTTCGTTATCGAAAATAATTGATTTTGTAAAAACTACTCGACTCTAAATATTCAATGAATATTTTTTTCAAAGCTGAGGAGATGGTCCTCATTTCTTGCGAAAAAGTATTCATTTATTCAGATAACCCGAGATATACAGGGTCATAAATGGCTGCACCTGTTTTCCTCATAAAATCTTGATAAAACAATTGAGAATTACTCGAAAAAAGTATTATGAACTTGTTGTACAAATTGACCATATTCATCAGCTATCGGTTGCAGCTTTTTGAGCATCTTTGGGTTGGTACCAATGTGTTATCAATGTCATTCTTTAATGTCAAACGTCATTACTCATTATTTATATTTACAATTTTTGAAATTTTGAACGTAATTTGAATTTTTGGAAGAGAACAGACATGGAGAAATTCATCTAAAAAAAAACACATTCCCATTATTTTCAGGTATCCGTAAGTGGATAGGTAATCCTCACGGATACTCAAACACCGGTCAGCGCCCTTTCATCCCCTCCATTCTCGCAAGCATGTGATGACGTCAAATTAGCCAACGATTTGAACTTTTGAATGAGATTAATTGCTTTTATCGCTAATAATCGAGTATGAATGATTTTTCTAGTATAATTCTGTTTGTAAAATAAACCTTATTGACCTAAAAAACGAATTAAAATGAAAATATAATTGCTGCAGCTATATTTTTTATTAAATTCTACCTTATTTTGCTCCGTTCTCGCCTTATACTACACGGAAAAAGTATAAGATTCTTCGGTCGTATAAAGGGTGCTCCAATTCCAATATTGTGAATCTAAATTCATTGATTCAAAAACAAAATATTGGTAAAAGTAGGTTGCATTTATTAAGAAAATTAGGTCCATGAATGAGCTAGGTAGGTGCTAAGGTACCTACTCTAATCCAAGCAAATAGAATAACAGAAAATTCCAAACCTAATACTTTAAATCTTAATTCATTGATTCAAGAACGAAATTCTGCTAAAAGTAGTTTGCATTTATTAAAAAAATCAGTTCTTCGGAAGGGCAATAGGTACTCTTATACGAGCAAATAAATATACCAGCAATATTTTTTTATATTGAAAGATGGTACATTTTATGTCTCACCACTAGAGAAAATTTCTTCAAGTTCATATAAAATCTGCTTCAACATTGTAATTTTATTGATTGATTTGAGGATTTTCTGTACGTTTCGTACAAACATAGAAACTTAAAAAAGATATATTCGAATTGAAAATATGACAACTTGGTTATTAAGTTCTGATTTGGTAAATTTTATCTTAAATAAAAAACAAATCTGTAAAAATGTTTCATTTTAAATGAGCATTAAATTTTTAACATCGATCATAAATATAGGATGTGTATGAGATATTGTTTGATATTTGTTCATTGCTCGAGCTGTCTGCTCGTCTCAAGTTTTACTAATTGAAATAGCTGCCTTAGAATCTCAATTTCATTCTGTTGCTGACTATTTTTTCTAGCAGCTGTTCGTAATCTATTTTCCAATCAATTTCTCCTGCAGATGGAAGATTATCTGTAAACGAGAAGATTTAGAATGAGAATATAAGAATAATAATAATCGATTTATTTAGAACTTAAGTAACCGTGTTGGAGACGTGAAAAAATTTGTACTCACCAAGTTTGGGTCCCAGATTACGAAAATGAAAACGATAAGTCAGCAATCCTTTTAGTTTTTCCAAGAAAAAATCCCAAAGTTACGTTTGGAAGGTAAGGTTATACATAGTTCTAGCCAGTCTTCTTGTATTTTCTCAATCAAGACTCATTGAAAATGTTTTATTTCTGAGTCCTACTCTAATTAATGGACTGAAATAATATCAAAAAGTGCCGTTTTTCACCCACAAAACTTCAAAAACAGTACACACTACAATGTAAACACCGTATCTGTTGGCTAATTCTACGTCACAACATGGATGCCAAAAAGTGGTGGGGTGAAAGGGCGCTGACCGGTGTTTGAGTATCCGTGGGTAATCCTGTTGTTTAATCAAGTAGAATTTGAAGGCCGATTTGCGCATGCGCGAACTGTGTCAAAACAGGATTTTGTTGCCAGATTGTGCAAATCCATTTCTTCAGAGTGAATTGTAATATCAGAATAAGAATTATCCACGGCTTTCAGGAATTCGAAACAAAATTATGAGTGTTAATAAATAATGGCTAAGTTGAATTAATCAACTACTGATCAGAAGGAGCGTAAATTTTGAAATTAGTAATTTGAAATTTTTTTGCACTTCCTAGAGAACATTTTATGCATTTGTCCTGAAATTTACCTTATAGTGGCATGAAATAAAATGCAAGGGAAAAAATCCAGTTCAATTTCACTTAATTGTTTTTTAATCTTATTAGAAAATTCTAATTTGATAAATAATTAAATTCTAATTTAATGAATTAGAATTGTTTTTGAATTAAACACTATATTGAAAGAAATCATATGATTTCCAATAATTTATTCAGGGTTGCTTAGTTCGAAGTGCTAATGAAGGAAAGAACTAAGCAAAGAAAACCTTCAAAGTAAAAGTTCATGACCTTTTCTTCAAATACCGGAATAATCGCCCGATCTGGCAACGTTGCGGCGAATTTGACGGACCCCCCACCACTGCCCAAATTCTACTTGATTAAACAACAGGATTACCAGTGGATATCTCCAAGGATCTTTGGGATTTGAATCCGTACTACCTTTTGATTATATATGTACCTTTTAATATATATGTATGATGGAAGTATCTGTGGTTTTTTATACATACTCAATACTGAACTAGTGTTTTGGAAGGAAGTCTGTTAGTTTACTTTGGACAGAGGTTTTTCTATATGACTTCTATTAGATAATTCTTTCCTTGCGGCAATGTTGTTATTGACACTTGAAATCATCAAAATAGTGTTGTTTGCTGCTGCATCACAAACCTTCGTGACAGTGGATCGCCACAAAAACTTGCTTGTAATAGACTTTTTCAGTCCACTACAGGCGAGGTTTCATCAAAAACGAGTCCATCTTGTCCGAGGATTTTACATTGTTTTAATTCGGGACTTGGAAATTGGTTCATTACATGGGAGTTTCCATTATATGAGAGTTCATTATAAGTGGACTGTATATCAACATTATCTGCACAAGCATAGGGAAGGGACATTTAGAAATGAAAACAATTATTGAAATTAAATACTTTTATATTACTTATATACTTCTTCGATCTAGAAGGGGTGCTTTAGAGAAATTGGGAATCAAACTACAAACTGTCCATATCTTATTCAGTTGGTCCATGGTACTGATGGGAATCGTAGATTTCAGCATATTGAAAATTTTCACTGCACCAATTTTCCTCTCGACATGAATTCTGAGACCTACAAAAATTAAGATATAAAAAAGTTGAGTAGCAGGAACGTATTAAAATGTATATACTATTTTTCTAGTTGGGCATATACTCACTACCAATGTCTTTGGTGACTTGTTCTTCCAACTCATCAAGTTGATTATTATTTTTGAAAACAAATGGTGGTATATTGAGATCACAGTCCACCTGCCGAAGTTCATCTACAATGGTGAAACCTCTGTTTGCCATCACAGAATCACCAGGTTCCAGTTTTTGAATAAGGCCACATTTCAAAACTAAGTCCTTGTCACTGATTCTACCTGGATATATTTCAGACATAACTGACACAAAACCATTGGGACATATGGCAATTAATCCTTTTCCAGTATTTGTGGATTTATAATGCGAATATGTCTGGCTTTGATTATTGTAATCAGATGGTTTTTGGATTCTTATTTCTGTGGCATCCAATATAATTCGTGTACTCGGATAGAGAATGTAACCATTTTGTAGCAAGTGCTTTATCCTTTGGAAACCTATGGAATTTTAATTTGGAATCTTTGGCCGAGCTACGGCTTTATCAGTGCCCCACACAACATTCCCAGCCACTTCCAACAATATTGGGGTTGCTGAAATACAGATCATGAACCCAATTGAGGATTACTGTACTCCTTGACATGCTGGATGTACTCAAAATATACCTACACCTTTTCAGAATTCATTTTTACCAAAAATTCAAAATAAATAGCACGTTCAAAACTTCAAAAATTGTAAATAGAAATAATGAGTAATGACGTTTGACATTAAACAATGACATTGATAACACTTTGATACCAACCCAAAGATGCTCAAAAAGCTACAACCGATAGCTGATGAATATGGTCAATTAAAGGAAAAACTTCCCTGTTTCATCAGCTTTCCAAAAAGGTGTATATGTCAATAATTCCTTCATGCAATCAACAAATATGGCCGGAAAACCAAGCAGATAACAGACTTTTTCGAGTCATTTAGTGATCGAACCATGGCCCGCTTACGGCTTACGAGATCTGAATGACTCGTAAAAGTCTGTTGTCTGCTTGGTTTTCCGGCCAAATTTTTTGATTGCATGAAGGAATTATTGACATATGTACCTTTTTGGAAAGCTGATGAAACAGGGAAGTTTTTCTTGACATTTGTAACCAAGTTCATAATTCTTTTTTCAAGTAATTCTCAATTGTTTCATCAACATTTAATAAGGAAAACAGGTGCAGCCATTTATGACCCTGTATATCTCGGGTTATCTGAATTTTCAGTGAATACGTTTTCGCAAGAAATGAAGACCATCTCCTCAGCTTTGAAAAATATTCTGTGGATATTTAGAGTCGAGTAGTTCTCACAAAATTAATTGTTTTCTATAACGAAGCAGAAAATTTCAAAAAAGTGGAGAAATCGCGATATCTTCGTAACCATAGATTTTCGGACCAGGCTTCACTCGACACAATTCACTGCAAATGACGTCTAGTATATCCCTTTTCAAGGTTCACGTCGAATTACCGAACACCCTGTATTCAGAAAATAACCCGTCTCGGAAAGTTGGGTTCGATTCATCCAAAAAAGCGGCAACATGGTTGACAAGGATGACGATACCAGCAGTCCATCTCTTTTTATATCCGAGGACCTAGCCGTTTTCCGAAGGGCTTGTCCATTTAGTTTATAAGTCTTTGATTATTCATGATATGAAACTATTTTCAATATTTGATGAATTCATGAGAAATTTGTAAAATGCCATCTAGTATGCTACTTGTGCTTAAAACAATTTTGGTCAGTAACTGTACTTGAATTGAATTCCTTGCCTATATGAAATGGCTGGTGTTGTCCCTAAAAGATCGGCATCTGGACGAAAACAGTGGAGTTTGCAAGGAAAGTATACAATTACATGAAATATTTTATTCTAAGTCTATTGGTTAATATAATCATTATTTGTTTAGATGGTTCAAGAAATTCACTGAAAGTGTTGAGAAATCAATTAGCAAGTGAAGGATGTTCCGAATCCCAAGTTGTCTTAGCAAAACAGCTCTTAGATGGATCTCAACAGTACCATTCACATGCGGAAAAGAAAGAAAATGAACGACTTGGGGTTTACTGGCTTATCAAGGCTTCTCAGCAGGGTAATGAAGAGGCTACAGGGCTGCTGAAAACTTGCTTGAAAATAGGAAAAGGTATTTCAGAACACAACTTACTGGATGTTAAGTCTTGCATTAGTATGACACAAAATGAAAAATTGACTAGGAAAGCTGCACGGGAAATCTTTGCTAGGTAAATCAAATATATCAATATGAATCTGTATAATACTTCAACTTCATATAATTATAATACAGGGAATAATACATAGAAATGGTGTATAATCTGTATTATGTCCAGCATTTATGTGCTCACAAATGAATGGTCCATGCCAGTTGCTTGTTATTATAGTGATAAGCCATCAAATTGCGAGCTTTCTAACATCTGTGAGATTGCATCCTATGTGTCAGTTCGTCCTTATGTTATTCTGGCAATTAAGTCATAGAGAGATTATAGCTTGGTAGGAATATCTTATCATAGGTTTGCGTATTATTTATCTCACATAAATTTATATTCTAGAATTTCGTGAGAACTATTGTGCATAAAGTAGATTTCACGGGAACGAGGACAAAAACTATCACAGATTCAGCAAACTCACCCTGAATAAACATTGCAAAATTAAGTTGTATAAATAAAAACAGAGTGAAAACATGAAGTCATAGGGCGAAAATAAATAAATTAATCAAAAGTATACAGACAGACACGAAAAATATTGTGCATGTGTGATAGGAATATAGTGATTAGGTAATCAACAGCATGAAGAAAATGCCATAAGGTAACAATGGATACATAATGACCCCAGGTAACACTAAGATATCCCAGAGGTAGCCCAGCGATTTCTTTTCAGGAGATTGTGACATCTTCGAGAGGTCGTCTAGAGCTCTATATCTTCTCCAAATGTTCGCCGCAAGGGAACTCACAGGTAGCTCCTGACGTTATCCTACGTGGATATTTTCAAGCTCAAGTCACACTGGCAGCTGGCAGCTCCCATACACCTCCCACAGCAAGAACTTTGAGAACTTCTCATTAAACTCCTTTAGTGAGATCTATGGGAGCTGCAAGATGTATAAGGTGTTCTCAAATAGGCCACATTGAAAGATGTATAAGAAGTTCCTACACAGGTCGCATTGCGAGAGATATAAGATATTCCCAAATATTAGTGCAAATAAATCAGTGGAAATAAATTGTAGAGAAATTTGCTAGAATTAGATCTTTAGTTGTTGATTAGTAGTGTTATAATTATTGTAAATAAATATTTATTATTTATCCCGGACGTTTTAATAACCAAGAAAACGTTACAAAATCTTCTCAAATTTGTCAATTCTAAAAGAAAGAGTTTCAACCTGTCGTCTGGGAGGTGGCACCTGGGAGTCGGGCGTTTGAGGTGGAAATTTCCAAATCACACATATGCTACAGGGGCAATCTAGGGTGTGCTTGTATGGCCAGTTTAAGTAAATTTCGAATTAACAACATGCGAATGTTTGTGATCTGCTCCAATGGGGAAAGGGACTAATATGAGTGAATCTTATCGCTCGAAGATAAACATCTTTTTAAACTTGATTGTCTCTTGCAAATATTCAATGAAAATTGAAAGGACCCCGCACTTTTTCTATGGCAAATGGCGTTCCGTGAAATTTTCTAAAATTTTGGTATAATGTAGTACTCGACCTTCTGATCAAAAGTGTCCATGGCCCCAACTCAATCCTATGACTAGTTTTCGAGATACAGGGCGTTGAAGTTGAGAATTACCCACTTTTACTACGCCCGTATCTCGGAACAGAATCGAATGAACTTCAATTTTTCTCAAGAAACATTTCATTACATCCCCTGGGAGCAACCATATAGAGGAATATGACCGAAAATCGTTACGAATACGGGGTCATCCATAATTTAATGCATGCCTGATTTTGAAAGTATAAAATATGTCAGTTTCAGAGCGAGAACGTTCACAAAATGAACTATTACACATATTACAACATATTGTTGTTACATCGAAAACGTCTGAAATACCCAGAATTTATACTGGGTGATCCATTATTATAGAAACTATTCTCAAGGAGGGTTAAATGGACACCCTGTATTTATGGGTTGATTCAAGGTGTTTGTTTAATTTTTTTAGAACATATCATCATGGACTTCAAAGAATATAGGGTGATTCAGTCATGAAATGAACTTTGAACCCAGGGCCGTATCTAGGTACTACTGCGCCTGTGGCAAGATTTTCTTCAGCGCCCCCAATTGGCGTAGATTTTTTTCATCATGTTTCAAATTTTTTTTTTAGTTTTAAATAAACTAAATATATATATACATATATATATATTATAATATTTTTTCATAATATTATTCAGATATTTTCGTCACAAATTCTAAATAATACACAATAATATGGATATTTACCTATTTTTATTGAAAACATTAAAATACTCATCTCAATAAAATATTTAAATATAAAAATAATATGAATTCTAAAATTGAAGCATTTTCTATTTTTATCTCCATTATGAAACCAACCTGCGCGAAGAATTTAAAAAAATTCATGGTTTCTGTCGGAGACCACAATGCTTCAAAGGTAAGCCTAGGATTCTGCAAACATTGGAGAGATGATATCTAGTGAAATTGTTTTTTTTTGAGAAATTTGTTAGTAAAAATACAATTTCTGAATGCATAAATAATTTAATACTCAATCAACAACCAACTCTTGATATCAACTTTTTGTTTTAAATAAATTGTTTTCTCATTTCCAACTACTCCTCAGAAAGACTCATAAAACAAAAAACTGAAATCGATTTTTCCGAAAAAATTTTGAATTTTCGACTATGCATAGATGCATAGAACACCTGGTGTAACGACTCCCTACTAAAAATCGTGACCAAAATTTGTAGATCAAAACGGCATCCTAGATTTCAGATTTTGGACTAGTTCCGGAATAAATCCGCAATATGTATCGGTCGTGGCGCTACTGCGGCAACGACAAAAAACGCGACCCCTTTCGGGAGAAATGAAAAGCTGCACAAAATATCACGTTTTCGATCTACAAGAAAGTCTTAAACAAAATCTAATCAGTGCCAACACCAGGTATTTCTATGCATCTATGGCTATGCTATCACTCCTCCTCACTTCCGCAGAAACCTAAACTTAATACTTCAATACAGTAATAAATAAGTTTCGATAAATGCTTCGATTTCGTTTAACTCTGCAGTTACACTTGTTCTCTTCACCCTATTCTTTGTTATTTTATTCACCGTTTCCAGTCACCGATCGGAGCACCTCAGAGGCGCCCCCGAAGTGCGCCCATCCACTGTTCCAGTCAACGGTGCGTCAAGTCCTCGCTCTACCTTCCTCTTTCCTTTGTAGGAAGAACAGTAGCACCCACCGAGTTTATTTACAAGATCTATTAGTGAGGATTTTTTTCCCTTCTCTTTATTTGGGTTCTGCTCTTATTGACAATGTACCCAGATTCAATCTTTAAGTAAATCAATGTATATAATATTATATATTCTTTATCAAAAACTACCAGACACACACAAACACCCAGACCTCTACGTCTACAGGAATCGAACCCGCAACCTTCAGCCACAATAAGCTACAAATTCGTAAATAATGCAATTCTGGAATTCTTCCTGTAAATATCTCATTTGCCATTTGAAGTGTTACTCCAGAATTGCATTGTTTATATCTGTTAGTTCGGCCACTTACAGATCGATCGTACGCTACGATATCGTAACTTATAGATGAAAAGCAGAATACGGGCATAAATAATTATGGAGCGAGTTAAAACAAGAACATCTGTTTAATCCTTTACCTGGTGACTAAAATTCTACGTTTCTCTATTCCACACCGTGATACATTTATCGAAATAACAAATATAATAGCTACCTTTAGTATTTACTTCATTCAAAATCTACCTCAATATTGACTATAATTATGTTTTTCGACGATTTTCCTAATATTATTGCACTTGTTCACAAAAATCTATTCGTACAGGCAACACAACTACATGATCATCTATCTAATCTACCCTAACTAACTCTTCTTTTCCCTGCTTTTAACTGGAATGGCCTCATGATGCACGGTGCACACGGTAGACGGTAGGGAATCTAGACGAGCCCTTTTCGGCTTGTCAGCGGACACATCTATGTACACGCGGTCGGTTTTCACATCCTACCTGGCGGAGTCGCGACATCGCTCCTTACGCAAAAAAATATTTTTGGCGTATACATGAAAACCGTGACATGTTATCTCGAATATTTTGTTGGCGCTTCTATATTTTATTCTTTGAATTTTTTTGGCGCTAAAATTTTTTTTTCATTTGATATTTTTTGGCGCCCCTGCGGACCTTGCGCCTGTGGCGGGGGCCACTTGGCCACACCCTAGATACGGCCCTGTTTGAACCTCACGAAAATACCCAAAAACCACCTTTTTTGTCATCACCCTGTATTTCAAGATTAACTCCGATGAGGTGGGAGTTTTCTTTCTCCATTGTACTTGATATGAAAACATCAATACGACCGAGAGTTTTTATACACTTCTTATGAGCAGATTTTTTTTTAATGTAATATGAAAATTATTTATTTAGGTATGTTATTCTATTCTTATTCCAGCATAACAAAAAATCTGATCATAGGAAGTGGATAAAAACTCTCAGCCGTATTGATGTTTTTATATCAGGTACAGTGGTGAAAGAAAACTCCCACCTCGTCGGAGTTAATCTTGAAATACAGGGTGATGAAAAAAAAAGGTGGTTTTAGGGTATTTTCGTGAGGTTCAAAGTTCATTTCATGACTGAATCACCCTGTATTCTTTGAAGTCCATGATGATATGTTCTAAAAAAAATAAAACAAACACCTTGAATCAACCCATAAATACAGGGTGTCCATTTAACACTCCTTGAAAATAGTTTCTATAATAATGGATCACCCAGTATAAATTCTGGGTATTTCAGACGTTTTCGATGTAACAACAATATATCTAGTGTAATAGTTCATTTTGTGAACGTTCTCGCTCTGAAACTGACATATTTTATTCTTTCAAAATCAGGCATGCATTAAATTATGGATGACCCCGTATTCGTAACGATTTTCGGTCATATTCCTCTATATGGTTGCTCCCTGGGGATGTCATGAAATGTTTCTTGAGAAAAATTGAAGTTCATCCGATTCTGTTCCGAGATACGGGCGTAGTAAAAGTGGGTAATTCTCAACTTCAACGCCCTGTATCTCAAAAACTAGTCATAGGATTGAGTTGGGGCCATGCACACTTTTGATCAGAAGGTCGAGTACTACATTATACCAAAATTTTAGAAAATTTGACGGAACGCCATTTGCCATAGAAAAAGTGCGGGGTCCTTTATCTACAAAAATGAAAATTGATCGGAAACATAATTTATGAGAACAGATAGATAATGATATTTATTTCGAGAATTTTACATATTAAAATACATAATCAGAACGAAATATATGTCCAGGAATATAAAAACAAATTAAAATTTATTTCACATTCCCATTCAAAAACTCATCAACTGTATACGGCTCAATGCCAAGTAAGAGTTTGTGCAATTCTTTTTTAAAACATTTTTGGTTGCATATTTGTTCTTTTCTTTGTGGTAGCCTATTAAAATACTTCATACAAGAATATTTTGGTCCTTTTTCAGTAACAGACAACCTATGAATGGGATAAACATAGTTATTATATCTATTATCGTACAAATGTGATGGTAAATTTGCTTTAAAATATTCTCTATTCTTGAAGAGGAAGATTATACATTCTTCAATGTGTAATGCAGCAACAGTTAAAAGATTATTTTTCCTAAAGAGACCTCTACATGATGTTCTCGAACTGAGTTTGTACATTATTCTTAATGCCCTTTTTTGAACTATGAACACTCTTTCAATAACTCTTACACTGCCATAAATGAACAGGCCATATCTCATGGTTGACTCAAAGTTCGCAAAGTAAACTGTCTTTAGACCACTTTCATTTAGATATTGTGATAATACTCTTAAACTATTACAGACTGCATTTAACTTTTTGCAAACTTTATCTATGTGACCCTCCCATGACAGAAGTGAATCCACAGTCAACCCCAAAAGTCTAGTCTCAGTTCCTACAGCTAGTTCTAATTCATTTAGTGGTACATTGTCTGGATACTCCAGCCTAGTCCTGATTGTTTTGAACATTAAACAGTTAGTCTTTTTTTATTTAATATTAGCCCTTCATTTAAGATCCAATGCTTCAAAAACAGATTCTGCCTCATTTTGTAAAGTTTGTAACTCTTGAGCTGTTATTAGGATGTTCTTATCATCAGCATAGTCAGTTAGGAAACAGCCCAGTCTATCAATACTCTTTGGTGCATCATTTATATATCTTTTTCTTCTTCTTCTTCATTCTTATAGACCTTAAATCTGTTCATTATGAAGGTCTCCTCAGTGGGTTGCGGCTTCCTGGGAGATTGAACTCCAGCTATCCTTCCACCGTTTTGGCGGTCTCCCTAATGGCCTTCTGCTTGCTGGTTTCCCGTCCTTAGCGATGTATGCCAATCTGTTGAGGTCCATTCTTTCTACGTGGTCTCGCCAATATCTCCTCCTCTTCCTGCCCCATCTCGCTATATCTTCCACCTTACAGAGAGATCTTATATCGCTGTTTCTAAATCTGTCTCTTAGTGTTTTTCCTGCTATAGTTCTGAGAGTTTTCATCTCTGCTGTTCTTAGGATACTCTTTGTTTTATTAGTGTCAGCTCGGTCTCGATACCATAGGTTAGGATAGGTCTCACACAGGATTTGTATATCCGCACCTTTCCATCGACATGCAAATGCTTGTTTGCCCACACAACATCTCTTAGACAGCCAGATATTATTACCGAGGCCTTGTTGACCTTTGACTTGATGTCCTCTATCGGATTATGTTCACTGGATATGTCCACTCCCAGGTAGCGGAACATCATCACTTGTTCCACTATCTTGTCATCTATAACTATTTAACATCGTGATGGTTCCTTCGAAAATGTCATGCACTTCTTTTTTTCAATAGATATGGACATGTTGAACCTTCTGCCGATCCGATAGAACTTTTGTACCTGTCTCTGTAAGTCGTCCTCTGTTTCTGCCAGAATAACTGCGTCATCCGCAAAGCATACCATGCCGATTGGTTTGCCACTCAATTTGTATCCCATCTTCATAGATATTACTTCTTGTATGATTTCATCCATGACAAGATTGAAGAGGCATGGGCTGAGGCTATCTCCTTGCCTAATACCTGCTGGTGTTGGTACATCTTCAGTTGTTTGGTCGTTAACTCTTATTCTTGTTGTATTGTTCATATTCAGATTCCTGATGACGTTTATTATTGCGCCCGGTATTCGTTTTTGCATCAGTATTTCGATAACATGCTGAACTTTTATTCTGTCAAAGGCCTTTGTCAAGTCAATGAAACACACGTATGTGGGATAGCTGTACTCGATGGCCTTCTCCTTCACTTGTCTCAAAATGAACAGTGCGTCAGTCGTCGATCTGTTTTTCCTAAATCCCTGTTGCTCATCTCTATTCTCTATGGCATCCTGAAGGATATCTCTGATTATGCTGGTGAACAGTTTCATGCAGGTGCAAAGCAGGCTAATTCCTCTGTAATTCTCCGGGTTGGTTTTTTGTCCCTTTTTGAAGATCGGTATCGTGACGCTTTTTTTCTCCATTCTGTTGGTATCATAGATGTAACTATTATCTTGTTAAAGAGTACGGTTAGCTTTTTCGCTAGTTCTTGACCGCCATATTTCAAAAGCTCGTTAGGTATCCCATCAACTCCTGGTGACTTTCGGGTTTTCAGCTTTCTCATCTTCATCTCAACGTCCTCCTGAGCAATCGTCACCTCATCCATCGCCTCCACCTCCAGTGCATCCCCCTGAGATTCCTGGTCATCGCTGCCGTATAGTTTTCTAAAATATGTTTCCCACTCATGTAAAGGAACGTTTTTGGTTTGGATGTACTAGTTTACGGGTTTTCTTCTGTTCTTGAGCATCTTCCAAACTTTTCTTTGTGCTCCATAAATATCACGTTCCATATCGGCGGTGAACCTCTCCCAATATTCTCTTTTTATTTTCCTGATCTCCATATTGACTCTATTCCTTGTTTCTCTGTATATGGTGTAATTCTCTTCGGTTGAGACACTTTTATAGCGCAGATAACTCCTCTTCTTTTCCTCCGCAAGTACTTTCACTTGATGATTGAACCAGGGCTTGGTGTTATTCCTTGAATTCATTTATATATATGATAAACAATATTGGACCGACAATGCTACCCTGCGGAATGCCTGTTTTGACAATCTCTCTTTTTGACTTCACTGATACACCTCCTTTAGTGATGACAGTTTGCTGCAATCTTCTTGATAGGTAGGACCTCAGCCAGGACAAAGTGGTACCAGTTATTCCATACAGCTCAAGTTTCTTTAATATGAGTTGGTGATTTACGCAATCATAGGCTTTCGTCAGGTCTAAAAATAAGCCCATCGCATAGTCTCCACTCTCCAAAGCCCGTAATACTGCCTCTATGAATTCATACAGAGCAGTATGAGTTCCTTTTATGTATGCATGCTGACCCATACATAATATATCATTTTTCGAGAAGTACTCCATCAGTCTGCTACTCATACATTTTTCCAATACCTTAGAAAAACTCGGCAGCAGACTTATTGGACGATAATTTTGAAATTCTGTCATACTTCCTTTTTTGTGCAAAGGTTTTATGGTCGCTAACTTCAGCTTGTCTGGAAATACACCTGCTCTGAACGATGCACAAATGGCGTGAGTAAGTGGTGAAATAATTTCTTGTACACAGAATTTGATCAAAGAGGTTGGAACTTCATCATCCCCACTACTGTGCTTATTTTTCAAGGTCTTTATTATCTGAGTAATTTCTGTTTCAGAAATAGGTTTAAAAAACATCGATCTGTCTGCTTGTTCCACATAGGTATGATGTGTGATTTTTCTCAGGTGAAACTGATATTAAATCTACTGCAGAGTTTAGAAAGTAGCAGTTGAAACGATCTGCGATGATATCATCACCATCACCACTCATCTGTATCTTCCTTGGGGTATTTGCTTTATTCTTTATATTATTGATTAAGGTCCAAACTATTTTCGATTTGTTATCGGAAATTTCTATTTTATGTTGAAATTCCCTTGCTTTTCTTGCTGCTAGTGCCTTCTCGTATGATTTTTTCGCTTGTTTATATTGTGCTTCAAATTTTTTATCCACAGAACCTGCCACATACAAAACATCTAATTGCCTTTTGTGTTTCTCGATTTCGGGATCAAATAATACTTGCTGTTGTGGTTTCTTCTGTATAATTTTTCTCTCGGGGAAGCTGCTGTTAAAGTGGCGAAGAAACAGCTCGTGAAAGTTATTCCATATTTCATTTGGATCAGTCGCCTCGTATACCTCTCGCCATACTTCACTTGTCAGTCTGGTCTGAAAATCTGCCTTGTTAGCGTCACTGAAAATTCTTTTGAGAACAACATTTTTGTTTTGGCTCACCAGATGGAAGCTAACACTTTGTGCTGTGTGATCTGAAATTAGATTATGATGCACTTTCCCCTCACAATCGTTAGGGTTATTCGAAAAGATGTTATCTATAAGGGACTTCGATTTCTGTGTTAATCTTGTGTACTCGTTGATCAAAGGAAACATATTGTAAGAGTTCAGTAAGGAAAATAAAAGTTCTTTGTCCTTACTCTTATCATCTTTGTGCATTGGAATATTGAAATCTCCAACCAAAAACATACGGCCCGCAAATGAAACAAACCTGGACAAGATTCTCTCCAGACACTTTAAGAATTTCGATTCTACACCACCAGGAGTGTATACGCATATAATAAGAACCTTTTCTCCATTTATGACAAATTGGCATGCACTACCATCACAGATCCCTTCCTCTGAAAGAGCTGTTATCTTAGTAAGAGGTTTGAACTGTGTGTCCTGCCTTGCAAAAATTGCACTGCCACCATGTTTATTTTCGTTCTTACGGCAGAACGCTTCAGCTAAAAAGAAGTCCTTGATACCAAAGTTTTCCAGTGCTCGGTTACACAAAAAACAGCGCAATCAGGATAACCCTGTAGAAACTGTTCCAATCTGTTTACACAATTGGCGATTGACTGTACATTTTGGTGAATTATCATTATTTCGTCATGATTCTTTTGAGGATGTCGAAATTTTGACTGCGGACTATCCTTTTCTATAAAAAATCATTACTCTGAAACAGATTTTTGTGCCTGGAGAAATCGAATCTTTTTATCCCTACTCCCGATGGACAAAAATTAGATCTGTAAATTTCCTCTTTCTTTAAGAAAGGAGCAGACACAACAAACCTCTTCAGGCCATTTCCTTCAGATGGAATTTCTTTGACCATCAATTCCGTTTTGTCAAAACCTTCTTTCACTGACAAGTAGTCCTCTATTATATCCGCTGTCGTACTTCTCTTGACTCTATAAACGTATAACCAAATCTTTTTCTCTTGACCTGAGAAATCCCCAGAAATTTGTCCTGTTCCAATATATCTTACCGGATATTTCTTTTGTCTCCTTCTTTTATTTATCACTTCTGTAAAGGCTTGTTCTTCGTTCTTGATTTCTTCACCCTCACGACGTATAGTGAGCTGATTCGGTCTAATGTTTGCCTTTTCTACCTGTGTTGGATTTATGGACCTATAAGAATGGAAAATGCATCTGTCCAAAAAGTGGGGATCACAATTATGCTTTATGGTTACATGTAATCATTTCACCATCCCATTGCGGCCCGCATTGAAGGCCCTTCAGTGTATTGCGAACAGTGTGCAGGATATCCAAGTAATGCTAGTTTCAAGCAATTTGAATTTGGCTTTTCATTCTTTGCCCACTTTGCCAATCGATCGTTGCTCATTCTTTCCACGTGGTCTCTCCAGTTCCGCCGCCTTGACCGTACAAACCGAACCATATCCTGCACTTCCAGATCTTGCTGTATAACCTTGCTTCTTATTTGGTTCCGCAGTGTTATTCCCTTTATTGTTCTTAGGATTTTCATCTCCGTACTTCTCATCAGAGTCTTTGTTTTGGGGGTTTCAGCACGGGTTTCTGCTGCGTATGTTAATATTGGCCTCACAGCTGTTTTGTATATACGTACTTTACTTTCTACTCTTATATGTTTGTTCTTCCATATTATTTCTCTCAAGGTGAATACAGACTATTCTGACGTGACGTGATTCCACGTCAAGTCAGACGCGTTGTCAGAATTTCCTTAGTTTGATTTTACTATTGTTGAATTAGGATCATAGTTAGGATATGAAAAGAAAGCGAGTTGACAGTATTGTGACAAGAGTTGAATAAAAGGATTGAAAGGACATCCGACTTTTTACTAAAAAATACTAGTTCAGCAGATCTTTGACCAGGAACTGAACATTTGGTGACCCCGACGTGATCATGAGCCGTGAAGAAGACTACAGACCTCTAAGAAGTGGAGCTGGAATAAATAGGAGTTTTTCTCAAGACTTCGTTTGGCCTGACAAGTTTGGAAGGAAAGAGAACTTGGGGCATGACAATGAAACGATGTTGAGAAAGGAACCTTCGGTTGGGAATTTCAGACTTCAAGACAATAGTGAGGTAAACAGAGGCGTAGAGGATCGAGAAGAAAACTGTCGCATGTCAACAAAAAGTAAATTGGTAACGAGAAAAAGTCCCAGAACGGCAAGTATTAATAAGGCCAAGAAAAAACTTGCTCTGGAGGATGAATTGAAAAAACTAGAATTAGAGATGAAGAAGCAGGAAATTCAGTATGCCCTAAAACTATTGCAATTGGAAAGTGAATATAGACAAGAAGAAGTTGAATCGGGAGCTGAAGTGGAAGAATCAGTAGAAGAAGAGAGTGCTAAACATTATGAGCAATATTATAACAACCATAATATACGTCAATGGGCTCGACAAAGGTCTGGAGTAGTTGATAAACCTGAAGGTGAACAGACAAAACCCATTAAAGAAGAGACAACTGACTCAAGAATCAAGATGCTATGTGAGACAATCCATGAGGATACTGAAGATGATCAAACATGCCTAGAAGAATTTCAAGAATGTCTAGAAGAGTACTGTGAAGTCTTTCCCTTGGAAGACCCAACCACAGTTATAAACTGAATCTAATTAATACGACTACTTGCCAAGGTAACATTTATTTCGACTGTTCAATTACAACTGCTGAATTGACAATTGACTAATAATTAATTATGTGCGCATGCACAGATGCGCGTTACAAACATTACACTACATTTCTCCCCTGAAAACAAAGAAAATATACATTCTGTCAAATTCAACATTACATTTCTTCCCTGAAACAAAGAAAATATACATTCTGTCAAATTCAAATTTAAGATTTTTCTAATTTTTCTTCAACTATCACAGTTTACAAACATTACACTACATTAAGTAATTCGCAATGAGTATATCCTACTTTCTATTCAAAATGCGTTTCGAACGTCTCAGGCCTGGTAATAGTTCATTATCCTCTAAACCCGCTAAATTACTAGGAACAGACCTAACTGCAAGACCGGCTGTAAAGACGTCCGATTGATTCTCCACTAAATTACTATCTAATTCATCCGAACAAGACTCATTGACAATACTAGCTTCTATTGGAATATGAGGAACTTTGTAAATACTTCTTATTCTTCTAATCTGATTTAAGTGCCTTTTCCAAATTTTATTTAAAGAGGGTATTTCTATGAGGTATAAACAATTACCAATTATCTTATGAACTTTTCCTCTCACCCAGGTAGGATGAAGAACATTTTTATAATCTTTAACAAGAACATACTCTCCCAGCTCAAAAGAAACATTCTCTTTACCACCTTTATAATTGACCTGATTTGACTGAGCAGTCTCAACTCTTCTACGTAAAAAGTCATTATTTCCAGCAGAAGTGGACAAAAGCGCTGAAAATCTAGTTCGCAATGGCCTACCAAACATTAAAACTGCCGGACATACTCCAGTAGTAGCTTGAGGTATGTTCCTGTAATCAAACAGGAATCTTGATAATATTAAATTAGTATCAACACTTTTGTTGGCCTGCAACGCTTTTTTGAGAGCATTTTTAACAGTTTTCACGGAATTCTCTGCAGCTCCATTGGAGGAAGGGCAGTACGGAGGACTAGTGAGATGCTTAATGTTATTTCTCGCTAAAAACTCCTCAAATTCATCAGAAACCAGAGAACTACCGTTATCAGAAACAAGAGTCAGTGGGAGTCCAAAACGAGCGAACAAACTTCGTAAAACTCTAATAGTCGAGCCTGAATTTATGCTCAACATTTCGAATGATTCGAGCCACTTCGAATAAGCATCCAAAATTACCAGATAATTTTTTCCTTTGAGGCTGAAATAATCCACATGTACCCTTTCCCATGGTCCCAGGGGCCATGGCCACGGAGTTATTTTTACTCTAGATGGATTATTGGAAAGCAGACTACAAGATTCGCAGTTAGCTGCTAAATTTTCAATTTTTTTATCCAACTCCGGAAACCAAATATAACCTCTAGCCAAATTTTTCATTTTAACTATACCCATATGGGTACTGTGCAACTGTTCTAGAACCTCGTTCTGCATAATTGCAGGAATTACAACTCGGTGATTCCAAAAAATTACATCTTTTTTCAAAACAAATTCGAATCTTTTAACAAAATAAGGTTTCAACCTTTCATCTTTCAATTTTCTGGGCCAACCTTCGACAATGAAGCACTTGACTTTCTTAAGTAATTCATCGTCCAAGGTAGCTTTTCTCACAGTTTCAAAACATAACCGCACATCAGATCTCGAATTTAAAAAGTTACAATAATCAAAGTCAACTTCTTCCACAGAACAATCATTGGAAACCGTCAAAGGTAATCTAGATAACCAATCGGCTGAGTTCTTATGGCTTGCTACATATTCGATGTCATATTGATAGCCGGATAGTATAATGGCCCATCTTCTCAAACGATTGGTCGAAAACTGTGGAATAGCTTTAGCAGGATTGAAAATCGTGACTAGCGGTCTCATGTCTGTAACAAGAGTGAACTTTTTATTGTACAAATATTGAGTGAACTTGGTCACTCCAAATATAATTGCTAAACCTTCTTTTTCAATTTGTGAGTAATTTCGTTCGGCCTTGGACAAAGTTCTGGAAGCGAATGCGACCGGCTTTTCCAAATTACCTTCTAATTTATGACTCAAAACGGCGCCTAAACCCTCAGACGATGCATCGACAGTTAACCTGAGTTCTAATTCCGGATTAAAATGCACGAGTACTTGTGGAGACATTAAAATCTTTTTAATATTTTCGAAAGCCAACTGACAATCATTGTTCCAAGACCAGTTTGTATCCTTTTGCAACAACTTATATAACGGACTGAGAATACTCGAAAAGTTTTTTACAAATCTGCCATAAAAATTAACACTACCTAAGAAAGCTTGCAACTCTTTAACATTCTCAGGTATGGGCGCTTCCTCTATAGCCACAATTTTACTTTTAGAGGGATGCAACCCTTCAGAATCGATGATAAATCCTAAGTATTCCACACTTTTAGCAAAAAACACACATTTATTGAAATTCAACTTCAAACCAGCTTTTTTCAAAATACTCAAGACCGTTTCTAAGTTTCGTAAATGATCTTTTTCATCTTTTCCAGTAATTAAAATATCATCTTGAAATACCGCACAACCCTCAACACCCATCAATAATGCGTCCATTATCTTTTGAAATTTCGCTGGAGCACTTGCCACCCCAAAAGTTAATCTATTGAATTTAAACAGACCTAAGTGTGTTGAAACAGTCAAAAGCATCTTACTGTCCTCGTCTAAACCTATTTGCTGGAAAGCTTGCGAGAGATCCAACTTCGTGAACTCCCTGCCGCCTTGGAGCTTGACAAATAATTCTTCAATTCTAGGCATATAGTGTTGATCTACCTCAATGAAAGGATTTATGGTGACTTTGAAGTCTCCACAAATTCGCAATTGTCCACTTCTCTTGAAAACTGGCACGATGGGAGCAGCCCAAGGACTGTAGTCAACGGGCGAGATTACACCTAAAGACAAAAGTCGATTTAGTTCGTCCTCAACCTGAGTTTTTATAGCGAAGGGAACTGGACGTGCTTTAAAAAACTTAGGTGCAACATTTTCTTTGAGATTGATTCTAACTAAACCATTTTTGAAAAATCCTAAACCTCCTGAAAAAACTTCCTCAAATTTTTTCACTAAAGTTTCCACTTTTTCCTCACCAAATTTCATGTTATTGATAAATGATAAACCCAATTTATATAATTTAAGAAAGTCTCTGCCTAACAAAGGTGGGCCGCCATTTTCCATTACATAAAAATTCAAATAATTTTCCTTTCCGTCGTACGAAATTTTCAACCTTACAACTCCATTTGGGCGTACCTGAATACCATTATAAAATATGAAGAATTTACTTGTGCATTGCAATCTGAAATCTGAGAAATATCTCTCATAAATATTGGTTGACAAACAAGAAATTGAACTGCCTGTATCCACTTGAAAATTCAAATATACTTTGTTTTCTACATTAATCTTGCATGTGAATAAATCCTCTGATCTCAACAAAGCGGAACTTACATTAAAGATGTTTCGTTTCGCGATATTGAAAATACAATTATCATCTTCTGTATTGTTTATATTTTCAAACACGTCTTCAACAAAATCCGAATCCTTCAAAAAATTCTGTCTATTATTTTGATTATTAAACATCTTTTGTTTACATACTTTCGCCAAATGCCCCTTTTTCCCACATGAAAAACAAGAATGAAATTTGTAAATACACTTATCTTTATTATGATTCCTCTTTCCACAAACGACACAAATGTCATTGTCTTCGGCGCGGTCATAATTTCTGGTGCTACTTCCCTGCTCGTGCGTCGTACGTCCCTGCGCGTTGCCCATCTTCCATCGCGGCGTCCTCCTTCGCCCATCTAATCCCCTTTCCTCTCCAATATGATGCAAGGGTTCCGTTTTCACCATGAAATCGTGGATTTCACGGGCTGCCATTTTGTTCGCTGCAATTGACACCATCTTCTCGAATTCGACATTAATATCCTCTTCCATTAAACGATCCATAACGGGCCCTTTTTCAAATCCAAAGACGAATCTGTCCCGTAGACATACTTTCAGCTCGGTGCCGAACTCGCAGCCTACAGCCAGACCTCGAAGCCGAGCTCCCCATTCAGTTGACGATTCTACCAGTTCCTTACGTGCATTATAAAATTTGTAACGAGCTGCGAATGGACTTTGTTGTGGCTTGAAATACTTATCGAACACGTTTAGGAGTTGCTGATAAGTTTTTTCTTCTGGCTTTGCTGGACTCACTAAATCGAAAGCCAATTGATATGCGTCCTCGTCTAAAGTATTCAGCAGGATTGCACGCATTTTTTCTGCATCTGTACTCGCCTGTATTTCATTTGCCGTGAAATAATTTTGCAGCCTTGCTTTGAAGATGGTCCAGTCTGAGTTTTTCAAACTAAATTCACGTAGATGCCCAACGTATTCCGACATGTTGGTCGGTGTTTTTCTTTATCGGTTCTAACTTCAATGGAATGAAAATATCCTCGTCGCCAATTTGTGAAGTCTTTCCCTTGGAAGACCCAACCACAGTTATAAACTGAATCTAATTAATACGACTACTTGCCAAGGTAACATTTATTTCGACTGTTCAATTACAACTGCTGAATTGACAATTGACTAATAATTAATTATGTGCGCATGCACAGATGCGCGTTACAAACATTACAAGTACCAAGAATGTTTGGAAATAATTCACATCGGCGTTGACGATGACACCTCTTTCAACACATCATCGTGTACCTCGAGATCAGAAGACATGGAACAATATAACAATGCTCAAAACAAAACATTATGGAAGCACATCAATAACGACGTCATAAATATTAAAAGCGACAGTATTGATGATAGTGATTTAGATGCAAGTTATAAGAGTACAAATAACACAAAATATTTAAGATCTTTGAAAATTAATGATGAAGATTCAGTTCTTTCTGATCAGCAAAAAAAAGGAAATATTTTGAATAAAGTCGACAGCCAAAATACGCAAAGCGATAAAATCTCATCTAAAAAAGAAGGGTGTGAAACTTGTATTGATGAATCTCTTTCAGAAGATATCAAAGAAAAATATACCGATCGCCATAATGTCAATAATATATCTGATTCGAAATATACCGAGATGGTCCAACGAGATCCTCCGAGAGATCTTGATCAAACTTCCTCTAATGATGAACCAATGTATTTGAACCATTCTGGATCCAATGTGATAGAATCTAAATTATTCAAAGTATCAAATCCAGGTCAAAGAGTGAACTTTGAATTGAAATGTTTCGACAATGATCTGGAAAGTAATGGTAGTGATGAATTTTTCTTAGTTGATTACCCTCGACAAAGAAAACTAACAGAAAATATTGCCAAGATGGGTTCAAATAAAACTGACCACACAGAGATTTTGCCAGAAAACCTAATAGCGTTCACGAAGTGTCTGAAGGAGTACTACTACGATATACAAGATTGTATGAAAGCCTTCATGGACAAAATGGGGAAAGAGGAAATGTTTGATGACGACATTCTCAATAACATCATTTTGCCTCTTGAGAGTAGGTCAGCTCCGAATGTTATGGATCGATCATTCGTCATGATAACTTATGATCCTGGACCTGCAAAATATGGAAGGCGATCAGCGTTTGAAACTGTTCATGAATATAAGGATAACACAGAATCCCAAATGACAGTCTTTCGGGTAGATAATGACATAAAATCCACGGGCAGACCATCGCCACCTGGAACTGCACTGCAAAAACATTGGGGATCTACTCATAGTGTCAAAGTATTTCGTGAACCCAATTCTAGTTTAAGAATCAGCATTGCAGGAGGAAAGGTCGATCTTCGGGTTCAAGACAATAACGGGAATATCACTCTTGGCATATTCGTAAGTGTAGTGCCAAAAAGTCCTGCAGGAAAAACAGGAAGATTTAAGACTGGTGATAGAATTCGAGAAGTGAATGGAAAAATCTTAGACCAAGCTTCACACGAGGAGGCTGTTATGAATAATAAGAAATGCAGAGGAATTATTAAATCTAGTGCGAGTGGTTGACGTTAAAACCATTTATGGCAAATTTAGGCGATCTGTTCACAAAATTTGTGGATTGGAAATTGAAAACTGATTATTTTTGGCTTGGGAGAATGTCAGAATTTCCTTAGTTTGATTTTACTATTGTTGAATTAGGATCATAGTTAGGATATGAAAAGAAAGCGAGTTGACAGTATTGTGACAAGAGTTGAATAAAAGGATTGAAAGGACATCCGACTTTTTACTAAAAAATACTAGTTCAGCAGATCTTTGACCAGGAACTGAACACGCGTACTGTGCTCCCATTGGCCTGAATAGTCTGTATTCACCTTAAAGCATCCAGATATTCGTGATGCTTTTTATTCGTCCGAGTCTGTACTTCTTGGTACAAGTTCTTGCAGCTGGATATGTCTACTCCTAGGTATGTACATTGCATGGTTTGTCTGATAGGTTTGTCATTGACGGCCAATTTGCATCGGATAGGTTCTCTTGAGATGACCATCGATTCCGTTTTCTCCAATGATATGAGCATATTGGAATCCAGACTGAGGTATGGAGTGATCTTATGGGGAAACTGTGCCAAACGTGAAACAATTTAGACTGCAGCGACGCGCAGTGAGAATCGTGGGTGGACTGGGATACCGAGATTGTTGCAGACAAGTTTTCAAGAGACTTAAAATACTCACATTTCCATCCATCTTCATACTTGAGAATTTGTTGTTTGTTCATGATAGGATTAACAACCTTTGTCTACAATCTGATATACATAATTATAATACGAGAAATAAAACCATATCAGAAATAATTTCAGGAGATTGAAAAAATCTCAAAATAGCCCAGGGTACTATTCTATATCTTTGTACAATGTACTGTCCCATAGACTTTGAGATCTGCCAAGGTCAAAATTTCTGAGCGAATTGAAAGATATATTAATTAACAATGTATTTTATTCAGTAGACGAGTTCATTTCATTCTGGAGGCCCTAATTTCGTTTTTGTCTTGTGGTGTCTCTTTTTTTTGTTTTACTCTGTGTTCACTTTGTAATGAATTATATAACATTTTATCTAAAGATGACTGGATCCATATACTGTATGTTCCTTTTATCATTTTATATTAGTCAACTTGTATAGAGTGTTTTATTTATTGACTTGACCTATCAGTTGATTATTTTATTTATACATATAATTTATTATGGTTTTATCTATACACTTAACTTATTTATTTTATCTGGTTTTATTGATTCGTTTTATCTACACTGCTAACTCATTCTTTTATCTTTGCACTTGTAAGTTGATAACTATTCACACTGCTCATTAGACAAAACTCCTTATCAATTTCTGTATAACTATACTATAACTACACTATAACTATAGTGTTCTTCTATTCGTGTATGTACAGTATGGTGCAAATGAAAGGAATAAATTCGTTTATTCGTCAACCGGCGACTTTAAGGAAAAATCCTGAAACCCGTCGATTTTTATTTTAAAACGGGCTATTCGTAAGGATACTTTTTTATTTTTGACGTCATCGCTTAAATTTTTAAAAGGAAATGTGGGTGTTGTGATACATTATTCTTTTAGATACCTATTCAGTCATATCAATAAAATACAGTAATTGAATTTTGTATTTGTTTATAAAATTAATAAAATTTTATTATTACAATGAATATTTAATATGTATTACTCATTAAATACAACGAAACCTAAATTAAGTGCTTAAATTGTTTACCTTCAGCTTAAACACAATGCCGCCCCTTTCAAAATTTATTTTTAAAATAAATACATCATACCAATACTTAATACATCTGTAAGATAATAAAACACTCGGGGTGGTTTTATGTGTTGTTTATTCACAGTTCACAGATTATCAGTGGGCTTTATTTACAATTCCGTCATGGAATACAAAATGGCAGGTTATGTTGTTCTTTACCAACACGCGTCTGTCTAGAGAGAGAGCGTCGTTGTTAGAGGGAGAGCGTGGTAGAGAGATCATCGAAAACCATCGCTTCAGATCACAGAGTGTTTGACATTAGGCCTACTACGATTCGGTAGATATGGTCTCAGCTTATTTTTATATCAATTCATAGAGGGCAAATAATTCGAATTGCTTACACGGCCATACTGACACTTGAAACGACCTCGTTTCATTAACACAGCAAACAATAATACTTTTCAGGTTACATAAAGCATTGTTTAACTTACATCTGATACAATTGAGTTTTGTGAGGCATGGCTATGTTCAAAACGCTGGCTCGCGCTGCGGCTTTGTATTTCAGGTGGGAAAAAGAGCCAGGCAAATAAAAAACCCACCACCGCTTACATGCTCACCACTCAAGATTTAGAACTAATTAGTCAAGAACTAAAAGTCAGCTTCAGCTGATTACCACAAAATTGATGATCTGCTATATAATTATTCAGGTTATGCACTGGACCTATTATAAAATGTTCTTCCGCAATTCCTTGCTTCTTGAATGAGCTCCAATCCTCGCTTCGTTAGACGATTTTACAGCCATGATCAACAATCAATTGAATAACAATATTTCGAGGCTATAAACTCCTAATCTGAAAAATAACTCATTTCAGAATTTCCATAATGATACATCGATTATTGCAATGATTATCTGTTCGCACAGAAATAGGTCAGGCCAAAACAAAGCTAAAAGAACCAAAAACCAACTATCACATACAAAAATGATTAGATCCAAACAGGATAATCAGCAAAAATTTAAATTTCTTAAATCTTCACTAAAGATTTCGACTATCCAGTCGTTACATAATAGTATGACTATTTTCATTCAGTTTCATTTAATCTTCTGATGTAAATTCCGATGTTATCTGAAATAAAGCCTATTATTATTATTCAGTCTTGTCATATGACTATCCAGTCTTCTCATATGACTATCCAGTCTACACATATGACCATCCAGTCTTCACGTATTCGTTATCATTATAACTATCCAGTCTTCACGCATTTATTATTATTATTATGACTATCCAGTCTTCACGCATTTATTATTATTATTATGACTATCCAGTCTTCACGCATTTATTATTATTATTATGATTATCCAGTCTTCACGCAATTATTATTATTATTATGACTATCCAGTCTTCACGCATTTATTATTTTGTTATTATGACTATCCAGTCTTCACGCATTTATTATTGTTATTATGACTATCCAGTCTTCACGCATTTATTATTATTATTATGACTATCCAGTCTTCACGCATTTATTATTGTTATTATGACTATCCAGTCTTCACGCATTTATTATTGTTATTATGACTATCCAGTCTTCACGCATTTATTATTATTATTATGACTATCCAGTCTTCACGCATTTATTATTGTTATTATGGCTATCCAGTCTTCACGCATTTATTATTATTATGACTATCCAGTCTTCACTTATCTTGTTGACGATTTTCTCATTCCCTATGTGTGAAGATTCATCATGGTGCAGTTTCATTATCTCCAATCTAACCAAAATTGGGACAAAGCATCTCATTGGGTTAGTCCTCTTCCCTTGTCAGTAAACCAAGTCATCCTGGACTGCAAAACCTTCCTCATGTAGATTTCCACTTTAGATCTCCATGCAAAATGGGTCGACTTTTTGCCATTCACCAATAGATTGAGGAGTACCTATAACAGATTTGAGCGCCAGTATTTTGTTCTCGCAAGGCAAATTCCTACTCATACAGGGTGGGGCAGAAGAACCTATCCGATTTCAAATCCCTTTTTCTCAGAAGAGAGAGCAGGTAGAGTAGTGGGGTAAAAACCGTTAGAAAGCTGGTTTTATGCCATTTGTCAGTAGTCAACATGCCTTGGTCTGGTGAACATCGTGCTTTTGTTATTGAGCGGTTTATCGAATGCGGCGGTTCGATAATTGCTACACAACGTGCTTTTCGAATTCATTTCGGACTCGGGCGTCATGATCCTGTTCCACATCACGCTACGATTAAAGTGTGGGTGTCAAATTTTAGACAGACGAGTTCAGCATTGAAAAAGAAGTCACCTGGACGTCCCAGGACAGCAACAGGACCTGAAAACGTGGCCAATGTGAGAGCCGCGATTGAACGTTCCCCGCGTCGTTCGGCGCGAAAACATTCGCTCGCTTTGGGGATTTCCAACCGCAGTATTCGGCGAATTTTGCACCGGGACCTCAAAATGCATCCCTACAAAATGGTTGTTGCACAGAAATTAAGTGAAAGGGATTTTGAAACCCGTACGAACCTGTGTCGCGATCTCCGAGAACTGCCAAACGACGATGTTGTGCTCTTCACGGACGTTGGGGTTCCTTTGGGGTTACCTCAAATCGAAGGTTTACCAGCATCGACCAAGGACCCTTCTTGCTTTACGAAGGGAAATTGCTCGGGCAATTGAAGAAATTCCTGTGGAAATGACGGTGAAAGTCATGGAAAGCTACCGCGAGCGCCTAAATAAGTGTATCCGCTCCCAAGGACGACATTTGAGTGATGTGCTTTTCAAAACTTAAATTTAAAAATGGCATAAAATTTGCGATATGTTAATAAAAAAAATTTTTTGACAAGCTGAGTGGTTTTAATTTTATAACGTTTTGAAATCGGATAGGTTTTTCTGCCCCACCCTGTATAATCGACATGCTTCTATTTCTCGTGGACTGGGTTTTATCAAACCGCATTCAATTATTACTCCTAAAAATTCTATTGACGTTTTGATGAATTCGCATTTTTGATAATAAAGTGTGAAGCCACACTTGACAGCCTATCAATAATTTTATTTAAATTAACAAGTCCTTGAATATTTTCACATGGACAAAGAATATCATCAACATAAACTAGTGCAATTTTCTCTTTATAATCTCCGAGAGCCTTATCAATTGCTGACTGATAACATGAAGGAGAATTTATGAAACCAAAAGGCATTCTATTGTATTCGTACAATCCATCAGGTGTGATAAATGCAATAATGTGTTTGGAAGATTCTTCTACTTCAATCTGATGAAAACCAGATTTCATATCGAGCTTCGTATAAAACTTTGCTGTTGCTAAAAGGTCTATTTGATTTTGAATTCTAGGTAAGGGGTAATTACTACTTTTCTTATTTAGTTCTCTGTAATCAACACACAGTCTTATTTTGCCATTACGTTTTCTTACTAGGACAATGGGGCTTGCATAATTCGATTCACTACATCTTATAATACCAGATTCTAATTGGTTTTTAATAATTTCCTTAACTTTTGTTCTTTCCTGATACGCTAAATTTCTTGCTCTAAAAACGACAGGAGATTCATCTTTCAATTGAATTTTTAATTCACCTGTGATGACTGCATCAGGCTTAGATTCAACCCCTTTTTTAATTATTTGTGCTTTCAACTGTTCGTCCAATGCGGACAAGTCTAATTCTAAATCTTTGCAAACAAAAGTGAACGTTTTAGGAGATTTTCTAAAGGAAGTCACAAAATTAAAACAATCCTTATTAATTTCAAGTTGAATATCCCCTTCTTTGAGTATATCTAATCCGATTAAAGCATCAATATCCTTATGTGGAATAATACTATCTGTTACTATATTGAATTCAATTTCTATAGCAAATTCACACTTGAAAAATAGGATGTTTGCTTTTCCTAATGTTTTAAATTCAACGTTTCCTATTCCCATATTTTTTTTTAGTTTGAGGTATTACTTAACTTGTGATTGTACTGCATGAAATTCACGTGTTGGTTGAACTCGATCTTCCACTTGCTATGTTCACCATGAACTCCATCATTTTCATCTGCAGTTGAGCTTGGATTTCCATCATTTGAATCATCGTCATTGGTTCGGCTTGGCCAGCATTCTCTTGATCCATTTCGAATTCGTTTGCACAAAGAACTCGGTGAAACTCGTAGAATTCAGGTTCGAATTCTTTATTTGTAATGAAAGAATCTATCCCACTTCTGATGTAAGATAATAAAACACTCGGAGTGGTTTTATGTGTTGTTTATTCACAGTTCACAGATTATCAGTGGGCTTTATTTACAATTCCGTCATGGAATACAAAATGGCAGGTTATGTTGTTGTTTACCAAGACGCGTCTGTCTAGAGAGAGAGCGTCGTTGTTAGAGGGAGAGCGTGGTAGAGAGATCATCGAAAACCATCGCTTCAGATCACAGAGTGTTTGACATTAGGCCTACTACGATTCGGTAGAGGGCACATAATTCGAATTGCTTACATTATTAAGAAACCTGTTGAAATTTCATCAATAATATTTGTGACAATGAGCAAATCAATTACTGTATACAGGGTGTTTGGTAATTCGACGTGAACCTTGGAAAGGGATATACTAGGCGCCATTTGCAGTGAATTGCGTCGAGTATCGCATGGTCCGAAAATCTATGGTTACGAAGATATGGCGATTTTTCAACTTTTTTGAAATTTTCTGCTTCGTTATCGAAAATAATTGATTTTGTTAAAACTTCTCGACTCTAAATGTTCAATGAATATTTTTTTCAAAGCTGAGGAGATGGTCCTCTTTTCTTGCGAAAAAGTATTCACTGAAAATTCAGATAACCCGAGATATACAGGGTCAAAAATGGCTGCACCTGTTTTCCTCATAAAATCTTGATAAAACAATTGAGAATTACTCGAAAAAAGTATTATGAACTTGGTGTACAAATGTAAGGAAAAACTTCCCTGTTTCATCAGCTTTCCAAAAAGGTACATATGTCAATAATTCCTTCATGCAATCAACAAATATGGCCGGAAAACCAAGCAGACAACAGACTTTTTCGAGTCATTTAGTGATCGAACCATGTCCCGCCTTACGGCTTACGAATCACGCCGAGTGAAATAAAGGATAATATATATATATTCTTTTGAAAGAGAGAATTACATACTGTTTTGTAATATCAAACAAATATGGCATATGGCACGTGTGAAGAAATGGCGACAAGAAACAGATTATATAAAAGAATAAAATCTGTTTCCCGCTCCAAATCTGAGTGTTAGCAGAGGGAATGTAAACGGGGTACCATACAATTCTGCGTATGATACACGAGAACAGATAAAAACCTCTGAAAAAACTCTGTCTCCCCGTGTATGTGTGGTGATACTGAATTTGTTAAAAAATATGCTGCTATCCATGTTACAGAGCTCCTTGTGCTTGAAAACATGCCTTTTCATCGAACTGGAGGCAAATATCTTGAAATTACATCTGTAACAAGAAAAAAAAGAAGAAAAACGAGAAAGAAGCAGTAGAAAAAAATACTTCACCTGCTAAAAAAACCTTTTCACAAAGCCCTAACTCTCTCATGGATCGGGAGGATCTTTCGATCAGGTCCGATCTTCCAAGTGATGATTCTTCTGTTCTTCAGGTGTTCGAGGAACGTTACAGGCCCCTTATGTTGGGGGATCATCTCCCATAGATTAGAGTGGTCGTTTTTAGCAAAAAATCAGCAAAAAAGCAAGAGCAAATTCGAAAAACGTCTGACACTTCATTGTCATTTCTGACAATAGGATAATAGGAGATCATAGATGCATAGAACACCTGGTGTAACGACTCCCTACTAAAAATCGTGACCAAAATTTGTAGATCAAAACGGCATCCTAGATTTCAGATTTTGGACTAGTTCCGGAATAAATCCGCAATATTTATCGGTCGTGGCGCTACTGCGGCAACGACAAAAAACGCGACCCCTTTCGGGAGAAATGAAAAGCTGTACAAAATATCACGTTTTCGATCGACAAGAAAGTCTTAAACAAAATCTAATCAGTGCCAACACCAGGTATTTCTATGCATCTATAGGAGATCCGAATGACTCGAAAAAGTCTGTTTGCTTGGTTTTCCGGCCAAATTTTTTGGTTGCATGAAGGAATTATTGACATATGTACCTTTTTGGAAAGCTGATGAAACAGGGAAGTTTTTCTTGACATTTGTACACCAACTTCATAATACTTTTTTCAAGTAATTCTCAATTGTTTCATCAAGATTTAATGAGGAAAACAGGTGCAGCCATTTATGACCCTGTATATCTCGGGTTATCTGAATTTTTAGTGAATACTATTTCGCAAGAAATGAGGACCATCTCCTCAGCTTTGAAAAAAATATTCATTGGACATTGAGAGTCGAGTAGTTCTCACAAAATTGTTTTCTATAACGAAGCAGAAAATTTCAAAAAAGGTGAAAAATCGCGATATCTTCGTAACCATAGATTTTCGGACCAGACTTCACTCGACACAATTCACTGCAAATGACGTCTAGTATATCCCTTTTCAAGGTTCACGTTGAATTACCAAACACCCTGTATATTGGTATGACGTCATCACGCTCATATAATAGACGTCAAAAAAATAGATATCCTTACGAGTATCCCGTTTTAAAATAAAAATCGAAGTGTTTCAGGATTTTTCCTTAAATTCGCCGGTTTACAAAATAACGAATTTATTCCTTTCTTTTGCATTTGCATGTATAATCTATTCATGACCTGTGAAAACAATTCCTGTAATTGTAGAAACACCAATAAACTCTCTCTCTCTCTCTCTCTATTGAATTTTCGGCTGTTGTTTGTAATAGATAGAGCAGACGCTTCAGATCATCTTCGTTTTCAGCCATCAAAATAGCATCATCAGCATAGCCTAACATTTTCAATGCCCTTGGCCCCATTCTATATCCTTCACTGCTTTGATTGACACTAGCCATAATTTCATTCATGAAGGTTGGGCTTAGGCAATCGCCCTGGCGAATTCCTGACAGTATGGGTATGTCTTCGGTTAAGCCGTGTTGAGTTTTGACACCGCGATCATTGATATAAATATCAACAACCGCCATGAATCTGACTCGAACTTGCCACAAATCATCATACAGGGAACCAACGAAAGTTCCAACCTCATCGAAAGCGGGTAGAAGTCGACCTAGGTTTCGATCATTGTTTTGATCATCTTCAGGACAACATAACCCTACCTCGATGAAAATTGGAGTGGAACGGAGGTCCTCTTAAACAAAACTAGACAAAGTCTTGAGGTACAGTATACATCAAGGCGACATCTAGTTAAGAATCAGACAACCAATTCCCTCTCGTAGCCCTGGACGACGACAGGTGGCATACCTCTCATTTGCCCCTTCAGCTGCAGGAATGTGATTTTTCACATAATTATAAACCTGCGAGCTGGGAGCGCGAGAATCGTTCGTTTTTATCGGCGTAAGCCCGTAACAACAATTCAATCATGTTGTCCTGAAGATGATCAAAACAATGATCGAAACCTAGGTCGACTTCTACCCGCTTTCGATGAGGTTGGAACTTTCGTTGGTTCCCTGTATGATGATTTGTGGCAAGTTCGAGTCAGATTCATGGCGGTTGTTGATATTTATATCAATGATCGCGGTGTGTCTGATTAATCGATTATATTAATTTGTTTCCTTATGGAAGAAATCTTTTTGATTTTAAGTAATTCAAAGAAATAATGGAGCAATGTAATCTGTTCGACTGTTCGTGATGATATCTCCTCCTGAATCTGGGATAAAACGTACTCCATCTTTTGATAAACGGAATATTTGCAAAAATTCAGTTTCACACACCTCAAAATGATTTATTCTCTTCCTACTTATATTTCTCTGGCATTCTTCTCGGTCATTGCAAAATTCATAGCTTCCACAAAATCATCATCATCTGTCATTTCCGCAAGATATTGCCGAGTTGAAAATCCATTTCTATCAATTTGATGTACAAAAATTTATTTTTGAGTGAAATACAACTCATTGAAATAATAATTAATACTAACAAGCGAAAGCGAAAGTCTCAACTCTCAACTATTTGACATATAACCTTTAAATTGTTAATTTGAAGTGACATTTCAGCTGAACCAGGCTTGAGTGCCCGATTTCGGTAGCTCAACTTGATGGGCGAGTTGAGCGAATAAGCTCAGGCTTGAACTCGCACTGTACAACAGATGTTTCTAGTTTGAGTATAGGGCTCAGTCTCGAACTCGGCTTAAACCCGAGCCTTATAATGTATACATCTTCTTGTCCAAAATTCAGAGTGATATACATCATATTGCTGTTCAAATATTGAGCTTCGCCGATGTTATCTTGTAATCTATTATGTATCAATACTCCCACTCCGGCCTGTGCTCTCTGATCCTTGTCCTTTCCACTATAGAATAGTATGTAATCATGATATTTAATGTTGCCTTTTCCTTTCTTCTTCGTTTCGGACAATGCGCAGATGTCAATATTGTGTTTTTGTAGTTCCATTAGGACTTCTTGGTCTCTATTATTCCATGACGTTATGTTCCATGATACAAGACGTATTATCCGAGATTTCCACAATCGTTTTTTCCTATTCCTTGCCTTGTCGTTTTTCCGTAAAATCCGTCCAAGTTCCGAGGCCTGATTAACAGTTCTTTGAGGGATTATCATTTTCACAATGGGTAGGATGCTAGCCGCACCCATAAACCCTCCTCCTTCGTCAGCGCTTGGGACCGGCAACGACAGCCGCTAGGCTACTCGATCCACCAAGCAACTGCCGCAGGCGGAGTTATCTCATCCTTATTATCTCCATTATATGACTTTGTTTTGACATTTCTTCTTGATGAGATGTTTCTTACGACAGTTTTTTGTTGATTACATTTTATAATTTTGAAATACATAGTTTGAAACGGCTTGGAAATTTGAGTTTCGTTTTTTTCACACCTTAGTTGTTTTTCTTTATATTTTCATTTTTCGTAAGCATGTTAGATTTATTGATTGGTTGCTTCATTTTCAGCCTTGAGAAAGGCGAAATAAAAATCCCCTAAACGTTGGCCGTTGTTCTAGGATAATTTCTGAATAAATTGGCCTATTGCTCTTTATAATAATAATAAGTTTGATACAAAAAAATTATGTATAGGACATTCCAAAAAAAATCAAGTTGTCAACAATTTTCATACTTATCACCAAAATACTCATTTACAGTGTAAAAAACTTTTTTTACTCTAATTCCTTAACTATTTTCTTAAATTTAATAACATTAAGCGATTGTATGCGGAGAAGTGAATGATTGAAAAGTTTGATGCTATGATTAATTGGAGACGATACAAACTTTGAGGTCGTCTCGTATTGCGAGAATGGAATCTAGAAAGTTTTACAAAATCGCTCTCATTCTCCTTCACATATACAAGCCATCTCAGAATGAATATAGGCCACATTGAGCATGCCATTTTCTAAGAAAACAGATCTGCAGCAGGATCGTGGAGCGCAGTCGAACATTATGCGAATGATTCGTTTCTGATTTATGAAAACTCTGCCAATGTCAGAGGAATTACCCCATAAAAGAATGTTATACGCCAAGTGACTGATGTATACCAAACTATAATAGACATTAATGACTTTATATGCAATTAATGATTAAGTTTATACTGGCAACTTCTAGGTCTCATAATTCAAGCTTGTAGCTTGAGCGAGTTAGGTGAATCAGTTGTGTTTTGTGAAGGCTTTATTGCTGTGTCCTATGGCCACCTTAAGCATACCACTGTTAATTTTTGACCTAATGTTGATTGGTGGCCACTACCCTCTGACTAAAAAATTCAATTTTAATATGGCTTCGTTTCAGTTTATCAAATGGAGGTGATTATATAACAACAGATCAACTGCAGAAAGAAATTTTATCAATAGAGAAAAATGGAGGACACAAAATAAATACATCTGAAATTTCGGAAAATGGGGATATTCAAAATGGAGAACTTACCAAGAATGGAGAAGAGATAATAGATTCTGAAAGTGACACCGATTATACATGCAGATCAGAATGTACAATTTCTTGTGAGAAATTGACAGAAGAAAACCTTGTATCAGCAGCTATTGATTACTCTCAAGGAAATCTACCATTGATGAGTAAATCTTTGTGTTTAACCCACGATTTTCATACATTGGATAATATTCCTTATGTTTACAGGTCAATTTTACATCCAATTTTAGTGTTGAAACTATTTTATTCGAATGTTTTGGAATTTCTATGTAAAAAATTCAATTTTTGCTTTTGCAATTCCGAATTACGTTTATTCATTCTACTGGTGGCTTGTACTTTCTTGAATGTAGACAGTTACTTGTATATCTTACCAATAGTACTTTACTATGTAAGTTACTTATTCATGGTTTTGACGACCTGTCAAATGCTACAAAACCAAAAAGAATTTCAAGAATATAGATTATGGACTGGCTTATTCCTATGTTATTCAAGAGGTGACTTGAATTCAGAGCAAGCAGAACATCAATACATTAGAAACAACTTGAAACCATATGGTCAGTTTTTTCTGGCATTATTGATTAATCTCTTCATATATTCGGCAATTTCTGAGCATTGGACACCTGACTCTGAGTTAACATTAATTTCTTTTCTCTTGACTTTAACAACATTAATTGAGTTCATGCCAAAAAAACATTCCAGGGTATCTTATGACATAACAATTCTTCTGAGTTTTGCAATAAATGTCCTAGCAAAATATCCTTATGAAACAGATCCAATAGTCACCCAAGGTTGGCGGTTCCTCGATGTAAAGTTACCAATGTTCTTAAGTTATATAATTGGAAATGGTATAGAATTTTGTTTCAATTTTAGATTAGTTTTATATATTGCCATTCCTTTTTTATTCATCCAATTAGCTTCTCAACAAAATTGGAGAGGAACTTACAAAATTTTGATTCCACATTGTGTTACTTTGAGTTGGCTTCAGATATGCATTATAAGCTCGCAAGGAGCTACTATGTACGGACTTTTGCGAGGTGTTTTAGCCTTAGCAGGAGTTGTAATGTTTTTACCATTGGTTGGTTTGACAAGCGCCCTGTTGCCAGCAGTAGCCCTAACAAAGTGGTTCATATCTTCTAACTTATTGTACACAATCAGTATTCTCATTTTAATAACTTGTCTGGCCCTTTTAGTATCTTGGTATCTTGCACAAAGCAATTTCAGAAAATATTCTGCAGTTGTTCAAATATTAATCATGATAATAGCTTCAGTAACACTCATTAACATGTCAAACCGAAATAAAAAATTCGACTACATAACAGAGAGTGAAGAACCAAAATATCTTCCATGGGAAATATATAGAAAATTTTGTTATGAACCTTCTTGGGAAGATGAAAATATTGCTTTATCTCAGATCAATTGTGCTGAACTACAAAATTCCATGATATTTTGGGACGGTCACATTCATACCATAAAAATAAAATCCATAACAAATAATTATGTCAAAATTTTCGAAAAGCTGCCTAAACAAATTAATAATTACCTTCATTGCTATTTTGGGGACGAAATAATGAATTCAGTATGTGAAAAATTGCCCAGAAATACTAATGAATGTCAGATTCTTTACACCTTGAAAAAAAACACAAACAAATGTACTTTAGAAAAATTCAACGAATATATATTCGAGATCACAATGAGAATGCGTGCAGGAATTTGGGGCAAAAGTCCAGAAAACCTTATTTTGGTGTTGGATAACTATTTTAAGAATATTACAATGAAACTGAAATCAGGAGATCATATTTGGTTCAGAGGAAAATTATTCAATAATGATATTGTAGGGGCAGATGGAATTTTGGGAGGATATAAACCCCATATTTCAATAGAAGCACTAGGTTGCCACAGTTGTTTTCATAATCATTTGGAAACGGTTAGTAAATCCACCGACAGGACCTATGTTAATAGCTTCTTTAAATATATTAATGTTAGTTTCAAATTTATATTGAACGTTCTTTTTAATCATGTTGTAATCTTTAAATAATCACCTACTAATCTATTAAATAAATGTTTTTTTTATTTTTCAAATATTATTTATTTGTTTCTGAAGGCTTTTATGGCCTGATTAAACTTCAAAATTAGAATATTCAGGGATTCCTAGCCGTGGTTCGGCTAATCTAATCTTGAAACAATTTCTGAAACTTGTGCCGGGAGTGATAGAGATAATAGGTTGTCATTATGAATGATTTTAACATCATAGTGGCCGTTGATTTCGAATTTTCCATCGCCGCTGTCTAAGTTTCTATGCGAAGACTGACTCTAATCCATGTGGAAAGCTAGATTTCATGACTCCTGCGACTTGTGGCGATTTGTGTGACAAACTTATTACAAGGGAAATATAGGATATTGTCCCGCTCTTTCTTCACCTCCCTGTTAAAATCAATGACGAACCAATTAACATAGAAGCTGGCATAGTCCAGGGATCCATCCTCTGACCCAGGTTATTCAACCTATTCATCCACGACATCCCTACCTTCCAGGGCACCAATATTGCCCTATTCGAGGACGAGGACGCCCATTCATATTGGGCGAATGTGGCCAATTATAAATAACAAAACTATTTGAATATACCGTCAAGTATTACGAAAAATAGAAAATAACATTAAATTTAAATGAATCAAAAACAGAAGAAATAGTGTTCGGCAAGAAAGCAACTATGAGACAATTTTCACTGAATTCAGATTGAATGAACACAGCGAAAAATAGCGTAGAATATCTAGGAATAGAACTAGATGAAAGACTAAACTTTAAAGCCAACATTAAAAGCTGGAAAAGCTGTCTAGGTGGAGGTTACGCTGTAAAAATAGAATTATACCACTTATTGCGCAGAAACCGCAACTTGGACCAAAATAAAAAAGCTCTCATCTACAAAGCAATGATCAGACCACATCTTATACCAGGCTCCTGGCTTTTGTCTCTCTCGCCCATAACCTCTCCGCCCACTCCTGGTATTCCAAAACTATTAATGGTTTGTGTTCCAAAACAAATTACACTGATTACTTCTAGGTCTCCCGAGGAGACCCCTCAGAAAGTACAAGGCTTGTAACTTGTACGATATCGGATAAGCAGTTGTGTTCTGTGCAGGCTTTGTTACTGTGTCCTTACCATATATTAAAGTGTTTTATCCACTATGTAGTGTGATGACTGTTAGGTTTAACGAATGAATCGCCAATATTGAAAAGAAACTTGATTTATTATCAAAGATGAATAAACGATACAATGGTTGTGCATTACATTACTTGTGTTGCAGGTTTGCCAACTTTAACACTATTCTAACACCTGCCCTCAAACATGCAACTACTAACTACTTAAACATAATTTCTCAATGAACACATTCAGTTTAGGAAAATGTGAATATTTCGTAAATACATCTCCTAACTGTTCATCCGAACATTTATATTCAACTTTTATAATCTTTTCTTTAACTAAATCTAGGACAAAGTGTAAGTTAACATCCATATGTTTACAGCGGTTGTTGTTTTCAAAATTTTAAAACAGCTTAATTGTACTTTGATTGTCTTCGAATACTGTGAATGGTAAATGATATTCAATTTTTAGGTCATCTAATAAATTTTCAAAATGTAACAAATCACAAACAGCATTACAAATTGCTATAAATGCAGATTCGGTACTTGAACTTGACAAAGCAACGATTGACTGTTTTTTCGATTTCCACCCTATCAGATTGCCAAACAATATCCACTTATTGATTTACGATCATCTAGATTATTTGCCCAGTCAGCGTCCTTAAATGTGGTTAACTCTTCTTTAGAGAAAGTAAAGTACAGTTTCATCTTGCTTGCTGACTTCAAGTATTTCAAAACTCTTAACAGATGATTAAAGTGTTCGTCAGTTGGACAACTCCGAAATCTTCCAAAGTAACCAACACTATAGTCGATTTCAAGCGGATAACCTGGTCCTAAGTGGTAATTACCAAAGATAACCAACTTCATTAAAGCGCTTTTGGTCCTTGTTGGTTATAATCATGTGACGTCATGAATTAGCCCTTCAACGTCATCGTTCGGACCGCAGATGACCGTACTTGAGAGCTGGGTTAAGATTCTGGCATTCTGGTTACAAGAAGTGAGGTTAAATAGGATTGATATTCGCGCGATTCCTAAAGGGCTATAACCAAGGGCAGGACTAGAGATAACCGCGGTTATTACTGGTTATCCGCTTGAAATCGATTTAAAACAGACTTGATGACACTGAAAAACATGGCGGTTGGAACTTTGGAAGTCAACAGTCGCTGAAGGCTATGTTGATGAATCGGTGGCACAGTGGCACACAGAACAGAAATTGCTAATAAAGTGTTCAGAACGTGTGGCAGTTCTGAAATAACACCCGATTTGCGACCAAGAACATCAACAGCAGTTGTGTCCATGTCGGAGAAACATTATTTCAACACGAGAAAAATCGTCTGTTCTACCGAATAGTTCAAGGAACATGTCATTCACGCAATGCACATTTAATAATTGTACTTTTGATTTAAAGGAAATATAACTTATGTTCAATAAAATATTCGAAAATCAAATATCTTTTTTTACCTATATTATGTACAAGCAGGCCGTCCCAGCTTCGCCCGGTGAGAAATTTGTTTCACGCGGCGGTTTCGTCTTCAACACTTCAACCTGCCATATCTTTTGATGTACTCGTTGTAATTGTATGATGTGAAAGGCAATTTCGTTCTAAATTAAATACTGGGGATAAATAACGTATTAGGTTGGATGAGGATCAATACCCAATTCATAAAAACACAATCCCAAATAGCGCATAATTTTAGAAAACCTATGATAACCATAAACAGTTAATAGCAAGTCAATCTTGAGAGATAGATATATGCTATCGCGGACTTTTTTATAGAACTATTTAAGAGGTACATTTCTGTCATAAATTGTATCCACGTAAGTCTTGCGGTTTTTGCAGCGCACGTGAAAATAGCTGATTATGGCTGATTTTTTTGTAATTATTGAAGTTATAGTAGGTATCCTTAATTTTTTTTGGGTGAAAAGTATAGCCTATGTCACTCAGGGATAATGTAGCTTTCTAAGGGTGAAAGAATTTCTGAAATCGGTCCAGTAGTTTTTGAGCCTATTCGTATCAAACAAACAAAAATACAAATCTTTCCTCTTTATAATATTAGTATAGATATATATCCGGGAAAAAAGTAATTTCGTTATATTTTGTTACCTGTCAACAGAGATAAAATGTCAAATTTTTTTCCCGTCACCGAATAGAGACAATAATCTGACTTGGATCATTTACTTTAAATATACAGGGTGTCCCAGAAGTCCCGCACTTCCTTGAGCGGATCAAAAGTGAAAAATATTCTAAGCCCAAATATCCATGTTTGAAATTTTTTGATAACGTAGTTCATTAGTTATTAATTAATGAAAGTGACCAATCAGGAGCGAGCTACAGAAGAATGAGTAAGCAGTGGGGACGCGAAAGTGAGACGCCAGTCTCGGTTTACTGCGTGAAAAGCCCGCAGCATCTCTGGCGTCTCACTCTCGCGTCCCCAACTGCTTATTCATTCTTCTGTAGCGCGCTCCTGATTGGTCACTTTCATTAATTAATTACTGATTAACTACTTCATCAAAAATTTTCAAACATGGAGATTTGGGCTTAGAATATTTTTCACTTTCGATCCCCTCAAGGAAGTGCGGGACTTCTGGGACACCCTGTATATTTAAACTCAATGGTAATAACAAATAAACTGACTAAATATTACTAAATACCTACACAATGAATCAGTGGGAAGTAAATAATATACACGAGCTCTCTTGGAGAGAAGAAATTAACTGTTGTACCAATTCTTATCGCCTGGAGAATTAAAGAAAAAAATGGATGTTTGATCGAATTGAAAATAAATACCACAAAGTGAACACTGAAGGAATGGTACTTACGGTTGTTCAGACTAAAAGTTACGTATCTGCTTCTTGTCTGGTTTCATGTACAGCTCCATTTCATAAGAATATATATATATATATGTGGTGTTGTGCAGGTTAAAAGTTCTTATCACAGAATTCACTTTGGCGAACTGAAGGCCGACGACGTGGAAAACTATTTTGTTAAGGGCTTCGAGCTAAGCCGTGTAAAAGCAATGCGACTGAAGGCAGGTTCTTGGAGAACTGAGCAGGTATATGCTTGTGAGATTTTCGAAACAGCCATAGAATCGCACAGAGCACAGAAGATCTCGGTCTTATTCTTAACCGAGTAAGCCCATCCTATATATATATATAAACTTTGTGGTATATAAAATAAAAAGTATGAATTCTGAACATTCTCCGCCGGGAAAATGCATCTATGCATTTTAAGAAAAAAGATGGAGAAAAGTGAAATATTGAGAGAAAGGAGAAATGATCGTGAAATGAGAAAAAAGTAACAAAAGTAAAAGTAAAAAGTTAAAGAAAATTTAGCTCCTAATTAAGTTTTCCGATCTGCATATGGCTGGCTTATTTCGAAAGGGGTGAGGAGGAGGAAGATATAAATCAACGCAGGGTGGCTCAAGGATTGGTTTGGAAGATAATTGTTCCAAATTACTAATGGAACGCCAATAAGTGTTTGATGAACGATCTGGGTTCTTCACTTGTTGGCGTTTTGACAGGTGACTCTGCCTCGAATTTATATTCCGAGGGTCCCGAGACCTCCAAAAAGTGGTGTTTGAAACAGGCGCAGATCTTCATCATTCGATGATTCGCTAAGAAAGGAGGCTGTTGACAAGACTGAATGGACCTGTTCAATAGGCGACCGAGGCGACGATGGCGAACTGGGAAGTGAGGTTTTCTTTGAACGGCTGACTTGGGTTCTCGAAAGAGGCATTTTGTCCACATGCAATAAAGTGTGGTATTCGCCGGACCCAGATTTCTTGCATTTGTATGCTGACTGGCAGGAGCGAACGCCGTGAGATGCACTCAAACAATTAAAACAAAGGTGCGATGCTCTACAGAAATCGTAGCGTTGATTTGGAGATTTCGCAGAGAACGCATTGCATCGGTAAATTGTATGTTTACCTTTGCAGTGGAGACAAGTGCGTGAAGATGAGGTATTCATAGAAAGCTTTCGACAGGAAAATTCATTTGGGTGAGGCCGGCAAGATTCTCGGAAAAAGTGTCTAAGAGTTTCCTCAAGCTCGCGGCGTTCTCGGATCTTAGAGATGTGTGACGTTTTGACTTGAGTAAGTCTGGTCACTTGGCAAATCAAGCTCGCGGCTAAACTCAGTGAAGATGGGAGTGAGTTATAAAAAAAATTGAAATTTATGAATGGGCGCCAGGTAGAGAATTTGCCTGTCCTACAATCCACAAAATTGCGTACTCCCCTACCAGAATAGCAATAAGACAACTGATACTCAATGTCAACCCCTTTATTTAAAATTAAACTAATTGAACAATATTAATGAAAAAGTAAAATTAGATTTGCAGTAGTTGATAGGTATATTCAGCGAAACAAAACTCCACAAAATTGCTGAATTCGATTAAGGTGGGCGTTCAATGTAGTGTGTTTTTATTTCGAGTTGATTTCGAAAACGGTTTCACTTTGAGAACTGAAATTTTGTGGGTGAACTCAGAAAGGATTAGGGTTCTTGTTGAAATAATTTTAATCGATTTAATTCCGACAGTTAATTTTTTTTCTTTCAAAAATAGAAGGAAATGAGCCTACCCATGCTTCTGTTTTATTTCAACAGAAAGACCCATGAAACTAGTTCAACTTCCGATTAAAAGTGAATCTACTGATAATTTCGTTCAGAAGATCAACTTGAAATACGGAATTGGCAGAAAATGGCCAAATTCAAATTTTGGCGGTAAAAAATTCCTGCTTTACCCACAAATTGACTTATTTCATAGTTCGTCGATTTTCGGATAGAGAGCGCCATTGTACATTTCATTCATGATTAGAGAGATATTCATAGAACTTATAGTGATAATGTAATTTCTATGGAGATCTATACTAATATTATAAAGAGGAAAGATTTGTATTTTTGTTTGTTTGATACGAATAGGCTCAAAAACTACTGGACCGATTTCAAAAATTCTTTCACCCTTAGAAAGCTACATTATCCCTGAGTGACATAGGCTATACTTTTGACCCTAAAAAATTAAGGATACCTACTATAACTTCAATAATTACAAAAAAATCAGCCAAATCAGCTATTTTCACGTGCGCTGCAAAAACCGTAAGACTTACGTGGATACAATGTATGACGGAAATGTACCTCTTGAATAGTTCTACAAAAAAGTGCGCGATAGCATGTATCTATCTCTCAAGATTGACTTGCTATTACCTGTTTATGGTAATCAGATGTTTTCCAAAATTATGCACTATTTGGGAGTGTGTTTTTATGAATCGGGTATTGATCCTAATCCAACCTAATACGTTATTTATCCCCAGTATTTAATTTAGAACAAAATTGCCCTTCACATCATACAATTACAACGAGTACATCAAAAGATATGGCAGGTTGAAGTTTTGAAGATGAAACCGCCGCGTGGAACAAATTTCTACTCGGGCGAAGCTGGGACGGCCTGCTTGTATTTCATAAAATGCACGGTGGCGCCTCTATCGGAGGAGATTTCCTCTTTAAACGCCGACCTTAAATCTCACTGAATCAAGTTATAAATTTGAAAGGGAATTCAAGTACCTTGGTTGTAATAACTGGCCAGTTAGTATCCACCTCAGTTCACAAATGTTTACACTTACGCCTATAGTAATTATGAACAGTATCGAAAAATCGCAATCCAGTATCAAATGAAACTGGTACAAAGGTAAAAATGTAAATTGGGCAATCTGCCACTATAATAAACTCAATTATGAGTCTGATAAAAGTTAGACATAAATGAAAGGAGCCAGCGGTGATTGAAAGGTCTCCCCTGCTATCAGTTATTCACTTTGTGCAATAATATATTATAAACCTAAAGCCAGTGCAAAGCACCGGTTACCTCAACCACTGAATGGCCTGAAGTAGAGACGTCGATAGTACTTGTAACGTGGATGCTAAGCACTCATATGCCAGGCACTTGGATGCCTGATACTTGGATGGGTGGTACGTGGATGCCAGATACTTGGATAGCCGATACTAGGATGCCAGATACTTGAATGGCAGTCACTTGGATACCTGGATACCCGACACTTGGATGCCTGGATGCCCGACATTTGGACCCTCCAAAGATGTTGTTCGAGGGGAAAAACGATCTCCTTTCTGAATTCTATACCTCCAACAATTTTCCAACAACAAATATTCGTATACAACTCCTCTATAAAGATTCCGGGTCTCATGGAAGACTATAATAATCCGTTCTAACAAACGTACCCTTGGATTAAAACCAATATTCTCTATATTATCCAGGGAATTAACCAAATTGAATTTATAATCGCCTACAACGAGGATGATTCCAGATAAAACTTCCAGACAAATAATTTTCATTCAATTCAGCTCAAATCTTCCACAATTTTTCGAAAATTCTCCAAAAAGAGGTTACTTCCCTTTCACAGAGCAGCCAATTGTCAAACAATCCCTTCTTACTTCTATGACCGCACACAATACCACAGCCATCTCCACCACAAGCCATGAACCAGAATCAACCGGCAACGCCGCAAAAGGTGTAAACTATCCCACAACAGCGAAAATGCTGAATTTAATTCAGGGAGCAAAGTAATCACGTTACATATGGCGCATTTTCCAACTCGTTCCACATGGCTTGAGCGTGTAATCTCTTATTGTGATACCTGCGCTTTAACTGATCATATGCGATCTGATAGTTATCGCTGCATAACCTTAGCGTTGTGACTAGAGTCAAAGGTGGCCCAGAAAGGGAGGATATCAGGTAATTGAATTTTTCTATAGCTGATAATGAGCTATTGGTATGTACTAATGCGTCGAATAAATCTATGTAAGAAGGAAACGATTTGTAATCACCGTTGAACTTCGTTAATTCAAGAGTTGAAAGCATGATATGTGAATGCTGATTGGTAATTGAATGGTCTGCAATTTCGGCTTTAGTTTCTGATTCTGAGATATCGGCGTGGACACTTTTGATAAAATAATAGGATTCTAAGAAATCCTCACGAATTTTGAATTCGTCCTCCAAATTTCCGTCTGACTCGGATGTCGGACAGATATCAGCCAAGCCTCGGAAAACAGTCGCTGCCTGGGGATCGTCAGGGCGCGTCTGGAGTTGGTGCTGGACGTGACAGCATGCGGGACACCAACGGCAGGATGCTGAGAAGGCAGGCGCCTGCCATACAAGAAGTTATGCCTTTAGACGAGGAAGACATCGACGAGGAGAGAGTTCAGGTTGTCGGTCGCATAGGGATTCAACGCTCGAGAGAGCAGCCCGCAGTCGGAACCGGCAGCCGAAACAGGACGGCACAAAGAGGACGCCCGAGCAGTATAGCCTGCTGACTGCGCTATACAGAAGATCAAGACCTGAAAGACGAGGGTACATGAATAGGCTGCATGGTCTGTGGTGCGAAAATTATCCAGACCTTGACTTCATGACGCAGCAAAACCTCAGAGATCAGATCAGTCATCTCAAAAGAAGAGGAATCTTATGGCGGTCTCAAGAGCAAGAAAGGATGGAACAACTAGCTGAGGAGCAGGTGACAGATGCTTCGAGCCAACATCAGCAATTGACGATTGACACAGCTGAAGAACAAGCTGTAGCCCTGGTGATAAATATTGCGAGCCGAACCGGGACTGGTACACGCTCCAACAGGCCAATAACAGAACATGTGAGAGATGTTCCCGAAATAGAACACGGTGAAGAGCAGGTGACAGATGCTCCAAACCAAGAACATCAAGCAATAGCCCTGGGAGCTAGGCCAAGAACGGAACAAGTGAGAGATGTTCCAGAAATAGAACACGGTCAAGAGCAGGTGACAGATGCTCCAAACCAACAACACCAAGCAATGGTCCTGGGGGAAGGCCAAGAGTGGAACAAGTGAAAGATGTTCCAGAAATAGAACACGGTGAAGAGCAGGTGACAGGTGCTCCAAACCAACAACACCAAGCAATAGACCTTTCCAGAATTACCTGTGCAGGCTACAGTTGCGCGCGTCACTTGTGAGCTAAGAATGAATATCATTGGTCGTCAAAATTTCCCTCTTTAAATCGTTGACATTTGACAATTGATATTATTATTTTACGCAGTCGATGTTTTGGATGTGGATGTTATTTGTTGTATTGTTTATCGAAAATCAAAATTTTAGTATGCCTCAACAATGTTGTGTTACTAAGTTACTGTCACGGTACGATAAAACCAGTAGGATCTCATTTCATTGCTTCCCTCTCTCTCTTTCTTTTCTCTCTCGCACTAAGGTTTGCGCATCTTTTAATGCTGCCCACAAGTTGCGCATGAAATATACCTGTTTCTCTCTTTTCATTCTGGTTTAGTTCACATCTTTCATCTTTGTTCTACGTATTCTGGAAAGGTCTATAGCCCTGAGGGCAAGGCCAAGAGCGGAACAAGTGAGAGATGTTCCGAAGTCAATCGTCAATACAAAGGAAGCATATGAGGCTCCCGTTAGAAACCCACTGGTCAAGGCCACCGGAATAAAAACAAGTCTTCAGGCTGAAGATCTAGCCGTAGTGGATAAAATAATTCAAGATCATCTTAACGAGACCTGTTCACTAGAAGATGTGGTGGCTGCAGTGAGAGCGGCCGCTTCACTTCTATGTCCACCGAAAAGTTCAGCTACGAAGAAGGATAAGACTCAGATTAAGACTCAGTCGGCTTGACATCGAAATAAAATCAATGAGGCAACAGGCATCTTGGTACCAATGTATCATAGATGTTCTGAGAGGCAAAATTGGATCAAGCAAGAAAATGAAGGATATGATCGAGGAGTTTCGTTCCATACATCATGCAGTAGATTTGCCCACAGTCCATCTACTGAAGCAGAAAGCTGTAGATAAAATAAGATCACTTGCTGCAGCGCGAAAGAAACTGATAAAAAGGCAAAAATGGATTGAAGATAACAACACCTTCACCGCAGACCATCGAAATTATTTCAGTCCCAACAACAAAAGGCACAAAACCCACCATCACCTCAAGAGGTCGAAAAATTTTGAAAAAGCCCGTATGAACAACAAGCAGAAACCAGGGATACTCCAGCACTACTCAGATTCTAGCAGATGTGTGATCAAAACCAACAGCAGAACGATGAACTTTCTGAAATATCAACCGAAGATATTAAAAAAGCCCTTAAGAACAAGCGTGATTTTACAGCACCTGGACTGGACGGTATTCAAAACTACTGGTGGAAGAGTTTTCCAGCTACACATCACCTGGCAAGATTATTCAGCGAGATGCTGACTCGCCATGAGCCCATTCCGTCATGGTTAGTGGAGGGTAGAACAGTGCTGATACCAAAATCAGGTGATTTAGGGCAACCCAAGAACTATCGCCCAATCACTTGCCTCAATACACTGTATAAGATCCTCACAAGTGTAATTCAAGATCAAATACTGAGGGTTATTGGACCAGTATGGAACAGTATCTACGAACAGAGGGGAGCAAAGAAAGGAGTGCAAGGATGCAAGGACAACTTGCTCATAGACAAGAGCGTATGTCTAGACGCCAGACACTACAAGCGCGACCTACAAACATCATGGTTAGACTACGCGAAAGCATATGACACCTCGCCGCACGAACTGATAATACGGTTATTAAAAATGCTGAAGGTCCACCCCAACATCGTCCACGCGATAGAAAACATCATAGCGCTGTGGAAAACGAAGTTTGCCATCCGAGCAGAGGATCGAACCGTTTATACAGGATGGGTGAGATACAGGAGAGGAGTTTTCCAGGGAGATTCGCTAAGCCCGTTATTATTCTGCATAACTCTTATACCACTAACAATTGAGTTAAGGGAGAGCAAGATAGGATACCAGCCGGACCACCAGGCAGAAGGAACCACCTGATCTCGCATCTCTTGTACGTGGACGACTTGAAGCTCTACGCTCCCTCCGAGTCCGCACTGCGGCAACTACTGAATATCGTTTCAGACTACACTTCAGCAATGGGAATGTCATTCGGTTTGGACAAGTGCGCTGTTTTTCATCTGCGCAGGGGAAAAGCTGAAGACGCAGGAGAAGATATTCGACTGGAAGATGGAATGACTTTTCGACACCTCGAAGACGGAGAAACTTACAAGTTTCTTGGAATGAAACAGAGGGGTGTACTGGAGACAACCCAGATGAAAGAATGCCTTAACCGCCAGCTACAAAAAGAAGCTGAGAGACATATGGATATCGCAGCTGTCGGGAAAGAACAAAGTATCTGCTACAAATATGCTAGCCATCCCGATTCTCACCTACTCTTTCGGGGTGGTGAACTGGACGGTAAACGAACTCCTCGATCTTGATAGGTCAACAAGGAAAACGATGAACATGAATCGTAGCCTACATCCCAACAGTTCAATACAGAGGATATACCTTCCTCGAAGCCAGGGGGGTAGAGGATTGCAATGTTTGGAATATCAACACTATCAACAAACATTGGAAATGGCACTAAGGATTCTAAGAAGTGAAGATCCGCTTCTGAAATTTGTCGCTCAGCATGAAATTGCGAAACATGGAGACTTCCTATTCTGAGCTGCACAAAGGGCCATGGAGAAGCTCAGCATAACCGGCGTATCAATCAATCCTGAGCTCGCTGGAACACCGATCACTCAAGCGGACCAAAGAAGCCTAGCAAGACTGATCCGAAAGTCTCAGTCAGATACATTACTCGAACATCATTTGAGTAAGACCTTGCACTCCATATATTTCAGGAGTTTAAAAGACCAGGACCTGTCTGAAGAATTGTCTTCCGCCTTTCTAAAGTCAGCTAGCCTTAAGTCAGAGACAGAAGGATTTGTGATGGCGTGTCAAGATGGAGTACTGAATACGAGATGGTATAAAAAGAACATCATGAAAATGGACACCCCAACAACTTGCAGGGCTTGCCATGGGCAACAGGAAACGATTATGCACATCCTTTCCGCCTGCAGAGTCCATGCTCCATCAGGGTATGTAGAGAGACACAACGCGGCACTCCGAATCCTATACTTCCATCTGAGAGCCGCGTATGAGATAGACAAAGAACCGGTCCTACCATATGTGCCTCTGGAGATTGAAGCGGTGGTTCAGAACGAAAGAGCTCGCATATCCCATACAGCACACGACATCCATTGGACGTCCATTTTACGTCCATATCAAGTCAAAACGTCCATGGACGTTGTAGTCCATTGTAGTTACAATTGTTGACGTCCATTGGTTGTTACGAACGTACGTCCATCGTACATACATATAATGTCCAAAAATATATATGAATTTCCTGTTTGAATCTCATCTATTTTCTCTGTTCCAAATGAAAATCAATAGTATTTCCAAACACAATCTTCAAATAAAATTTGATGAATGGTGCATTTTGTTCGTCCAGTTAATGTACATTTCTGGACGTCCCTTGTACAACCAACAGTGAACATTCATTGTACGTCCAATTGAGATACATTATTAATGGTGCATATTTTGTTGGTCCAGTTAATGTACATTTCTGGACTTCCATTGTACATCCAAAAGTGAACATTCATTGTACGTCCAATTCAGATACATTATATTAATGTTGCATATTTTGTTGGTCCAGTTAATGTACATTTCTGGACGTCCATTGTATATCCAACAGTGAGCATTCATTGTACGTCCAATTCGGATAAATTATTAATGGTGCATTTTGTTCCAGTTAATGTACATTTCTTGACGTCCATTGTACATACAACAGTGAACATTCATTGTAAGTCCAATGTCCAATTCAGATACATTATAGACAATTCGCAGATGAGCGCCCTATTGGCCATGTTTCAGAACAAGACGAAAGTTAATTCCAGAAGAAATTATTCCAAAAAGAAAATAATTCAGTAAAACTAAGATAAATCAGATCTCAGTTTTACTGATTAATTTCCTTTTGGAATAATTCCTTCTAGAATAAACTTTCGTTGGATAATTATTATTTTCGGACATGCCGATAAGTATATGAACGATTCTCACGCTCCCGGCTTGCTTGTTTCATATGTGAAAACTCACATTCTTGCTTGCTGAGGAGAAATATAGTGACTATATTACCATATAGTCCTGTAAGGAGAAAATGTGAGATATGCCATCTATCTTCGTCCACGTAACTTCGAGAGCGAATTGTTTGTCTAATTCTTAACTAGATGTCGCCATGTGGTAGTCTTTCCCCAAAACGATCTTCCCTTTTCTTTTAAGGGGACCTTCGTTCCGCTCCGATGATATAATTAACTCCGAAGATCCGTACAAGATCTAGAATTGATGAGGATGGAACCTTCGCTAGGTGCCTGGAATCTGGATGATGAAGTGTGGCAAGTGGCAAGCTGACAAGATTGAGTCAGATCCCATTGTTATGTTATAGGTATATCTAGTAACGCCGTATCTGAATCTGATGAATTTCAGTGTTACTAATTAAATTTCATGGATTTGAATCACGTTGAAGATTTGTTTCTATTATTAATAATAAAGCATTCCTTATCTTGTGGTGGATGATATTAACAGTTTTTGAAAGTGAAGCATAGACCGATATTTGCAGGTTACGCACTTGAATTGTACGTCCATTGGATAAATAATGTACCAATTCTAGACATCCAATGGATGTCTCGAACATCCATAATAAACGTCCATTGATCATCCAATGTACGTACATGTGCATCCAATGTACGTACAATGGATGTCCAAGATAGGCACAATGTACATCCATTGGACGTTATCTGGGCTTGAATTGTACGTCCAAAGTGGTGTCCTGGACGTCCCATGAACGTCCATTGGATGTACTATGTACCAATTCTGGACATCCGATGGATGTCTCGAACATCCATAATAAATATCATAATTGGACTAGTAATATATATATATATCCATAATAAACATCCATTGTTCGTCCATTGTACGTACATGTGCTGTGTGGAATGCTGGAACTATCCTGTCTCAACAACACGGCAGATCAATGCTGTTAAGCCAGACATACTTCTGCTTGACAAGGAGTTGAAGGAGTTATTTGTCGTGGAATTCTCCTCCCCGGCTGAAAATAATGTTGTGATGAAGGAAGAACAGAAGAGGCAAAAATACAAAGACCTTATGTTCGAGCTTGGAACTTTATACCCAGGTCATAAAATTAGGATGGACGATGGTCGTACTTATCATAGGATGTCTCGGGGGAATGAGAGCTAACTACGTGGATGAACTGAAGATTATCCCGGTCTGCAGATCACTGGCCGAGGTATTGGCGCATAGAATGCAGAAAGCAGTTTTGCTCGGGTCACTCCATATCATCAGGTCCCATGAACTCTAGAAGCCACTGGCAGCTCATCTCTTTTGTTAAGGGACGCTGCGAGGGCAGGATGAAGAACTCCTTCATTGAAGTGTGAGGGGTTTTTAGTGAGTAACCACACAAGATCCTGGATTCTCACTCTACCGAAAGTGCGGACCCTCTCGGTGCCCATAAAGGGTTTTCCCCTCACACGGACGTTAAAAAAAATAATAGTTTTTATTTCGCCAATTACCTACATCACAGAAAAATAACACAGTCAGTAATGCAAATAAATACGAATTCGTCCACCTTCCAAAAAATTACAAAATATAATTCATACAAAATAAAATAAAATACATGGCTCTATACCCTGCAGTAATCCATAAATTCCTCCATGCTGTAAGGTTCACACCCCAAGATAAACCTATAGACACCCCTCTTGAAACTGCCAAGATCATTAAAGTTTCGTAGACGTCCCGGTAGCGCATTAAAAATTCTCATGGCCGAGTAATGAGGACCTCTCTCCCAGCGGACAGTGCGGTGACAAGGGAGTATGAATGGATGAGTTCTTCGCGTGTTATTGAAATTTCTAAACGATTCAAAGTACGTGGCATGTTTGTGCAAGAACATCAAAAGTTGGTAGATGTACAATCCATATACATATAGTTAATATACCATTATCTCTGAAAAAACCCCTGCATGAGTACCTATAAGGCAGCCTCAATATCGTTCTCAAAGCCCACTTCTGAGCCACAAATATATCAGAGGTATGTGTATGTGAGGAGCCACCCCAAAAAATCACCCCATACGCTAATAGACTTTGGAAGTTCGCAAAATATACAGACTTAAGGACATTAATCTCGACTTGGTCTTTGATAGCCGCTAATGTAAAAATAACCAGATGCAGTTTTTTTCTCAGACAGGCAGTGTGTTTCCACCATTTCAGGCCGGCATCAAGATGCAAACCCAGAAATTCCGCAGTATCAGATATATTTAGGACCCTAGCATCATAAGTAAAACAGTCGGGAATATTTGTTTTCCTTTTCTCACCACCAAACACCATACATTCAGTTTTCTCCATATTGAGTACCAGTTGATTCTCATCACACCAATCACCAACCTCACTCAGCACACCCCGGGCCCCATCAATACAATCAGAAAAGGTCCGCGATGAGATGAGAAAGTTAGTGTCATCCGCATATACAATAGGTCTGCAGGAAGTGCCAAACCTACGGTTACATAATGTGTTCACATAAATTAGGAAAAGAAGAGGACCCATGATACTTCCCTGCGGTACCCCCTTCAGCAGAGTTTGTTGTTCCGAAAAATATATGTTATCGTTCATTTTTAGGCATACCATCTGCTTTCGATTATCAAGATAGCTCGCAATTAAACGTAGTTGATTGTCCCTAATGCCACTGCTCTCAAGATTCCTCAAGAGCATTTCATGCACGACTAAGTCAAATGCCCTCGACAAGTCCAGAAACAGAGCCAAAGGTATCTCCCCCTTCTCGAGGTTTTCAATAATCATATTTGTAAGCTCAAAAATGGCAGTCTCTGTGCCTTTCCCCGCAATGAATCCATGCTGCTCCTTAGCAAGTACTTTATATTTTCTAAAATATCGTGATATTATACTGGAGAAAATTTTTTTATTCGTTTTGAGTATGTAAATTGATTTGATACAAACTATCTTGTAAAAACATGTTTATTTAATGTAAAAATGTATCTATTAATATTTTATTTTGCACATAACAATTTGTGACTAATGTAAACTTAGAAATTTCACTGAGCACTTTCAGCATTCAAGCATCCCAGTCAAGTTTCACAGTTGTGACTAAATCTCTAGTCATGCGAGGATTTCGTCCCTGGAAGCATTATTTGATCCAGTGAACTGATACCTTTCCACAACATGTCAGTGATTTGACGATATACCTATCCTCCAAATTTTCAGTGCCAAATACCTCTGACCTCATTTATTAAATTAAGTTATTGATATTCAACAGATGATGGTTAATTTTTAAGTTTACGAATTATGAGTTGTACCTTTAGAACGGATGAATAAAGATTATTAAATCAATAAATCGTCTATTTGAAATTTGCCTTTGAAAATAAATCAATCCATTCCCAAGTGTAAAACTCTCGTTCACATATAGGTTACCTAAATATTAATAATGAGGATTTAACGTTTAATTATTTTTCAACGTAAGATCCTCATTATTTATATTTAATCTTGTGTTCGAGTCTCAAATCAAAGAAAATAATTCACTTCAGTAATTTCAAATATTCCCGCCACATTTTTCATTCCCTCACACAAGAAAGATGGCGGCCACCAGCTATTCAAATGTCATTCGTGTTGTTTTGAACCGAGCTTGCACTTCTCTTATATATATGTTCTGTGCATTTGAGTATCCGTGGACCATACCCATGTTCCGTGGTTTCTACTCTTTGACGGAAAGAGAAAGTTGTTTTTGGAGTTAAAATTTATTTTATGTTCTGTCAGTTCTGTGATTAAAATAGAAAATAAATAAAAAGTATTTCAAATTTGAGGATTCGAATTTCTATACAAGAAATAGGAAATTTGTATGGGTCATTTTGCGAGAATGTGATCATTTCGCCCATATACACACATTATAGTTTCACTATTTCACGGTCAGTATTTCGAAGATTAATATAAGAAAAACAGTTCTCTCCGTCAAGTGGACATTGAAGACTTCCAAAATTACAGTGAAAGTGAAAACCATATGTTTTGTTTTCAAAGTTTATCATAATATACGTGCAATGTGAATAAACATTTTAATATTTTCATTCAGTTTTGAAATTCGTTTTGAAATATAGTAGGTAACTTAATTCACAAACGGAATTTCAAAAGGCAGGTTTTTAGTAGTTTAGATTTTTTCAATTTTACCGTTTCAGTTGAACAAATACCATGGAAAAAATTCCTGAACAGAGAGAATCTCTTAGCAGTTTCTTGGATAAATCTCCTAAACATCATGCTGATTTTGATAAAATATTGAGACGTGATGTGATCATATCACCTACAGAGGAACAATTCGATTTGCTACTGAAAAAAATTAAACAGCAACTTGGCGAAGGACGGGGAGAAATTATTGTAGAAGTAAATCATATGGGAAGTTATTGTGTATATTTTCTCAATAACTTTTTCCTAGATTGGCGGCTCAGATGAGTATGGTGACAGTGGATTGTTACTAGATGAACTGGATGCTGCTACTGCAACACTCCAGTCCTTAGCAACAACAATTGAGTGCAGTCTCATAAAATTGAGGGAGAGGAAAGACCCAAGGGGTATAGTGGTTCAATATCTGATCAGGAAAATTTTGGACCCCACTGGTAAATAACTTTAACATAAAACAAGTTTTCTGTTTATTGTGACACAGCCTAGGCCAATGAAGGCCATTGAACAGCATACAGCGGATAAGATTTGATATCTGTCTCTTAACTTATTCTCGTTTAATCTCTAATCCACACTGAAAAAGTTTTAAGTGGTTATCACTGAAATACTTTGCAAGGTAGGGAAAATCTTTGTTTCAAAGTTGAAGGGTGTTGAAATTTTCAACAAAGATAGTTTATTCCCTAGTCAACCTCTGGTGATATCCAAACCACAAGATAATTCCACCATTGTCAACTTCAAAACAATTCTGACAGGTTGCTGGTTTGCAGTAAATATGAGGAATTTTTTATCTTAAGCAATTCATGAATGAACGAGTGAATTTTTACGCTTTTTAATATCAAATAATACTTCCAGAAGCAACACTGATGAAGAAAATTTTACTCAATCATATGATCACATCTTTTAGTATTGGGATCTCGCAGAGATTGTAGAGGAAGTATTGGAGAAGGAATATTAAAACTAGGGATAGAACGATACCGATATTGATATCGGTATATCGGCATATCGGCAATTGTTGCCGATATATCGTATCGTATCGTATCGGCAAGGAATATCGGCAATTTTTTTTTGTCTCTTCAGTGCATAAATGAAATGCATTATCAAACAAAATGAGAGTTTTCATTCTAAGGGAAATATTTTTCATTAAAAAAGCAAAACAAAACCTATAGCATCAAAATTAACAACAATATTAACAAACATAGGTACGTTATATGGCAGTTAAAAAATACAGTACATGAATAACATAATAATAATAACAATACTTAATAACTGAAATTTAATTTTTTTATGTTGTGGTGTAAAAATATCAACATTTCAGCCCTTTCTTCATTCAGTCTTTTTCTTTTTGGCTCGCAAATATTGCCTAATTCACTGAAGAGTCTTTCACTGGCAGCAGGTGCTGATAGGTACACTGAAGTAATGTATGAATAGGTGGCGTTATGTTTGCCGATACGATATATCGGTATATCGGCATATCGGCACGTAAATATCGGTATCGGCCGATATATCGTATCGGCAAAAAAAAGTGATATCGTTCTATCCCTAATTAAAACACTGCAACCTGTAACTTAGTTATCCTTTTATATGATAAAACTTCAAATATTCATCGGTTTTACATTTAACATGAACTGAATGATGCTTATTAGTGTCTACGAAGGAATATTCACTTAAGTTTCTTATCTTCGCTTTTATCAAGTCTTGATGACTGTTGACCAAATATCCCTTCGTTTCCTGGTAAGCAGTGGCGGCTTGTCCTATGAGGCAGGTGAGGCAGTGCCTCACCAATAAATGACGAAAATTACACATATAAATATCATATTAATTATTTATTTAATCAATTAAATTTTTTTTCACTATCTTCTTTCATACGAATTTATATCGTAATTTCCCTTCATTATATAGCAATAGAATGCGTCTCCGTATCTCACGATTTCTCGGTATCCAACTCCTAGTAAACGGCAGAGGCTGGTCTCACACTGCCTTTCTAACGCGTCATAGGGAACGGACGGCAGGCGAGAAAACCGTACGCCTAAATACGCCAAATATTACGTTGAGTCTGAGGCCAGCCTCTGATATTCTGTCGCGAAGGGCAAACTGTAATTAGTCTGCACTATTGAGATTACTCGGGAACTCGGGTCAGTTTTCAAATTGGGTTCGTTGTTGGGTTGGTTGTAAAAATAGTTTTAACTTTTTTTCGTCTAGATTTAGCTTTGTCTCAGTGTTCATATGATATCTTTCGGAAAGTCTTTCAATTTTATTACTGAATTCAATTACCGTCGGAGATCCGAAGGCGAAATGTATTTAACGCGACTGATGGGACATCACAAATTCCCCAGTTAAATGTAAACGCTTGAAATACTTGTGATTTTTTTTATTTTTCAGCGTTTCAGTTTTTGGCGTAATTCTTATGAGGGTAAATCATATTTAGTTCGAGAAGTAAAGCGATCTATTCCAGATTTGAGTGAATGTCTTGAGAATATTACGCAACTGACGAAGAAGAGAGTTCACTAGAATTAGTCATTTATGGGTATATGTATATACAGAGTGTCCCATTAGTTCAATGAAGTAGATAATCTCATTACTTACGTCAGCTACGGAATTCAAAGTATTTTCGATTGGCTCCTTTGAATTATTGCTACGTTTAGATTTGATGGTGCATCCTCAAAGCTCAATTCCATAGGTCCATTTGGGTTATATGATGGTATTGTATACCAGGAGTCTAGTTCTTTAACGTTGAGTTCTATTGGTTTTCCCTTTTTTATCACATGTACTTTCCAGGTGAGCCTTTTGTCATTTCAGTAATTCATTGAAAATTTTTGAATTTCTTTCGTAATGAATAGAATTCTTGGTTCTGTTGCTAATATACCATCTTGTGTTTACAATCAATCGTAGTGTTTTAGATTGTAAGCTTTGTATGATGTCTATTCTGGTGAATTTTGCACAACCCCAGAGTTCTATGCCATAATGTCCAGACAAGTTTAAGTTTAGCTCTGTTAGTTGCAAAGGAGGAATATTACAAGAAAAAGACGGAAGTTATGGAAAATGAAGCACGAGGAACATTATATCAAATTACATTTATTGAAGCTGCAAGTTTTAGAGATGCAAACAAAACTCAATGTTGAACTTCGAATTGTGGTGCATAATGAATAGTTATAATTATATATTTTTTAATGGGTGCTTGAGGGTTTAATGAAAAATATATCAATATATCTGGGAATTAACCTAGGAAATAAATGAGATAAGGAAATATGTAATGAATTCAGAGAATTGGGATATTTAAAATATTTTCAGGGTTGAATGTATGTACAGGGTGCGCCAGCAAGGCGTACGGCTAAAATCTATACCGTGTGGAAAAAAAACTTAAATGGCAAAAATCAACAAACTAAAAATAATTTTACATATACAGGGTGCGTCAAAAAAAAGTTATGGAAAAATAGGTAGTTTTTTCAAATGGAACAGCATCTATTTCATGGCCTTATTCTTCAGAGGACAAGAGTTTTCACTTATACCTCATTCTTCAAATTTCATCACGGCGTTGCCTCATAATTCGAATTTTTAGTGTTTTAAGGGGTCGATCAAAATTCTCGTAGTAACCGCTGTGTTCAATCTAGATTAACGAATTTTTTACAGTAGTTAGCTTATGGTATCAGCTTCATCATTCGGTAAACGTCTGAAGTTTTTTGTGTCTGATATAAAGGACCCCGCACTTTTTCTATGGCAAATGGCGTTCCGTAAAATGTTCTAAAATTTTGGTATAATGTAGTACTCGACCTACTGATCAAAAGTGTCCATGGCCCCAACTCAATCCTATGACTAGTTTTTGAGATACAGGGCGTTGAAGTTGAGAATTACCCACTTTTACTACGCCCGTATCTCGGAACAGAATCGAATGAACTTCAATTTTTCTCAAGAAACATTTCATGACATCCCCAGAGAGCAACCATATAGAGGAATATGACCGAGAATCATTACGACTACAGGGTTATCCATAATTGAATGCATGCCCAATTTTGGAAGTATAAAATATGTCAGTTTCAGAGCGAGAACGTTCACAAAATGAACTATTACACTAGATATGTTGTTGTTACATCGAAAAAGTCTGAAATACCCAGAATTTATACTGGGTGATGCATTATTATAGAAACTATTCTCAAGGAAGGTTAAGTGGACACCCTGTATATATGGGTTGATTCAAGGTGTTTGTTTAATTGTTTTAGAACATATCATAATGGACTTCAAAGAATACAGGGTGATTCAGTCATGAAATTAACTTTTAACCTCACGAAAATACCCGAAAACCACTTTTTTTTTTCATCACCCTCTATTTCAATATTAACTCCGATGAGGTGGGAGTTTTTTTTTCACCATTTTACTTGAAATGAAAACATCAATACGGCTGAGAGTTTTCATCCACTTCCTATGACCAGATTTTTTTTATGCTGGAATAAAAATAGAATAATTGATATTTTAATCGACCACGACAACATGTAAAAATAATTGTGAATGTTTGTTTTAATTTTAATGTATTGACTGTAATTCTCACAACTCCTGATTAAGTCATAAATAAATGACGAAATATTGAGTAACTGAGAAAAACTTGTTTTTATTCAAACAGACCGCAACACCTGAAAATTTCCACATATTAAAAATAGAATAACATAAATAAATAATTTTCATATTACATAAAAAAAATCTGTTCATAGGAAGTGGATAAAAACTCTCAGCCGTATTGACGTTTTTATATCAAGTGAAAGAAAGCTCCTACCTCATCGGAGCTAATCTTGAAATAGAGGGTGATGAAAAAAAGGTGGTTTTTGGGTATTTTCGTGAGGTTAAAAGTTAATTTTATGACTGAATCACCCTGTATTCCTTGAAGTCCATGATGATATGTTCTAAAAAACTTAAACAAACACCTTGAAACAACCCATAAATACAGGGTGTCCACTTAACCTTCCTTGCGAATAGTTTCTATAATAATGGATCACCCAGTATAAATTCTGGGTATGACAGACTTTTTCGATGTTCATTTTGTGAACGTTCTCGCTCTGAAACTGACATATTTCATACTTTCGAAATCGGGCATGCATTCAATTATGGATAACCCTGTAGTCGTAACGATCCTCGGTCATATTCTTCTTCATGGTTGCTCTCTGGGGATGTCATGAAATGTTTCTTGAGAAAAATTGAAGTTCATTCGATTCTGTTCCGAGATACGGGCGTAGTAAAAGTGGGTAATTCCCAACTTCAACGCCCTGTATCTCAAAAACTAGTCATAGGATTGAGTTGGGGCCATGAACACTTTTGATCAGTAGGTCGAGTACTACATAATACCAAAATTTTAGAACATTTGACGGAACGCCATTTGCCATAGAAAAAGTGCGGGGTCCTTGATCAATTCACCCGAATTAAATATGCGATAAATAGATTTCTTCAAATGGAACATCCTATATTTTTCTCTTTCATGAAAGGACCCCGCACAAATTGAATGGGAAATGGATCCCAGTCGAATTGGCTGAAATTTGGATATGTTGCAGTTTATGTCTTTCTGATCAATAGTCTCCATGGGACCGAGACCTAAAAATGGACAGTTTTTTCGGTATCGCAGGTCGAAAGTTGCAACTATTGCACACAATCAAAAATGAATTCCCATCTATTACTTTGGGCGACGTCATGCATACGTGTGCATGTGCTTTTGTGTGTATGTATGTGTGTTACTGTGGTGGTAGAGAGTGGTGTTGGTGGAGGGGGGAGTGATTGTGGTGGGGGAGGAGTTATGTATATTGCACCACACCACATCTCTCAAAAGTAGTTGAACTATTTCGAGTCTTCTTCTTCTTCCTCTTATAATAGGAACATTTCCTGTTATTTTGACATCGGCCTCCTAGGTTTGGTCTCCATTTGATGTGGAGATCCAACTGTCCCGCCATCTTTTAGGTGGTCTTCCCAGCGGTCTTCGCCTGTTTGGTATTTCCCTCGCTACTATTTTGGCGATGCGTGAATCATCCATGCGATCCACGTGATCGCGCCAATGTCTGCGCCCTACTCGACTGAATTTCACGATGTCCGATATTCCACATCTATCCCTGATCTCCGAACTCCTTATCTGATCTCTCAGGGTAACACCACATATTGTGCGTAGGATTCTCATCTCAGTGGTCCTTAGAATCTGCTTAGTCCTCGATGTTTCGCTTCGGGTTTCTGCTGCATACGTCATCGTTGGCCTAACGCATGTCTTGTACACCTTTACCTTTGCCTCTCTTGACATGTATTTATTCCTCCATACCACATCCCGTAATCGCCCAGACACCGTTGCCGCTTTAGTCGTCTGTGAACGTACCTCTTCCGCCATGTCCCTATTACTGGTTAGCTCTATCCCCAAGTATCTGAAACTGCTCACCTGTTCAATGATTTTATCATCTACCACAAGCTTACATCGGATTGGATTCTTTGCTATGACCATTGATTTTATTTTGTCTGTCGAGATCTTCATATTGAAACTTTTTGCGGCCCTGTTCAGATGAAACAGTTGCCTCTGCAAATCATCCTCCGATTCCGCTGCCAGCACTACGTCATCTGCGAAACCCAATATTTGGAGACGGAATCGGCCCATTCTGTAGCCCAGCTTAAGATTCTTCACGCTTAAAATGATTTCGTCCATAAGTAGGTTAAAGAGTGTTGTTATTTCCTTAATTAAGTCTGGTCCTCCATATTTCAAGAGTTCGTTCGGTATTTCATCCCTACCTGCTGATTTTCTGTTTTTCAGCTTGCTTACTGCTCCACTTACTTCGCTCTCTGTCAACTCCTCGACCTGTTGATAGTTGTTCCTACGTTGATGCTGTAGTTCGATTCGGCTCTTGCTGGTACTTGCCTTTGAGGATTGGTAAAGGCTCTGAAAATGATCCACCCACTCTTTTGTTTCAATTTGTTCAGCTGGACATACTCGTTGACGGATTTCTTTCTGTTCCTTAGCATATTCCACACTCTCCTCTGTGCTCCGTATAGATCGTTTTCCATTCCTCTGGTGAATTCTTCCCAATATTCTTCCTTAATTTTTCTTACCGCATCAGTTACTCGATTCCGTATGCCTTTGTATTCTTCATAGTATATTCGTGGTTCCCGAAATTTTATGAAAGCTTCCCGTTTCTCTTTTGCCAGTGCCTTTGTTTCGTCATTAAACCATGGCTTATTGTTTGTTCTGTTGGGGTTGACTTATCGTGTGCCGCTGGCTTCTTTAGCTGCTTCATGTATGCAGTCCCGTACTTTTTTCCAGGCTGTTTCTATGTCATCATCATCTGCTATTCTATTAGTTTGAATTTTCTGTCTAAGCCTCATTTCATAAAGATCTCGTACACTTATGTTCGCAAAGGATTCGATATTGTATTTCGTGATTTTCGTGGATTTCATCATTGTCCTTCGTAAAGGTTGGGAGTTACGGTATCTACAGAGCACCAATCTATGATCATCCCTGCCCAGATCTGTTGAGTGTTCTTACATCCAGAATTTCTTGTGGTAGGATAGTTCTGTTGGTAATTGCATAATCTATTGTGGATTCTTGATCTCAACTGTTGCCCCAAGTTCTTTTATGCTTCCATTTGTGTGGGAAAAATGTATTATTTATCCGCAATTCATTCTGTGCACAAAAATGAATGAGTGATTCACCATTCTCGTTTATGGTCGATTCGGTGTACTTTTGCATTATTCCTGGAAGAGGTCGGTTCCCAACTCGAGCGTTCAAGTCTCCCAAAATCATAAGTTTCTCACTTTTATACATCTTATCGATCCTCTCTTGTAGGTCTATGTAAAAGGCATCTCTTAGTTCTCTAGGTTTGTTGGTGTCCGGGCCGCAGACGCTGATGATATGTATTTTTACGGGTGCAATCTGGAGTATCACATGAAGCATTCGTTCATTTATATAATTGATCTCATCTATTGTGTGTTCCAGTCTCTTATGTATTAACAATCCTATTTCGAGTAATCAGAATAAATAATATATCATATATAATAATAATCATCATAATAATAATATCATCATTAATAAAGAGCTAGTTGTTACAGTTGTACCATGATTTTGTCCCTACAATTGAAATAAAACTCGTATGGAGGTAGGAATCTGAGTGAATATTATACTTATCTATACTAATATTATAAAGAGGAAAGATTTGTATTTTTGTTTGTTTGATACGAATAGGCTCAAAAACTACTGGACCGATTTCAGAAATTCTTTCACCCTTAGAAAGCTACATTATCCCTGAGTGACATAGGCTATTCTTTTTACCCAAAAAATAAGGATACCTACTATATCTTCAATAATTACAAAAAAATCAGCCATAATCAGCTATTTTCACGTGCGCTGCAAAAACCGTAAGACTTACGTGGATACAATGTATGACGGAAATGTACCTCTTAAATAGTTCTACGAAAAAGTCCGCGATAGCATATATAGTCCATCCAAGAATTATTGACATCAAAGCAGGCCTTGGAAGTCCAGTCGCACCTTTATTTCTAGTTACAAAAAAGTCACTAAAAATTTTCTGTGCCTTCATCATAGCAATAAAAATAACCTTGAAATTAAATGGAATTTTTCGAAATAAGGCACTTTGAACATGAAATGTCCTCAATTATCGCATACCATCGTGTGAATCTGCTAACCAGAAGTAAATTATTTTCATCTTGTATTGATACATTTTCGAACGATCAATTATAGGAGCATGCATAGGTACAGTATGAAAATTCTGGCCCGATAACGAAAAATATCGTGGATAATAAAAAAACATGCTCCTTCCCAAAGTTCTATATGAATATTCGCTAAACCAGAAAAATCTAGTTGATAATTTGAAGCGTGTATCTGCAAACTCGATGGATTCGAATAATTGTAGTAGATATCAAGACAGAAACAGAACTCAACGGATCTATTTAATATATGAAGAATTTTGTCATGACATTGTAACTTTCAATATTGGTGAACAAAGGAGTAAAATATTTAATATTAAAAATGTAAATATTCCTATTACAACCAATGTTATCATTTCCTCATCTGGGCAGAACTCGTCATGTTCATAATTGAAGGCTTTATGTCAGCAATATGCCATCCCATATATTTTGAATAATCTCCTCTTATTTCTTTTTCTACGTCCTCTGTGCAGGCTTTCCATTAATAAGCTGTACCCACATCACAGTATAAGGTACCTTATACTGTGCCCACATTATTCAAGAGCCTCATTCCAAAGATTTTTCACTTGCGCAATTATTTGCCAAATTTATTCGAATATTAATGACAGAACAAAACGCCAGTGTTATTTCCAACACCAACCTGAATTTTGCAACTCAAAATATCACTGAACAAGCATTACCAACCTAATTTCGATTTTTCAAAGCCGCCTGAGATGTCAATAATTCTTGGATGGACTATATCTATCTCTCAAGATTGACTTGCTATTACCTGTTTATGGTAATCAGATGTTTTCCAAAATTATGCACTATTTAGGAGTGAGTTTCTATGAATTGGGTATTGATCCTCATCCAACCTTATACGTTATTTATCCCCAGTATTTAATTTAGAACGAAATTGCCCTTCACATCATACAATTACAACAAGTACATCAAAAGATATGGCAGGTTGAAGATGAAACCGCCGCGTGAAACAAATTTCTACACGGGCGAAGCTGCTTGTATACAATAAACATAACTCACCCCCCCCCCTCTCTACCACCACAGTACCACACTCACATACGCACAAATGCTGAAATGCACATGCACACGTATGCATGCCATCGCCCAAAGTAATAGATGGGAATTCATTTTTGATTGCGTGCACTAGTTGCAACTTTCGACCTGCCATACCGAAAAAACGGTCCATTTTTAGGTCTCGGGCCCATGGAGACTATTGATCAGAAAGACATAAACTGCAACATATCCAAATTTCAGCCAATTCGACTGGGATCCATTTCCCATTCAATTTGTGCGGGGTCCTTTGTTTTTCAAATGTTTACATTTTTTACGAAGTACCTACATAATCGTTGTTTTAAAGAATGTGAAATATCTCAGAAAAGAGCGGTTTAAGTATGTGACATACTTCGTAAAAAATGTAGACATTTGAAAAACAAATTTCATGAAAGAGAAAAATACAGAGTGTTCCATTTGAAAAAATCAAGTTATCGCATATTTGATTTGAGTAAATTGGTGAATTTATATTAGACATTCTGTATGAAAAAACTTCAGGTGTTTATCGAATAATGAAGCTGAAACCTTATGGTCACCATCCACGAGGCTACCGAGACGGGCGTTATATGGCCTTTTATGACACTTGACCAATCACGGAGACGAGTGTTGGGTAGTACACGTTTCAAAATTGAGTTTGTAAGAGGCGCCTCATTTTTGTACTGAAGCGGTACAGTGTACCACTTCAAATGAGGCGAGGCGCTCATGACCATGACGCGATAGGGAGTCGGGACAAAATAGGTACTACTACAGATACAGACTGACGACGGGTAGTTGAGGCGAGGTAGGAACGTTGACGGTCGGTCTCGGTGACTCGTCACACTTCAAATAAGTCGATGCAAAAGGACGGTAACGTCGACTGAGTTGAAGCAATGAAAGGCACAAATTTAGAATGCGAGTTTATTGTTGGAATTTAATCTATATATATAAAAGAAAGATGTTGGTTACACCATTTATAACTAGAGATAGGATGGACTGTTTGTTATGAAACTTCATTTATGGTATCGTCTTCGGTCTGGTTATTATAAAATACAATAAAACTTCGAAAAAATTGATGAAAGTTTTACTTATGCAGGAAATGCTTTTCCTTCTTTTGAATAAGGCCACTAGGTGTCGCTACCGTTGATGCGTAGTCGTACAGTGAATAGTCACTGTACGTAGTCGTAGGTTGATATTACCGCTGTTAGATGGCGATATGTGATTCGCATAGAACTCATGGTAACATGGAAGTCTATTGCCAGATCAAAAAGCGGGTAAACTTATCTCAAGTTGGTGGAACAGTGAATTTTTACCGAAAGATCAAGTATCTGATTTTGACGATCAGTTTCAAACGTGAGTTGGCCATCTTCATCTTTTTTCTTTATTTTTGAAATGCTTTCGAATTTCTGTTTGGGTAATAGATATATTTGCGGAAATAACTGAATCCAAAATTGCCTATAATTAGTAATTGACATATTATATTCGTGTTTCTGTTAGCACAGAGACAGTATTGTAAGCGTCAATAATTTTGAAACGTTTGCTCATCGGGCTTTCACTTATGATATACAATAATGTTTCATGGGTTGCCTAATCTGATCTGGTCTAATGACCATCAATAAATTTGAATATGAGTTCAACACAATTCACAGTGTTGATAATTTTGCCGTGTCAACTAAATTGAACAAATTGAAGAGAGATATAATGAGAATAATGAGAATCACGCTGCTCTACCAACTGAGATGTTTACCCATTATTTTGAGCTTAGCAGCATAGCTAAGATGTCTAAAATAATGGTGTGACCACTGATTAGATTTTGAGAATATAAGAAAAGTTTTGTTTTTGCCACTTCAGGTTGGGCTATAAACAAATGACAGATTTTTTTATTCTGGTCGACGGGCTGTAGTCGATAGTTCATTAAAGGAATAATTTTTGTTCATATTCTTGACATTTTGATTCATATAAGAGGAAAGGTATAATATGGATTATACTCCTGCTATTCACAATCACATGAGGTACTGCAAAAAGAGAACTGTACAACAATTAAAAACAAAAGGTTATATGTTCAAGTTCAACAATTAGTTACCGCTTAAATAAAGAGAATTCTTTCCATGTGAATTACAAAATTATTAAAATTTTGTATATTTTTTCCTGCTTGAAAAAAAGCAATGGTGAGTTTATAGAACTTTTAAGTATAATTCAGGCGGTACAAAGTTCGCCGGGCCAGCTAGTTTAAAATAAAAGGACGGTGAGCGGAAGGTCGCGTAATATTTCTTTGATTAAGATTTTACTGAATATGTGGGTATAGTTATTCAAAGTTAACCGTGTTACAGTAGCGGATACAGGGGGGGGGGGCATGCCCCCCCCTTGGACCTCAAAATTGACAATAATCTTTTTATTAGTAGTCATAAAACGTTGGTAAAAACTAGCAGGTCATAATCGAGAGCTGAGCATTTTGATCCTTATCTGAAGAATAAATATTCTCTTCATACAATGATTGAAAATAAAATTGATTTTCTGTTGAGTTGAAAATCAAAGGAAACTCCTACAAAATCCCTGCATATTCGGTAAGAGGCGCCAAAGATGCCGCCCCATAAAACCAACCGTAAGTCCATAATTTATGACATCTGTGTAATATGAGTCATGAAACACTTCAGTCTTGACTTCAGTTTCAGTAGTTCAGTACATTCACTACATTCCCTCAACATACAACCTCTGTCGATCTTGTCCCGGTGGCCGGGACGTCATCCCTTCCTCCTCTTTCGGATCCATTTGTCGCGTTCTCCTCGATCGCCTCTTGGGCCTCATCGAGGATTCGAGACGTAGTGGGACATTAGAATTGAGGTGGTACATATTATAAAAATGAGCCGCTCTTACATTTCTTCGTCGTGTACGGGACATATGAGCCGCCTCTTGTAAGACGTACCCAACACTAACGGAGACTCTTTTCGCACGTGGCCTTATAAACTGTCATAAAAAGCCCGTCCCGGTAGCCTCGTGAGTGGATACCATTAAGCTATTAAAACACAAAAAATATCCTAAAAATACGAATTATGTGGCAACGCCGTGATGAAATTTGAAAAATGAGGTATAGGTGTAAAGCTCTTGTTGTTCTCGAAAGAATTATGCCATGAAATAATAATAATAATAATAAGGGTCTGCAGGATGTAAACATCAACTCACTATAGACGCTGTAGTGCTAAAGCAAGCCCAAGCGAGAAGGAGGAATTTAAGTCTTTGTTATATCGACTATCAGAAGGCCTAAGATACGGTGCCTCACGATTGGCTTGTGAAAGTACTGGAGATTTATAAGATCTGCCCGAAAATAAAAGCGGTGCTCCAACATCTTATGAGTACATGGAGAACGAATATTCTGATATATATATATATATATATATATATATATATATATATATATATATATATATATATATATATATATACAGGGTGTCTCAAGTTCGAGTGCCTATTAGACGTTTCTGGAGAACTAGACATATTTGAAATCTGAAATTTGGGATTATGATATTGTTCGAAATTCTCTACAGACCTAAAATATTTTCAAAGCCAGAGCACTTCCGGTTATACAGGGAGTGGAAATAAATTTGCTCAAAAAATTTTTTTTTCAATGTTTTCGTTTCTGATATGATTGAGTATTCAGTGCTGAATACATTTCTGTTGAAACCATTGTATTCATTCGAATAGTTTTCAAAATATCGAAAAAAAACCTGAAAAAAAGTAAAATATTCATAGTCAGTATTATGTTCATTTTTCTTATTCCGAACATCCTGATTGTTAACCGTTTTCACAACGTCAAAGTAGAAGAATGTGGAAAAGTCATATATCTTTGGATTTCATAAATATCATCACAGGGTGTTTCAAATTTCGTGTCAAAAACTGTGATCCAAAATTGGCCATAACTTCTGTTTTTCAAATTAGAACCCTATTTTTTTATTATTGCGTTGGATTCTACGGAGAAAAATAATGATAGCACTCCCAGATGCTCTTGGTCCTAAATTCAGTTATGCCCGAGTTATTTGAGCTTTTCTGGATTCATGTCGTACGTAGAGTAAAATTCATCGAATCTAAACAGATTCGATGAATATTCTCATGAAACCATAGTAACAGGTAATAGTCAGAACTGTCACTTGTGAATTATTAATGGGATCATTTATCTTCTATGGTCACAGAATATTCTCATGCAACATATTCGATGAATATTTTTATGAAACCATTGAATAAAATCGAAAAGTAAAGATAAAACCTAAAATTAGACCTGTCACTTGGAAATTATTAATGGGAAAACTTATCTTCTATGACACAGAATATTCTTAAGTAAAAGATTAGATGAATTTGATTCTACGTACAGCATGAATCCAGAAAAGCTCAAATAACTCGGGAATTAGTGAATTTAAGAGCAAGAGCATCAGGGAGTGCTATCATCATTTTTCTCCGCAGAATCCAACGCAATAATAAAAAAATAGGATTCTAATTTGAAAAACAGAAGTTATGGCCAATTTGGGATCACAGTTTTTGACACGAAATTTGAAACACCCTGTGATGATATTTATGGAATTCAAAAGATGCATGACCTTTCCACATTCTTCTACTTTGACGTTGTGAAAACGGTTAACACTCAGGATGTTCAGAATAAGAAAAACGAACATAATACTGACCATGAATATTTTACGTTTTTTCAGTTTTTTTTCGATATTTTGAAAACTATTTGAATGAACACAATGGTTTCAACAGAATTGTATTCAGCACTGAATACTCAATCATATCAGAAACGAAAACATTGAAAAAAAAATTTTTTGAGCAAATTTATTTTCACTCCCTGTATAACCGGAAGTGCTTTGGCTCTGAAACTATTTTAGGTCTGTAGAGAATTTCGAACAATATCATAACCCCAAATTTCAGATTTCAAATATGTCCAGTTCTCCAGAAACGTCTAATAGGCACTCGAACTTGGGACACCCTGTATATATATATATATATATTCTTTTGAAAGAGAGAATTACATACTGTTTTCTTAAATCAAACAATATTTGTCTTATGGCACGTGTGAAGAAATGGCGACAAGGAACAGATTGTATAAAAGAATAAAATCTGTTTCCCGCTCCAAATCTAAGTGTTAGCAGAGGGAATGTAAACGGGGTACCATACAATTCTGCGTATGATACACGAGAACAGATAAAAACCTCTGAAAAAACTCTGTCTCCCCGTGTATGTGTGGTGATACTGAATTTGTTCAAAAAATATGCTGCCATCTATGTTACAGAGCTCCTTGTGCTTGAAAACAAGCCTTTTCATCGAACTGGAGACACATATCTTGAAATTATATCTGTAACAAGAAAAAAAGAAGAAAAACGAGAAAGACGCAGTAGAAAAAAAATACTTCACCTGCTAAAAAACCTTTTCACAAAGTCCTAACTCTCTCATGGATCGGGAGGATCTTTCGATCAGGCCCGATCTTCCAAGTGATGATTCTTCTGTTCTTCAGGTGTTCGAGGAACGCTACAGGCCCCTTATGTTGGGGGATCATCTCCCATAGATTAGAGTGGTTGTTTTTAGCAAAAAATCAGCAAAAAAGCAAGAGCAAAATCGAAAAACGTCTGACACTTCATTGTCTGATAAATAACATCAATGCTGGAACCGTGAAAATATCGAGGGGGATATTTCAGGGAGATGCTCTGTCGCCGATGTGGTTTTGTATGGCACTAAATCCTCTGTCTACTCTTTTGAAAAACATTACCATAGGGTATAGACCATCAATGAGGAATCCGCGAAAACTGTCCCATTTATTGTACATAGATGACCTGAAACTATTCGGCGAGAACTCAAAACAACTTCACTCGCTGATAGATATAGTGCGATTCTTCAGCAAAGACATTGACATGTCTTTTGGTCTCGATAAATGCGCCATAGTCAACATCAGGAAGGGTAAAATGGAGAACGCACAGGAACAATTTCAGGACAGTATGTTGCCCGAAGAGACCTACAAGTATCTGGGCATTCCTCAAAATCAACGGATTGACCACACCCGTTCGAAAGCTGAGTTCACTGCGAAATATATAAACAGGGTGACCAAAGTGCTCAACACCAAGCTGTCTGCTAAAGTGGTCAGATGCTGATCTGAATGAGTTGGACCGACTCACCCGTCGCCTAATGACAAAGTTCCGATGTCTGCACACCAATGCATCGGTGAAAAGGCTTTATCTACCCAGAAGAGATGGCGGACGAGGAATGTTGACCATCTATAAACTCTGCAGAACCCGGGAGAAAAACTTGAGGCAGCGACTGCTCGAGTCTGAAGATAGCCTGATGAAATTGGTGACAACAGAGGATAAGGGATACACACCTCTGAACCTACAACACAGAGAACTGACATTCGATATCACCACGAGAAGCGAAGATATAAGTATATGGCGGGAACAAGCTCTGCACGGCAGATTTCCCAAACACCTTGAGGGGGAAAATGTCGATAAATAAGCTTCTTTGTCGTGGTTGAATGCGGGACAATTGTATCCTGAAACTGAGGGATTCCTGACGGCTATCCAAGACCGAGTCATAAGAACTCGCAACTATGAGAAGCACTGTTTGAAGCTGAACGTGGAGGACAAATGCAGGAAGTGCGGCGAACATATAATAGCAGGCTGTCGAGTTCTTACCGACAACGCATATCTGGGCCGACACAACCAAGTGGCAAAAATTGTTCACCAGCAGTTAGCTCTTAGACATGGTTTTTTGGATACTTGTCCGCCATACTATAAGTATCAACCTGCAGCAGTGTTGGAAACGGACACAGCGGTTCTCTATTGGGATAGACCCATAACAACAGATAGATCAGTGGACTACAATAGACCGGACCTTGTATTCATTGAGAAGGATCAGAAGTATGGGGTGATAATTGATGTGGCAGTACCATTGACTCATAACATCGGAAGAACGGAGTCGGAAAAAATAACGAAGTACGAGAACTTGGCAATAGAGCTGAAGAATATGTGGCAATTATCGAAAGTCACTATTATACCGTTGGTGATTTCGGCTGAGGGAGTCATGTCCAAATCATTTAAGAAAAACCTTCAAAAGATCGAGATATCCCAGAGGATCGCGGGATATGCACAGCAGGCTGTAGCTTTGCAAACCTGTCACATCGTACGGAAATTTCTGAACTAGTGGGAGGAACTGAAATGTTTTTTCACTGGTTCATAGAAGTAATACCAGCTCGAGCTGAGACCGGGAGACCGATGATGAAGAATAATAATAGATATTTATTCTCTCAAACAATTACAAGCAATATGTAAGGAGAACACGTCAGAAAAAAAAACTCAAACTAACATTCCATTATTTAACTAAGTAATTTACAAAGAGCGTTCAGATCTTAAGATGCAAGAAATTCTTGTAGTGAATAAGGTTCTCTGTCTATAAGGAAGCGGTGTAATCTAGATCGAAAACATTCAAATTTTCCAATATTCTGTAGCTCCTTAGGAATCTTATTGAAGATTGTAATGCACATGTATATTGCATTTTTCTCCGTGACCGTTAGAGTGTGCTTCGGAAAGTTAAATGGTAGCATTCGTCTAGTATTGTTCATGTTTCTGTGTTCTCCGAAATATATATCTTTTTTGGTGTGTAAAAATAAAAGGCATCTGTAAATGTATAGTCCTGCAAGAGTCAGAATGTTGTTTTTTCTGAACATACCTCTACAGGATTTTCTGTACGGTAAAGACAAGATGACACGAAGAATAGACTTCTGCATGACGAAAATCTGATTCACGCCTGAACATCCTCCCCAAGTCACAATCCCGTAGTTCAAGTGTGTCTGAACATTGGCGAAATATAGTATTTTCAGAACATCTTGGTCCACTTGTCGGGACATAACCCGCAAGCAATACAAGGCCGAGGTAAGTTTCTGTTTGAGGCACTTCAAGTGATCAAATACAGGGTGTTCAATTCAAAAAAACTACAGATTATTCGGAAACTTTCTTTTTACGCACCCTGTAAATGTAAAATTATTTTTAGTTTGTAGATTTTGATCAAACTTACATCCATATTATACAGAGTGTAACAGCCAAATGGAATGAATTCGATAACGACTAAATGAGGGCGTGTTGGGAAAAACGCTCGGACACGTCGATTCGTAATTTTAAATGCGCATATTTTTCAAGAAAATAATATTATATAGTGTGTTCCATGTGACCGTGGCCAATACCAACTTTCTTATTTCAAATGCAACCCCCTGTATATTATTTATTTTTTGGATTCTTTAGAGAATTCTAGACACAATTCATGCACAATGTCCTATACCTATCTTTTACTATTTCGGAAGTATTGTTTTCAGATTTATTGCAAAAATCAACGTTTTGAATAAAAATTATTTTATTTCACAAATTCGGTACATTACACTTGAAACCTAATAAGTAATACTGATTATTTCTTAATTATTAAAAAAAAAACAAAAAAAAACATTAATGTCAATGTAGGAAGGAAATGCTCAAAATGCTCGCCGCGAACGTCTTGGCAACATGCTGATCTGGTATAGAATTGTCTTCTAACGTTACTCAGTATTGGTTTTTGCTTACTTTCTTCAAATCAAGAGGTGAATGGGAAATAAGTATTGAGTGTAATGTATCGAATTTGTGAAATGAGATAATTTTCATTTAAAATGTTTATTTTTGTAAAAAATCTGAAAACACTCAATATTTCCGAAAGAGTTGAAGATAGGTATAGGACATTGTACATGAATTATGTCTAGAATTTTCTGAAGAATCCAAAAAATAAATAATATACAGGGGGTTGCATTTGAAATAAGAAAGTTGGTATTGACCACGGTCGCATGGAACCGTGTCCGAGCGTTTTTCCTATCACCCCCTCATTTATTCGTTATCGAATTTATTCCATTTGGCTGTTACACTCTGTATAAGTTTTCTTAGACACGGTATAGTTTAGGCGCTATTTTAGCCGTACACCTTGCCGACACACCCTGTATATTGAAACATAAAATTAATGAAATAATCTATCCAATTATACAGGGTGACTGGTGACGTAAGGGACAACGGCTAAGTGGAGATAGAGGACCTCAAACTGAATGAGAATTTGGGTTTCAAATGTCTCATAAGGATATTCGTTTCGGAGATATAGGGTGATTTATGAAAAAATGCTAAATCTATGAACTCCCAAATCTTCGTTAATATGATATGTTTTTCGCTGATATTTTACATGTTTGTTCATACAGGCATTCTCTGTCAGCATAAGAAAAAAAAATTGAAAAAATTGCAGGCCCGTACTCAAAAATTTCAATTCACATGTCAAGTGAGAAATATCACACGGTATATGAGATAAAATAAAACCAAATAGAAATTTGGAAAGAGGGAAGAAAACTGATGAAATATCTGTTTTTTGTTTGAATGGCACAAATTTTCTTTCGTTTCTATGAAATGTTGAAGTAAGAATATTACAATATTTTTATATTCAAATCATGAAAATTAGTACTACTGATGAAAAAAACCTTGAATTCGAGGCGCTAGAATGAGCCTGGCATCAAAATGATTTTTCAACATGATGGTGCACCTCCTCATTCTGCAAATGAAGTAAAGAATTTTCTGAATAGGGAGTTTCCTGACAGGTGGATTGGTCGGGGAGGTTCTAGTAATTGGCCTGCTAGATCACCCGATCTAACTACTCTGGATTATTTCCTATGGGATCATCTTAAGGATACCGTGTATAAAGAAACAATAACAAGCCGTGAACATTTGAAGAGCAGAATAACTGAAGCATGCGAAGAAATTGAAACAAATATTCCCCTGATTAGAAAAGCTGTGCTTCATTTGTTCAAGAGAGCCAATAAATGTATGGAGGTGAACGGCTCTCATTTCGAACATTTGCTTACTTGATTTTTTTATGAATTATATTTGCGACTTTTTCTATTTTTCTGTTTGAGTCTCCAACTCTTTCATCACCCCATGGGGGTATTTTGAAATTTTATATGGCATCGAAATATTAATTGATAAAAATAGATTTCAAGATTTGAAGGAATATTTTGATGCCAGGCTCATTCTAGCGCCTCGAATTCAAGGTTTTTTCTATCAGTAGTACTAATTTTCATGATTTGAATATAAAAATATTGTGATATTCTTACTTCAACATTTCATAGAAACGAAAGAAAATTTGTGCCATTCAAACAAAAAACAGATATTTCATCAGTTTTTTTCCCTCTTTCCAAATTTCTATTTGATTTTATTTTATCTCATATACCGTGTGATATTTCTCACTTGACATGTAAATTGAAATTTTTGAGTACGGGCCAGCAATTATTTCAATTTTTTTTTCTTATGCTTACAGAGAATGCCTGTATGAACAAACATGTAAAATATCAGCGGAAAACATATCATATTAACGAAGATATGGGAGTTCATAGATTTAGCATTTTTTCATAAATCACCCTATATCTCCGAAACGAATACCCTTATGAGACATTTGAAACCCAAATTCTCATTCAGTTTGAGGTCCTCTATCTCCACTTAGCCGTTGTCCCTTACGTCACCAGTCACCCTGTATATTGCCAAAATGCTCATTGATAATAAACCCCTTGCTTGACGAGCAGATGTTAAATTGAATGATGTTAAATGTTGCTCCCTTCTCCCATATTATATTTTCGACCGTCTTGAAAATATATCTTGTTCATCATCGGGCAAAGAAGAACTCGTACTATAAGAAATTTTCTAATTTTGTGGAGAAAACTAATTTTCACACAGAGAACTTCTGAACACAAAACGCTAGAACCTAGAACGAAATACAAATACATTTGAAATGAAATGACAGACCAGAACGAGGTTATGTTTACAGTCATACGGGATGCGCGAAGAAAAAGGATACTTTTTCTACCATAAAGGCTGCGATACAGTGAGGTAATTTTTATACGGTCGAGAAGAGGAATAATCGATTCGTACGTGGTGAATTTCGAATTTTCTAGACGATGTAGAAGTATTTTAAAAAAATTCGCGAAAATCTCGAAAAATCCGGCAAAAAGGGCAATTTTAAACTCGATAATAGTTATTCAATCAAGTACATTACTACATAGTTTATTAATGACAGCGATTAATGGTCGAAATATCGTTAATGTTTGAGACCATTAATCGCTGGATTAATAAACGAGTTGATTACAAGATTTTTCCGTCGACCTCATCATGAATTGAAAATAAATTCTGGATTAAAAAAAAGTTATTTTGCGTAGTAAAGAATTTTGACATAATGTTTCGCTGATGATGCCCTAATTGTAGCAGAGAACGAAGACGATTTGCAACGGCTCCTATACGGATTCTATGTAAAAGCCAAATATTTCAACATGAAAGTATCCATCAAAAAAACCAAAACCCTCGTCGTCTCGAAAGAACCAGTCAGATGTAAGCTTTCTCTGGAGAATAACATTATCGAACAAGTTATGTCATTCGACTACCTAGGCATACAGATCACCTCGTGTCAAGATAGAACGAATGAAGTGAATGGACAAGCCAATAAAGCCAGTCGAATCTCAGGTGCACTGCGGGACATCATCTGGAATAACACTTTTATGAATAAAAAGGCGAAAGTTAGGATATTCAAAACCTGTGTTAGACCGGTATTGACATACGCTATAGAAACAAGAGCTGACAACAAAAAAACGAAAAATATCCTTCGAACAAAGGAAATGAAAATACTTAGAAACATCTCAGGCTACACATTAAGGGACAGAAAAAGAAACACAGATATAAGGCACGAATGTGAGGTAGAAGACATTGTCAGGTGGGGACGTAAACGTAGAAGAGCCTGGAATGATCATGTGGATAGAATGGCTGAAGGAAATCGCTAGGGATGGTAGACCACTTACACGACGCCCCTTAGGAAGACCTCCAAAGAGATGGATAGAATCGTGGTCCTCAATATCTCCGGAGAACTGAAGGTTGGAAAATACAGGCCTAAGGCCTATTATATGTGGAAGAAGAAGAAGAAGAAGAAGTAAATATCTACGTTCATTTCGATATATTAAAATTCATAAAGTTTTCGAAAAATTCATAGATTTCATTTCATTTTTCATGAGAATAAGTTGGAATAACGATTCAATTGAGTTTTATTTTTACCTTAGATATCAACAAAATACTATCAGGAGCACAGTTGGTGGAAGATGCTTATATCAATATTGTCTTCAACATTTAGTGTTGCTTTCAGCATCGAATACTTTGGCCATAAACTTGTTAGTGCTCCTCTTCTGCAATACTCGTAAAGAATGCCAAAATAACCGTCTGAAAATTTCAGAACATTGTTGTCCTTGCACCAAAATCGGAATTCTGCGTAGGTTTCCTCATATAAATGTCGGCTCTTTTCAGGTAGCAGACTCAAAGTTGCTGCTTCAGCAGTTTTCTCCACATCTGGCGGTGTCGAAGGGATATTTTCTTCGTTATTCATTATGAATAATAGCGTAATTGGTAGAATCAGATTCTTATTGAAAGCTAATAAATAAATTTGATAGCTCGATAGTGCTCCGACATAGATGCATAGAATACCTGGTGTATCGACTCCTTACTAAAAATCGTGACCAAAATTTGTAGATCAAAACGGCATCTTAGGTTTCAGATTTTTGTGTAGTTCCGGAATAAATCCGCAATATTTATCGGTCGTGGCGCTACTGCGGCAACGACAAATAACGCGACCCCTTTCGGGAGAAATGAAAAGCCGCACAAAATATCAGATTTTCGATCGACAAGAAAGTCTTAGACAAAATCTAATCAGTGCCAACACCAGGTATATCTATGCTCCGACTGAATTTTTTATGTTCGGTTGCCATGACAATCATGCATTAAAATAGGAAATCATGCATTAAAATAGGAAATCATGCATTAAAATAGGAAATCATGCATTAATAGGGGTCATTATTAGTTGCGTTCGTTAAATACATATCCGCGGATTGAAGGGAGAGAATACGAACACAGAACATCTAATTAATTCGGATACGGATATACAATTGAGTGACTTCGGAGCAGAAACGGTGAGGAAAGTGTCGACAGATGGAATGAAGGAACCCAACGTGGACACTTCCCTCACAGTTTCTGCTCCGAAGTCACTTAATTGTATATTCTTATCAGAATTAATTAGATGTTCTGTGTTCGTATTCTCTCCCTTCAATCCGCATATATGTATTTAACGAACGCAACTAATGGATGATTTCGAGTGCGTTAAGGTCGGTGTTTAAAGCGAGTAGGAAAGCTCATCCGATAGAGGCTCTACCGTGCATTTTATGGAATATCTCCATAGAACATGCATTATCACTATCAAGTTCTATGAATATCTCTCTATTATGAATGAAATGTACAATGGCGCTCTCTATCCGAAAATCGCCGATATATGAAATAGGTGAATTTGTGGGTAGCACGAACTTTTTCTCGCCAAAATTTGAATTTGGCCATTCTCTGCCAATTCCGTATTTCAAGTTGTTTTTCTGAACGAAATTATCAGTAGATTCACTTTTAATCGGATGTTGAACTATTTTCATGGGTCTTTCTGTTGAAATAAAACAGAAGCTTGAGTGGGCTCATTTTCTTCTATTTTTGAAAGAAAAAAAATAACTTTCGGAGTGAAATCGATTTAAATCATTTCATCAAGAACTCCAATCGTTTCTGAGTTTACCCACAAAATTTCAGTTTTCAAAGTGAAACCATTTTCAAATGCAACTTGAAATAAAAACACACAACATTGAACGCCCACCTCAAAATGAGCTTTTATCCTATGGTCGACGGAAAAAACTTTTTTCGCAGCTATCCTGGCCGTGATGTTAATATACAGATCGAAAGAGGAAAAGTCAATGCAAAATGGTATTCATATCTATACTAATATTATAAAGAGGAAAGATTTGTATTTTTGTTTGTTTGATACGAATAGGCTCAAAAACTACTGGACCGATTTCAGGAATTCTTTTACCCTTAGAAAGCTACATTATCTCTGAGTGCCATAGGCTATACTTTTTACCCGAAAAAATAAGGATACCCACTATAACTTCAATAATTACAAAAATATCAGCCATAATCAGCTATTTTCACGTGCGCTGCAAAAACCGTAAGACTTACGTGGATACAATGTATGACGGAAATGTACCTCTTGAATAGTTCTACAAAAAAGTCCGCGATAGCATATATCTATCTCTCATGATTGACTTGCTATTACCTGTTTATGGTAATCAGATGTTTTCCAAAATTATGCACTATTTGGGAGTGAGTTTTTATGAATTGGGTATTGATCCTCATCCAACCTGATCCGTTATTTATCCCCAGTATTTAGTTTAGAACGAAATTGCCCTTCACATCATAAAATTACAACGAGTACATCAAAAGATATGTCAGGTTGAAGATGAAACCGCCGCGTGAAACAAATTTCTACACGGGCGAAGCTGGGACGGCCTGCTTGTTTTCCATAATTTGCCCATTTCTTCAGGAAAATTGATCAATCTTTGACATTTCGCCTATAAAATCACCCGAGTTCTACCGGTGAGGATAACTACTTAAAAGGTAGATCTGCTGGCCCATGCTAGTTTTCTACTATATTTGATAGATCATTCAAAAAGACCAGGAACAACAAAGGCCCCAAGATGCTTCCCTGCGCTATACCAGTTACACTTCTCAAGCTTCCAGAAAAACAATCAATGCCTTTCGTTATTTTCACTCTTTGTTGTCTGTCAGATAAGTATGATGCAATCCATTTGTGGGCTTTTCCTCTTATTCCATATGTATGCAGTTTGTTCAGCAGCATGTCTTTTGACAGATCTAAAAATATTGCTAGTACTAAACTGTTCTCCTCTATCAGATCATTCAGATCCAAGATACTCTTTGTGAACTCAAATATAGCTGTCTTGATCTTCCCTTCAAGTATCCATGTTGTGTTTGTGAAAAAAGTTAGATTTGTTTAAAATAGTATATTATTTCATAAGGAGAAGTGTCCCTTTTCATGGCGAGCTTGAGTTTACCTGTAGTGAGGCGGGTAATTGAAAGCGAGCCATGAAAAGTCACTTCTACTTCGAATGAAATATGCTATTTTATTTCCAAACGTTTTCAAATTCATGAAAATTGTACATTCAAGGTGGGCGTTCAATGTAATGTGTTTTTATTTCAAGTTGCGTTTGAAAATGGTTTCACTTTGAAAACTGAAATTTTGTGGGTAAACTCATAAAAGATTGGAGTTCTTGATGAAATAATTTAAATCGATTTCATTCCGAAAGTTAATTTTTTTTCTTTCAAAAATAGAAGAAAATGAGCCAACTCATGCTTCTGTTTTGTTTCAACAGAAAGACCCATGAAAACAGTTCAACATCCGATTAAAAGTGAATCTACAGATAATTTCGTTCAGAAAAACAACTTGAAATACGGAATTGGCAGAGAATGGTCAAATTCAAATTTTGGCGGGAAAAAGTTCCTGCTTTACCCACAAATTCGCTTATTTCATAGTTCGGCGATTTTCGGATAGATAGCGCCATTGTACATTTCATTCATGATTACAGAGATATTCATAGAACTTGATAGAGATAATGCATGTTCTATGGAGATATTCCATAAAATGGACGGTGGCGCCTCTATCGGATGAGCTTTCCTACTCGCATTAAACGCCGACCTTAATGTAACTTCATCAAATAAGAAATGACGTTTGAATTGGAAGTTTTTGTATTTTATGCATCTATGTTCATAGTAACCAAGAAATCTTTTTCGTAGCAACACTTTTCCTGCCGCCGCGCCGGAGGGAAAAGTAAATATTTCTCCGCCTAGGCGGAGAAATAGAACTTTTCGATGATCCTGTCAGTCGAGAGCTGACGTTGTTATCGTACGTTTGGAAATAAAATAACATATTTCATTCGGATTTTAAATTTTTTGTCCAACCAACAGTTTTCACAGAAGATCGCAACTGTGAAAAACTCAATCTTTAGAGCTAACCAATTAAGCCACAGTGACTTCCATGACGCTAATAAAAGAAAAATAGAATCAGAGAAAATGAACAGATTGTTTAAATCAAAACTATCAGTAAAACTTGCCTGCTATAACTCAAAAACAGTTAATTCCGTATTCACCAAACTAAAGGATAAGACTAACAAATTAAAATGTTGCTCCATAGTTTCAGGCCCGCCGCTAGCTGTCTGAGCGCCCGCGTGCAAATACTGTTATGCCGCCCCCGATAGGGCGCTACATCAGGGGCGTATCCAGGTTAGATCGTTTCCATTCGAAGATTTAGTGTGAAAAACTCTTTCCTGCGCAAAATATGCTGAGTCTTCTCTAGAAAGGGTTCCCTCATTATGGTGGGAAAAAAATAAAAAACCTATTGAATTATTGTTTTATATATATTATATTATTGTTATTTCTATTTATAAAATTGAAAAATCATATAGATACACAAAAATATTTATCTAAAAAATTTCACTCTTCTCGCTTTTATATTTGCGAAATCTTCTATAATCTTAGTCATATCCAATTTATCCAAAATTTGGTGTTCAATTGAAATTATAGCTAAATTACTTAATCTGTGTTGGAGCATAGTGGATCTTACATAATTCTTGATAGTTTTTAATTTTGAAAAAGATCTTTCTCCAGATGCAACTGAAACCGGCAATGTTAGTAGTTCAAATATCAATAATTATTTATTGATCCAACTCAGAAGAACTATTAACAAAATAATTGGAATTTAATTTTTGATCGTTACTGTTCATACACCACGGAACTGTTCGAATCGAATCATAGACAAGAGACAAGTTTCAATTTCGAATGCAAAATGCAACTGATCCTAGGGGGTGTATATTCCGACAAAGACCCTCATTCTGTTTTTATCTTTATTTTCGTAATTCTCTCTTCAAAATCACGTACCTACCTAAACTCGGCTAGTAGAAAGGGCGCAATTTGGTAACAGATGGTTTTTTATGACATGCAATAATTGGCATAAACGATACGGCGACACTGAAAATATTCAACTACTACTACTACTACCTGGTTGTAATATTGGGAAAAAGAACATCTGCAAATTTTTCTCGTAGAATATTCAACAAAATCAGAGATGCCGTAGGAACTTTCTGAATCGATGTTTCTTTCAGAAAATTTTTCCCGGGGGCGCAATAGACCTTTCCAGAATTACCTGTGAAGGTGAAAGTTGCGCGCGTCACTTGTGGGCTAAGAATGAATATCATTGGTCGTCAAAATTTCCCTCCTTAAATCGTTGACATTTGACAATTGATATTATTATTTTACGCAGCCGACTTTTTGGATGTGGATGTTATTTGTTGTATTGTTTATCGAAAATCTAAATTTTACTATGTCTTAACAATGTTTTGTTACTAATTGACGGTCAAGGTACGATAAAACCAGTAGGATCTCATTTCATTGCTTCCCTCTCTCTCTTTCTTTTCTCTCTCGCACTAAGGTTTGCGCATCTTTTAATGCTGCCCACAAGTTGAGCATGAAATATACCTGTTTCTCTCTCATTCTGGTTTAATTCACATCTTTCATCTTTGTTCTACGTATTCTGGAAAGGTCTATTCGAAGTTCCGGGAGGGCAATTTATCGGATTATGTGAATTTTTCGATCTTGAAGTTTTACGCCATAACAGGATCTAGGCGCTCTCAGTATTTCGCCGGGGGGGGGGGCACCTGCGGAACTTCGGGGGGCGGCAGTGCCCCTCCCGGAAATATACCTGAAAGAAACACTGCAGTGAATTCACTGAATTCCGTGGATATACGGAAATTATCGATGTTGGCCGCCTGTCCTCCCGATCCTTCAGAGAAAAAGTCTCTCTAAGGGGGATGGGGAGACCTTGCCGCCCCCAATGTTGAACGGAGTTGGAGAAATTTCAAAGCAGTTGGCAAAGTTTCGATCGCATATGGCAAAATTTCTATGTTTCTATGACATTAGGCAAAATTTTAAAGCAGTTGGAGTTGGACAACCGCCCCCCCCCTTTTTTTTCCCCCCTTTTTTTTTCTTCACCCCCCCGCTTACCACGTTGTTTGTCCCCTTCAAAAAAAATTTCAATTTCACTGGATTTGCCGCCCCCCTGGACGTGCCGCCCTTGTGCCGGGCACGCCTTGCACGCCCGCTTACGGCGGGCCTGCATAGTTTATAAGATCAATTGTAAAGATTGTGAAAAGTGTTATGTAGGCCAAACTAAACAGTATATCACCACCCGGCTGAAACAACACGAATATGATTGTCGTAATATTAACATGAACAAGAGGGAAAAACAGCTTAAGCGGACCACCACTTCGAAAATGGCCACAGTTTTGATTTTGTTGATTTTAAGATTTTGGATGTGGAGAGGAACTACTTGATGAGAAACATAAGTGAGATGATCTATATACATTTAAACGAAACTGTTAATTTCAGGACGGACACTATATCTCGTAAGTCCACAATATTCGAACCTATTTAATATTAAGAAAAGATTTAGAAATCCTAGATGATTAATAATAATGTCTCACGATAGAAACCACCAATTTATATGGAGGTTTCACTATTATTCAATTTGAAGAGTTCTTCAAGTCGGAAAGTTCATAATTTTTCTTTCGTCGAGTGAACAAAAAAATAATATGCATAATTCCGTCCTAGATTATTTTTTTATGAATTCCCACAAAAAGTTTTTTCCAATCGCTTAAAAACCGATTTCAGTAAAATTAAAATTGAACGATCGTAAAGTGCTGCCACCTAATCGACGAACTTGGATATTTCCATCTTCTACTGATCGTTCCATCTATCTGGCAATACTGCACATTTTAGGCTGCACTTGGGGGCTTTCGGTAAATACCAGAGGCAAATATTTATTGTTTTATTGTAACGCGTCTGTTATCAGTAGTAATAACCCAAGGACATTGATAATTGTTCGGAAAAATTCTATGACAGATTTCGAAAGCTTGTTGCTTGGAAAAAGACCGACGCCGTAGGCGGATGTCTGTTGTCTACAAGCAACAAGCTTGAGAAAGTTGCCATAGAATTTTTGAGCATTTATCAATGTCCGAGGGTTATTCGGATAGAAAATTTTTTGCTAATTATAGAAAAAATACAGAGCTAAAACAATTTATTTAAAGGTGCAATTAACAAAGGAACAATTAGAATAGTTAAATGAAGATCCAGACGTGTTAGTTTCTATAACTGATGAAGATGTATTTCCACTACGCATGCTGTTAGTAATTTGATTATGATGTTCTTCGTCAATATTCAAGTAGGGTTTTATTGAGTTGGCATTGTTGTGACCCGTTCTTGTACACCACTTTTGGCCAATCGACTAACCGCGGTCGATCTATTGGAATGATTAGTAATTTTTTTTCCTTTGTATTCAATCCAATCGCTTCGGCAGACGATCTTGTCCAATTTTGAATCGTATTTCTTCCAATGGGCATATTATCATACCAGTGATCATTTTCGGATTTCCATTGATGATTTGGTCTGACGAATAATCTGTTGGTTTTAATATTTGGGCCCCTTTTCGACATCAATTTTTTGAATAATTCGGACAGGACAAACGTTGCTGTCATCGTTTTCTATTAAAAACTTGCTTCCAGTACACATTCTTGAACCACCCTGGCAAGTCTTGCTGAATACAGGGTTATATTCCACTCGGTTGGTTACAGAACCATCGTTGTTTGATTCGATACAAAAAAATTCAGTCAAGCAAGCAGCAGCTTCCCCACCTCGCCAAGCTAATTCTACCGCGGCTATGTGATAGAATTTCCGTTGCAGCCCTTCAGGAGTATTTTAATTCCATAAATTCACCATTTTTGTTATTTCCACAGAACTTAATGCTGCCGAACTTTGCTTCCTTTTACTTGGATCTGATTGCAGTTCTCGTCGTATAGAATCACGGGCAGCTCGCGCTTGTTGAAATACAACACTTTTGAATGGGTCAATAATAACTTTCATTTCTTTATAATATTTTTCTTGTAACAGCTTACTTGTTATATTCCACATGGTTTTGACCGTACTTTCTTTGAACTCTTTACCATCTTTTCTCCTCATGTTCACAGCCCAATCCTTTAAAATCAACGCCAATTCTTCCGCCGTCCGATTTCCATCTAATTGATACTTTCTATCGTTGCAAAAGTCTATAAATGCTTTCCATACAAATTTCTTACTGTAAACGGTGTTTTTTGGTATGTTCGATTCTATAATTTCATTAATATTATCGTCAGTATTGCAACCAAATCGTGACATTTCGAAATATTAAATATTTGAAACTTCAAAATCGAAATGAATCAATATGTGTCCATAGCAACGTGAAAACAGCCCATGGTCTGTTATCGATGTAATGTTGACATGATTGGGTGAAATTGTTCATCTGATATCAAATGAGGAAATTTAATTGGTTGTTGGAACTGTCAAAAAATTTTCAGTGAAAAGTAAAAGTGTGAAAACATGTGCTTAATTATTTCTGTTGGACCGGCAAGCCGAAAGCAAATTGGTTCGGTCTTTACGTTTTTAGATCTTGTGACGAGAGACGAGAGTCGTGAATTTTCACTTGATCATTATTTAATTTGCAGGAACATCCATTATAATTTAAAAGTGTCATTAAAATCCTAATGCCACATTAAACATGGTATTCTGTGGCAGGAAACCAAATTTAATGGACACATTAGTTGTTCATTTAATTTAATTTCTAACCCCCATTATTTCGTGTTTGCTTCAAATGGAGGATTATTTTGACACTTCATCGCTCAAAATTTAATGGCATAAGTTTGTGTCATTAAACTTATATTAAATTGTAATTTCCTTCACAAGTAATACGTTTTTGGCAAACAAATTGAAGAAAATTTGAAGAAAAAGGTATTTTTCGTGATGTCAAGTGACTCTAGCATGTCCAGCCTTTCTTCACTATCCGATGAAGAAACACCAGGCAGAAATATACCGGATAGAAAAGACTTATGGAATGATTACGAAAACGAAGAGTTCCGAGCCAGATTCAGGTTCGATAAAGGCTGTATTGAGCATATTTTGAGCAAAATAAGGCACCTAATTGCACCCGAAACCAGGCGATCTAAATCCATTGATGCTAGAACGCAATTACTCATAACCCTAAGATTTTATGCAACAGGTTCATTTCAAGCTGTTCTAGGAGATTTGGTAGGCTGTAACAAATCTACTATATGCCGAATCATTCAAAAAGTGACTGAAACTATTTCAAGCCTAGCTCAAAATCAAATAGTGATGCCAAATCTACGTGAATGCCACCAGGTTGCGCAAGAATTTGTCGAAATTGCTGGTTTCCCAAGGGTGATGGGAACCATTGATTGCACCCACGTAAAAATTAATACTCCCGGAGGAAACTTAGCTGAGACCTTCAGGTGTAGGAAGGCTACTTTTCCATTAATGTACAAAATGTGTCAGATGCTAGACTGAAAATAAGAAATATTATTGTGCGATGGCCAGGACAATCTTTAATAATTCTCCATTATGTGCTCATATGGAAAATGGAAAGTGGTTTATATGAAAACTTTTATTTATTGGGTGATATTGGTTATTTTTGTAAGATATTTCTATTAACTCCATCGCTAAATCCCCGCACCACGGCTGAAGAAAACTATAATAAAAGTTATATAAATACAAGAAATAGTGTGGAGAGGTGCATAGGGATGTGGAAGCGTAGATTTCCTTGCATTCATAAAGGAATAACTTGAAAAAAATTAATACAATATTGAATGTGATTGTAGCTACAGCAGTTCTTCACAATTTTACTATCGCCTTTGAAGAAGAAGAATTTCATGATATTGACTCAGATGAAGATTCATTTGTAAACCTGCCTAATGGCCCTCAAGATTTTTCAACAAGATCAGCTTTGATCAACACCATTTTCATTTAATTTCTTTTTGATGAAATAAAACAATTTCTGTTCAAGAGGCTCTTGCTTCATTAAACATATAAGCACAGACCATATAGTCTTTGATATAAGTACTTCAATCCACTTAAAACATCAACACTAGTCGAATATGACATTTAAGAAAATTTATTTAGGTTGTGACATAGATGTAACTAAAGATATTCTAAAATATTTTTTTTACTGTGTATCGTAGTGGTTTCACGGTTTATGTCATAATTTTTTTGATGATTCCATTATCAAGGCATTAAGGTGGGCGTTCAATGTAGTGTGTTTTTATTTCAAGTTGATTTCGAAAACGGTTTCACTTTGAGAACTGAAATTTTGTGGGTGAACTCAGAAAGGATTAGGGTTCTTGTTGAAATAATTTTAATCGATTTCATTACGACAGTTAATTTTTTTTCTTTCAAAAATAGAAGAAAATGAGCCACCCATGCTTCTGTTTTATTTCAACAGAAAGACCCATGAAAATAGTTCAACTTCCGATTAAAAGTGAATCTACTGATAATTTCGTTCAGAAGATCAACTTGAAATACGGAATTGGCAGAGAATGGCCAAATTCAAATTTTGGCGGGAAAAAGTTCCTGCTTTACCCACATATTCTGTGATTTTGTAGTTCGGCGATTTTCGGATAGAGGGCGCCAGTGTACATTTCATTCATGATTAGAGAGATACTCATAGAACTTATTGTGATAATGTTATTTCTATGGAGATATTTCTTAAAATGGACGGTGGTGCCTCTATCGGCTGATCTTTCCTACTCGCTTTAAACGCCGACCTTAACTAATGAAATGTAAATTTAAAAAAAATCAGCGTCTTGCAACAGAAATTAAAATAATGAAACCATTGAATTTAAAGCACAATTAACTAATGCTGATTTAATGAATCGTTCTTGCAACTGAGTGAAAACTTATGTTCATCAACTTCTGTAAAATAATCTTGGTAATACATAAATATATTTTTCTGATTTTGATTTTATTCATTCATCTCAAAAATCCAAATAAATAAATTGCTGTTTCTAACAATTGAATATTTTGTTATGTGATGTTTATCCTTCATAGATTTTTTTATATGGCCAGCTATGATGGGATCAGAAAATTCTCGAGATCTTCTAGAATTTCATACAATCCTTCATCCTTTTTGAATTACCTTATCGTTTCAATTTCATACAATAATGATATTTCCTGATCCATTATCTGAGTCCATGAAAAAACTCATCAAATTTCAAAAACTTTCCGAAATTCTTGATATTATAGTCACTAACATAAAAAAAAGCTATTTCAAATGAATTACATACATCAAAAAATATATGACTGTAATACAGGAATTAGTCTAACTTGAATATAAAGGATGTCCACAGTTCGAGTGCCTATTAGACGTTTCTGGAGAACTGGACATATTTGAAATCTGAGAATTGAGATTATCATATTGTTCGAAATTTTCTACTGAGCTAAAATATTTTTGGAGCCTGTGCGCTCTTGGTTATACAACAAGTGAAAATAGATTTGTTAAATTTTTTTTTCAATTTTTACCTCTGTTGAGTACCTATTCAATTCTGAATAAGTACCTACATTTCTGTTAAAACCAAAGTTTTCAAAATATCGAGAGAAAACCGGAATAAAAGTCAAATACTCGTAGTCAGTATAATGTTCATTTTTCTTATTCTCAACATCCTTAGCGTAAACAGTCCTCATAACATCAAAGTAGAAGAATGTGGAAATGCCATGCATCTTGTGAATTTCAGAAAAATCATCACAGGGTGTTTCAAATTTTGTGTCGAAAACTATGATGGAAAATTGGCCATAACTTACCCTATTTTTTATTATTACTTATTGTGGATTCGTTAATTCGTGTGGAATACATTAGGGATCTGTATGATTCACCAGTGGCCAAAAAACGTATAGTTACTTCTAACCTATTAATAACAATATATTATTTAACGTGAAATTTTTTTTAAATAAACATACAACCAACCTGTCTTGGTGTAGCCTCCCGAAAATGAGTATCAGATTTCTCAATATCTTGTTTCACCAAATTATATAGGTAATCAAATTGTGTCTGGGACATCCTTAGAAAGTTTTTATATGCTAATGGATCTTCTTGCAAAAGCTCATTGTTCAACAAATTCAACACATTCGAAGTGGAACGACTTTCAATCCAGGGCCTAATCCATTTTCGTTTTTGCTTTTTCCGAGAATTATCTTTGCAAATAGTTTGGAATATCATTGTATATCCAACTACAGCCGCAGCACATGCAGACATTACGTTTAACCCCATAATAACAGGAAACCGAATAAAATAATTTCAACTAACCAAGGAATGAATTAGGTTAGGCTAAACGACACAATGTGACACCGACACGATATTTGATCTATTGCGCAGAAACTAGCGCATAAACTGTACAGAAATATGATACGGAATGGTATTTATGTACAGTATTCGATATCGAAAACTATATGCTCGTATGACACTATACAGTTTTTGTCAACATTGAAAACTATACACAAAACGATATCGAGAACTACATAATGTCATACGGCCTTAAGACACCCTGGTAACAGACTACACAACCCACCAAACGACCTGCTGTATCTACATGAAGACAAATATTGAACCAATGGGATCAAGACTAATGCAACTGAACCAAAAATTTTATAAAAGATTGCAAGAAATGCCTGACATTATTGAACTCTTTGATGAAGACCCACATACAAATACCACAAGAAAATTCCCACAAGCAACAACCATCCAGAAGCTAATGGAAAATTTTGGAAATAAACCATAGTTTTATGAATATTATTAACTAGCTGGCTCGGCGAACTCTGTTCCGCCTAAATGATATTTACGGTGGATTTCAAAAATCGTAATCACCGGTGATCGGAGATCAACGGCTTGGTTCTCTGTTTTTTGAACTGTCAAATGTTTCCATGGATATGAACTGTCACACAGAACAGATACACAAAAATAATTTGTCAATTAGTAATAATGGCAATTTTGGATTCAGTTATTTCCGCAAATATTTTTATTACCCTAACAGAGATTCAAAAACATTTTAAAAATTATGAGAAAAGATGAGAATGGCATCTCACGATTGGAACTGATCGCCAAAATCCGATTTACTTGACATTCCGATAAAAATTCAGTGTGATATTCACCCGCTTCTGGATCTGTTAATAGCCTTTCATGGTTTCATAAGTCCTATGTAAATTACACAGTAATTGATGTCATCTGCTCTTTCTTCGACCATTTCAAACCACGACGACCGAAATGCTCGAAAAAAGAACAGATGACATCAATCGATGGCGGCGAAAGCCTCAACAAATTCATCGTCATTTAATTGTGATAATGTCAAATATAGTACCACGGTTACGTTATTTGGAATAAATAAAACTATAAAAATAACTAATAATCATCAGTCATAATGTGTGAATAGCGCCATCTGAAGTGGTAAGAACGAAACTTTTTTCATATCTCAACGAAATCTAATCATTTTAGACATCTGTACTCCTACGCTAAGACATTTTGGTTTTGCCCAACACTCAACAGCCCAACACACTATTACAGTGACTATAGAGGGAATATAGTCACTGTACACACTATATTTGTTTATATCGCCATCTAACGCGGATAATATCAAATGAAGTACCAACGAATAAGCGGTAGCGTAACTGTAACTGTGGCGACATCTAGTGGCCTTACTCAAAAGGAGGAAAAGCATTTCCTGTATAAGTAAAATTTTCATCGATTTTTTCAAAGTTTTATTGTATTTTATAATAACCAGACCGTAGACGAATCCATATATGAAGTTTCATAACAAACAGTCCATCCGAACTCGAGTTATAAATGGTGTAACTAACATCTTTCTTTTATATATATAGATTTTTTCTGTTTTTTCTTCAATACAACATTATGTCATATTAAACCGAAAGAGCTGAAGGACCGTAGGTCAATGGCTCATTGTCTGTTTTCAGTCGATAAAGAACTCTCTCTCTCTCTCTCTCTCTGTTAGTGGTTACTATGAGTGGTAAAACTACCTTTTTGAGTTGCATAAGGAATGTGTGGATTCTATTATATGCATAAAAAACTATTAGGCAGACTTCTAATATGCATATATTTTGTTCAGATTTTCTTGAAATTCGTGTGGCGGTTGTTGGGAATGTGGATGCGGGAAAGTCCACACTTCTGGGTGTATTGACGCATGGTGAACTGGATAATGGCAGAGGGACTGCTCGGCAGAAGTTATTTCGCCACAAGCATGAAATGGAAACTGGACGAACAAGTTCTGTTGGCAACGACATCCTAGGATTTGACAAAGAAGGTAATACACCTTCTTATGCAAAATTATTATGTATATGAAACTGATCTTTATTATTTCGTAGGTAAAGTTGTGAATAAACCAGAACATGGAACATTAGACTGGGTTAAAATTTGCGAGAGGAGTTGTAAGATCATCACATTTATTGACTTGGCTGGACATGAAAAATACCTTAAAACAACAGTTTTTGGTATGACTGGACATGCACCGGATTTTGGAATGTTAATGGTAAATAAGTCAAAATACATTATAGAACGTTGTTGAACAAGTTTCAAATCAAAAACAAAATCATTGACATTCAATACAGTTTATGTACCTGTTGGTTCTTTGTTTATCATAAGAACCAAGCAATTCAACGTAGCGCGATGGCAGGTGGTTCGTCTTCAGACCCTCTCGACAAGAAATGTCGTTTCTGTGGAAAGTTTATCTGTTCAAGTGACAAATGTATTGGCGATAGTTGCGAATCAGAAATATTCATTCATTGTTCAGATTCTATTGAAAGGGTGATTTTCATCGATCGCAGCAAGGAGGAATCAATCTTCTCTGGAATATTTTTCGGTTGGTGAAGCCACTGTGAATGAGAGTATTCTGAAGTGGTAAGTCGAATGTTGGAACAGAGGAAAATGTCTCCTGGAAAGTGTACTTCCGAATAGGTATTTTCGAATCCATTAATCCATTAATCCATTAATGAAATTAAAATTAAATTTGCGTATATCTATCACGATAACTGATTCGTATCACATTCGGAAGAGTCTAAAGAAATCAACTGTGAAATCGGATCGGGATACCCATGTGTTGTTAGTCAAACCACATAGAGTGATAATTATCGACTGTAGGTAGACGTCAAAAAATATTATCGAGTAAACAGTCAGGTTAAGGGTAATCAGAAAACTCTTTTTCTACACGCAATATTTCGTATCTCGTTAGTCAAATCGACAGATAAAAATGACAACAATGCTGTTATTGAAAGTGGAATTAACGCAAGGATAACTCCAATCTGTATCGAAATTTTCGTCCATGTTATCAAAATAAAACAATTTTTCAGGAATTTGGACTTTAATGTTTTTCGATGAATTTCTTCAATTCATCACCAACGTTTCGGATCCAGTTGATCCTTTGTCAAGGCTAAAAAATAACGAAGTACAATAAAATTGCAGAATCAGCCCAGGCGAGCAAGAACAAGAACCTACCTCGAATTTACTCTAATTTAACAAAAATTTTGCAAGAACCATTATTTAAAACTTCAATTTATGAAGCATAAGAAAATTTTCTTTAAGAAGTACGTTGAGTGTGCCGAACAAGAAGTTAGGTTAGAATATATCTATTTGTCAAATTTAAATATTTTGTTATTTTTCTTATCTCAAGTTCTATGATCTGATCATCCGGGCAGGAACCTGAACTCTCCCGTCCGAGCGTCATCTGCACTATATGAATCAAATCATGCAGAAGTCGAACATGTTTAAAAAACAATTCACAAACAAATATTATACAAAAAATAATTAATAAGCTAATCAAGAGAGAGAATTAACATCGGCTAAATCTTTAACGACACTTTGAGTTACAAACAGTCTTTATAAACACTTTAAAATTGGTAGTTGGTAGTTGGTAATTAATCGTATTCCTTTCAATAATTGATAATGATATGAGTTGTGGGATCGGAATATACAGGTAGAAAGAAAAGCATCCAATTCTTCGACGAGCGACGTTTCGCAACTTTATTGTTGCCTTTTCAAGCTCTAAAAACACAAATAGCAATGAACGTGACATGTGAAAAAAAAACAGTGAACAACTCCTTACCTAGAAGCTAATGATGTGATGTTAGCCTTTCATAATAATTCTTCATAAAGATCGTAAACAAATAAATAATCTGGCAAATAGCGACACATTCCTCTCCGTCGTCAGATCGATACTAGATATCATATGGAATATGGATTGATATGATATATTCCTTCTTTGCAGTTTTGTAAACGGAAAAGGCATGCGTCACTTTTACCCTTCTAAGTACACTGATAAAAGATGAACCAGGGTGTAAAGAACAATAGTTCATAAAAATATTTTCATATATACATTAATAAAACTTTTTCGCATAAAATAGACAATGGAACAATACACACAAAATATAAAGTCGCATAAAATAAAATAGCACCCAGATATATCCTCAATCTCCACAAAACCCCAAGGAAAGCCATACCTTTGAATTATCCGGTAGAAACACTTTGCCGGGAGTACATCTATACTAATATTATAAAGAGGAAAGATTTGTATTTTTGTTTGTTTGATTCGAATAGGGTCAAAAACTACTGGACCGATTTCAGAAATTCTTTCACCCTAAGGGCCGGTTTCACAATGTCTGGTTACCAAAAGTTAACCTAAAGGTTTGACAAAAACCACTGAAAAGTGTTTCACAATTGTTGGTTAGGCATTCACCAATAGTTAACCAGTAGTTTTTTTTACAATAAGATAATTCGATGGTTAAGAACTGACCATAAGGTTTCAACGTCACTTTTTCAAGAAATATTATGTAATTTTACTTTTTGTGTAAGCTTAGGTATCCTTTATGTTTGTTTTCCACATGCTTACTTTCAGATAATACGATATCAATTATGTTTAAATATTATTTCTCAAATATGTACAGGATTTAATTGGGGTAACATGATTTGCAGTAGGGAAATAAAGAACTGTTGAAAAAAAATATTTTCGGGGTGAACATAAATACAATTTAAAATTTATATTATTTTTTTGTAATTGACACCATATTTTGCCAATTTCGCATCAATCAGCAAATGTTTCTTCTTCAAGAGCTCCATATTCAGATTGAACTCCTCCAAAAATTTTTTCTTCTCTAGCTTTATGAACTGTAATTTCTCTTCAATGAGGGTATTACTAGGTGTACCAATTGTTTTTACCGTCGTAATTTTCTTCAAGTTTTTTTACATGCCTGAATCGCAATTTTTCTGAAGGAGGTTTCCTCAGATTTTTCGCACTGTAGGATGTCCAGGTGTCCTCAGTCTCTTCCCCATTGCTGGTTGCTGGATTTCCAGCAAGGCCTTGACTTTCATTATCTTTCAATATAGATGAAGATCGATCGTCCTCATTTTGTGGTCCATAATTATTGGTAGGAGGTAGTTTCCGTGTCAGTTGGCCCCTGTCATCATCATAAGGGTTACTCAAACCAGTGAGTTGTTCCCCCAAAATCCCTTTGACGACCACATCAATTTCATTTTCTGGAGGCAATGTCCTCCTCCTGTTTTTAATACACTTTTTTTCCTCTGTATATTTCTTCTTCGGCCTCTTCTTCTATTGAATTTTTCTTTTAAATTTTCAATAGAACGCGGACACTTTCCACTAGAAGAATTGAATTCTCGGCATATATCTTGCCAAGCCCTCTCTTTCTCCTTCCATGTTATTGTGTTGCTCCTCTTACATTCAACAACATTTTTATATTTTTCGATAAGACTAACAAGTAGAATGGGACGACTGACAACTTCACGCAAAGAACAAATTCAAATTTCAAAATGACACCCATTTTGTGCACTGAATACGAATAAATAACCTATGAATCAGTGGGTTCTATGGCTTGAAAATTTTCAACTATTGCCAACCTAAGTTAACCAAAGGTAATTTGACCAACACCGTTAGTCGTTGTTGTGAAACGTTTTCTCAGTTAACTACAAGTTAACTAGAAAGTATATGGTCAAGTTACCTGAAAGTTAACCAGACATTGTGAAACCGGCCCTTAGAAAGCTACATTATACCTGAGTGACATAGGCTATACTTTTCACCCGAAAAAAATAGGGATACCTACTATAACTTCAATAATTACAAAAAAAATCAGCCATAATCAGCTATTTTCACGTGCGCTGCAGAAAATGTAAGACTTACGTGGATACAATGTATGACGGAAATGTACCTCTTGAATAGTTCTACAAAAAAGTCCGCGATAGCATATATCTATCTCTCAAGATTGACTTGCTATAACCTGTTTATGGTAATCAGATGTTTTCCAAAATTATGCACTATTTGGGAGTGTGTTTTTATGAATTGGGTATTGATCCTCATCCAACTTGATATGTTATTTATCCCCAGTATTTAATTTAGAACGAAATTGCCCTCACATCATACAATTACAACGAATACATCAAAAGATATGGCAGGTTGAAGTGTTGAAGATGAAACCGCCGCGTGAAACAAATTTCCACCCGGGCGAAGCTGGCACGGCCTGCTTGTACTCAATATATTGTTGTATACAGTGCTAGTCAAAAGTCCCCTCCCCCCCTCGTATCTTTTGAACGGGTATATTTTTAATAATGAAATTTGGAGGGTGGAAATAAACGGATGTAGGCTTCTCAACTGGTCATAACAGGTGACGCAATAGTCATAAATGACGTCACAAGGCCACTGTGACCAATAATTTTAAATCGGACCCTATGGCAAGTGACAGCTCGTTTGAAAGGTATTGAAAATACCTATTCAGTCATACCAATTTTGTTTGGGTTTCGGCTGATTTTGATTGATAAATTGAAGAAATACGAAAATTATTATTGGTCACAGTGGCCTTGTGACGTCATTTATGACTATGCGCACCTGTTATGACCAGTTGAGAAGCCTACATCCGTTTATTTCCACCCTCCAAATTTCATTATTATAAGTATATCCGTTCAAAAGATACGAGGGGGGAGGGGACTTTTGACTAGCACCGTATAATGCTCAGGTTTGAGCAGTCAGTTCTCATATTGACAGTGTCGTTTAAGTTAATTTGGATCATCTCCCCCACATTGCGCTTGAACCAGTTAACCTCCCTGTCCAACGTGGTCTCTTCAAACATAAAGGAGTGACCAGTCTCAAAATGGTGTGATGCTAACGCTGTTTTGTTCGGTTTTCCTTGATTGTGGTTCTTACAATCGTTGGTGTGTTGGATTATCCGCGCTTTTAAGTATTGTTTGGTCTGGCCAATGTACGATTTTCCACAGGAACAAGGTATTTTGTATATAACATTGGACGTGTTCAACAATGGTGTCGGGTCCTTTAGACACGTGTATAAACACTTAGTGGTCTTTATGTTGTAGTAGGCTAATCTGGCTGCATTGGTATTAAGCACTCCGTTGATTTTATGTGAGAGTCCATCAACGAACGGAAATTTGAAATATTTGCACACGGGCTTCTCTGTGATGTTATTAGCCTTATATTGTCTGAAAAAGGTTTCTATACATCCATTGATGAAATTATTGGGATAGTTATTGATCTTAAGTATGGACTTAATTTTCCTTATATTAGAGTTATGGAAAGAAGGGTGGCTCAACTTCACCATCCTGTGTAATAAACCTTTTACTGTGCTTAATTTATGGCTAATAGGGCTGGTGGAAAGAAAATTTAAAATTCTACCTGAGCTGGTTGGTTTTGTGTACCAGTTTGTCAAAAGTGTTCCACATTCATTTCTGTACACCTCAACATCCAGGAAGGCCAGTTTATTATTTTCCTCCCTTTCTATGGTGAACTGAAGTTTAGGGTGAAATGCGTTGAAACAACTGAGGATGGCTTCGAATTTGTCCTCAGGTACTGCTGAGATCGAATCATCTACGTACAACCGGAAGAATGGAACATCAAAGGGCAAACCCGCCAACACTGAGGACACCAACTCATCCATTACAATGTCTGCTAAAATCGGACTAAGAGGGTTACCCATAGCACTCCCATCCAGCTGTAAATATGTCGTCCCCCTGAAAACAAAGTAGCTCGAGTCGAAATAAAATTCCAGAAATAACTTCCGAGGAATATTCGTATAAGCTGATATAAAAGTCCAGCGTCTAGAGAGTATGTTGAGGACCATTTTTTTTGGAATATTCGTAAACAGTGAGGTAACGTCCAATGAAACAAGCCTATAATGTTTAGGTAACTGTACATTATTCAAGTAATTAACGAATTCAAAGGAGCTCCTCACACTATAATTGAATGTTGTCGTTAACGGTACAAGAATTGTATGTAAAAAGGCTGCCAAGTTATAGCAAGGAGCGTTAACACAACTAACAATTGGCCTCAAGGCAAATACATCCTTATGCGTCTTTCTCAACCCATAGATCTTGGGGGGGACAGAATTATGGGTTTTAATCTTCTTGCTTAGAGTTTCACTTATATATTCATTCTCTGATAGTGTCTTCGCAAAACCATTTACCCGTTCTTGATATTTTTTCGTTGGATCTCTATTGACTGGCTTATACAGGGTCTTTCACGAGTAACCTCACCCATATTTATACGGGAAACTACTGAACGTATTTTCATGAAATTCAGCACTTATAAGTATTTCACGATGCTGATGAAATCTAAAATATTTTCAAGGCATGAGCACCTCCGGTTTTTCCGGAAATGACGTCAACTTCCGTTTTTCAAATTAGAACACCATTTTTTTATTACAGAAATAGATTCCTTAGAAAATTTCAAGTTATTTTGATGTAACATTTTCAGTTTTGGTTGGAAAATTCTCTCTGAGCGGGAAGATTCGAAAAAAAAATCGAAAATAGAGCTCCGCTGAAAGAAGAATAACTTCGAGGTTTTTGGATGGAAAATTTTCATTTTTGGGATTTTCAAGATGTAAGATTGATGTATCCACTTTAAAAATCGAAATCGCGATTCATGATACAGGGGGTGAAAAAATCGCTTTCAAAGTAAGGGATGACAAAATCGTGAAAAATCAATTTTTTCAAATTAGAACCCCATTTTTTTTATGGCAGGTATTGAATCTACGTTAAAAAATAATGTGAGTGTATGCATCACACCCTTGCCCTAAAGTGGATATTTTCTGAGTTATTCACAAAAAACTGTTTTTCGTCTTGAATTTTCAGCTATTTCTTTTCCCTTCACGCCAAAAAGATGAAATTTTCAGGAACTGTTACTTAAACCATGTTTTAGATTTTACTACCCTAATATGCAAGAGAAAAAAGTTACAGGTTGTTCCTAAATAGATGGCGAATTTGGATTCGAATTTGTATCGGAAACCTCTTTATTTCAACTAATCGGCCATCGGTTTTCTCTCCAGTGATAAATAAATAATTCCTTATGAACCATATGCAAAAACTTACCATGTTTTACATTCTTTTTTTTTAATGATAGATATCATTAATTACATCTGCCAAATTCCTCTTTATTCAGTAGCATTTTGTGTTTACTATTAATTTGGTGATAATTCGTATTAAGTTATAAAATCGATCACTATGCCTAATTTTACCAATGAAGATTATTTAAATCTCATTCTACTTCATGGAGAATGTAATAAAGTTGTAGATAGAACGATTCGACTGCTCATTGAGAGGTTTCCTGACCGACCCAGACCAACGAGAGATACCATTAACAGAACCATGACAAACTTGAGAAATGTCGGATCTTTCGTTAAGAAAACTATACACAGAGAAAAAAGTGTAGTAGAAGATGAGAAAAACGAAATTACAGTTCTTGCATATTTTCGTGTGGATCCTCAAAATTCTCTCAAAGATGCCGAGATTGATCTGGGATTATCTCAATCGAGTGTTTGGAGAATATTAAAAAAACATAAAATGCACCCATATAAATTCAATAGGGTACAGCATTTGAAGGAAACTGATTTCGTCAGGAGAACAGAGTTTTGCGAAGCTAAGATGATTCGATTTCAAGAGAATGAAAACTTTTTGGACTGTATAATTTGGACAGATGAATCTAAATTCACAAAGAATGGTTCTTTCAATAGGCATAATAGTCATTATTGGGATGAAGAGAACAACCACCACTTCAGACAATGGAACTTTCAAGAGACCTGGAGTTTCAATGTTTTTTGCGCCATCAAAAATAATGCAATTCTCGATGTTCACATTTATGATGGGACTTTAACTGGTAAGATAGAACACTACACATGCTTGCATTATTTAAAGAATGTTCTCCCTTAGGAGATAGATATTCTGACATATTGACTCAAATAATTGAGCCGCTAGTACAGAACCATAATGACTTATGGTATCAACAAGATGGCGCGCATCCACACAATTCACTCAATGTGTCAAATATCCTCTACAGGCTATTTGAAGATCGATGGTTGGCGAACAATGGTCCACATCTTTGGCCACCACGTTCTCCCGATTTAACTCCTTTAGACTATTATGTTTGGGGTAGGATAATAAATATTGTCTACTCAACTCCCCTGACTGATAAAGAGGACTGCATAGAACGAGTCAGAAATGCGTTCAGGTTTGTTTAGATTTTTAGATTCATAGTTTTGAAACTCAATTTGGTTTTTAAACACTTTTGCAGATCTCTTCCTCCCGATGAAATAAGAAGAGCAACGCACGAAGCATTCCTGAGACGTATAAATAAATGTCTTGAAATTAACGGTCAAAACTTTGAGCATCTTCTCTAGTTATAACTGCGAGAGTTTGCCATGGTTCTCCTAATAGTAACTTGAAGTCGGTTTCAAGAAGGGGTGAAAAATCTACAGCATGGTTCAAATAACAGTTCCTGAAAATTTCATCATTTTGGCGTGAAGGGAAAAGAAATAGCTGAAAATTCAAGACGAAAAACAGTTTTTTGTGAATAACTCAGAAAATATCCATTTTAGGGCAAGGGTTTGATGCATACACTTACATTATTTTTTAACGTAAATTCAATATCTGCCATAAAAAAATGGGGTTCTAATTTGAAAAAATTGATTTTTCACGATTTTGTCATCCCTAACTTTGAAAGCGATTTTTTCACCCCCCTGTATCATGAATCGCGATTTCGATTTTTAAAGTGGATACATCAATCTTACATCTTGAAAAATCCCAAAAATGAAAATTTTCCATCCAAAAACCTCGAAGTTATTCTTGTTTCAGCGGAGCTCTATTTTCGATTTTTCCTTCTCAGAGAGAATTTTCCAACCAAAACTGAAAAATGTTACATCAAAATAACTTGAAATTTTCTAAGGAATCTATTTCTGCAATAAAAAAATGGTGTTCTAATTTGAAAAACGGAAGTTGACGTCATTTCCGGAAAAACCGGAGGTGCTCATGCCCTGAAAATATTTAAGATTTCATCAGCATCGTGAAATACTTATAGGTGCTGAATTTCATGAAAATACGTTCAGTAGTTTCCCGTATAAATATGGGTGAGGTTCCTCGTGTAAGACCCTGTATATGTCTTTGTCTGAAAGCATCTCAAGCATTTTTTCCTAATAGTCTTTTTTGAGCATATTTACTGTGGAGTTTCGCTTGTCTGATCGTCCCACCAAGATGTCTTTATGTGCACTGAGAAAACGCTTCGCCTCGTTAACCTCTCTCATCAGCCATCTCGCAGATTTCGGCATCTCATATGTCATATAGAAATTAGTCAGGATGTTTGTGGTAGATGCTCTCAATCGATCCCTCTCATCTTCATCGTTCTCGAGGTTGGTTATGCAATACTCTAGGTCCTTAATTATTGCATGGATCGGGATCTCTGAGTTACTCACGGGCAGGCCAAACTTCGGTCCCAAAGATAAAATTCTGTGTACTGGTTGAGGAAGAACTATTTGTGTGTAGTTGCATACAAATTTGTTGTTATCCCCGATCAGAAACTTCGTTGTGGTGCTCAACAACTTTTTCATTTTCTTCATGTTTTCCTCTTTTATCTGTTGAAACCTCCTATTGAACTTTGTCTCGTTCATCTTTTGGGTGTTTAGAAATAATTCCCTCGGAAGCAGTGCCACCAATCGATCTTTGCGTTTATCCATGGAAAACAAAAGCTGTCTGTACCTCCACTCCGTTATATCGATCTCAACATTTAGAACTCACCTCTTGAATATCTTTGATATGTTTTCAACCCTTCCTTTAAACGGGTGTACAGACAGCTTTTGTTTTCCATGGATAAACGCAAAGATCGATTGGAGGCACTGCTTCCGAGAGAAGTATTTCTAAACACCCAAAAGATGAACGAGACCAAGTTCAATAGGAGGTTTCAACTGATAAAAGAGGAAAACATGAAGAAAATGAAAAAGTTGTTGAGCACCACAACGAAGTTTCTGATCGGGGATAACAACAAATTTGTATAACACAAATAGTTCTGCCTCAACCAGTACACAGAATTTTATCTTTGGGACCGAAGTTTGGCCTGCCCGTGAGTAACTCAGAGATCCCGATCCATGCAATAATTAAGGACCTAGAGTATTGCATAACCAACTTCGAGAAGGATGAAGATGAGAGGAATCGATTGAGAGCATCTACCACAAACATCCTGACTAATTTCTATATGACATATGAGATGCCGAAATCTGCGAGATGGCTGATGAGGGAGGTTAACGAGGCGAAGCGTTTTCTCAGTGCACATAAAGACATCTTGGTGGGACGATCAGACAAGGGAAACTCCACAGTAATTATGCTCAAAAAAGACTATGAGGAAAAAATGCTTGAGATGCTTTCAGACATAGACATATATAAGCCAGTCAATAGAGATCCAACGAAAAAATATCAAGAACGGGTAAATGGTTTTGCGAAGACACTATCAGAGAATGTGTAATGTCTTGGGATAGTTCAGAAATATACTTTTCGTATTGAACGTTTTATTCCGATATAGACAATTCTAATACATCCAAATTAACTGACTGTTCCTTGTCGATACAAAAACGTGCAACATAAAATTCATACCCCACCATATCAAACAGGCGTCTCCCCACCTGCGCAATATATTTAACAATAATTGATATCACATACATTACACTTTTCTCCCTCAATTAATTGCTATACATAACTAATCAATAATATTTACACAAATTTACATCTATGACTAAAACTTATAATTAACATTTTTGTTTAAATTTCTCTTGCTTCTACGCATAACAGAGTCTTCCGGGGAATTCATGTCAGTATCTGAATAGGGAACAAGAGGGGATGAAGATTCTTGTTCCACTATATCAGGGTTTAATTTATCTGAACCAATTTCACTCACTGGAGTGTCAATCTCATCACTTTCACTCATTTCGAATTCATTCTCATCAGTTTTATCACTATTTACAGAGAAATTGAAATCTATTATTTGATTGACATGCCTCCGCCAGGTTTTCCCTAATGTAGGTAAATAAACAAAATAAGATCTAGAACCAATTTTCTTTTTCACAATACCCTTAATCCAACTGGGTTTATTTGGAACTCTAAAGTCCCTTACAGCTACAGTTTCATCAACCTTATATACTTTCTTTCTCCCTCCTTTATAATATTTTGCTTGTTTGTCTTGTTCAATTTTAACTTTTTTATTTAAAAAATCTGAATCAACTTGTTTATTTTTCACTTCTATTTGTTCATTTTTATTTATGAAGTCGAGTACAGATCTGGGAATCCTATTTAGCAGGAGCGAATCCTGTTGTGCAATGGGGAGCAATTCGATAAGAAAACAGAAAATTATTCAGCACTAATTTTAATTTTTGTAAATCTCCATATCGCAATACTTTCAAAATACTGTTCTTGATTGTTTTGACCGTGTTTTCCGCGTGACCATTCGATTCTGGACAAAAAGGGGCTATTTTTCTGAATTTGATTGAATTTTTCGCCAAAAACGTCCGAAATTCTTCTGACTTAAAATTTCTTGCATTGTCCGAAACTAAATTATTTGGTAATCCGAATCTTGCAAAAATCTCACGCAGAGCATTTATAGTAGTTTCCGTAGTATTATTTGTGGTAATAATGGCCTCAGGCCATCTATCACAATCAAAATATAATACTTTTGGAAGATAGGACCTGCATAGTCAATATGAACTCTGAACCATGGCTTCTCTGGATATTCCCAAGTCTGTAATTGAACTTTACAAGGAGAATTTCTTACAACCAAACAACTTTCACAACTTTTTATCATTTTTTCTATATCGTCATTTATATGAGGCCACCATACATATGAACGAGCTAAACCCTTACTCTTAACCATACCCAAATGTGTCCCATGAAGCGTGTTCAGAAAGTTCTTTCTGAGAGACAGAGGGATGACGACCTTATGACCCAATATCAAACAACCGTCATCAATGGTAAATTTATTTTTATACTGCAAATATGGTTTCAAATGCGATTTTACAGATCTTGGCCAACCCAGTCTTACATATGTACAAATTTCTTCGATTTCCGAATCATTCTTTGATTCAATCTCGATTTCCTTCCAGCTTAATGGAAGATCTTTATTTGACGCAATGAAATTAACACACGGATTTGAATCATTTTTTTCAATCACATGATCTTTCAATGGTAACCTTGAAAAGAAATCTGCTGATTGTTGACTGATTTTATATATTCGATATCATAATTATAACTTGATAGGAACAAAGCCCATCGCTGCAATCTGTGTGCAGCTAATATGGGTAAATTTTTCTTACTTCCGAATAAGGTCAATAAACATTTAGCGTCAGTTCTAATAATGAATTTCCGTGCATATAAATACTGAAAAAAATTCTTCACACCAGCTATTATGGCTAAAGCCTCTTTCTCTACTTGTGAATAGTTTTGTTGACTTTTGGTCAAAGTTTGTGATGCATATGCTATTGGTCGTTCTTCTCCAGAAGCATAACGATGTGAAATTACAGCTCCGATGCCATAAAATGAGCTGTCCACTGTTAATATTATAGGCAAATCTGGATTGTAATGAACTAAAACTGGATAAGAAGCCAGAATTTTTTTTACTTTCCGGAAAGCATATTCACAATTCTGACACCACTTAAACTGAACATTTCTTTTTAGCAAATTATACATGGGTTGCAAGAGAATAGAGGAATTTTTTATGAATCTATTATAAAAATTCACAAATCCTAAAAACGACTTCAATTGCGTGACATTTTCCGGAGATTGCGCATTCCAAATTGCTCTAACTTTTTCTTCACATGCATGTAAACCATCTTTGTCTATTCTATACCCTAAATATGTTACAGAGTTCTTGAAAAAATCACATTTTTTTATAGAAATTATTAATCCACTTTGCTTCAATCTTTTCAAAACCTCTCTAACACGTCTTATGTGCTCAATTTTATTTTTACTAGTGATCAATATGTCATCTATGAAACAAACCACCCCTTCTATGCCTGCCAACAATTTTTCCATTATTTCCTGAAAAATTGCTGGCGCACTATTAATACCGAAGGGTAGCCTTTTATACACAAATAACCCCAGATGAGTACTTATAGTGGTTAATAGTTTTGAATCATCGTCAAGTTCAATTTGCTGATACGCATTTGACAAATCAATTTTTGTGAATTGAATACCACCCTGTAGTTTAATAAACAAATCGTCTATGCGCGGTAACGGATATCTATCCACATGCAAGACGGGATTGAGCGTGATCTTATAATCACCACATATTCTGATATCTCCACTACCCTTTACCACTGGAACAATTGGGGTTCCCCATTGGCTGTGCGAAACAGGACTCAAAATTTCCTCATCCACCAGTCTCTTCAGCTCCCTTTCGACACCCTCACGTAACGCAAATGGCAATGGTCGATATTTGAAGAACTTGGGCTTTGCTCCCTCTTTCAAATTCAGCTGTATAGTGCCTCCTGTATAATGCCCTAAACAAGAAGAAAAAACTTGAGGAAAATCTTCTAAGAGCTTTCCTTTTAATACATCTCCATCATATGCGTGACATGCCGTTTCACCCATATGATTTATCGAAAGTCCAAATAAATTAAAAAAATCCCGACCTAACAAGGGCGGTCCACCCTTCTCAACTACATATAATTTTAATTCCCGTGTTGAATTCCGATAACAAACGTTCACTCTTATATAACCCTTTGGTTTTATGATTGATGCATCGTAACTCATCAAATTTTTGTCTGATTTACTTAAATAAATGTTTGAGAAATAGTTTTTCCAAAACTCATACGAAATAACTGAAACTGATGCGCCAGTATCTAATTCGAACAAAAATTGTTTGTTGTTAACAAATACTTCCAAGGTAACCGAGTTTGATTGTTTTTGTTTACTTTCAGGTGCTAAGGTAAACATTGTTTCCATAATTTCACCAAAATCATCATCTAAATTATCTACATTGTTTTCAAATTCATCTAAATAATTATTTCCCTTATTTTTCCTACACATTCTTGCCAAATGACCTGATTGTTTACAGAAGTGACATGTATAATTTTTGAAATAACACTTATCTTGGTTGTGACCTATCTTTCCACAGGTTTGACATACGGCGTTGACCCCTCCGTTCCTTGATGATGATGACGTTGTGCTGATTTCCCTTCTCTGCGCCGGATTCCTTCCCATATCGTGCGACGGGTTTCTTATCTGTTTAGCGGACATGCGTCGATTGTGTTGATTTTCCATTTGATGATAAAAAACCTCTTCTTTGAAATTCACGTTTTTTCTCGACGTTTTTTCAATTTGACTGCTTGCAATTAAAATAACTTTGTCGAATTCTACGTCCGGCTCCTCTTCAAAAATCTTCTCCATAATTCTTGTGTCATCTAATCCCATAATGAATTTGTCCCGTAAGACGACATTCAATTCTGTTCCGAAAGAACAATGTGTTGCCAAAGATCTTACTCTTGCTGCCCACTGCTGCATTGTTTCTTCCTTGTTCTTAACTGCGTTATAAAATTTGCATCTAGCGGCAAACGGTTTGATGATGGACTTGAAATGCTTGTCACAGATCCCCACTAATTCCGTGTACTTCTTTTCTTCAGGAGACTTTGGAATGCAAAGACTTGAAATCAATCTATAAGCTCCTTCGTCACAAACATTGAGCAGGATGGCCTTCCTTATATCTTCTTCTTCGATAGTATTCGCTATAAAATATTGTTGCAATCTAACCTTGAAGATGTTCCAATCCGAATCTTCCAAGCGGAATTCGTGAACTTTTCCAATCAATGCTGACATTTTGGTTTATGCCTCACACGTGAATTTAACAAATTCAACGATGATTTTTTTTTTTGAATTTCACACTCGAAAATGTTCACAACTATTTGACTATTATAGTTTTATCCTCGTCGCCAAGTTGTAATGTCTTGGGATAGTTCAGAAATATACTTTTCGTATTGAACGTTTTATTCCGATATAGACAATTCTAATACATCCAAATTAACTGACTGTTCCTTGTCGATACAAAAACGTGCAACATAAAATTCATACCCCACCATATCAAACAGGCGTCTCCCCACCTGCGCAATATATTTAACAATAATTGATATCACATACATTACAGAATGAATATATAAGTGGAACTCTAAGCAAGAAGATCAAAACCCATAATTCTGTCCCCCCCAAGATCTATGGGTTGAGAAAGACGCATAAGGATGTATTTGCCTTGAGACCAATTGTTAGTTGTGTTAACGCTCCTTGCTATAACTTGGCAGCCTTTTTACATACAATTCTTGTACCGTTAACGACAACATTCAATTATAGTGTGAGGAGTTGCTTTGAATTCGTTAATTACTTGAATAATCTACAGTTACCTAAACATTATAGGCTTGTTTCATTGGACGTTACCTCACTGTTTACGAATATTCCAAAAGAATTGGTCCTCAACATACTCTCTAGACGCTGGACTTTTATATCAGCTTATACGAATATTCCTCGGAAGTTATTTCTGGAAATGATCGAATTTTATTTCGACTCGAGCTACTTTGTTTTCAGGGGGACGACATATTTACAGCTGGATGGGAGTGCTATGGGTAACCCTCTTAGCCCGATTTTAGCAGACATTGTAATGGATGAGTTGGTGTCCTCAGTGTTGGCGGGTTTGTCCTTTGATGTTCCATTCTTCCGGTTGTACGTAGATGATTCGATCACAGCAGTACCTGAGGACAAATTCGACGCCATCCTCAGTTGTTTCAACGCATTTCACCCTAAACTTCAGTTCACCATAGAAAGGGAGGAAAATAATAAACCGGCCTTCCTGGATGTTGAGGTGTACAGAAATGAATGTGGAACACTTTTGACAAACTGGTACACAAAACCAACCAACTCAGGTAGAATTTTAAATTTTCTTTCCACCAGCCCTATTGGCCATAAATTAAGCACAGTAAAAAGTCTCGTCCCTCACCGTGGAGGCCTTTTTATCGACCTTAGATCGATTTATCGCTAGACGAGGCCTACCTCAAGAAATTTGGTCCGATAATGGTAGCAATTTCGTCGGAGCTTCACGCTATCTTGATGGGGTTTCTCAGTTCTTGAAGTCGAATAATGTCGATATATGCGATAATTTGTCGAAGAGATCCATCAAATGGAAGTTTATTCCTCCATATGCCCCCCATTTCGGAGGTTTGTGGGAGGCCGGTGTTAAATCAGCAAAGCGTCTGCTTCTCAAATCTCTGAATTCGGTTGCTTGTACATTTGAGGAACTTGCAACGATTTTCACTCGTGATGAAGCGGTATTAAATAGTAGACCAATTTGCCCCTTGTCCTCTGATCCCTCCGAATCCGCGGACTTTTTGACACCTGGACATTTCCTGATAGGGGCCCCCTTGTTGTCCGTTCCCGAATTGACGCTTGACAATGTTCAAGCGCCCATCAAACGTTGGGAACAACATAAAAAATTGTTTCAACAATTCTGGAAGCAATGGTCACACGAATATCTCCACACTTCGATTCAGCGTAATAAATGGAAATCACAAAACGCTTGTCCATCTATTGGAGATTTAGTTTTCATTAAGGGCATAGATTCCAAACCTGCCACTTGGCCTATCGGACGTATAATCGAGTTGCATCCGGGACCCGATGGTACGATTCGAGTTGCGTCTATAAAAACCGCGGCCGGTCAATATACAAGAGCCCTGACACGTTTGGTTCCGATCAATGTTTAATTTTAAGCGATCACTTCAAATTTTCCTCAATTCTTTAGACATTAGTTTGTTAGATTTTAGATTTAATTTCACTGCTTACACAATATTCTGTAAAATTCATACAATTTTACGGCGAATTTAGTTCGAAAAAGACTGTTACCAGTGGCGTGGTTATTATTCTGCCACAAGGATAAGTGTTCCTACTGTGACATTTTTAGCAACGGATTTTCACGTCATCAGCTCCATTCCATGTTCGTTTGTCGAGCTCGATCACTCTGTTCATGGAAATAGGAGTAACCGACAGGATCTGGTTGGCCGTTTTTTGAAATAGGTAAGACCTTGCAATTGTTGATTTGGGTGCATTTATCCTTTCATTTGTGTTGGGTTTCAATAAAACTTCATAATTATATACAGTCCATTAGCTCTCTTATTTTTCTATTCAGAAACTTGGTAAATTTTTCATTAACTAAAATTGAACCGCAATTCAGTTGGTTAACTGAAACTCTACCCAACAGAAACCTTTTTCAGACAATATAAGGCTAATAACATCACAGAGAAGCCCGTGTGCAAATATTTCAAATTTCTGTTCGTTGATGGACTGCTTCGAACGAGGAAGCCACTGCTCAGCATCATTCATTGATCTGACTAAAGCTTTTGACTGCGTCTGTCGGGATAAGTTGTTGAACAATTTTAAGATGTATGGATTCTCCGAGGTGGCGGTCGGGTTGGTTGACTCCTTTCTAGATGAAAGATTCCAGGTGGTATATACGAACGGCACATACTCTTTGCTCAGCCCCATTCGTACAGGAATAGTTCAGGGATCAACACTGGGACCTGTCCTGTTTCTGGTATCAATAAACGATCTACCTGAATTCGTCCCTGAGGTCCGTACAATACTTTTTGTGGACGACATCACCTTCAATATCGGCGACACTGATATCAACTCCTTACTGGAGCGATCGAGCTTGACACGATCGAGGGCTTCTGAATGGTTCTCTCTAAACGGCCTCTGTATAAATGCCGATAAAACACACGAACTCGTTTTCAGTCTGAGAGATATAGGTGAGACCAACCAGCTGGACTCAGTTAAGTTCCTTGGAGTCCACTTGGATCCCAAACTCTCCTGGAGTCACCATGTGAGTGTTTTGTCTGGAAGATTGAGTAGCTCAATTTTTGCGCTAAGAGCTCTGTCCCGCTGTCTTTCAAGGGATGTGCTCAGATCTATCTACTTCGCTCTGGTGGAGACGCATATAAGATATGGTATTCTGTTGTGGGGTGGCAGCCCTCATGCCGCAACAATTTTCTCTCTGCAAAGACGAGCAGTCAGGATCTTGGGCGGTCTCTCTTACCGTGACTGCTGCAGGGATACCTTCAAAAATTCATTCTCACTCTGCCATCAATTTTCATACTGGAGAATATATTGTTTATTCACAGGAAGAGGGATGATTTTCGTGTCCAATCAGATATACACGAGCATGACACGAGAGGTAAATCCCTCATAAGGAAAGACTTTCTCAGACTGAGGAGATCGCAGCGGAGTCCCGTATTCTGCGGGTCTCCCCATACAGGGTGAGTCTTTGACTTGTACATATATTTTAACTGAAGGTTCTTGAGGTCAAAAGAAACCTTTTTTCATTTTCCATTTTTCCGAATTCGGCTCTGTTAAAAAGATATAGCCATTTGAAAAAAAAACATTGTGCTAATTACGTCCCTGAAATGATACTGTGGAATTGATTCAAAGTTCATATTTCTCGATAGAAATTGAGTTCATACATTTAGGCCCAATTTAAGGAATACTCAAGTAGTCAAGTACTAACCTTATTGGAATAAAAATGTTGCAAACACGATAATTTCAACAAAAACAGTTAGTTTCATCGGATTATATCTGCAACTAAAAAGCCATATTTCTCACACCAAAATAAGTTCCTTCTTCGATTTTTCTGCAGATTAGTTTGTAAACACTAATAACTTGTTCATATTTTCCTCGAAATTCCCAAACAATATCATGAAGAAAGACGCTCATTCAGATTTATTATTAAACAACCTAACTCAATCTAATTTGTATCGATTCTGTGAATTTTTGGACAGAAATGTCAAGAACATGTTGTCAGCTTGCTGATATTTTCATTGAGGTTAAGGATTTTTTACGAAACATAGTATAAATCACGATAAATTTGTGTACCGTGGTATGAATATCTATGAATTCTGCCGTTTCCATCATAAATCGACTTTGCCGCCAAATTTTACCACGCATGCGTAGAGCGAAAACCGAAATATTGGTTATCTAGTCTGGAGCCAACTAAAACAATAACAATGCAGGCTCTGAACAGTCTCAACAAACTGTAAACATATGAAGTTCAGAATACATTCATTCCATTCAGTGGATTAATTGTTCTAATGTGATTATTACGTGTAGTGAATTAATATAATTTCAACCGTGTCCAGTTTATAAAATTCCAGGATGAGTTGTTTAGATAGAGAAACATCGCCACAGATTATCAGGTATCGTTTCATTAACTTCAATTTAATAAGTAGTTCGTGTTGAGATTCATCATTCATATCCGAATTTTGTATTCCATCGACATTTAACTTCAATATGGACCGGTAACTATGAATTTTCAATAGAAACTGTGCGTGTTAAATCCTCCTTGGTGTTCAATTTTATCTCCCACATTTGGGGGATTTTATTATTGAAAAATATCTCGACAAAGTTGATAAATATTGTGACAACATTGTAAACTCGTCTAAAGACCAGAGATCGAACAATTTTCGATGATATTTAATTCAGAGACGCATTCAGGTTATTCTTGAAATTAATGATTTTTTCGTCAAATTTCTGCGGGTAAAATTGGAAATAACTCGAAAACGACGCGTTTTATTGAAAAAAAAATAAGAATACTTTTAGTTTCTTAAATGATTGATTCTTTCGAAAATATGAACCGTTTATCTTTTTAAAGTGGTTTTATGGTGTTTTAGCGTGTATTGATGAGTCGACTACCCTGTAACTTTTATACTAGTGAAGATATTGAATATGTATCGATTGAGGAATATGCACCATGAATAGAGTAAAAACTCAATCAAAATTCAGTTCATTCGAAATAACGGTTCCGAAGATATAAACAGAAAAGTGTTTTTTTCATGGATTTTCGACACCCTGTATCTCCCAAACCAAACCGAATTTCGAAAAATGGAATAGTAAAAAGGTGTTTCGTTTGATGAGAGGAATCTACAGTTAAAATATATGTACAAGTCAAAGACTCACCCTGTATAATAAACTTCCTGGTGGGGCCAAGAATCTGCCAACTAAACAACTTAAAACAAAACTAATGAAGTTTTTAACGCAGAGAGCATTTTATGAGATGACGATGGATGACGCAGATATTTCATGAATGTTATTTATTATCTATTTATTATTTTAGTCTGTCTAAACACCCACAGCTTTATTTTAAATGTGATGTTTGATTAATTAATTAATGTCATGTGCATACACTTTCTGACCTGTGAAAACGATTGTATTGTAATTCACCAATAAATTATCTATCTATCTATCTATCTATCACATATAATCAACGGAGTGCTCAATACCAATGCAGCCAGATTAGTCTACTACAACATTAAGACCACTAAGTGTTTATACACGTGTCTAAAGGACCCGACACCATTGTTGAACACGTCCAATGTTATATACAAAATACCTTGTTCCTGTGGAAAATCGTACATTGGCCAGACCAAACAATACTTAAAAGCGCGGATAAGCCAACACACCAACGATTGTAAGAACCACAATCAAGGAAAACCGAACAAAACAGCGTTAGCATCACACCATTTTGAGACTGGTCACTCCTTTATGTTTGAAGTTGGACAGGTAGGTTAACTGGTTTAAGCGCAATGTGGGGGAGATGATCCAAATTAACTTAAACGACACTGTCAATATGAGAACTGACTGCTCAAACCTGAGCATTATATACAACAATATATTGAGTATGTACTCCCGGCAAAGTGTTTCTACCGGATAATTCAAAGGTATGGCTTTCCTTGGGGTTTTGTGGAGATTGAGGATATATCTGGGTGCTATTTTATTTTATGCGACTTTATATTTTGTGTGTATTGTTCCATTGTCTATTTTATGCGAAAAAGTTTTATTAATGTATATATGAAAATATTTTTATGAACTATTGTTCTTTACACCCTGGTTCATCTTTTATCAGTGTACTTAGAAGGGTAAAAGTGACGCATGCATTTCCGTTTACATAACTGCAAAGAAGGAATATATCATATCAATCCATATTCCATATGATATCTAGTATCGATCTGACGACGGAGAGGAATGTGTCGCTATTTGCCAGATTATTTATTTGTTTACGATCTTTATGGAGAATTATTATGAAAGGCTAACATCACATCATTAGCTTCTAGGTAAGGAGTTGTTCACTGTTTTTTTTTCACATGTCACGTTCATTGCTGTTTGTGTTTTTAGAGCTTGAAAAAGCAACAATAAAGTTGCGAAACGTCGCTCGTCGAAGAATTGGATGCTTTTCTTTCTACCTGTATATTCCGAACCCACAACTCATATCATTATCAATTATTGAAGGAAAAAAGATTAATTACCAACTATATATTTTTATGTATGTATGTGAACTGTTAAAGTGTTACAACAGAGACACTCACCCCCAAATGAGTATATTTGTTTCAACTCACCAACCTTATAACTTTATTGATATTAGTTTCAAAATGTATTTTTGATGAAAAATTTAGTCAAAGTTAAACCATTTATCAGCCATCACTCTAAGTTATTCTATTATTGCTTATTAAGCTACCATAAATTTTGCTAAGATTTTGAGTATCTTCCCTGAAATTGACAGTATTATGAGTTCTGATATGAATCATTTCGCTAATTAACCTTCTGTTGTCCAATATTGTAACATTGTTGAAGTCAAATTTGTGTCCTTCTGTGTGAGTGTGTGCCGACAGTGCTGTTTTTTGTGCACCATCAAGTTTTTATGTTTATTGTACTTCGTTACTTTTTAGCCTTGATAAAGGATCAACTGGATCCGAAACGTTGGTGATGAATTGAAGAAATTCAACAAAACACACTAAAGTCCAAATTCCTGAAAAATTGTTTTATTTTTGATAACTCCAATGATCATGTTGACGTCTTGGGATCCAACAGACACAGCGGTTTCCGTTGAGTCGGCGGAATTGGCCTGTGCTTTTGCCTATGAAACCACATACCGCTGCCCAAGCCGACTCGTCCCACTGAAGCCGACTCGACACATCGTTCTATCGTTGCGCCGTGGCTGTTTTATTGCCGACTAGCGGCTTAACGTTACACTTGTTCTAAACTGTAAAGACACACAGTTGTTTTGGAGGTAGGTTTTCGTTTCCCAGATCTCCAGATCAAAATTGTGAAGGGTATTTTTTTCAAATATGGGTGAGGAAAAATTTTATGTGGAGAAACTTTTTGTGAAATTGAAAAGCGGCCTGCATTGTGAGATCAATCCAAAAAGAAATCTACTACACGGAAATTAATACTGGGAAGAGGTAAAAAATATATTTGCTGATGAAAATGTAACAGTTGGAAAGAAGAATCAACTTGGAACCTATTGATATTTTCATATAATCAAAAAAATTTTCCATCCTTAATTCAAAAATTGTCCTTCTGAGTGTCTCTCCTCTATGATTGGATTTATCCACATTCTCCACTCTCTTTTTTTTCTCGCATTCTTTTCCATAACAAATAGAATTTTAACTATGGAATTCTGTTCCCACTTCGTGAAAGACTGTGGCCGCCTTCCAAAACAGTCGACTCGGCCGCCGAATCGGCGGAAACCGCTGTCTGTTAGAGCCTTAGACCATAGAATGAAACTTCCTACCAAGGTTTGTATACTATTTTATTTACAACCATCATGTTTTAATTAAAATAAGTAAATTTGTGTTTAACGACAAATCACCAAGAACGCGGTGATCTCAGAATAATCAAGTAGATCTATATTGTTACCGTGACTACGGGGTATACAATTGTCACCAATATAAATAAATGTCAGATAAAGTCGAATACTAAATTCGCGAATAATAAATTGAAAATCATGTCTTCCAACGATGAATTCATGGATTGTACTCCACCAGAAGTTCTGCAGGCTGCTCACGCAGCAGTTCAGGGTTCGGTGCCAGAGAAAAGTAAGCATAGGCTGCATAGGTATCTAAAAGCCTTCAAATTATATAGGAAATGGTGCGAAGAAAAAAAGGTTAAAGGTTAAACATATCGCTTCCGAAAGTGTACTCTTGGCATATTTTGGGGAACATAGCAGACAGAAGAAGCCGTCTACTTTGTGGGCAATGTACAGTATGATACGAACGATGCTAGATTGAAGAAAAAACTGATATCTCGAAACATGGGAAACTGCTAGCCTTCCTAAAACGACAAAATTTTGGCTTTAGGCCCAAGAAATCGAACGTATTTTCGAGAAAGAATATAGAGGATTTTTTAAATAAAGCTCTAAAGAATGAAAAATATTCATGTAGGATATATGAAATGGGGGTGGGAAATGAGGGCGGGAAGTGAGGGCAGGAAGTGAGGTTGGGAAGTAGAGGTGTGTAATGTGACATTTCCCAACCTTCAATGACGTTAATAATGACAGCATTACATAATATGGTTGTAAATAAAATTATATAAAAACAATTGATTCTTTAGGAAGTCAATTAAGGTATATAAAATGAACTACACGATTCATTGAATGCTGAAACTGACCACAAAAATGTGTAAATTCATCTGAAGGAATCAGATTTTCCTCTCCACGAGATTTTATAATAAATTGAGTTATTTTATCACGTTATTACAAGTATGATAAGTAATGGCTGCAAAAAGCATCAAACCAAGTCATCAATATTTGAGATGAAAATCTACGGGGCGGCGAATTGCCGAGCGTACATTATATGCCTATGAACGGCGTTCAGTATGAAAAAAGCAACAATAATTCATGCCTCATGCCTCCTTTATTTATTCACAAAATTTAGCATAATTCCTTGAAGAAAATGAACCGCATTTATTCATCCACTATCCACATCATGAACATAATACAATCATAAAACCATAGTAAATCTACTGAATGCGATATTAAAATAAACATTGATATTGAAAACAGGTCCATTTGTTGTTAACTGCTCCTCTCAAAGCCATATTACATTGAATAGTCATAGTTCTATTTGGAAGGCAGAATCCAAGTTGGTACCAACTACCAATATTAACATATCCTGAGAATCTTGTACCAGTGCCAGGGATATGAAACTTCTTTTTGTCTTTGGACCAGAGCAGTCAATGCTTCTTTTATGATACCTGGACTTCCATCCACAGATTTATACTTTGAGATAGTTTCTAAAAGGGGAGGGTTGTTGATGAATGTTTTTCTCACAGAATTGTATTCTTGGGGAAAAAAGAGGCCAATGTTAATGCAAAGGCTTTCAATCATGGGTTGTACGTTGTACTCCTGCTTGCTTGGATCTTTTAACATTCTTTGAAATGAATCTCTTGCAACTCCTGAATTAATGAATGCCTGAAAAGAAGAGAAGATTTTTTGATATGATCATGACTTAGTTGTCAGAGTTAATGGAATTTAAGAGATTTGAGATGAAATATTCACCTTATTCTTCTAATTTTAGAAGAAGATGGTGCCTCAGTGAAACGGGAAGATGAACCTCATTTCTCCACTGGCTCAATTTTTTCAACCCTGCAAAACATATTACACCAGATATAATTAATCACTAATGCAACAAAAATTACAACCATTCCACCTGCCGGTAGGAGAACAGGTACTGGGAAGGGACTTATCAATTTATCGAATTTATCATATGGGAGATGCTTATATCTGATCCATTCCTCTGTTGAGTTTCCAGGGTACCGGCACAATGATGATTTTTTTGGTGAAATGGCTAACATTTGATTTCAATATTTTGGTTCTTTCTCTGGAAATTCCCAGAAACTTACCTTGGTTTGGCAAGAAGGGGATTGGCATCATTTTTGAGATATCTGGTACCATTCACTGGAATAACTAAATCTGTTAGCTCAAAGTTTTCGGAACATACAAATAGTTTCTGAGAAAGATCATCAAGTAATATTCAGGATTGAGAACCAGATGTTCCTCTTCTCAATATCAGAATGGAATCTGAAAAGTGAAATTCTAAAAATCTACGCCTCTGATACTAAGTATGAAAATATTAGAACATACCTGTGCAAATTCAAGTTAGGATTCAAATAGTCCAATTTACCACACACAAGACACTTACGAACCATTTTCTTATCGTATTTAGCTGGAGATATTCAAAAATAAATCCAAATAACGCTCTTAACATACAATGAAGCTCAAAATCTTGTTGACAACACTGTTCGAATTGTCAGAAATTTCATAGAATAAAGATGGCGGCACGTAATTGATGAATGAACTGGACATAGATTCAAAAAACCGTATTGCCAAACGTGTTTATACATTAATCTGGGGCAAAAAGATCGATCCGTTTCGCGAACATTTACATATACTTAAGTATATGTAATGTGAAGAATGCACAATAGTTGAAGAAACCAATACTCGTTTCTGGCATTCACGCACAAATGAGTAAATGAATTTCAATCTAAGAAACTTTTCATTTTGATTGAGAGCTTATTTATTAGAAAATTCAACGAACGTCACAACGTTGCAAAAATTTCTACTACATTTTGATTCCGTAGTATTACAATCACCCAGTTCAGTTCTGATGATTTTGAAACTTGGCTTCACTAATTATTATTGAAAGGTGTGTCTCCTCTTTCTATGGTCTAAGGTTAGAGCCCTTACAGCGCCCACTCACCAGGACTCAGTTTCTAGCATTTTATGAGCCCTTGACCAATCACGGAGACTCTTTTCGCACGTGGGCTCATAAAAGGCCCGGATCGGGAGCCTCGTGGGTGGACCAGGAACTAAAACAGTGAAAGATGGTATTCTGATGAGTTGCAGTGACGAGGGTTCTCTCGAGAAGTTGAAACTGAAAATTAATATCGAAACAAAAGGTTCGTCCAATGATTTTGTTCGTTAAAAGCATAGTCCTAGTTCAATAGTTTATAATTCGAATTGATCTCATTGGCTTAAAGTGATTTTCTTTTTGAAATGGTCAAAGTAAATGGCATGAATTCTTCTTTGTATGATGTCAAATTGGTACTGAAGATGAAATGTAACAACAAGTTCATCATTGTTATATTGTGTTCTCGTCCAAGCTCTAGGATGAAAGTAGATATCGAAGAGAATTGAACAAATCAATCATATACAGGGTGATTCACGGTGGATGGCACATTAGACGTTTCTGGAGAACCAGACTTCAGATCGATTTGAAAATTTAATGGAATGCATTATCGGACCTGTTTTACCCAACAAAAATATTTTCGTCAATGCGGTGTTGCCACTTCTATTATAAAGTAGTAGCAACTTTTTCAAATGGAACACCCGGTATATTATATTATTTTTGGAATCTTCAACAACTTCTCGACAACTTTCATTGACATTTCCCTATACCTATCTGTTGCCGTTTACGAAATATAAATTAATTTCAATTTTTTTCACCGGAAAACATGACCTCTAAAAATGCTAATAGCTTCGGGTTGAGAAACACTATGCCATTGAAATTTGGTTTGGAGTTAGGTGATACATAAATGCTTCCAACACTTCAGCCTGATTTACGTTACTTCAATACAGGGTGATAAAAAAATACAGTCTTTTCGGTTGCTTGAAAAAGTGACTGATAGTTGTTTATTTCAAATGGAACGCCGTGAATATTATTGGAAATTCGGAAAACTGATGATATTCGCTTTCATTCTATGTATATCATGCCTGTACCCAACTAGTCAAATTTCGGACTTATGAGCATTTATTTGTCAAAATGTCCCTTCTGAATGGTATTTCCATTCGGTATTTGGTAGGCAGGCCATGATTACTATTTGACAGTACCTTGTGACATTCTCCTAATAATAAAGGCACCAAGAAGCTTGAATTTCGACATTTTCTTCATTTCAGAAGTTGCAAATACCCTCGAAACGATGGAAGAAAACTATTCAAACGAAGTGCTCATGAATTTGTTCATTATTATTAACTGGAGAGACTTTTTGAAGATCGGTGGATAAGGCGCTTGGGACCATGGAATTGGCCAGCAAGACTGCAAGAATACCCGATCTTAGTCCGTTAGATTTTTATCTGTGGGGAATGTTGAAGGAAAAAGTTTACAAAACACCCATGCATTCGAGAGATGAATTATTGGAAAGGATTGCCCAAGCATTTGAAGATTTGGATTCCAAAGAAATACGATCTGCCACGACGAAAGCAGTCATCACCCGCATTTTGAAGTGCTTGGAAGTGAACGGCCAGCGATTCGAACATACTTTGAAGTATTCGACATGATTGTTCTACTTTTTAATAATAATTCACATAAATAGTTTGACTCTCAAGTTTCTTGGTGCCTTTATTATTAGGAGAATGTCACAAGGTACTATCAAGTAGTAATCATGGCCTGCCTACCAAATACCGAATGGAAATACCATTCTGAAGGGACATTTTGACAAATAAATGCTCATAAGTCCGAAATTTGACTAGTCAGGTATAGGCATGATATACATATAATAAAAGCGAACTTCATTAGTTTTCCGAATTTCCAATAATATACAGGGCATTCCATTTGAAATAAACAACTTTCAGTCACTTTTTCAAGCAACCGAAAAGACTGGTTTTTTTATCACCCTGTATTGAAGTAACGTAAATCAGACTGAAGTGTTGGAAGCATTTATGTATCACCTAATTCCAAACCAAATTTCAATGCCATAGTGTTTCTCAACCCAAAGTTATCAGCATTTTTAGAGGTCATGTTTTCCGGTGAAAAAAATTGAAATTAATTTATATTTCGAAAACGGCAACAGATAGGTATAAGGAAATGTCAATAAAAGTTGTCGAGAGGTTGTTGGTGATTTCAAAAATAATATAATATACCGGGTGTTCCATTTGAAAAAGCAAAGTTGCTACTACTTTCTAATAGAAGTGGCAACACTGCACTGACGAAAATATTTTAGTTGGGTAAAACAGGTCCGATAATGCATTCCATTGAATTTTCAAACCGATCCGAAGTCTGGTTCTCCAGAAACGTCTAATGTGCCATCCACCGTGAATCACCCTGTATAACGTTGTCGACGTTTCGGAACCGAAATTAATGAATCTGTTCACGTGTGCTATAGTTTATGATTTTTGTTCTTGATCACGATAAATCTGATAATTCATGTTATTTTTTCAACTTTTAAGATCTTTTGCCAATTATAACGAGTCTTGAGAAAGGAACCAACGGTTGCGAAACGTCGACGAAGTTATAAAAGCTTAATGGATTTGTCCAATTCCCTACGATACCTACTTCTATACGTTCATCATTGTATTAGAGACGAATTCAAAAATATAATTAGTAAGGGTTGACTTGGTTGGTCAAGTTGTTTTGTGAAAGAGACTTTCAGTTTAATTTAATGTTTCAAATGCTGGATATTCGGTCATGAGAAAAAGTGTGACCTTAACTTTATGGTTTTATTAAAGTCTGAAGGTTCACGATGCGAACGGCAGCTTTTGGCCGGTGAGCAATTAGGTCGTGGGTAAAAAAAGATACTATGATTTATCAGTTGAATAATTTTTTGTTAATAAAAGGACGCCACTTGATTTGATATCTTCCAAAGTTCTATAATCACTTGACATCAAAAACAAGTGATCATTAAAATGGTTCGATGTTGAATTATGACTGAGGTAAAGAAAATAAACTGAATATTACACTAGTTATATTCGAAATAAGGGTTAGTATTGATCAATACAAATACAATCAATTCTGTAGGTGGTGAAATTGTCCTAGAATTAACTTAATTCGTTGAAACACTTGATCGTTATTACACCAAACTATCACATTTCATGTCATAATGTCTGTTCGAAAATAAGAACTGATACTGGCCTTATTATTATTTCTGGTGGAATATCTCAGAAACAAACAGCGGAATCCGTCGCTCGAAATCCTACAGAGAACAGCCGATCGTGTTCGTAAGGAAAAGTTCTTGAATCCAAAAGAAAACAGGAAGTCTGAATAAAGCCTCCGACGTGAATCTCTGAAATGTTCATACGCCATTTTGTGAAACCCGAAAATCGTTAATCACAAATCAATTCATTAATGCATTTGATTTACTCACCCTCTAACTCGAAGAGAAACGAAAAATGAATTTTTACAGTGGTAATCTCGATATTTTCTCAAAATTAACACAGTTTTCATAAATCCCTTTTCAGGTGGAAATCCAAATTGTTTCCCAAAATCAATCGAATCGAATGAACAGCTGGGATGTCATCCGATTTAAAAAAAAAAACGCCGTTGGATTTCGAACGCCGCACGCCATCTGAACACTCTCATATCGATGTTAAATAGTAATCTAATCATTAATATCAACTGTTTCGCTAAATTTCCGAAAGATGGAATTCGTTGTTTAATAATGAAGAATGAAAAGAGGAAAATTGTGGGAATTAAATCATCAATTGAAATTGGAAATAAATAATGCTACACCACCCCTCTCCTGATAAAAAAAAATGTGTTTTTAACCAGTTCATTCTGAATGAAAAATACGAAGCAACCACTCACACCGATCAACGCCAACCCCAACTCCAATAGTAACTCCTAAACTATACCTAACTATTACCTAATTCTATCTTAACTTAGCCTATTTACTAAGCTATCCTAAATAACCTAATTGGACCTAAATCTAAAAAAATCTATCCGATAGGGAAAATCGAACTAATCCTGAATAATTCAGAAAAATCGCAAATAATTCGACAACACTCTTCAACTAGGTGCGATATAGGGAAAGCAATCAAGAAATATTCCGATATTGAAATATCTCAATAGACGATTAATTGTATTGAACAAACATTGCTACGAAACAGATACATCCGAGTTTGAACCAAAATATGGTTTGAGGCCTGTGAACTATTTCGAAATCATATTGAGTGAGAGCAACAGACCATCTTGCCAAACGACCTCGCGGATCTTTTAGATTATGCAGCCACAAAAGGCTACTATGATCTGTAACTACGGTAACAACTGAACCCTCTATGTAAGGTCCAAATTTATCAAGACTAAAAAGAACGGCTAGGCATTCTAACTCTGTTGTGGTGAAAATTCTTTCATTACGCGACATTGATCTACTCGCATAGGCTACAACTCTATCGCCATCAGGATATTTCTCAGTTAAAACACCGCCTAAACCGAATTCTGAAGCATCGCATTGAACGACAAAAGGAAGATCGAAATTAGGACAAGCAAGTATAGGGGCCGTCACGAGTGCCTGTTTAATAATCTGAAATGAGTTTTCGCACTCTTCAGTCCATTTGAAAATAGTATTTTTCTTAAGAAGGCCACTCAAAGGAGCAGATATGTGAGCAAAGTTTGGTATAAAACGTCGATACCAACTCACCATCCCCAGTAAACTACGGAGTTCTCTGACCGAGGTAGGATGAGAAATATTAATTATGGCTGAAACCTTATCAGGGTCAGCTCGCAAACCATTTCTATCTACTATGTAACCCAAATATTTAATTTCCGGCTTACAAAATTCGCATTTAGATCGATTAATGGACAAACCCACCTCCAATAATTTGGATATGAGTAATTTCAAAATTCTAAGATGATCTTTAAAATTTTCCGTAATTATAACAATGTCATCGAGATAAGGGAAGCAAAATTCAGTTAATTCGCCGGTTATTATTTTATCGATAAATCTCAGGGCTGTTGCATAGACCGAAAGGAAGACGATTGAAGTGAAACAGTCCTCTATTGGGTACAGTGAAAGCCGTATAAATTTCTTCGAATTTGGTTCCATCGGGATATTCCAAAAAGCACTTTTTATATCGATTGTGGAGAGGTAGTTAGCCTTTCTCAGTTTGTCGAGAATTGTAGTAATTCTTGGTAGAGGGTAGCCATCTTTCACTGTGACTCTATTTAAACATCTATAATCTATAAAGTTTTATTCGGTTCCTTAACGAGAATAATAGGCGAAGACCAAGGGCTATCGGACGGTTCAACAATATTATTTTCGAGCATTTTATCAAGTTCCCAATTAATCTGTTTCTGTACTGAAGGCGATACTGAGTGATACCTCTGCTTAATAGGCGTTTCATCAGTCAGTTGAATTCTATGATGAACGAGATTCGTGAGGCCGATTTCTGAACGAGGTTGACTGAATATATTTATCCTCCAGCATTTCGTCGAGTTTGAGTCGCTCATCTTCGAAAAGTATTGTTTGTGCCAATATGTTATCGGCTGATATATCTGAAGCGAAGCTTCATTCTTTAGACCTTATGTTAGGAACGATTCCTATCTTCCTCCAAAAGTCTGCGCCTAAAATTAATGTATGTGTAAGAGATGGTACAATGAGAAGATCTATTAGAGCCGTACGATCGCAAACTTGCACGGGCACCGTTAAATACCCCAAAATTTGACATTGGCTGCCATTAGCAACAGTGCAATGATTACCCGAATATGATTTCAAGGGTAAATTAAGCTTCTTTAAAATATTCCAACCGGGACCCCCAACTATAGTAGAGGATGCATCCGAATCTAGTAAACCCGAAAATTTTATGTCGTAAATCGAAACTTGTAAATATGGTCTTTCATCATTCTGTGCGCTTTGAAGAATATAAGCTGATATGGGAGAGGCCTTATCCGAGACAGGAGCCGCTAGTCGACCATCTAGTGCTCCGGTGTGGCGTTTCCCTGAAACCTTGAACCATTCTTCGAACAGGAGGGACATGTGAGGACAGTGAAATCTGGTCTATTGCACCGATAACACCTTCTTTTCTTGGTAGCTTTACAAGTGTTCGCTTTGTGTCCAATTCGACCGCAATTATAACAAGGGAATCTTGATTCCATAGAATCAACATTCGGTTCCGAATCGCTAACCGAAATAGACGTAGACGGTTCATTACGCTCTATTTCCACAGCCGCTAAGTCTGGTTCCAATAAATGAGAAACCCTGCGCGATGGCGGAGGTTTGAAGGACTCCACATGACTCCAATTTCCTACCGTATTTGAGCAATTCATCTATGGAATGTATATCCAATAAACCCAACTGGGTCTCATAAAAGGGAGACACATTTTTCAATAATACCTTCAAACGCAAATGTTCCGAAGCAGGTACTGTGAGACGATTGAACAAATTATTCATAATGGCAATATACATGCCTATAGACTCATCCGGCGATTGTGTGCGATTTTTAATCTCATCGAACAATTTGTCGTTATAATCAATGGGTTGATATTCCTCACGCATCAACCGAACCAAAGCAGGCCAATTTTTAACACGACCCCTCGAAGCACGATACCAAATCAAAGCTTTTTCCGAGAACAGATCTATTGCAGAGTTAAACAAATCCTCATATGTTACCTTCCTCGCGACTCTCATATCCTCGATACGTTCCAAAAAAGCACTAACGGCCGTTTTCAATAACCGATCTATCCCTTGAAACGGCCGATATATAGGTACTAGGGATCGAGCAATCTCCCGTTTTGTACCTGTTTCCGTTTCAATATTGTATCTGCAGATAAGGATTCTTACTGGTCCTTGCGATCCATCCCTTGTTCCGAAAAGAGGTCAGATGGATAAGAACTTTCATTGTTTATGCGCCTACCTGCGTTTCAAAGAACTTTCAAGTTAACCACAGATAGCCAGAAAATATCTCTAGTAGCTCTGTTTGTTTATCTGTGGAGTTCGAGCAGTAAGGGTTATCTGTGAGTAGAGATAAGCGTTGGAAATTGTTGTTAGTGCAATTCAGCGTTCGTTTCTTGACTATTTAATTATAAATTAACTTTAAAAAAAGGATTATTTGAGTAGCGACGACAGTGACATAAAATTATTAGAGATGATTGATGAGTTCGATGAAGAAAGTGAAGAGGAAGCATTTTATTTTTTTAAATTTATTTTTGAACAAATGTGATTATTTTTTCTCAATTGTTTTTCAGGAAAAAAGTAATAATGCAAACAGTACAACGTTCATGTAAAATTTTTACTGTTCTTCCACGATGTTGATAAATAAAATGAATAGAAAATTAGAAACGAAATTTTTATTTTATTTCACAATTCATTGCTAATACTATGAATCTAACAATTATTAAATAAAACAAGTAGAACAAGAAGAAAATGATCCCCACAAAGTTTGCTACTTCTGGGTGGAGTCCAATTCTTCCAGTGAACAGCCTTTATCCATAGCTTCAGGATATCTGGTCGTTTGAATGGAAAACTGTACCAAATGAATTCACTCTTGCTAGCCAAATCGCTAATTATTCATTTGATAGCAAAATCTAATATTATCAATTCACCCGTGAAAAGATATTTTCCGATAATCGTACTCGTTTTTGCATCCAAACGCTACACAAGACACCACCATTGTTTTTTTATGTTCAAATTTCAAATATAGTTCAAATCAAAACTATTGCCGAAGCAATCAACAAATTACACCAACGCAATATGCTGCTTTTTAAACCACACACGAGGAAGGAAACGAAACTAATAGCACAGTAGAACACAAAAAATGTATATCTTCACTAATATTGTACGTATTTAACAAAAAGAATCTCCAAACTAATTAATTTTCACTTAGAAGATAATTAATGCATACAACCGTAATTCATTTGACTGAGTAAAACAAAGACAGGTTACCCAAAATAAGGCTATCTCTGTTTCAGCTGCCCCTGCATCACTTTTACGTTCAAAAGTATACGGTCGGATCCGTTCCAGGTAGTATAGAGTTCAGTGGATCTGAAGAGGTTCCTATCTATCCTTGTCTTGAGATAGATAAGGTTAAACCATGATTGTGAAATGCAAACCACAGACAGATAACTACAAGGATAGATAAGCCGACAAACCGGAGATAGCGATCTATCCCTTATCTTGGTTAGGTTATTGAAAACGGCCGTAAGAGAACACGAATCTTTATCTCCAGTTAATTTTGAATTCCACTGAAAAACAGGGATCTTTTTGATTTTTACTGCATTAACGACATTAGACGAATGTGAAATGTTATTTGGAAGAGCGTCGATATCAATTTCGGAATCAGACGAAGAAATTTCTGAATCACTACTCGAGAGAGCAGCTTGAGAAATTCCCAGACTCAGACTATTTTCTGACAGCGCGAGAGAACGACTATACTGCTTCAATTTCTTATTCAGCGCGGTTTGTTTGGCGAGAATGTTCACTAGCAAGGATGACTTAGCTTTAGTATCTGTCATGTCCATGATAAAAAGTCACAAATACCATGTACAACTTTATTCCAAATTAAATCAATGCCAATCAATAATATCATAATTCATAACCATTTACATCGAATACCAGCTTAAGACTAAATACTATAATTCATATGTTTAACCCAACTTCAATATCACAGAATCATGCGCATATCATATACATTATATTATACAGTATGTTACAATATCTCCCCCATTTTCAAATTATCATATTATATATACAGAATTACCTATCTAAGTTTAATGACTATGCTATACAAAATCATATATACATATATATCATATACACAAATATTCTAACTCTTCAAATTTTTATTTTTCAGTCTCTCAGATTTTCTTACAATTACATCTTTTCCAAACTCGACATCAATTTGATCATATTTTGAAAATTTTAACATTTGGTCAACATGTCTCTTAATAACCAGTCCGCTATCACACAACAAATTAAATGTAACAGGCGATAACTGTTCAATAATTTTCGCCTGAACACGATACCTTTTATTATTCTTGTACGCATCCACCATCACCACTTCTCCTACTTTGAAATCTATTTTCTTTATTTTTTCCTTATCTGATTTTCTAAATTGCTTATAAGATGTTTCATTACTAACATTTTCTCTTAAGAGATGAAATCTTGTTTTTATATCCCTTTTGAAAATAATGTCTGAGGGCGATTTACCTGTTGTAGAATGCTTCGTTGTACGATAATCAAATAAAAATTAATTTACAGCAAAATTTAATGGTTTACCTTCTCCAGCAATCTTCAAAATCTTATTTTTAAATGTACCAACAAAATTTTCTGCTGCGCCATTAGTTGCTGGATGATAAGGTGGGGAATAGGCATGACGTATACCTAAAGATTTTAAGAAGTCGTTGAATTCCGCACTTGCAAATTGAGGACCATTATCTGAGACTAAGTGATCACATAACCCAAACCTTGAAAAAACAGTATCAAAAACTTCAATTAATTTACTAGCTGAGGTGTCATTTTTCGTATTTATAACTTCCGGCCATTTGCTATGTGAATCAATTATGATCAAAAACATATTTCCTTGAATAGGTCCCAAAAAGTCAGTATGTAATCTCGACCATGGGTTAGGTGGAAATGGCCATTGAAAAGTACTAATTTTATTATTTTGTTTTCTATTTTGCACACATAATTCACAACTATTTGCAAATCTTTCTATTTCATCATCTAAACCTGGCCACCAGAAAAATGAACGAGCTATTTGTTTCATTCTAACTATACCAAAATGAGACTGGTGAAGCGATTTTAGGAATTCATTCCGTAATACTTTGGGTATTATTATTCTAGAACCCCGAACGAGACATTCATTTTCAATACTCAATTCTGTTTTCTTATCGAAATACATTTTCTCTTCCAAAGACATTGTGGTGTATTGAATGACACAGCTTTAGCAATTAAAGAAAACGAATATTGACAAAGACGTAAACTTTATTGATATATTGCTATAATATCACTGATTTCGTTTTCGACAGAGCGCAATTTGGATACATTAATATTCAGTGGGGGGTTTACGCATGACAACACAAAACATCCATAAGAAATATATTACATTCTTCCCCCCTACGAAAAAAACTTAATTATATGTACTTTTGAATTCAATTTAGGTAAATTCATTTAATATTAGCTTCATGAGAACATCTCAAATTTATTAATCATATCACATCAAAATTTATCACAGTAAAATATCACACAAATACATATCCATTTAACATTATTCAGCTTGAAATCTTTCTGGAGGTTTTCTCACTCTCTTAGGTCTATCAGTCATATCTAATACTACATTTTCATCATTTTCACATACATTTTCAGGATTTATACATACGTTTTCATTATTTTCACATACATTTTTATCATTTGTTTCTTGTTCAAAATTGCTAACAATTTTCTCGGATGGATAAACAATATTCTCTGAAGTTTTTCTCAATTGATTAGAATGACGTTTCCAACATCTCCCTAACTCTAAAATATCAACTAGAAATGTTACTCTTCCAATTTTTCTCCTTATTTTACCTTTAATCCAATTTGTTTTATTAGAGTCTCGATAATCTTTGACTAAAACTAAATCATTTATTTTGTAATCGACACTGTTTTTTCCTCTATAATATTTCTTTTGATCTTGCTGTTTACAATTTACCTTATTTGCTAGATCTTTAGATGGTTTATACAACAGAGCATTGAATCTTGTTCTCAAGTTCCTACCGAACATTATTTGAGCAGGGCTTACTCCGGTAGTACAATGTTCAGTAGTTCGATAGTCAAACAGAAACCTAGAAAGAACTGTATTGGTGTCTACAGAGGGTTTTTCGCTCATAGTCTTTTTGATACCATTTTTAACTGTTTTTACGCAATTTTCAGCTGCACCATTAGATTCTGGATGATAAGGTGGAATCAAAACATGTTTAATATTATTCTTTTTCAAAAATGATTCGAATTGTTCAGATGTGAAATAAGCAGCGTTGTCCGATACCACCGTTTTCGGCAAACCAAATCTGGCAAAACTACTCCTGAGCATCCTAATCGTCACTTCAGAACTCGTCGTTGAAGTTTCAAAAACTTCGACCCATTTCGAATGTGCATCTAATATGATCAGATAGTACTTTCTGGCGAAAGGTCCGAAATAATCAATATGTAACCTTTCCCAAACTTCACCCGGCCACGACCAAGTTGCCAACGTAACCTTAGCAGGATTAGCTAAATTCTTTGTGCAACCTTCACACCGCTTAACATAATTTTCTATATCCTTATCTAGATTTGGCCACCAAAAATGTGCCCTTGCAATACTTTTTGACTTAACAATACCAAAATGTGTCATATGCAATGTTTTAAGAAAAATAGGTCGTAACTTAACTGGAACAACTATGCGATGATTCCAGAATAAACATTTATCAGACACTGCAAATTCTGAACGTCTGGAAAAATATGGTTTGATCATCATATCATTATTAACGTACTTCGGCCACCCTATCTTCATAAATTCAACAACCTTACTCAGCTCTTTGTCGTCGGCAGTTTCCCTTTCAACTTCTTTGAGATTTATTGGCATTTCTGCACTGTTCGTTAAAAAATTGCAATATGGGAATTCGACATCATCGTTTCGACTTAAACGATCGGTTTCGGATGCCGATAATCTAGACAGTGCGTCCGCCGTATTATTCTCTGATTTGACGTATTCGACTTCGTATTGGTAATTCGATAAAATCACAGCCCAACGCCTCAACCTGTTAGCAGAAAATTGAGGAATTGGCTTGTTCTGCCCGAAAATCGTCATCAGAGGTTTATTATCTGTTATCAACTTAAATTTTTTTGCATAAAGATATTGATGAAACTTTTGCACCCCGAAAATTATAGCTAAACCTTCTCTTTCTATCTGACTATAATTTTTCTCACTTTTTGAAAGTGACCTTGAAGCATAAGCAATCGGTTTTTCAATTCCTGATGGGTACTGATGGCTTAAAATAGCCCCTAAACCTTGTGAACTAGCGTCTACTGTTAATCTTATATCTAACTCCGGATTGAAATGTACCAAAACTTCTGTTGAACTTAGCAATGATTTAATTCTGCCAAAAGCTTGATCACAATCTTTCGACCAAAACCATTTTACATCATTTCTTAATAAACGATGTAATGGATATAAAATCGAAGAAATGTTTCTGATAAATTTTCCATAATAATTTACCATACCTAGAAATGATTTTAATTCAGTTACGTTCCGTGGTTTCAGGACCTTCAAAATTGCCGTGATCTTACTCTCACTTGTGTGAAGACCTTCCCTATCAATTTTATATCCCAAATATTCAATTGAACCTTGAAAAAATTTACATTTCGAAAAGCTTAACTTAAGTCCAGACTTTTCTAAAATCGACAAAACTAATTTTAGTCTATTCAAATGTTCCTTTTCGTCCTTTCCCGTAACAAGAATATCGTCTAAAAATACTGTTACGCCATCAATTCCACTCAACAGTGACTCCATTAATTTTTGAAATTTAGAGGGCGCTGAAGCAATCCCATAAGTGAGTCTATTGTATATAAATAAACCTTTATGAGTTACAATGGTGGTGAGTTTTTTAGAATCATCATCCAAACCTACTTGTTGATACGCGTCTGATAAGTCTAATTTGGAAAATTGAACTCCTCCCTGTAGACAACCAAACAGATCTTCGATTCTTGGTAGTGGATGTTGATCTATTTCAATGTGGGGGTTTATAGTCACCTTATAGTCCCCACAAAGTCTGACTGCACCATTCTTCTTCAACACTGGTACCACCGGAGTGCCCCACTGACTATAGTCTACCGGTGAGATGATACCTAATGAAAGAAGGCGATTAATTTCTGCTTCAACTGGCGATTTTAAAGCATATGGAATAGGACGAGCCTTATGAAATTTAGGAGTAACCTCGGTATTCTTCAACTTCAAACTTAAGCTTGCCTTATTGAATAATCCTACTCCTTCAGAAAAAAGATTCGAGAATTGATTTATCAGAGCATTTGTTTTACTATTTACTTTTTCATTCATGAAATTCAAATTTGAAAAGCCAATATTGTATATATTTAAGAAATCTCTACCTAATATTGGTGGGCCACCGTTTTTAAAGACATAAAAATTCATATTCGTTACAATTCCTTTGAATTCAACATTTGTATTCAAAATACCTATAGGCTCAACTTTGGCTCCATTATAAAAAGTTAGACATCGATCAGTCTGTTTCAATTTGTACATTCTAAATTTCTCTAAATACAAATCTTCAGAAATGCAAGAGATACTCGCTCCAGTATCTGCTAGAAATAGAATATCAAAAGAACCAATTTTTATTTCTAGTGAGTATGCATTGTTTTGACCATTAGCATGATTAACAACAAACAACGAAGGTTCGTTTTCAAAATTATCATTTTCATCTTGCAAGTAATTATGAGAACTTGAAAAATTATTATTTCCTTTTTTCTTTTTGAAACAATTATTAATATTATGGCCATTCTTTTTACAGAAAGAACAGAATAGATTTTTGAAGCACTTATCTTTGTTATGACCAGTTTTTCCACAGGTTGTACACTTGTCATTTGTACCACCTGTCGTTGCGCTCACGCTGGAACCTTTCTGGGGAAAGTGACGTTTGGCGTGGCTGCGCACATGCAACAACTGTTCCATCTTCACGGGGTTGTTGCCGATCTGGTAGCTCTGCGAAGACGCCATCTTGTTTTCTGCTATGCCGAATGCCGATAGCCTGTTCGAATGTTATACCTTTCTTCTCTTCCAGGAGTCTGTCGAGTATAACACCTTTTTCGAATCCACAAACAAAACGGTATCGGAGACATATATCCAATTCTTTTCCAAACTCGCAGGAAACAGCTAAGCTCCGCACACGTGCTGCCCAATCTTTAATTGTTTCATTATTTCCTTTCTTGCTGTCGAAGAATTTATAACGTGCAGCTAGGACTGATTTTCTTGGGATGAAATGTTTATCCAAAAGTGAAATCAACGTATCGAATGATTTCGATTCAGGTACATCCGGGCTGCACATGTTGAATATCAATTTGTACGATTCTTCATCTAACATGTTTAAGAAAATTGCACGTTTTTTATCATCACTGGTTACTTCATTAGCGATGAAATAATTGTTCAATCTCGCCTTATAAATGTACCAATCTGTGATATTCAAATGAAATTCACGTAGTTGGCCGATTCCACTCACAATCACTTCGGAAGAACCGGCTTCAACCGTAGCCATTTTGTCTTTTTCACTTTAATTAGGTCCCATATATAGGAATTTCTCCACGAAAAACAAAATTAAAAATACTTTTCGAAAAGTCAACTAAAAATAATTCTTTTATCCTCGTCGCCAAATTTTGTGGTGTATTGAATGACACAGCTTTAGCAATTAAAGAAAACGAATATTGACAAAGACGTAAACTTTATTGATATATTGCTACAATATCACTGATTTCGTTTTCGTCAGAGCGCAATTGGGATACATTAATATTCAGTGGGGGGGTTTACGCATGACAACACAAAACATCCATAAGAAATATATTACAGACATATTTACTGAATTGTCTTCTACCCAACCAAACATTGATTTTCTTTTTATCTTCCCTAAAAATTTATCTTTTTTTGTTTCTTGTTTTATTAAATTCAAATCTACCAATTTACTCTCAATTCCTACAAAAATTATGATATCTAATTCCGAATCAAAAACAACCATTTTATCTCGTACTGCTAACCTCGAAAGTGCATCACAATTACTATTCTTTGCTGATGAAATCAGTTCGATTTTGTATTTGAAACCTGACAAAAAATAAATCCATCTTAATAATCTATTCTGAACCGTAATGTTCAATTTCACTGAACTACCAAATATATATTTCAATGGTTGATTATCTGTTTTAAGAATAATTTCATTACCAACAATATAGTGATAAAATTTTCTGAATCCGAAAATTATAGCTGCTGCTTCTTTATCTAAAGTAGATCTATGTAATTCGTTTTGAGGTATCAACTTAGATGCAAAGGCAATAGGTCTCTCCGAACCATCTGAAAACCTGTGGGACAATATAGCTGATAATCCTGTGTAACTCGCATCTGTAGCTAATACTAAAGGAACATCTTGCTGATATGGAACCAAAATTTTATCTGATGCTAACTCACCTTTCACCCAATCTACCGCTCTATCACAATAAGTATTCCAGTAAAATTTATCCGCTTTCAAAACATCGTATAGTACCTTGAGTTCATCAGCTCGCTTATACAAAAATGATTCGTAAAAGTTAATTAATCCTAAAAAAGCTTGAAGTTCTTTTTTTGTTTTCGGATAAGGCATATTTAAAATTGAATGAATCCTACTAGGGGATGGTGCTAAACCCTGACAGTCCAATTTGAATCCTAATATCTCTATTTCTGTCTTAAAAAATTCACATTTTGATTCATTTACTTTAAGTCCTGCGTTTTTTCCTGTGCAATAAATATTGTCAATATAAATTTGAATATTCGGAATACCTTTCAAAATATCAGTGACAATATCTTGACATTCTGCTGGGCTAGAAGCTATACCCTCTGGCAATTTCCTATACCTAAATAACCCTTTTTGTGTAATTATTGTCAATGGATTTCTACTTTCTTCAGCTACTTCAAATTGCATAAATGCATGTTTCAAATCAATCTGGGACCATTTGGTTCCAATCTGCAAAGTCTGAAAAACTTCTTCTTTCAAAGGTAACGGGTGTCTTTTAACAATTATCTGAGGATTCACCGTTAATTTAAAATTACCACATATTCTAACTCCTTCTCCTTTAATTACGGGAACTACTGGAGTAGCCCATTCACTAACATTAACTTGTTCCAAATTACCTATTTTTACCAAACGATCGATCTCGGCATCTACTTTATTCTTTAAAGCAAAAGGTACATGATACGGTTTGCATTGAACCGGTTTATAATCTTTTTTAAAAGTCAATTTTATAGATTTACCTTTATATTTACCTGGACTATTATCGAACAATTGAGGATATTTTGACTTGAAATGAGAAATGATACTTTCATGATTATTCAAGCAATTAACTTTTAACTGGGGTTTAAATGTTATTGGCCACATACTGAAAGCTTTAAGCCATTGTCTTCCTATTAAATTTTTACCTTTTCCTGCTAAAACATAGGCCTTTAAATTTGCTTCAACTCCTCCGAAATACACATGAAGATCTGTCAACATACCAATTACATTTAACCTTGTTCTGTCATAGCTGGACAATAAAATATCTGCTTTTTTGATTTTCTTATTTGAAAAATAATTAGCAACAGTTGATTCTGACAATACTGTCACGAGTGATCCTGTATCAACTTCAAATTCTACCTGATTATTATCAATAATTAATTTTAAACTATGAGGTTCTACCATAATATTTTTCACTTGAACTTCAGTATCAGTTATAACATTATTCGGCTGCATATAATAAAAATCTAAATCTGAACTATCTAAATCTTCATTTTCTACCACGCTTTCATTTACTAAATTAATTTCATTTTGTTTCTTCATACATGCCCTATCAATATGACCTTTTAAATTACAATAGTTGCAAGTTTTCCATCTCAATCTACAATCCCTAGCAAAATGATTAAATGCACCACAACAATAACATTTACGACTATTTGAGGTTACTTGTACCTGAACCTGAGAACTACTCGACTTATGGCTTCTGTTTTCTCGTCTGGAATTACTGTTTCTATTATCTGGTTGTCTATGATTGTTGTTCTTGTACCCCATTGGTTTCTGGCTGTGGTCTTTTGATGTGGAGGGAGCGGCTGCGTAGTTTGATTGTGAAGATTTGAATTTACCTTCCACGTTGCCAATTCCTCTTCCTGTGTATTGATAACGATTGGAATATTTTGGACCAGCCTTGTTCATGTAAAAAACAGAATCTTCGGTAACAACATTTGCGGGCTTCATTGATAAGGAATTTTTTATAGCTGCTTCTCGATACTCTGCTATCTTCACTGCATTTTGAAAAGTTAAGTTATCTTGACGAAATAATTCCACTTTTGTTTCGTGATTTATAAGGCCAAATACAAATCGATCCCGAAGAGCAATGTCAAGATCTTTGAAATTGCAATAAAAAGATCTTTCTTTTAATTTCGTAAGAAATGCATTTATTGATTCCGAAGGTAATTGTTTCGTAGCGTAGAATTTATTTCTTTCGGATATTTCTGAAGGCTTTGGATGTAAATGAGAGTTCATGATGTCAACCAGTTGAGAGTAGGAATACTCTTTGGCCTTTTTTGGTGAAGTTAAATTGCGAAACAGCATAAAAGTTTCTTGACAAACTCGCGTTAATAGTTCTGCACTTTTTCTTTCCGGCGGTACAGATTGACACTCAAAGATTAATTCCAGTCTTTCGACGAAAACTTCCCAATTGTCTTTGTTTAAGGTGAAACTAATTTTATTAAAGTCAGACATGTCGATGTCGCACCTATAAGGTTCTAACTTCTTGAACGTTACGTTTTTTTCACGAAGTTTTTTGACAAGCGTTTTTCTTAAGTTGTCAACACTGTCACTTTCACTCACGGTAACGCTATAAGTTTTTAGTTTTTCAATGAGTTCTTGTTTATTAAGTTCGTATACCCAGCTCACTCTCACTTCACTGGATGGACTTCTCTCCCTAGTACTTGATTGAGAACTTGCAGTATCATCCGCTGACAGCATTCTTTCTCAATCTTCTTATCCAGAGCGATCCATTTGCTGCCTTACCATAATCCTCGTCGCCAGAGTATCATCATTGGTAATCGGTCGGGCGTTATTCAGTCTTTCGAGAGCAAAACTTATTTTGGTAGAAATCTTAGTCTTGATGGAATCATTGTTACCATCAAAATCACCCAACAAGGTGTCAACATCCGATAACATCGATTCAAGAGCAAACTTATCTGCATCGAAAGAAAAAGGATAATCAGGCCATTTAACTTTAATATCCGATTTACGTTCCATTCTGAAAAGATTTCGCAAAGTTTGTCTCATCAACTTAACTGTCTCGACATCTGTAACTCATCTTATAGCAAGAAGATATTGTAGTTCTGCCGATGAAAGACGATTGATCTCAAAATTGAACGGAGCCATGTCGTTGAGCAGAGAGAAAATTAAACAATTATAAAAATCCGAAAAAAAAATCTATAAATTGGTTAAAAAAAAACTTTTTTTCCGGGCCGCAGAGTTCGAACGATAACAATTTGCTATGCTAATGAAAAAAATCAGAATCAGAATCATTGACTCAATAAAATAAATCAGTTATATCAACAATCAAGAACAGTGAAAATTTCAACACAAAATCTATAATATCTTGCACAAATCCAAAAAATTCGTAAATTAATTATATCAACAATCAAGAAGAAAAAAAATTCCAATACAGAAATCTATATCTTGCACAAATCCAACCTCTCAATTATATTAAGATGGGAAAAACAAAGGAATGGCCCCACGTTGGGCGCCAAATTTGTTACGTGTAAATTATACGATTTGAATTATTCCAATATGACAGGCGTAACAAAAGTGACCAGCTAGCTCACTCAGGGAGGGTTTTCCCTCATGAGCACGGATAAAGTTTGTCTTAACGGGCGCCAGGTAATTTGATTATCTGGCCACCTAGTGCTTTAAATTACAAAAAAAAATGTCAATTGAAAAATAATCGAATTTGAATTAAGGAATTGATTAGAGAGGTGGAGAAATGAAAAAAAAGAGTCAAGGCAAAGTTACCTAAATCTATTAAAGAAATCTACTAATAATCTTCGAAATATGCTATCTAAACCTATTTCTTTCTAAACCTATTCCTAACTTAACCTACTCTACCTAAACCTATTCCTATTTAACTAACTCTTATATTAAAATACTATTATTAAGTGATAAGTGAATTTACAATATGACAAGTACGAATCCCCTGTGGGGTACTTATCCACAAATTGTCGGTGGTGTAGATGTCCTTATATTGAGGGACCAATGTCCGGAGAATTGCAGAAAAAATAATCAACAGCAGAAATAATACAAAAACCCTAAAAAGAACATATGAAATATAATTAGAATATTCTCTCTGGAAAACGCAGGTATATTTAATCTTACCCTAGATGGTGTGTGGGGTTGAGTCTGGTAACAATAAATTTAATCTTCAAAATCCTCATCAACGAGTTCAGCCATTGGAAAAATATGCCAAGCTATTTATTAAATTTAGCAATTGAGAGAGATTAGTTTAAACCCCGAAGGAAATCTCGATCAACAGCCAATAGATATTCTCTCAATCTTGTTACCAGGATAATGAATTATATTACGTATTAACATCGTAGCTCCAGAAAGAATATTCAAACAAAAAAGAAATAAACATATTAAAAACAGAAACGTTCGAACTCGGCCGCACGAATGAAGGGAAATATACTGCTCAACCAAAATTCGAAAATACAGTGCTACACTCAAATAATGGAATGAGGGTTACAACCTTAAATCTTTGTGGTTTCAATACTGTCAATGCTTGTGTTCGACAATTGAATAAAAATGATTTTGTTCTCGATTTGGATTCGATATTACTCACATTCTCTAGTATATTAATAATTCCTTTTTTCAGATCGGTGCGAATGCTGGAATAATAGGCATGACCAAGGAGCACTTGGGCCTTGCTCTCGCTCTTTCGGTTCCAGTATTTGTTGTGGTTACTAAAATCGATATGTGTCCACCTAATATATTACAGGAAAACTTGAAGACTTTGGTAAAAATACTGAAGTCTCCAGGTTGTAGGAAAGTTCCTGTAATGGTGAAGTCTTTGGATGATGTTGTCTTGAGTGCTACAAATTTTGTATCTGAGAGGTCAGTATCTTCATGTTTTTTTCACGGCCTACAGGGAACTCTATCGATCGATATATAGAAACTCAAGAATGCAAGGCGCCTGAAAGGGCCGAAAGGGGAGAACCCTCTAAAATATTAATCAATATTAGAAATGGCACTTCCTGTTATATCGGAAACTCTTCTACTTTATTATTTCAAATGGAACATCCTATATATCTCCATATTTTTGGATTTTCCAATGAAATTCATGCTTATTTTAAATGAAGTATACCCTAACTAAATTCAATAGTTCAGGGATTTTGAAAAAATTAACGTATAAATTATGACACAAAATAGCATTCATCTACAAATTTCAACTATTCATTGATTGTGCTAGTTGGGAAACCTTCAATCTATACCTTTTCAACTTCAAATTGGGAACTATCAAAATCAAATGGGGAATAAACATATTCGAATTGGGAATTAACATATTCAAATTGGAAATAATCAAAATCAAATTGGGAATAATCAATTTCATATTGGAACGACATTCGTAGCTATGTAAATCAAAATCAGGCATAATCAGAAGATCTTTTTATTGATGAAACATAAAGATAAAAACTATTAATATACATTTAAACTAATCAAACATTCAAAAAGTGGAACAGATACTTAAAAAAAATTATGTTTGTACTCAAACTCTCATATCCAATAAATTTGATACATCAGGTATGAACCTCTGGATATGAGCCACATATCTTGTACTGGTATTAACTGTAATATAGTGTTGATAATTGGTTGAGGTCAGGGATGAAGGAAATCAATTTGATGAAATTTCTGCCGACGTTTCGATTATATTTAAATCATCTTCGGGGCTCTGAAAGAGCAATACAAGGACATTATACAACGATACAGAATGGCCATCGTAAAACAGAAACAAGAAATCAGGGATCCCGAACCTGAACAATTACCAATTTCAAACAATTATTAAAAATATAATGAATAATATAAATACAACATAGACGATTGTATAAAGGATATCTATCTTACAATATAAACGAAATAAATTAACTAACAATGAAAAGATCCAATACAGGCAAACAACTGAACAAGTAAATACCGAACTTTCTTAAAAATGTTCCTTAAAAAGGTGCTTTTAAAGAAATTATTTAATAGTGACTCACATCATCGGTTGACTCCTATTGTCCACTCATAAAACATATAAAACAGTGTCACTTTTAAAAAACAGGTAAGACGTGACATGAAGGATCGAGACATGAAGGAAACTGAAATGCAACCACATACGATGTGCAGGTTGACAATGCAATTCGATTACGATTTAAAAAAATGATGCGATTTCACTTTTCAGCAACATACCAACCGAGCTTCTCTCCAGTGATAAATAAATAATTCCTTATGAACCATATGCAAAAACTTACCATGTTTTACATTCTGTTTTTTCAATGATAGATATAATTAATTACATCTGCCAAATTCCTCTTTATTCAGTAGCATGTAATTAATGATATCTATCATTGAAAAAACAGAATGTAAAACATGGTAAGTTTTTGCATATGGTTCATAAGGAATTATTTATTTATCACTGGAGAGAAAACCGATGGCCGATTAGTTGAAATAAAGAGGTTTCCGATACAAATTCGAATCCAAATTCGCCATCTATTTAGGAACAACCTGTAACTTTTTTCTCTTGCATATTAGGGTAGTAAAATCTAAAACATGGTTTAAGTAACAGTTCCTGAAAATTTCATCTTTTTGGCGTGAAGGGAAAAGAAATAGCTGAAAATTCAAGACGAAAAACAGTTTTTTGTGAATAACCCAAAAAATATCCACTTTAGGGCAAGGGTGTGATGCATACACTCACATTATTTTTTAATGTAGATTCAATATCTGCCATAAAAAAATGGGGTTCTAATTTGAAAAAATTGATTTTTCACGATTTTGTCATCCCTAACTATGAAAGCGATTTTTTCACCCCCTGTATCATGCATCGTGATTTCGATTTTCAAAGTGGATACATCAATCTTACATCTTGAAAAATCATAAAAATGAAAATTTTCCATCCAAAAACCTCGAAGTTATTCTTGTTTCAGCGGAGCTCTATTTTCGATTTTTTTTTCGAATTTTCCCGCTCAGAGAGAATTTTCCAACCAAAACTGAAAAATGTTACATCAAAATAACTTGAAATTTTCTAAGGAATCTATTTCTGCAATAAAAAAATGGTGTTCTAATCTGAAAAACGGAAGTGGACGTCATTTCCGGAAAAACCGGAGGTGCTCATGCCTTGAAGATATTTTAGATTTCATCAGCATCGTGAAATACTTATAAGTGCGGAATTTCATGAAAATACGTTCAGTAGTTTCCCGTATAAATATGGGTGAGGTTCCTCGTGAAAGACCCTGTATTGACGTCGTTCAATTCATTTCATCCGCGGTTGCAGTTTACGGTCGAGGTGGAGAAGGATGGTAGATTGCCTTTTTTTGATGTTCTAGTGGTGAGAGAGGGTAAAAGACTCATAACGGACTGGTACCATAAGGAAACTTTTTCGGAGAGGTTTCTCAACTACAACTCATTACATCCCTTCGTTCATAAGCTCAATTTAATTAAAAACATCAAGCACAGGGCCCTCACCTTGTCAGACAGTAGTTTCCATGATCAGAATATGACGAAGATCAGAAATTTCCTCATAAAAAATAACTATCCTTTGAACATGATAAAAAGGATTCTGTCTGAACGTACGTCCGAGAGTAGAATGGAGAATCGTGGGGATGATGTAGAGCTGAGGTACTTTTCAATACCATATATAAAGGGTCTTTCTGAGAGAGTTGCTGGTATTCTAAGAACTGCAAACACTATGATATCCCTTAAACCAAGCAACACAGTCAGACAGTTGTTTTCCAGTTTGAAAACTAAAGCACCAAAATTAATGCTGTCTAATATAATTTATGAAATACCTTGTAAGGACTGTGATTGTGTTTACATTGGACAGACGGGTCGATACCTGGAAACAAGGATTGGTGAACATCGCAGGGACAGCATAAATGTGCACAACCCAATTAAGAAAAAGGAGAATAACACGGCCTTAGCTGAGCACTCCCTTAGGGAACTTCGCGCTTTTGATTTCAACAATGCAAGGGTGATGAGACATCAGCGAATTTTGAAAAAGAGATTGATACATGAAATGGTATCAATTCAACAAAATAATAAATCCATAAATAAAAGATCGGATATTGAGAATTTAAATACCGCTTATTTCAATATAATAGCCAGGTTAAAAGAACACGGCTGAATTTATAGTCAAACGGAATTCCTTATGATTGTGTTTTGCATGCCGAGAACCCCCTTTTTTTTAAATATTAGAATAACACAAAATCTTTTTTTTTAAATCGTAATCGAATTGCATTGTCAACCTGCACATCGTATGTGGTTGCATTTCAGTTTCCTTCATGTCTCGATCCTTCATGTCACGTCTTACCTGTATTTTAAAAGTGACACTGTTTTATATGTTTTATGAGTGGACAATAGGAGTCAACCGATGATGTGAGTCACCATTTAATAATTTTTTTAAAAGCACCTTTTTAACAAACATTTTTAAGAAAGTTCGTTATTTACTTGTTCAGTTGTTTGCCTGTATTGGATCTTTTCATTGTTAGTTAATTTATTTCGTTTATATTGTCAGATAGGTATCCTTTATACAATCGTCTTATGTTATATTTATATTATTCATTATATTTTAAATAATTGTTTGAAATTGGTAATTGTTCAGGTTCGGGATCCCTGATTTCTTATTTTTGTTTTTACGATGACCATTCTGTATCGTTGTATAATTTCCTTGTATTGCTCTTTCAGAGCCCCGAAGATGATTTAAATATAATCGAAACGTCTGCAGAAATTTCATCAAATTGATTTCCTTCATCCCTGACCTCAACCAATTATCAACACTATATCAAATTGAAGGTCATTAAACTTGGTACTATTAACTGTAATGGTTGATATATTTCTTCTTATTAAATTTTCCATTCTTTGAAGACGAAATTCTGTCTGTGTTATATTTGCCCTCTCTTCGCCCAACAAAATATCCGGCAATTCCGCATCTAGATCCCTTTCTACCCCAGCCTTCATACAAGACCAGACATGCTCAATAGGATTGAGCATGGGGCTGTATGGACTCAGCCTAACGAAATGATGCCGGCTGAATTCGACCTCCTGGAATACAGACTCAATACCGGCATGGCAGGGAGCATTATCGGCTACTAAAACTATACTTTTTTTTATGAAGATTTATATCTACACTACTGGAAAAAATTAAAGGATCAAAAAAAAATTCCAAATTTTTCGGCAATTTTCAACATGCCGTAACTTTGAGAGGAATGGTCGTACAAGGAATTCAAAAAAAGGAAATTGTAGCTCCAAGTGTCTAGTTTTTGGATTAGAACTTCAAAAATTTTAAGTTTCAGTGGTTTTCGAGTAATAATAGAAAAATCAGCAACAAAAAAATTCTCAAAATTTTACCACTTTTTTTTTTCTTGTCTACGAGCGTGGTAATTTTATTTTTGCATAATCGTTATAATGGTGGGATACTTTGTTAATTCAGCTTTAATTTATTTTTTTATTGACCTCAATACGGCCACTTCTCGCCGAGATATCGGTCTTCAAATGGAAAAGGATCCATTTGTCTTTGATTATCGATTTCTCAGCAACCAATGATCGCACAGAAAATTGAAGGGGGGTTTCAAGACCTTAAATGAACTCCCATTAATGAACAACCATTGCTTATTCATAGAAATTTTTTTTTCTTAATGTCGCATCAATATGAAAATTTAACAAAAAAAGGGCTTTTGGTGGTTTCTTGGAAAATCTACCGCTGGATCGAAAATGTTGAGGAAACCAATAATGTTAAGTGTGACTTTCACAGTTCAATATGTTGATAAAAACCTTACGAAGAGCCAACTCAATTCAGCGAGCCGTTTTTTTGTTTGACTCGATTGAATTTTTGAAAAAAAATAAGGATCACGTTTTCTGCTCTGAGAAGCTCGTAATCTTTAAAAAAGGCAAAAAAGAATTTTCTCGAGCTTTTTCCACATTTTAATTGCAGATAGTTCATAAATTTCGAAAAAAGAAAAATAAAAAAAACAACAAATAACATTTTTATTAATTTAATAACGGGTATTGCCACCCCTGTTTTCAATAACGGCTCTCAAACGTTCATCCATGTTAATGCAGACGGTAATTTGAGGCTGATGAATGATTGAAAGATTCACAGAAAACTCAGACGGAATTTCGAATTTACCGAATTTTGAGCAGAGAATCGCTTGATTGAATTGTTGACAACAATTCCGTAAATTCGAAATTCCATCGGAGTTTTCTGTGAATCCTTCAATCATTCATCAGCCTCAAATTACCGCCTGCATTAACATGGCTGAACGTTTGAGAGACGTTATTGAAAACAGGGAGGCAATACCCGTTATTAAATTAATAAAAATGTTATTTGTTGTTTTTTTATTTTTATTTTTTTGAAATTTATGAACTATCTGCAATTAAAATGTGGAAAAAGCTCGAGAAAATTCTTTTTTGCTTTTTTTAAAGATTACGAGCTTCTCAGAGCAAAAAAGTGATCCTTATTTTTTTTCAATCGAGTCAAACATAAGAACGGCTCGCTGAATTGAGTTGGCTCTTCGTAAGGTTTTTATCAACATATTGAACTGTTAAAGTCACACTTAACATTATTGGTTTCCTCAACATTTTCGATCCAGCGGTAGATTTTCCAAGAAACCACCAAAAGCCCTTTTTTTGTTAAATTTTCATATTGATGCGACATTAAGAAAAAAAAAATTCTATGAATAAGCAATGGTTGTTCATTAATGGGAGTTCATTTAAGGTCTTGAAACCCCCCTTCAATTTTCTGTGCGATCATTGGTTGCTGAGAAATCGATAATCAAAGACAAATGGATCCTTTTCCATTTGAAGACCGATATCTCGGCGAGAAGTGGACGTATTGAGGTCAATAAAAAAATAAATTAAAGCTGAATTAACAAAGTATCCCATCATTATAACGATTATGCAAAAATAAAATTACCACGCTCGTAGACAAGAAAAAAAAGAGTGGTAAAATTTTGAGAATTTTTTTGTTGCTGATTTTTCTATCATTACTCGAAAACCACTGAAACTTAAAATTTTTGAAGTTCTAATCCAAAAACTAGACACTTGGAGCTACAATTTCCTTTTTTTGAATTCCTTGTACGACCATTCCTCTCAAAGTTACGGCATGTTGAAAATTGCCGAAAAATTTGGAATTTTTTTTTGATCCTTTAATTTTTTCCAGTAGTGTAGTTTAAAGGTTTCGTACAAATCTCAACTAGCAGATTCGATCAACTTAATACCAATTCGTAAATAGTATTCGTTCTTTTCAGGATTTCCCAAACAAATGGCAAAGACATCAAGAGTTTATCAGATACATCGCGTTCATTGATATAAATATCAACAACCGCCATGGATCCGACACGAACTTGCCAAATTCTTCATCCAGGGAACTAATGAAAACGATCCGACGTCTAGTTTTGTTTGAGAGGACCTCCGTTCCACTCCAATTTTCATCGTAGTAGGGTTATGTTGTCCTGAAGAGATCAGAAAAAAGATCGAAACCTAGGTCGACTTCTACCCACTTCGATGAGATTGGAACATTTCATTAGTTCCCTGGATGAAGAATTTGGCAAGTTCGTGTCGGATCCATGGCGGTTGTTGATATTTATATCAATGAACGCGATGTATCTGATAAACTCTTGATGTGTTTACAATGATTCCTTTTGGAGATAGCATTTCTTTATATGAAAATGGCAAAGAGTGCCACAAAATACATCGGATCGGTTTGAAAATTTAATGGAGTGTATTATCGGACATTCTCTACCCAACTAAAATATTTCCGTCATTGCGGTGTTGCCACTTCTATTAGAAAGTACTGAAAGTAGTAGCATCTTTGCTTTTTCAAATGGAACACCCGGTCTATTATATCATTTTTGGTTTCTCCAACAACTTCCCGTCAACTTTTCTCTACATTTCTCTATATGTACCTATCTGTTGCCGTTTTCGAAATATAAATTAATTCCAATTTTTTCACCGGAAATCATGATCTCTAAGAATGCTGATAACTTTGGCTTGGGAAACACTATGGCATTGAAATTTGTTTTGGAATTAGGTGATACATGGATGCTTCAAACACATCAGCCTGATCTACGTACCTTCAATACAAGGTGGTAAAAAATTCGTTTTTTCGTTTGCTTGAAAAAGTGACTGAAAGTTGTTTATTTCGAATGAAATGTCCTTTATATTATTAGAAATTCAGATAGCTGATGAAATTTGCTTTCATGCTATGTACATCATGCCTGTACATAACTATTCAAATTTCAAACTTATGAGCATTTATTTGTCAAAATGTCCCTCCAGAATGGAATTCATATTTGGTATTTGGTAGGCAGGCCATGATTACTATTTGGCAGTATTTGGCAGCTTTCTGAATTTCTAATAATATAATGTTATGAGCATTTATTTGTCAAAATGTCCCTCCAGAATGGAATTCATATTTGGTATTTGGTAGGCAGGCCATAATTACTATTTGGCAGTATTTGGCAGCTTTCTGAATTTCTAATAATATACTGGTCGTTCTATTTGAAATAAACAACCTTCAGTCACTTTTTCAAGCAAACGAAAAAACTGTATTTTTTATCACCCTGTATTGGCTAAATAGTAACGTAGATCAGGCTGATGTGTTGGAAGCATTCATGTATTACCTAACTCCAAATCAAATTTCAGTGCCATAGTGTTTCTCTTTGGGTTGAGAAAAAATTGAAATTAATTTATATTTCGACTATACGCAGTATCAGATGATGAACCACAAACAAAAAAAGATGGGTTTTTTGAACAGGTCAGCGATGATAACATGAAAATAGGACAAACAAGAGAGATAATCATACTTGGTGATCTAAATAGTAGAATAGGTCGAAGAATTAATGATGCCATATTAGGTCCTTTCGGAGAGCCTGGTCATGGACGGGCTTGGACAGAAAGTCATCCATATGGTTTACCGATGGATCAAAATCTGAAAGAGACACTGGTATTGGGATATATGGACCTAGATTGAGGATCTCTAAAGCCCTGGGAAGTGAACCCTCTATTACACAGACCGAGATACTGGCTGTGTACGTATGCGCTCAGAAGTGTCTCAAAATGAACCTCAAAGGGGTGCATATCTTCATTACCACGGACAGCCAGGCCGCGCTGAGGTCACTGGAATCACACTGTCAGGGATCTCTGCAGACCTGGGAGTGCCGTAACACCATAAAGCAACTGGCCAGAGGCAATAAAGTCACTCTAGTATGGGTGCCAGGGCATTGTGGTGTTAAAGGAAATGAAAAAGCCGATGGGCTTGCGAAAAGTGCATCAAGGTTGACACCTGCTGGACCTGAGCCTTTCTGGCTTGGAAAATACCACTATAAGGCAGCGGTTTAACAATGGGAGTTGAACAACACAATTACCCTCTGGAGAAACACTCCTGGACTCACTCAGTCCAAGAAATTCGTGATGATTTCACCGACCTATATCAGTAGGCTCTTAAAGCTATCACGAGCTGAGCTTAGGGTGATGGTAGGTCTGCTGACAGGGCATTGCCGGTACAAACATCATTTGTACCGTATGGGGAAGTCAACAGATGAGATTTGTAGACTATGTGGATCAGAGGCAGAAACAGCTGAACACATGGTATGGAAGTGTCCAGAACTGGCTGGTCTAAGAACCATTCATATGGGGAAACCAGTTCTGGATACCCACGAGGTAAAGGCCAAGGCTCCTAGGGATGTTGTCGGTTTTATCAACACCATAGACGACCTCCCTGGGTTTCAATGAATGAGTAGGGTAGTGAACAAAAGATCCATGTGGTCGCAAATCCCGGAAGGCTAACTGAGCCATAATTGACCCCAGTTCAAATGAATGAAAGAAAAGGTCCTTCGGAGAATTTAATACAAACGACAATTGTGAGGGATTGATAGTATTATGGCAACAGCATGAATTAAGAATAATAAACGGCTACTTCAAACATAAAGATATCCGTACATACACATGGGAGCAACACACACGAAATCTGAGATCGGTAATCGATTATGTGATAACAAAACAAAATACGGTGTTCAGAATAGATGACGTGAGAGCATATCGAGTAGTAATGTGCGGTTCGGATCATTACCTCGTTCGGGCGAAGCTGTCATTGCCATTCAGGTCCCAAAAATTCTCAGATAACAGTATAGACTATAGAGGAAAGCATACAAACATGTAAACAATATAATGTCAACAGTCTGACCAATGAGAGTACTCGGATATTATAGATTGAATTATAAACTTTTCCAAACGGTACACCAACGACCGGTAGAAGCGGTTTATAGAAACATAGTACATAGTATGAAAATGCTGACGAGGAGGCAGTTGGGATCAAAACAAAACAAGTGATTAAGAACTTATGGTGGAACGAGGAAATCACAGATCTAGTGTGTCCGAAGAAGAAATTATATCATAGATGGTTAAACACTCACAACGAAGAAGACAGGGATCAGTATCTGGAGATAAAGAGAACAACAAGGAGAATGAGGAATAAAGCAGAGCGAGAGATGTGGGACCAGAAATATTGAGAAGTTGATACATATTTGGGTGGCCAAAAATCATCAGAAACGTGGAAATTCATAAAAAGCCTAAGATCAGACGCAAAAAAATAAGGCAAATATCCAAATTATACCAACTGAAAAATGGATGGAGTACTATAAAGGGTTGCTGACTGAGGATAGAGAACAATATTTGTTGAATTCTCCAATAGATGTCCAGGTGGAGGGTGACGAAATAACAGTCACCGTTGATCAAGTGAAGAAAGCTGTTCAGAAACTGAAAACTGGTCGCCCTGCAGGTCCGGAAGGAATTCCGGCTGAATTGATCAAATGTAGGTCAGAATAGCTATTTGAACTGCTTACATGGTGTATCAACCAATACCTTGGTGGAGAGCCAGTCCCCTGAGGAATGGAAGGTGGCCTATATCTCGTCTATCCATAAGAAGGGAAACAAACTTGAATGCTCAAACTATAGAGGGATATCTGTAACCAGTGCTCTGGGCCGTTTGTATGGAAGACTTATCCGAGATATAATAGAACAAGAATAAAGGAGTAACGAAGAAGAGGAACAGTCGGGATTCCGAGCTGGAAGGACATGTACCGATAACATATTCTGTCTGAAACAAATTAAAGAGAAACGAACAGCAGTTTATCAAGAAACTCACCTTATGTTCGTAGACCTCAAGAAAGCCTACGATACCATCCCGGTGAAAAAATTGTGGAGTGTTCTACAGCAGACTAATATTTGTCATACCCTCATAAGAACTCCTAAAACACTATATGAGGGAACCACATCAAGAATATAGGTCGGTAGCAAATTAACAGAGAAGTTCTTGGTAGATAAGGGTTTACGCCAAGGATGCTGTATATCGTCCACATTTTTCAAGCGAGCTTTATTCCAATGGAAGAGGCAATGCGGCGGAATTGGCATCGATATCGGAGAAACCTGCTTGTACACCCTACAATTCACTGATGACTAAATTGTCATAGCCAACAACGACAAAGACGATTTACAATATATGGCGAGAAAACTGCAGGAAGGATATAAGAACTGGGTACTGGAACTAAACACACAGAAAACGAAATATCTTCCTAAAGGAGAAGAGTAATTCAACATCCAAATAGACGAAGAAGAAGTTGCATGTTGCAGCGTATATACAGGGTGAGTCTTTGACTTGTACATATATTTTAACTGTAGATTCTTGAGGTCAGAAGAAACCTTTTTTTGTATTCCATTTTTCCGAATTCGGCTCTGTTAAAAAGATATAGCCATTTGAAAAAAATAGTGCTGAATACGTGCCTGGAAACATTCTCTGGAACCAATGCAAAGTTCATATTTCCCGATTAATTAAGTTGATATATTTGGGGAAACTCAAGTACTAACCTTATTTGAAAAAGGATGTTAAAAACACGATATTTCTCAACAAAAACACTATGTTTGCTCCGATTATATCGGCAATTGAAAAGCCATATTTCTCCCATCAAAATAAGTTCTTTCTTCGATTTTCTTGAAGAGTAGTTTGTAAACACTAAAAACTTGTTCATATCCTCCTCGATATCCCAGCATTATCTTGTAAATTATGGTTTTCAATTCAATTCATAATTTCGATCAAGCTATAACCTATTAAAACAATGTCAATAACATTTTCTGTGAAACCACTGTGGTGAAACATTCACAGAACTTGGACTTATATGTTGCCAGTTTCGGCAATATTCCTGAAACTAAGGAAATTGATTTTTCTGATCACATTACTGAATAAATATATATGAATTCGAGCATAGATCCTTCCTTAACATGAGGAATCGACCCATCTCAAACGACTTCCACTATCACATATCTGTGGTAGTTCGGTTACATAACGCATGACGTGAGATATCTCTGGATTTTCTGGTTTAGTTTAGAGGTTAGAAATTAGAATGCACTAAGAATGGGTTATGATTTGATTTATTTGACGAATCCTTATATTAATTTGATGAGTTATTAAATCAATAGCTAGAAATTATGATGTTTTTCTGCCCGAGTTAAATGACTATTAATTTGGGTGGTGTATGTATTACACGATACGATGTTTAACATTTTTTAATTTGGCACGAACTTAAGATAACATCTGTAGGCTATTTTGAAGTGCACTATTTCTAGTGATGTTTTGTGTGAAATGGCTGAAAAATTCAGCCTAGTTGGTTCTAGTTTTATTGTTCCAGTTAGGATTTTTGCGAATTATGGCGAGGACATTGTTCAGATAAAAACATCGCTAAGTATCATTTAATTTTTCATTTATTTCAATTTAGTACGTGGGTTGTACTAATCTATACTAATATTATAAAGAGGAAAGATTTGTATTTTTGTTTGTTTGATACGAATAGGCTCAAAAACTACTGGACCGATTTCAGAAATTCTTTCACCCTTAGAAAGCTACATTATCCCTGAGTGACATAGGCTATACTTTTTACCCGAAAAAAATAAGAATACCTACAATAACTTCAATAGTTACAAAAAAATCAGCCATAATCAGCTATTTTCACGTGCGCTGCGAAAACCGTTAGACTCACGTGGATACAATGTGAGACGGAAATGTTCCTCTTAAATACTTCTACAAAAAAGTCCGCGATAGCATATATCTATATCTCAAGATTGACTTGCTATAACCTGTTTATGGTAATCAGATGTTTTCCAAAATTATGCACTATTTGGGAGTGAGTTTTTATGAATGGATCCTCATCCAACCTTATACGCTATTTATCCCCAGTATTTAATTTAGAAAGAAATTGGCCTTCACATCATATAATTACAACGAGTACATCAAAAGATATGGCAGGTTGAAGTGTTGAAGATGAAACCGCCGCGTGAAACAAATACACAGGCGAAGCTGGGACGGCCTGCTTGTGATTCATATACCTGAATTTTGTATTTCATATCATTCATTTTCAATATTTTCTCGAAGGTTGGACAAACAAATGAATTACTGGACGTATAATTTCGAAAATCTGTTGTGTGGCGTGAGGTGGACTTCAATAAGGATCTTTGAGGAACTTCCTGCTATTTAGAACTCAATTTTATCTATTCATGAAAATACATATGATATATTAGTATCAATTAACTGAGTTGGCAGTTACATTCTATTCAATTTTGTCTACCAAATTTGTGGAATTTCATGATAACACATCTCTAAATCCAACGTTTTCCCATCATAGAGATTTAAGTAGTTACTAGGTCAGTGATCTCCAAATGAAAATTCGACAAACATTCCGGCAACATTGTTAACATTTAATTCGATTACAGAATATTGATACATCTTCGATTCGGTGATCTTTAGAATGCAGGAAAGTATTCAGATAATTCTCGAGATTTATGATTTTCTCGTCAAATTTGATGGGATTTAATTAGTAATAACTTGAGAACGACGCGTTTTATTGAAAAAACTTAGGAATAATTTTATTTTCTAAACCTATTGCTTCTTTCTAAAATAGAACCATTCTTCTTTTTCGCGTGGTTTTATAGTATTTTTGCGTGGATTTATAAGTTAGCTACGCTGTAACTTTCATACAGGGAGGAATATTGAATAAGTTTTGATTGGAGAATATGCATCATGATAGGAATGACTACTTCACCAAAATTCAGTTCATTAGAAATAACGGTTCCGAAGATATGAACAGAAAAGCGTTTTTTTCGTGGATTTCAGACAACCTGTATCTTTTAAACGGAACCGAATTTTGAAAAATGGTATAGAAAAAAGTGTTTCGTTTGATGAGAGGAATCTACAGTCAAAATATATGTACAAGTCAAAGATTCACCCTGTATATACAGATTCTTGATGCTAAAGGAAACCTTTTTTTCATTTTCCATTTTTCCGAATTCGGCTCTGTTGAAGAGATATAGCCATTTGAAAAAAAGTTGAGCTTAATGCGTGCCTGGATCAATTCTCTGCAAACACCTCAAAGTTCATACTTTTCGATTGAAATTGAGGTGATTATTAGATGTTCTGGTTGATACAATTAGAAAATACTCAAGCACTAACCTTATTTGAATAAGAATGTTACAAACACGATATTCCCTAACAAAACACTTAGTTCTGTCCGATCATTTCGGCAACTGAAAAGCTATATTTCTCCCACCAAAATAAGTTCCTTCTTCGATTGTCCTGAAGTTTTGTTTATTGACACTAATAATTTGTTCATATTTTCCTCGGTATTCTAAAACGATCGCATAAAAAATGGTTTTTCACTAACCTATCCTAACTGCATTAACCAACAGGCCCGGATCTACGATTTTTTCTGACCGGGGCAAAAATTCATGATGCCCCCCCCCTCCCATTTGTGTAAAATATGAATTCATAAAAAATAACAAAAATAAATACTAATAATAACGAAAATATCACAAGGAAAGAAATAAGCTTTTTTCTTCACAGCTTCACGCGGCGTGATTGTCTTTCCGCGAACGCATCTATTAGGTCCTCGAAATCTGTTTCGGAAGCAGTTTTGTTTTCTATTGCTGAGATCGAGAGACCATATAGTCGTTCCTGACTCAATGAGGAACGCAAATAACTTTTGATTATTTTCAAATTGCTGAAACTGCGTTCACATCTTGCAGACGTGGTAGGTAATGTGCAGTATATTCTTGAAGCTATACTGACATTAGGGAAAGCTTCTTACAGATCTTGCCTGTGAAGAATTTGTAGCAGGTCCAATGAAGTCGATCTTTCACTAATTTCAGGAATCAGCTCTTTGAAAACCACTAGTACCTAACAAAAATCAACTGCAATAATTTTGCGCTAAAAGGTTCCCATTTTTCTGCAGATCCTCTTTTTGCATGTTTAAAAGGGCATGACCGTTGGGGAATGCGAAATTCGTATGCAGAATCTCTGCGCTTTTTAATCTTTTCCTGATTTCTGACAATGATCAGTCGAAAACAACTTTAATTTCCTTCGAGAATAAACCAACTAGATTTAACGTTCTTGATTCATGCTTGCACATTTCGTCGACCTGCTTTTTCTTCTTGGAAACACGTTTATTTCTAAGAATTGGCACCACATCTCAATTTCATCAACGATAATGAAGGTGAAATAATTTATATCCCCTTCCTGAATTTCCTCGTTGACCTATTGATCTTTCGCAGAATATGATCCCAAATTGTTAGGTTTAATCTAAAATCCATCACAGCATGAAGCAAATGACCAGCTTCATACTTGGATTTTGCGACTAGTAGGGATTCTATGATTTCTTCCACATTATTCACAACTCCCGGTGAATTATTGAGCAAGGCTTTATCAGTTTGATTTTTAGCCCATCTTGTTTGGCTACTTCCTTTCAAATTTGTTTTCGTGCACTTTGTCATAAAAAAAGAATATAGTTTTTGTACAACACCAAATAAATTTACTGCTTCTGAACATGTTACATAATGAAGCCGAATGGACACCCACAAGATTCAAAAAGTGTGCGGGGCATGGAACTAATGCTACAAGCTGTAGAATGTAGAATTCTGGATTGGACTCCTTTATACTTTATATATGCCAGCCATTTTTTGAAATCTAAATCATCAGCTTGCAGTTTATCTAGAATTCGCTATGATATTATTCTCCAGTTTTTTCGTCATTAAAACTTTCCTTTATCACATATCCAGATCCCGTTTTCTTCAAATATCGTAAACCTAATTCATTTGTTCTGCGTGAGATACATCTTGGGTGCAGTCGAACATGATAGTGAAATAGTTGGCCTGCCTAATAATGTTATTCCGAACTTTTGGTGGCCATTAAAACGATTATTTCATTCACACATGGCTCCGCCAATGAAAAGTCACGAATTCAGTCACGCGATATGCAATATTATCGACTATTTAGGTAAACAAAGAAATATCAGCGGCTATTTTAAAGTGTCAAAATTTCGCATAACATTCAGTCAAATTGAAAATGTACGGAGGGTCCCAAGTTCAAAACTTGGTTGGGATAGCATTTTTTTGCAAAATACTCATAAATAAGTCCCACCGCTCGGTCTAAAATACCAAAGACCGCGGATTCGAGCGTTCGGAGCGTGTTCATGAAATAATCTTCCTGAATATCACTCGACTTTGACAAAAAGCGACTATTATTTTCTTTAATTCATCTCGAACAACGTGTATTTCGACAATTCAATTCGACCAAATGAACATTAATAATCAAAGAATAACTCCCTCGAGCTAAAGCTCTCGGGAGTTATTCAGATTATTAATGTTCATATGGTCTTATCAAATTGTCGAAATACAAAACGCTCTCGATAGAATTAGGTCGAAAATAATAGTCGGCTATTTGTCATAGTCCTGGGATATTACCTCCGATAATTTCATTTTGTATAGTTTTTGACAGATAGGATGTTTGTCTTTTTTTTTTGAGTGATAAAGATGGCACTTCAGAGTGGGGCCATATTCAATAATTATACTTTTTTCCGAGAAAATAAAAAATAAAAAAATGTAACCTCTGCTTTATTTTTGGCGCCCCCTTGAGCTGGCGCCCAGGGCAAGCGCCCCGCATGCCACACCCTAGATCCGGGCCTGTTAACCAAAGTCATATGATTCAGGGTCAATGACGTAAGCTTACCACATTTTCTGTGATATAGCACAGAACTATAGAGAAGACGATGCCAGATTGCCGATTTTCTCTTCAAACAATGCGAACTCAAGAAAGCAGTACGTCCCCTATCGTTAGCGGATGAACTATCACAATCGCTAAAGGCGTCTAGGCGTTGCTCTTTGAAAATGCCAAAAGAGTAGTTCGGATTCTCGCCAATATAGCGCTACGTTCCTAATTTCAGTTGCCATCCACGGCCCTCTGAAGGGACGAGTAGGCCACTCTTCCCTTCAGAAGGTCGTAGATGTACCCGCGATGCTCTGTGCTCCAACCAGTCCAACCTAAAACGTTAGTCAGCACGGCATAAACAAATTTCACGCTTTATTTATTTACAGAGAATGAAGCAAACAGGTGATGATTATGTAAATGACTTTCAGTGAATTGATGTAATAGTAGTGTCGTTCTGGTGTCGAGTTATATTGTTTCGATAGATATTTTGCTGAAGGACCGGTAGCAATGAATTTCAAATAGAAACTGCATATAAAATGTATAATTCATCATAGAGATTTAAGTCTTGACAAAGTTGAAAAACATTCTGACAACGTTGGTAACTTGTTGAGAGACCAGAGAAAAATAATTTTCGATGAGATTTAACTCAGGACAGCATTCAGATTATTCTTGAAATTCATGATTTTTTCCTCTAATTCAATCTTATACAATTAGGAATAACTTGAGAACGACGCGTTTTATTGAAAAAATAAAAGAATACTTTTGTTTTCTCAAATAACTAATTCTTTCGAAAACGTGAACCGTTCTTTTTTTTCAAGTGGTTTTATAGTATTTTTGCGTGAATTTATAAGTCGACTATACTGTAACTTTTTTACCAGGAGAAATATGAAATAAGTTTCAATTGAGGAATATGCACCATGAATAGAGTAAACAATCAGCCAAAATTCAGTTCATTCGAAATATCGGTTCCGAATATATGGAAAGAATGGTGTTAATTTAATGGATTTTTGACACCCTGTATCTTCCAAACGAAACCGAATTTTGAAAAATGGTATGGGAAAAAAGTGTTTCGTTTGATGAGAGGAATCTATAGTCAAAATATATGTACAAGTCAAAGACTCACCCTGTATATATATATATATATATAAATTTGTTGATTTTTAATGGGGATTAGACTGTCAAACAAAATTAAATAAAATATATATATATATATATATATATAGTTGAAAGGAACGGAGTACTAGTCGTTAAGAACAATATTCTCACTAATTTTAAGGGCGATTCGACTACAGGTAGGGCATCTCCAATAACCAGTCAAACTGTACTAAAGGCTCTATATTTCGTCTAACATTTCAGACATCATCAGGAGCTAACTATAATATAAAATAAGTTACAACCAAAAACCAAGGCCATGAGGTCATTTATTACTTACGATACTATGACTTAAAAACTGGAAGGGAATCATCTAAATAGACCTCCAAAATCATGTACATCAAAACAGCATTCTTTCGTTAAATATTACATTAGAAACACTTTAAAATCTACATTGAAACGAATAGCGTGATCTACCTGCCGCCATTTCTAATAACGTTCTCCTTGAGAGCATGCGCAGTAGTCTTGTGCGCCGTCGAATTGTCATTGCTTGACAGTTACACAGAATGAAAATTTTCTTCTTCTTCTTCAGAAGGACATATAGATTTAAACTTCAGCCAGCTAAAGGCGATAGAAAGAGATGCAAAGTAAACAATTGTAAAGGCCAACAAAACCACCGCTGTCAGGTGCGGAGCACTGATGAGGAAAGAGCTGTTACAAAATATTACATTTGATATTATCTTTCAAAGAGGACTCATATTGAAAAATTCATTTGGTAGAAAAATCTAGAGAATCTGATGTGAGATTTTTTATATAAAGACAAAAGGCAACGTAACCTCATTAGGAGGAGAAAAAGGGCTTATGGAAGGTCGCCCTTCTTAATTTTTAACATATTAAGCGAGACATCTTCGTAGATGAAAGCAAACAATAAAGGAGAGGAGACAGGTGCCAGACAACAACGACTTATTTTCTGAGTTATTTATCGCAAGTTAAAAGGAAACTATATATTGTGCTGAGGTTGTTAGTATCAGCCTTGGTGTTCATTGTGTTATTTTTATTTATGTGACACATTTCTAGGAAAAGTCTTTTTTGATGGTTCTCCTCATGTTCTAGGATACGAGGGTTTTCAAAATCTACGGCGTGACCTGTGTTTCTTGTGTGTTGTCCTAAAGCACATCTGTCAGGTCTAAGCCTGGAGTCGCTTTTGTGTAGCGCCAGCCTCCTTCCCAGGGCCTGAGAAGTCTGACCTATATATACTAAGGGGCAGTGTCTACACTGAAGTTGGTATACCACATTTTTCATATTTTCAGATTTTAATTTATCTTTGGCACTCTTATATAGAGACCTGGCAGCAACAAGATTGTATTTACCTATTTTAACATTAGTGAATCTTCTAAAGAGTTTTGTTAGCTCACAAGTTAATTCTTTGATATAAGGCAATTTGGCAAAAATGACACGATTTTCTTCGTTGTTGGGCGTGTGTGGGATTTCTATGAGTCCAGCACTATCAAATTGTTCAGAGGGGCGTGGGGCATCCTGTTCTGGATCTTGTAGGGTTGCGACAACCTCGGTTCTTTCTGGAGGCCTGGGAGAGTTGTATATAATCTTCTTAAGGAAAACACTGCTGTAGCCATTATCTTTCATGAGACGATAAAGCCTGTTCAAGGCAGAATTTTTTAAGGAAGGATGTGTGATATCTATTATCCTCTGTTTTAATCCAAGGATGACGTTGGTTTTCATGCGTATGTCATGATACGAAGCATTATTGATGTACCTGCCTGAACTGCTAGGTTTTCTGTACCAATCTAATTTGATTTGATTGTTGTTATCCCTGTGTACTCTTGTGTCGAGGAAGGGTACACTATTGTTAGTTTCCCTCTCAATGGTGAACTTGATGTGCTCGTCGAAACTGTTGAAGGCTTCCAAGGTTTCATCTTCCCTGTCTGATGGTATGGAAAGTATTAGGTCATCCACATATTGATATAGGAGGGCTGGAACGAACGTAAGTTTGTTGAGGGCTGTTTTTATGAGTGTGGTCATCACTATGTTGGCAAGAATGGGACTTAAGGAACTCCCCATGGGACAGCCGAACTTTTGTTTGTAGTAATTTCCATTGTATAAGAAATAATTTGAGTGGAACAGGAACTCGATAATGTGGATGAAATCCTCCTCAGGAATCTCTGTGTTAGGCTCGATCAGGTGCCAATATTCTTCAATGACGTAAATAGTAGTTTCCAAGGAGATGTTTGTAAAGAGGGACACCACGTCCAAGGAGACAATTTCATGGCCAGCAGGTAATAACTGTCCATTAACTTTGGTGGCAAATTCCTTAGAGTTGATGATTGAATATTCATTGTACTGACTGAAGGATGTTTTTAAGATATCAGCCATATATTTGCTGATATTAGAGGTTGGAGATAGGGTGGTGCTCACTATAGGTCTCATGGGCACTCCTTCTTTATGGATTTTTGGAAGTCCATATAAACTTGGGGGGTTGCAACCATAACACATCAACTTCTTTGCTGTTGCATTGTCGACATAATTCCTATCTTTCAGGAGTCCTGCAGTTGTTCTCCTTTTCTATCCTGGAAGTGGGGTCCTTGTTTAATCTTTCGTAGATCTCAGTGTCCTCGACGAGCAGGTCACATTTTTGAAAGTACTGAACCCTGTCCATCACCACACTAACATTACCCTTGTCTGAATTCATGATTAGTAGATCATCATTAAATTTGAGAAATTGTTTGGTCTTCTCAAAAAGTTGATTAAGAAACTTTGTTTGTGCCGTATTTTCAAAAAAGAAATTTGTAATTATATTGGTAGCCTGAGCTCTTACGTTATCTCTGACATCAGAACTGATCTTGTTAATAATGTGCTCCGAATCAGCTAACAATTTGAAAAAGGATACCTGACTATTCTTAGGAGGCAAAGTGAATTTTGGGCCCAATGCTAACATTGTATTTACTTCTTTAGGAATCTGATGATTTGAGAGATTTACCACCCACGATTCCTTGCAACTAAATCTTTCTAAATATTTAATTCTTAGTTTTTTTACTTTCTTTAAATTTCCAGATTTTACTTCACCAAACTGTTTGTTATAGGTGTTCGTCTGATGGACGTTGAAATTATTGTAAACATCTACAGGCAAAATGTTTCTGACCTCAGACTTTGACACGTCAAGATCTCTCTCAAGTTGTCTTATCCTGATCTCATTTGTCTTAATTTCTAAAAGGAGAATATTAGATCTTAACCTGTTGTTCATTTTCTCGATATCCTTGGCTGCTGCTGCGTTACTGTGTGTACAATCTACTGGATAGTAACTAAGAATAGTCAGGTATCCTTTTTCAAACTGTTAGCTGATTCGGAGCACATTATTAACAAGATCAGTTCTGATGTCAGAGATAACGTAAGAGCTCAGGCTACCAATATAATTACAAATTTTTTTTTTTAAATACGGCACAAACAAAGTTTGTTAATCAACTTTTTGAGAAGACCAAACAATTTCTCAAATTTAATGATGATCTACTAATCATGAATTCAGACAAGGGTAATGTTAGTGTGGTGATGGACAGGGTTCAGTACTTTCAAAAATGTGACCTGCTCGTCGAGGACACTGAGATCTACGAAAGATTAAACAAGGACCCCACTTCCAGGATAGAAAAGGAGAACAACTGCAGGATCAAACTCCTGAAAGATAGGTGTAGCTAGTCGATGTAAAACATCCCTACATAAATAAGGACTGTAATCAGGTGTTGGGTTTTATATTTTTATTTCGAAGGACCAGAATAGTTTTCAGACGTTTTCATTGACGAAAGTCTCAATACACAGTTTATACACTTTTCACACCAGTTCAATTACACAGTTGATCGAAAACTACGAATCAGTAGGTACGCACTTTACTATAATTATCGACGAGGGTAGTTTCGATGTTTAACTACGAACAATAACCACAACCGACTAGGGTTGATTCGTGACTTTAGAAAAATGGCCGACTATAGGACCTCTACAACAAGTGCTCTCTACTCGGTACGACGACAAAACAGAAAAAGGAATGAGTTTTTGAATATAGCGTTGTCATGCGTGCAATTCATACCCCTTCCACTTCTATCCGAACCACAGAAAATGCTATAAGAATGAATGCAATGCGCAGTGGGCGGAATTATCTGAAACTAACTTTAGGGGTAAACATTTAGGCGCTCTCATATAGAGGGCGTTACTGAACATACTCCCCGGGCTGAACCTTCCAGGTTAAGAATAAAAGTGAGTGAAAAATGCAAAAAAAAATGATGATAAATGAAATAACAAGAAAAATGCAATAATAGCGAAAGAAAGAAGCAAAGTTGACATCATATTGATAATCAGTCTTGATTACCGATGTTTTCCTTGCAGAATGGAAGTGGACATATCTTAGTGATAGTTCTAGTGAATGTTCCTCTTTGAGTTTTAACACGAACAATGCGAACACGCGAATCTTTCCCAGGTATCACTTCAATTACACGGGCTAAAGGCCATTTGAGTGGGGGTGTTTGTTCGTCTTTCAATAAGACAAGATCGTTAACTCGAACGTTATTGTAAGGAATGAACCATTTGGGTCTATTTTGTAGCCTATTTAGGTAATCAGTTTTCCAATGTTCCCAGAATTGTTGTTGAATCTGACTGCATTTTTTCCAAAGGGATAAACGATTGATAGGAGTGGATGCAACATCTTTCTCAGGATATGTTGTTAAACTAGATCCTATCAGAAAATGTCCAGGTGTTAAACAGGTGAAATCTGAAGGGCTGTTTGACATTTCGCATATTGGACGTGAGTTCAATACTGCCTCGATTTGAGATAGTACAGTACTGAATTCCTCATAAGTGAATACATAATTTCCCATGATTCTGATTATATGGTATTTTGCGCTTTTGATAGCTGCTTCCCATAGCCCACCGTGATGTGGTGAACGGGGTGGTATAAATTTCCACTGAATATTATTTTGTATTGCGTAGTTTTGTATGCTCTCTGAAGTTCCAGGTCTTAGAAAGAATTCTTTTAATTCTTTCAACTGGTTTCTAGCACCTAAAAAATTAGTGGCATTGTCACTGAATATTGTAGAAGGAATTCCTCGACGGACAATGAATCTTTTTAAAGTGAGTAGGAATGACTCTGTACTCAAACTTGAAACTAGTTCGATGTGAACTGCTCGAGTTGTCATACACACAAAAACTGCGATATAGCATTTTAAGATTGGAGCTCTTCTTAAGAGAGAAGATTTAATTGAATAAGGGCCTCCAAAGTCGACAGAGGTGTTAGTGAATGGACGTGACACATGAAGTCTTTCCTTTGGAAGATTACCCATTAGTTGTGTGCAGAATTGTGGTTTGAACCTATAGCATGTGTAACAATTGTTCATAATCCGTTTTATTTCTCTAAGCCCATCTAGCGGCCAATATTTCAGTCGAACGTTTGAAAGTGTTTTCTGAGGACCAGCATGCAAGAGCCTCAAATGCTCTGATTTTAGAATAAGTGTTGAAATATGATTTCTGGATGGAAGTAACATAGGAAACTTTTGATTGTATGGTATATTAGCATTCGAGAGTCTACCACCAACTCTCAGGAGTCCAGATGAGTCAAGAAAGGGATTGAGTTTTTGAACGGCTTTGTTTTTTAGAATTTTCTCTTTTTGAATGTTTTCAACTTCACCGAAAAAATATTTTTGTTGACAAATTTGAACAATTTTATTTTCTGCCGAATCCAATTCAGAAACAGAAAGCGAACCAATTAATTTTTCAGAACCCTTTTTTGAGTTGTTAATGAATCGCAAACAATATGCTATCACCCTTTTAAGGCGAATCAAATCAGAAAATTTCGTAAATACATGATAAATATCTGTTTCATTTCGAATAAGATGGACAGTTTTTCTTTGTTCAGGGAGATTTGCAATGATTTTTTTGAATTCAAATTGTGTCAGATTTAGATTTGATTGAAGAAGAAAATCGGGACCATTCCACCATAAATCTGAGCCGAGTAATTGTGATGGCAATGAACCTCTAGAAAGTATATCCGCTGGATTCAGCTTCGATCGAATATGTCGCCAAGTAGCATCTTTGGATTTGTCCTGAATTTGAACTATTCTATTTGAAACAAATACAGACCAACGTGATGGGTGAGATCGAATCCACGCTAACACTATTTCCGAATCAGACCATAGATTTATGGAATTAATATTTCGTAAGTGAGCTGGCAATAAAGTTGATATTTTTGAAACAAGGTTTGATAGAAGTAGTGCGCCCATTAGTTCGAGTTTGGGTATAGTCAAAATTTTCAAGGGTGCAACACGACTCTTAGCCGTAATCAGATGTGAAGTGACTGAATTATCTGCGTAGAGTGTACGTAAATAAACACAAGCTGCATACGCCTGAGAACTGGCATCGCAGAATCCATGAATTTCATATTGAGTGACATCAGAATGAAACTGTAGAATAGTTCTAGGAATTTCTAATTTAGAAAGCAATGAAAGATTTTTCAAGAATGTTGTCCATTCAGAAAGAATTTCGGAGTCTATTCTTTCGTCCCAACCAGTTTTTGCAATCCAAATTTTCTGCATAAGGATTTTTACACTTACGATAATGGGATTGATTAATCCTATAGGGTCATAAATGGATGCGATTATTGAAAGAACCTCTCTTTTACTATAAGACTCTTTTATCGAAAAAGTAGGTAATGAAATAACGAATTTATCAGAATGAGAGTTCCATATCAAACCTAGAATTTTATTGGACGAATTTTCAGAATTTAGAACATAATTGTCCTGTTGAGAATTAAACGAAATACTCTTTAAGAATTCTTGAGAGTTGGATCCCCATTTATGGAGAGATATACAGGCTGATTGTAAGCATTGTGTGAGCTGATTATGTGCTTCAAACAGACTATCGATATCATGACAACCATAAAGGATATCATCCACGTAGCAAGCCTGCAGAAGTGCTTCACTTGCCAGAGGAAATGCGACTTTATTATGAATTGCCAATTCTTTGAGACATCTTGTACTCAGGAAAGGAGCAGAATTTGTGCCATAACTAACTGTTTGTAATTCTATGCACTTCAGTTCGTCTTGAGGATTATCACGCCACAAAATGTTTTGCAAAAATGTGTGATTCGAATTTATCTGGATTTGTCTGAACATTTTTTGAATGTCAGCAATTAGGACATATTTGAACGCACGGAAACGAATCAAAATGTCGAACAAGTCAGGTTGTACTGTATAACCTTTGAGCATAATATCATTGATTGAAAAACCAGATGAAGATTTCATTGAACCATCGAAAACTACTCGAAGTTGGGTTGTAAGGCTTTGCTCACGCATTATACAGTGATGAGGGAAAAAATACTTGTTTTGGGATAATTCATTTTTTAAAGCTAAAGGTACATATTTTGCATGTCCTAGGGATATATAATTTTTTATAAAATCCGAATACTGATGTTTTAGTTCCTGAGAATTTTGAAGTCTTCTTTCGAGATTCAAGAATCTTTTCTTCGCTTGCGAATATGAATCACCCAATTTCCATGGCTCGTTGGGAGTTTTGAACGGTAGGTCAACTTGAAATCTACCAGATGGTAACCGAATGGTTGTGTTTTTGAATATTTCTTCAGCTTGTTCTTCTGCTGAAGATAGAATGGGTTCAGATTGATTTGGAATCTCTTCAATCTCCCAGAACTTAGTTAGAATATTATTTAATGTATCTTCTTGATTTGCAACTGTCTTTGAATATTCAAGCGAATTATGAGAAGATTGTGCAATTGCTAAATGAGTTACGCGAGACATGTGAGCTGACTGTGGAATTTTTCCTGCAATTAGATATCCTAAGTGAGAGTTTTGGAGAACCGGTCGTCCAGGACCCAATTTAATGATATCATCGGTAATTATTTCAAAATAAATATCTGCACCTAGGAGAATATCAATGTTGGAAGGAATATTGAACTTAAAATCTGCTAATATGATATCAGTAGGAATTGGAAGAGAACACAAGTTTATAGGTGATTGTGGTTGTTTGCAAGTTATATTTTTGAGGATAGCACAGGAAACCTTAAACTTTCTATCAGGGTATACTAACGAGTGAATTGTTAGATCAATCATTCTATTTGACATAGAACAACTTTGTGAAATGCCAGAAATTTGTATCGTTTGATTGTAAGGTTTGAGATTCAGTCTGGTTACAAGATCTTCGCTTATAAAAGATGTTTGACTTGCAGAATCCGTCAAACAACGAACTACGACTTGCTTGTTATACGAATCATACAATTTGACACAAGCAGTAGCTAGAAGAACTTCATTATTAGAAGATGAAGCTGAAAGGGTAGACACGTTTTGAACTGAACTAATATTTTCATTACGATTCGGAATGAATGGTTGAGCACTAGAGGACAAATTAGGAGGTGTTCGCGATTGATTCAGAACTTGTGAATGATTATTTGATCTGGACGAATCATTATCAGATCGTGAACTAGGAACTGTATTAGAATAATTGCGAGTTGAACTCCTATTGAAATGGAGCAGACTATGATGCATTCTATGGCAATTGGAACATGTACGTTGACTTGAACACGACTGTACATTGTGACCTACAGCAAGGCAATTCAAACAAGCATTTCTTTCCTTCACTACAGTGTGGCGATCGTTTGGAGTCAAATTCAAGAATTTTCTGCACGAATATATCTTATGCTCATCAGTGTTACACATAAAACATTTGCAGAATTTACTTTTGTTCGAAGTGTTAGCATAATGAGAACTAGTATGAGTATATTTTGGGGAAGTTTTGAATTTTGATTGCCCTGTTTGTTCGGTTGAACTCAAATTTTCGAGTACTTTATACTTCTTTTCCAAAAAATCAATAAATTCTTGGAGCGTTGGAAATCCTGATGTATTCCTTTCTTCTTCAAAATCTTTTTTGAGAGCAAAATCCAATTTCTGGGTGAAAATTTGAATAAGAATTAAATCGGTTAGTATCGATAAATTATAAGTTTTCAAGGCTGCAATATTTGTCTTGATTTGCGTAATGAAATCTCTTAACGCGTGCTCGTTGCTTTTCGTCAAGGATGGAACATTCAATAGTTTGCGAATATATGCATTGACAATAAGATATGGGTTATCATATCTATCTTTTAAAGTATTGATTGCAATAGGAAAATTTAAACCGACAACTTCCAAATTTTCAACTAAGTGTAACGGTTCTTTGGATAAAGCTGATTTTAAGTACATCAATTTTTGAATATCAGATAATTTTTCATTATCTGTTATGAGAGCATTGAATAGTTCAAGGAAGCTGGGCCATTGTTTGATATCGCCCGAGAAATTAGGAATTGAAATTTCCGGTAACTTAATGCTAGAATGTGATATTGTGGATTTATTAGGTTTTTGTGCGTCTTCGAACTGATTCATAATTTTCGTAGCAACAGAAATTACATTATAATAGTTAGTTTCAACAATATCTCTGTCTTCTCCATACAATTCAAAATCGAATAACTCCAACTGAGTTTGAAAATCATCATAATCTTTGAAGATTTGTAATAATTGAACCTTACGAAGTTTAACTTGTTCGAAATCTTTGGGTTCATCTTGACCGAACCAATTGGCCATTCTAGTTAATTTACCCTTAACTATAGTTCTATGTTTGACCAAATTTTTAACTTCGTCTTCAGACATGTTGATTACAAAAAAGAACTAAGAAAATAAAAAATAGAAAAAATTAATTCTTCGGAGTATCGGAGTTAACTTATCAGTGTGTACAAATCCTGCGATGTTCTCCAAGACCTCTTCTTCGATGTGAAGCGTCGACAGTGTCGACAGCGGACTCCCCTTCCAAATGGACTCTTCCAAGCTTTGAGTACGTACTCGGAGTGCAAGCGTCCAATATGTCCGCTTCAGACCACGTGGATTTGTAGATGCTGTTGTGCTGTTGATGACTTCTTCAAGGATATCTCCAATCTATATCACACTTTATGTAATTTGTATCCGGCTCTAAGGACCATATTATGTAGCTAGTCGATGTAAAACATCCCTACATAAATAAGGACTGTAATCAGGTGTTGGGTTTTATATTTTTATTTCGAGGGACCAGAATAGTTTTCAGACGTTTTCATTGACGAAAGTCTCAATACACAGTTTATACACTTTTCACACCAGTTCAATTACACAGTTGATCGAAAACTACGAATCAGTAGGTACGCACTTTACTATAATTATCGACGAGGGTAGTTTCGATGTTTAACTACGAACAATAACCACAACCGACTAGGGTTGATTCGTGACTTTAGAAAAATGGCCGACTATAGGACCTCTACAACAAGTGCTCTCTACTCGGTACGACGACAAAACAGAAAAAAAAATGAGTTTTTGAATATAGCGTTGTCATGCGTGCAATTCATACCCCTTCCACTTCTATCCGAACCACAGAAAATGCTATAAGAATGAATGCAATGCGCAGTGGGCGGAATTATCTGAAACTAACTTTAGGGGTAAACATTTAGGCGCTCTCATATAGAGGGCGTTACTGAACAATAGGAATTATGTGGACAATGCAACAGCAAAGAAGTTGATGTGTTATGGTTGCAACCCCCCAAGATTATATGGACTGTAATAGGGTTTTTTTCCCCTTTTAGAAACCTTACCTCGAGCGCCAGCTATTCTTTTTGCTTATAAGGTAGAATAGCAAACTTGCCAGGATAGCTGCTTAGCCGGAGACAGAGTTCGGTTGTATCTAGGGTGTTAGCGATAACTGAGAAATCGAAAATAGAGCAATTCACACAATTTATTCAAACGGTTGAAATAGTGATACAAGTGCAATAATGTCAAGAAAATATCAAATATGCAGTAATCAGAAAATATCAAATATTCACCAATATCAATAAAACATTAAATATGCATTAATCCCAAGATATATCAAATATGCAGTAATCAGAAAATATCAAATATACACAGTTAAAGAAAAGTGATTCAGTTTTGCCTGACTGCGAGCATTCATTCAAAAGAAATATTTTTACGGTACGAGTCAGCCAGAATAGAAAGGGGGGAGATTTGAATTAAACGGAGAATTTAAATCTACAGTTGAAAAATGTGGGACGGATATGAAAAATGTATAGTGCTTACTTTCTGTCCGATATTCTTTCAGTCCGGAAACTCAAAAGAGTTATATTGTCTACTTAGCTTGTTTCACGTCTAGAAAGGTCGGGTTTGGCCAGGTTAAATATAAATGGTCAAACAGGACGCACCGAACTAGGGGCGCGAAGGATCGGTACCGAAGCGGAATTAGACTCCACGTTCTATAGCATTGGTTTGCATGAACCCTCCGGTCTGATAGTGAGATTACTCGCCACCAAGATCAGACGTTATCGGGTACCCGACTAACTCAGTTAAACGTGCTATAGACTACAGGAAATCTTGTACGAGTAAAGGAAGATTTAATACGGATCTCGACGTAACAGCTATTTTGATAGACTCAACGAAGATACAGGAAAATGAGACTGAAATGAATTGGATCGGTACTTACGATTTCAGTGCACTACTTTTCACTCGGTAAAGAAAAGAAAAATCAGGAATTACGGAATTCGTTAAACTTTCGAATCAAAAAGAAAGGAATTTCGGAAACGCAAATGATACTATTCTATTCAGGCCGGAGCAAAAATGAATAATGGCTCCTTCGGAAACGCAAATGATACTACTCTATTCAGGCCGGAGCAACAATGAATAATGGATCTTCGGAAACGCAAAATATAATACTCTATTCAGGCCGGAGCAACAATGAATAATGGATCCCAGATGAGGGGAAAATCGCCTTTTATAATCTCCCTGAGTGGGGCGGAAACGGCAGGCGCAGAAATGTTACTTTTCTAGAAAAGTACTCCGGTAAAACATCTTCGAATCTGGCTTATCGTACGTATAAACTAGAAAAACGGCGTTATCTACATTCTACGTGGTTCTTATGACTCTTTTTACTAGGTTCTCTGCATGCAAAACAATATCGAACGAACCATATTCGATCTTCTCGGTTTAATTCTGAACGGAAATGAAATGCAGGAATTCGAAATAAAAATCCGGAAAAATTAATTTAAAATGAAGACCGATTTCATGATCGGAAAATCGAGCTTCATTACAGGACTTCCAAAAATCCATAAAGAAGGAGTGCCCATGAGACCTATAGTGAGCACCACCCTATCTCCAACCTCTAATATCAGCAAATATATGGCTGATATCTTAAAAACATCCTTCAGTCAGTACAATGAATATTCAATCATCAACTCTAAGGAATTTGCCACCAAAGTTAATGGACAGTTATTACCTGCTGGCCATGAAATTGTCTCCTTGGACGTGGTGTCCCTCTTTACAAACATCTTCTTGGAAACTACTATTTACGTCATTGAAGAATATTGGCACCTGATCGAGCCTAACACAGAGATTCCTGAGGAGGATTTCATCTACATTATCGAGTTCCTGTTCCACTCAAATTATTTCTTATACAATGGAAATTACTACAAACAAAAGTTCGGCTGTCCCATGGGGAGTTCCTTAAGTCCCATTCTTGCCAACATAGTGATGACCACACTCATAAAAACAGCCCTCAACAAACTTACGTTCGTTCCAGCCCTCCTATATCAATATGTGGATGACCTAATACTTTCCATACCATCAGACAGGGAAGATGAAACCTTGGAAGCCTTCAACAGTTTCGACGAGCACATCAAGTTCACCATTGAGAGGGAAACTAACAATAGTGTACCCTTCCTCGACACAAGAGTACACAGGGATAACAACAATCAAATCAAATTAGATTGGTACAGAAAACCTAGCAGTTCAGGCAGGTACATCAGTAATGCTTCGTATCATGACATACGCATGAAAACCAACGTCATCCTTGGATTAAAACAGAGGATAATAGATATCACACATCCTTCCTTAAAAAATTCTGCCTTGAACAGGCTTTATCGTCTCATGAAAGATAATGGATACAGCAGTGTTTTCCTTAAGAAGATTATATACAACTCTCCCAGGCCTCCAGAAAGAACCGAGGTTGTCGCAACCCTACAAGACCCAGAACAGGATGCCCCACGCCCCTCTGAACAATTTGATAGTGCTGGACTCATAGAAATCCCACACACGCCCAACAACGAAGAAAATCGTGTCATTTTTGCCAAATTGCCTTATATCAAAGAATTAACTTGTGAGCTAACAAAACTCTTTAAAAGATTCACTAATGTTAAAATAGGTAAATACAATCTTGTTGCTGCCAGGTCTCTATATAAGAGTGCCAAAGATAAATTAAAATCTGAAAATATGAAAAATGTGGTATACCAACTTCAGTGTAGACACTGCCCCTTAGTATATATAGGTCAGACTTCTCAGGCCCTGGGAAGGAGGCTGGCGCTACACAAAAGCGACTCCAGGCTTAGACCTGACAGATGTGCTTTAGGACAACACACAAGAAACACAGGTCACGCCGTAGATTTTGAAAACCCTCGTATCCTAGAACATGAGGAGAACCATCAAAAAAGACTTTTCCTAGAAATGTGTCACATAAATAAAAATAACACAATGAACACCAAGGCTGATACTAACAACCTCAGCACAATATATAGTTTCCTTTTAACTTGCGATAAATAACTCAGAAAATAAGTCGTTGTTGTCTGGCACCTGTCTCCTCCCCTTTATTGTTTGCTTTCATCTACGAAGATGTCTCGCTTAATATGTTAAAAATTAAGAAGGGCGACCTTCCATAAGCCCTTTTTCTCCTCCTAATGAGGGTACGTTGCCTTTTGTCTTTATATAAAAAATCTAACATCAGATTCTCTAGATTTTTCTACCAAATGAATTTTTCAATATGGGTCCTCTTTGAAAGATAATATCAAATGTAATATTTTGTAACAGCTCTTTCCTCATCAGTGCTCCGCACCTGACAGCGGTGGTTTTGTTGGCCTTTACAATTGTTTACTTTGCATCTCTTTCTATCGCCTTTAGCTGGCTGAAGTTTAAATCTATATGTCCTTCTGAAGATGAAGAAGAAAATTTTCATTCTGTGTAACTGTCAAGCAATGACAATTCGACGGCGCACAAGACTACTGCGCATGCTCTCAAGGAGAACGTTATTAGAAATGGCGGCAGGTAGATCACGCTATTCGTTTCAATGTAGATTTTAAAGTGTTTGTAATGTAATATTTAACGAAAGAATGCTGTTTTGATGTACATGATTTTGGAGGTCTATTTAGATGTTTCCCTTCCAGTTTTTAAGTCATAGTATCGTAAGTAATAAATGACCTCATGGCCTTGGGTTTTGGTTGTAACTTATTTTATATTATAGTTAGCTCCTGATGATGTCTGAAATGTTAGACGAAATATAGAGCCTTTAGTACAGTTTGACTGGTTATTGGGGATGCCCTACCTGTAGTCGAATCGCCCTTAAAAATTAGTGAGAATATATATATATATATATATATATATATATATATATATATAGTTGAAAGGAACGGAGTACTAGTCGTTAAGAACAATATTCTCACTAATTATTAATTCGACTACATGTTGTAGTCGAATCGCCCTTAATAATTAGTGAGTATATATATATATAGTTATTGATGGTCATTGTCACCTCCAAAATATAAACTCAACAAGCGTTGTCACCTCATATATAACGCTCTCACCTCCGAAATCGGAGGTCACAACGTTTTGCCTTGTTTCTTAGCTTGTTAGACTCAGGAGACTTCAGGGATCGACATATCAAAAAATCGTTTTGAGGTCAGAACGCACCATATTTCGGTACTGTACAATCTTTTAGTTCAGCTATATACCACCAGCGCTAGTGCGCCGTCCTATATATGGAGAAATAAGTCGAAGAGACATTCAGTTCGTTGTCACCTCCGTAAATGGCAACACTGTAAACCATACTCGTATGGAGCAGGTGCACTGAGGCATGCTTAAAAAAGTGTATCAAAACAACATCTGGCATTCTTTCGAACCATAAAATCGTCTGGTTGATGTAAAATGAATCGTTTGTGAAAAGTTCGGAGGTCGATATTTCTGACCCGACTATAAGATAACTAAAAATCTTTAAACGGAACATTTGTTATTGTCGTTATTAAAAGCTTCATTAGGTTCTTTCTTCTTTTATTTTGCAAGATTATCAGAGTTTGTCTGAGAATAAAAAAATTGCATATACCAGATTTCATTGAAATACACTAGTATGACTGAATACAGAATGTTTTCCCCGAAACTGAATTACGAGCCGGTTTTCTAATGACGTTTATTTTTTTTTCACCTACACGAATTGAGTTTTTTAGTTCTTAGGGCCTAATGAAATCATCCCAAAAAATAATTATAAATTCTTATCCTTATACATTGCACCAATATTTAGACGATATACGAACTGGAGCTTCGTCGTCAAAGGTGAATAGTACCTACATAATTTCTCCGTTTCGTCGAATTTTGAAAAATAAGCAAAAAACTTTGTGACTGACTGCGTTTTAAAAGTTTCCTTTTGAGATAAACTGCGAATATTTCTCCACAGAAACAGATTCAAGAGAAAGGTGGAAGGTGGAATCACCGTTTATAAACAGGTTCCTTGTAAAAAGTTGGAGACTTTCAATAATGAACACTTAATAATAAATAATTCTATTCGTATGTTGATTATAACATAAGCATTAGGTTTTTTTAGTAACATATTTTTCAAGATATATGAAAGTTTGCCTCTCGAGAGCACAATAATTTCCGAAAGAAAGTACTTGAAGATTCGATATTCACGAAGCGGCTTTATTTGCGAGCATCAAAATTATGCTTCCTCAAATTCCACCCGATGATTCAGCAGATCCGAAATGTTAGTGTCACCATATATTCAAGATTTCAGATTCGATCCAACAGAAATATGGTATCTTGGATGAAATATGTCGACTCAAAAGTTCATGCAGAATTTCAGCCGAACTTGACGAATAGGTTAGATGTGAAAATGAAACTTTCTTATAATACGATCCTCACAGAATTTCGCATTATTTCCTTTTCGGAATATACTCTTTGGTGAATTTAAATTCGATCGTATTTTAGAGTTATTAAGTGAATGATAATGGATGTAACTCCAAAACAGTCGAGCAGATTTAGTTCGAGAGAGAGCTCACCATCAAGACTCCACAGCGAGCAAGAAAATTTCTAGTGTTTGTTCCTTTCTCTCGAAAGTTGAATGTCTACGAATGATCGGCCCCAAAAATTTAAAACCAATGTTCTCATCTTACAAAAAAAGTATGCAGCCAAACAGCGTAAACAAGTAAACGAGCCTATACCTGTCAGCAAGCAACTGAATTCAAAATTTGAAATACAAATCAAATAGCTTTTGGTGTATGTAGCTTCTGAGTGCTCGTCTATCCACCTAGTAAGTAGATTCGCATTTTTCAGTCCGAGAATGTAATTATAAAAAAATGACTGAGGCCGTAAAAAAATTGACAGTGATACTGTCCGTGATTCCGACCTTAATATCTTGAAATTCTTTCGATAATCGCTAGAAATTTTCGAGGTTCTGGATATGTAATACATGGGCTTCCAAGTTCCTACCTCGAACGCCGAAGGGTAGTCTCGATAGACCATACACGGAACTCTTTTCGAGCATTCGTGCGATGCTGGATGTCCGAAAGTCCCGTAGAGAGTCCTCGTCAGTGGCCTACATTAGGTTATGAATTTATTGGGATGAAGGAATGAGTATATTTAAATAAAATTTTATACTGAAGCGAAGAAAATGGTCGAAATCATGTCTTAAATGGGACCTACTTTGGATGATTGGGTTTAACAAAAAATTTAAATCTCGAACATAAATTATGTATCACATAGAAACAAACCTCTCAACAAATAGGTGTAAACAATAAATATATAAAATAATATAAAAAAGAGTTTGGAAGAATTATTCAACGAATTTGTTATCCCACAAACTAATATTTTCTTCGACGCATTTTGTTAAGGAGTGTTGAGCTTTTTGGTTTTTTTTTTTCGTCGAGCAAGCAGTAGGTTGTACTGCTTGCTATTTCCTTCGTCTTTCATCTGGAAACCGATTTCGGCTCAACACAAGTTTTCCTTCATTTTCTGAATGTTCTCGTGCGGAAGGATAAAATTGATCATTCCCTTTATTCAAGAGTAAATGCTTTTTAGTAATAAATTTACTAGGATGAAGACATGAGGATATTTAGAATAGATTTTATACCGAAGCGAAAAGAATGACTAAAACCATCTCTTAAATGGTATTTTTTTTTAATTTTCGAGGGGTGTTCTATCAGTTGTTCTTATTGACCAAGTTATTTTTTTTGCAGTTATAATATCTGCTTCTCACTTCTGAAACGAATTGACAAAATTAATCTTTATTCCCGTTGCTGTTGGAAAAATACACAAAGTAAAAAGCCGTTGAATAGAAGAATCAGTGAGCTTAAAGTTCGAAATTATAAGAAGAGTTATGAAATTCAAAAGCTGTCAAAAGGGGAATGGCATTGAAAAAGAATGTCACTTAATTGAAATCTATGTGCGATATACGAAAGACAAGAATAAGAATCATCGTTGCTTGGAAAAATTTATGACAGTAAAAGTATGATTGGAAGACTATTCGAAAAATTAAGTGGGCAGAATCCCTTCGAAAATTACGTTCAATAAATAAGATCACTCCACATTTTTTTAAAGGATATAGTTACATCAGAACTAAATTAGGGTATAGTTATATCAGAACTAAATTTGAGAATAGTTTACAACATCCAATAACCCTGTCCAAATGATGATTCAGCTTGTGATAACAGAAAGTATTCCGTAGGGAATATCCCTTCTTTATCCTAATGAATAAAAAAATGAGAAGCTTAGCAATATGTCGATATAAATTGAATTCTTATATACAATCCGCATTCCCTCAGTTACCTGCCCAATATTATGTTGAGCTATTGGTTGAAGGAATTTATAAATATGACATTTTTTTGGTAATGAAATTTTATAGTATATTGTTCAATGAGCGATAATGTAAGTCATAACAGACGCAGATGAATTTTGCAGCCCGAGCCTTCAGGCGAGGGGTGTAATTCATCAAGTGTGTTATGACCATTTCTTCAGTGAAATTCGAATCAATCAGCATTTTCAAAATTGACAACAGTTGTCAAAAGCGATTTCTTTGGTCGAAAATCTAATCGATATCGAATACCGTAGGAAACGTCAGAAATTCACGTTTTCCAAATGCAATTTTTGGATATTCAGACCTAAGAAAATGTAGAAATGGATGGCGAGAACGTTACCTTGATGTCTGAAATAGAGTTCCCAAACGATTCGACTTTCTTATTCATTTCGTAATTCGTAAGCTACATTTTTCCTATTTGTATTATAGTGAGTTTTAGGCGTGAGTTATTATTACCTCACACTATTGGTTTATGGAGACTATTACAGATCAAAATGAGTTGAATAATGGATATATTATTCTTGGGAGTAGATAAAGATTATTATGTCTTTCCGTAAGTCCCGTATAACAATTACATATTTCCATGCATCAAATAAATGATGATTCTTTATGCCGTGTATTTTATCCATCCAAAAGCTGCACTTATACCAATTAATTATTCACTCTCCCATTTTATTTGAAGACTTGTTTCTTTCCAATTGTAGTAAAATAACGTCTTGATATAATTCTCTTCCGTTATTGTTTGATTCAATAACTTTTGGAATTGCTACTATTGTAAAATTACGAAAAACCCCTCACCTCAATTTCTGTGGCTATTTTCATTCTTACTATTTAGTTATCGATTTGCGAAAAAAACTGCACTTATTTTCTCCAAGAACTCCATTTCGCAGCATTGTGATGGGATTTTTTAGCGATCTCACACAATTCAAAATATGTATATTGATATTACAACTTTTTATTGATTTCGTGAGTTTTTATTCATGTTACAAATGATTCGATTTCCACGAAATTCTGAATTTAGGTTAAAGTTTCCCAAAAAGAAACCTTCGATTTATTAATTTTTGTATCTTTACTATTATACCAGTCCCATCTTTGGAATCGGATTACTATTTTACAAGTTGTTAGGATGAATCGTGGCAAATGGCTAGAGGTTTCAATAATTTCAAGACTTGGTGATTTCCTTTGAAAATTAAATTATTTAAGGTTCACTGGTCGCAAGGAGTTTCGAATTTGACCACATATTCTTCACCATTGATTCCAACCTAATCGTTCAAGATCATTTCGGCTGAAAATTCTTCAATTGAAGAAATTTTGACGAAACGATAAATATCGTTTCGAATCAAAAACAACAAGAATACTCCCCGATCTCCGACTCCTTTATAGACATGAATCAACCTTGAAAAACCAAGCCACCTGCATCCAATATATTATCAATATTGAATTTCATATATTCACTTCACCTACTCACCTCCGAAATTTGGCAACACCGCCGGAGGTTATAACGTTCACACTACAAGAAATATAAGCGGAGGCTACAGCGCCTCGATTGTTCAAACAAAATTTTTTCAGCAAAAATGTTTTCCCCTCTCTCGGTAATTTTGTTCTTTGGCTTCCCCTCTCCATATATCAACAAAAATTTTTCCATTGAGACTACTCCTTCACCCGGAGGTGAGGTCGCCCTGTCTACTTAACGGAGGTCACAGCTTAACAGGGGTTCATATATATATATATATATATATATATATATATATATATATATATATATATATATATATATATATATATATATATATATATATATATATATATATATACAGGGTGACTGGTGACGTAAGGGACAACGGCTAAGTGGAGATAGAGAACCTCAAACTGAATGAGAATTTGGGTTTCAAATGTCCCATAAGGATATTCGTTTCGGAGATATAGGGTGATTTATGAAAAAATGCTAAATCTATGAACTCCCATATCTTCGTTAATATGATATGTTTTTCGCTGATATTTTACATGTTTGTTCATACAGGCATTCTCTGTCAGCATAAGAAAAAAAAATTGAAAAAATTGCTGGCCCGTACTCAAAAATTTCAATTTACATGTCAAGTGAGAAATATCACACGGTATATGAGATAAAATAAAATCCAATAGAAATTTGGAAAGAGGGAAAAAAACTGATGAAATATCTGTTTTTTGTTTGAATGGCACAAATTTTCTTTCGTTTCTATGATATGTTGAAGTAAGAATATTACAATATTTTCATATTCAAATCATGAAAATTAGTACTACTGATAGAAAAAACCTTGAATTCGAGGTGCTAGAATGAGCCTGGCATCAAAATATTCCTTGACATCTATTTTTATCAATTAATATTTCGATGCCATATAAAATTTCAAAATAAAATTGGCCTGCTAGATCACCCGATCTAACTCCTCTGGATTATTTCCTATGGGGTCATCTTAAGGATACGATGTATAAAGAAACAATAACAAGCCGTGAACATTTGAAGAGCAGAATAACTGAAGCATGCGAAGAAATTAAAACAAATATTCCTCTGATTAGAGAAGCTGTGCTTCATCTGTTCAAGAGAGCCAATAAATGTATGGGGGTGAACGGCTTTCATTTCGAACATTTGCTTACTTGATTGTTTTATGAATTATATTTGCGCCTTTTTCTATTTTTGTGTTTGAGTATCCAACTCTTTCATCACCCCATCTACAACAAATTTTATTTTGAAATTTTATATGGCATCGAAATATTAATTGATAAAAATAGATTTCAAGATTTGAAGGAATATTTTGATGCCAGACTCATTCTAGCGCCTCGAATTCAAGGTTTTTTCTATCAGTAGTACTAATTTTCATGATTTGAATATAAAAATATTGTAATATTCTTACTTCAACATATCATAGAAACGAAAGAAAATATGTGCCATTCAAACAAAAAACAGATATTTCATCAGTTTTTTTCCCTCTTTCTAAATTTCTATTTGATTTTATTTTATCTCATATACCGTGTGATATTTCTCACTTGACATGTAAATTGAAATTTTTGAGTACGGGTCAGCAATTTTTTCAATTTTGTTTTCTTATGCTGACCGAGAATGCCTGTATGAACAAACATGTAAAATATCAGCGAAAAACATATCATATTAACGAAGATATGGGAGTTCATAGATTTAGCATTTTTTCATAAATCACCCTATATCTCCGAAACGAATACCCTTATGGGACATTTGAAACCCAAATTCTCATTCAGTTTGAGGTCCTCTATCTCCACTTAGCCGTTGTCCCTTACGTCACCAGTCACCCTGTATAACAATATGGGATAAGGGTATTATCGACTCATTTAAGCAAACTCGTGTTACTCTTTTTTCTCAGCCAAGCTTTCGCAATCAGTTTATTGCTTCATCAGGGCTTCTACAATATAAAAAGTGTCACAAAAGCAACTTAGAATGGCATAAAACAATCTTCTTACCAAAGTTGAGATTGAAGTGAAACCATGAACAGCTACTACAGAACATTAAAACATCAATAAAAATTAGAATTGAATTTACAATAATTTAAAATTTGAAATGTTCTAGTCATCTAGTGTATCAAATTCAGACATTTTTATAAACAAATTAGACGTATGTCACTATTAATCAAAAATCAATATCACTGGAAATGGTCTCGGTAATTTCTTTTCCACTCTATCTACTTATTATCCGTATTGTTATTCTTGATTTTCGTTAAGAGGTATGAATATATATTACTTAATTTTTGTACATCCGTTCTCTTATTAATTGAAGCTTCAAATTTATGAATTTGGATCATTTCCTGTATGATTCTTTTATGGTAATTTCCTTCTTTCTTTAAAATTTCAGTGTTTTCAAAATCTATTCGATGATCATTCTGGTTGGCATGTATTGCAAGTGCACATCTTTCTTTATTCGTTTTAACATCACTTTTGTGAATGGCTAATCTGCTTTTTAGCCATTGAGACGTATGGCCTATATAATTCTTTCTGCAGTCCAAACATCTTACTTGGTATAAACTACATCACTTTGTAATCTTATAGGGATTGGATCTTTGAGCTTGGAATATAATTTATTAACCGTTTTGGAATTATAAGTTGATATTTTTATATTCTCTCCTCTGAATATATTCTTAAGTTTTGGTGTAACATTTTCTATGTGAGGAAGAGATCCATAAAGAATGCACTGTTCCTGGTTTTGATCGTTGGGTTGGGTACTTATTGCAGGTGAAGGCAACGTATTATTCTCTGTGTAAGTTGAGGAAAACAGTAATTTGATTAACATAGAGGGTGGATACGAGTTATCAATCAGCATTTTGTATAATTTATCTAAACTTCCTTTTAAATATTCTTTATGGCATATTCTTTCTAATCTATTTCTCATGCCTTTTATGAAGTTCACTTTCATGTGTAATGGATGACTAGAATGGTAGTTAATAAATTTGTCAGAGCATGTCGGTTTTCTGTACCAATCAATTTTAATAGTTTGATTTTGTCTATATAATCTACAATCAAGGAAAGGTACTGAACAATTTTCATCTTCTATTTCAATAGTGAATTGAATTTTTATGTTTTGGGCATTGAAACACTCTAATAGTTCATCTCTACCTGATTTTGGTATAGCTACAATTAGGTCATCCACAAACTTTCGAATTAATTGTATAATGAAAGATAATTTGGGAATGCAAACGTCCAAATGATGGTCCATAACATACTGAGCTAATATTGGGCTTAATTTTGAGCCCATGGCACAACCTGATACTTGTAAATAAAATTTATCCATGAATGTGCAATAATTGTTATCTAGTACAAAGCTGATCAATTGCATAAACAGATCCTTGTTTATGAGAGTATGTTGTTTTATTGTATCCCATCTAAGGTTGAGAACATGGATTATCTGATCTTTCACAATAAACTTATTTCTACACTGAATAATAAAAAATATATAACGAAAGAGCAAGCAGCTAAGATGAAGTCTTATAATTCAGTGAGTCCAAGAATCTATGGAAATCCAAAAGTACATAAACAAGGTAATCCATTAAGACCAATAATTTCCAGTATAAACAGTCCAACTGAATCACTTTGTAAGTTTTTAGCAGAAATCTTGAAGGCAGCATATGATGTTGAAAATCCTTATTATTTAAAAGATTCTTTTGAATCTGCTGGAAACACTAATGACTTTTTGTTACCAGCAGATTATGAGCTGGCATCTTTAGATGTTGTGAACTTATTTGGTAATCTTGTGAAAGATCAGATAATCCATGTTCTCAACCTTAGATGGGATACAATAAAACAACATACTCTCATAAACAAGGATCTGTTTATGCAATTGATCAGCTTTGTACTAGATAACAATTATTGCACATTCATGGATAAATTTTATTTACAAGTATCAGGTTGTGCCATGGGCTCAAAATTAAGCCCAATATTAGCTCAGTATGTTATGGACCATCATTTGGACGTTTGCATTCCTAAATTATCTTTCATTATACAATTAATTCGAAAGTTTGTGGATGACCTAATTGTAGCTATACCAAAATCAGGTAGAGATGAACTATTAGAGTGTTTCAATGCCCAAAACATAAAAATCCAATTCACTATTGAAATAGAAGATGAAAATTGTTCAGTACCTTTCCTTGATTGTAGATTATATAGACAAAATCAAACTATTAAAATTGATTGGTACAGAAAACCGACATGCTCTGACAAATTTATTTACTACCATTCTAGTCATCCATTACACATGAAAGTGAACTTCATAAAAGGCATGAGAAATAGATTAGAAAGAATATGCCATAAAGAATATTTAAAAGGAAGTTTAGATAAATTATACAAAATGCTGATTGATAACTCGTATCCACCCTCTATGTTAAATAAATTACTGTTTTCCTCAACTTACACAGAGAATAATACGTTGCCTTCACCTGCAATAAGTACCCAACCCAACGATCAAAACCAGGAACAGTGCATTCTTTATGGATCTCTTCCTCACATAGAAAATGTTACACCAAAACTTAAGAATATATTCAGAGGAGAGAATATAAAAATATCAAATTATAATTCCGAAACGGTTAATAAATTATATTCCAAGCTCAAAGATCCAATCCCTATAAGATTGCAAAGTGATGTAGTTTACCAAGTAAGATGTTTGGACTGCAGAAAGAATTATATAGGCCATACGTCTCAATGGCTAAAAAGCAGATTAACCATTCACAAAAGTGATGTTAAAACGAATAAAGAAAGATGTGCACTTTCAATACATGCCAACCAGAATGATCATCGAATAGATTTTGAAAACACTGAAATTTTAAAGAAAGAAGGAAATTACCATAAAAGAATCATACAGGAAATGATCCAAATTCATAAATTTGAAGCTTCAATTAATAAGAGAACGGATGTACAAAAATTAAGTAATATATATTCATACCTCTTAACGAAAATCAAGAATAACAATACGGATAATAAGTAGATAGAGTGGAAAAGAAATTACCGAGACCATTTCCAGTGATATTGATTTTTGATTAATAGTGACATACGTCTAATTTGTTTATAAAAATGTCTGAATTTGATACACTAGATGACTAGAACATTTCAAATTTTAAATTATTGTAAATTCAATTCTAATTTTTATTGATGTTTTAATGTTCTGTAGTAGCTGTTCATGGTTTCACTTCAATCTCAACTTTGGTAAGAAGATTGTTTTATGCCATTCTAAGTTGCTTTTGTGACACTTTTTATATTGTAGAAGCCCTGATGAAGCAATAAACTGATTGCGAAAGCTTGGCTGAGAAAAAAGAGTAACACGAGTTTGCTTAAATGAGTCGATAATACCCTTATCCCATATAGTTATACAGGGTGACTGGTGACGTAAGGGACAACGGCTAAGTGGAGATAGAGGACCTCAAACTGAATGAGAATTTGGGTTTCAAATGTCCCATAAGGGTATTCGTTTCGGAGATATAGGGTGATTTATGAAAAAATGCTAAATCTATGAACTCCCATATCTTCGTTAATATGATATGTTTTTCGCTGATATTTTACATGTTTGTTCATACAGGCATTCTCGGTCAGCATAAGAAAACAAAATTGAAAAAATTGCTGACCCGTACTCAAAAATTTCAATTTACATGTCAAGTGAGAAATATCACACGGTATATGAGATAAAATAAAATCAAATAGAAATTTAGAAAGAGGGAAAAAAACTGATGAAATATCTGTTTTTTGTTTGAATGGCACATATTTTCTTTCGTTTCTATGATATGTTGAAGTAAGAATATTACAATATTTTTATATTCAAATCATGAAAATTAGTACTACTGATAGAAAAAACCTTGAATTCGAGGCGCTAGAATGAGTCTGGCATCAAAATATTCCTTCAAATCTTGAAATCTATTTTTATCAATTAATATTTCGATGCCATATAAAATTTCAAAATAAAATTTGTTGTAGATGGGGTGATGAAAGAGTTGGATACTCAAACACAAAAATAGAAAAAGGCGCAAATATAATTCATAAAACAATCAAGTAAGCAAATGTTCGAAATGAAAGCCGTTCACCCCCATACACGAAATCAGGGTTTGGAACGGATAAAAAGGCCTTTCAAAAAGTATGCTACATTTATTTATGTCGACGTTTCGGTTACAACTTCGCAACCTTCCTCAGGACACTGCAATAATGACTTAGTTATTATTTAAGTTCAGAATTTTCATTCAGACTTGAGACTCACCAAATAGTCGAGGTTAATAAGTAAGCCACATGCGAGCTTTCGGCTTTATTTAAGCCTTCTTCAGGAGACGCTACAATATGTTAATAATCAGGAATTTAGAATGAAATTAATATGTATACAACTTACGAAGTTGAGATAATCTACATAAAGTTGAAACATTCTAACTAATAATAATGTAGATTATCTCAACTTCGTAAGTTGTATACATATTAATTTCATTCTAAATTCCTGATTATTAACATATTGTAGCGTCTCCTGAAGAAGGCTTAAATAAAGCCGAAAGCTCGCTATTTGGTGAGTCTCAAGTCTGAATGAAAATTCTGAACTTAAATAATAACTAAGTCATTATTGCAGTGTCCTGAGGAAGGTTGCGAAGTTGTAACCGAAACGTCGACATAAATAAATGTAGCATACTTTTTGAAAGGCCTTTTTATCCGTTCCAAACCCTGATCATCTTATGATATAGTCACAATACGGAGGTATTCTTGTCAATTAAATATATTCCTTTCCTTGGTCTATAAAACAGGCCCCAAACCCAATTGGACAATAACTTGTCGATTGGAATGTAGATTTGGATTGATATTTCAACGCATATCTGAAAAAATCGATTTTTATCATGACGATATTCATTTCAGTGAATTAATATGCCCATAATATTAGATTTTCGAAGTGACCAACTTGGCATGAAAATTTTGCCAATAAGGGATGTTCAGTTGTTTTCCATATCCTATTTCCAATGACGCGATCTTTCACCTGGGGAAATATAACTCAGACAAGGTACCTAGTTCAGTCAGAAGGTGGATAAATTACCAAAGTGAATTAAATTCACCAGGAAACGTCAAATCAAAGAAATCGCCGATGATGTCATATCGGAACGTTCTTTTGATGAAAAAAAAACTTACCCACACGAAGTCGCCGTGATAATTAGGCAAACACATGTTGGTTCAGCCCTATTGATATTTGCCGCCACACGCCATTTGCCAATATGCAGGAAAGTGGATTCATACAAGTATGTAATTGTAATAATGAATATATTTTTAATTTTATTTATCGAATTTGGAATTTAATATCGATATATGATATATACTTTTATCTATCAATAATATTCCTCAACAATTTTCCCAATTCAACATATTTTCACCATCGAAAACGATAGATGATTGTTCGATCAACGCAAGGAATTGTTTGCCAAATAATCAGAAGTCTATTTATGAGTTGATGAGAAGTTATTATGAAACAGAATTCACATATGTGAGGCCGACATCTTCGACCTGTTATGAAGAGAAACGTAACGTGCTTTTTCCCATACTGGCACCGCTTATAAAACACAATATTGTTTATAACTCGAAAATTATCCGAGATAAAAATGTCTCTATCTGCCCAGAACTGGTCATCAGTATATGAGTGTGATAGTGAAAATGTAGATCATCAATTTAACATCTTTCATAGTATATAAATGTAGGATTTTTTTACGTTGTGTAGGCTAATTATCACGAGGTTGGAATAAAAGTTTATTCACGAAAGCAAGTAACAACAAAATTCGGAGGAAATACAGCCTCTGAACAAACTCGTCTCTAATCTGATTGACGTCTATCTGACGCTCCTTTATTTTTCGCCTCCTATATCTAAGTTATTGATAACGTCATTCAAACAACATAGAATATTATAATTCAATTCGAAATATAAGTACGAATCCCACACTCGGCCATCCTACGTAGAATCCGACTCGGATTCAGTTCCGAATTGCACCCAATGCTTCGAATACTCTGAACACGTTGATGTCCTGATGGGTCCTTCGTGGTTTCCTTCTTTTATTACATCATATCTATCATTCCGTTTCTCCTTGGAGACCTCATAAGGACCAAGAAATTTTCTTGTCACTTTCAATCCAGAGCCAAACTGGGTTCGTTTAATAGCAACTCTCTCCCACTTTATACTTCTTGGCTTCTTTTCTCTTTTTATTAAAACTCCTTCTACTTTCTTCCTGCATCTTAACCAAATTCTTCTTGCTTTTCTTTCTGACGATTTCTCTTGCCTCATCAAATTGTTTTCTCGTTTCATCTTCTATAATCTCTATTAATCGAAAATCTTCTTTTCTTCTCATTTTAACACCAGTCAATACTTGGAAAGGCGTTGTTTTAATGCTTCTTTGATAAATATGAAATACAGGATAGCAAGTCAGTAGTTCCTGCAACTTTCGAAAAGATTGCCTCTGTCCATCTCCGAATTTGAATAGCACATCTTTTCTTAATAAGTCGCTCAATGGTTTTGCAATTGTAGAGTAAGACGGTACAAACTTTCTGAAGTATCCGGTCAGACCAAGAAAAGATTGAAGTTGTTTAAAAGTTGTAGGTTCAGGATAACGTTTGATTGCTAGCGTCTTTTCTTCTGAAGGATGCACTTTGCCATCTTCAATAACATATCCTAAAAATTGTACTTTAGTCTTCAAAAATTGGCACTTCTTCTTCTTTATTTCTAGTCCATAATCTCTAGCAACTTGCAGAACTATCTTCAACCTTTCTATTCCTTCTTCTACGGTACTACTAGGAATGATAATATCATCAAGGTAGAATATTACTATTCCTTGTGCAGTGAGTTTCCTAAAAACATAATTGACGAATCGCTGAAAAACTGGCGGGCTATTGCTCAAACCGAATGGACATTTGAGGAACTCATATTGTCCATTGTGTGTGACGAACGAAGTATACTTTATGCTGTCCTCTTCTACTTCAACATGAAAACATCCATTTCTCAGATCGATTGTCGAAAAAACCTTAGCACCTTCGAGCCTGTCAAGTACATCCTCAATCAAGGGTAAAGGAAACCTATCCTTTAAGATATTCTTGTTTAGTTTCCTGTAGTCACAACATATCCTTATACTTCCATCTTTCTTACGTACTAAAACTATTGGACTAGCAAATTCAGACGAACTTTCTCTAATTATTCCTTCATTCAACCACTCTTCTATTTGTTTTTCGACTTCTTTTTTCTCAGGAAAAGATAATCTTCTAGGTCCTTGACAAATTGGTTCCTCACTTCTCAAAATTATTTTCATTTTGATGCCAGTAGTTAAAGTTTTCTCCGGCTTATAATTTTCCATCATATCTTTCACAATTTGCCTGTGTCTGACATCTTCTATGTTTTCTAAACGAATCTCATTGTCTGGTTTACTTTCATCTACAGCGATCCTCATCAGAAAGTTTTCATTCTTCTTTTTATGTACAATAATTCCATTGTCTCCCAGATACACTTCAGCTTTTTTCAGAATATCATTTCCAATGATCACCTCAAAGTCAGTTACTTCTTTGGGTACAACATGGAATAGTATATCAAATAGTTCTCCACTTACTTCTATGTTCTTTTTAAATGATCCCAATGTTTTCACCTTATTTGACCCAATTCCTTTGAGTACTAGGACGTCGAGTGATAGCATTTCATCTACAAAAAATTTCTCGTAAACATCTTGTCTCATCACACTTATATCACTTCCTGTGTCAAACAATGCTGATATTCTAACACCTTCAATAGTCAATATCATAGTATTGCTCTGTATTACTTCAATTGTGTTCATATGATTTGAAGCATGCGAGTTTTGTACAGTTGATTTTTTTTCAGGACACTTCGATGCCAAATGTCCAAATCCTTTGCAGCTAAAACATTTTACACCTTTACTCTTGTCTGGGCAATCGCTAGATTTATGTCCACGGTTTCCACAGTTATAGCAATTTTGCTGCTTCCCATTCTTCCTCTGATCTTTTGTACTGCTCTCAACACCTTTCTTAGCCTCGTGCTTCACCTGATGCTTCACATTTTCTCTATTGGATTTATAGAAGTTACCTCCTCCTACATTCCTCTTCTTGGAGATAGTTTCGTAAAGCTTAGCCTTCTCTTTGAACTCATGAAAGTTTCTGGCACCATACAGTATGACTTTGTCTGCAGATTCATCCTGTATCCCATCAATAATATATTGAATGACTACTTCAGTTTCAATATTCCCTCGACTGGCAATCTCCCTCATGTACAAAACATATTCTTGAACACTTTCGTCATATTTCTTTCTTCTTGTCATCAGCAACTTATGGATCTGTGCACTGGTAACTTTGATTTCGAATTCATCAAGTAGTCTCTTTTTCAACACGCTCCAACTTCTTATACCTTTTTGCGATTGTATATACAACTTCGCAAGTCCTATCAATGATTTTTTTCCAAATATTAATTTTTGAAGCTCATTCCAACCAGTTATTTCTGCAATCTCTTCAAAATCCTCAATCCACCTTCTAATCGGATAGTCATCTTTTCCATCGAATTGTCGTATGTTTTCTTCCACATCTTTAAAAGTCAGTGAAAATCCTTCTCGTCTATAGTTCCTTCTCGCGTCGAACTCATATTTTCCCAGCTCTTCTACCTCATCTTCACTACCCTCTATACCTTCAAGATCATCTTCTTTCTCGAATTCTTGTCGATCTTCAATAATATCATCAATATCATCACCATCAATATTTAATTCTTGGACGTATTCAAATCTAATCAAAAATGAACATATGCGCTCAGCTATTTCATCTGAAGATCCATTATACTCCAAATCAAGAATATTGCATACTGCTATCATGTCTGGAAGTGTCAACTGTTTGGTGATATCACGTACTCTGGCCAAGTGTTGGTCCGTATCTAAATTCCAAGAAAATCCTGAAAAATTCCGCAAAGCTTTTCGACCTTTACGCGGCTCTCCCTCATCACCGTAACAAATAATATTTAACGCTTTCACAACAGATAATCTTGCATGAGTTATTTGATATTCAATTTTAGGTATACCTCCTAAAGTCAACATCTTTAAAAAGTATCAAACTAATAACTAATTCTAAAAATATGAAGAATACTCTAATTCACAACGAGACAACTAAAATCAGAGTATCTACAAATGAAAACACTAAATACACAAAAGAAGTTTTTCGAAATGACGGAAAAGAGTTCAATGAACGATAAACCAAAAATGAAAGGTAATCAACTGATCAGAATTAAGAACTTGACTATTGTTCGTTAAGTGGCTGTACTCCTTTACAAAATAACGAGTCTCAATGGCACAGTTGAAAACCTCAAAAAATACACAATTAAGATGAATTTCTTCTGAATCTCAATTAAGATAAATTCCTTCCGAACAGCCTTCCTCAGTCAGTACGTCTAAAAAGGATATCTCCTACCTTGATACTGCAAAACTCTACCAATACCAATTCCACCTGTCGTTCGGAACCCAAGCCCCAGCTTTCCGTCTGAAAGTTCTCGCCGTGGGTTTCCTCACTTCGTCTCCGTGTTTCAGTGGAAAGGGTACACCTTGTCCTGCAGCACTACTTCGTCTTCTTCTTTGTTCAGATCTTCGTCTACTTCGTCTTCTTCTTCGTTCAGATCTTCTTCAATGATCCAAACTCAGTCAATAGTTCGTTCAGATCTTCTGTTCATCCAAATCTTCGTGTTCGTCTATGATTTGTTTCGTTATCCCGGACGAGCCCCCAAAATGTAGGATTTTTTTTACGTTGTCTAGGCTAATTATCACGAGGTTGGAATTATTCACGAAAGCAAGTAACAACAAAATTCGGAGGAAATACAGCCTCTGAACAAACTCGTCTCTAATCTGATTGACGTCTATCTGACGCTCCTTTATTTTTCGCCTCCTATATCTAAGTTATTGATAACGTCATTCAAACAACATAGAATATTATAATTCAATTCGAAATACAGGGTGCGGCACGGAGGATGGATGGTTTTAAAAAAATAATAAAAGCGTTAATTTTTACTCAAAAACACATTTATTGACGGAATCAGATTCTCAAGGAAATAGCATTTGAGACAGTCAAGTGTGGAAAATCACATCAGGCATGTGGTGGCCGAAATCGGTGATGCAGTGCTGGAGGCGCTCTTGGAAGTTCGCGTAGACTCTCTCCAACATCGCTCTCTCAACTTGGGCAACTTCCACGCGAATAGCCCTTTTCAATTCGTCCAGAGTTCGGGGCTTGGCCTCGTATACTCTAGCCTTGAGGTGTCCCCATAAGAAAAAATCGCATATGGATAAATCTGGGGACCGGGGAGGCCAATGAACATCGCCAAACCTGGAAATAAGGCGACCAGGGAAGAGAGGGCGAATAACGTCCATTGATGCTCTGGCTGTGTGGGCGGTCGCCATATCCTGTTGGAACCACACACGTCGGATTGGAACACGTTGCCGTCGTAATTCGGGGATAAAGAAGTTGTTGATCATTTCGACGTACCGCTCTGAGTTCACGGTAACAGCACGACCATTAACGTCTTCGAAGAAGTAAGGGCCAATGATGCGAGTTTGCGATACAGCGCACCAAACCGTAACTTTTGGTAAATAAATGCTAGGAACACACGAGTCTAACGGCACCTTCCCCACTTCTCTCGTCCTCAGTGGGGGAAAGTTATGCCCATCTGAAAAACGTCCGCCCTCCGTGCCGCACCTTGTATAAGTACGAATCCCACATATATGGAGAATTTCAATAAAGCCTGTCCTTCGACAAGGATTAATGCTAAGACTACAAAAAAGACCTATAATTACCATAGCCCAGAAATCAAGCAACTGAAAAATAAACTAGATATATTACTTATTCTTAGTGAAAAAGATATTACTTTCAAGAATGAATATAGGAAAGTCAAAAAGCAATATGACCTCGCACTTAATAAAATCAAGGCAGAATATTTTGAAGAATTAATTAGAAATTCAGACAACAAAAGCAAAACTATTTGGTCTATTGTAAAAACATTACAAAACAACAAGAATAATGATTATCTTCCACAGAACAAAAACACCGAGAAAACAGCAAATGAATTTAATGATTTTTCTATAAATGCCGCACCAAATTTAATAAAACAAAGGGACCAAATAAGACCGACTACCACATTGCAAAACACAACAAATATATTTTCCACTTACACAATCTCCACAGACCAACTCAGGGACATAGTAAAACAACTCAAAAATAAACACTCAACTGGAATAGATGGAATATCAAATCAAACAATAAAAATTACCATAGATGAAATTATGGAACCACTAACATATATCATAAACAACTCTCTGGAAATGGGAATATTCCCGAAAATACTTAAAACAGCAGATGTTAGACCAGTATACAAAACTGGTGATCCAGGACAATATGAAAATAACAGACCCATTAGCATATGGACATCCTTCTCAAAGATATTTGAAATGGTATATTGTGGGCAGATGACAGAATATTTTGTGACCAATGCTCTTTTCAATCAAAATCAACACGGTTGTATGAGAGGAAAGTCAATTCAAACTGCTATTTATCAATTCCTGAAAAGAATAACAGAAGCTTTTAAGAATAAGGATCTGGCTCTGGGACTATTCCTGGACCTTTCCAAAGCATATGACTGCATCAGCCCACAGATATTGTTTCGAAAATTAAGACACTATGGAATTCAGGGTATTGCCCTCAAATGGATTGAGTCATATTTCCATGGTAGAACCCAGTTGGTAAAACTATATGCACACGGAAGCCACATAAATTCAGACGAACAAATAGTGAAACTAGGAGTACCACAAGGCAGTATAGCAGGAACACTCTTCTTCCTAGTGTACGTAAATGACTATGGCTTGAATGTTAAGTGGAGGCACGATGAGGTGACAAGTGTGCACTATGTAGATGATACAAATCTACTGGCAGTGCAGTTACTATGGCCCGAACTCAAGCACCTTGTCAACATCATAATGGAATATACTGAAGATTGGTTCCAAGAAAACAATTTGATTCTGAATAAGACAAAAACGAAATTAACTCTATTCCATCCTACCAACTCTAGTAAAGAAAACCCAGAACAATTCCCAACTGGTAATCAGAACTAATTAATTATCAAAAAGCTCAAAATTCTTAGGAATCCACATTGATGAAGAACTCAACTGGAAGGATCATATAGTAACACTTGAGTAAAAATTAGGATCAGCAATCTACGCATTTAGGGTAATTGCGAGATACTTGAATCGAGATGTACTAAAAACTGTGTACCACGCTACAATTGAGTCAAAATTTCGATATGGACTACTTTTTTATGGATCAGGAAATATTACATCTATATTTATCCTGCAGAAGAAAGCAGTCAGAATACTACCATGGTATATGACATGAAATTCAATCAATCATGTAGAGGAACTTTCAGACAGAAAAAAATATTGACCATTTACGCAATATACATTCAAGAATGCCTTCTCTTTTTTCATAAAAATAAGAACCTTTATGATGAGTACAAGAACATGAAAACCAGATACGAGACGAGGAATCAAAATTACATAATTCCTGTATGCAGATTAACAACACAAAGACAGACTGAATATCAAGGCCGTAGCCGGGGGGCGGTGGTCCCCCCCCGAAATTTGTTTTTTCAGAAATGCCAGATAATCATTTCACCGAAAATTCTTCGTATAAATTTTTTCTAGCTACGTCCTCGGACGGACCCCTCCCGAAATTTTTTTCTAGCTACGGCCTTGCTGAATATAGATGCCTAAAATTCTATAATACGTTACCTGAGAATATACAGAAGATAGAAAATCACAAACAATTCAAGAGGGAACTTCATAAATTGTTAATCAACATGGAACCATATTCTTTGAGAGACTATGGAATAAACTATAAGTTAGATAATTTTGACACTATTGCATTTCCTTTCTTGTGATATATTATATGTTACTTGAAGTGATGTGAAATAAAGAATATTATTATTATTATTTCAACAGAACAAATTGTGCACTAAATAGTGGCGAGAAAAGTTGGGATATGTTGCTGACAACTTCACGCCGGCTGAAAAACAACAGTCAATATCTCAAAAACTACAAATGGTAGAGATGTCATTTATACGGCACAAATGGGCACAAAATATCGGGATCAAATTTTTTCAAAGTTGGAATATGTTGGTACTAGGTGTGAAGCTGACACCAAGATATTCAATCTGAAATAACTTCAAAAGTACAAGTGATAATGAAGTCATTTAAACGGCACAAATGGGCACAAATTGGGCACTAAATATTGGCATTAAAAGTTTTTCGAAATCCGAAAATGATGGTGTCAAGTCTGAAGCTAGCACCAAAAACTTCAAACTCGAATCACTTGAAACTTATAATTGTCTGAAATTGATTCATACGTCACAAATTGGGATTATTTCAGAATTTGTGCCGACATTTATTCGCCAACTTCACGCGGCAACTGTACGCCTTGCTGACGCACCCTGTATATTCAATTTTGTGATTATCATTATCCGCCAATGAACAGATTAAAAACTATTGTGCTTAGGCATCATCAGCCGTACATACACTTGCATGTAGGCATCAACCTCTTCTTCGGGCGATGAAATCGTTGTAAACACAGTTTATCTCTGATATCAAGGAACAAGAAAAAATTAAACTGAAGTGTAATGTCACTCCAAGAATTTTAGACTGCTATCATATTACACGCTTGCTCACCTGCCAAATTTCAGGTACGTACGATTCTTGTTTTTACAAATATCTGTCGATGGAGTTACCAGTGCACCTTGTATTAAATTTTAATGCGAACCCATTTGTGATATTGTCAATTTTCAGAAATCAGACATTTGTATTGAAAAATATTTCGTTTTATTACAGGTTATGCCCAATTTTTCAAGTCTCCAATGTAAGTGGCGAAAATCTTCAGCTACTCAAGACATTTCTGAATCTTCTGACAACAAAAATGGAATATAAAGAGAATGAGCCAGCAGAATTTCAGATTGATGATACATACTCTGTGCCGGTAGGAAAACATAGCCCTTGAAACCGTTAATCTTTCTGAACCCATTCATCATTCTGACTCCATTGAGCGAAATCAAGTGGATATTAAAAAATAAAACGATCGTTGGATTCGATTGAATCAGATGCCTCTGAAGCCTAGCAAATCTTAAGCCGGACTCCCACTACTCGTGTATTTGGCAAATATTTGTCACTTGCCTATATTTGGCCTGTAGTGGGAGTGGTTCACTCGGCCAATACTTGTACAATTATTTGCCACTGGCGAAGTCCCGCCGGTTGTCGGTAAAAATGCAACGAGTCAAAGGGATTACAATTATTTGCGTATTTGACAAGTATATACTTGTCGATGCTCCCCCATTATTTGCCGCAATTAATTTGGCAGTTCTGTTGTCAGCTTCCGTCGAGTGTTTGTGGTGCTTGCGTTTATATAAGTTTTTCCGAAATGGAGTGGACTCAAGAAGTCGTTTTCGAATTTCAGGATTTTAACGAAAATGTGCCTGTTGTATGGCAACCTAGGCATCCACATCACAAGAACAGGAACTTGGTTTCGCATCCAAAATGAGATATCAATCCAATGTACGGTTGCGGATTTAAAAAAGAAAAAAGAATCACTGATAGTGTCATTCTCGACTTCTGTTCAAAGTAGTCTTCCACCATCTTCTTTTTCTTTTTGCCTTCTGAGCTTGATGAGCTTTAATCTTCTGTAGCAGTCACTTACTTGTTACTACCACGAAAGCTGCTGCAGCGACAACGCGACTATCCATGGTCGAAACAAAATAAAAACTGATCGAGACTCGAGAGAAGAGAAAAAAGGGGGAGAGACGACAAAACTGCTGTACACAACTATTGGCATATTTGTCAAATACGGAAGTAGTGGGAGCGCCGTACTTGTCATTCAAGTTCGAAACTTGGTCTACTTGCCAAGTACGCAAATAATTGCGTACTTGCCAAATATACGAGTAGTGGGAGTCGGCTTTTACAATTTCTGTGTATCCATCTCTCTTCCTCCTTATGAAGGTTTTTATTATAATTATATAATTCAAGCAACCAGATTAAAACATTCTATAAGCTATTTGCTGGCTTCCAAGCTGAGTGCTCTCAAGTATCGTTTTGAGGTCTTGCCCAGTGACAGTTTCTCTAGACATCTCTTTTAGATCTGCTGGCCCTTTTCGTATGAGTCGCCTATCGTTCTGTTTAAGACGTGAATGCTCATTCCTTGTCTAGCGCGTTATATACCTCATTCTCATATCGGAATTCACAATTGATTTTGGTTCTGACTATTTATTCCAAACTCACAGAATTTTTAAAAAGGAAAAATATTCATTCTAGATAAAACTGTGTTTACGATGCCTGCAGCCTAAAATATTCATAAATCAGACGCCTACCATTTAGCAAGGCCTTTAAATTTCGGAATAACTAATGACAATGGTTGCCGGTGCCGTTAAATTTAAGGTTTTGAAGATGACAGTATTTTACTCGGAAGTTTTTATGATTGTTTCGAATATCGACAATAATATTCATTATGATGTTGCAATATACCCCGTTTCGGTTCATTGAACCTACATCTTTCAGATATTTCATGAACCCTTTTAAATGAGGCACCAAACAATTTGAAAATTTTTATTTGGGTTAAGACTTGAATGCCTCATTAATGGTTTTTTCTGTAAAAAATAAATTTGGAAGAGCAAGTATGCATACAGACCAAAGACTTCCAATCATGTCGACATACGTCAAGACCGTTATTATCACTTCAGTCATTATAGCTTATTACAAACTACCAACTAGTCGGCCATAATCCATCTTCGATATTATTATGATAAATAAGAATAGTAATTGTACTTAAATGGATTTTTAATATTCGCTCTACATGTTTCGCCCTAACAAGGCATCTTCAGGAGCTCTGTAAATTTGGAAAACAACGACTATAATATATTACATTTATGAATCTATAAACTTACTCGTCCAAATTTACAGGCTAACAGGAACATAAAATCTCTGGTCAATATCAAATAAAATTCTGGTCAAAGTTATCGAAATTTAAAAACTAACAAATATATGAAACGATAGCGTCAGTTTAACAACACAGATAGCAGATTAGACAGACATTGACAAGACGTGACATGACATCTGATGATGTGATGGGTGCGTTCCGAACTTCGCAAAACGGATTAAATAAATTAAATTTTCAAATATGGGATGGTAGCTAAGGTGGGATTCTATTTAGGTGTTTAAACATTTGTTTTGATTTATTTTTAAATTTTTTGTTATCTCGTAAATCTCCATTAGGTCGAGTTTGTTGCCTTTATCCAGATTGTGCAGGAGTGTTACATTTTCTAAATTATGAAAATGGTGTTCGTTGATTCTTAAGTGTCGTCGAAATGAACTTTTATCTTTATAGTTTCTTATATGTTCCGATATTCTAGTCCCTAGTGCTCTAAATGTCTTTCCTATATAAAACTCATCACAGGTTCCACAGTTCAATTTATACACACCGTTCTTCTCTAGTATAGGTGTTTTATCCTTACAATTTAGTAGGTGACTCTAAAGGCAGTTGTTGACTTTGAAAACTATGTCTATGTTATGTTTTTTGAAGATTTTGGCAATGGGGTAGTTCATATTTCCATAGAATGGTAGGGAGAATCTTTTAGTCACCTGTTCTTCATTATTCGAGGTCTGTTCATTCGGACATGATCTGTTGTGTAACCTAATGAATTTTTTCATCAGCAATCTATCCACTACATTAGGCGTGTACCCATTCTTATAAGCTATGAACTTAATTATTTCCAATTTTTTATTGAAACTGCTCCTGTTTAATGGTAGGCTCAGCATTCTATGTATGTATGGGTTCAGAGCAGCAAACTTATGGCATGCTGGATGGTTTGAGCTCTCATTGATGATAGCCACAGTTTGGGATTCTTTCCTGTATATGTCTATAGACACCTTATTAGTATCTAAAGTTAGTGTTAAATCTAGGAAGTTAATCCGGTTGAAACCCATCTCTAATGTGAACTGAATATTCGTATGTGATGAGTTGCACAATTCCAACAATACCCGAGCGAGGTCTGAGTTGCCAGTAAAGATTATCAAAATGTCATCTACATATCTGTAATATTTAAAGATGTGGCGGATTATGGGTGTTTTCAAATTAAATAAGATTTGTTCCAGGTGATCCCTGAACATTTCTGCCATTAGTGATGATGTAGGCGCTCCCATGGGTAGTCCCTTTTCCAGCTTATACATTTCGTTATTGAATTGACAAAAGTTTTGTTCTAGAGATCACTTGAGCAGACTTATGATGTCCTTTTTCAGTTCGGGGTTGGTGTTTTTCTTTATTAGTTCTTTTTCTATCAATGTGACACACTCGCTGGGAGGAATCGAAGTGTATAAATTTTTTGCATCAAGGGATATTAATTCGGCATTCTTCGGAATATGTAGGCTTTTTAATGATTCTGCTAGTTGGATGCTATTCTTTACACTGTATTTGGGTTCGAATCCCGTTAACTCCTTCAACTTGTCATTTATAAATTGGCTTATTTTGTATACAGGTGTGCCTATGTAACTTACTACTGGTCTTATCGGTATATTAACTTTATGGAGTTTTGGTTGACCATATAACTTACGGATCTTTGGATTTGGGCTAATTAGTCTTTTATATTTACCATATTTGTTTTCAAATTCTTCAGATACTTTGAAGTTTTTTATTTTATTGATGAGACGCGGAGCAGGGTTGCTATCTAATTTTATAAAGCCATTGTTATTCATAAATTCTTCCACCTTATTGATATAAAGGTTCCTTTCTAATATTACCATGCATGAACCTTTGTCAGCCTTTACTACTGTTAAATTGTTCTCTTTGATTTTCTTTTTGATGTTGTTGACGTCTTTCTTTGTTTCCTTACATCCGTTATTTTGTTTTGATATTCTTCTTTTCTCATTGAGGAAATGACTTTTACAGTTAGCGCGGATTTCATTTCTGCTGTCTAATTCCAAAGATGATTTTTTCAATATAGCATCTACACTCACCGCAAAGGTTTCTAATTGAATGTTGGATGGGTCAGGTATAGAATGTTTAAGACCCATATTCAAGATTTGCATTTCGCCCTCTGAAAACTCTATTGTTGACAAATTTATTGTGTTTGGATGGAAGTTGAGCTTATAAGAATGGGTACACGTCTAATGTAGTGGATAGATTGCTGATGAAAAAATTCATTTGGTTACACAACAGATCATGTCCGAATGAACAGACCTCGAATAATGAAGAACAGGTGACTAAAAGATTCTCCCTACCATTCTATGGAAATATGAACTACCCCATTGCCAAAATCTTCAAAAAACATAACATAGACATAGTTTTCAAAGCCAACAACTGCCTTTACAGTCACCTACTAAATTGTAAGGATAAAACACCTATACTAGAGAAGAACGGTGTGTATAAATTGAACTGTGGAACCTGTGATGAGTTTTATATAGGAAAGACATTTAGAGCACTAGGGACTAGAATATCGGAACATATAAGAAACTATAAAGATATAAGTTCATTTGGACGACACTTAAGAATCAACGAACACCATTTTCATAATTTAGAAAATGTAACACTCCTGCACAATCTGGATAAAGGCAACAAACTCGACCTAATGGAGATTTACGAGATAGCAAAAAATTTAAAAATAAATCAAAACAAATGTTTAAACACCCAAATAGAATCCCACCTTAGCTACCATCCCATATTTGAAAATTTAATTTAATTAATCCGTTTTGCGAAGTTCGGAACGCACCCATCACATCATCAGATGTCATGTCACGTCTTGTCAATGTCTGTCTAATCTGCTATCTGTGTTGTTAAACTGACGCTATCGTTTCATATATTTGTTAGTTTTTAAATTTCGATAACTTTGACCAGAATTTTATTTGATATTGACCAGAGATTTTATGTTCCTGTTAGCCTGTAAATTTGGACGAGTAAGTTTATAGATTCATATATGTAATATATTATAGTCGTTGTTTTCCAAATTTACAGAGCTTCTGAAGATGCCTTGATAGGGCGAAACATGTAGAGCGAATATTAAAAATAAAAAATCCATTTAAGTACAATTACTATTCTTATCTATTATAGCTTATTGCCTAAGCGAAAAAAGCACACATAAACTCCGAAATATCCGTGATTACAGAATATAATTGGAACTATCTATTTTATAATAGTTTATTATTCAGCGAGCGGTATTGTAGGTCCTAACACGCAGATTAATTTTGCACTACGAGCCGTCCATTATTTAACTGATTTTGAGCTGTAATAGTATCTATAAACCAATAGCGTGCGTTGTAATAACTCACGCCTATAACTCACTCTAATACAATAGTTATTTTTGTATTTAGTGCGCGAAATGCTACTTTGGTGATCGAGAACTGATTTTTTTTAACGAGGCGCAGCCGAGTTAAAAAAAATAGTCGAGATCACCAAAGTATTTCGCGCATGAGATGCAAACAAAATTTTTTCTGCAAACGTTCGTGTACTGGCTGCACCATTAATGTTAACATTGTAAATAATAAATAAAATTAGGTAGTGTTGAACTTTCTAACAATTTGAAAGCCTTAATTATTGTTATACATTAATAAATAAATGATTTCTTGGATTTTTGCTTGATTGAGGTTCATAAAGGTTAAATATAAAAATCCCATATAGTTTACATGCAGTGTGCGAAGTAAGTATTTCGCACACTACTTCGCGCACGCTGTCATGGTAACAAAGGAAAATGAAAAAGAGGGTCACTTCGCATATTGTTGTCAATGCGCGAACCTTGTCATTTTTTGACGTTTGTAGAAAAAATAATGTAAAAAATTAAATTGCTTACGAAATGGATAAAAAAGTCGGATCCATCGAGAACTCTATTTCAGACATCAGCGTAACGTTCACGCCATTCCTTTTTACATTTCCTTCGGTCTGACTATCCAAAAATTGCATTTGGAAAACGTAAATTTTTGACGTTTTCTACGCGATTCGATTCTCGACCACATAGGTTGCTATTGAAAACTGTTCTCAATTTTGAAAATGCAGATTAATTCGATTTTTACTGAAGAACTCGTAGATAAAGTAAAGTATTCAATTCGCGGTAATGGTCACAACATACTTGATGAATTCATCATGCGTGTGTTATGAACTACATTACAGCTCGTTGAATAATATTCTATTGTAGAAGTGAATATTATGACTTCATCATATTTACAGTTGATGATTTCCAGGTGAAGAGAATAGAAGTGAGTAAAGTATTATTGCGGAGCAATATTTTAGTAACTTTGGAAGTACAGATTTCGATTAGTTTGATACTACAACTCCTAAACAATAAAAGATAGAGAAAAAGTAAGATACATGTCATGTTCTCTTTTTCCGAGAAACATAAATTGCTGAAAACCCCAAGTTGCTACGGCGTCTAGTTTCCGAGCTACAGGGCGATTCTGTTATTTGGTCCATTATTGTAATTGGCTATAACTTCCGTATTATAGGATCTACGTTCTCGAAATGAACACATCTTCAGGGGCACTTTTCTTTACTGCTTTTCATCGGTGCTATTGGGATTTTTTGCAGCTGCTCAAATTTCGGAAATGGAAACTATAGTGGATCAAATTGATCTTTTCTATCAACAAAATCCTAGCAGGCTTCGAGTCACTTCCTTCAAAACTTGGACGCTCATAGAATTTCATGTCTTATTTATTTGCAATTGTCAAATTCAATTCAGTTTCATCATTGTTGTATCGTCTGGCGCTTCTAAAATTCTAATTTATATCACATCATGCTTTACGAGAATTATGACAAATAGACAATGCTAGATTAATAATAATAATAATGCACGGGTGTGGTTTGGTTTCTGCCACGCCACATGGGGGGTGACGTCCCCACGGCCCGAGTTACCTGGGCCACCTAGGGTTAATGGTGGCAAACCCATGAACGAGAAGTGGGAACCGATATCATGGCAGAAGAACGAGATGCCACTCCACCTGCTGGCTCGACCACCGTGGGGAGGACTGCCCGCAGGGGAGCTCGCAACGCACGTATTAATAATAATAAGTAATATTGAAGTAATGCGAGCTTTTCATTACGTGAACAATTGCGAGGACAAACCACTTCCTGGATGGAGATACTCCCTCTATACCGAGTACACCGGGAGGCATCCGGAACTTCAGAAGGCGGAAGGGAATCTTCCAAGAGAAATCTCCAAAGGATCGAATTATCCCATCCTTGATCTGGTGGTTCAGTACACAACACATTGTTTCATACAAGCAAATTATGACGCTGATAATGCATCCGAAATATATTATGAGAGATATTCTGAAAGAACTCAGCCGCAGAAAAGTATATTCACAAGGCTAAAGAATAATCTAATGGCTGTTGGATCATCTAAGTATTTGAGTGCTTTTCATTTTTCAATTCAGCAGGGAAATCATATTAGAATCAACAAGTTTCGCGGACCCTCTCAATTGGTCTGAGTAATAATAAAGCTAATATTTCATAAATCAATTTGGCAGCTTACAATAATTGTGCGATATCGAATTCTATGACCTTATGAGAAGTTCAGAAGCGCCAGACGATCAGTGGCGGCTGGTGATAAGTACAAATTTTTTCAAATATAGGGCCATTTTTTGTTTTGCGTCATAATCCAAGCGTAGTCGTCTAGTGTTGTCAAACCGACAAAAAAGTTTATTCAACCCAACTCTTGTATTTGTCCCTGAAGTTATAGGACGCCGTTTTCAGAAAAACGAATTTATCTATTGTTGTGACGCACCATCGGGCCGAGATTATGCGAAACAGATGTAGCGGACGGACGTACTGGCCTTCTTCAGATGGTTGCGGTAATGCGAAATAGATGTGCCGACGGACGTTCATGCTTGTCGCTGGTCGGGTCTCTGTCGATAAAAACTTTTTAAGATACCGATGGCCGGCGTCGATTATAACTGGTTTCTTCTTCTCGAGTGTTGAAGCTCGTTCCATCGGTACATACCGATGGGATTATTTCTGATTTTTTTTTGTTCTAGAAGAGGTGAATCTTACATCAGACACCCAGTCTTTCTGGGTAGTGTCGGATTCTTACCGACTAAACACCTCTCCTGCGGTTGGTTCCGGGCATAAGCCTATAAACCTTCCATCATCTTTATGTTATTATCTCCTTCGCATTCTTTTATGCTGAGTGTTTGTGTTCATCCTTCAATTGGATATCTCTCACTAAGTGTGGAGTTCTATATCTTCATTTTCGCAATTGGTCTCTAGGTCTTTTGCGGTTAATTCTCGCTGTTTTTTCATATTCAGCGGGGTCATAGTCAACTAACCTTCTAAGGTCGTCATTTGGATGTTCACTAGCTCTTTCATAGGCTTTTGCAGGTTTTCGTTTGATGAATGTAGTAATGGATGTAGTGATTGGAATTTTATGTCTTTTCAGATTTGTTCATTCCTAACAAACCAGGGGGCGTCTAATGCCCATCTCAGAAATTTGTTTTCTATACTTTGTATCTTCTTTATATGGGTTCTCGCTTCATATCCCCATGGTGTTGATCCATATGTTAGCTGCGGTCTAGCGACTGCTTTTATGATCCTCAATTTCGTGTTTTTGTTCATTTGGCTTCTTCTGCCTATAATCGGGTATAATCTTTTCATTGCTACATTCGTTTTATCAAATGCATACTTAAGCTAAGCGTCCACATGTCCGCAACGGACGGATCGGATTTACGGATCTCCATTGCAGAAATGCCGATGCTCCGATGCGTCCGGTGCGGGTCTGTGGACGGGCTTGCACGAGTTTCTATACAAAGAATACCGAAATCCGTTTGATCCGATCCGTCCGATGCGTCCGGTGCGGACATGTGGACGCTTAGCTTTAATGTGCTGTTTCCACGTTATTCCTTTGTCTAATATTACTCCTAAATTGTAATAAATTTCACAGGGAACACAGACTTTATTATCAATATATAGTTATAATATCGCCGACGTTTCGGAACGATTTGTTCCTTTCTCAAGGCTCATTAAATAAAAATTAAATAACTTTGATAATATTGTCTCATTTAAGTTAAATATAAGAATAATAAGAGTATCCGACAAACAATTGCGCGATATGGTTCTCACGTAAAACATGTTTTACGTAAAACATGTTTTAGGTGAATTCCTTATTTTCGAACAATAGGTACGGCAAATGAACAAAAATTTTAGGGTTCAATCATTCTTCAATTTGTTGAATTTAGTTGACGATATCAAGCTCGTAAGAAGGCAAATCGAGATGTTCAAATGAAGTCGATAGCACGATCGACAAGGCAGAGTGAAAAATGCAAGAAAAAAAAAATTATCAACACTGCCGGTTGTGTTGAACTCACATTCAAATTTATTGATGATCATTCGACCAGATCAGATAAGGCAACCCATGAAACATTATTGTATATCATTAGTGAAACCCCGATGAGCAAACGTTTCAAAATTATTGACGCTTACAATACTGTCTCTGTGCAAACAGAAACACTAAAATAATATGTCAATTACTAATTATGGGCAATTTTGGATTCAGTTATTTCCGAAAATATATTTATTACCCAAACAGAAATGCAAAAACATTTCAAAAATAAAGAAAAAAGATCAACTCACGTTTGAATCTGATCGTCAAAATACTATTTACTTGATATTTCGGTAAAAATTCACTGTTCCACCAACTTGAGATGTTCACCCGCTTTTTGATCTGGTAATAGACTTCCACGTTACCATGAGTTATATGCGAATCACACATCGCCATCTTACAGCTGTAGTATCAAACTAAGTACCTACGACTACGTAAAGAGACTTATCTGGTCACTGTACGACTATACGCATCAACGGTGGCGACACCTAGTGGCCCTAATCAAAAGAAGGAAAAGCATTTCCTGCATAATTAAAAGTTCCATCGGTTCTTCAAAGTTTTCTTGTATTTTATGATAACCAGACCGTAGACGAATCCATAAATGAAGTTTCATATCAAACAGTCTATCCGATCTCGAGTTATAAATGGTGTAACCAACATCTTTCTTTTATATATATAGATGAATCAAGGTGGTTTTAGTGGAGTTCATTTTAATTTTCCATTTATCGTAGTATTTTTCTAATTTGTTTATGTGCTCCTGTATGTATTTGTTAGCAAATTTGGGGTGACCTGATTCAGCTATTATTGCTGTGTCGTCAGATTTTAACAATTCGGTTGGTCTTCGTCTTTATCTCCACAGTTTAATGAAAACTCACTAAAATTTCACACTGAGAGTTGAAAAGCAGTACTATCGATCATAGATTGGACACTGCGACGTCTCGCTTATTATCTTCCGATGAATTCTGTTTATTTTTGTTATAGAAGAGGATAATCTTACATCAGACACCCAGTCTTTCTGGGTAGTGTTGCATTCTCACCGACTAAACACCTCTCCTGCGGTTGGTTCCGGGCATAAGCTTATAAACCTTACATCTTCTTAACTGTTATTTCCTTTTTCGAATTCTTTATGCTGAGTGTTTGTGTTCGTCCTTCAAATGTACACTACTGGAAAAAATTAAAGGATCAAAAAAAAATTCTAAATTTTTCGGCAATTTTCAACATGCCGTAACTTTGAAAGGAATGGTCGTACAAGGAATTCAAAAAGAGGAAATTGTAGCTCCAAGTGTGTAGTTTTTGGATTAGAACTTCAAAAATTTCAAGTTTCAGTGGTTTTCGAGTAATGATAGAAAAATCAGCAACAAAAAAATTCTCAAAATTTTACCACTTTTTTTTTCTTGTCTACGAGCGTGGTAATTTTATTTTTTCATAATCGTTTTAATTATGGGATACTTTGTTAATTCAGCTTTAATTTATTTTTTTATTGACCTCAATACGTCCACTTCTCGCCGAGATATCGGTCTTCAAATGGAAAAGGATCCATTTGTCTTTGATTATCGATTTCTCAGCAACCAATGATCGCACAGAAAATTGAAGGGGGGTTTCAAGACCTTAAATGAACTCCCATTAATGAACAACCATTGCTTATTCATAGAAATTATTTTTTCTTAATGTCGCATCAATATGAAAATTTAACAAAAAAAGGGCTTTTGGTGGTTTCTTGGAAAATCTACCGCTGGATCGAAAATGTTGAGGAAACCAATAATGTTAAGTGTGACTTTCACAGTTCAATATGTTGATAAAAACCTTACGAAGAGCCAACTCAATTCAGCGAGCCGTTTTTTTGTTTGATTCGATTGAGTTTTTGAAAAAAAATAAGGATCACGTTTTTTGCCCTGAGAAGCTCGTAATCTTTAAAAAAGGCAAAAATGAATTTTCTCGAGCTTTTTCCACATTTTAATTGCAGATAGTTCATAAATTTCAAAAAAAGAAAAATAAAAAAAAACAACAAATAACATTTTTATTAATTTAATAACGGGTATTGCCACCCCTGTTTTCAATAACGGCTCTCAAACGTTTAGCATTTGAAGACCGATATCTCGGCGAGAAGTGGACGTATTGAGGTCAATAAAAAAATAAATTAAAGCTGAATTAACAAAGTATCCCATAATTATAACGAATATGCAAAAATAAAATTACCACGCTCGTAGACAAGAAAAAAAAAGTGGTAAAATTTTGAGAATTTTTTTGTTGCTGATTTTTCTATCATCACTCGAAAACCACTAAAACTTAAAACTTTTGAAGTTCTAATCCAAAAACTAGACACTTGGAGCTACAATTTCCTTTTTTCGAATTCCTTGTACGACCATTCCTCTCAAAGTTGTGGCATGTTGAAAATTGCCGAAAAATTTGGAATTTTTTTTTGATCCTTTAATTTTTTCCAGTAGTGTATATCTTTCTCTTAGTTTGGAGTTCTACTTCTACATCTTCATTTTCGCAATTGGTCTCTCTGGGTGTTTTGCGGTAAATTCTCGCTGTTTTTCATCTTCAGCGGGGTCATAGTCAACTAACCTTCTTAGGTCGTCATTTGGATGTTCAAAAGCTCTTTCATAGGCTTTTGCAGCTTTTCGTTTGATGAATGTAGTAATAGACTCCTATTTTATGTCTTTTCGGATTTTTTCATTCCTAACAAACCCGGGGACGTCTAATGGCCATCTCAGAAATCAATTCATCTTTACATCACATGTTATTTAAGATTCACTGATACTGAAAAAGAAATCCTAATGATAACAATACTAGACTACCATTGAGTTGATAACCGCCTTATTGCCAGTCGACAAATTTCAGTCTCTACCTATTGTTCACGTAAAGGTTTTATACATAAAACCGTTGTTGAGCCTATTCAGATAGAATCCCCCTGAAACAAGATGCAGACCATTCTACGTTTGTATGATAACCGAATCATAAAAACTTCTCAGAGTAAAATATTGCCATCTTCAAAGCCAAGCCATACTTCGAAATGCATTGAAGATGAACATTTTCATTGGTTATTCTGATATTTAGATGAGAGATTTTTGAATTTTTTCAATTTCGGACCGACTTAACTCAATATTAATTATCTCGAAATTTTTTTTTTTAAATTGGAATAAATCTGTTAATTTGAGTTTGGCCCAAAACTGCGACGTAAGAAGATATTCATAAACATTCTCGATTTCAAATGTAATTGCACGAGATACTGATAATATTTTTCCGAAAGTCAAATTACATATCGACTGATAATTCTACCTACCCTACGAAAATTAAATGAATCAATCTAGCCAATTTTCAGTTGTGAAGTCTTTTAATTAGCATTGAGAAGCATAAAGGCTTGTTCGGACTAGGCCGCCAGTATTTTAGTCGATTGGAGAGTCGATTCGCGCACTGACTACTCTACCACAGTATCAAAGACTCTTAAACAGTATAAGGTAGTAGGTACATCATCCTGTGACTGTACTCCACTCGATTGCTGGCGTTCGCACACGGAAAATCACAAAATCATTCGCTACTCGACTGATCTACTACTGGGGCCCTATTCTTGACCCTTCGTATAATTCAGGATCGTGCGTATCTCATGAACTACCTGCGATTTTACGAATGATACCTTCAATGGGTATTCTCGACCGTTCGCAGCCTGTGCGATTATACGTACTTTGCAACGAGCGGACATAGCCGTCCGCAAACAGTTACGAATGGCAGTAAGCGCCCAAGTTCGAATGGAATTGAAGTTTATTTTATGAATTTACATCTATAATTGAACAATATTTCATGAAGTGGTTTAAGTCATATTGTGATAATCGATCACGCATTATTAAAATACAAAATTTTATTGATACTCTCAACTCCCTACTTGCGGCTACAGATTTGAGCATAACAAGCAGGGTAAGTTAGTGTATTTATTTCATTGGTTTGGTAGCTTTTCAGTTTTTTGCTTCCGGGAGTTACCAAATAGACATTGGGAGAAATATAAACTTGTCTGTAAAAAATTAATTTGATCAAGTCATGTTTGATTGTATAATACCATTGAGTTTAAATATACATAGAGACACAGCCCAGTTCAACGATTTGAAGCTAAATTTTGTGTAGTTCCTTCACCGGTTCATAGATGGATAAGTGTGTTTCAGAGAAGCGAAATATTCTACTCCCGCATCTGGCGGTAAGTAGCTGAACTATAAGGCACTATTTCCGAATCCGATTGCGATGACGATCAGGTCCGGCATATGGAAATGTGGGATGTTCAGTATTTCATCACCTGATTTTTTTGATGTAATAAAACGACAATTATTTTTGATCTTTCATGAATATAAAATACTGATGTATGAAAAAATAAATGCATGCAATTTTTTTCTTCATTCACAAGTATTTATAAATAGATTTTCTATGAATTTTTAAAAATATTAAATTTTTTATAAACAGCGGGATGCTTCTGTGTCGAGATTCCTTTGTTTTCCTTCTGTCCCCTGTACAGCTTCACTCTAATCAGTTTTCTCCACAAATGAATCCTGTGCTTTTCAAATTCTGGAGTTAACGGAGAGATCCAATCTTCTATAAATTCATTTTTTTTCCCTGAAATATACCTTTGAAGTCATATCTTTTCTGATTTTGTGACCATAATTTTCTTTATGACCAACAGCGCTTTCCTCATCAAATGTTTGAAATCGGTTGAGGGAATTCTCAAATGTATCCGATTTCGATTAGCAATATATATCCAATAATTACCAAGCTTATTTTTAAATCATCAATGAGGAGTGCTTTTTCGCACTTACCGCATTTGTGTTTTTTTTTTGGCGATGTTCCTCATCAAATACCCCGAGAAACTTGCGATTGAGTTGGATTCTAGGGTATTTAGGGGTTCAATTAACTCTTTATTCGTTATATATACCCTCACTAGGCTCACCGTTGCCCGAACCCGCAGAAGAAATGGTCGAATCTGTCCAATCAACCACATCAATGGGCCACGTTCAGATTCTCCCATTGTACACAGGTCGAAATCATTGTCGTCTTGGCAGTTAGAATTATCGGAATTTTTCAAGACAACCAGTCATGACCGACTGCAACCCAAATCTGAAGCATCGAGCTGAGGGGTTTGGATCATAACCCCTACGCTGTCTTATTTTGGAGAATGAATTCTCGATTGGGTCCTGGTTGAGCCGACTTTTTATCGAATATGGAAATGTTTCCTTCATCTCCTCCCACAATTGAAGGATGCTACTGATGGTTTGTATCAAACCGTTGAAACAATAGGGAATATTTTTCCCAACTGTCCAAGACATGAATTCAAGTGATTCCGTCAGAGTTTGTATTGCTGATGGCTGATAATTTCCCTCAAATTTTCCATTCGAATTGAGGCAGTCGAAAAGATCATTCATTTTCAGAATGAACTGAGCAGTTGAATTGGCACTTCTCGACCTCAGCTCACCAGTTGCAATGACTGTTCTCAAAGCCGAATATAAAGTTCTGATGAAAATCTGCGTGGCCAATTTAACCTTCATTTTCTGGAAGGCGTTTGGATTTATGTGGTATTCAGTTATCTTCAAGAGAGTACGAGAAAGACAAATTCTTTTCATCGATTAGGTACGTTTCTTTTATGTCCCTCCAAGAAACATTTTCACCCCTCATTTCCTACCTGAGAACACTCCTTTGGAGAAATTCATGGCTAATAGTTCATCATTATTGAATCACACCGTTTGTAACGAATTTGGACAAATCCGACCCTGCCTACGATTCATAGAACTAGAGGAAAATAAATCTCCTACAGATTTCGATAAATGAGTAGTGACAAAATGGATAGAACGAATATTGTTCCTTTAGTAGCTACTATGTGCCGACACTTAAGTTGGCAAATTGGAAAGTAAACTGCCAAAAATTTATGCATCAAATCAATGAACTGGGCTGTGTCTCTATGTATATTTAAACTCAATGATAATACCTATATTCATGCTGGATAATTCTAACAACTTTGTAGAACATTCATTCACTTCACATTATTCTCAAAGAACCAATACTCACAATTGTTCGAAAAAACTCGTCTTAAAACGCAATTTTTTATCTCAAAGTTTCATCAAAATGCACCTACCTGACGTTTAAATATTATCAACCTCTTTAACAAGGGTTTGTGCATCCCATCAACAGCTGATTTCTTCGCTGACCGTAGAGTCAGGTAGGTTTTCTTCCAAAATTGCGCTGTTGCCAAGATCATTTGAACATGCGAACGATAAAGTTCGAACGACTTTGCGAAGGGCTGTCAAGAATATCATTTTTACGAAGTATTCGCAACTTGACCCTTCGCAGACCTGCGTGTACGCAGAGTTGCGAATGATGTCAAGAATAGGGCCCCTGGCCTAGTCCGAACAAGCCCTTAGGCGTATAAAAGTACTGTACGACCTTAAAACTTCGGGCGTCCACTCTTTGGTGAATTGCCGGAAGTTTTGGACCGTACACAATCTGAAAATTTCGCTCTCAAGTACTCGTGCAACCAAATGATCAATTCCGTTAGTAATTTTGAGTTTGTGAAACATCTTGAACTTCAATAAATTCGCTCAATTTATTTCCGATGCAAACTAGATGGAACACTGCCAAGTGTTGATCATAGACCTTTCAGTATCATAACGGACTCGCATGACGATACCTTTTCTTTCAAAGCGTGAAACACTATGTTTATACAACGGGTGGAACAATGATATTTATCTATGGATAATTTCTGATTATTAGCTCATAGATGTATAGAATACCTGGTGTCGGTACTGATGAGATTTTGATCAAGACTTTTTTGTCGATCGAAAATCTATGATGGGGTCCTACTTTTCTTTTCTCCCGAAAGGGGTCGCGCTAGTTTCCATTGCCGCAATAGCGCCACGACCGCGATTTATTGCGGATAATTCTGGAACTAGGACGTGATATACTACCTAGAGTGACCTATTTGATCTACAATTTTTGGTCACGATTTTCAGTTAGGAGTCGTTACACCAGAGTTTCTATGCATCTATATTAGCGCGATCATGAGTCAATTGTCATCATACCGTTTATGATATCGAAAAACGTCACAATCCTCCAGTTTTGAGTTGAGATGTATAACCGGTTTTCTTCTACAGGTGAGATTTTAGAAAAACAAATGCCGAAAACGTTTGAATCATACATTATGCCTTCGAAAACAACATTTTGAAAGAATCATTGGTAAAAAGCATTCAATCTCGGACGCGATAGATGAGGGTCACCCAAATTGCTTGAATTTGGCTGTTTCTGGTACTTCTAGGTGGAAATGTTGAAAGGAGTCGATTTTCGTGAAAACTCTATAACAGAAAGCTGTTTCACGATAGCTTCATTTGTTTTGAAGATATAACGAAATTTTGATATTTTTGGCGATTTTGAAAATGTGCCATAAAGTCTTCATTTTCTAAAATATCTAAAAACCGCAAAAACTTTCTCCAGGCACTTTTTCATTAGCAATACGACACCGCATTCAGTTTTTTTAATCTTTTGTATAAAATTTTTTTTTTTAAATACGAATGGTATTTTTTTTTCAGCTCTTCGAAAATTTGAATATGTAGATATATTATTTCCATATTTGAGACAGAAATAGCAAAAAAGTAGAATAATCACTTAAAGTTGAGTCTGTCATATATTATTCTATGGAAGAAAAGGTGGGAAAATAATATATCGACACATAAATATATAATGGGATGTATGATAGGTTTGAAGGTCTCGAACAAGAAAACCACTTGTGTACTAAGCCGACGTTTCGTTTAATATATAAACTTCTTCAGGGCACTAGAAGAGAACAGTGTGGATAAAACTAAATCATCAAACAAAATACATAATTAAAGAGAAGTAATTTTCTTTTGTAGATATAAAAATTATATGTTATAATTTTTTTTTTCACGAAAAACAAACAAGAAATCTCAACAAACAAACAATAGTCAGTAGGAAGGTACCTATAATCAATATCTCTACTCAATGAAAGTGAACTACAAAAAAATGATCCATCAAAAATTGCCGTGTGAAACAAAAATTATAATCTTACAAAATTTTTTTTTCTGGTTGTTAAAAATCATGACAAATTACAACGATGTAGTGGGAAAATTGAAAATTTACTCACGGTACTATGTAGTTTTCATTTTCAGAAGGTACATATTCAGACAAAAACACTGCATTGAAATCAAGAACATATTTCCTAGGTAAGAGACAGGCATCAACTAATGAGTTTAATACAAATATGTAATTTGAATGGAAATCGTATGTTACATCTTTGATCTATACTAATATTATAAATAGGAAAGATTTGTATTTTTGTTTGTTTGATACGAATAGGCTCAAAAACTACTGGACCGATTTAAAAAATTCTTTCACCCTTTCAAAGCTACATTATCCCTGAGTGACATGGGCTATACTTTTCACCCGAAAAAATTAAGGATACCTACTATAACTTCAATATAATTACAAAAAAATCAGCCAAAATCAGCTATTTTCACGTGCGCTGCAGAGACCGTGAGACTTACGTGGATACAATGTATGACGGAAATGTACCTCTTGAATATTTCTACAAAAAAGTCCGCGATAGCATGTATCTATCTCTCAAGATTGACTTGCTATTACCTGTTTATGGTAATCAGATGTTTTCCAAAATTATACACTATTTGGGAGTGTGTTTTTATGAATTGGGTATTGATCCTAATCCAACCTAATACGTTATTTATCCCCAGTATTTAATTTAGAACAAAATTGCCCTTCATATCATACAATTACAACGAGTACATCAAAAGATCTGGCAGGTTGAAGTTTTGAAGATGAAACCGCCGCGTGAAACAAATTTCTACTCGGGCGAAGCTGGGACGGCCTGCTTGTATCAAATAATAATAAGCGGTGTTCGACTTTTCAATATCGGTTCTCTTGTTAACTGTATTAACATCTCCTTTTATTTCAATCATCTCTTGTAAAAGCCTTTTTTTCAAGATTTGCTGTTTTCCTAGGACTTCAGTTTTCTCAAAATCGAATGCGTGCAAAGTACTCTTACTGTGTTCAGCTAATGCAGTATTATTTTCTTTATGTTTTAAAGGATTAGTACTATTTCTCATGTCTCTCAAATGTTCAGATAGTCTGACTTTCAGATAACGTCCTGTCTGCCCAATATAGGTTTTCGTACAATCAGAGCATGGAATTCTATATATGACGTCAGTCTTGAAATCCTGAGGAGTTCTAGCCTTCAACAAAGAATAAAATTTGCTCCCAATAGTGTTCTCTGATTTTTGAGCAATGTCGAAGTGATCAGTTTTGAGCACTTTACGGATTTTCTCCGAGACGTTTTCAATGTAAGCTATTTTATAAAACCTTTTATCAACCTTAGGTACAGCTTGAGAATTAGAAGCACGGAGAATTTTCGTCACTATGCTAGGTGGATAATCATTAGCCGTCAGGATATCTGTCACCTTCTTCAAATTATCATTGTGGTACATTGGGTCCGACAAACTGATAGCTCTATGTTTTAAGTTTCTAATAATGTTCAGTTTTTGTGAAAATGGGTGTTGTGAATTGAAGTTAAGGACCCTATTAAAAGAGGTTGGTTTACTGTACCAATTGAATTTGATATGTCCTTGATGTCTAATAACTGAAGTGTCTAGGAAGGATATCTTATCAGTGTGAACTTGGCGGCCACTTTCTATCGGCCATTCTCGGATTCATCGGCCAGTTCACCAGTGGCGTCGGGTATTAATGTAAATCGCGATTAAAATTATTTGAACGGCGAGAATTCGGAATTTTTGCCTGAAACGACTTCTTTGCTTCTCTGTTGATAATTAAACAACAAAATTTTTATTTATTTTGATGATTAGAAAAAGTTATAATGAATTATTATGTGTCGGAGAAAAATGATTTCGAGTATATTGAAGGGAAATTCTTAAAAAATGATAAGCCTGAATGAAATTTGTTAGGGAGGTTCCTAGTGCGGTCTAAAATCTTAATCCGAGAGGATTTTCATTTGCAGGACTTCTGAGGGTAGTTTTCACCCCTAACCTCCAAGAGTCGACAAAACATCGCGAGTTGGTCTAAAAAATGATAAGCCTGAATGAAATCTGATAAGAATGTTGCCAGTGTGGTCTAGAATCTTATTCCGAAAGGTTTTTCATTTGCAGGACTTTGGAGGGGAGTTTTCACCCCTATCCTCCAAGTGTCGCTAAAACATCGCAAGGGGGTCAAAAAAATGATAAGTCTGAATGAAATTTGGTAGAAATGTTGCTAGTGTGGTCTAGAATCTTATACCGAAAGGTTTTTCATTTGCAAGAATTTGGAGGGTAGTTTTCACCCCTATCCTCCAAGTGTCGACAAAACATCACAAGTAGGTCTAAAAAATGATAAGCCTAAATGAAATTTGGTAGAAATGTTGCTAGTGTGGTCTTGAATCTTATTCCGAAAGGTTTTTCATTTGCAGGACTTTGGAGGGTAGTTTTCACCCCTATCCTTCAAGTGTCGCTAAAACATCGCAAGTGGGTCTAAAAAATGATTAGCCAGAATAAAATTTGGTAGAAATGTTGCTAGTGTGGTCTATAGAATCTTATACCGAAAGGGTTTTCATTTGCAGGACTTTGGAGGGGAGTTTTCACCCCTATCCTCCAAGTGTCGCTAAAACATCGCAAGGGGGTCTGAAAAATGATTACCCTGAATGAAATTTGGTAGAAATGTTGCTAGTGTGGTCTAGAATCTTATACCGGAAGGTTTTTCATTTGCAAGACTTTGGAGGGTAGTTTTCACCCCTCTCCTCCAAGAGTCGACAAAACATCACAAGTAGGTCTAAAAAATGATTAGCCTACATGAAAGTTGGTAGAAATGTTGCTAGTGTGGTCTAGAATCTCATTCCGAAAGGTTTTTCATTTGCAGGACTTTGGAGGGTAGTTTTCACCCCTATCCTCCAAGAGTCGACAAAACATCACAAGTAGGTCTAAAAAATGATAAGCCTAAATGCAATTTGCTAGAAATGTTGCTAGTGTGGTCTAGAATCTTATTCCGAAAGGTTTTTCATCTGCAGGACTTTGGAGGGTAGTTTTCACCCCTATCCTCTAATCTTCAAGATTCAACAAATCATTGCAAAATGTAGAATGTAACATTCAGGACTCAGACTGTGAGTATATTCATATTATATTTTCGGGGACTTACTTATGAGGATAGGTTGGGAAAAACTGCCTGACAATTTTGAGTATTATTTTGTTAACGATATTCTAGGTGTACAGAAACATCAGCACTCAAATTTAAAGAAATGTGAGCTTCACTTTCATGTACCTTTAGTGTTCTCTAATAATATGTACATATATTAATTTGGTTACTCAGAACAACAAGTTACGTATGGCAGCTCGGCGATCTTACTACAAAACCTTGCTCTAACCGAGCTCTAAGTGCGCTACGTATCCATTTTTCGTTTCATATGGTGGTGCGAAATTCAGAGAGAAATCAACTTAATTGATAAAAATATAAAACGACTAGCGACCTAAGTCCACCTTCCAAATATTTTATTCAAATAATAATTCATTCCAACTCAATCCATGGGAACACGCTTCTTGAATATTATATCCTCTTTTCCAATTGCTACTTACACAAAAAAGAAATTAATTCCTCCACAACAAATGTCCTTCAATTATAGAAAACCATATTTCAATGCGTCTGAGAAATCAATCTTCGAAACATCATTTTGGACCCCACTAGCAGCAATCTTACCAAATTTCGTCCAGGCTTATCATTTTTTAGACCTACTCGCGATTTTTTGTCCACCCTTGGAGGATAGAGGTGAAAACTCCCCCCAGAAGTCCTGCAAATTGAAAACCCCTCGGAATAAGATTCTAGATCACACAAGCAACATTCCTACCAAATTTCATTCAGGCTTATTATTTTTTCGACCCCCTTGCGATGTTTTGTCGACTCTTGGAGAAAAGGGTTAAAACTCCCCCCAGAGGTCCTGCAAATTGAAAACCACTCGGAATAAGATCCTAGACTACACAAGCAACATTCCTACCAAATTTCATTCAGGCTAATCATTTTTTGGACCCACTTGCGATGTTTTGTCGACTCTTGGAGGATAGGGGTAAAAACTAACCTCCAAAGAACTGCAAATGAAAAACCTCTCGAAATAAGATTCTAGACCACAGTAGCAACATTCCTACCAAATTTCATTCAGGCTTATCATTTTATGGACCCACTTGCGATGTTTTGTCGACCCTTAGAGGATAGGGGTGAAAACTCCCCCCAGGAGTCCTGCAAATTGAAAACCCCTCAGAATAAGATTCTAGACCACACAGGCAACATTCCTACCAAATTTCATTCAGGCTTATCAATTTTTCGACCCACTTGCGATGTTTTGTCGACTCTTGGAGGAAAAGGGTGAAAACTCCACCCAGAAGTCCTGCAAATGAAAAACCTCTCGGAATAAGATTCTAGACAACACTAGCAACATTCCTACCAAATTTCATTCAGGCTTATTATTTTTTCGACCCCCTTGCGATGTTTTGTCGACCCTTGGAGGATGGGGGTGAAAACACCCCCAGAAGTCCTGCAAATGAAAAACCTCTCTGAATAAGATTCTAGACCACACTAGCAACATTCCTACTAAATTTCATTCAGGCTTATTATTTTTTCGACCCCCTTGCGATGTTTTGTCGACTCTTGGAGGAAAAGGGTAAAAACTCCCCTCAGAAGTCCTGCAAATGAAAAACCTCTCGGAATAAGATTCTAGACCACACTAGCAACATTCCTACCAAATTTCATTCAGGCTTATCATTTTTTGGACCCACTTGCGATGTTTTGTCGACCCTTGGAGGATGGGGGTGAAAACTCCCCCCAGATGTCCTGCAAATTAAAAACCTCTCTGAATAAGATTCTAGACTACACTAGCAACATTCCCACCAAATTTCATTCAGGCTTATTATTTTTTCGACCCCCTTGCGATGTTTTGTCGACTCTTGGAGGAAAAGGGTAAAAACTCCCCCCAGAAGTCCTGCAAATGAAAAACCTCTCGGAATAAGATTCTAGACCACACTAGCAACATTCCTACCAAATTTCATTCAGGCTAATCATTTTTTGGACCCACTTGCGATGTTTTGTCGGCCTTGGAGGATGGGGGTGAAAACTCCCCCCAGAAGTCCTGCAAATGAAAAACCTCTCGGAATAAGATTCCAGACCACACAGGCAACATTCCTACCAAATTTCATTCAGGCTCATTATTTTTTCGACCCCCTTACGATGTTTTGTCGACTCCTGGAGGATGGGGTGAAAACTACCCTCCAAAGTCTTGCAAATGAAAAACCGCTTAGAATAAGATTCTAGACCACACAGGCAACATTCCTACCAAATTTCATCCAGGCTCATTATTCTTTCGACCCCCTTGCGATGTTTTGTCGACTCTTGGAGGAAAAGGGTAAAAACTCCCCCCAGAAGTCCTTCATATGAAAAACCTCTCGGAATAAGATTCTAGACCACACAGGCAACATTCCTACCAAATTTCATTCAGGCTAATCATTTTTTGGACCCACTTGCGATGTTTTGTCGACCCTTGGAGGAAGGGGGTGAAAACTCCCCCCAGAAGTCCTGCAAATGAAAAACCTCTCGGAATAAGATTCTAGACCACACAAGCAACATTCCTACCAAATTCCATTCAGGCCAATCATTTTTTGGACCCACTTGCGATGTTTTGTCGACTCTTGGAGGATAGGGGTGAAAACTACCCTTCAAAGTCCTGCAAATGAAAAACCTTTCGGAACAAGATTCTAGACCACACTAGCAACATTCTCACCAAATTTCATTCAGGCTTATCATTCTTTAGACCCACTTGCGATGTTTTGTCGACCCTTGGAGGATGGGGGTGAAAACTCCCCCTAAAAGTCCTGCAAATGAAAAACCTCTCGGAATAAGATTTTAGACCACACAAGCAACATTCCTACCAAATTCCATTCAGGCTAATCATTTTTTGGACCCACTTGCGATGTTTTGTCGACTCTTGGAGGATAGGGGTGAAAACTACCCTTCAAAGTCCTGCAAATGAAAAACCTTTCGGAACAAGATTCTAGACCAAGTTAGCGACATTCCTACCAAATTTCATTCAGGCTAATCATTTTTTGGACCCACTTGCGATGTTTTGTCGACTCTTGGAGGATAGGGGTGAAAACTACCCTTCAAAGTCCTGCAAATGAAAAACCTTTCGGAACAAGATTCTTGACCACAATAGCAACATTTCCACCAAATTTCACTCAGGCTTATCATTTTTTAAGTATATCCCTTCAATACACTCGAAATCAGATTTCTCCGACACATAATAATTCATTATAACTTTTTGTAATACATATAAATTTTGGTGGTTAATTATCAACAGAGAATCGAAGAACTCATTTCAGGCAAAAATCCTGAACTTTTCGTCTCCCAAATAATTTTAATCGCGATTTTCATAAATACCCGACGCCACTGGTGAACTGGCCGATGGATCCGAGAATGGCCGATGGAAACTGGCCGCTAACTTCACAGCCCTGGATATCTTTTCATCCTTCTCAATTTCAACAGTACACTGTAGTCTCGGATGTATCGAGTTAAAAGCTGTTAATATTTCATCGATTTTGTTGTTAGGTATAGAAGTAATTATGTCATCGACATATCTCTTGAAAAATAAGACATCAAAGGTCAACATGCTCAATGCTCTCTTTTGGACATAAGACAAAACGATATCTGCAACAATGGGTGCTAAACAATTCCCCATGCCAATGCCAAAGACCTGTCTATAAAAGATATCATTGATATTGAAATAGCTGTTATTGACACAAAATTCAAAACAGCTCAAACAATTCTTCAAGTAAAAGTTGTGTGTGGGATTCAATCATTACCCAACTTTCTCGTATGAGCTCTATACTCAAATCAAAGGTATGTTGGTAAAAAGTGGTTTAGCGTCTAAAGAATTCAGAACATAATCATCATAATCATGGTTAAGTGGATCAGGGAGTTTCTCCGGAAGCTCATCTGGACTTCGCCAATTTTCTACTGTATTGAATTTACATTTATTATGTACTTTGTTTCTGTTATGAAAATAAAGACAATATTATTATTATTCATCATCATCGGTCTCCCGTTCTCAGCATGAGCTGGTAACACTTCTATGAACCAGTGAAAAAACATTTCAGTTCCTCCCACTAGTTCAGGAATTTCCGCACGATGTGACCGGTTTGCAAAGCTACAGCCTGCTGTGCATATCCCGCAATCCTCTGGGATATCTCGATCTTTTGAAGATTTCTCTTGAATGATTTTGACATAACTCCCTCAGCCGAAATCACCAACGGCACAATAGTGACCTTCGACAATTGCCACATATTCTTCAGCTCTATTGCCAAGTTCTCGTACTTTGTTATTTTTTCGGACTCCGTTCGTCCGATGTTATGAGTCAATGGTACTGCCACATCAATTATCACCCCATACTTCTGATCCCTCTCGATGAATACAAGGTCCGGTCTATTGTAGTCCACTGTTCTATCTGTTGTTATGGGTCTGTCCCAATAGAGAACCGCTGCGTCCGTTTCCAACACTGCTGCAGGTTGATACTTATAATATGGCGGACAAGTATCCAAAAAACCATACCTAAGAGCTAACTGCTGGTGAACAATTTTTGCCACTTGGTTGTGTCGGCCCAGATATGCGTTATCGGCAAGAACTCGACAACCGGCGATTATATGTTCAATAGACTCGCCAACTGCGCCGCACTTCCTGCATTTGTCCTCCACGTTCAGCTTCAAACAGTGCTTCTCGTAGTTGCGAGTTCTTATAACTCGATCTTGGATTGCCGTCAGAAATCCCTCAGTTTCAGGGTACAATTGTCCGGCATTCAACCACGACAAGGAAGCTGACTTATCGACATTTTCCTCGTCAAGGTGTCTGGGGAATCTACCGTGCAGAGCTTGTTCCCGCCACATACTTTTATCTTCGCTTCTGGTGGTGATATCGAATGTCAGTTCTCTGTGTTGTAGGTTCAGACGTGTGTATCCCTTATCCTCTGTTGTCACCAATTTCATCAGGCTATCTTCAGACTCGAGCAGTCGCTGCCTCAAGTTTTTCTCCTGGGTTCTGCAGAGTTTATAGATGTTCAACAGACCTCGTCCGCCTTCTCTTCTGGGTAGATAGAGCCTTTTCACCGATGCATTGGTGTGCAGACATCGGAACTTTGTCATTAGTCGACGGGTGAGTCGGTCCAACTCATTCAGATCAGCATCTGACCACTTCAAGACTCCGAAAGTGTAGGTCAGAGCAGGCGCAGCCCATGAGTTCAAGGCATCGATCTGGTTTTTAGCAGACAGCTTGGTGTTGAGCACTTTGGTTACCCTGTTTTTATATTTCGCATTGAACTCAGCCTTCAAACGGGTGTGGTCAATCCGTTGATTTTGAGGAATGCCCAGATACTTGTAGGTCTCTTCGGGCAACATACTGTGGATGTCCTGAAATTGTTCCTGAGTGTTCTCCATTTTACCCTTCCTGATGTTGACTATGGCGCATTTATCGAGACCGAAAGACATGTCAATGTCTTTGCTGAAAGAGCGCACTATATCTATCAGCGAGTGAAGTTGTTTTTGGTTCTCGCCGAATAGTTTCAGGTCATCTATGTACAATAAATGGGACAGTTTTCGCGGATTCCTCATTGCTGGTCTATACCCTATGGTAGTGTTTTTCAGAAGAGTAGACAGAGGATTTAGTGCCATACAAAACCACATCGGCGACAGAGTATCTCCCTGAAATATCCCCCTCGATATTTTCACGGTTCCAGCATTGATGTTATTTATCAGAATATTCGTTCTCCATGTACTCATTAGATGTTGGAGCACCGCTTTTATTTTCGGGCAGATCTTATAAATCTCCAGTACTTTCACAAGCCAATCGTGAGGCACCGTATCGAAGGCCTTCTGATAGTCGATATAGCAAAGACTTAAATTCCTCCTTCTCGCTTGGGCTTGCTTTAGCACTACAGCGTCTATAGTGAGTTGATGTTTACATCCTGCAGACCCTCGAGAGCAGCCTTTCTGTTCTTCCTCCAGAATATTATTGGCTTCACAGTGACGATATATCGCATGATTTACAAGCGACGTGAACAGCTTATACACCACTGACAAACACGTTATTGGTCTGTAGTTTTCTGGATTGTTGCGGTCTCCTTTTTTGTGGAGCATGTAGGTATTGCCTTGAGTGAGGAAAGCCGGTATCTTGAAGGGGTCTTCCAGCGCTTCCGAAAAACATCTAGCCAGACTTGGGAAACATGCTGGAAACTGTTTAACCCAGAAGTTTTGAAGTCGATCGGGTCCTGGCGCCTTCCAGTTACTAGTGTTTTTGATAATGTTGGATATTTCCTCGACTGTGAAAATATCAGTCCTCATCTCAACGATTTCGGATGCATGGTATTCAATGTCCCTCAGCCAACTAGTATTTCTCTGAAATTTACCACTCTCCGACCATAAAGAACTCCAATATTGCCGAAATTCTTCACTGCTGATGTCAGCATGCAGACTGGAGGAGATTTCGGACGGCTTTTCAAGACTTCTGAAGAACTTCTTTCTGTCTCTCACATATTCAGCGTTTTGTTGTTTTCGCTTTGATAACTCGTTGTATCTTCGTAGGCGTGCACCTTTCGCTTTAGCTTGTTGTCTCAAGCGATCTTTCAGGTCAACTATCAAATTTTTATGTCGTGGAGATTCCAGGTCCAGCCCTGCGGATGTGGCTATTTTTCGCACTTTGTTCAATACTTTACGCGATTTATTATCCTTCAGGAACTCATCCAAGACATCAACTTTTCCACGAAGTTTATCGACGTCCTGCATTAATCTTCTTTTCCAGGCTGGAGTTTCATTTGTAACTTTCTGTTCACTGGTTCTGGGGAAGTAGATCTTTTGCCTATTTTGTCCGATTACTGTGATGGCGGCACAGTACAGGGATAAGTGGACTTGTTCCAACGTCCATTGAGTGCTAAGGTGTTCTTCCAATATTTCGTTGAGCCACCCGATGGTATTTTTGGCCGTAGAGTTGAACTTCAATTTTGGAAGGATGGGGCGGTTGAGCGGATCAGTAGATTCGTATTGCGCCAGGTTGCTATAGAACGTGTCATACAGTTGACGATATTGTGGGCAGTCTTGGTGAGCAGTTCGGGTGACAGGCAGTTCCCTTGTCGTTTCTACTGGTCTCTCCGAAGGCTCGTTTGGTTCTTCATTATGATCTCCGACAATCTGATCTTGATTGATTGTATAGCCCATTTCTCTCTTGATCTCATCTAGTTCCTGTCCTGTCAGGTAGCCTTTCCGTATTATGACATTTTTACGATCCGCAATGTTTCCTTCTGTCAGCTGAAGTTCCGGATGCCTCTTGGTGAACTCGGTGTAAAGGGAGTATCTCCAACCAGGAAGTGGTCTGTCATCGCAATTGTTCACGTAATAAAAAGCTCGCATTACTTCAATATTCATTTCGCGGCTCCACTTGATACGTGCGTTGCGAGCTCCCCTGCGGACAGTCCTCCTCACGGTGGTCGAGCCAGCTGGTGGAGTGGCATTTTGATCTTCTGCCATGTTTTGGGATTCCACTTCCCGATGTTCTGGTGGAGCTGTATTTTGTTGAATGACAGGGGCCCGCTTCCTCAGCACCCTGCCACCGACGGATCGCATGCTGTCATGTCCAGCGTCGGCTCCGGACATGCCCTGGCGCTCCCCAGGCAGCGACTCTTTTCCGAGGCTTAATAGTTTCTCCATTTTCATGGGTTTGCCACCATTCACCCTTGGTGGCCCAGGTAACTCGGGCCGTGGGGACGTCACCCCCCATGTGGCATGGCAGAGACCACACCACACCCGTGCGGTTATTATTATCTTTCATCATCGGTCTCCCGGTCTCAGCTTGAGCTGGTATTTCTTCTATGAACCAGTGAAAAAACATTTCAGTTCCTCCCACTAGTTCAGGAATTTCCGCACGATGTGACAGGTTTGCAAAGCTACAGTCTGCTGTGCATATCCCGCGATCCTCTGGGATATCTCGATCTTTTGAAGATTTTTCTTAAATGATTTGGACATGACTCCCTCAGCCGAGATCACCAATGGAATAATAGTGACTTTCGACAATTGCCACATGTTCTTCAGTTCTATTGCCAAGTTTTCGTACTTCGTTATTTTTTCGGACTCCGTTTTTCCGATGTTATGAGTCAATGGTACTGCCACATCAATTATCACCGCATACTTCTGATCCTTCTCAATGAACACAAGGTCCGGTCTATTGTAGTCCACTGTTCTATCCGTTGTTATGGGTCTGTCCCAATAGAGAACCGCTGCGTCCGTTTCTAACACTGCTGCAGGTTGATACCTATAATATGGTGGACAAGTATCCAAAAAACCATGTCTAAGAGCTAACTGCTGGTGAACAATTTTTGCCACTTGGTTGTGTCGGCCCAGATATGCGTTATCGGCTAGAACTCGACAACCGGCGATTACATGTTCAATAGATTCGCCAACTGCGCCACACTTCCCGCATTTGTCCTCCACGTTAAGCTTCAAACAGTGTTTCTCGTAGTTGCGAGTTCTTATAACTCGATCTTGGATAGCCGTCAGAAATCCCTCAGTTTCAGGATACAAGTGTCCCGCATTCAACCACGACAAAGATGCTAATTTATCGACATTTTCCCCTTCAAGGTGTTTGGGAAATCTGCCGTGCAAAGCTTGTTCTCGCCATGCACTTCTGTCCTCGCTTCTGGTAGTGATCTCAAACGCCATGTGTCGGTGTTGCAGGTTGAGAGGTGTATATCCCTTATCTTCTGTTGTCACCAATTTCATCAGGCTATCCTGTGACTCGAGCAATCGCTGCCTTAGATTTTTCTCCTGGGTTCTGCAGAGTCTATAGATGTTCAACAGACCTCTTCCGCCATCACGCCTAGGAAGATAGAGTCTTTTGACCGATGCATTGGTGTGTAAACATCGAAATTTTGTCATAAGGCGACGGGTGAGTCGGTCCAACTCATTCAGATCAGCCTCTGACCACTTCAAAACTCCGAAAGTGTGGGTCAGAACTGGCGTAGCCCAAGAGTTCAATGCATCGATCTGGTGTTTTGCAGACAGCTTTGTGTTCAGTACTTTTGTAACCCTGCTCCTATATTTCGCCATGAACTCAGTTTTCAAACGAGTGTGATCAATTCGTTGACGTTGATTTTGAGGTGTGCCTAGATATTTGTAGGTGTCTTCTGGTGACATATTGAAAATGTCCTGAAATTGCTCGTGAGAGGTCTCCACTTTACCCTTCTTAATGTTGATAATGGCGCATTTGTCGAGGCCGAAGGACATGCCAATGTCACCGCTGAAGGTGCGTACTGTATCTATGAGCGAGTGAAGCTGGCTTTGGTTCTCGCTGAAGAGTTTGAGATCGTCCATATATAACAGATGCGATAATTTTCTCGGGTTCCCCATTGAAAGCCTGTAACCCTTATTTGTGCTATTCAGAAGTGTAGACAGAGGATTCAGTGCCACACAGAACCACATCGGCGACAGTGCATCTCCTTGGAATATTCCCCTCGATATTTTTATAGTTCCAGCGTTGATGTTATTAATGAGGATATTTGTTCTCCAGTTACTCATTAGATGTTGTAGTACGGCTCTTACTCTCGGACAAACTTTATAGATCTCCAGGACTTTCATAAGCCAATCGTGGGGCACTGTATCGAAGGCCTTCTGATAATCGATGTAACATACACTCAAATTCCTCCTTCGTGACTGGGCTTGTTTTAAAACTACAGCGTCTATGGTAAGCTGATGCTTGCATCCTGCAGATCCTCGAGAGCATCCCTTTTGTTCCTCTTCCAGAATATTATTGACTGCACAATGTCGATATATCGCATTATTTAGGAGCGAGGTGAACAGCTTGTACACCACTGACAAACACGTTATGGGTCTGTAGTTATCCGGCTTGCTGCGGTCCCCTTTTTTGTAAAGCATGAAGGTATTGCCCTGAGTGAGGAAAGTGGGAATCTTCAAGGGATCTTCTAGTGCCTCCGAGAAACATCTGGCCAGGCTGGGGAAACATGCTGTGAACTGTTTCATCCAGAAGTTGTGAAGTCGGTCAGGTCCTGGCGATTTCCAGTTGCTAGTGGATCTGATGATGTTGGAGATTTCCTCGGTTGTAAAGAGATCAGTTCTCATTTCAACGAGTTCTGATGTGTGGTGTTCAATGTCTCTTAGCCAGCCAGAATTTTCCTGAAATTGTTTACGTTCTGACCATAAGGAACTCCAATATTTCCGAAAGTCGTCTCTGCTGATGTCTGTATGCAGATTGGCGGATGTTTCGGATGGTTTTTCTAGACCCCTAAAGAATTTCCTCCTGTCTCTCACATATTCAGCGTTCTGTAGTTTCCGCTTCGAAAGCTCATTGTATCTTCGTAAACGAGCACCTTTTGCTTTAGCTTTCTGTCTCAAGCGATCCTTCAGTTCAATAATCAGCTCTTCGTGTCGTGGAGATTCCAGATTTACCCCTGCGAGTGTTGTTATTGTTCGCACCTTGCGCAGAACTTTGCGGGACCTATTATTCTTCAGGAACTCATTCAAGACATCCACCTGTCCTCGAAGTTTATCGACGTCCTGCATTAATCGTCTTTTCCAAGCCGGAATTTCACTTTTCACGTTTGATTCACTGGTTCTAGGCATGTAGCTCTTCTGACCATTTTGTTCAATGACTGTGATAGCAGCGCAGTACAAAGAAAAATGAACTTCTTCCAACGTCCTTTGCGTGTTCAGGTGTTCTGCCAATATTTCGTTGACTAACTGGATGTGATGTTTAGCCTTTGAGTTGAAATTCAATTTTGGCAGGATGGGGCGGTTGAGTGGATCACTAGATTCGTAATGAACCAGCTTGCTGTAAAAGATGTCGTGAAGCTGTTGATATTGTGGGCAATTTTGATTGGCAGTTTGCGAGACAGCCAGTTCCTGTGCCGTTTCCGATGATTCTACTAACGGTTCGTTAGGCTCTTCATTCTGATTTCCAACAATCTCTTCTTGATTGATTGTATAGCCCATTTCTCTCTTGATCTCATCTAGTTCCTGTCTTGTCAAGTAGCTTTTTCTCATTATAACGTTTTTCCGATCAGCAATGTTTCCTTCCGTTAGTTGAAGTTCAGGATGCCTCCTGGTGAACTCGGTATAGAGGGAGTATCTCCATCCAGGAAGTGGTTTGTCATCGCAATTGTTCACGTAATAAAAAGCTCGCATTACTTCAATATTCATTTCGCGGCTCCACTTTATACGTGCATTGCGAGCTCCCCTGCGGGCAGTCCTCCTCACGGTGGACGAGCCAGCAGGTGGAGTGGCATTTTGATCTTCTGCCGTGTTTTGAGATTCCACTACCCGATGTTCTGGTGGAGCTGTATTTTGTTGTATGACAGGAGCCCGCTTCCTCAGCACCCTGCCACCGACGGCTCGCATGCTGTCATGCCCAGCGTCGGCTCCGGACATGCCCTGGCGCTCCCCAGGCAGCGACTCTATTCCGAGGCTTGATTCATTCTCCATTTTCATGGGTTTGCCACCATTTACCCTTGGTGGCCCAGGTGACTCGGGCCGTGGGGACGTCACTCCCCATGTGGCATGGCCGAAACTACACCACATATTATTATTATTCTTCTTCATCGGTCTCCCGTTCTCAGCTTGAGCTGGTAATTCTTATATGAACCAGTGAAAAAACATTTCAGTTCCTCCCAATAGTTCAGAAATTTCCGCACGATGTGATAGGTTTGCAAATCCACAGCCTGCTGTGCACATCGCGATCTTCTGGGATAATTCGATCCCTTGAAGATTTCTCTTCTCCATCCAAGAAGTGGTTTGTCCTCGCAATCGTTCACGTAATGAAAAGCTCGCATTACTTCAATTTTCATTTCGCGGCTACACTGGATACGTGCGTTGCGAGCTCCCCTGCGGGCAGTCCTCCTCACGGTGGTTATTATTATTCTTCATCGGTCTCCCGTTCTCAGCTTGAGCTGGTAATTCTTCTATGAACCAGTGAAAAAACATTTCAGTTCCTCCCACTAGTTCAGAAATTTCCGCACGATGTGATAGGTTTGCAAATCCACAGCCTGCTGTGCACATCCCGCGATCTTCTGGGATAATTCGATCCCATGAAGATTTTATTATTATTATTCATCGGTCTCCCGTTCTCAGCTCGAGCTGGTTATTCTTCTATGAACCAGTGAAAAAACAATTCAGTTCCTCCCACTAGTTCAGAAATTTCCGCACGATGTAACAGGTTTGCAAATCCACAGCCTGCTGTGCACATCTCGCGATATTCCGGGATAATTCGATCCCTTGAAGATTTCTCTTCTCCATCCAGGAAGTGGTTTGTCCTCGCAATTGTTCACGTAATGAAAAGCTCGCATTACTTCAATATTCATTTCGCGGCTGCACTGGATACGTGCGTTGCGAGCTCCCCTGCGGGCAGTCCTCCTCACGGTGGTCGAGCCAGCAGGTGGAGTGGCATCTCGATCTTCTGCCATGATATCGGTTTCCACTTCTCGTTCATGGGTTTGCCACCATTTACCCTTGGTGGCCTAGGTAACTCGGGCCGTGGGGACGTCACCCCCCATGTGGCGTGGCAGAAACCAAACCACCATATTATTTTTTTTTTTTTGTTTTTTTTTCGTCCGTGTGAGGGGAAAACCCTTTATGGGCACCGAGAGGGTCCGCACTCTCGGTAGTGTGAGAATCCAGGATCTTGTTTGGCTACTCACTAAAAACCCCTCACACCTTCAATGGAGGAGTTCTTCATCCTGCCCTCGCAGCGTCCCTTAACAAAAGAGATGAGCTGCAAGTGGCTTCTAGAGTTCATGGGACCTGATGATATGGAGTGACCCGAGCAACACTGCTTTCTGCATTCTGTGCGCCAATACCTCGGCCAGTGATCTGCAGACCGGGATAATCTTCAGTTCATCCACATAGTTAGCTCTCATTCCACCGAGACATCCTATGATAAGCACGACCATCCTAATTTTATGACCTGGGTATAAAGTTCCAAGCTCGAACATAAGGTCTTTGTATTTTTGCCTCTTCTGTTGTTCCTTCATCACAACATTATTTTCAGCAGGGGAGGAGAATTCCACGACAAATAACTCCTTCAGCTCCTTGTCCAGCAGAAGTATGTCTGGCTTAACAGCATTGATCTGTCGTGTTGTTGAGACAGGATAGTTCCAGCATATCCGAGCTCTTTCATTCTGGACCACCGCTTCAATCTCCAGAGGCACATATGGTAGCACCGGTTCTTTGTCTATCCCATACGCGGCTCTCAGATGGAAGTATAAAATCCGGAGTGCCGCGTTGTGTCTCTCTACATACCCCGATGGAGCATGGACTCTGCAGGCGGAAAGGATGTGCATAATCGTTTCCTGTTGCCCATGGCAAGCCCTGCAAGTTGTTGGGGTGTCCATTTTCATGATGTTCTTTTTATACCATCTCGTATTCAGTACTCCATCTTGACACGCCATCACAAATCCTTCTGTCTCTGACTTAAGGCTAGCTGACTTTAGAAAGGCGAAAGACAATTCTTCAGACAGGTCCTGGTCTTTTAAACTCCTGAAATATATGGAGTGCAAGGTCTTACTCATATGATGTTCGAGTAATGTATCTGACTGAGACTTTCGGATCAGTCTTGCTAGGCTTCTTTGGTCCGCTTGAGTGATCGGTGCTCCAGCGAGCTCAGGATTGATCGATACGCCGGTTATGCTGAGCTTATCCAGAGCCCTTTGTGCAGCTCGGAATAGGAAGGCTCCATGGTTCGCAATTTCATGCTGAGCGACAAATTTCAGAAGCGGATCTTCACTTCTTAGAATCCTTACTGCCATTTCCAATGTTTGTTGATAGTGTTGATATTCCAAACATTGCAATCCTCTACCTCCCTGGCTTCGAGGAAGGTATATCCTCTGTATTGAACTGTTGGGATGTAGGCTACGATTCATGTTCATCGTTTTCCTTGTTAACCTATCAAGATCGAGGAGCTCGTTTACCGTCCAGTTCACCACTCCGAAAGAGTAGGTGAGAATCGGGATGGCTAGCATATTTGTAGCAGATACTTTGTTCTTTCCCGACAGCTGCGATTTCCATATGTCTCTCAGCTTCTTTTTGTAGCTGGCTGTTAAGGCATTCTTTATCTGGGTTGTCTCCAGTACACCCCTCTGTTTCATTCCAAGAAACTTGTAAGTTTCTCCGTCTTCGAGGTGTCGAAAAGTCATTCCATCTTCCAGTCGAATATCTTCTCCTGCGTCTTCAGCTTTTCCCCTGCGCAGATGAAAAACAGCACACTTGTCCAAACCGAATGACATTCCCATTGCTGAAGTGTAGTCTGAAACGATATTCAGTAGTTGCCGCAGTGCGGACTCGGAGGGAGCGTAGAGCTTCAAGTCGTCCACGTACAAGAGATGCGAGATCAGGTGGTTCCTTCTGCCTGGTGGTCCGGCCTGGTATCCTATCTTGCTCTCCCTTAACTCAATTGTTAGTGGTATAAGAGTTATGCAGAATAATAACGGGCTTAGCGAATCTCCCTGGAAAACTCCTCTCCTGTATCTCACCCATCCTGTATAAACGGTTCGACCCTCTGCTCGGATGGCAAACTTCGTTTTCCACAGCGCTATGATGTTTTCTATCGCGTGGACGATGTTGGGGTGGACTTTCAGCATTTTTAATAACCGTATGATCAGTTCGTGCGGCGAGGTGTCATATGCTTTCGCGTAGTCTAACCATGATGTGTGTAGGTCGCGCTTGTAGTGTCTGGCGTCTAGACATACGCTCTTGTCTATGAGCAAGTTGTCCTTGCATCCTTGCACTCCTTTCTTTGCTCCCCTCTGTTCGTAGATGCTGTTCCACACTGGTCCAATAACCCTCAGTATTTGATCTTGAATTACACTTGTGAGGATCTTATACAGTGTATTGAGGCAAGTGATTGGGCGATAGTTCTTGGGTTGCCCTAAATCACCTGATTTTGGTATCAGCACTGTTCTACCCTCCACTAACCATGACGGAATGGGCTCATGGCGAGTCAGCATCCCGCTGAATAATCTTGCCAGGTGTTGATGTGTAGCTGGAAAACTCTTCCACCAGTAGTTTTGAATACCGTCCAGTCCAGGTGCTGTAAAATCACGCTTGTTCTTAAGGGCTTTTTTAATATCTTCGGTTGATATTTCAGAAAGTTCATCGTTCTGCTGTTGGTTTTGATCACACATCTGCTGGAATCTGAGTAGTGCTGGAGTATCCCTGGTTTCTGCTTGTTGTTCATACAGGCTTTTCCAAAATTTTTCGACCTCTTGAGGTGATGGTGGGTTTTGTGCCTTTTGTTGTTGGGACTGAAATAATTTCGATGGTTCTGCGGTGAAGGTGTTGTTATCTTCAATCCATTTTTGCCTTTTTATCAGTTTCTTTCGCGCTGCAGCAAGTGATCTTATTTTATCTACAGCTTTCTGCTTCAGTAGATGGACTGTGGGCAAATCCACTGCATGATGTATGGAACGAAACTCCTCGATCATATCCTTCATTTTCTTGCTTGATCCAATTTTGCCTCTCAGAACATCTATGATACATTGGTACCAAGATGCCTGCTGCCTCATTGATTTTATTTTGATGTCAAGCCGACTGAGTCTTAACCTATGCTTATCCTTCTTCGTAGCTGAACTTTTCGGTGGACATAGAAGTGAAGCGGCCGCTCTCACTGCAGCCACCACATCTTCTAGTGAACAGGTCTCGTTAAGATGATCTTGAATTATTTTGTCCACTACGGCTAGATCTTCAGCCTGAAGTCTTGTTTTTATTCGGGTGGCCTTGACCAGTGGGTCTCTAACAACAGCCTCAAATGCTTCCTTTATATTGACGATTGACTTCGGAACATCTCTCACTTGTTCTGCTCTTGGCCTTGCCCTCAGGGCTATTGCTTGGTGTTGTTGGTTTGGAGCACCTGTCACCTGCTCTTCACCGTGTTCTATTTCTGGAACATCTCTCACTTGTTCCACTCTTGGCCTTGCCCCCAGGACCATTGCTTGGTGTTGTTGGTTTGGAGCATCTGTCACCTGCTCTTGACCGTGTTCTATTTCTGGAACATCTCTCACTTGTCCCGTTCCTGGCCTAGCTCCCAGGGCTATTGCTTGATGTTCTTGGTTTGGAGCATCTGTCACCTGCTCTTCACCGTGTTCTATTTCGGGAACATCTCTCACATGTTCTGTTATTGGCCTGTTGGAGCGTGTACCAGTCTCGGTTCGGCTCGCAATGTTTCTCACCAGGTCAATCGTCAATTGCTGATGTTGGCTCGAAGCATCTGTCACCTGCTCCTCAGCTAGTTGTTCCGTCCTTTCTTGCTCTTGAGACCGCCATAAGATTCCTCTTCTTTTGAGATGACTGATCTGATCTCTGAGGTTTTGCTGCGTCATGAAGTCAAGGTCCGGATAATTTTCGCACCACAGACCATGAAGCCTATTCATGTACCCTCGTCTTTCAGGTCTTGATCTTCTGTATAGCGCAGTCAGCAGGCTATGCTGCTCGGGCGTCCACTTGTGGCGTCCTCTTTGTGCCGTCCTGTTTCGGCTGCCGGTTCCGACTGCGGGCTGCTCTCTCGAGCGTTGAATCCCTATGCGACCGACAACCTGAACTCTCTCCTCGTCGATGTCCTCCTCGTCTAAAGGCATAGCTTCTTGTATGGCAGGCGCCTGCCTTCTCAGCATCCTGCCGTTGGTGGCCCGCATGCTGTCACGTCCAGCACCAACTCCAGACGCGCCCTGACGATCCCCAGGCAGCGACTGTTTTCCGAGGCTTAGCTGATATCTGTCCGACATCGGTTGAGAGTGACCGGGGTCCGCGGGATTGTCACACCCGTATACTACAAAGTAGTACCCCCCGTGCGGGTTTGCCACCATTTACCCTTGGTAGCCCAGGTAACTCGGGCCGTGGGGACGTCACCCCCCATGTGGCATGGCAAAACCACACCACACCCGTGCGGTTCCATATTATTATTATTATTATTATTATTATTATTATTATCAGGCAAGGGTCTATCAGACAGCTCATCCACCAATTCAAAAGAATTCGTGACATGGTATTCGTCCCTAACAAAAGCATTAGCAAGTAATTTAGACAAAAACTTGCTTAAGTTATACAAAGGTGAACCAATAAAACTGACAATTGGTCTTAAAGGAAAACTCTCTTTATGATCTGACGTCAATTTCTCATATGTTAGTGCATCCTCAAGTAACTGCATTGCCCTACATCCATAATCTGATTTATCAATAGCAACCGTTGAGTTTCCCTTGTCAGATTTAAGAATGAGAAGATTATCCTGGTTTCTGAGAAATAATTTAGTTTTCTTCACATTATTCAACATGTAATCATTCCGTTTATTATTGGATGTGAAATGAATGTAGTTAGTAACGATGTTAATTGTCCTATTTCTTCTTTCATCAACATCATAATCATCAGTATTCTGTGAAGACGAAATATACTGAACATCGATGATTAGTTGTTTCAAAGGTAAGTTGTTTGCGTTGTAGGGTAAATTGAACTTTCTTCCCAGACCAAGAACATTATGAACATCAAGCGGAAACTCCACATCACTAAGGTTCACAAACCATGTATCATGTAAACTATTTGAAGTTTCCACAACACCAACACGTTTCAATGATATAAACTTCTTCAACTGTTGTTTCTTAAATTCAGTAAATTCCTGAAATTGAAATAAAAGGAAATGTTAATACAGTTAACAAGAGAACCGATATTGAAAAGTTGAACACCGCTTATTATTATTTGATATCAATGATGTAACATACGATTTCCATTCAAATTACATATTTGTATTAAACTCATTAGTTGATGCCTGTGTCTTACCTAGGAAATATGTTCTTGATTTCAATGCAGTGTTTTTGTCTGAATATGTACCTTCTGCCAATGAAAACTACATAGTACCGTGAGTAAATTTTCAATTTTCCCACTACATCGTTGTAATTTGTCATGATTTTTAGCAACCAGAAAAAAAATTTTGGTAGATTATAATTTTTGTTTCACACGGCAATTTTTGATGGATCATTTTTTTGTAGTTCACTTTCATTGAGTAGAGATATTGATAATAGGTACCTTCCTACTGACTATTGTTTGTTTGTCGTGATTTCTTGTTTGTTTTTCGTGAAAAGAAAAATTATAACATTTAATTTTTATATCTACAAAAGAAAATTACTTCTCTTTAATTATGTATTTTGTTTGATGATTTCGTTTTATCCACACTGTTCTCTTCTAGTGCCCTGAAGAAGTTTATATATTAAACGAAACGTCGGCTTAGTAAACAAGTGGTCTTCTTGTTCGAGACCTTCAAACCTATCATACTTCCCATTGTTGATTATTGAGGTCGTTAGCACTACTTCTGAATTTATTAGGTTCATCATCGACAAAGCAATGAACACTGACCGTGACTTTTATGACAACATAAATGAATCCTATGGTAGGAGGACTGTGGATCTGATGAAGTCTTGGCATAGTCTTAACAAGAAATTGGCTCACTATAGAAATCATAAAAAGTTTTTGTTAACTTGTAAAAATCAGAATATTGTTCCTAATCACATACAACAAACAGTAAAATTAACCCATCAAATTGCGTTGGATGGTAACAGCTTTTTTGCTAACAAACTTGATAATATGGTTAATAACTTTAGAAAGAAACTATTACGATTGGAAGTGAATTATAATCATTTAAAAGTTGATCAATTTGAGAGGAAGCTCATTAATGTGCCTTCGGAAGTATCACATATTGTAACAACTGAAATTTTCGATTCTTTTACTGCTCACCAACAATTATTTTACATTAAGGAATTTACTAAATTTAAGAAACAACAGTTGAAGAAGTTTATATCATTGAAACGTGTTGGTGTTGTGGAAACTTCAAATAGTTTACAATTTACATGATAGATGGTTTGTGAACCTTAGTGATGTGGAGTTTCCGCTTGATGTTCATAATGTTCTTGGTCTGGGAAGAAAGTTCAATTTACCTTACAACGCAAACAACTTACCTTTGAAACAACTAATCATCGATGTTGAGTATATTTTGTCTTCACAGAATACTGATGATTATGATGTTGATGAAAGAAGAAATAGGACAATTAACATATCGTTACTAACTACATTCATTTCACATCCAATAATGAACGGAATGATTACATGTTGAATAATGTGAAGAAAACTAAATTATTTCTCAGAAACCAGGATAATCTTCTCATTCTTAAATCTGACAAGGGAAACTCAACGGTTGCTATTAATAAATCAGATTATGAATGTAGGGCAATGCAGTTACTTGAAGATGTACTAATATATGAGAAATTGACGTCAGATGCAACCCTTAAAATTCAAAATAAGATCAATAGAATTATTTCTCGCTTATACGGGATGGAACATATAGATCAATCAACTTATAATTTTCTCAGATGTAACAACGGTGTTTGTCCTAAAATGTATTTTTTACCAAAAATACATAAAGAGAGTTTTCCTTTCAGACCAATTGTCAGTTTTATTGGTTCACCTTTGTATAACTTGAGCAAGTTTTTGTCTAAATTACTTGCTAATGCTTTTGTTAGGGACGAATACCATGTCACGAATTCTTTTGAATTGGTGGATGAGCTGTCTGATAGACCCTTGCCTGATGATTATGTTCTGATTTCTTTAGACTCTAAACCATTTTTTACCAACATACCTTTGATTTGAGTATAGAGCTTATACGAGAAAGTTGGGTAATGATTGAATCCCACACACAACTTTTACTTGAAGAATTTGTTGAGCTGTTTGAATTTTGTGTCAATAACAGCTATTTCAATTTCAATGATATCTTTTATAGACAGGTCTTTGGCATTGGCATGGGGAATTGTTTAGCACCCATTGTTGCAGATATCGTTTTGTCTTATGTCCAAAAGAGAGCATTGAGCATGTTGACCTTTGATGTCTTATTTTTCAAGAGATATGTCGATGACATAATTACTTCTATACCTAACAACAAAATCGATGAAATATTAACAGCTTTTAACTCGATACATCCGATACTACAGTTTACTGTTGAAATTGAGAGGGATGAAAAGATATCCTTCCTAGACACTTCAGTTATTAGACATCAAGGACATATCAAATTCAATTGGTACAGTAAACCAACCTCTTCTAATAGGGTCCTTAACTTCAATTCACAACACCCATTTTCACGAAAACTGAACATTATTAGAAACTTAAAACATAGAGCTATTAGTTTGTCGGACCCAATGTACCCAATTATCCTGACGGCTAATTATTATCCACCTAGCATAGTGACGAAAATTCTCCGTGCTTCTAATTCTCAAGCTGTACCTAAGGTTGATAAAAGGTTTTATAAATTAGCTTACATTGAAAACGTCTCGGAGAAAATCCGTAAAGTGCTCAAAACTGATCACTTCGACATTGCTCAAAAATCAGAGAACACTATTGGGAGCAAATTTTATTCTTTGTTGAAGGCTAGAACTCCTCAGGATTTCAAGACTGACGTCATATATAGAATTCCATGCTCTGATTGTACGAAAACCTATATTGGGCAGACCGGACGTTATCTGAAAGTCAGACTATCTAAACATTTGAGAGACATGAGAAATAGTGCTAATCCTTTAAAACATAAAGAAAATAATACTGCATTAGCTGAACACAGTAAGAGTACTTTGCACGCATTCGATTTTGATAAAACTGAAGTCCTAGGAAAACAGCAAATCTTGAAAAAAAGGCTTTTACAAGAGATGATTGAAATAAAAGGAGATGTTAATACAGTTAGCAAGAGAACCGATATTGAAAAGTCGAACACCGCTTATTATTATTTGATATCAAAGATGTAACATACGATTTCCATTCAAATTACATATTTGTATTAAACTCATTAGTTGATGCCTGTCTCTTACCTAGGAAATATGTTCTTGATTTCAATGCAGTGTTTTTATCTGAATATGTACCTTCTGCCAATGAAAACTACATAGTACCGTGAGTAAATTTTCAATTTTCCCACTACATCGTTGTAATTTGTCATGATTTTTAACAACCAGAAAAAAAAATGTTGGAAGATTATAATTTTTGTTTCACACGGCAATTTTTGATGGATCATTTTTTTGTAGTTCACTTTCATTGAGTAGAGATATTGATTATAGGTACTGTTATGATTCTTTTTTTATTTGACTTTATATTCCCAATATAAATAAATTTGGAATCTAACAAATTTATGAGAAATTTTGAATTTTTATATGCCCGGTCGACTCTATCCCAATTGAGGATCCAAATCAAAATTGAAAAATTTAGATATAAATTAACATAAATATCTATTTCAAAATAACTCAATCTAATACAAAAATATAAACACTTATTCTATCCCTTAATTAAAATTCAACTCACTTATTTCTATTGTAATTGTCCTTTCACTATATTTTTGGTTTATATTATCAATCTTCCTATTACTCGGTATATTTCTTTCCAATTTCCTTCTTGACTTCCTTTATTTTCCCCAATTTCTCTTCTGAGTTTTCCTTCCCATTTTTCAATTCATCTTCCTGGCTCCTCTTTCTGATTTCTCAATTTGATTTCTTGGCTTTTCTTTCTGATTTCTCAATTTTAACTTCTCGGCTTTTCTTTCTGATTTCTCAATTTAATTTCGTGACTTTTCTTTCTGATGTTTCTTCTCTAATCCAATTTTTCATCCCCTTGGTTTCCATACTTCAAAACATCCTCTACTTCCTTGATTTTCTTAATCTATACTACTATAATAAAGAGGAAAGATTTGTATTTTTGTTTGTTTGATACGAATAGACTCAAAAACTACTAGACCGAATTCAGAAATTCTTTCACCATTGGAAAGCTACATTATCCCTGAGTGACATAGGCTATAGTTTTCACCCGAAAAAAGTAAGGATACCTACCATAACTTCAATAATTACAAAAAAATCAGCCATAATCAGCTATTTTCACGTGCGCTGCAAAAACCGTAGACTTACGTGGATACAATGTATGACGGAAATGTACCTCTTAAATAGTTCTACAAAAAAGCCCGCGATAGCATATATCTATCTCTCAAGATTGACTTGCTATAACCTGTTCATGGTAATCAGATGTTTATGCACTATTTGGGAGTGTGATTTTATGAATTGGGTATTGATCCTCATCCAACCTTTTATAAGTTATTTATCCCCAGTATTTAATTTAGAACGAAATTGCCCTTCACATCATACAATTACAACGAGTACATCAAAAGATATGGCAGGTTGAAGTATTGAAGATGAAACCGCCGCGTGAAACTAATATCTACCCGGGCGAAGCTGGGACGGCCTTCTTGTCTAATCTAAACTATTCATAGAATCTATTCTCTATGCACAAACTTCAATACTTCAAAATAAATCTATATCTAGATCTTTCATTTTCAATTTTGCCTCATTAAATAGAAATTATTTTTGAATTTTTAAAAGAACATTTAGAACCATAACAAATATAAAGTCACATAAAAAAGAATCATAACAATTGGCGCCCAACGTGGGGCACAAATTTTTTTTGGTTATTTTAAATTCAATAATATTGAAAAATTTTTAAAAGTTTCTTGATTCAACGATCATCTTAATAAAAATATATTATATATTCCAAAGCATTGTTATCATATAGTAAGATAGAAGAAATGGCTTACCATAATATGGAATTGAGAAATAAAGGAAATGAAGAAACTATAACTGAAAAGGAAGAAACAACCAGAGAGCAAGATTTACAGGAAAGCAAAATGGATAGAATTTTGAAATTAGTAGAGAATATGAATGAAAAATATGATAATTTTATAGCAGATTTGAGGAATGGAATGAAAAATGAGAAAAATGAGAAAAATGAAAATATAACGAAAATAGAAGATAATGAAGATGAAACCAATGAAATAAATAATGAAGTAGAAACCAAAATGGAAACTGGTAAACATGAAATAAAAAAATATGAAGAAGATTTCGCAGAAGAAGTACCAGAACCATTCAAATATCATCAGCAAGAAGAAAAAAATCAATATATTCAAACGAAACAAAAAGGGAAACATAAAATTTCAATGAAAAAGATTTATAAAAATAGAGATAGAAATGCAAATACCGAAAAATGCCGGATATTGATAATAAGAAACGAGTTGGTTGAAGGAAATTGTAAATTTGAACACAACAGACCAGAAATTATGAATGAAGTCAATAAAAAGATGGAAATAAATGCAACAGGATATTCGAAGAGAATGGAGATGAGAAAGAAAAATATGAAAAGAGAGGAAATGACGAAAAGGAAGAAAAGGAAGGGGACGAAGGAAAGCAAGAAAAAGAAGAGAAGGAAGAAAAAGAAGGAATGGAAGGAACAGAAGAATAAGAAGAGAAGAAAGAAAAAGGAGGAATGGAAGAAAAGGAAGAAAAAGAAATCAATATTAAAAAAAAAGGAATATATAATATGAAAAGTATGAATATGAATCAAGGGATTTGATCAAATTAGTTTTAATTTGCCAAATTTTTTCTTTAAATTATTCAAATATAAACAAATTTTAGGGGATTAAAAAATTTGGCAAATTAAAACTAATTTTATCAAATCCCTTGATTCATATTCATACTTTTTATATTATATATTCCTTTTTTTTAATATTGATTTCTTCTTCTTCCTTTTCTTCCATTCCTCCTTTTTCTTTCTTCTCTTCTTATTCTTCTGTTCCTTCCATTCCTTCTTTTTCTTCCCCTTCTTCTTTTTCTTCCTTCTCTTCTTTTTCTTGCTTTCCTTCGTCCCCTTCCTTTTCTTCTTTTTCTTCCTTCTCGTCATTTCCTCTCTTTTCATCTTTTTCTTTCTCATCTCCATTCTCTTCGAATATCCTGTTGCATTTATTTCCATCTTTTTATTGTTTTCATTCATAATTTCTGGTCTGTTGTGTTCAAATTTACAATTTCCTTCAACCAACTCGTTTCTTATTATCAATATCCGGCATTTTTCGGTATTTGCATTTCTATCTCTATTTTTATAAATCTTTTTCATTGAAATTTTATGTTTCCCTTTTTGTTTCGTTTGAATATATTGATTTTTTTCTTCTTGCTGATGATATTTGAATGGTTCTGGTACTTCTTCTGCGAAATCTTCTTCATATTTTTTTATTTCATGTTTACCAGTTTCCATTTTAGTTTCTACTTCATTATTTATTTCATTGGTTTCATCTTCATTATCTTCTATTTTCGTTATATTTTCATTTTTCTCATTTTTCATTCCATTCCTCAAATCTGCTATAAAATTATCATATTTTTCATTCATTTTCTCTATTAATTTCAAAATTCTATCCATTTTGCTTTCCTGTGAATCTTGCTCTCTGGTTGTTTCTTCCTTTTCAGTTATAGTTTCTTCATTTCTTTTATTTCTCAATTCCATATTATGGTTAGCCATTTCTTCTATGTTACTATATGATATCAATGCTTTGGAATATATAATATATTTTTATTAAGATGATCGTTGAATCAAGAAACTTTTTAAAATTTTTCAATATTATTGAATTTAAAATAACCAAAAAAAATTTTGTGCCCCACGTTGGGCGCCAATTGTTATGATTCTTTTTTATGTGACTTTATATATTGTTGTGATTCTTTTTTATGTGACTTTATATTCCGAATATAAATTAATTTGGAATCTAACAAATTTATGAGAAATTTTCAATTTTGATTTGGACCCTCAATTGGGATAGAGTCGACCGGGCATATAAAAATTTAAAATTTCTCATAAATTTGTTAGATTCCAAATTTATTTATATTCGGAATATAAAGTCACATAAAAAAGAATCATAACACTACCTTCCTACTGACTATTGCTTGTTTGTTGTGATTTCTTGTTTGTTTTTCGTGAAAAGAAAAATTATAACATATAATTTTTATATCTACAAAAGAAAATTACTTCTCTTTAATTATGTATTTTGTTTGATGATTTCGTTTTATCCACACTGTTCTCTTCTAGTGCCCTGAAGAAGTTTATATATTGAACGAAACGTTGGCTTAGTACACAAGTGGTTTTCTTGTTCGAGACCTTCAAACCTATCATACTTCCCATTGTTGATTATTGAGGCCGTTAGCACTACTTCTGAATATAAATATATATTTTCTACATAAGATCAAAAAAAGATACCATTCGTATTTGAAATAAGAAAGTTTTTCCACCCTTTATACAAAAGATAAAAAAACTGAATACGGCTGTCGGTTTCAAAACAAATGAAGATATCGTGAAACGTTCAGTTATGGAATTTCCATGAAAATCGAGCCCAGGACTCCTTTCAACATTTTCACCTTTCTATCCTAGAAGTAGCAGAAACAGCCAAAATCTAGCAATCTGGGGGACCCTGTACACTATACAGTATCAAAATCTTTATTTCAGGGTGTGGGAACTGTAATCTCAGGAACTACACTCAAAGGTGTAATAAGGCTCAATGATACCTTAATGCTCGGTCCAGATTTACTAGGGCATTTTCAACCAATTGCTATAAAAAGTATTCATAGAAAAAGGATGGTAGTTAAAGAAGTCAGAGCTGGACAAACAGCTAGCTTTGCTCTTAAGAAGGTAGGTTTGAATATCTTTTATTTAGAATTACTCAAAAACTTTTTTGTAGATTAAAAGGTCTCAGATAAGGAAAGGTATGGTTATGGTTTCACCGGTCTTGAACCCCCAATCTTGTTGGGAATTTGAAGGTGAAATTTTGATTCTACATCATCCAACAACCATAAGTTCTAGATATCAAGCTATGGGTAAGATTTTCCTTTCGTGTGTATGTTGATGAATTTCGGGAAATAGATGATATAGATTTTTTCAGAGGTTCCTCGATTTTGTCAATGTCTCATTTCACCATATCTTCTCTTTCTTTTTCTAGGCTCATAGCCTGTTTTCTCCAACTCAATCATTCTTCTCGTTTGATGTTGAGATCCAGGATTCACGCCATTTTTCAGGTGATCTACACATAGGTCTCCGGGTTTACGGAACTCCATGCCGTGAGATTCTCGCTATCCTGTTAGGCGCCATTCTTCCCACGTGCTCGTTTCAAGCTCTTCTACGCTTTCTCCAATATTCACCATATATGTACAGTAATGTAGTTGTAGTAAAGCCACGGTTAATGGTGTCTAGGTGTTACTCTGACATTGGACCGGATCCGACTGTCCGATAGCCCGATGAAAATATCATCCGATATCGACTGACGAGGCACAGATTCCTGAAATGTTTTTGATTGTGGAAGGAAATAATAGCATCGATTGTCAATTAAACCCTATTGGCACCAGAAGCTTTCAATAAGTTTTGTCAGCCTATCAGATTTCAATGTAGATGTCTCCCCACGTATCATTTTAATGACAAAGTTCGAAAGAAATGTTTTCTGGAAAAGGAGTACACATTTTGCCTTATTGTTGAGTAGAGTTTCAGCTAACCGCCGGAATGCGGTTGGTTCAATTTTAATTGGAAAGTGAAGTGAAGTATAAATTTGTGAATAAAAAAACGGCAGTATAAATGTATCCGAAATAACAATTGAAGCATATCGGGAGCATCAAAAACACAAGATTTTTTGTAGTGCCCATGTGTTTTCAAATAACATGTTGCGGAATCACGTATTCGTTGAAAGTTTTAACAGGCGAAAGGTTTATAGGAATTGAAAGCATAATTATTTCTCAAGTGACAAATATGATCTGAATAATCGATTCGAATTGTGATAGATCCCTGGATTCAAATTCTCCAATTTAAAAGGACAAGGAAACTATAAGCGCGTTCGGCAATAGCATCCGAGAGCGGACGGATTTTTTAGTCACGTGATAATAGATTGTACAGATTTGTCAGATTTTTCTGTAATAAACGAACGCTACGGAGCATTTAGATCGATTTTTCTGTTTGACGTATGTAACGCCTTACCCGAGCCAGATATTAAATTAGAGCTTAAAGGTCTACGAGTATTCGTCCGTAGAGGTAGTCTGGGTACTATTTTAATTCTTTTGTTATAGTTCTCAACATTTCCACCTCTTGGTTGAGATGATTCAATATTTTGAATCATTATTTTTTATCAAACAACATTTTTTTATTTATTACTACACAACAAATAACATAAGACACGAAAATTCAACAGACTGTTCGAGAATATTCGAAGCGGGATAAAAAATCCATTCACAAAGGCCGAAAAGTAATTTCTGTTTCTGTTCAGATCAATCCGACCAGTCAGATGTCATTGCCGAACGCGCTTTATATATTGATCGAAAGAATTAACGGCAAACAGAAACAGAAAATTAGCCCTGATAAATAATATTTCAACAGTTGAAACTTTTGTATGGATGCCAAATTAACGTTTTCATGAACCAAAAATTTCGCGCAGTTCGCGAAGTTATAATTTGAACTCGAAGCTTATGGATTTGACAATGACAATTAAGCAAATTCCAAGTTTTGAGAAACAGAATAACCTGAATAACGTCTCGGTGAATGTTTACATACTGAAGAAGGAAAAGAAATTCCTTACATTACCCACTTACCTCGCCAAAAACAAGATGGAAAAGCATGTGAACTTACTTCTAGTACAAGACCACTATACAGATGATGATGTTCAATACCATTTCGTATGGATCAAAACTCTCTCTCGACTTGGTTCGATCCAACTGAGTAGAGAACAGAAGCTGAAATCTATATGTGATAGAATTAGGAAAAAATACACTCAAGTTCAAAAATCATAAAAACAAGGAGAAGGTGTCTTTTATTATTTATGCAGATCTGGAGAGCATAATAAAACCTACTAATACTAAAAACAACTATCAAGAACATAATGCTGCATAGTATCCTACAGATACTATGTTAAATATTCTTATGATGATTCTTTGAATTTGTACCATTCTTATCGAGATCCCAATTGCATGAAATGGTTCGCTGATGAGATGAATCAGTTTGCTGAAGATGTAGAGACTGTTTTCCTATGTCCCTATGACATCACAACAGGAAGCTGAATTTCAGAAAGCTACTCCTGCCATATTTGTGGGGAAATTTTTGAACCTGAGGATAAAAAAGTACGAGATCACAAACACCTTTCAGTAGAAAATAATTATCGTGGAGCAGCACATGTGGGGTGTAATATCAATTATACTATACCTGTTATTTTCCACAACCTAAGTGGATATGATGCTAATTTTGTTATACAAGATATCGCTACAAAAAAGGAAGGAAAGATTGACTTGTTACCCATAACAAAAGAGAAATACATCAGTTTAACTAAGCATTATGATGAGTATTGCATAAATTTCCGATTCATCGATAGATTCCGATTTATGGCTTCCTCATTAGATCAACTATCTTCATTTAGAAGAGTTTCCTAATCTCAAATCGCAATTCCCTGATGAATCTGAGGAACATGTTAGTCTTCTTACGAAAAAAAGGATAATGCCATATGATTACATCGATTATAATGATCGCTTCAATGAAACTTTTTTGGATCGCACATTCGAATGGTCGATGAGGTGGCTCTTGCCATTGAACATTGATAAATGTGCAATAATGCACTTGGGGAGAGGAAACCCCGGCCATCAGTACTACATTGATGGGCAATTGGTGCGAGTTACCAGTTCCCAAAGCGATCTTGGCGTTCTGGTTTCCGACGACCTCAGTTGGTCTCAACATATCAATGGTATAGTGAGCAAAGCTAATAGACTCATCTATCTCATCAGGCGATCATTTCCCCGTTGCTCAGTGGAGACCTGTAGACTACTCTACATGACCTATATTCGACCCATACTAGAGTATGCTGGTCCTGTCTGGGCGCCTGTGCTGGTTCGGGATCGTGAAACCCTGGAGGCGGTCCAGCGAATGGCAACCAGGATTTCGTTCGGTATTATGCGTCCAACGTACGAGGAGAGACTCATTTTGTTTGGACTGCCATCTTTTTCGGATCGTCGTGCGCGGGGCGATCTCATCGTGACTTATCGCGCCCTCCACGGGCTTTTCGGTTATGATATGAGTGGAATATTTGTGCGGGATCGTGCGGGACGCCGTGGTCATGACCTTAAACTCTACCGTGAAAATTTCAGGTGTACCGTTCGAGAGCATTTTTTCTCCAATCGTGTATTCCACGCTTGAAACGCCCTGCCTAGTGAAGTTGTATGCGCCCCTTCAATAAACGCTTTCAAAAACCGACTCGATCATCACTTGAACGTATCGTGATTTTCAGTGTTTATTTGTCTTATTTTGGTTCGCACAGCAGCAATGTATTTCTCATTTATTTTTTTTTGTGTTTATATGTACTTGAGATGTATAGGCTCTGGGCCCTTATTCTCGACGAGTGATATTTCGGTGCGTATACGTTCTCTGTGTTATTTTGTATGGCAAACGTATACGCACCGAAAGATCACTCGTCGAGAATAAGGGCCCTGGCCTCTTCTCTTATCTTCATTAAATAATAATAATAATAAATAGAAGTTCCGATGTCTGCACACCAATGCATCGGTAAAAAGGCTTTATCTACCCAGAAGAGATGGCGGACGAGGTCTTTTGAACATCTATAAACTCTGCAGAACCCAGGAGAAAAACTTGAGGCAGCGACTGCTCGAGTCTGAAGATAGCCTAATGAAATTGGTGACAACAGAGGATAAGGGATACACACCTCTGAACCTACAACACAGAGAACTGACATTCGATATCACCACCAGAAGCGAAGATAAAAGTATATGGCGGGAACAAGCTCTGCATGGTAGATTCCCCAAACACCTTGAAGGGAAAATGTCGATAAATTAGCTTCCTTGTCGTGGTTGAATGCGGGACAATTGTATCCTGAAACTGAGGGATTCCTGACGGCTATCCAAGACCGAGTCATAAGAACTCGCAACTATGAGAAGCACTGTTTGAAGCTGAACGTGGAGGACAAATGCAGGAAGTGCGGCGCAGTTGGCTAGTCTATCGAACATATATTAGCAGGTTGTCGAGTTCTTGCCGACAACGCATATCTGGGCCGACACAACCAAGTGGCAAAAATTGTTCACCAGCAGTTAGCTCTTAGACATGGTTTTTTGGATACTTGTCCGCCATATTATAAGTATCAACCTGCAGCAGTGTTGGAAACGGACACAGCGGTTCTCTATTGGGATAGACCCATAACAACAGATAGATCAGTGGACTACAATAGACCGGACCTTGTATTCATTGAGAAGGATCAGAAGTATGGGGTGATAATTGATGTGGCAGTACCATTGACTCATAACATCGGAAGAACGGAGTCGGAAAAAATAACGAAGTACGAGAACTTGGCAATAGAGCTGAAGAATATGTGGCAATTATCGAAAGTCACTATTATACCGTTGGTGATTTCGGCTGAGGTAGTCATGTCCAAATCATTTAAGAAAAACCTTCAAAAGATCGAGATATCCCAGAGGATCGCGGGATATGCACAGCAGGCTGTAGCTTTGCAAACCTGTCACATCGTGCGGAAATTTCTGAACTAGTGGGAGGAACTGAAATGTTTTTTCACTGGTTCATAGAAGTAATACCAGCTCGAGCTGAGACCGGGAGACCGATGATGAAGGATAATAATAACCGCACGGGTGTGGTGTGGTTTATGCCATGCCACATGGGCAAAAAAGGCTGCTCTCGAGGGTCCGCAGGATGTAAACATCAACTCACTATAGACGCTGTAGTGCTAAAGCAAGCCCAAGCGAGAAGGAGGAATTTAAGTCTTTGTTATATCGACTATCAGAAGGCCTTCGATACGGTGCCTCACGATTGGCTTGTGAAAGTACTGGAGATTTATAAGATCTGCCCGAAAATAAAAGCGGTGCTCCAACATCTTATGAGTACATGGAGAACGAATATTCTGATAAATAACATCAATGCTGGAACCGTGAAAATATCGAGGGGTATATTTCAGGGAGATGCTCTGTCGCCGATGTGGTTTTGTATGGCACTAAATCCTCTGTCTACTCTTTTGAAAAACACTACCATAGTGTATAGACCATCAATGAGGAATCCGCGAAAACTGTCCCATTTATTGTACATAGATGACCTGAAACTATTCGGCGAGAACTCAAAACAACTTCACTCGCTGATAGATATAGTGCGATCCTTCAGCAAAGACATTGACATGTCTTTCGGTCTCGATAAATGCGCCATAGTCAACATCAGAAAGGGTAAAATGGAGAACACACAGGAACAATTTCAGGACATCCACAGTATGTTGCCCGAAGAGACCTACAAGTATCTGGGCATTCCTCAAAATCAACGGATTGACCACACCCGTTTGAAAGCTGAGTTCACTGCGAAATATAAAAACAGGGTGACCAAAGTGCTCAACACCAAGCTGTCTGCTAAAAACCAGATCGATGCCTTGAACTCTTGGGCTACGCCTGCTCTGACCTACACTTTCGGAGTCTTGAAGTGGTCAGATGCTGATCTGAATGAGTTGGACCGACTCACCCGTCGCCTAATGACAAAGTTCCGATGTCTGCACACCAATGCATCGGTGAAAAGGCTTTATCTACCCAGAAGAGATGGCGGACGAGGAATGTTGAACATCTATAAACTCTGCAGAACCCAGGAGAAAAACTTGAGGCAGCGACTGCTCGAGTCTGAAGATAGCATGATGAAATTGGTGACAACAGAGGATAAGGGATACACACCTCTGAACCTACAACACAGAGAACTGACATTCGATATCACCACCAGAAGCGAAGAGAAAAGTATATGGCGGGAACAAGCTCTGAATGGTAGATTCCCCAAACACCTTGAAAGGGAAAATGTCATTAAATTAGCTTCCTTGTCGTGGTTGAATGCGGGACTATTGTATCCCGAAACTGAGGGATTCCTGACGGCTATCCAAGACCGAGTCATAAGAACTCGCAACTATGAGAAGCACTGTTTGAAGCTGAACGTGGAGGACAAATGCAGGAAGTGCGGCGCAGTTGGCGAGTCTATCGAACATATAATAGCAGGTTGTCGAGTTCTTGCCGACAACGCATATCTGGGCCGACACAACCAAGTGGCAAAAATTGTTCACCAGCAGTTAGCTCTCAGACATGGTTTTTTGGATACTTGTCCGCCATATTATAAGTATCAACCTGCAGCAGTGTTGGAAACGGACACAGCGGTTCTCTATTGGGACAGACCGATAACAACAGATAGATCAGTGGACTACAATAGACCGGACCTTGTATTCATTGAGAAGGATCAGAAGTATGGGGTGATAATTGATGTGGCAGTACCATTGACTCATAACATCGGAAGAACGGAGTCGGAAAAAATAACGAAGTACGAGAACTTGGCAATAGAGCTGAAGAATATGTGGCAATTATCGAAAGTCACTATTATACCGTTGGTGATTTCGGCTGAGGGAGTCATGTCCAAATCATTTAAGAAAAACCTTCAAAAGATCGAGATATCCCAGAGGATCGCGGGATATGCACAGCAGGCTGTAGCTTTGCAAACCTGTCACATCGTGCGGAAATTTCTGAACTAGTGGGAGGAACTGAAATGTTTTTTCACTGGTTCATAGAAGTAATACCAGCTCGAGCTGAGACCGGGAGACCGATGATGAAGAATAATAATAATAACTCCAATTGGAGCTTTCTATAATAAATTAGATGGTAAGAAATGTCCACGCAGGAAGTATCTGAGAGCTCAACTTGTATGGAATAAATTCAAATGCCAGAACTTGGGTGAATATTCGGACCTTTATATGAAAACTGATATTCTGTTGTTGGCTGATGTCTTTGAACAATTTCGTTCAAGTTGTCATTAAACTTATGGATTAGATCCAGCTCACTACTTCACATTGCCGGGTTATACGTGGGATGCGATGTTGAAATATACAAAGCCGGAATTAGAGCTTCTGACAGATGTTGATATGTTTCTGTTTGTTGAACGAGGAATCCGTGGCGGTCTTAGTCAAGTTTGTGGGAAACGACGAGCTCATGCAAACAAAAAATACATCTCTGATTATGATCCGACTAAATCAGAAAACTATATAATGTACTTCGACATCAACAATTAATATGGATGGGCTATGTCACAGCATCTACCATATGGAGGTTTTCAATGAGTTGATACTAATATTGATGTGACATAAATTCTTGATGATGCTCTAGAAGTCTAGAAGGATAAATTTTGGAAGTCGATCTTGAATATCCTAGAAAATGACATGATAAACATAAAGATCTTCCATTCTGTCCTGACCATTACAACTCTAAAACTCGAACACCTTGTTATGCTTCTCAACGAAATGCAAAACTAATGGCCACTCTACACCCCGAAAAAAATACATAATTCTCTACAACAATTTGAAACAGGCTTTGAGAAAAGGTTTGATTCTCATAAAAATACATCGAGTTCTGAAAGTCAAACAGTCAGCTTGGTTAAAATCATATATTGATCTGAAAACTGATCTGAGCCCTGAGGAAGCAAGCGAAGAATGACTTTGAGAAGAATCGCTTCAAACTGATGAATAATGCTGTATTTGGTGAGTTCATGCTATATTCGAATTTTATTCTATTCTTAGGATTTTATATATAGGTAAAGATATCTACACATTCTCATTGTTACAGGAAAAACAATGGAGAATATTAGGAAGAGGGTTGATGTGCATCTCCTAACGAAATGGAAAGGTCGTTATGGAGCGGAAGCTCATATTGCGAAACCAGAGTTCAAGAATTCTGTAATTTTTAATGAGAATTTGGTTGCTGTTGAGTTGAGAAAACTTGAAATATATTTAAATAAACCGATTTATGTGGGAATGAGCATCCTGGATTTAGCAGAAACTACGATATATGACTTTCTTTATACCTACATGCAGAATACTTTTGATAACTGCATGGCACTGTATACTGATACAGTCTCTCTCATTTACGAGGTGTTAGAAGATCCATATGAAATAATAAGAAGAGATTGTCATAAATACTTTGATCCCTCCGACTATCCTGAGAATAATTTATACAGAATTCCACGTTTAAACAAGAAAGTTTTAGGGATGATGAAAGATGAAAACAATGGTATTCCAATGTCTGATTATGTTGGTCTCCGATCTAAATTATATGCTGTGAAGAATTCAACAACGAATGATGGACTGAATACTAAGAGGTGTGAGTGGAAAGTGGAAAAAAAAAGAGTATGAAAGTGATGAAATTGTATCCATGATTCAAAATTATGGTGTTACGAAGAAAACGAAAGGTGTTAAGAAATCAATTGTCAAAAACAATACATATATGTTTTCAAGATTATATAGAGTGTTTGGAAACATGGAAACATAAAATTATTACCCAAAATCTAATTCAAGCTAAGGAACATCGAGTTTATTCGTTAGATAGCTTTGAGTCCTGAAGATGATAAAAGATATTAATGGCCGTTTGCACCGTTTCACTGTTAAGCATGGTTAAACTAACCGATGTTAAATATTTAAACGTTGTTTAGGGCGTTGCCGATTGCACCGTCGAATCGTAATCGTTGTTTAGTTCAATCGTCGATAGGTTTGGCAATGTCGCTCACGTTATAAGAAATTCATAGAATTATGAATAAATATATTGAATATTGTGGAAAAATTTGATGTTTCGAATTCCTATGACAGTACATTTCTAGCTTTCACTTCTTTGCAATGAAAAATTTGATACTGGTGTTGAGAGTGATTGGGATGATGGAAAGCAAAGTATTGAAAAGAAGTTATTCCCAATGCGAGAAAGCGTAAATATGAAGGTAGTACCACACACTGCTAGTGTAATATATCACATATGTACTTTTAGGTGTCTCTCAGAATACAGCATCCAACAATAGTGAAGGCTCTCACCAGAACAGACTTCGCAGAAAAATATAGTCTACTCATTGATAGAAGGTTGGCTCTCATTGACAAACAAGAAGAAAAAGTCAATGAGGAAATCCTCGCTATTCTAGAGGAAAGTGTGGCAAAAGCCCGAATATTTCATTTATATATAGAAATAAGGGAAGAGCAGTTGGAAAAACTGAAACAAATTGAAAATGTGTAAAATCTACTCTCATTCCATTTTATAATGATGTTGTATTTCAAGAAAAAATAAAAATGGCTATGTTCATTTCAGTATAGTACTTTTTATCCATGCTCTCAAAATAGTTTCTTCTTCGGTAAAATCTTAGAGGGAAACCAAATTCAATTATGTCTAGAACTTTATGCAATTGCGCGAGTAAATCTGAATATTCAAATATTCCACTGTCAATCGTTTTTGACATTAATCGAGCTCTAAACGAGCAAATTTCTGTGTTTAGTTTAAACGACGTTAGATGGCCATTTAATCATTCGTTAGGAACGGTGCAACCCGATTAGAGAATAAAACGTTGTTTATGAATTTAATCATTGTTTTGACAAACGGTGCAAACAGGCATTAGTATCTGAAACATTTTAAACTACCTTGGGGACATTATTTGCTCCATAAACGCAAAATTGATGATCCTGATGAATCTCGAAAAAAGACAATCAATCCCACTAGCTCCTAAACTTTAAGAATGGAAATAATTTGGTTGTCAGATATATTGATGTTGAAACGAAATACAATTTAATATGAGATTTCTGTTTTTTTATATGGATGCACAATATCTTACACCTCAAATTAAACGGTGTGACCGCTGTATCGAACGTTGCGATCGTCGTATCATTTTTTGATAAGCTAATTATACAATATTTCCCACACCGCAGTCCAACAATACAATGGGCATATCTAATCATATTGCAATAATTTAGAAGAATAAATACAATGTCGTAAATTCCCAAATCTTCTTGAAATTGCTAGATGGAAACTGGATGAGAATAGGATCAAGATATATTTTCAAAATAAATAGGATATCTATTTCATTAGTTCATTAGTTAAGAGCTCGTTTCGAAATGTATCTCTTGTTGATCGCTATTGTTGGGGGGTTTCACCTCTTCAGTTTTTGACGAACAGGAAGCCTCAAAGTATTCATATAAATATGGATATCTGACGCAAAAAAACGTAACGTCCATACCATTGCTTAAAAATGAAAATAACTCTACTCATGTGAACCCATTTGAACAAGCGCTTATTTCGTTTCAAAATTTCTTTCAAATCAACTCATCACCAAAATTGGATCATGCTACAATAAGTCTCATGAAAAGTTCAAGGTGAGGTGTCAATCTCCTCCACAATATAGGATCTATGATAGTACCCCTACGCCCTACATCAAATAAATGGAAGAAGAAAACACTAAGATGGAAATTTCTATATGCAGATTCTGAAGATATATATGTAACGAAACAATGTTCCAATGATTGGTCTAAACATACAAATTTGATGTTTCATAGGGATGACACAATCCGAATTTTGTAATCAGTTACATACAGTTAGGGAAAACATAGACATTTTTTATGTCTTAGGATATAGTTATTTTCTAGAAGGTAAATATCGGTGTGTAGAATTACATTAACATAGCGATGAATCTTTGTTCAAGAGCATCAATTACCTTCTTGCTACAAATCAGATTTTCTTATATTTCACATTACTAAATGAATTGGGACATGCTTTAGCAAATGTGAAAAATGCTATATTTCGATAACCATAGAAAGAGCAACGAATTGAATGAAGATGATATCGATGCAATTCAAGCAAAACAAATTACATCTTTTGATGAAGTAACTTTCAAACCGACTCATCCAACAACCACTTTTACGATGAGAATTCCTCCTCCGAAGAAAGTGCATCTGAAAAATCTCCTGATTTATATAGAATTACTAGCTGACCCCGCGAACTCCGTTCCGCCTTAGACGCAATATAAGCAGTTTTTGTAATACCACGTTCCCGTTAGGTTAGGTAAAGGGGCGAAAATTTAGGGTTGTATGTATTTGTCCAAAAAAATAGAAAAAAAATAGGGGTGGACCACCCTCAACATTTAGAGGGATGAAAAATAGATGTTGGCCGATTCCCGGTCTTTCCCGACATGCACACAAAATTTCACGAAAATCGGTCTAGCCGTTTCGGAGGAGTTCGGCCACAAATTGCAGACAGGAGAATCTATACAGGGTCTTTCACGAGGAACCTCACCCATATTTATACGGGAAACTACTGAACGTATTTTCATGAAATTCAGCACTTTTGAGTATTTCACGATGCTGATGAAATCTAAAATATTTTCAAGGCATGAGCACCTCCGGTTTTTCCGGAAATGACGTCAACTTCCGTTTTTCAAATTAGAACACCATTTTTTTATTGCAGAAATAGATTCCTTAGAAAATTTCAAGTTATTTTGATGTAACATTTTTCAGTTTTGGTTGGAAAATTCTCTCTGAGCGGGAAAATTCGAAAAAAAAAATCGAAAATAGAGCTCCGCTGAAACAAAAATAACTTCGAGGTTTTTGGATGGAAAATTTTCATTTTTGCGATTTTTCAAGATGTAAGATTGATGTATCCACTTTAAAAATCGAAATCGCGATTCATGATACAGGGGGTGAAAAAATCGCTTTCAAAGTTAGGGATGACAAAATCGTGAAAAATAAATTTTTTCAAATTAGAACCCCATTTTTTTATTGCAGATATTGAATCTACGTTAAAAAATAATGTGAGTGTATGCCTACACAGAACACAACTGCTTACTCCGAACTCGGCACAAATTACAAGCTTCGAAGCTTGTAATTTCAGAGGGGTCTCCACAGGAGACCTATGAGTAATCAGGATAAACAATATATCATATCATATCATATCACACCCTTGCCCTAAAATGGATGTTTTCTGAGTTATTCACAAAAAACTGTTTTTCGTCTTGAATTTTCAGCTATTTCTTTTCCCTTCACGCCAAAAAGATGAAATTTTCAGGAACTGTTATTTGAACCATGCTGTAGATTTTTCACCCCTTCTTGAAATCGACTTCAAGTTACTATTAGGAGAACCATGGCAAACTCTCGCAGTTATAACTAGAGAAGATGCTCAAAGTTTTGACCGTTAATTTCTAGACATTTATTTATACGTCTCAGGAATGCTTCGTGCGTTGCTCTTCTTATTTCATCGGGAAGAAGAGATCTGCAAAAGTGTTTAAAAACCAAATTGAGTTTCAAATCTATGAATCTAAAAATCTAAACGAACCTGAAAGCATTTCTGACTCGTTCTATGCAGTCCTCTTTATCAGTCAGGGGAGTTGAGTAGACAATATTTTTTATCCTACCCCAAACATAATAGTCTAAAGGAGTTAAATCGGGAGAACGTGGTGGCCAAAGATGTGGACCATTGTTCGCCAACCATCGATCTTCAAATAGCCTGTAGAGGATATTTGACACATTGAGTGAATTGTGTGGAGGCGCGCCATCTTGTTGATACCATAAATCATTATGGTTCTGTACTAGCGGCTCAATTATTTGAGTCAATATGTCAGAATATCTATCTCCTAAGGGAGAACATTCTTTAAATAATGCAAACATGTGTAGTGTTCTATCTTACCAGTTAAAGTCATATCATAAATGTGAACATCGAGAATTGCATTATTTTCGATGGCGCAAAAAACATTGAAACTCCAGGTCTCTTGAAAGTTCCATTGTCTGAAGTGGTGGTTGTTCTCTTCATCCCAATAATGACTGTTATGCTTATTGAAAGAACTATTCTTTGTGAATTTAGATTCATCTGTCCAGATTATACAGTCCAAAAAGTTTTCATTCTCTTGAAATCGAATCATCATAGCTTCGCAAAACTCTGTTCTCCTGACGAAATCAGTTTCCTTCAAATGCTGTACCCTATTGAATTTATATGGGTGCATTTTATGTTTTTTTAATATTCTCCAAACACTCGATTGAGATAATCCCAGATCAATCTCGGCATCTTTGAGAGAATTTCGAGGATTCACACGAAAATATGCAAGAACTGTAATTTCGTTGTTCTCATCTTCTACTACACTTTTTTCTCTGTGTATAATTTTCTTAACGAAAGATCCGACATTTCTCAAGTTTGTCATGGTTCTGTTAATGGTATCTCTCGTTGGTCTGGGTCGGTCAGGAAACCTCTCAATGAACAGTCGAATCGTTCTATCTACAACTTTATTACATTCTCCATGAAGTAGAATGAGATTTAAATAATCTTCATTGGTAAAATTAGGCATAGTGATCGATTTTATAACTTAATACGAATTATCACCAAATTAATAGTAAGCACAAAATGCTACTGAATAAAGAGGAATTTGGCAGATGTAATTAATGATATCTATCATTAAAAAAAAGAATGTAAAACATGGTAAGTTTTTGCATATGGTTTATAAGGAATTATTTATTTATCACTGGAGAGAAAACCGATGGCCGATTAGTTGAAAAAAAAAGGTTTCCGATACAAATTCGAATCCAAATTCGCCATCTATTTAGGAACAACCTGTAACTTTTTTCTCTTGCATATTAGGGTAGTCAAATCTGAAACATGGTTTAAGTAACAGTTCCTGAAAATTTCATCTTTTTGGCGTGAAGGGAAAAGAGATAGCTGAAAATTCAAGACGAAAAACAGTTTTTTGTGAATAACTCAGAAAATACCCACTTTAGGGCAAGGGTGTGATGCATACACTCACATTATTTTTTAACGTAGATTCAATATCTGCCATAAAAAAATGGGGTTCTAATTTGAAAAAATTTATTTTTCACGATTTTGTCATCCCTAACTTTGAAAGCGATTTTTTCACCCCCTGTATCATGAATCGCGATTTCGATTTTTGAAGTGGATACATCAACCTTACATCTTGAAAAATCCCAAAAATGAAAATTTTCCATCCAAAAACCTCGAAGTTATTCTTGTTTCAGCGGAGCTCTATTTTCGATTTTTTTTTCGAATTTTCTCGCTCAGAGAGAATTTTCCAACCGAAACTGAAAAATGTTACATCAAAATAACTTGAAATTTTCTAAGGAATCTATTTCTGCAATAAAAAAATGGTGTTCTAATTTGAAAAACGGAAGTTGACGTCATTTCCGGAAAAACCGGAGGTGCCCATGCCTTGAAAATATTTTAGATTTCATCAGCATCGTGAAATACTTATAAGTGCTGAATTTCATGAAAATACGTTCAGTAGTTTCCCGTATAAATATGGGTGAGGTTCCTCAAGAAAGACCCTGTATAAGAAAGATGTTGGTTTCACTATTTATAACTCGAGATCGGATGGACTGTTTGTTATGAAACTTTATATATGGATTCGTCTACGGTCTGGTTATTATAAAATACAATAAAACTTTGAAAAAATCGATGAAAATTTTACTTATACAGGAAATGCTTTTCCTCATTTTGAGTAAGGCCACTAGATGTCGCTACAGTTACAGTTACGTTGGTACTTCATTTGGTATTCTCCGCGTTAGATGGCGATATAAAAAAATAGTGTGTACAGTGACTATATTCCCTCTATAGTCACTGTAATAGTGTAGTGTGGGATTTGAGTTGCCTACAACTCTGCGCTGATGGGAAAAACCAAAATGTCTTAGCGTATGAGTACAGATGTCTAAAATGATTAGATTTTGTTGAGATATGAGAAAAGTTTCGTTCTCACCACTTCAGATGGCGCCATTCACACATTATGACTGATGATTATTAGTTATTTTTATAGTTTTATTTATTCCAAATAACGTAATCGTGAAGGTACTATATTTGACATTATCACAATTAAATGACGATGAATTTGTTGAGGCTTTCGCGGCCATCGATTGATGTCATCTGTTCTTGTTTCGAGCATTTCGGTCGTCGTGGTTTGAAATGGTCGAAAAAAAAACATATGACATCAATTACCGTGTAATTTACATAGGGCTTATAGTACCATGAAAGGCTATTGACAGATCAAAAAGCGGTTGAATATCACAGCGAATTTTTTATCGAAATTTCAAGTAAATCGGATTTTGGCGATCAGTTTCAATCGTGAATTGTCCGTTCTTATCTTTCCTCATAATTTTTTTAAACGTTTTTTGAATTTCTGTTTGGGTGATAAATATATTTGCGGAAATAACTGAATCCAAAATTTGCCATTATTAGTGATTGACATATTATGACATATTATTTTTGTATATCTGTTCTGTGCGATAGCTCATACCCATGGAAACATTTGACAGTTCAAAAATCAGAGTGGATTTGTGAAATCCACTTAGGGCGAAACAAAGTTCGCCGGGCCAGCTAGTCTTATATATAAAATTCTCCTGTTTGCATGTTGCTTCGGAAAAGAAGAATATTATAAGGGATTATTTCAGTATGGAAAGACACAATCAAATCGATTGCTTCTTTCTACTGCAAAGTTATGCTCGAATATTCAAACATCTTTTAAGAGACAACGCTAATGCTCTTACTGTATTCAAACAAGATGATCTTGATCTACGTCACATCTATAACGATCATGTTAATGCTGACATGACAGTTCAAAAAAATTTGTTCTGTATGCTTGAAACATCTGTTTGGATTTTTGTTTATCTTGAAAGACTGCTTCCTATTACACACATTGTTACCATATTAAATGTATGTGATAAAGAAATAAAGAAATAATAATAATAACCTTCACACTCGCCAGATTAAAAACCTCAGGGAATTCTTCTTTGAGAAGGCGAATAATTCCAATCTACACAGAGTTGTTACTTTGGTTGATAAGAAGTTCACACCTTTAACTCTGGCTACTGCAGATGAATTGCTGGTTCTGCCATCTCTTTCTGAAACTGACAAGCTAGAACAATGGTCAAAAAAAGAACTCCATGGACGGCATCACCATGAGTTAAATCAGCCACATATTGACAAAACCTCATCCAACAAATGGTTGTCGAAGGGTGAACTGTTTCCTGAGACGGAAGGTTTTATGATGGCTATACAAGATCAAGTCATCTCCACCAACAACTACAAGAAATACATCATGAAGGACCGTACAGTGCCAACAGATATGTGTAGGAAGTGTCATCAAAAATCTGAAACAATTCAGCATGTAACTTCTGGCTGCGAACAACTGGCCAACACTGATTACCTCCACCGATATAACCAAGTGTGCAACATCATACACCAGAAATTGGCGCTCAAGTTCGGACTTCTCAACTCCTACAAGCCGTATTATAAGTATCAGCCGCTGCCTGTGTTAGAAAATGACTCTTTTAGACTATACTACGATAGGCCTATTATCACTGACAGAACGGTGACGAATAACAGGCCGGATATTGTGGTTTACGACAAGAGGGTCAGAAAGGCAATTTTGGTGGATGTAGCTGTGCCCAACAACAACAACATGTTGAATAAGTACCAGGAGAAGATAAGCAAGTACACAGACCTGGCTTTCGAGATCAAGGAAATGTGGCACCTAGAGAAGGTTGATATCGTTCCAGTGATCATCTCGTCGACTGGATTGATACCCAAGAGCTTACACAATAGTCTGAACAAATTAGAATTAAATGTAAACAGCTACATTGAAATGCAAAAAGCTGTTATTCTCAATACCTATAGAATTGTTCGTAAATTTTTGTCAAGTGTATCGTGATCGAGCCTATTCCCTTTGATTATTGTATCTGGGAAAGGTAAATTTATCCGGCCGTATGCCGAGATAGTGAATAAGTCCACGATCATAATAATGATCTTTATTTCCTATCATCTTCACAGATCTACGAAAATGAAATGAAACAGTGTCAAAAAAAGAAAAAACTATTCACCTATAAATTAGGAATATATTCTTCTAAAGAGTATGGCTCCAAGCCAAGGAGATATTCGTATAATTTCCTTTTGAAAGATGTTATATTTGAAATTGCTTTGCTATTTGACGGAAGAGAATTATGTATTTTCAAACATCTATATTCTGTTTGCTTCTGAGATGTTGTGGTTATGCCTGGGATAGATAAAATCATCATTTCTTGTGACATAGAAAGTTCTTCTGTTTTCATACTTCTCAAATAAAGGTTTGTTGTTCCTAATGAAGAGTACACATTCTTGTATATAGAGTGCATATATTGTCAATATTCCTGATGTCTTGAAGAAGCCTCGGCAAGAGTCTTTGTATTTGAGGTTATTGAGGATTCTAACAGCTTTCTTCTGGAGAATAAATAGTTGTTTAATATTCCCTGAGCCATAAAATATAATTCCAAATCTCAGTTTTGCCTCTATCATTGCATGGTAGATTGTCTTCTGGTAATTACTGTAGAGATATTTAGCAATGACCCTGAAACCATAAACTGATGTAGTTATTCTTTCATATAAATAATTTATGTGCTCCTTCCAGTTAAGATTCTTGTCAATATGTATTCCCAAAAATTTTGTTGATTCAAGGATGTCGTATTTTACTTGACTCAGTGTTATTGCGCTATTTCCTTCAATTCCTGAATTGGTTGGTGAAAAAAGTATGAACTTCGTTTTCCCTTCGTTAAGCAGTAAATTGTTGTTATTGAACCATTCTTTTGTCTTGTGCAGTGTAAGCTCACATAAACTTTTCAAAGGTGTGTACAGGCTTTCAGTCAAAAGCAAATTTGTATCATCTGCATAATTAACTATAGTCACTGTACTTCCTCCCATACTTGTATCTAGCTTGAAATCATTCAGATATAATATAAATAGTAATGGTCCTGCAATGCTCCCCTGTGGTACTCCTAGGATTAGGTCTTCTAGTTTTGATCTTATGATTTCTCCATTGATTTCCATTTCTACCAATTGCTTTCTGGAAGATAAGTATGACTTGACCCAGTCTAGTGCTGGTCCTCGGATTCCATAATTCTCTAGCTTTTTGACGAGTGTTTCACCTTCCAAACAGTCATACGCTTTTGTAAGGTCCAAAAATATTCCCATGGCTAATTCTTTGTTTTCAAAGGCTTCTACTACTTTGTTGATGAATTGAAAGATTGCTGTTTTTATAGATTTTCCCTTTAGGTAACCATGTTGATTTTCTCTGAAAATGTTATTTTGTATGGCATATTCCATAACTTGTTGACAGTAGACCATTTCCATGATCTTGGAAAAACTGGGTAAAATACTTATCGGTCTGTAGTTGTCAAAGTAATTTATGTCACCTTTTTTATGAATTGGCTTCACTATTGCTATTTTTAACCTATCAGGAAAAATGCCATGTCTCAATGAATTGTTGGTAATATGAGTTATGTGTCCCTTTATTTCTTCAGCTGTTTGCTTGATAATGTGGTTAGATATTTCATCATATCCACTAGAATGTTTGTTCTTCAATGACTTTATGATGTTTATTGTTTCCTGTTCAGTAATTTTTTTCAAATGAAAAGATCTATCCAATTCTTGACAATTCTCAAACATCTCTATGGCTTGAATGTTCTTTGTCAAAGTTGTCCCTGCCTTTATGAAATGACTGTTCATTCTGTTTGCTGTTTGTAACGGATCCCCAGTCAGTTCAATTCTGTTTTTCTTTGTATTCCTTAATGAGTTTATCACAGCCCATACCGTTCTACTTTTATTATCGGAATTTTTAATTAAAGTCTCATATTCATTTTTTTTCTTGTTCACTAATAATTGGTCATATTCAATCTTTTTTTCACGATATTTCTCCTTGAATCTATCATCATAAGTACTTATTATCAGTAGTATATCCAGTTCATTTTTTATTTCATTAATAAGAGGATCTTCTGTAACCATTTTTCTTTTTTTATTATATTTTGACACCTTTCTCAGTGGGAATGCTTTATTAAAGAGCTGCAAGTATATACTATGAAAGACATCAAATTGGCCATTTACATTCTTGTCAGGTACTTCATACAGAACTGTCCAATTTTGTTCTTGTAACAATTGTCTGAAGAGTTGTATATTTTTTTGTGAGTATATTCGTTTATAGGTCTTAGTATTTTCTATGTTCCCTATTTTAAAACTTATTTTTTGTGCAGTATGATCGGAAATATGTGTTTGCAAAACTTTTGTTTCATATATTTCCTCTGTATTTGTAAATATGTTGTCTATACAGGTTGCTGTTGTGGCTGTTATTCTTGTGGGTTGATGTATTGTTTGCTGTATATCATATGTTTTTAAAATACCCAAAAATTCCCATTTTTTGTTGGAGTCGTCTAGAAAATTGATATTGAAATCTCCAATCAACAAAACTTTAAAATTTTCATCAAACAATTTTTGCAGGGTCGGTTCCAGTGCTTCCGTGAGTTTGTCTACATTGCCATCGTTATATACTGCTATACAAACATGTTTGGTTCCATTCAGGCTGTACTCTAACCCAACACATTCAAATATACCTTCAATTGATTTAATCTTGATGTCTTTTCTTTCTTTCACTGATATTCCATTTTTGGCATAGATTGCAACTCCCCCGTGTTTCTTTTCATTCCTACAAAAAAAGGTTATTAGTGAGAAATCTTTAATTGTATTTTTAGTTGGTTTTCAGTTTTCCAATGTTCTGTTACACATAGAATTTTAACATCTTCATTTTCGATGAGTATTTCCTCTATTCGATCTATGGCATTTCCCACAGAGCAGGCATTTTGGTGTAGAATACTGAATTGTTTTTTACTATACTTGTTTATATTTTCTTTGTTCCTATATAGGCTTCCTACCGATGTTGGGTTTAAGCTTGGTTTTCTCTAAAAAATGTTGTCCCCTGCGGAAATCAAATCTTGCAAACTTGATTCCATTTGGCCAGAATTCGTTTTCATATATTTCCTCCTTTATTTTGAATGGTACTCCGACAAGAAGACATTTATAGTTTAAATTTTCTTGGTTTCTAGTTTTCATTTTTGTAACAGTCACTTCATTATCTTCTAACTTCCCTTTTTTCATGATGTATTCTTTAACAACTTTTTCCTCTACACTCTCTTTAACTTGGGAGATGAACAGCCATAATTTCTTAACGTCAGGTTTTACAGATTTGAAAGTTGTTTCCTCTGTGAGTCCAGTTCCGACACTTGGTTTAGGTTTTCTTCGTCGTCTTGTTTTGGCTTGACTAAAGCCCTCCGGAATTTTGTTTCATCAGCCTGTCTGTGGATTTCCTTTCGTTAAATTCCGTAACTGCTTTAGGAATCACAATGTTATGACTTATTGTTTTGTTTTGTAGTTCTAGGTTATTCATGGACGTTTGCGGCGCTTGCGCTTGTGGTGTTTGTGCGACCTGCGCCGATCTGGACCCCTTTGAGAGCACAGAACTGTATGAGAGCGAAGTTGGCTTATCAGCGTTTGAATTTGTTGTTTTTATCGTTGTTTTGGTAGCTTCATTACTGGTTTTTAGATTAGTTTTTATATTCATCTCGCTATTTCTGATTTTCTCATGTAACAACTGATTATTCTCATGTAACAACTGATTATTCTCGATTAGGAGTAAATTCCTACTATTCACTTCTTCAAGGAGAGCTCTTAAATATGTAACTTCCATTTTTAGGAGTTTATTCTCGCTTTTGATATGAAAATCCTCGTCTTTTGTTCTTTCTGGAGCCATTTCATGCCGACAATCTGTATTTTTCCTGTTAGCAGCCTTCATCAAGCACGAGGGATGAAAAACTCCCACACACTTAGTGCACTTAACAGATTTACCCACTTTTGTGTTGCAATAATTGCAAAGTGTATCCAAAATTTCACCGTTTTCACCTGGATTATCAGAGCGCGCCGTCAACACGCCCTCATTCGATGACATCTTGACAATCAATTAATAATAGCCCGGGAGCCAGTGATAGTTTTTAGTCAGTCATTTTAACCATGGCCATAATTTGTATATAGCTTGATTTGGTTGTTTTCTTAGCCAAAGTGACCGTCAGCTGGCTCAACAGTGGTGGGTTCGCTAACGGGAGCAACAAAAACATGTAAAAAAATATTGAGTTTAAGTCATTTTAACCCTGCCGAAATTTACAGAGATGGTAGTTTGTATAATTATTCGAATTAAAAAAATCGTCCGCTGGCTGTACGTTGGTGGAAAACCCGTCCGCTGGACATGGAAACTTGTAAAAAAAAATTTGAGTTTCAGTCATTTTAACACTGCTGAAATTTACAGAGATGGTAGTTTATATAATTATTCGAATTGAAACAATCTTCCGCTGGCTGTACGTTGGTGGAAAACCCGTCCGCTGGACATGAAAACGTCCGCTGGACATGAAAACCTGTAAAAAAATTTTGAGTTTCAGTCATTTTAACCCTGTTGAAATTGACAGAGATGGTTGTTCATATAATTATTCGAATAAAAAAAATCGTCCGCTGGCAGTACGTTGGTGGAAAACCCGTCCGCTGGACATGGAAACTTGTAAAAAAAATTTTGAGTTTCAGTCATTTTAACCCTGCTGAAATTTACAGAGATGGTAGTTTATATAATTATTCGAATTAAAACAATGTTCCGCTGGCTGTACGTTGGTGGAAAACCCGTCCGCTGGACATGAAAACGTCCGCTGGACATGAAAACCTGTAAAAAATTTTGAGTTTCAGTCATTTTAACCCTGTTGAAATTGACAAAGACTGTTGTTCATATAATTATTCGAATAAAAAAAATCGTCCGCTGGCAGTACGTTGGTTGAAAACCCGTCCGCTGGACATGAAAACTTGTAAAAAAATTTTGAGTTTCAGTCATTTTAACCCTGCTGAAATTTACAGAAATGGTTGTTTATATAATTATTCGAATAAAAAAATCGTCCGCTGGCTGTACGCTGATGGAAAACCCGTCCGCTGGCATTGAAAACTTGTGAAAAAAATTTTGAGTTTCAGTCGTCCGCTGACTGTACGTTGGTGGAAAACCCGTCCGCTGGACATTAAAACTTGTAAAAAAAATTGAGTTTAAGTAATTTTAACACTGCTGAAATTTACAGAGATGGTAGTTTATATAATTATTCGAATAAAAAAAATCGTCCGCTGGCTGTACTTTGGTGGAAAACAAGTTTTCATGTCCAGCGGACGGGTTTATAATGTATCTTCAATAAAAGCAATTGTAGAGATTTATGACAGTTCTATATTTTTTATATCTGAACAATAGATGCATAGAAATACCTGGTGTTGGCACTGATTATATTTTGTCTAAGCCTTTCTTGTCGATCGAAAACGTGATATTTTGTGCCGCTTTTCATTTCTCCCGAAAGGGGTCGCGCTGTTTGTCGTTGCCGCAGTAGCCCCACCGATGAATATTGCGGATTTATTCCGGAACTAGACCAAAATCTGAAATCTAGAATGCCGTTTTGATCTACAAATTTTGGTCACGATTTTTAGTGAGGAGTCGATACACCAGGTATTCTATGCATCTATTCTGAACAACTGCTATGTATAATTTTTGAATGTCGACTACTATTATAATTTATAATTATGTGTTCTGTGACTGTCACAAAATATTTCATCACAGAATATTGAACCTCTACATTACTCCCCTCCCAGGAGCTGCAATTATTAGTATTTACAGAAAAATTATTGACGATTATATATATATATTAATCTGAGTTGTTTTTTAACAGTCTTTCGTTATTGTAGGGGTTTGTTTTTTTAAGGGAAATTAGACTGACAGGACAGAAAAGAAAAACTAAATCTCTTTTTTTGTCATTCACCAAGCTTTCGAATAGTAATTCTATTCTTCTTCAGGGTTTACTTAAATGGAAAACAAACAATCAATACATTTACAATTTTAACATAACATTTTTCTAGTTGCTTAAAACTACTTACACAATAGCAAGATCTTTTCTTTATTTCTTTAAAATTCATAAAATATACAACAAATTTTTTAACTATCTATCAGTTTTTTATTTTTGACGTCAAATTATTAATCTTTCATCTTTTAACCTATAATTCACCATAATTTGTCAGTCTTCTGTCATCTTCTTCTTCTTCCCCATTTTTCCTCTTCTTCGTCTCTCTTCATCTTAACCATCCACTGGTCCCATGAATACCTCCCTTTGTTTTCTCCATTGTTCTGAGATTAAATATGTATATATGTTACTTAATGAACTTGTGTCAGTTTTTTTATTCATGGGATCTTGTTCCTTGTTGATATGGTACATTTCTAAAAACAGTCTTTTTTTGTAGTTTGATGGTCTTCTTCTGAGCTATGTTTCGCTAATGCACATCTTTCCGGGTGATTTTTTACATAACTTTTATGTCCTATTATTCTGTTCTTCAATAACTGTGATGTTTGCCCGATATATTTTTTCTCACATTGTCTACACGGAATTTTATAGACAATATTTGATCTTTCATCATTCCTCTTTTTGTCTTTTGTTTTTGAGAACAGTTTTCCAACTTTATGTGTATATTTTCTAGTGATCTTTATGTTTTCATTTCTGAACTCTTTTATTATTTTATCCGACAGTTGTTCAATATTTGGCAGTGTACAGTAAAATTTTCTGCTTTCATCTGTTATTTCCTCATTTTCGTCTCGTTCTCTCCTTGTTTGTATATTTGAAGGTAAATTCATTATTTTATTGATAAATTTACTCGGATAACCATTTTGTTGCAGAGTTTTCTTCAATACTTTCAGATTTTTCATTATTAATGATTCATGGCATATCTTCTTTATTCTTTCTTGCATTTGGTATAGTGTGTTAATTTTTATTTTCATGCTGTGATCTGACATAAAATGCACTGTTCTGTTAGTTGCAGTAGGTTTTTTATAGCAATCTAGTATTATATCTTGTGTGTCCTTCCTGATTACCTTGGTGTCCAAGAATGGTACCCAGTTTTCTTGATTTTCCAATTCAACTGTAAACTTTAAATTTCTATCAATCTCACCATTATTAAACTCATTTTTTCTTTTCCGTCCTGTCAGTCTAATTTCCCTTAAAAAAACAAACCCCTATATATATATATATATATATATTTGATGTATTTTAAGAGTCACAATATTATTTATATAGGTAGGTAGGTTAAGGATGTATTTCAGACGAATGGAAAATAAACAACAGGATATATTTGGGACCTGTAGATGGATGACATAAATCATAAACAAAGAAAAAGAATAAAGATGACATTAACCTTAATCTCGACACTGACATATTGACCAATTTTAAATTTATGACGGACACACATGACGATTGTTGCTGTAATATATTTCCTGAGAATAATTTATACCTGAAATTTGTGAATGCTATTGAAGTTTATCAAAAAAAACCTCAATTAATTGTAAGTTTGTAAACTTGTTTTAAATGTTTGTCGTTTAATTACATATTGTAATAATGTTTGTAGTTAAGCCCTGAAGAAGGACCGAAGTGGCCCGAAAGCTTGGCAAGTAAAATTTAAAGAGCAGATGAAATAAAAGCCTCCAAATACTAAGTAGCGAGTCGAAATACATCCTTAACCTACCTACCTATATAAATAAATATATATATATATATATATATATATATATATATATATATATATATATTCTTTTGAAAGAGAGAATTACATACTGTTTTGTAATATCAAACAATATATGGCATATGGCACGTGTGAAGAAATGGCGACAAGGAACAGATTGTATAAAAGAATAAAATCTGTTTCCCGCTCCAAATCTGAGTGTTAGCAGAGGGAATGTAAACGGGGTACCATACAATTCTGCGTATGATACACGAGAACAGATAAAAACCTCTGAAAAAACTCTGTCTCCCCGTGTATGTGTGGTGATACTGAATTTGTTAAAAAATATGCTGCTATCCATGTTACAGAGCTCCTTGTGCATGAAAACATGCCTTTTCATCGAACTGGAGGCAAATATCTTGAAATTACATCTGTAACAAAAAAAAAGAAGAAAAACGAGAAAGAAACAGTAGAAAAAAATACTTCACCTGCTAAAAAAACCTTTTCACAAAGTCCTAACTCTCTCATGGATCGGGAGGATCTTTCGATCAGGTCCGATCTTCCAAGTGATGATTCTTCTGTTCTTCAGGTGTTCGAGGAACGCTACAGGCCCCTTATGTTGGGGGATCATCTCCCATAGATTAAAATACAATGAACTAAAATATGTTAAATTTGACAATATTTACTACTTAAAATTATTAGACAATTTTTATGGATACCATATCATTATAACGGACAGGACATCGTACGTGTCGTCCACTTCTAGTCGTATATGATGAAGGAAGAACATTGGAAACATCAGGAAATGCGTTCTCGTCAGTCAAGTCTGTCAGTAAATACGCTGGTTTCAGTCTGTCGATTGAAATAGTGTTCTGTTTACCTTGAATTTGAACTGTGAAATATTTTTTTGATCGTTCGATCACCAAAAATGGACCTTCGTAAGCAGGTTCTAGGGGTTTTTTAACCCTGTCTATTCGAACAAAAACATGGGAGCATACCGACAAATCTTTATGGACAAAGATACGTGCCTTATTTTTCTGCTGTATGCTACATGGTCTCAAAGTACGCATTTTCATTTGTAGATCTGTTACGAACGATTCTGAGTCGATTTTAATACCAGAATTTTCAAGAAATTCACCTGGTAAGCGTATTGAAGTTCCGTAGACCATTTGTGCTGTAGTAAAATTGGAGTCTACTTTCAGAGAAGCTCGAATACCTAACAACACTGTTGGCAAAGTATCGGTCCATTTAACGGAATTATGTGCCCGTATGGCTGCTTTGATTGTACGGGGCTGCCGCTCAATTTTTCCATTGCATTGTGGGTGATAAGCTGTGGTGTGACAAAGATAATGAAAAAGTGAGGATGTAAATTGACTTCCGCGATCTCTACAGGTTTTCCACCAAAGTACAGCCAGCGGACGATTTTTTTATTCTAATAATTATATAAACTACCATCTCTGTGAATTTCAGCAGGGTTAAAATGACTGAAACTCAATATTTTTTTTACGTTGTTTCCGTTGGCAAACCCACCACTGGTGCGCCAGCTGACGGTCACTATGCTATAAGACAAATACAAATTAAGCTATATACAAATTATGGCCAGGGTTAAAATTGGTCACCAAAAACTATCACTGGCTCCCGGGCTATAAAGATCGTTATAGAGTAGGCTTTGATCAGTTCATTCATTTGGAACAGCTATAAATGGAAATCATGATCAGCATCTGATTAAAAGCTGTTCTTACCTGTGTAATACCTGTTCAGTGCCTGTTTGATACCTGTTCAGTACCCCATTTGTGTAATATATGAATTCATAAAAAATAACAAAAACAAATACTACAAATGAATAATCGAAATTAATACTAATAATAAGGAAAAAAAGAGAAGAAATTTTAATTTAATTTAATTTTTTATTATTTTCAATTTGCTTGAACTGCGTTCATCTTGCAGACGTGGTAGTGCAGTAAATTCTTAAAGCTAAACTGACGTTAGACAAAGCTTTCTTGCAGATCTTGCCTGTGAAGAATTTGCAGCAGGTCTAATGAAGTCGATAATTTCAGGAACTAGCTCTTTGAAAACCGCTAGTTCCTAACAAAAACCAACTGCATTTAAGTCTCTTCAATATTTTTGCGCTGAAAGAGTCCCATTTTTCTGCAGATCCTCTTTTTGCATGTTTGAAAGGGCATGGCCGTTGAGGAATGCGAAATTCTTATAATCTGTTGAAAACAACTTTAATTTCCTTCGAGAATAAACCAACTTGATCTAACGTTCTTGACTCATCCTCGCACATTTCGTCGACCTGCTTTGTCTTCTTGGAAACACGTTTATTTCTAAGAATTGGCTCCACATCCAATTCTTTCGAAAGAAGTGTGTAGCTTCCGATATCCAGTTTTCAAGAGGTTTTTCTCTCATTCCTTGCAAGATCTTCACAAGACATTGCATCAACGAAAATGAACGTGAAATAACTATATCTCCTTTCTGAATTTCCACGTTGACTCTATTGATCTCTCGCAGAATATCATACCAAATTGTTGGATGAATCTAAAATCCATCACAGCACGAAGCAAATGACCATAGCTTCATACTTGGATTCTGCGACTAGTGAGGATTCTTTGATTTGTTCCACAGCCTTCACAACTCCCGGTAAATTATTGAGCAAGCAGAGCAAGGCATTAACAGCTTGATGTTTAGCTCATCTTGTTTGGCTACTTCCTTTCAAATTTGTTTTCATGCACTTTTTCATAATAATTGTCCATCTTATGGTTGAACGTCACCATCTCCTTACGTAGGAGAAAGGACTGAGGAGGAGGATGGTTGAAGAAGAAAAAATACAGTTTTTGTAAAACACCAAATAAATTCACTGCTTCTGAACATGATGAAGCCAAATGGACACCCACAAGATTCAAAGAGTGTCCTAGGCATGGAACTAATACTTCCAGCTCGTTCATCTGTAGAATTCTGGATTGGACTCCAGCTATATTAGATCCGTTGTCGTAGAATTTTGACATCTAAATCATCAGTTCGCAGTTCATCTAGAATTCGCTATGATATAGATGCATAGAATACCTGGTGTTGGCACTGATTAAATTTTGTCTAGGACTTTCTTGTCGATCGAAAATCTGAGAATTTGTCCTGCTTGTCATTTCTCTCGAAAAGGGTCGCGCTTTTTTTTCCGTTACTAGACCAAAATCTGAAATCTAGAATGCCGTTTTGATCTACAAAATTTGGTCACGTTTTTTTAAGGAGTCGTTACACCAGATATTCTATGCAACTATGCTAAGATATTATTCTCCAGTTTTTCCGTCAACTTCTAAGAAGTCAATAAAAATTTTCTTCATCTCATATCCAGACTACGTTCTCTTTAAAAATCGTATAACCTGGCTCATTTGATCTGTGTGAGATACATCTGGAGTGCAGTCGAACATAATAGGTATTGAAATTGGTGGACCTCCTTGATCTCATTAATAATTTTATTCCGAGCTTTGGTGGCCATTAAATTTCATGTTGCAAAGTTTTAGACAGAAAGGATGTTTGTCCTTTTTTTGAGTGGTCAAGAGGGCACTTCAGAGTCGGGTCATATTCGATAATAATACTTTTTTCCGAGAAAATAAAAAATAAAAAAAATCCCTGGTTGTTTTTGGCGCCCCCTTAAGCTGGCGCCCAGGGCAAGCGCCCCGCTTGCCCCCCCTGGATCCGGGCCTGATGAGCTGATTGAAGAACCATTTCTTCTGCTATTGAACTGGAGAAAAATAGATATCCTACAGATTTCTGTGAATGAATCGTGACAAAATGGTTCGGCAGATTAAAGTTCCTTTAGAAGCTACTATGTGCCGCCACTAAAGTTGGCAAGTAAACTGCCAAAATTTTTTGCCTTAAAACGTTCAAGGAAGGACGGAAAATGGTGGTGATGATGCAAAAAATTTTGGCAGTTTACTTGTCAACTTTTGTGGCGGCACATAGTAGCTTCTGAAGGAACTATAATCTGCCGAACCATTTTGTCACTATTCATTTACAGAAATCTGTAGTATATCTATTTTTCTCCAGTTGAGTAGGTAGCAAAGAAATGGTTCTTCAATCAGCTCATCAACAACAACAGGTATTAAACAGGTACTAAACAGATATTAAACAGATACTGAACAGGTATTAAACAGGGACTGAACAGGTATTAAACAGGCACTGAACAGGTATTAAACAGGTATGAACAGCTTTTGATCAGATGCTGATCATGACGTTCCATTTATAGCTGTTCCAAATGAATGAACTGATCAAAACCTACTCTATAACGAGTCCGGAGGGCGTGGTGACTATTGCAAACGAAATAAGAGTAGACACTGCATTGATTTCCAGGGCCACAAGACGAGTCGTCATAGGGGCCACTGCCTGTCTACAAAGCAGAGGCGGCCATTTTGAGCAATTTTCATGATAAATTTATTAGTTTGATCATTGAAAATGATCAAAAGTACATTACTGAGTTTTTATTTTATTTAATCAATTTTCATAAGGGTCATGTTCAAACAGCAATACCTTTCAAATTATATTATATGCAAATATGAAGTGGGTGTCGTTTTGTAGCTGATGTCATTGCGTGTTAGTTCATTGAAAAAAAAATTACTTCAATGTGCTAGTTCTTGTACTATTGAGGAGGATTTACTAAAAAATTCAGTGAATTTTTTGACTAAATTTTTTTTTTTAATTTTTTTATGACATTCTTGAGTTGAATGTTCTCATATTGCTCTACTTTAATAAAAGGTGATAGTATTATCTTTCAAAAAACATTTTTCTTACATCTGTAGGACCTTTATGTCCAAAGAAATCGATATCATTTGAAAGGGTCACCTAAAATGAAAAAAATAATTTAAAAAAGCGGCTATTCCAAGAATAGGGTGTAAACTCCACAATGTGGGTGTTTTTGTAGATAAAATGAGGTATGTTTGATGCCCTTAGACTATCGCTAAGTCATACCCAAACACACTGTATATACAGGGTGTTTCATTGGTAACCTGAGCTAGAGCTACCCTAGGCGAGTCCAAAACACCGATATATGATAGGTCTCATCAATTCCATAACCGAGATACAGGGTGGTTTATGTATTCACCAAAAATTTCAATTCCTCATAACTTTTGAACCAAACAGTATAGTCGGTTGATATTTGGAACGTATGATTCACTTCTACAGGTCGATCGATTTACTAATGAATTTCCAAAAAATTCCAGGTCCGTATTTGAAAAATATGGGACTTTTCCAAGTTGAGATTTGGTTGAGATATTTGAAAAGAGTAGAAAATTTTCAATGGGGGGTTCAGTAGATTTCATTGTCCCGCACCTCATTTTGCCCAAAGAGAGCTTCAGGGAGATCCAATTGAATATTGGAATTCCACAAAATTCTCAGAAAAATCGTACATTATATTAAATTGAATTTTTTTTGTCCCACTAATTGCACATTCGAATTTCATAATATTCTGAGGAATCATTTGAAGTTATTTCCGGAAGTTGAATTTGAAGTCAACAAAGATAAATAAATAACAGAAGAAACATAATAAATTAAATGAAGGAAAATTTGTTGTGGGAATAGGACAATTTAGAATATGTCAGATTCTTCAATACATATATTTGGCGACGTTTCGCAAATTCACATTTGCTTCCTCAGGCCTACAAAAATGAAAAACATCAATAACATTTTTTCCTACACAGATACACAAAATGACAGAAAATTACATACCTCAATACGTTAAAGGTGACAATTTCCGACTATATAAAATAAACATATAAAAATATAAATATACGAGTTAAAACATAAAATCTGGCAGGAATGAACAATGTACATCAGATCTCAATACGTTGAAAACAACAAACCATAGCCTATAAATGTGACGTCACAAAACAAGTCGTATTTTAGTTGTGGAATATTGAAATATTTTACACCTGGACCAACCAATTTATCTTCTTGTGAACTTCTTATAGTTAGACAATATTGAGTTATATAAACAACTAAGGTGACTAGTATCAGATCTAAAATTAACAGATTTGTTTAAATTAATGTGAATCATCTCTAAGATATTTCTTTTTCTATATTGTTTTTCTTTTTCAAGAATTTTCACATTAGGAAAATCGAACCTGTGATTCTCCGAAAAGAAGTGGGAGCATAGTGCCGTCTTTTCTCTGTTTTTTGTGTCTTTTAAGTCGTATTTGTGTTGTTTCATCCTGTTGTTCAAATATTGCCTTGTTTGTCCAATATATATACCTTATCACAGTCCAAGCATGGAATTTCATATATCACACCCGATTTTTGTTCTTTTTTAATAGGATCTTTGATATGGCTGTATAACAAGCTCACGGTTTTTATATTGTAAAATACTAATTCTCTGTTATCTGTTTTTAGAGTTCTTTTTAGTTTTTGTGATAGTTCTGGTATATATGGTATCTTGTAGTATTTCTTAGTTGTTTCAATTATGTTGTTATTTTTACTTTCATTTTTAACTTTTGGTAAAAGTTCTGAAATAATTCTGTTGACGAAATGTTTTGGATAATTGTTATTGTATAGTAAACTCTTTACTTTTTCTATGTTCTGGTTGTGGTATATAGGTGTACTCAAATTGATTGCTCTATTCAGTATGTTGTGAATGGCACTGATTTTATAGCCAAGGGAATGTGTAGATAAATAATTCAATATGACACCTGAACTCGTGGGTTTTGTATACCAGTTAGTTGTAAGTTTTTGTTGTTCAGTTCGTTGCACACATACGTCAAGGAATGGTAGTGATCCCCCATTCTCTACTTCTACGGTGAACTGGATTCTATCATGGTAACTGTTGAATAATAATAGTGTCTCGTTCACTTTATCTTTTGGTATGGCTGTGATAGAGTCGTCGACATAAAACCTGAAAAATGGTACCGTGAATGGTAATTGACCAATTATTGTTGTGACAAGGTCATTCATCATCATCATCATTCTAAGGCAATACAGTCTAGGTGGAACATAACTCTGTTCCACCTAGACTGTATTGCCTTAGAAAAACACACAAACCAGGCTTACATTTGAGACCGATAGTAAGTGGAATTGATTCACCCTCATCTAGCATAGCTAGACTTGTACACGATGTATTGAGCGGTGTAACAACTATTTTCCAACACCAAATAAATAACTCTTTTGAGTTTGTGGAATTCTCCAAAACTGTGGTCCTACCTGAAGACTACATCCTAGTTTCACTGGATGTTGTATCGTTGTTTACCAACGTCACACACAGTCACACAAAAAATGTCATACTCAAGAATTGGCACACAATATCAGCGTATACATCATTGAATAAAACGACCTTCTTAAAACTAATTGATTTCCTTTTCCAATCCAGTTATTTTGTATTTGATGATGACACTTACCAACAGGTCGAAGGTACAACGATGGGAGGGATTGCTAGTCCTGCATTAGCTGCCCTCGTGATGAATGACCTTGTCACAACAATAATTGGTCAATTACCATTCACGGTACCATTCTTCAGGTTTTATGTCGACGACTCTATCACAGCCATACCAAAAGATAAAGTGAACGAGACACTATTATTATTCAACAGTTACCATGATAGAATCCAGTTCACCGTAGAAGTAGAGAATGGGGGATCACTACCATTCCTTGACGTATGTGTGCAACGAACTGAACAACAAAAACTTACAACTAACTGGTATACAAAACCCACGAGTTCAGGTGTCATATTGAATTATTTATCTACACATTCCCTTGGCTATAAAATCAGTGCCATTCACAACATACTGAATAGAGCAATCAATTTGAGTACACCTATATACCACAACCAGAACATAGAAAAAGTAAAGAGTTTACTATACAATAACAATTATCCAAAACATTTCGTCAACATAATTATTTCAGAACTTTTACCAAAAGTTAAAAATGAAAGTAAAAATAACAACATAATTGAAACAACTAAGAAATACTACAAGATACCATATATACCAGAACTATCACAAAAACTAAAAAGAACTCTAAAAACAGATAACAGAGAATTAGTATTTTACAATATAAAAACCGTGAGCTTGTTATACAGCCATATCAAAGATCCTATTAAAAAAGAACAAAAATCGGGTGTGATATATGAAATTCCATGCTTGGACTGTGATAAGGTATATATATTGGACAAACAAGGCAATATTTGAACAACAGGATGAAACAACACAAATACGACTTAAAAGACACAAAAAACAGAGAAAAGACGGCACTATGCTCCCACTTCTTTTCGGAGAATCACAGGTTCGATTTTCCTAATGTGAAAATTCTTGAAAAAGAAAAACAATATAGAAAAAGAAATATCTTAGAGATGATTCACATTAATTTAAACAAATCTGTTAATTTTAGATCTGATACTAGTCACCTTAGTTGTTTATATAACTCAATATTGTCTAACTATAAGAAGTTCACAAGAAGATAAATTGGTTGGTCCAGGTGTAAAATATTTCAATATTCCACAACTAAAATACGACTTGTTTTGTGACGTCACATTTATAGGCTATGGTTTGTTGTTTTCAACGTATTGAGATCTGATGTACATTGTTCATTCCTGCCAGATTTTATGTTTTAACTCGTATATTTATATTTTTATATGTTTATTTTATATAGTCGGAAATTGTCACCTTTTACGTATTGAGGTATGTAATTTTCTGTCATTTTGTGTATCTGTGTAGGAAAAAATGTTATTGATGTTTTTCTTTTTGGAGGCCTGAGGAAGCAAATGTGAATTTGCGAAACGTCGCCAAATATATGTATTGAAGAATCTGACATATTCTAAATTGTCCTATTCCCACAACAAATTTTCCTTTATTTAATCTTGGAGGACGCTAAGCAATATTTTAATTTTAATAATAAATTAATAGAATGACAGAAGGTGCTCGAAAGTACCACCATTTTGTTCAATACACATTCTTGTCCTCTTCAAAATTTGTCTTATAATTTTTCTGATTATGCAATGTCCGTACTTTCGAGTAATACAGGAAGATGATTTTGGAGGAAATCTAAGTAAAGATCACCCGTAAGCCGTCTTGGAAGGACGTGTGGTCCAATCAATCGATTTTTATAAACGCTACACCATACGTTTTTTAAAAATTTGTAGTGGGATTTCGTATGCCTGACTGCATGCGGATTCTCTTCAGCCCATTCATGCGATTTCCCCATATTGAAGATCCTATCTCTCGTGAATATGGCTCTATCGGTAAATAAAATTCTGTTGACCATTCTTTCATTTCGTAAAGCTACTGAAGTTAGTTCTTCTAATTTTATCATCTGGTTCCAATCAATCATTTATTGATGAAACCATATTCACTGTCCCAGTTTTTGTGTAGGTTTTTAAACTGTCCTGATATTATTTCAATTTAGAAGGTATCATCCACATATCGCAGCCAATCGGACGAGCTGAATCGACCGGCCACGCCGGCAATGGAGCTGCGGCTATAAATACAGCGATTAATTCAATCATCAATTAGAATCAGTCAATCGTCAGACTACAACATCTGACCGAGGTACCCCTGAATATGCCTACAGCAGTTGTAGGCGAAACGTTTGATGAAATTCCTATGGGAACAGGGTTAGAAAGCCTGGACCATTCTAATTTCGAAGTTGAATACGGCCGTGAAAGCCTTCATCGAAATATGAATTAGAAGACATGCTAATTACAGAGTTTTGAAATATAATTTTTTCCATATACAATAAAGCTGCTTCTATGCTAATTGTTATGATGGTATCAGATTTTTATTTCTGGGTGAGTTATTCGTTTTTTTTTTCAGTTCATTGTGGAAGTATCAGACAAACAGCCAGCATTGTATCCATGTCGAAAGATTGCCTTAGAACTGGAGACAAGGCATCAATTCACTTCCGTTTTATCAAACACCCAGAGTACCTGATTCCAGGTCAACGATTAGTGTTCAGGGAGGGCCGTACAAAAGCAGTTGGAAACATTACAAGAATTTTCACAACTTCAACCCCTACCCATGCTGGAAACAGAAATAAACAGAATAAACAGATGAATAAATATAATTCTGCAGCTAAGTGTTGCAACTGATGAAGTATTGCACCACGAATATACGTTGACACATTAGCTGAAGCTGAAAGTTGACTTGACTTCAGAATATGATCAGATAAAAATTTTTACTTTATTTTAATGGACGTTGAACATATCATGCTCAAATTTGTCATTGCTTTTAAAATAATATTATTCTTCATTTCTGTTCAGTTTTACTTCTGTTATGAAACGAGATCTCTCAGCAATGTCCACTTCCTAGTGGTTCAACTATAATGTGAAAATTGTATATATTGTCAAATAGTCTGAAAAGTATCTATTAGAGAAATTGATGTTTTTTATTTTTTTAGATGTAAGAATGATGAATCTTTCTGCTAAATTAACTCCAGAATAAATCTTCAAAATGATTTTCAGTACAAATATTTTGTATCTATACTATTTTAGAGTCATAGACCATTCAAACTGGCAATAAATTTTCAGAATTTTGTTCTCAAATGCAAAAGTAACCCAATTTTACATCCCTTTCTCCTGAGGTGAAATGTGTTATAATAATAATAAAGCTTACTCTCAACTTCTTCACAAGTTAAATAAAGCCTAACAAACAAATTCGCCGTACCCAAAGAAATATTGAAATACTTCTTGAGAGTGGTATCAGTATACTTTCCACTTTTTGAAATGTTGTATCCTATATAATCATAGTCACCATCGAAAATTGGTCAGAAATAGGTATTTCTTCTAAACCTCAAAATCAATGTTCATTGTATATGATTACTTCTTTGAGAGAAAAAACCTTGATTTTAAAAACAAAACAATTTTTATCGAGGCACTAATTCCAATAATGAGTACTGAATCCATTTACGTTAATTCTAAGTATGTCTTTCTTAATCTCCGAGACCCTGAAAGGAAAACAGATATTCATAATCTATAGGTGATGTTGCTGAATTGCAATAATATATACAGTGGTATACGTAGTCTTATGTTCATTGAGGAAATGATTGAGTTAATTGATATGGGGTATGTATAGAAGTCATAATTTCATTTCAATTCATATTTGATACCACAAAGTTTATACTTTCGGAAGATCATGTGTTTGCCCACTTACTTCGACTCTGTGGCCTATAGTGCAACATTCCAGGTAGCCAGTACCCGACCCATGATACTAATAGCGGCCACTGACGTAGAGTCCAAATCCAGGCGTTTTATGACACTTTATGAGCCCTTGGCCAATCATGGCTCTGGACTCTCATTGGCTCTGGACTCTACGTGTGTGGTCACCCACAAGGTAAACCCACGCGCATGCTATCTCTCTCACAATGCCTACGTCATCGCGTGACAAACATTCAAATTTTGTTCATTACGGGAGATAATGACGGTTAGTGGGAAAATAAAGATTGTTCGCTTTGTTTCTGTTCGTGTTTAGATTATGTTGGATTGAATTGTGTTGATTTTTGGTGCATAAAATTATTTTTTATTGTTTTCTTCAAAATCAAATTTTCTAGTTGAAGATTATATTTAGTATACGGTTTTTAATATTGAATTCTTCAAAATTCACGAAGAAAGACTTTCAGTGTCGCACTTTTCACTTCAAATCCAGCTGCAAAAATCAATTGGTGAATTTTTATTTTGAGTATGAACTGTTTCAGCCATCTGTTCATTTTCAAAAATCCAGAAATTCCCATAAATCCCCTTCACCAGCCAAGTATTTCAAACCATATTTTTATTCTCCAGAAAGTTAAATTAACACAATAGTACAGGGTGGGGCAGAAGAACCTATCCGATTTCAAATCCCTTTTTCTCAGAAGAGAGAGCAGGTAGAGTAGTGGGGTAAAAACCGTTAGAAAGCTGGTTTTATGCCATTTGTCAGTAGTCAACATGCCTTGGTCTGGTGAACATCGTGCTTTTGTTATTGAGCGGTTTATCGAATGCGGCGGTTCGATAATTGCTACACAACGTGCTTTTCGAATTCATTTCGGACTCGGGCGTCATGATCCTGTTCCACATCACGCTACTTCCTTTGGGGTTACCTCAAATCGAAGGTTTACCAGCATCGACCAAGGACCCTTCTTGCTTTACGAAGGGAAATTGCTCGGGCAATTGAAGAAATTCCTGTGGAAATGACGGTGAAAGTCATGGAAAGCTACCGCGAGCGCCTAAATAAGTTTATCCGCTCCCAAGGACGACATTTGAGTGATGTGCTTTTCAAAACTTAAATTTAAAAATGGCATAAAATTTGCGATATGTTAATAAAAAAAATTTTTTGACAAGCTGAGTGGTTTTAATTTTATAACGTTTTGAAATCGGATAGGTTTTTCTGCCCCACCCTGTATATAACCAATTCACTTAACAGGGTTGAAGGTCAGGTTGTTGGAATAAAAACCACTTCTCAGACCATTGCCGACATGTTTCGATTTTATTCTAAAATCTTCTTCAGGGCTCTAAAATGAATTACAAGATTTTTCAATTAATAACACTTATAAATAAAATGTGTTGGAACATGCAATGAGACAATACATCAGTACAACAATTGAATAAAAATCACATTAATATCTGCATATTACAATGAATAGATAAGTTCTAAATTGAAAATACGAACATTGATCAAAACATTGAATATAATTCAGCTCAGTATACAGGTACTTGTTTTAACAATAATAAGGGGGGAACAGTTACTTACAGTCTTTTTGTGGTTTTATAGTCAAAATCATGAAAGATATGAAATACACAACACTCTTGGACAACATCAACCGAGAATTTAACCAAAAAATGGATAAATTGGAAACAGACTACTGTGATCACACATATGTTATAAGTAGAATTGAATTGTGTCTTGATCTACCGAAATGACATTGACATTCAATATTAATAATTCGTTCAAGTTATTTTTCCTTTTATTTTGTTGATGAGATAGTAATAGGCTGTATTCAAACCCTCAATATCTGTTCTCCTGTTAATGGATTTTTCATCTTGTTTTATAGAGATCATCTCATGTAGTAACCTCTTTTTTAAAATTTTTTTTTTGGTGTCCTAATATTTTAATTGAGTCGATGTTAAAATCAAAAGAATGGAGTGTATTCGATACATGTTCTGCTAAAGCGGTGTTGTTGTCTTTCTTCTTTTTTAAAGGGTTGAGTACGTCGAGGGAATCTCTTTCATGCTCGGAGATTCTGTCTTTAAGATACCGACCTGTTTGTCCTACATATGTAGACTGACAATCCTTGCAACAAATCTTGTAGATCACATTACTCAATAATTCTCTTGGAGTTGTACCTTTTATTCTTGTGAAAAGCTTTCTGTTGGTGTTTTCAGATCGAAAAGCTACGTCGACACCAAGCGATAAAATATTTCTTCTTATCTGCTCAGATAAACCCTCAACGTAAGTCAGGGCGTAAAATTTTTTGTTTTCAATCATATTGTCTTCTTGAATTTGTTCTCGATTTTCTCTGTAAATAATTTTTTCTATGATTTTGGTGGGATAATCATTTTTCTGTAAAATAGCCTTTATGTGGTTTAAGTTATCTCGGTGAAATTCAGGAGAGGACAGTTTCAGAGCTCTATTTTTCAAATTATTGATAATATTAATTTTTTGTGCGATGGTGTGCTTTGAATTAAAATTTAAAACTCTACCTGAAAAAGTCGGTTTTCGATACCAATTATATTTTATTTCATTGCTATGTCTTATCAGCAAAACGTCAATAACAAAGGTCTCAAACCAAAAACTCATTCTGATATTCTCGAGGTACTCAATTGACTCGAAATGAATAACACTGACACAAGATTTTATGAAAACATCCGAGAACATTATGGTCAAGAAGTGATACGTCTCATAAGAAGTTCGCAATCGACAACAAAGAAGCTGGCACGATACGAAAACCATAAGAAATTTCTACTCAACTGTAAGAACCAGAGCATTTTTCCTAAACATGTTCAACAGTCTATTAATCACACATTACTTCTACACGATAAAGCCAGCTTTTGTAATACCTATAACAACATTGTCAATTCATTCAAATTAAGAATTATGAAATTAGAAATCTCCATAGTTCATTGGAGGTTAAAATGTCTAAAAGAAAAAATCCAAAAAGTTAAGTCGAAACTATTAAGAGAACTGCCTGACGACATTTATAACATTTTATGTATTGAAAACGAAGTAATTTTCAAATCTGAATTCAAAAAGGCCAGAATAGTGCAAGTTAACAAATTTAAGAAATTAAAGACAGCTCAGTTGAACGTACTTGTACTTGATGAAAATGAATGTGAGGAAGGATGGTTTGTTAATTTAACTGACATTCATTTCCCAACCAATACTAAATATTTGTTAAGTCTGGGGGAAAAATTTAACCTACCATATACAAACAGTAATTTTCCTTTAAAAGAATTAATTATAGATGTTGAGTATATCTTGTCTAAATCTGAAGATGAAGACAACACAAATTTAGTTCGAAATTCCCTTATAAATCTGATAACAAATTTTATTAACTCAAGAGCTCATAATATGGGAAGCTACGACAGGTCAATTATTAAGTGGTACAACGAAACAAAACATTTTCTTAGAACTAATGAAAGCATAATCATCACAAAAGCTGACAAAAGCAAAACAACGGTAGCTATGTTGAAGGATGATTTTATTTCTAAAGCTTTGAATATTTTAGATGATACCACAACATATTGTGAATTAGCCGAAGATCCTACCAAAAGGGTTCAAACAAAACTTAATAAGATATTATACTCGTTATACAAATCAGGGAAGATAGATAGGACCACTTATGATTTCTTGAGATGTAATAATGGTTTATGTCCCAAAGCTTACTTTCTTCCAAAAATACACAAGGAAGGTCATCCTTTGAGACCAATTTTTGCCTATATTGGAAGTCCCCTCTACAATCTCACTAAATACTTGTCAAATCTGTTGTCCTATGCCTTCGACAAAGATGAAAGATATGTGAGAAACTCTTTCGAATTCATAGATAGTATAAAGAATATAGTCCTCCCTGATAACTATGTCCTTGTTTCTCTGGATGTAACATCTCTTTACACAAATATACCTATTGATCTTGCCATTAAGTTGATAGAGAGTAAATGGAGTCAAATCGAACCACATACAACCCTAACAATTCAAGACTTCTTACAGCTTTTTAATTTCTGCGTTGAGAACAGTTTTTTCGTCTTTAACAGCAAATACTATAAACAGATTTTTGGACTAGGGATGGGAAATTGTCTTGCTCCTGTAGTGGCTGACATCGTCATGGTAGAGGTTCAGAAGATTGCTCTAGGCCGACTTTCTTTCTGCATACCTATTTTTAAGAGATACGTAGATGATATCTGCACGCCGATACCGGACGATAAAATGGAAGAGACCATCACAGTGTTTAACAGCGTACATCCACGATTGAAATTCACCATTGAAGTCGAATCACAAGAAAACACCTTACCTTTTCTCGACGTTTTGCTGATAAGACATAGCAATGAAATAAAATATAATTGGTATCGAAAACCGACTTTTTCAGGTAGAGTTTTAAATTTTAATTCAAAGCACACCATCACACAAAAAATTAATGTTATCAATAATTTGAAAAATAGAGCTCTGAAACTGTCCTCTCCTGAATTTCACCGAGATAACTTAAACCACATAAAGGCTATTTTACAGAAAAATGATTATCCCACCAAAATCATAGAAAAAATTATTTACAGAGAAAATCGAGAACAAATTCAAGAAGACAATATGATTGAAAACAAAAAATTTTACGCCCTGACTTACGTTGAGGGTTTATCTGAGCAGATAAGAAGAAATATTTTATCGCTTGGTGTCGACGTAGCTTTTCGATCTGAAAACACCAACAGAAAGCTTTTCACAAGAATAAAAGGTACAACTCCAAGAGAATTATTGAGTAATGTGATCTACAAGATTTGTTGCAAGGATTGTCAGTCTACATATGTAGGACAAACAGGTCGGTATCTCAAAGACAGAATCTCCGAGCATGAAAGAGATTCCCTCGACGTACTCAACCCTTTAAAAAAGAAGAAAGACAACAACACCGCTTTAGCAGAACATGTATCGAATACACTCCATTCTTTTGATTTTAACATCGACTCAATTAAAATATTAGGACACCAAAAAAAAAATTTTAAAAAAGAGGTTACTACATGAGATGATCTCTATAAAACAAGATGAAAAATCCATTAACAGGAGAACATATATTGAGGGTTTGAATACAGCCTATTACTATCTCATCAACAAAATAAAAGGAAAAATAACTTGAACGAATTATTAATATTGAATGTCAATGTCATTTCGGTAGATCAAGACACAATTCAATTCTACTTATAACATATGTGTGATCACAGTAGTCTGTTTCCAATTTATCCATTTTTTGGTTAAATTCTCGGTTGACGTTGTCCAAGAGTGTTGTGTATTTCATATCTTTCATGATTTTGACTATAAAACCACAAAAAGACTGTAAGTAACTGTTCCCCCCTTATTATTGTTAAAACAAGTACCTGTATACTGAGCTGAATTATATTCAATGTTTTCATCAATGTTCGTATTTTCAATTTAGAATTTATCTATTCATTGTAATATGCAGATATTAATGTGATTTTTATTCAATTGTTGTACTGATGTATTGTCTCATTGCATGTTCCAACACATTTTATTTATAAGTGTTATTAATTGAAAAATCTTGTAATTCATTTTAGAGCCCTGAAGAAGATTTTAGAATGAAATCGAAACATGTCGGCAATGGTCTGAGAAGTGGTTTTTATTCCAACAACCTGACCTTCAACCCTGTTAAGTGAATTGGTTATCAATAACAAAGGTCTCAAACCAAAAACTCACAATAGTATATTCTAAAACTAGTTGCAGAATGGGCTCCTATTCCAATACGAATGCGAAATTCGAAAACGAGCGACGAAGGAGCGTTTTCGAACGCATGAGTATTGGAATTGCATTCTGCAACGAGTTTTAGACGATATTTTCTCTATTTCACTCAAATTTTGTGAAATTGAATGAAAAAACTCAAATTATAGGTCCTAGTGACTTTCATATTGTATTTTGGCAGTTGGTAGTTTTACGAAAATTGACATTTCCAAATTGACGTCTGCTGAAATTTAAAAGGATCGGAAGTAATTGCTGACAACCACAAAACGAAAAAGGTAACTGAAAACGATGCTGTAATGAATTCATTACAGCACTGTTTTTAGTACTGTAATGAACTCATTACGATACTGAAATGGAGAAAATACTTTTTCATAAGCATGACCATTCTGATCTATCTCTTAGACTTAACCTCTCACCTAGGAGCATAGAATAACTGGAGGGAAAGCTTCATACGCTCGACAGAACATTCTGGACTGCCAATGACGGCGGAGGTTAGAGTTTCGTGTTTCGCCCGATAGATGAGCGCTGTGATCGTTTATTATAAGACTGTCACATATCTTGTTCTCTGGCGCCACAATTCCAAAGAATATAATGTGGCTGTCATTGTTATTGGGTGCGTTCATCCGCTACATGCTCCTTCAAACGTCAAAACCATATGATTTGTTCGATTCGTTGTGTCAAATTAGTGTTTTTTCCGTCAAATTAGTTTTAAGTTGAAACTAATATGACACAACGAATCGAACAAATCATATGGTTTTGACGTTTGATGCATTTTTGCTTCTTTTTAATTGAAAATGGCCATAAATCATAACATAGACAATATTGATGACATATCATAGCTTTAAGGTGAATACGGACTATTCTGACGTGACGTGATTCCACGTCACGTCAGGCACCGTCAGTACTCCCATTGGCCTGATATGAACGTGAACGCACAGAACGATGTGTTGCATTTTTATATCACTCACATTTTGACGTTCACGTTCATATTAGGCCAATGGGAGCACTGCTACACGTCTGACGTGACGTGGAATCACGTCACGTCAGAATAGTCTGTATTCACCTTAACACTCAGATTCGGAGCGGGAAACAGATTTTTCTTCCTATATTCAATCTGTTCCTTGAAGCATATGCATTATATTGTCGGATTTATGAAAAAAAGTATGTATTGCTTTCTTCCAATAGAATATACAGGGTGTCAGAGAAGTCCCGTACTTCCTTGATGGGATCGAAAGTGAAAAATATTCTAAGCCAAAATATCCATGTTTGAAATTTTTTTGGTAACGTAGTTCATTAGTTATTAATTAATGAAAGTGACCAATCAGTAGCGCGCTACAGAAGAATGAGTAAGCAGTTGGGGACGCGAAAGTGAGACGCCAGTCTCGATGTACTGCGTGACAAGCCGAAGCAGCTCTGGCGTCTCACTCTCGCGTCCCCAACTGCTTACTCATTCTTCTGTAGCGCGCTCCTGATTGGTCACTTTCATTAATAAATTACTGATTAACTACTTTATCAAAAAATTTCAACATGGATATTTGGGCTTAGAATATTTTTCACTTTCGATCCCCTCAAGGAAGTGCGGGACTTCTGGGACACCCTGTATATTATGATATAGTAACAAATGGTACCTAATAAGTAATAACAACTAATAAACATAAAAGACAATTTTATTAAGGATAGCCATGTTGTAGCAACGAACGACGTTGTCGCCATCTCGTGACCTTGCGGCGAACTGGTTCGGACGTTTTTGGCAGTTCATTTTTGTAGCGGAGCCTACTCTCCAGTTATTCTATGCTCCTAGCTCTCACAAGAGTTGCGTTCGTTAAATACATATCCGCGGATTGAAGGGAGAGAATACGAACACAGAACATCTAATTTATTCGGATACGGATATACAATTAAGTGACTTCGGAGCAGAAACTGTGAGGGAAGTGTCCACGTTGGGTTCCTTCATTCCATCTGTCGACACTTTCCTCACCGTTTCTGCTCCGAAGTCACTTAATTGTACGTATATCCGTATCCGAATTAATTAGATGTTCTGTGTTCGTATTCTCTCCCTTCAATCCGCGGATATGTATTTAACGAACGCAACTTATATCTAACCTCTAAACCTCATCATAGAGTATGGAGAAGTAATCCAAGAAAAAACTCCCCCTTAATTTTTAGTTTTTTACAAACATAGAAATGATCCCTATTAAACTACATGTCTAATACACATTATTTTAAGCCCGCAACGGACGGCGAGCGATATATTATATCTCATATATTACACCAATATCGCTCCTTATGAAAATGCACCAAGCCCCGCGGACGGCGCTATAATATATATTCCGATATTTTTCCATACTAAAATGACATATGTCAATGCAAAGCTATAATATATATTATATTATCGCTCGCCGTCCGTTGCGGGCTTTAAGCATAACATATCTATAAAGAAACAAAATTTTTCTCTACCTATAGTGCCTTAAGCTAAGCGTCCACATGTCCGCACCGGACGCATTGGACGGATCGGATCAAACGGATTTCGGTATTCTTTGTATAGAAACTCGTGCAAGCCCGTCCACAGACCCGCACCGGACGCATCGGAGCATCGGCATTTCTACAATGGAGATTCGTAAATCCGATCCGTCCGATGCGTACGGTGAGGACATGTGGACGCTTAGCTTTAGTAAACACATCAGCCAAATTATCACTAGAATCTATCTTTTTCACAATTATTTCTTTTGAATCTAAGTTCTGAAATATATATTGAATAGCAATATCCAAATGTTTGCTTCGTTTCCTAAAAATTACAATTATTAGCTAAACTAACGGTACTGCTATTATCTTCATAACTCATCTTCATTCATACAACCTAAGCCCATTTTTATTAATAAACCATGGATAAACCTGACTTCATCTATAGTTATAACAGTATATTTTGACGGGTTAAGGTCAGCAAATCCGAAGGATTATTTGGAAAAAATGCCGACGTTTCGATTTATTTAAAATATTCTTCGGGGCTCTGAAACATTAACAACACAGTAATGAACGAAACACAAAAATATCACTACAAAAACACAATATTAAAATAAATTGGAAGCCACCTACATTTTCAGTTGGCCTTTTTGGTCACATTGTGTAGTGTGATGACATTGACATTGTGTTCTGTGAAAAGACAGTTGATAAAACAGGCAACACCGACACAGCAAGTCAAGGACGCAACAAGAAGCAATGGCGATAACACGATACCACTCATAAGTCATAGCTCATAGTTCTGTACTTCTTGAGACTGTTATACGTAAAAACCAAGCTTTGTAGTATCATCTGTTAATCTGTAAATAATATAAATAAAGTAATTAAAACACGACATGGCGCAGTCTGCAATGGATATAAAACCACCGTGCTTTAATATAAATGAAGGTCATGCAGCCAACACGTGGCCGAAATTCAAACAAGCCTTTGAAATATACATAAGTGCCGCAGGACTGGAGACAGGCGAAAAAAGGAAGTACAATTTGCTCTTGCATTGTATGGGGCCCGATGGTATTGACGTCTACAATACTTTTGAAATGAATTCCAAGGAAGTGAATAAATTCGAACCACTGATTGAGAAATTCGATGCATATTTTCTGCCCAGAATTAATATAACATTTGAGAGACACAAATTCTTCACAAGAAATCAACTCCCAGGAGAGAAATTTGACGCTTATGTAACAGAGCTCAAGTCATTAGCAGCAACATGTGAATTTGAAAAACTGAAGGATTCGCTTATCAAAGACAGAATCGTTTGTGGCATTGAAAATAACCAGCTGAGAGAGAAATTACTTGGGGAACCCAAATTAAATCTAAATAAATGCATTGATATATGCAGGTCATCAGAATCTACCAAATCACAATTGAAAAATCTCACCAATGAAATGGTTCATGTAAATAAAATAACGAAGTTCTCTGAAAAGAAGAAATTTAACAAAGGAAGAAATGAGGTACCCAAATCTGCCCAGGATTCCGGTAGAAAGCAAGGTGAAAAAAGCAAATTAATAGTTAAATGTACCAGGTGTGGAAACTCACATAAACTGAATGAATGTCCAGCATATGGTGCAGAATGCTTCAAATGTAAGAATAAAAACCACTTTTCGAAGATGTGCCGAAATAAACAAATAAAGGAGGTTCTTGGTCAAGAGGAAGTGGAAGAAGAACTGTTCATTGGTTCAGTGAGTCAGCGAGAAGAGTTTCAGGAGGATTGGTCCACATCATTGCAGATAAGTGAAAAACCCAATGTGTTCTTGAAATTTAAATTAGATACTGGGGCACAAGCCAGTATTATCCCAAAACATTTATTCGATAAAATTCCTGATCACTTGCGCATACTAGAAAAGTCTGATGTTAAGTTACTGAACTATAATGGGTCCAGAATAAAAAATATAGGTATGTGTAATTTAACCTGTAGAACGAAAAATAACCCACAATCACATAAACTCAAATTTGAAATAGTTGAAACTGAAAAAAATTCTTCAGCAATTTTGGGGTTATTTGCATGCCAGAAACTCAATTTAAATAAAAGGCTGGATAAAATTAATTCAAAAAATCTACAAGAAGAATTCAAAGATGTGTTTGAGGGAGTGGGATCAATTAAAAACGTGGAACAAAATCATAATTAAAGAAAACTCTGTTCCTGTAACATTTAATGCTAGGAAAATACCTCATTCAATAAAAAATGATCTGAAGCAGGAATTAGATAATTTAGAAAAAATGGGCATCATTGAAAAAATTGATGAACCCACCGATTGGTGTCATCCATTGGTAGTTGTTAGAAAGCCATCAGGAAAGATTCGTGTTTGTCTCGATCCAAAAGAATTAAATAAAGTAATCAAAAGAGAATTTTATCAAATGCCTACAGTGGAGGACTTGCTAGCCGAATTGGCTGGGGCCACTGTATTCTCTATTTTAGATGCGAACATGGGCTTCTACCAAATACCATTGGACCATGAAAGTAGTCGACTCTGTACTTTTGCTAGTCCATTTGGTAGGTATATATTCAAAAGACTCCCATTCGGGATCAGTAGTGCACCAGAAATTTTTTATAAGCATTTTAAACAAATTTTTGAAAATATACCAGGAAATTTATGCTACGTGGACGATCTTCTTGTTTTTGGGAAAACCCAAGAGGAACATGATTTAAATTTAACGAAAGTTCTTGAAAAAGCCAGAGAAGCCAACGTGAAATTCAATAAAAATAAATGCAAATTCAACTTAAAAGAGGTCAAATTCGTAGGACATTTAATAACTGGCTCGGGAGTAAAAGTCGACCAAGATAAAATTAAGAGTATTTTGAATGTACCCCTACCAACATGTAAAAAAGATATTGAAAAGTTCTTAGGACTTGTAACTTATGTATCAAAGTTTGTTCAAGGTCTGTCTGAAAAAACAACAAAACTAAGGGAACTTCTAAATAAGAAAAATGTTTTTCAATGGGATGAAAATCACACAAAGGCTTTTAACAGTATAAAGAAAGCTTTGTGTACAACCCCTGTTCTAAGGTATTTCGATCCGAACAAACCAATTACAGTGTCTGTGGATGCTTCCCAAAATGGACTGGGAGCGGTTCTTTTACAAGATGGCTTACCTGTCATTTATAGTTCGAGGGCGTTAACAGAAACTGAAAAGGGTTACGCTCAAATTGAAAAAGAGTTGGCCGCCGTAGTTTTTGGTTGCACAAGATTCCACCAATACATTTTTGGAAAAAAAATAATTGTTGAGAATGATCACAAGCCACTTATGTCAATTTATAAAAAACCGTTAATTAATGCACCTCTTCGACTACAGAGGATGTTGATAAAACTGCAAATGTATGATATTGAAATCATTTATAAAAAAGGTGCTGAGCTTATTTTAGCTGACTATCTTTCTAGAAATTATATAACTGAAGCGAATGAATCAGATAAATTAATTCAAGATGAAATTAAAGCTCAAGTAGACCTAATTGAAAGAACTCTTCCCGTATCTAAAGAAAAATTTAAAAAATTCCAAAAAGAAACATTAAATGATGTAGTATTAGTTGAATTGCTAAAATTGGTAAAAGTAGGATGGCCAGAAAATAAACAAAATTTATCAGCAGAGTTACAAAAATATTGGAATCACAGAGAAGAAATAATTAGTATAAATGATGTGCTCTTTAAAGGTCACAAGATCATTGTCCCCTGTTCATTAAGAAATGAAATGCTTGATTTAATTCATTTTAATCATCTAGGTGTGGTAAAATGTCAGCTCAGAGCCAGAGATTGTCTTTTTTGGCCTAATATTAATGCAGACATTGAAAACCTTGTGAGCAATTGCCATACATGTTTGAATTTCAGGAATTCAAACCCAAGTGAACCACTGATTCCTTCTAAAATTCCAACCGATGTGTGGGAATGTGTGGGTACTGATGTGTATCAGTTTAGAGGAAAAAATTTTCTTTTAGTAATTGACTATTTCTCAAAATTTATTGAAACAAGACCGTTAGAAAAATTGGATAGTGTTCATACAGTTAATGCATTGAAATCAATATTTGCTACTCATGGAATCCCATCAAAAATCCGTTCAGATAATGGAACTAACTTCAGCTCAGAGTATTTCAAAAACTTTGCTGAGGCTTGGGGTATTGAACATGTAACATCCAGTCCCACTTTTCCTCAATCAAACGGAATGGTTGAGCGTGCAATTCAGTCTTTTAAAAACATAATGAAAAAAGCTGAATTTGATAACAAAGATCCTTATCTGTGTCTACTAGAATATCGAACTACCCCTATAGACTCTCATATATCTTCCCCAGCTACATTATTGTTCAATAGGGAACTAAACAGTTTACTTCCGAAATTTAATTTATTTGGGAAAAGGGAAGGAAGGGAGAGAATTGCGGATTTCCTTAAAAACAGACAAGAAAAACAAAAAAGTAATTTTGATAAGAACACCAGAAATCTGAAAGATTTTAAGGTTGATGATAAAGTGAGGGTTCAGAATTCAGACAGAACTTGGCAATCTGGAAAGATTTTGAACAAGTTAGAAAAACCTCGAACATACACGGTTAGATTAGAGAATGGAAGCATCGTTGAAAGAAATAAGAAGTTCATAATCAAAGACTCCAATAAAAATAAGCCTCTACCCAAATTGACCCATATTAATAAGCCCAAGGGTAGACCGAAACGTTCTGCCAATAATCCCAAACGTTTCGAAGATTATGACTGTACATAATGCTACATGTATATATAGATATAAGTTAGAAATGTATGTATAGGTTTTAATTAGAAAAGAAGGGAGGTGTAGTGTGATGACATTGACATTGTGTTCTGTGAAAAGACAGTTGATAAAACAGGCAACACCGACACAGCAAGTCAAGGACGCAACAAGAAGCAATGGCGAACACACGATACCACTCATAAGTCATAGCTCATAGTTCTGTACTTCTTGAGACTGTTATACGTAAAAACCAAGCTTTGTAGTATCATCTGTTAATCTGTAAATAATATAAATAAAGTAATTAAAACACGACACATTGAAAATCGTATTTTACGATGCATAAAAACAGAACGATACATGCTTCCTCGCTGTTTAACCATTTATTTTGATATTGTGTTTTTGAAGTGAAATTTTTGTGTTTAGTTCATTACTGTGTTGTTAATGTTTTAGAGCCCCGAAGAAGATTTTAAATAAATCGAAACGTCGGCATTTTTTCCAAATAAGCCTTTGGATTTACTGACCTTAACCCGTCAAAATATACTGTTATAACTGAAGAAGGTTATCATACAATTTTCGTAATTCATCTAAAGCATGACATTTTGCAAAGCAAGAAGATCTACTCACAACCCTTTGCTTTTTAGATGACCAGAAGACTGGGCAACCATACAATTTCACCACAATCTCAGACACAGATTTTCTGTCAACTGGGTCACACCCCCAATCAGCATCACTATATGCTACAATTTCCTCCTTGTTAATGGAAAAATTCATACACAAATCTCTAGTGTGAAACACATAAGCCAGCACACGCATGGCATACTTGAAATGCACCTCATTTGAACAATCCTGATATCGGCCCAGATAATTAACCGAGAATGAAATATCAGGCCTAGTTCCCATACTCAAGCAGTATAGTAGAGCCCCAATAAGACTCCGATATTCTGTATTTTTGCATTTTGTTCCATTGGTGTCTTGAAGGACCGGGAGTTTACAATGACATATTTAGTAGCTACAACAATTTCAGGCCAGTACTTTTTATCTGAACCGGCTTCTTTTCTCAAACACCCGGTACGATCCATCATAGTTCGATTAAATCTTTCTGCAACCCCATTCAATTCATGAATATAAGGAGCGGATGGACGTAAACGAAAACCTAATTCTCTGGCCAAACTATAAAATTTTCCGTTCAGGTATTCAGTACCAGCATCACAACTTATTTCTCGAATCCTATTTCCTGTAAAAATCATGTAATTGCAGTAGGACTTAAAGCAATTGAGAGCCTCGTCTTTAGACTTGACGCAATAAACTGAAGCAACGTGACTGTAATCATCAATGAATGACACAACATACTTAGAACCTTCGTAGCCCTCAACATCAAAATATTTAACATCTGTGTTCTGTGTGTATTATTTCTAGAATTCGTTTCGCCCTTGACCTATTATTTTCAAAGAGTTTCCTAACCATCTTGCATGATGCATATATTTCGAAGTTTATTCTATTTGAATTTAGGCTAAGCCCTCAGAGGGAAGGTATGGAAATGAATCGATGTCACCTGAACTTTTTGACGTTTATCGAGATTTTGCATTATTCAGTGCGAACACAGAAAATGTTATGTCAACGCTTTTGATAACTATTTTCGTTGTTGAAAATGCAGATTAAATCGAATTTTACCGAGGAAGTCGTGGACAAAGTATAGTATTCTATTCGCACATAATTACTATTATTCACTCGGGTGAATTGCGACACTCGCCAGGCGGCTCGTGTCGCAAACTTCCCCCTCGTGAATAATAGTAATCATTATGTGCTCATCGAATAATATACTATTGTCCAGTGAATAATGATTCATTAATCACTGCTAAACATTCACTTCTGAAAATTTTTAATCCGAGACGCCCTTTTTCCCTTTTTGGAAAATTGACTGCCAACCACCAAGCCATCAGAGCGATGACAATTTAGAGAAAAAATAACCACTTAATGTTTTCTTCTATGATTCCCATTCAGTTTGACAAACTGTTATTCGAAACGTCTGTTTTCAACGCATTGTGAATTGTAATTCTTCTCGAAGATTACTATTATTTACGTGGGGGAAGTTTGCGACACGAGCCGCTAGGCGTCATCATCTCTATTGACAGGTAACTGTTACGATTATATGGAGGGAAAGGTTTGTGTCCTTTACTCAGGATAAATGATAAATCCAATATTGAACAGAAATATACACTGCGCAAAAAAATTAACGCACAATCTGAAAATCTCAATTTCAATGAAAGTTAACTCTACATTGACTTTATAACTTATTTTTTATGTTCTCTCGGGAAGGTTTTGAACGAAACAAGACACATTAAATGGAAGAAAAATTCAGGATTTCACCGAATCTTATGTGAAAGAAGAGAAATGAACAATTTTCAAAATACTGAAATGCTGATAAGTGATTTAATACTTGGTATTTCCACCCCTCGCGTTAATTACAGCTCGGCAACGACGGTTCATACTCAAAATGAGTGATCTTAAAATGTTCTGATCTAATCCTTCCCAGATTTCTCCGAGTTGGATTCCTAAGTCATTAAGAGTAGCTGGATGATTTTCTGAAATTCTCAGCCTTCTATTGAGGTTGTCCCAAACCTGCTCAATCGGATTGAGATCTGGACTTCTTGCTGGCCATTCCATTCGAGAGACTTCAACCTCTTCAAGATACTCCTGAACGATGCGCGCACGATGGCGTCTGGCATTATCGTCCATAAAAATGAAATTTTCACCAATGTATGGGGCAAATGGCACCAAATGCTCTTCAAGAATGTTCCTTATATACCTATCAGCATTCATAGCTCCATTATCAACGACCACTAGGTCTGTGCGAGCAGTCAAAGATATTCCACCCCATACCATAATCGATCCTCCCCCGAAACCAGTAGTATTCAGGAAATTGCACTGAGCATATCTTTCATGTGGACGTCTGTATACAAGGAAACGTCGATCACAATGGTAGAGGCAGAATCTAGACTCATCTGTGAAGAGAACTCTTTCCCAATCGACCTCTTCCCAATGGATATGCTCTCTCGTAAAATCCAAACGCGCCCTTCGATGAGCTTGACCTCTTGCCGCGACACGAGGCCTTAAATCATATTCTCTGAGGCGATTTCTTATTGTCTGAGTACTAATTTGCACCTCATGAGTTTGCTCAAGCTGATTTTGAAGGAGGCGAGCGGTTGCAAACCGTTGTCTCAACGAAGAAACTCTCAAGTACCGTTCTCGAATGGCAGTTGTTACCCGTGGTCTACCCTGTCCTGGTCTTCGGACATTCATACCTGCCTCCCCGAATCGCTGCAGTATTCTGGACGCACTTGTATTTGTATGGGAAACTCCAAACCTTTCAGCAATTCTTGTGTATGTCCACCCTTCTTCTCGCAAAACTACCGCTTAGGCACATTCCTCTTGGGCCAAATTGCGTGTTTCCGTTGCATAGCGATCGAGTGTAGAAAATCAAACGAAAGAAAAACTATTGATCACTAGAATTGATCGAGAACAACTGATTTTAGAATTTCAAAATCTGATAATATCATCTTTTTTTTATTCCTGCTGGGAGAAAACATCTGTATTGAAGAAAAACGTTGAAAGTGGATAACATGTGCATGCATAATTCTGATGAAAATAATTATCATTGAGAACACCTTCAGTTGTAAAATAAATTTGAGATTTCCATAATGTGCGTTAATTTTTTTGCGCAGTGTATTAACAACTAAACTCAAAATTACATTGCGATACTGATGACATTCAACTTCTGTCACTGTTGGAAACCAAAAGACCATTTTATCAACCATGGAAACGCCGCGGGTGACTATGTGTTTTTAGCATAGAACTTATAGTACATGGAATGCCATTAGCCTTGCTGCTCAGCTTAAAAAAATGGATAAACATCTCCAGTTGGAGGAATACTGAAATTTCCATGTTCCCATGGATACGACTTGTCATACAGAACAGAAACACAGAAATACTATGAATCTAATCGTCAAGATCCGATTCACTTGGCATTTCGGCAAACATTTCTGTGTTTCTGATCGGTGTGACAAGTCGTATCCATGAAAACATGGAAATTTCGGTATTCCTCCAACTTGAGATGTTTATCCACTTTTTGATCTGGTAATAGCATTCCATGTACTATAAGTTCTATGGTTTTTAGTCTCGGCCGCGAAATAGTTGGCGTCGTTGGCGAGTGTGAAGTTTTTAAGTATTGTCAGTTGAGTTCGGTTTTTTAAGATTTTCAAAGACTTTTTCAATTAAGTTTGACCACAGTCTGTATTGGGTACTTGTGTACCATATAACGCCCAAAAAGCAAGATTAGGATTTGTAATGTATTAAAACTACTTCTTACTTCTCTCTCTAGCCGTTTTCTATCCTTTGGATATAGACCTCTCTCATACTTCTCCAACTTTCTCTGTTTTGTGCCACCTGGTACCAGTTAAGTCCGGCTGTTCTTTTGACGTCATCATACCATCGTTGTTGTGGTCTGCCGATGCTTCTTTTCTCTCCCCAAGGTCTCCATCTTGTTGTTTTTCCGCTCCAGTTTCTTGTATTCCGGGCAACATGACCGGCCCAGTTCCACTTAAGACTACCTATTCGCCTCGCAATGTCCTCGACCTTGGTTCTATCCCTTATCCACTCATTTGTTTTATGATCTTTAAGCGTTATTCCTAACATTTTTCGTTCTATTGATCTTTGGTGAATCTTTAATTTATTTAGGATTTTCTTTGTTAGGACCCATGTTTCACATCCGTAGGTTGTCACTGGGAGAATGCATTCCATGTATATCTTGGTTTTTAGTCTAAGGGGTAGGTTGGAGTTGAAGACATGTCGCATCTTCCCGTAAGCCGCCCATCCTAGGTGTATTCTATGGTCAACTTCTAGTTCCTGATTAGTTTTTCCCAGTGTTATTTTTTGACCTAGGTAGACATAAGAGTTCACCTTCTGTACTTGTTGTCCTAGCACATTTATACTCTCTATGTTTGTCTGTTGGTTTGTCATGAACTTGGTTTTGGAAATGTTCATTTCTAGCCTTACTTTTCTTGCTTCTTGTTGTAGTTCTATGAGCATGCGTTCTAGTTCTTCACTGTTTGGGGCAAAAATGGCAATGTCATCAGCAAATCTTAGGTTACTGCGTTTTTCTCCCGATATATTAATTCCTCTGTCTTCCCAGTGTAGGCCTTTGAAAACATCCTCTAGCACCAGTGTGAACAATTTGGGTGACATAATGTCTCCCTGTCTAACGCCTCTCTTAATCAGGATTTCGTCAGTGTCCTCATGCAGCCTTACTTTCATTTTTGAGCGGTCATTTAGTGTCTGTATAATAATAATAATAATAATATAATATGTTGTTGAGTTGGTAGTTAAGAAAACTCCAAGTGTTGCTCTGTAAATAGAGTTTTTTTATTTCAAACTCAATTTTAAATACAATCAAATTAAATATTTACCTGTAAATAGAGAAACGACAATTAAAGTCAATCTTCCCACCAATTTTCTGCTATTTACAGTTTAAATTAGATTAATTCACAAATATTTGAAATTCATACAATTCTAATATTGACATAGATGCATAGAACACCTGGTGTAACGACTCCCTACTGAAAATCGTGACCAAAATTTGTAGATCAAAAACGGCATCCTAGATTTCAGATTTTGGTCTAGTTCCGGAATAAATCCGCAATATTTATCGGTCGTGGCGCTACTGCGGCAACGACAAAAAACGCGACCCCTTTCGGGAGAAATGAAAAACCGCACAAAATATCACATTTTCGATCGACAAGAAAGTCTTAAACAAAATCTAATCAGTGCCAACACCAGGTATTTCTATGCTTCTATATTGACGTAAGTCATTAACGGTTTCCACGGTCACTCATATCATGGATTGTTGGATTGATACAAATATATTTTATATCCCCCCTGGTTGGGGAGAAAATTGTTTACAAAATTTTCTCATTATACGCTATTCCATCCTTTTCTCTTACTTCACTTATAGGTACTGGAATAAGTCTAACTATATGGAACAGATTAGACTCAGATTTTTTATGGCCCGTATTCACTCTATATATGGAACTTGAAATTTTTTCTGTGATTTGGTATGGTCCAATTCTTAACTCGTCCAATTTCTTTCTATTGAGTTTGTTGCCATTTTCAACGTACACCCAGTTTCCTACTTCAAGTTCGATATCTTTCCTATTTCTATCAAATAATCTCTTATTGTAATCATGCGACTTGATAGTATTCTTCAAAGCCGTCTCTCTATCTCTAATCCAGTTATCTGCAGATATTTCATTTTTTAATTCCTTCGGTATAATTGTAGTATCTACACCATACAATAAATATTTCGGTGTGAAACCTGTGACTGAGTGTATAGTCTCGTTGTATTTATCAACACACTCTTGAGCAATGGTTGTCCAAGCTCTTCTCTTATTTTTCTCGTGTATTTTGCATCTTATTTTATTAACTAATGTTTGATTCAACCTTTCGTTCAATCCATTAGAGAATGGCGCATTCACTGCAGTAAATATCATTGTTATTCCTTTTTCCTTCAAATACTCCTTGACTTCTGTTGAGTTTATTCCTGGATATTGGTCAGTAAGCAGTAATCCAACATCTTCTGTTTCCGATACTTTTCTCACTAGTTTGATAAAATCGTTCGAATTTTGTGATTTTGATGTTGTTATAAATGCATACCTTGTGAAGTGATCTACTAAAAGATGCAAGTATCTTTTTGTCGATCGGGAACCTCCAAAACCTCCAATCGTATCTATCGATATTATCTCGAAAGGCTTTGAGGCTGGGCCTAAGTGCGACATCAGACCAAATTTCTCCTGTCCTCTTGATTTGTTTTTAGTACAAATTTCGCAGTTTCTGCAGACTTCCTTTATGTTTCTCGTCAAATTTTTTGCGGTGTATATTGTGCTGATTGTTCTTTGCATTTGTTCGATACCAATATGGCATAAGTCTTCATGTATCTTTTTTATTAATTCTATACTGAACTCCTCACTAAGTATAATTTTGTCCTTCTTTTTGTTTTTTCTATAATATATATCATGTTTTTTTGTTATGTTTTTCATTTCCTTATGTATTTCCCCATTTCTATTTTGGTCTTCAAGAATGTCTTGTAGTTTTATAATATTTACAATTTTCAATTGCTCCTCTTCGTTATCATTTATTTCTAAAACTGGGTTTCTACTCAAGCAATCTGCTTCTACATTGTCTTTCCCAGGAGCATATTTTATTTTGAAATCATATTGAGATAAGTAGTATGTTAAGTCTCCTAATTCTTCGTCAGTTCTTGATTTCACATTCAAATTTTCAAGAGGTTTATGGTCACTGTATACTGTGAATGATCTTCCTAATAACCAGTATTGCCAGTATTTTATTGCCTCTTTTATAGCAAGACATTCTAAATATATCGCCTTCTTTTTCTTTTGAGACTCATTCAGTTTTTTTGAAAAATATGCTACTGGTTTTTCCTTTCCATTAATTTGAATTTGTTTCATTATAGCTCCGATTCCTCTTATTGAAGCATCCGTGTATATATTAATTGGTAAATCTTTATCAAATATTTCCAACACTGGTTGTGAGCATAAACTGGTTTTTATTTTTTCGAAAGAATTTTGGCAATCTTCGGACCAGACAAATTGTTGGTTCTTTCTCAAAAGATTATGCAAGGGTTCCAGTATCATTGCAATTCCCGGTATGTATTCATGATAAAAGTTAACTTTTCCTAAGAACTGTCTTATATTTTTTTGTGATTTTGGAATAGCAAAATTCTTAATTGAGATGAGATTGTCATTTAATGGTCGAATTGAATTATTTTCAATTATATGACCCAGATATTTAACCTTACTCGATGCGAATGAACATTTTTTGAATTTCAATCTGAAACCTTCTTTCTTTATGGCTTCCAATAGTTGTGATAGATGGTCAATATGTTCACCAAACGATTTTGAAAATATTAGAATATCATCTATATAATTCACTGCGAATCCCGTTAGTTTATTCTTTCTCAATATATTGCTCAGTATTCTCTGGAATATTGCTGGTGATGTTTTCAACCCAAAAGGTAAACATGTCCATTGGTAGTGTCCTTCTTGTGTCACAAATCCGGTCTTTTTTCTATCTTCTACACGCAGAGGAATAGACCAAAATGCTGAGTTAATGTCTAGTGTAGTGAAAAACTTACAATTTCTTGCTTTTATCATCAAGTCTTCAATTAACGGGAATGGTTGACTCTGGGGTACAACAATTTTATTCAGATCCCGAAAATCTATACATAGTCTCGATTTTTTTCCTTCTTCTTTCTTGAAGGCCAAGGTGACTGGAGCTGCAAAAGGACTATAGGATTCTTCTATTAAATTTCTATCTAGTAATTTCGAAATTTGTTCTTCGATTTCCATTTTGTCTTCAATCGAACATCTGTATGGTCTTTTACTACAGTATTGCTCATTTATTAGGTCAATTCTGGCTTCATAATCGTTTACAGTGCCTATATCATATTTATCTCTGGCGAAGATGGTTTTGTATTTCTCAATTAACTTTCCTATTTCTGCTTGTTGATTGCAGGTTAAATTATCCATTTTCATATGGAAATCTGTTTCTTCTACATGCTCATTAAAATTCACTGCACAATTCATTAAGCAGTCATCTGTGATCGTTCTGTCGGTAATCTTATATTCTGTTTCATCACTTTTTGGATGATCTTTTTCCATTATTTCATTTTCTTCTACTGAAAGCGTGTCTTTTTTCTGTGATATTCTTAAATTTTCATCTTGATTCAATTTGAATATTTTTATTAAATTCAATCCTACTAAGAAATCATAGTGAAAATTATCATCTTCTACAATAAAGACATCGACATTCTTTTCAATTTCAAATATTTTTATCTTCAAATTTGTCAAACCGCTCGTTCTCTTAACACCACTAATAGTTATCAAATTTGGATTATTGGAAATATTGATTTCTGTCTTTTTTAGTTTCAGTAATTTGGAATTTATTATAGAAACATTAGATCCTGAATCATATACTCCAATTATTTCCAATTTATCCTCTAGTAGCAGTTTGATTTCAATCAGTGGTGTAGTTTCTAGTTTTTTGAATGCTGATGTATTTCAGCTTCAATTACTGAATTATTCCTTATTCCATAATTCCTTTTTTGCGTCGGTTCATTTTTGGATCTAAACCAGCAACTGGATTCTGAATGGTACAGACTTTTGTTTTTCAAATCTTTGCAGATGCTACAAGGCTTTTGCTCGTCAGTTTTTTCTTTGAAATAATTTTTTATACTCTCTTCTTTTCTTGATTTTTTTTTTGTAACCAGGTGTTCTAATTTTCCAAGCTCATTGAATAGATATTTTGTTTCCAACATGTCCTCTCTATCGATTTTTTCTGCAATATAATCTGGTAAACCTGCTACTATAATATCAATCAGCATACCTTGGTCCGTTGTATTTCTAGCTTCCAACAATAACCTTTCTTTCTTTATTGCATATTCTAATAATGATCCAGCTTGGTATTTAAAAGACAATGCATACCTGCTATTTTGCCATCCTTTGTTTGCATATGTTGTTTTGAAGCTATCTCTCCAGATTTCCCAACTAGATTCTAGAGTGTGCTTTAACATCATAGCACTGTACCAATCCAAACAGGATTTCTCAAGAAAAGCTCTTAAAATTTCAATTTTTTCTTCTTCCTTCCTGATATTCCATCTTGAGCATTCTTTTTCGAAAGAATTGAGCCAGTCATGAACGTTGCTTTTTCCATTAAATTTTTCCAATACGAATTTCTCAGACAGTATCCTCAAATTGGGTCTTTCACTGCAATTTCGATTATGGGTCATTGATTCAAATGCTTTCACTACCTGATCTGTTATTAATTATCCAGTCATATTAGATTCATCTTGCTGATTGCCTATGACTTCTTCTGGGTATTGGCCTCCAATCATAACATTTCCATCAATATCCCAAAAGGCTTGCTTCATATCTTCAGTTACCTTGATGTATACATTCCTTTTTTGGTTCCTTTTTTTCAACGTATTCTTTATATTTGTGTACACTGATGTCGATGTAATACATGTATGGAGCTCTGCTTTTTGAAACTCTTTCGGGACTTTGTAGCTTATACCATTTTCAGTTGTGATAGAGCTTATGCACAAAACATTTGCCTTTCCGTCATCCGCTGCATTAACAGTGAATTGGACCTTCAACTTTTCCATTCCTATTTGTGTGGTATCCAGTTGAGAATAATGAACGAAATTGTCGTTTTATAATATGTTGTTGAGTTGGTAGTTAAGAAAACTCCAAGTGTTGCTCTGTAAATAGAGTTTTTTTATTTCAAACTCAATTTTAAATACAATCAAATTAAATATTTACCTGTAAATAGAGAAACGACAATTAAAGTCAATCTGCCCACCAATTTTCTGCTATTTACAGTTTAAATTAGATTAATTCACAAATATTTGAAATTCATACAATTCTAATATTGACGTAAGTCATTAACGGTTTCCACGGTCACTCATATCATGGATTGTTGGATTGATACAAATATATTTTATAATAATAATAATAAAGGCCTTTATTCAATTTCATGGAATATGGAAACATTTAAATTTGGTACAAATTGAGGCAAACTAGAAATTGAAAGGGCGAGATCCAGCATACTTTATCCAGCATACTGTTCAATCTAACCCACTGATTCGTTACTTCAAATTGACAGAAAAAAATTTTTTATTGCAATATAAAGCTCATAGTAATTGTAAAAAATTATACAAGTAATGAAACCAACCATACATAAAAAAAAGAAACAAAAAAAATAATCTAAAGTGAAACAATCTTTACATACATCATTCGGACAAGACATTGTTATGCTGATTTAAAAGCCTGCCGAATACTAAAGCTCGTAGGCGACTCATATCACCAACCGCTCCGACCTCCACAGATAAATCATTAATGCATCGCGTAACATAGTGAGAATAACATCTACGGAATAGCTGTGTTCTAAATACAGGCGGTGTAAGAGTACCTTTGAAACGTATATTCAAATTGTGGACATCGGAGCGGAAAGTAATCTTATTGTAGAGGTACGGGGGAGTACGGCTAACTAATATTTTTTTGAACAATAATGTTGCATGGAGACATCTTCTGTTTTCCATATTTAGCCAGTTGACAATACGAAGGGTGTGGCTAATTCTCTCAAATTTTCTTATCCCAAATATGAGACGCAGACAGGAATTCTGGAGCTTCTGTATCCTCTGCTTGTCAGAGAAGCTTAGACAGGGACCATAAACACTATCAGCAAAGTTAAGGTGAGACAGAACCAGAGACTCACATAACATAATTCTAACCCCTCGCGACAAAGTTGTCCTGCTCCTATACAGAACCCTCAAGCTACCATATGCCCTCTGCAAACAAGCAGATACGTGGTCCTCAAAGCGCATATCAACACCGATCCAAACTCCCAAATCCCTAACCTTGTCGCACAAATCGACGACATCCGACCCAAGCTTTATCGAATGACCTTCCTCTAAAAATTTGATCCTGTCACCTCTTTTCCCAAACAACATGGCGGCTGTCTTCTCCCCATTGAGCTGCAGGCAATGCACTACTGGACAATTCATTGATAACATTTAATTCATAGTTCAGAGCAGACATTGCCTGAGCAGATTCATTTAAAAAGAAGGAGATATACAGCTGAGTATCGTCCGCATAATTGTGAATGAAACAAGATTGAATGGACTTTACAAACTGAGAAATGTAAACAAGGAACAAAATCGGTCCAAGAATTGATCCCTGCGGTACACCCCTCTGAATTTTAAGAGGAGATGACATTTTGCCATTATGAGAGACTGACTGAAAACGTTCAGCAAGATAAGAAGCGAGAAGAAGAATAGAATCATCACAAAATCCAACATGTACCAATATTGCTGCTAACAGCTTGTGATTGAGACTGTCAAAGGCTTTCGAGTAGTCCAGAAGCGCAAGCACGGTGAGTTTACCCTGATCAGTTGCCCTAATTATGTCATCAGTGATGTTTAGCAAAGCCGTGGTACAGCTGTGATTTTTTCGAAAACCAGACTGAGTTGGAGGAATAGTCTTATTCGAATTCAAATGTGACCAAAGTTGTTTACACATAATCTTTTCCAGTATTTTGGATAATGCAGTTAAAATGCTTATAGGTCGTAAATTGTTCAAGTTATTCGGATTGGATACTTTTGGTACAGGTAAAACAACAGCTTTTTTCCACTGGCTAGGAAAGACAGAATTTTGTAGACAATAATTCATTACATGAGTGATATGTGGAAGTATATGAGGTACACATAAGTGCAGGGTAAGTATATTTATGCCATCATAACCAACGGCTTTACTCTTGATGGACTTGATGGATTCCAAAACTTCAATCTCATCAACGGTGCGGAACCTGAAAAGGCAAGGAACAGAACAGTTGTCTCGGTCAGCATAAAAAGATAATAGATCGTCATCGGGGGACAGGTCAGGGATGAAATGTTCATTTATACGATCAACATCAGCAAGAGAATCACTGAGAACCTTATTTTTATGTTGTACGATACCTATTTTCCTCAGATGATTCCAAGTATTTTTCAGATTTTGGCTGTAATTAATATACTTGCTGAAATATGCCTTTTTTTCCCTTTTAACAGCCGCAGTTATAATATTTCTTAGTTGTTTGTACATATTCCAGTCGGAAATTTCCCCAGATCTCTTAAATTTAGACAGCAGCTGATCCCTGGTCTTGATCATATCTCGCAATGTATCAGTTAGCCACGGTGAGTAATTTTTCGATATTTTGTAAGTTCTGAATGGAGCATGTAGATCTAATAATTTTATAATATTAGAGGTGAGAAAATCAACTTTTTCATCAACCGTTGCTTTGTCATAAATATTGTTCCAGGGAATAGACATGAGAGATCACACTTAAATTGATCGTAGTTAATATTCTTAAAATCTCTCGATGTCTTAAAAACTGGTCCTGGTTTCTGAGAGGTCAAATTGAGAATACAATGTACGAGATCATGATCGCTAACCTGAGGGACTGGCAAGATAGCAGATTTCACAACCAGATCGGGAGCAGAAGTCAGTATGTAGTCAATTAAGGTTGAGGAGGTCAGAGTAGTTCTAGTAGCCTCAGCAACCGTTTGATGAAGGCCGACACTATCGAAAACCTGAACAAGACGCCTAACATCTATAGTATTTTTATTGAGATAATCAATGTTGAAATCACCTAGGCAAAGTACATAGTCAGCATATGTCACCGTCTCCGAAATAACCGTCTCAAATTCGTCAATGAAAAGTTTACTCTCAAAAGAAGGTGGCCTATAAACGATGATAACAGCCACACTCGAATTACCGAGTTTGAAAATCAACCCTATCTTTTCAATCTCAGCATTAAATGTTAATATCTTAAAACTTAGGGTATTTCTAATATAGATGCCGACTCCTCCACCTCGACTGCCTCTGTCAGCACGTACAAAATTAAAACCATCTATAGCAAGGAGGTCGTCTGAAATCCCATCATTTAACCAAGTTTCAGTTATGAGTTTTCAGTATGATGTCAATTTATCGTTGGTCTATTCGTGCATTTCTCATTGACCTGATGATCGCCCAAAATTCAACAGTTTCGAAGGCCTTTCTAAAATCTATGTAGGCGACCCAAATTGGGATGTTATATTCCGTTGCTTTTTCGTTCAGTATCCTTACGGTGTGGAGATGCTCTGTTGTACTCATGCCCTTTCTGAAGCCAGCCTGCTCGCTGGGTTGGTAAGCGTCGAGTTTGTATTCAAGTCGGTTTGTTATTATTCTCGTAAATAACTTGTAGATCTGTGATAGCAGACTGATTGGTCTATAGTTTTCTAGGTTGCTTGAATCACCTTTCTTATATATCAGTATGACAATCGCTGTGTTCCAATCCTGTGGTATTTTTCCCTCGATCAGGCATGCATTATATAGTGATTTGAGCTCCCTCACCAGTAAGCTGCCACCCTCTTTCAGCATTTCTGGTATGATGTTATCGTCACCTGCTGCCTTTCCGTTGTTTAGTTGTTTTGAAGCTTTCCGAATTTCTTCCTCATCAATCTCTGGAAGATCTTCAGAGCCAACATTACATATCATGTTTTTCTGGTCATTGTTGGCTCTTCTGGCATCCTCGTTGTCTATCTTGGACTCGTACAACCCTGTGTAGAACGCCTCTGTTACCTTGAGCATCTCTCTTCGATCCACCGTTATGTTACCCTGTCCGTCTCTCAGCTTGATCATTTCCTTTCTATGTGCGTTTTCTTTTTTAAAGATGTTTAAGCCTCTATTTTGCTGTATCAACTCTTCTATTCGATTTTCCTGCTGCCTTCCTATGTCATGCTTGGCCATTTTCCTTGCTGTTTTGTTAAGTTCAGCATACTCTACTGTATTCCTTTTGTTGTCTTTAATAAGCTCTCTCCTTTTTTCCAGTAGCTGTGTAGTCTGTGTTGTAAGATTTTCTATTCTTTTAGTTTTTGATGTTACTAAACTTGCGGCTGTTTCTCTCAATGTTTTTATCAGCCTACTGTTTGTTCCGTCCAAGCTCTCACGTGGTGATGTTGTTTCCTTTGTTAGCCGTTCTGATAATCTATTGCTATATATCAACTTATTGTCTCTTATTGTGCCAGGATCTACGCGGTATTTGGTGCTGTTGAACTTCTTTGCTCTCTCCAATTTTGTGTTGATAACGATCTTGCACCGAACTAATCTGTGGTCACTGCCCGTAGTAAAGGAGTTCAGAACGTCGACATCTTGAACAATATGTTTATTTGGTGTTAGCACGTAGTCTATTTCATTTCTTGGATTTCCATCCGGACTGACCCAGGTCCATTTTTTGTGAGGTCTTTTTTTGAAAAACGTATTCATTATGTATAGTTGTTCTCTTTTCAGGTAATTTGCGAGCATTGTACCTCTTTCATTTCTTTTCCCCAGAACGAATTGTCCAACATACTGCGAGCTGTTACACTGCTCTCCTATTTTTGCGTTAAAGTCTCCTATTATCAGCGTGTATTTTGTTTTATTTTCTGTTAGGCTTTGTGTGATTTCATCATACAGTACCTCGACTTCTTCATCCTCATGGCTACTTGTTGGTGCATAGACTTGAATGACTTTAATTGTTATATTGCAGTCAATCTTAAGTGTTATGTAAATTACTCTACTTGATATGGCTTTGAGTATTTGAAGAATATGGGAAACTCGCTTGTTGATGATGAAACCCACCCCACCTATGCTATTGTCTTCTCTTCCTTTGTAAAAGAGGGTATGTCCTGATCTTAGTTTAATGGATTCCTCACCTCTTCCCCTGGTTTCCGATATTCCCAGAATATCCCAGTTTATTCTGTCCAGTTCGTATTGTAATTCCGTAAGCCTTTCCTCGTTTCCAATTGACCTAGCATTATAAGTTGCAATGTGAAGTTGGCAGCCTTGTTTAACCCAGGGATTCTTAGCACCCCCTGCTCTATGACTGGTCTGACCGCTGCCTTGGCCAGGGTCATTTGAGCCGCTGGGGACTGGGGTCTTTGTTTTTGTTCTGTTTCCATATGAGGGGGGTTTAGCCATAAAACACCACGTTGGCCAGACGTCTTGGTGAGTGTGAGTTCAGCCGTCCCTAACCTGTGGAACCGTCGCTGTTTGCAGCCGCCCACTCTGGGTCAGACGCTGCAGATTTTGCCTGTTGGTCCGCGGGGCGTATTTGATTTCCGCCCTACCACCCATATCTGGGTAGCATTCCCCTATCCGCCACCCGGGGACGCGCTCTCTAGGAGTTACAGGTTCTCCCGAGAGACTTCTTACTTCTTACTTAGAATATCTTTATTCGAATGAATGTTATTCTACCTATAATTCAATGAACCCGAATTGGTGTTCTATATTAGTAAAATGCAAGATTGTCATATATTGTTGACTGATTGCTAACTTGACTAAAAATTCTATTCCAATTTCAATTGGGATATCGAATATACAGGTTCTTCAGGCTTTACACCTTCCCTTCCTGAAGATGTCCGTTGCAACGGCCGTTTGCAACGACATCCTGAGAACTATAAGTTGTGAAATACAGCAATCGAACAAGAAATAAAATATAACACATACAACTCTGCTCAATCTAGAACCATTATCCACTATCAACCAAATTAATTATTTATTTCTAATAACTACCTTAAACTTAAAACTTTAGGAACACTTAATTAAAATCGTTAAAATTATTATTATTATTGAACCAGATAACAGAGTACAGGTACAATAGAACTGAAAACAATATACAATAAGAAAAACAATGAATATAAATGTTTATCGTAAATAATAGGGTGTTTGCAACCGTTGGGTGAATAATAAAATAGTTAACAGGTATACCTCTTTACTGCGCAGGAAAATATTTCTTCATTCTATTTTTATGCATGGTAATATGCCTACCCTTGTCATCTTCAATTGTGCAGTTAACACCTTGTGTTCCTACTACTCTAAAGGGACCGTCAAACCATGAATCTAATTTCTTTCCATTGAAGCGTGTTGCTTTTAATTGTGAATCGGGATGGGGCTACGTTTCGTCCCAGCCTCGCTTACGATGGACTCATCAGATTGGCTAATGTGAGCGAGGCCTGCCAATGACGTAGATGTTACAGCTGCCCTGCTCGAGACGAGCGTGGGTACTGGGTTGTGGACCTGGTCGGTCTATAAAGAATATGGTACCGCAGTAACCCACGCTGCCTAGGAGGAGGTGCCCTCTGTGCGGGCGGCGTGTGAAGCGCGGTCGCAGACTTCTGCACGCCGGTGGCAAGTCGCCACATGACTCTCCCCCAGTGAACAGGACAACTGGTCATGGTACAGTGGACGATGCCTGGAGACCTGAGAGTGCTGCAGCCGGTGCTTTGTGTTGTCCGACACTGGGATGGACGTGTGCCATCGCCAGCGAGGGACGGTTGCACACCTTGTTGCGCTTGCAGCCAGAATTCTCTCGAAGGTTGATCCAGACATCGTATGTGGGGACGAAAGTTGAGCTGTTATTTCCCCATGCCCGATCACGTCGGGGTCACCAATTTGAAGCGTGTTGCTTTTAATTGTGAATCGGGATGGGGCTACGTTTCGTCCCAGCCTCGCTTACGATGGACTCATCAGATTGGCTAATGTAAGCGAGGCCTGCCAATGACGTAGATGTTACAGCTGCCCTGCTCGAGACGAGCGTGGGTACTGGGTTGTCGACCTGGTCGGTCTATAAAGAATATGGTACCGCAGTAACCCACGCTGCCTAGGAGGAGGTGCCCTCTGTGCGGGCGGCGTGTGAAGCGCGGTCGCAGACTTCTGTACGCCGGTGGCAAGTCGCCACACCATCTTCGTTTGACGTCAGCACCAGATCACCGGGTACTAAACTTAAGTTGTTTGACTTTTGGTCTAGTTTTACTTTCCGCTCTTTCTTCACTCTATCTAGGAAAACTTTTGTTCTATTCAAAGCAAATTGAAGTCTGTAACGAGTTTCTTGGTCAAAAGCACAAAATAAATTTAATATTATTCATATGAATATTCGAAGTTTGCGAAGGAATTTCGAAGAATTGAACATTTATTTAGATGGTTTGAACTTAGATAATGTTGATGTTATGGTATTTTCTGAAACTTTCGATATTGATAATTGTGCAGAATTTCAAATTAATGGATTTCAATGTGTCTACAGTGAATCTCGTTTCAATAAGAATGATGGATTGATTTTGTATGCTAAAAATAAATATAGTATGAGGGCGGATGTAGTACAGTTAACGGAAATAAAAATTATCAAATGTGAGTTGTTTTTGAATGATTGTTGTACATTAGGAATATCATCGGTTTATAGACCGCCTTCATCTCGGTTGTGCACATTCTTGGATGATATAGAGGATTATCTGGCTTCACAAAAGCCCGGTAATGTGGATTTTTTCCTCGGAGATATTAATGTGAATTTGTTTGACAGTGAAAGTTCAGATGTAAACAGATATCTGAATATACTAAGTCAGAATGCATACTTTTCCTGTATAAATGAACCAACAAGGGAGACTGAATTGTCATCAACACTTATTGATCACCTGTTTATAAGATCTAAAAATTTAACAAAACTTAGTGATCATTTAATACCCTTTGTTTTTCGTTCAGCCCTCACTGACCATTATTTGATAGGGATTTCAATGAATGAGGTTTTGCCGGTGAATATAAGGAACAACAATTTTGAGGACTATAAGATTATAGTAGATAATGATAAGTTGAATTATCTTCTCAATACGGAGTGCTGGGGTGATGTTTTGAGTGCAAGTGATGCTCAGTGTGCGTACTCGTTCTTTTTGAATAAATTTATGAGTTATTACAGCCAATCAATGTTCAAACAAAAGTTAAACAGCAATTCACGCAAAAGAAAGGCTTGGATGACACAATCCATATTAACTTCTATTCATAAAAGGGATGAACTGAAAAGAAATCTAAACTACGAATACACGATAGAAAATCATGCCAAATACAAAAAATATCGGAATGAGTTGAATAAGGTAATCAAAACAGCTAAGTCAACATTTTATCAGGGGAAAATAGGCGAAAATAAAGGAAATTCTAAAAAATTGTGGGAGACCATACATGAAATAACGAATAGTTCTCATAAAAGCATGCAAAGGACATTTAATATTGAAGAGGGACAGGATATTATTGAGGGCGATGAAAATGTTGCGAATTGTTTCAATAAATTTTTCATTGAAGTAGGTAGGAATATACATTCTGAGATCAGAAATGACGTTGGTTCTTGTTCATATCAGACCACACCAAACTCTTTGTATCTTAAACCTGTGACCCGGGCAGAACTCATTCAACAAATAAGTTCTCTGAAAAGTTCATCCAGTGCAGGCGAAGATCGAATAACATCGAGCACAATAAAGGCTATACATATGGGAATCTTGACACCTTTGAAACATATAATAAACTTATGCTTTTCTTCATCTGTTATACCTAAAGAGTGGAAACTTTCAACTGTAACCCCAGTGTATAAAGGTAGTGGTTCATCCGCATTGCTCACAAATTACAGACCAATCTCTGTAATCAATAATTTTGGGAAAATTTTCGAAAAATGCTTGAAGGATCGTATTGTTGATTTCTTAGAAAATAATGAACTTTTGAATGCAACTCAATTTGGATTCAGACAGAATAAAGGCACGGAGGACGCAGTTTTCGAATTGATTAAGTTTGTTTATGAAAGTCTGCACAGAGATGATGTTTTTTTGGATCTTAAAAAAGCATTTGATTCAGTATCTCATGAAATATTATTACATAGAGCAGAAAAGGTTGGGATAAGGGGTAATGTCTTGAAACTTGTAGAAAACTACTTGACAAATAGAAAACAGCGGACGAAAATCAATGATTCTTTCAGCTCTTACCAGACGGTTGCAACCGGTGTACCGCAGGGAACTGTATTGGGACCGATTCTCTTCTTGATTTATGTCAACGAAATTAATTGTGCAGTTGAAAACTGCAAGATCATTTCATATGCGGATGATACGGTTTTGGTGTTCCGTGGGCAATCTTGGCGTCAAGTTTACGATGACACCAGTGGGGGTATGAAGTCCATGACTGAGTGGTTGAGCAGAAGTCGTCTTTGCCTGAACTTTTCCAAAACATCCTTCTTAACATTTTCGGCTACGGCTTCTGGTCAACCCAATGTTGATAAGATTTCTATACATTCGTCAGACTGTATTGCGAATAATTGCCGTTGCTGTCAGATAATTAAAGTTGAGCAAATAAAATATCTGGGCGTAGTTGTGGATCAACATCTGAAGTGGAGTCAACACGTAAACTTCCTTTGTAGTAAAGTGAGAAAACTGTATCACAAATTTTACCAACTTAGAGAAATAGTCGATAGTAAGATATCAATGATGATTTATGCATCTCTTGTTGAGTCAGTTCTCGGATACTGCATTGTTGTTTGGGGTGCCGCTTATGGTAACGCGATTTATAATCTTCAGGTAGTTCAGAACACTGTGTTAAAAATAATATTCTCCAAACCTCGCCTTTTCCCAACTAAAGATCTATATCACTGCAGTCAGGTTTTGAATGTCCGCAATTTATGTTGTCTTTGTAGCTTAGTCTATCTACCCAGAATTGAAAACATATATTCAACCTTAACACATTGTTATGAAACTAGAGGAAAGGAAAATAAAAACTTAGAAATTCCACTCTTTCGAAAGACTTTGAATCAAAAGTTCTCGCTGTATTTGATTCCAAAAATATTTAATTGTTTGCCTAATGAACTAAGACGTTACCCAATAAAAACAAAAAAATATAGAAAGAGCATGAAAGAGTTCATTCTTAGTAACCCGACAATATTTGAAGCTCTCTTTTTGTGAGCTCTGCATACTCTGTGATGTGTATCTTTTTATTGTTTCCCGACGCCCCCACCTTCTCCATACTCTATTTAAATATTTTCGATAATTATGTTGCTAAATGAATTTATTTGTTTTTTGCCATATATTGTATCGAGGAAGAGTAGCACTCAAGCGAAAGTTTAGGCAAAATTCCTCGACATATTATAAGTTAATGATGTATGCAATAGGAAGCAATAAAGATTATTATTATTCTTCAACATCGGTCTCCCGTTCTCAGCATGAGCTGGTAATACTTCTATGAACCAGTGAAAAAACATTTCAGTTCCTCCCACTAGTTCAGGAATTTCCGCACGATGTGACAGGTTTGCAAAGCTACAGCCTGCTGTGCATATCCCGCGATCCTCTGGGATATTTCGATCTTTTGAAGATTTCTCTTGAATGATTTTGACATAACTCCCTCAGCCGAAATCACCAACGGCACAATAGTGACTTTCGACAATTGCCACATATTCTTCAGTTCTATTGCTAAGTTCTCGTACTTCGTTATTTTTTCCGACTCCGTTCTTCCGATGTTATGAGTCAATGGTACTGCCACATCAATTATCACCCCATACTTCTGATCCTTCTCAATGAATACAAGGTCCGGTCTATTGTAGTCCACTGATCTATCTGTTGTTATAGGTCTGTCCCAATAAAGAACCGCTGTGTCCGTTTCCAACACTGCTGCAGGTTGATACTTATAGTATGGCGGACAAGTATCCAAAAAACCATGTCTAAGAGCTAACTGCTGGTGAATAATTTTTGCCACTTGGTTGTGTCGGCCCAGATATGCGTTGTCGGCAAGAACTCGACAACCTGCTATTATATGTTCGATAGACTCGCCAACTGCGCCGCACTTCCTGCATTTGTCCTCCACGTTCAGCTTCAAACAGTGCTTCTCATAGTTGCGAGTTCTTTGACTCGGTCTTGGATAGCCGTCAGGAATCCCTCAGTTTCAGGATACAATTGTCCCGCATTCAACCACGACAAAGAAGCTAATTTATCGACATTTTCCCCCTCAAGGTGTTTGGGAAATCTGCCGTGCAGAGCTTGTTCCCGCCATATACTTTTATCTTCGCTTCTCGTGGTGATATCGAATGTCAGTTCTCTGTGTTGTAGGTTCAGAGGTGTGTATCCCTTATCCTCTGTTGTCACCAATTTCATCAGGCTATCTTCAGACTCGAGCAGTCGCTGCCTCAAGTTTTTCTCCTGGGTTCTGCAGAGTTTATAGATGTTCAACAGACCTCGTCCGCCATCTCTTCTGGGTAGATAAAGCCTTTTCACCGATGCATTGGTGTGCAGACATCGGAACTTTGTCATTAGGCGACGGGTGAGTCGGTCCAACTCATTCAGATCAGCATCTGACCACTTCAAGACTCCGAAAGTGTAGGTCAGAGCAGGCGTAGCCCAAGAGTTCAAGGCATCGATCTGGTTTTTAGCAGACAGCTTGGTGTTGAGTACTTTGGTTACCCTGTTTTTATATTTCGCAGTGAACTCAGCTTTCAAACGAGTGTGGTCAATCCGTTGATTTTGAGGAATGCCCAGATACTTGTAGGTCTCTTCGGGCAACATACTGTGGATGTCCTGAAATTGTTCCTGAGTGTTCTCCATTTTACCTTTCCTGATGTTGACTAGGGCGCATTTATCGAGGCCAAAAGACATGTCAATGTCTTTGCTGAAGGAGCTCACTATATCTATCAGCGAGTGAAGTTGTTTTTGGTTCTCGCCGAATAGTTTCAGGTCATCTATGTACAATAAATGGGACAGTTTTCGCGGATTCCTCATTGCTGGTCTATACCCTATGGTAGTGTTTTTCAAAAGAGTAGACAGAGGATTTAGTGCCATACAAAACCACATCGGCGACAGAGCATCTCCCTGAAATATCCCCCTCGATATTCTTACGGTTCCAGCATTCATGTTATTTATCAGAATATTCGTTCTCCATGTACTCATAAGATGTTGGAGCACGGCTTTTATTTTCGGGCAGATCTTATAAATCTCCAGTACTTTCACAAGCCAATCGTGTGGCACCGTATCGAAGGCCTTTTGATAGTCGATATAACAAATGCTTAAATTCCTCCTTCTCGCTTGGGCTTGCTTTAGCACTACAGCGTCTATGGTAAGTTGATGTTTGCATCCTGCAGATCCTCGAGAGCAGCCCTTCTGTTCTTCTTCCAGAATATTATTGGCTTCACAATGACGATATATCGCATCATTTACAAGCGACGTTAACAGCTTGTACAGCACTGACAAACACGTTATTGGTCTGTAGTTTTCTGGTTTGTTGCGGTTCCCTTTTTTGTGAAGCATATAGGTATTGCCTTGAGTGAGGAAAGCTGGTATTTTGAAGGGGTCTTCTAGTGCCTCCGAAAAACATCTAGCCAGACTTGGGAAACATGCTGGAAACTGTTTAACCCAGAAGTTTTGAAGTCGATCGGGTCCTGGCGCTTTCCAGTTACTTGTGTTTTTGATAATGTTGGAAATTTCCTCGACTGTGAAAATATCAGTCCTCATCTCAACGATTTCGGATGCATGGTGTTCAATGTCCCTCAGCCAGCTAGCATTTCTTTGAAATTGACCACTCTCCGACCATAAAGAACACCAATATTGCTGAAATTCGTCATTGCTGATATCAGCATGTTGATTGGAGGAGATTTCGGATGGCTTTTCAAGACTTCTGAAGAACTTCTTTTTGTCTCTCACATATTCAGCGTTTTGTTGTTTTCGCTTTGTTAACTCGTTGTATCTTCGTAGGCGTGCACCTTTCGCTTTAGCTTGTTGTCTCAAGCGATCTTTCAGGTCAACTATCAACTCTTTATGTCGTGGAGATTCCAGGTTCAGCCCTGCGGATGTGGCTATTTTTCGCACTTTGTTTAATACTTTACGCGATTTATTCTCCTTCAGGTACTCATCCAAGACATCAACTTTTCCACGAAGTTTATCGACGTCCTGCATTAATCTTCTTTTCCAGGCCGGAGTTTCATTTTTAACTTTCTGTTCACTGGTTCTGGGGATGTAGATCTTTTGCCCATTTTGTCCGATTACTGTGATGGCAGCACAGTACAGAGATAAGTGGACTTGTTCCAACGTCCATTCAGTTCTAAGGTGTTCTGCCAATATATCGTTGAGCAACTCGATGTTATTTTTAGCCGTAGAGTTGAACTTCAATTTTGGAAGGATGGGGCGATTGAGCGGATCAGTAGATTCGTATTGCGCCAGGTAACTATAGAAGATGTCATACAGTTGGCGATATTGTGGGCAGTCTTGGTTAGCAGTTCGGGTGTCAGGCAGTTCCCTTGCCGTTTCCGCTGGTATCTCCAGCGGCTCGTTAGGTTCTTCATTATGATTTCCGACAATCTGATCTTGATTGATTGTATAGCCCATTTCTCTCTTGATTTCGTCTAGTTCCTGTCCTGTTAGGTAGCCTTTTCGTATTATGACATTTTTACGATCCGCAATGTTTCCTTCTGTCAGCTGAAGTTCCGGGTGCCTTTTGGTGAACTCGGTGTAGAGGGAGTATCTCCATCCAGGAAGTGGTCTGTCATCGCAATTGTTCACGTGATAGAAAGCTCGCATTACTTCAATATTCATTTCGCGGCTCCACTTGATACGTGCGTTGCGAGCTCCCCTGCGGGCAGTCCTCCTCGCGGTGGTCGAGCCAGCAGGTGGAGTGGCATTTTGATCTTCTGCCATGTTTTGGGATTCCACTTCCCAATGTTCTGGTGGAGCTGTATTTTGTTGTATGACAGGAGCCTGCTTCCTCAGCACCCTGCCACCGACGAATCGCATGCTGTCATGCCCAGCGTCGGCTCCGGACATGCCCTGGCGCTCTCCAGGCAGCGACTCTTTTCCGAGGCTTAATGTATTCACCATTTTCATGGGTTTGCCACCATTTACCCTTGGTTATTATTATTATTATTATTACTATTGCCCTCGCAACAGTTCTAGCCTCTTTGTTCGCAATTGGTATGATGATTACATATTTCGTCAGTTCGCATTGAATAGTTACTGCATAAGAATTTCCAATATCTGATTTTTGAAAAGGACCTATTGTATCGATGGATACAATATCAAAAGCTTTTTGAGGTGTGGGAGTCAAGACAAGTGATTCTACATGACCTTTACCCTTTTTATTGATTTGACACTTATGACACTCTCTTGTGTATTTAGCTACATCACGCGACATGCCTTTCCAGAAATAGTGAGATTTCAATTTTTTGAGCAGTCTTTTCTGTCCACTATGACCACCGTAAACAGGATTGTCGTGAAATTTTGCCATCAGTTGATACCTTTCTCCCTTATCTTTAATTACTCTTCGCCGGCTACATAGTACAATTGTAACATTTTTCAAAATATTTTGTCCTACTTCCTTAAATTCATTCACATAGTACTGTGTAAATAGGACATCATTCAAATTCATTCTTAATTGACTCAATTTTCTATCACCGGCGGAACGATTCAGCTCAGACAAAATTTGTGCTAACACAGGAATTTTGCCGTTAGTGATTGAAAACGAGGCGAGAGCGCTCTTCTTTCTGTTATGAATAATTGTTACTGTAATATGATCTCGCGACATTATAAATTGTGCTTGTGGTAATCTCAAAACATCGAAGTTATTCAATGCCTCCTGAACTCGACACTCGGGTAAAGTATTCGAAGTATTTGAAATTGATGATGAAGCTTTAGTCTCCTTTTCATTATGATTCGACCTTGACATTGACCTAGTTGTTGCTAGTATCTGTGAGTTATCAGTATTCAATTTTTTCAGATCATCTATAGATATGCGTGATAAGGCATCTGCGATCACGTTGTTTTCTCCTTTAACATATTCAATCTCGAAATCATATTCTTCCAAATCCAATCTAATTCTTGTTAATTTTGAAGAGGGATCTTTCATTGAAAAGAGATGAACTAGTGGACGATGATCAGTTTTTACTAAAAATTTTTTTGTTCCGTATAGGTAACATCTAAAATGCTTTATTCCAAAATGAACTGCTGTTAATTCCTTGAGGATTGTGGGCTTATGACTTTCTCCCTTAGTGAATGTCTTCGAGGCGTATGCTATCGGAAGTTCATTACCATTGAAATTTTGACATAACACTGCTCCGCACGCAGTGTCGGAAGCATCTGTGATTAATATAAATTGCTTGGAGAAATCCGGATACTGCAAAAGTTTTGGACAAATCAATGCTTTTTTCAATTTTTGAAAGGATTTTGACATTCTTCAGTCCAAATGAATTGATTTCGTTTTCTGGTGAGCATATTCAGAGGATAACATATTTCGGCAAAATTTGGGATGAATCTACGGTAGTAATTGCAAAAAGCAACAAATCTTTTGACCTCGTCGCTACTTTTTGGTATTGGGTATTTGTTTATAACTTCGAATTTTGATTCGTCCTGAAGAATTCCTTTATCTGTTATTTTATGACCTAAGAATGTTACTTCATTTTGGATAAAATTACACTTTGAAGGGTTTAGCTTGAGATTGAATTTTCTACATGTTTCGAATACTTTTCGCAAATTACTCAGATGATGTTGAATGGAGCGTCCGATTACTATCAAATCATCCATATAAAGAAATGCTTTCTCAGGACTCAATCCGGCAAATGCAATAGACATCATTCTTTGGAAACTAGTTGGACTGACTGATAGGCCAAAAGGAAGTCTTGTAAAGCGGTATGATTGAGAATCCACACTGAATGACGTGATGTCTCTCGATTCCTCGTCTAAGGGAATTTGATGAAAACTACTCAAAAGGTCAATAACTGAAAAAACCTTGGAGCGACCAAGACTGTCAAGTACGTCCGAAATTCGTGGCAAGGGAAATTTCCATGCCACTAGTTTCTTATTTATACCTCTAAAATCTACCACTAACCGATATTTCTTACCAGAATTTGACTTTTTATCGACAAGCAGTAACGGGCTGTTGTAAACTGAAAAAGATGGTTCGATAATTTTGTTATCTAAGAGATTTTTGACCTGACGATTGATTTAATCTTTTTGGGAGATAGGCAGCCTATAGTTTTTTATACACTACTGGAAAAAATTAATGGATCAAAAGAAAATTCCAAATTTTTCGGCAATTTTCAACATGCCGTAACTTTGAGAGGAATGGTCGTACAAGGAATTCAAAAAAAAAAAAAATTGTAGCTCCAAGTGTCTAGTTTTAGGATTAGAACTTCAGAAATTTTAAGTTTCAGTGGTTTTCGAGTAATGATAGAAAAATCAGCAACAAAAAAATTCTCAAAATTTTACCACTTTTTTTTTTCTTGTCTACGAGCGTGGTAATTTTATTTTTGCATAATCGTTATAATAATGGGATACTTTGTTAATTCAGCTTTAATTTATTTTTTTATTGACCTCAATACGTCCACTTCTCGCCGAGATATCGGTCTTCAAATGGAAAAGGATCCATTATTCTTTGATTATCGATTTCTCAGCAACCAATGATCGCACAGAAAATTGAAGGGGGGTTTCAAGACCTTAAATGAACTCCCATTAATGAACAAACATTGCTTATTCATAGAATTTTTTTTTCTTAATGTCGCATCAATATGAAAATTTAACAAAAAAAGGGCTTTTGGTGGTTTCTTGGAAAATCTACCGCTGGATCGAAAATGTTGAGGAAACCAATAATGTTAAGTGTGACTTTCACAGTTCAATATGTTGATAAAAACCTTACGAAGAGCCAACTCAATTCAGCGAGCCGTTTTTTTGTTTGACTCGATTGAATTTTTGAAAAAAAATAAGGATCACGTTTTTTGCTCTGAGAAGCTCGTAATCTTTAAAAAAGGCAAAAAAGAATTTTCGGCCTCTAGTTTGGCGCCGACGTGGAGAACGTTCTCTTCAGAACTTTGTTCGTCCAGTCTTTGCCTATGGCGGTGGATCAATAATGGTTTGGGGCGGTATTTCTCGAAATTGGAGAACACCATTGGTAGTTGTACGAGAAAATTCAACGGCTAGGGGCTACATCGACCATATCTTACGACCAATTGTTCTGCCGAGGAGAGAAAATCGGAGGTCGTTCGTATTGATGCAAGACAACGCACGTCCACACACGGCGAATCTTACCAGGCGATTCTTTGAGCAACATGAGATTTGTTACGACACCCAGCAATGAGTCCAGACCTTAAGAGGGGTTTATACCGCGGGGCTTCCTGAGCGCACGTCAAACTCTACCCACGTCTTACCCCTCACCCCCTCTAAGAAATCGTCGATTTTCAGGACGTCCGAAGATATCACAGACATTCCTCGTATTTACCGTCCTTTTCTTCCACATGCGGTTTTCTGTTACGTACAGCATTTACCAAGGGAAGGACGGAAGTTGTCGAATGCCCAGAATGCCCTCGTATATTCACGAATGAACTGGGATTATTTACGAAACTTCCGACAACACTGTAAATTCACAGGAAAGAGTCTTACCTCTGTGCCCTTACGTTTGACGAGATGGGAAGAAATAATTCCCTCAGTTGTAGGGTATTCCCACTTTCAAGGTTGATGTCTATAATATTGATTTTAGCTCAACGACCAGACAGGTATGCTACCTGTGTTGAAAGATGTGAAGGAAAGAAATAAGAATATATTTGTTCTGGCGGGTGTTTTCAAATAATTTTATTATATTGTTGTTTAAATCATAGTATGTAAAGAGGAGTTGAAGGTTGTTGTCAAAATATAATTAAAGATAAAAGTCATTTTTATTATTGAAGACAAAAAGTGGTAATAAATTGGTCTTGCCACAACATTTTTTGGTCCTTCGATCCTTTTTATAGATACCAAAATTGTGCTCTGAGCCACGAGCATAAAATTAATCTTCCCGATATGACAGATCGCGAAGAGTCTTCAAGGAAGTCCACAAGGACAAATGCAGGAAAACCTCCTTCAAGGTATAGTCCTAGTGAATTAACCAGGAACTCTCAAGGAAGCAAGAAATCTTCAAGTAGTATTCAATTGAAACAAATTGAATTGAAAAGATTAGAAGCTTTGAAAGCGATAAAACAAAAGGAAGCAGAAGCAGCAAGAGCAGCAGAAGCAGCAAGAGCAGCAGAAGCAGCCAGAGCAGCAGAAGCAGCAAGAGCAGTAGAAGCAGCAGAAGCAGCCAGAGCAGCAGAAGCAGCAAGAGCAGCAGAAGCAGCCAGAGCAGCAGAAGCAGCAAGAGCAGTAGAAGCAGCAGAAGCAGCCAGAGCAGCAGAAGCAGCAAGAGCAGTACAAGCAGCAAAAGCAGCAGAAGCAGCTGAGATAAGGAAAGTAATGGAAATAGAAGAACAAATTATAAATATCCAAGCTTCAATGGAAGTCGAACAAATTATACAAAATTCGTCAGTAAGATCGAGTTCTAAAGCCTCTATAAATAGTTCTGATATAGAGGTACCTGAAATTATTCAAGCCCCAATGGAAAATAATTTCCAAATTACAACACAACCAATGACCAAAGGAAATAATGAGCAAATTCAAATATGGCTAGATCAAGTGAATAGTGAAAATCATGGAAATCAGTCAATAAACAATCCAGTAATTTCTCAATTCGATTCGAATGTTGTGAGTCAACTCATGGATAAATTCACTCAAGCTATGAATTCAACATGTGAAGCCTTCAAAACAGTAGCAAGAAAAGATGAAATTCCACGTTCGAAAAGTTCCGATAACCACATCAATAAGGAACTACCTCACTTCAATGGAAATATTGAAGAATGGCCCTTATTCATATCAGCATTTCAGAAATCTACACAAATATGGAGCATCAGTGATGAAGAAAATTTATATAGACTTCAGAAATGTTTAAAAGGGGAAGCTTTCGAATCCGTCCGTTCGCTGTTTGTTTCATCAGAAAATCTTGAAACAATACTGAATGTATTAGAATCTAGATTTGGTCGTCCAGAAGTAATTATAAACTCCATGATCCAAAAAGCTAAATCTTTAGGAAATATCGAAGCAACAAATCCGTCATCCTTGATTGAATTTTCATGTGTGATTCAGAACTTAACGGCTGTTGCTATTTCATTGAAGAAAGAAGCATATGTTGTAAATCCACATTTATTGCAAGAGTTACTATCAAAATTACCAGTGAATCTTCAATATCAGTGGGTTCGATTGTTAAAAAAGGAAAAATGGAATAGTCCTTCTCTAGTGGAATTTTCAAAATTTCTAGCAGAAGAAGCTTCATTGGCGAGTATGCTATGTACAACAAATTGTCTTGTTACGAAAAGGTCTATACCTCAAGACAATCAAAGCCATGAAAATAAGAAAAATGGATGTACATTCTGTAGTAACTCATTCCATAAAATCCAAGTATGCAGAAAATTCTTGGCACTCACTATGGAAAAAAGGTGGAACTGGGTTAAATCCAATAAGATGTGTTTTTCATGCCTTACATCAACTCATCATATAGTCCGGTGTGATAAGAAAAGGAAATGCGAAATTCAGGGTTGTCAGAAGTTCCATCATCAGTTACTGCACACTCACATTGGAAAAAATACAGGTCAACAAAAAAAAGGAGAACATACTTATCAGATTCAAACAGACCTGGAAGATTTACCGTTACCATCTACTTCATATGTCCATGAAAATGAAACAGAGGAAGATTCTGAAATAACTACTGAAGAGAATGGTGAGCAGTCAAATTTTCAGATCCAGTCAAGAAATAAAAAAGTTTTGCTCCGTGTTATTCCCATTGTCGTTGTTGGAACACTCAAAACCGTCAAAACTTATGCTCTTTTCGATGAAGGAAGTACAATTTCTCTAATGGATGCTACATTCGCTGAAGAAATTGGAGTAGAGGGAGATGTGGAACCTCTCAGAATGTTTTGGACAAATGCATCTAAATATGAGGATCAAAATTCAAGAAAAGTCAATTTGACTATCAAAAATATTCCTGACAATCAGATGTTTCAGTTGACAAATGTACATACAGTAAAAAGTTTGAGGTTGCCGTGTCAAAGTATAAATACACGTCAATTTGCAGAAAATTGGAAGCATTTACTCCATGTTCCAGCAATAGATGTGAGCAATGCTAGACCAATGCTAGACCAATGATTCTAATCGGTCAAGATCACATAGATTTAACTGTTGCGCGTGAAGTTATTGAAGGACCTCCAAATGCACCATTAGCCACTAGAACAAAATTGGGTTGGGTTATTCATGGAAATAACTTCATTGCAAAAAATCGAATTGACAATGAATTTTCTCTTTTCTGCTATGAAAAACCGAAAGGAGAAATTGAAATTTTAATAGAACAAACTGTTTTAAATGATAATTTAGGAGTTACTAGCCACAATGAAAAAATATTGTCCAATGAAGAGAAGGAAAGCTTGGAAATAATGAAACAAACTTGTCGCCAACTTGAAAGTGGCCAATGGGAAATAGGACTTTTATGGAAATCAACCAATATTGTTCTTCCAGAAAGTCGATCAACCGCATTGAGAAGACTAAAAACTGTCGAAAATAAAATGAAGCAAGACTCTACGTTTCGTCAAAAATATTCTAGTCAAATTCAACAATTTTTAGACAAAGGTTATGCCAAAATACTCAGTGAAGAAGAGATTAAACTTCCTAATGCAAAAGCATGGTACCTGCCCCATTTTTCGGTCCGTCATCCGAACAAACCAGACAAATTTCGTTTTGTTTTTGATTGCAAAGCAAAGTGTAATGGAATTAGCTACAATGACAATCTAATGAAAGGTCCAGATCTTCTAAACTCATTGTTGAACGTACTTTTTAAATTTCGGCAATTCCAAACTGTTGTTATTGGAGACATACAAGAAATGTTTCTCCAAATAAAGATAAGACCTGAAGATCAAGCGTTGCAGAGATTTTTATGGGGAGGAGAAAATTATTCAGATTTACCTAAAGTTTATCAGATGGTTTCTATGATATTTGGTGCAATTTGTTCACCTAGCTGTGCCTCTTTTATTATAAGAGAAAATGCCCTCAAGAATGGAGCCTATTCACCAAAAGCAACCAAAGCTATTATAGAAAAGCATTATATGGATGATTATCTCGATAGTTTTCAATCGGAGGAAGAAGCAGTAGAGATAGTGAAAGACGTAATTGATATACATCGCAGAGGTGGATTTACAATGCGAAATTGGGTTAGCAATTCTCGAAAAGTTTTGGAACAAATACCAACAGAATTACGTGCAAAGTCTTATACTACATTAAATTCAGTAAAATGGTCTATGGTTGAACAAGTACTAGGGTTTTGTTGGTACCAAGATACAGATAAGTTTGGAGTGTCAAATCGTTTTTTAGAGAAAAATAAGGAACTATTATCAGAAGCTAAAATTCCCACGAAGAGAGATGTTTTGAAAATGGCCATGTCAATATATGATCCTCTAGGAATATTAGCAGCTTTTACAATCAAATCAAGAATATTGATGCAGGAGATTTGGGGACGAAAAATTGATTGGAACCATAGGATACCTAGAGATATGACGAATAAGTGGACAGAATGGTGTTCTAATTTAAAAAAAATTCCTGATTTGAAAATCCCAAGATGGTATGGTTTTAATAGCTTGGTCAAGGAAACTCAGCTACATACTTTCTGTGATGGAAGCAATAAGGCCTATGCTGCAGTTTGTTATTTTCGTTTGATATATACCTCTGGAAATATCTCGTCGGTTTTTGTTGCAGCAAAGGCAAGAGTTACATCACTCAAACCCATGACAATACCAAGAATAGAATTACAAGCAGCTCTGCTCGGTTCTCGATTAGCAAAATCCATTGTATCTGGTCACGAAATTAGTGTACATAAAAATTTCTTCTGGACAGACTCCAAAATAGTTTATAGTTGGATCAAAACACCTAACAAAAAATTTAAAACCTTTGTAGCAAACAGAATTGGGGAAATACTCGATCTATGTTCAGCAGAAGAATGGTTTTGGATACCAGCCGAATTTAATGTGGCTGATGTAGCTACAAGAGGAGAGTGGAAAATTGAAGAGAATTCTAGATGGTTTACTGGCCCCGAATATTTATGTTTCGAGGAAAAGTTTTGGCCAATTGGTTCAACTGAGTTAGTTGATATGCCTGAGATAAAAAAAGAATATGTTTCTGCAATTTTCCAAGAATATCCAAACGTTGTGAATTTTTGTCGATTTTCAAAATTCATTCGATTACTGAGAACAGTTGGATGGACTATCAAATTTATAGAATTATTATTATTGAGCATTGGTAAAAATAAGAGACCGGTTATTCGCGGAACTGAATTAACACTTGAAGAATTGGAAGTGGCAGAAATACACATCATTCGGCAAGCCCAACAAGAAAATTTCAAAGAAGAGATTGAGAGAATTTTGAGTCAAAATTCTGTAAAACGTTCCAGTCGCATTTGGAATCTGAATCCAGTTCTAAATGAAAGCGGAATATTATGTATAGATGGCAGGCTGAATAATGCGGAAAATCTTAACCCAAGTACAAAAAGACCTTATATTTTGGATCCCAACAACATTGTAACGAAATTGATTATTCGACATCATCATGAGAAAAATCATCTGCAAGGAAGAGAAAATTTAATGAATACTCTGAGGCAGAAATATTGGATTTTACAAGCTAGGACTACAATAAGAAATTATATCAGAAATTGTATAATATGTAATTGTATATGAATATGTACAACGCCAAATTTCAAACTCAACAAATGGGTCAACTAGGAAATTTCAGGTTAACACCTCAAATAAGACCATTTTACGTTACAGGAATGGATTACTTCGGACCATTTAGTGTAACCATAGGCCGGCGAACTGAAAAACGTTATGGTGTGATATTTACTTGTCTTGCTGTACGTGCCATACATCTAGAAATAGCTAACTATCTTAATACAAGTTCAGCAATTATGGCGATTCGCCGTTTCATTTGCAGAAGAGGTATGCCTAGAGATATTTATTCAGATAACGGCACTAATTTGAGGGGAGCAGATAGAGAAATGCGAACTGCTCTTGCAGAATTGGAAAAAAATGAAATTCAGAAATTTTGTTGCATAAAGGGTATTGAATGGCATTTCAATCCCCCAGGAGCACCACACATGGGGGGAGCCTGGGAAAGTCTAGTCAAGTCCGTTAAAAATGCTTTGAAATCTATAATGAACGAGCAGAAACCTCACGAAGAAGTCCTTCAAACATTATTTGTAGAAGTAGAGCACACTGTGAATAGTAGACCGCTCACATATGTATCAAGTGATCACAATGATGAAGAATCTCTGACTCCTAACCATTTTTTGATAGGACAGTGTCCTGAAGTAATGGCTCCAGGAATTTTTGGAAATGACGACCTATTCTACAGGAAGATGTGGCGTGTTGCCCAACATTTTGCTGATTGTTTTTGGAAAAGATGGTTGAAAGAATATGTACCGAGTTTGGTGAGAAGATCCAAATGGCATGCTACCAAACCAAATATTGGCATCGGCGATTTGGTCATAGTAGCTGATGAAACTGCTCCTCGGAATGCTTGGTTGAAAGGAATAGTCCTGCAAGTGTTTCCAGGAAAAGACCATAAAATTCGGGTTGTGGACATTAAAACAATCAATGGTACATTCCGAAGATCTATAAACAAAATTATATTGTTGAAAGAAAAAGATAAGTTTTAGTGTTCTATTTTTTTTTGTGGCCGCGGAGAATGTTCTGGCGGGTGTTTTCAAATAATTTTATTATATTGTTGTTTAAATCATAGTATGTAAAGAGGAGTTGAAGGTTGTTGTCAAAATATAATTAAAGATAAAAGTCATTTTTATTATTGAAGACAAAAAGTGGTAATAAATTGGTCTTGCCACAACAATATTACTACTTCTTAGTTGTACGAATTTATTGCGAATTTCTGTTTTGATTGTAAGTTAGGTTCGGAAAAGAGTCGTGGACTAAAAAAATCATGCACATATGAATCTACAGTATATAAAAAATTGTAATTGAGACTAAAAATCTAAACCGAAATTTTTTAATGAGTTTAAATTTGTTTATTGTATGAGAAGCTGTATCAAAGGAATTGTATATATTCACATTATTAGTTACAGGCAATATAGGTAGGTATATGAAACTTTACTCCAGAGAAAAAAATATCGAAAATCGTTTTTCAAATTAGTACCATTTTTTTTATGATTGCGTTTTATTGTGCGAAAAAAAATAATTCTCTAAGTTTTTAATTTTTTTTTATTGAAGTACAATAATTATTTTTCTTTGCAGATTCAAATTAAACCATGGTTTAAACAGAAATGTACTTATTCAGAATTGAATACTTAAAAGAAGAAAAAAATTAAAAATAGTTATTTTCCTAACAAGTGCGAAAAGGGTTATATTTTTCCGCATGAAACTGCAGTGCGGAAAAGATATCAATTTGATCTCATCACACTGATCAAATTCAATTTGATATATTCAAATAATTTCATACTGATGTCAAATTTTAATTCACATGTCGTTTCCATAACAACGTCGTTGGTGGCGTTTGGTGCATAGGAACATATCATAATTCAGTTCATTCTTTAGAAAAAGCGTGCGGCAAAAACCCCCGCTATTCCATTTCCGCACGGAAAGTGTGCGGGAATGGAATAGCAGAGGTTTTTTCCGCACTGTTTGACAATGTGATTCTTTACGAATTGAAATGCGTGCAGGAATAAGGGGGAAAGCGCACGCTTGTAGAATTTTTTTTTTTACAAATCTATTTTCACTTCTTATATAACCGAGAGCGCTCAGGCTCCAGTAGAAAATTTCGAACAATATGATAATCCCAATTTCCAGATTTCAAATATGTCCAGTTCTCCAGAAACGTCTAATAGGCACTCGAACTTGGGACATCCTATATATTCAAGTTAGACTAATTCCAGTACCTATTAAAGTCATATATTTTTTGATATCATTAATTTGAAATAGCTTTCTTTATTTGTTGTTAGTGACTATGATATTATATTTATTTCCAAGATTATTTTCCAGAAGTTTTTTTGGATGAACATAAGTTTTTAAATGACGTTAAAAAAATATATGAAGAAATATCTGATATTACTCTCAATCCCTTAGTAACAAGTGACAAACATAATTCGAACTTTTCATTTTTTTAGAAAAATCCTACTTTAGCTGAATAGCATTCAAGACACAAAATCTCATGCAATTAGCTTTCACACTCTCCGCTATAATAATAATAGTATGGTATGGTCCTCTTCTTCGGTGTTGTTTTCAGCCCTTTCACTTTTCACTGATAACAGACGCCTTACAAGTAAACAATAAATATTTGCTTTTGGATTTTGCTGAATAGTACCTGCTTCAATGTGCAGTATTGCCAGATAGACGGAACGATCAGTAGACAGTGGAAATAACCAAGTTTGTCGATTAGGTGGCAGCACTTTACCATCTTTTAATTTTAATTTTACTGAAATCGGTTTTGGAACGATTGAAAAAAACTTTTTGTGTTGAATTTTGTGTGGAAATTCATAAAAAAAAATAATCTAGGTCGGAAAGTTATTATCATGCATATAGAGTCACTAAGAAAGAAAAAAAAAATTTATTTTTTTTTTTCAGTCGACGAAAAAAAAAGTTATGAACTTTCCGACTTGAAGAACACTTCAAATTGAATAATAGTGAAAACCCCATTTAAATCGGTGGTCTCTATCGTGAGAAATACCGAATCGCGTTTTGAACTGAACGTCATTATGGTATAGGCCCCTCTTAACCCCATAGAGCATGTATGGGATATAATGGGCCATCGGTTGCGCAGAGAGTATCTAAATTTGCAGAACATAACCGCCTTGGAGCTTGCGCTTCATCAAATTTGGAATACCATTCCACAGCCTCGTCAGCCTCAAATTACCGCCTGCATAAACATGGCTGAACGTTTGAGAGCCGTTATTGAAAACAGGGGTGGCAATACCCGTTATTAAATTAATAAAAATGTTATTCGTTGTTTTTTTTATTTCTCTGTTTTTGAAATTTATGAACTATCTGCAATTAAAATGTGGAAAAAGCTTCCTTTGCCTTTTTTAAAGATTACGAGCTTCTCAGAGCAAAAAACGTGATCCTTATTTTTTTTCAAAAATTCAATCGAGTCAAACAAAAAAACGGCTCGCTGAATTGAGTTGGCTCTTCGTAAGGTTTTTATCAACATATTGAACTGTGAAAGTCACACTTAACATTATTGGTTTCCTCAACATTTTCGATCCAGCGGTAGATTTTCCAAGAAACCACCAAAAGCCCTTTTTTTGTTCAATTTTCATATTGATGCGACATTCAGAAAAAAAAAATTCTATGAATAAGCAATGTTTGTTCATTAATGGGAGTTCATTTAAGGTCTTGAAACCCCCCTTCAATTTTCTGTGCGATCATTGGTTGCTGAGAAATCGATAATCAAAGACAAATGGATCCTTTTCCATTTGAAGACCGATATCTCGGCGAGAAGTGGACGTATTGAGGTCAATAAAAAAATAAATTAAAGCTGAATTATCAAAGTATCCCATCATTATAACGATTTTGCGAAAATGAAATTACCACGCTCGTAGACAAGAAAAAAAATAGTGGTAAAATTTTGAGAATTTTTTTGTTGCTAATTTTTCTATCATTTCTCGAAAACCACTGAAACTTAAAATTTTTGAAGTTCTAATCCAAAAACTAGACACTTGGAGCTACAATTTCCTTTTTTTGAATTCCTTGTACGACCATTCCTCTCAAAGTTACGGCATGTTGAAAATTGCCGAAAAATTTGGAATTTTTTTTTGATCCTTTAATTTTTTCCAGTAGTGTATAAACCGGTGTATTATCTATCATTTGGAGCTTTTGAGTATAAAAATTAGTTGTCGATAGTATATCCGTTTTTAAACCAAAAATATCTGAAAATTCCGAACAAAGTGCAAGTACATCTTCCTTAGCATAATCTGGTATGTTTGTATTGAGTTCACTGATTAATTGTGATTCTCGGTGATTTTTCTCAATTTCTACACTGTAAATATAAAATTCATTTAAGTTTCTTGTCTCAATTTTAGAAGTATCGACTAGTGCATCATTTAATGTTGTGTTTACTATGCGGACAAGTGTATTGGATGGAGTTATTATGGTTCTTGCTACAAAAATTCCGGATGCAAGTTCCTTATTCAAGACTAACATATCTTCGGATATATTGCCCAAGCAAATTATGTTTCTGACAACTTCGCATCGAGCTGGAATGAGAACTTGATTCTTTGTGGGACCATTCAAAATTGGTATAGTTATTTGGTATCCATCCATTTTGAGACTCAAAGTCCAATTGCCGTAATCGATAGTAGCGTTATATTTTGTGAGAAAATCTCTAACTAAAATTCCATCCCCTGGTATCGGAAAGTCGCCATTGACTACGTGAAAAGTTTGTTTTAAATCGTATTCTTCGACTGAAATGAATGTTTCAACAACACCCAATGATTCGGTGAGCTCATCAGTAATTCCTCGAATGTTACTCGCTTTTGAATTATCTACGACTATGTTTGGCCGTATTCTACCTTTTTTGAAAATTGAAATATCAGCACCTGTATCGACAAAATACATATTTTCCACTCCTGTCATTTCGGTTTCAAGAATAACGATGTTTGAAAGGGACAAATTGATAGAGAAAACATCATCTAGTTTATTTAGTTGCTCTGATTTTCCCCCAATCGGACCCGTTGGGGGACCGATTGGTTTTCCGAATTATTGTCAATATTTTCAAGGAATCTAACTTCTCTAGGTGCGTTTCCATAACGCCTATTTCCTCTCGAGCCTCTACGTTGATTTTGATTACGAATGTTTTGTTCCGAGAAATTATTATTTTGACGGTTATTCTGATTGTATCTGTTTCCAAAATTATGTCTATTGGAAAAACCTCGCCTACGCCGATACTGTCCAAAATAGAGTACATTATTGGAGGGCTGATTGTTCGCAGAACTGACAAATTTTGCAAGGACTTCTTGCACCGACTTGAATGAACCAGCTTCAATGACTAATTTTGCTCTTTCGTTATTAGAATTCTGAGTAAGTGAGCGTACCGTGGCTTCCACAGAGTAATTTTCCGCGACCTCTCTGGGCACTCCTTCGCTGATATACGCGTTTTGTAGTTTTTCAGATAAAATTTCTATTTCGGAGGCATAAGAAGCAGGGTCTTTATGATTTTGTCTACAATTTGAAAGTTTAGCTGATAATAAACGAGAACTTTCCCCTTTAATTCCCTTCCTCAACTTGGAAATTATAGCATCGACATTATCTTCTTCGGTGATCAAATCGCGAGCTTTGCCTGTTAACCTTTTCTTTATAAATGCAACTGCGTTATTTTGATTGTTTACACTAATATTTTTTAAAAGCTCTAATGAATCTAGAAATGATCGTAAATTTTCAATTTCGCCATCGAATTGAGTAGGAAGTAACCTACTTGCTAAACTGAAAAAATCGCTTGTTGTGGTGGTCATAATGTCTGATGAGTTTTTTCTTCTATTTCCTCGTCGAAAATTAATGGGTCAATTTTTCTAGGCATGAAGTTGGAACTTTTATTTTCACTCCCAGCACTTGAAATGAGCGTACTACTTTATCTCTAATATAAAGAAAAGAAGTTTTGCAATTATGCTTATCTACGTTGTCTAATGTATCCCAAGTATTTATCAAAATCTGCGTGAACTCATTGAATAAACTTACCAGATTGTCTTTAATATCATTTCTCGTTACCTCTGTTTTAGGGATTTCCTTCTTCAAAACTCTCTTGGCGGTATTTTTTAATGCAAATGTTACCTGCTCTATCCTTGAATTTAGCTCTTCATCTTTAGTTTTCATGAGTCTTCGACAATGGTAGGCAGATTACTTACAAGCTTACTCATCTATGACCAATACAATAAAAATAGTTATGATGGTTTTGCCATCCTTAGACCTTAAACACATAAAGTAGTTAACTAACTATAACATAATTAGAATATTTATAATCAAAGTCACTGAAAAATCACTTCAGATGGAACATAATGTTGAGTTTACTCACAACCTTGTTGTTCTTAAATAGTTCAATCACATCCACCACTCTTGTCTATATTGCAGCAACAGAACCCAGGGATGCGTTGAGGTTTCTTCTGACTCGTCTCTCTATATTCTTCTTATGGGCTTTATATAATTTGAAAACAACATCCAATACCAATATAGCCAGTATCAAGAAAAGGACAATCTTGACATCTTTGGTGATGTTATATTCACTCTCCTGTACGATGAAGTTTGAGTTTATGGCACCATTTTCGGAAACTTCTTGTTTCGTATCCTTTGAGTTGGAAGATCTCATTTCAAATTCAGAAAATCAAACGATCTCAATATATGTGGTTGTTAACTTCTAAACATTTTTGGGCAGGATCTCAAAATAATATGTAGTTGTTAACTTTTCAACATTTTTGGGCAGGATCTCAATATAATTATGTAGTTGTTAACTTTTCAACATTTTTGGGCAGGATCGCCATGTAATGTATTGAAACTACTTCTTGCTTAGAGTATCTTTATTCGAATGAATGTTATTCTACCTATAATTCAATGAACCCGAATTGGTGTTTTACATTAGTAAAATGCAAGATTGTCATATATTGCTGACTGATTGCTAACTTGACTAAATATACAATTCTATTCCAATTTCAATTGGGAAATCGAATATACAGGTTCTTCAGGCTTTACAGATTGAAGAAAATGAATTAAGTAATTGACAAAAAAAAACTTCACTTAAAAAAAAAGAGAAGATTGAATCGCTAGAAACACCTCGGTTTGCTTTCAGCGGAGATGGGGTGAGTTCAGTTAGATGGAATAGGGCGCCAACGTATTTATTTTTCCTAGCAATTCAATAAAAAAAAGGAATTGGCAAAAAAAGAAAAATTTCTAAATTATACGGACTTATTATATGTTTTCCTTATGGAAGAAACTTTTATTTGATTATATTGTTGATACGGGCTTACGCCGATAAAAACGAACGATTCTCGCGCTCCCAGCTCGCAGGTTTATAATTATGTGAAAAATCACATTCCTGCAGCTGAAGGGGCAAATGAGAGGTATGCCACCTGTCGTCGTCCAGGGCTACGAGAGGGAATTGGTTGTCTGATTCTTAACTAGATGTCGCCTTGATGTATACTGTACTACAGTGACTAGATAAGAGACAGTGGCGACAATAGGGAAATAAGCCATGATGCATCTAAATTCAAACGAAATAGAACTAGAACAGCAGTTTGAAAATCTCTAATAAATAATATATGAAATGAAAAGTTTCGAATTTTCATTGTGAAGTCATCTTATTATTGAAATAGTTACTCAAAAACACCATTTTTCAAACTCTAGGTATCTAAATAAATGAACTGTGGTCGTTTCAAAATCTGAGCGCACTTTGCAGAATATTTTGATTTTTTCTTAAATGGAATGAGAATTTCATAATTATTGCACTGTGAATCAACAATTCAAATTGAAATAAAATTGACAGATAAATTAATGCAAAGAGAGTAGAATTTTTCGAAGTAAAATTGTTTCATATCGCAATATTGCATGAAAACAATAGACACATTCTAAATAGATAAAAACAATATGCTTTGACTTCTGAGAATTTTCGTAACAAATGTTACAATTTGAACAATTTTTCAAGGATACCACAAATACTTAAGGACGGACTGCCACTATGAAATTTCACAAAGTATAAACATTTGATCGTAAAAAAATTTAGAGTGCATTTGAATAAACAGATCTGTTCTTTTCAATTGAAGGAAATGGGTTGGTTATTAGGAAATATAAGATACACTAGAACACTTTTTTTTAAATATGTATATTTATTGCACAGTTTTTATATAAGAGGAGCACACTTCTATTTACAGTGAGAGAGAGTGGGAGAGCCAACTTATACAATTAATATATTGGAAAGAATCTCTTACACTGAATGCCCAGCTATAGATCTACTGGCAAATCGTCTAGCTGAGGTCTCAGTTTTTTTTTATTTATTTTTAAGTGGAACACAACGAAACGATTGATTATTTTGTCTTTCAATGTATGTAGTTTCATTTGACCACTTCAAAAATTTAGTGGACTTTTTATTTCTCCTCTTCGTCAAAGCCTCCATTTGATCTGGATTAAATAACCAATGCCTCAAACAGCCATCTGATCGTGATGACATTTTTTTTAGGTTTTTAAGCTGCAGTTGACAATTCCTTAGAAGCCTCTTATATTTATTAGCTCTCATTCGTTCTTTACGATAAAGTATTTTATATTTGGACTCATGTTTCACACCATCAGATGAACCTGATAGATCTTCTTTCCCTGAGGAAGAATCAAATGACAAAAGGTCAGCTGGATCAGAAGTTGATGTACTTGGCACTGCAAATTGTGATTCTACTGATGTTTCTGCAGAAATATCAGGTATATCCATGGGTGTTACCGAAGGCACATTCAGGTTATCCTGAAATAATTTAAAAGGTTACAGACTACAAAACTTTCTGACATAGAAAATAGAAGTAATGAATTTCTCAAGTAAATTTATACAAATTTGAAAATTGACCACTGACCATAAAGTGGAGATTTACAGAATAAATAGTGATGAAAGCGTTAAAACGTCACAAAGATGACTCACCTTGAATGGTTTGCTTTCCACAGTTCTCTGTTTCGGGGGTTTTCTTGGTGGCTTTACTTCTGATGAAAACGAGAATATAGTTGGCACAGCATTCATCTTCAGTTTTCTTGTACCATCCACTCGAGTTTTTTCCCACATTTCAGGAGCAAAATGGATCTAAAATTATATTATAATCAATATAATTATTTGGTTGATATAACATAACCTCATAATATGAACTATCATTTTTCCTTATTACATACCTCACATAAATATGAATTGTCTGTGGGGTTCCATTTATCCCTCCTTGTTTTGATTAGCCATAGCTTTCTCCTCTCAGGATCCTTCGGAAATCGCTTCATAACAAAACCTTTTTCAGAGGAATTGCTGCACTCGATAGCTGAACAACCAGTCATTTTTATACCGAAATCGTCTTCTGCTCTGTTGCAATTATTTCCAATTCAATCAGCTATGATTGATATTACGTGTTTTTATTCGTTTATGGTGAAATAAAGCGTTATCTTCACAAAAATTACGAAAACTCCTCAAATCAACAAGTAAACACATAGAAATCAACAAACATTTAGATGCATCATGGCGGAAAAATACCACGTGACGGCGACAACCAATCAAAAATAAGACAGTCTATTGTCGCCACTGTCTCTTATCTAGTCACTGTATACTGTACCTCAAGACTTTGTCTAGTTTTGTTTAGAAAGACCTCCGTTCCACTCCAATTTTCATCGTAGTAGGGTTTTGTTGTCCTGAAGATGATCAAAACGAGATCGAAACCTAGGTCGACTTCTACCCGCTTCGATGAGGTTGGAACTTTCGTTGGTTCCCTGTATGATGATTTGTGGCAAGTTCGAGTCAGATTCATGGCGGTTGTTGATATTTATATCAATGAATCTGATTAATCGATTTTCTAATAATTTGTTTTCCTTATGGAAGAAACTTTTATTTGAACAAACTATTATATCTTATCGGATAATATGCGATCACTGATGCCGAACAGCATCCCAGTCTTCAGGAATGAGATGTTGAACATTATAGTTTGAGAAAATGGAGAAAACGAGCGTTTAACTAGATTCGTAGTCAAGTGAGCTGCGACATTTTACTGCGCACAACTTGCGTTCAAGAATCTTCAAATCAGTAAAATAACACATCGCACTAGACCATCAATTTTTTTGAACGCTCGGTATTTTCGTATCGAAAACAGTCAATAATGAAAAGAATACTATTTTTCCCCTCATATGAAGCGAACAGCGAATATTTGATGATTTTACTTTTCACCCAGACGCAAAAAGATGGAGAATCATTTATTCAGCATTGATAAATTCGAATTCAGATTCTTTCCTGATATTTCCTCCGTTAAATTATATTTCAGTCATTAATTGATAATTGCATTTTCAATGAGAACATTAGATATCAAGATTATTGCGAGTCCAATGATTTTTTTCATCTATTCATTTTTTATGGTTTCATAGATTGTTATGATTCATCTCAACTATCATCAATTTCCAAGTTCGTTGTTAATTAATTAATTAGCATTAATTTGCCGGACCCAAATAAATATTATGTGAGGTAGTTTTTCGAAATGGAGACGGTATTTTATATCACCATAAATTATCTGAGAAGCAAATTCATTTTGCTTCACTTACTTCTGTCCTTCATACATAGAACAGTTATTATTCCAATTAACCAGTTCAATTAGAAAGGAACAACAAGCATCTAGAAAAATTGATTGGCTTCGTATGTACATAATAGGTAATTGTGATCTAAGTCTTTCAGAGTTAACGAATGTTTATGATTATTCACTCTGGCAATGGCAATGATTGAAGGATATTGTAGGAATTTTTATATTGATGCTCGAACAGGAATAATAAATCTGTTTCTATTCATCAAGATATTCCAGGTTTCACTACATAAACTTGAATGATATATTGTTTATCCTGACTATTCCTAGGTCTCCTGTGGAGACCCCTCTGAAATTACAAGCTTCGAAGCTTGTAATGAATCGTGAATCTATACAGATAAAATGGCTTTGGGCTGGGACACCAGGTTTTTCGATATGTTCTTAAGGTCGGCGTTGCGAGTAGGAGAGCTCATTCGATAGAGGCCCACCGTCCATTTTAGGAATACCTCCATAGAACATGCATTATCACTATCAAGTTCTATGAATATCTCTCTGATTATGAATGAAATGTACAATGGCGCTATCTATCCGAAAATCGCCGAACTATGAAATAAGCGAATTTGTGGGTAGAGCAGGAACTTTTTCCCGCCAAAATTTGAATTTGGCCATTCTCTGCCAATTCCGTATTTCAAGTTGTTTTTCTGAACTAAATTATCTGTAGATTCACTTTTAATCGGATGTTGAACTATTTTCATGGGTCTTTCTGTTGAAAGAAAACAGAAGCATGAGTTGACTCATTTTTGAAAGAAAAAAAATAACTCTCGGAATGAAATCGATTTAAATTATTTCATCAAGAACTCCAATCTTTTCTGAGTTTACCCACAACATTTCAGTTTTCAAAGTGAACCCATTTTCAAATGCAACTTGAAATAAAAACACACTACATTGAACGCCCACCTTAAAGAAAATGTATCTGAGGATGTGCATGAAAACATAAAAATTTTCTTCCAGGCTTTTGGTCTATATATAGCTGAAAAATTAGTGAATCAACTTTGCGAATTGAAAAAGAGCTACTAAAGGTGCGTTCGGCCTGTTAACTCCGGTACGGGGCGAGTCGAACCAGAGTTTTTATTACAGATCGCTTAGTGTTAGTGGAACTTTTAGAACTTGTCACTTGTCCCTAATTGAATGAACGAATGACAATTGACAAATGTCAACCAGTGGAACCCCGGGAATTTCATATTGAATGTAACTGATAGGTTATAGCTGCTGTTGCTGTAGCTGCCTTCTCAGCTAATAGATTTACATCATATTTTCATAACTGAAATTAGTTCACGATTTGAATTTGCAACATAATTCTGTTTTCTGTAACGCCTTTCTCGGTCATTACCGCATTACGAGTGTTCTTGAAAAATGTCTTTGACATAGTTAATCAAACTTTGGATTAATCCACTCATTTCAAAATTTCAACTCTAACCGTCTGTCTTACCTAACCTTACTTCTTCAGAAACTCCTTTCGCGCCCCATGTCTGGAGCTAGGGTTTTCAGAGTTGGTTCCAAAAGCTCTACTCCGTCTGACACGAACGATATATAGTTGACACCTTTCGATCTGAAATGGGTGGCCGAACGAGTTGGAGCAAAAAGTGTTAATGGAACCGACTGGCCGAACGCATCTAATGTAATAGAACCATAAACAGGGATGGATTCCTATTCATAAAAGAAGATAGGGTTAATCATCTACGTATGATCCGCTCCGATTAAACACGTACGTTAGACGGGCTCCTCTTAAAGTTAAAAATAATTACCTAATTTGAAAATATTGTGATATTTCTGCGAAAATGAGCCCGACAACAACTTGAAGCCAACAAGACAAAGCTTCAGGGATGTCATTGCTCAAGTATTTAGTGACGAAGATTTTCGTGCAAATTAGTTCAGGTCGTTTTACGATATATTCGACATTCAAAGAAAGGAACTATGTGTGGTGATAAATAACTTGCAAAGACTCACTTGAACAGAAGATTGATAGAATTTATCAGATGGAGAAATAAAACAATATACAGGGTGTATTTAAAGGTCAGGCTTTTCTTTTGACAGACTCATAAAAATAAGACATTCTACCAAAAATTTTTTATATGAATTATGCCCCTGTTTCGAGAAAATGATACTAGAATATTTTCTAGACCCTAGGTGAATCTCAAAATTCCTCAGTCCGAACCTCTTCCTCGACTACTCCTTCGTAGATTCAACCTCAACATCTTGTTTTTATGTCTTCTTATCATGACTCAGAATTCCGATTGTGATCAGTCCATCGTGTTACGGCGAAGGTACGGTGTAGATTGTGAGTGTTTTGGTTCGAAAGTGCCGCAGGTTTATTCATATCATTATATGCTTTTAATTTATGGTAAATCAAAACAAAATGCCAGTTCAGCGTATAACAAGATTTCCGCTTAGAAATCACATCACGGATGTTCATGAACCTGGTGCAGAGATGTAGAGAAATGATGCAGGCCAGAGATGTGTTAAGGTATTGATGCCCAAAATTTTTTTTTATTTTTTCAAATTAAACATTTCATACAGGGTGATTCACGGGGGATGGCACATTAGACGTTTCTGGTGAACCAGATATCGGATCGGTTTGAAAATTTGCATGGGTACATTAACGGACGTTACGTACCCAACTGAAATATTTTCGTCAATGCGGTATTGCCACTTCCATTAGAAAGTAGTAGCAACTTTGCTTTTTCAAATGGAACACCTGGTATATTATATTACTTTTGGAATCTCCAACAACTTCTCGACAACGTTTCCTAACAGTTCCTTATACCTATCTGTTGCCGTTTTCGAAATATAAATTAATTTCAATTTTTTTCGCCGAAAATCATGAACTCTAAAAATGCTGATAACTTCGGGTTGAGAGACACTATGGCATGGAAATTTGGTTTGGAGTTAGGTGATACATAAATGCTTCCAACACATCTACTGATCTACGTTACTTCAATACAGGGTGGTAAAAAATACAGTATTTTCGGTTGCTTGAAAAAGTAACTGAAAGTTGTTCATTTCAAATAGGAGGCCCTCTACAGGGTCTTTCACGAGGAACCTCACCCATATTTATACGGGAAACTACTGAACGTATTTTCATGAAATTCAGCACGATGCTGAAAATTTCATCTTTTTGGCGTGAAGGGAAAAGAAATAGCTGAAAATTCAAGACGAAAAACAGTTTTTTGTGAATAACTCAGAAAATATCCATTTTAGGCACATTATTTTTTAACGTAGATTCAATATCTGCCATAAAAAAATGGGGTTCTAATTTGAAAAAATTGATTTTTCACGATTTTGTCATCCCTAACTTTGAAAGCGATTTTTTCACCCCCTGTATCATGAATCGCGATTTCGATTTTTAAAGTGGATACATCAATCTTACATCTTGAAAAATCCCAAAAATGAAAATTTTCCATCCAAAAACCTCGAAGTTATTCTTGTTTCAGCGGAGCTCTATTTTCGATTTTTTTTTCGAATTTTCCCGCTCAGAGAGAATTTTCCAACCAAAACTGAAAAATGTTACATCAAAATAACTTGAAATTTTCTAAGGAATCTATTTCTGCAATAAAAAAATGGTGTTCTAATTTGAAAAACGGAAGTTGACGTCATTTCCGGAAAAACCGGAGGTGCTCATGCCTTGAAAATATTTTAGATTTCATCAGCATCGTGAAATACTTATAAGTGCTGAATTTCATGAAAATACGTTCAGTAGTTTCCCGTATAAATATGGGTGAGGTTCCTCGTGAAAGACCCTGTATATTATTAGAAATTCAGAAAGCTGATGACCGGATTAAAATTTCTGAATGTGTTAACTACCACATTCTCTGAAGTTAAAACATAATCAATGCACGTCTTACTTACCCGGCCGTCTGCGGTTTTGGAAACCCTCGTAAATTCATCATTGACAGAGACCAGACTGAAACCCCCAACAATGCTACGAAAACTTTTCGTCATCTTATCGTCTCTCTGTAGCCAATTAAAATTAAAATCACCACATAAAAATACATATGGGTACGAAACAGAAGCGTGAGCCAACAAATCACAGAGCTGCTCCTCAAACACCTTAAAGTCTTCTGCATCAGAGCGATAAATACAAATTATACAAATATAGTCCAATAACAGTACCGCAGAACACTAAAAAAAATTCAACGCTCAGTTCACTCACGAAGGAAACTCTCTTACAGGCCGACCTTCACAAAAATAGCGCATCCACCATTCTTATGAGAAATTCTACAAAACTCAGCTACACGAATATAACACCGTTCAAGTCATGTTTTGAAGTAAACCAATGCTCGGTTACACATACTATATCTGGGTTAGTAACAGCACATAAAAATGTTTCAAATACAGAAATTTTATTAGTCAAACTCAAACATTGTGTATTGAGACAAAATATACACAAATGGTTATTGGTTTGTACACTGTAGAGTCCTCAGAAACTGCCACCAGATGACGCCCTTGAAGAGTTGCGCCGAAAAAAGTAGCGTTTTACAAAAATTCTTTCGGGACATAGCAAATATTGAATCCTTCAGCGCGAAATCGGTACCAACTTTGAAGATCCTCCCGATCCATGCATAAGAGAGTTAGGACTTTGTGAAAAGGTTTTAACATTGGAAATGTATATGTTCGTATTTTGCAGGCAAGTTACGAGTTTTTGTTCAAGGTCAAAAGACAAAGGTGTCGCCAGTAGACCAAATAAAGCATTCGCGTGATTTATTAACATAGGTGTATTGGGCCAGCACACGAGAATGGGTGACCAGAGAGCCTCGGTGGCAGATCCGTCAAATTCACCGCAACGTTGCCAGATTGGGCAATTATTTCGGTCGTTGAAGAATAGGTCATTGTTTTATTTCCTTCATTAGCACTTCGGGTGTTTATATTAGGCAATCCAAACCACGTGGCGCCCTGCCTCCAGATAACCTATAAATTTTCTGACAGGTCGCTGGCTTGCAGTAAATACGAGGAATTTCATTATCTTATGCATTTCATGAGTGAGTTTTTATGATTTCTAATATCAAAAAGTATCCTGAAGTATCACTGACGAAGAAAATTTCATTCAATCATATGATTACAACTTTTAGTATTGGGAGCCCGAAGAGATTGAAGAGAAAGTATTGGAGAAGGAATATTAATCAGAGCACTGTATTTGTAACTTCTTTATCCTTTTATATGATATAAATTTAAATATTCATCAGTTTTACATTTTATATGAACTGAATACTGCTTATTTCAGTGTCTACGAAGACAAATTCACTTTAGTTTCTTATCTTCGATATTGTCGAGTCTTGATGACTGCTGACCCAATTTCCTTTTGTTTCCTGATAAGTCACTTAATTAATATGTATATAATACACCAAGTTACACACACTGGGTGCTCCAAAATATTCAAGAAAATCCTCATAATTTGAACGACTTGCACATCCAAGTTTGGCACTCATTTATGGCATGTTTTTATTGAAAATGCACTTAATTTAAATATAATTTTCACTGGTCTGATATTCCTAAGAGTAAGATTGACTAGAAATATTCAAAAAATGTCCACATGTAACAATTTTTCAAGCAAATAAACGGTTTTAATGTCTACATGAACAAAGCTAAATTTGGTTTGTTTGACCACCAACTAACCTCAAAAAAATATTTGACAGGTCGTTGGATTGCCTAATTGTTGTTGGATCGAGTAAGATCTGGGCCGCGGTGAGCGGTCCGTCAAATTCACCGCAACTTTGCCAGATTGGTCAATTATTTAGGTATTTGAAGAATAGGTCATTGTTTTATTTCCTTCATTAGCACTTAGAGTGTTTATATGGTTGTTTAATCAAGTGGGATCTGGGCCGCGGTGAACGGTCCGTCAAATTTTTCGCAACGTTGCCAGATTGGGCAATTATTTAGGTATTTGAAGAAAAGGTCATTGTTTCCTTTCCTTTATTAGCACTTCGAGTGTTCACATTGTTGTTTAATCAAGTGAGAACTGGGCCGCGGTGAGCGGTCCGTCAAATTTTCCGCAACGTTGCTAGATTGGGCAATTATTTGGGTATTTGAAGAATAGGTCATTGTTTTCTTTCCTTCATTAGCACTTAGAGTGTTTATATTGTTGTTTAATCGAGTGAAATCTGGGCCGCGGTGAGCGGTCCGTCAAATTCGCCGCAACATTGCCAGATTGGGCAATCATTTCGGTATTTGAAGAATATTTCATTGTTCTTTCCATCATAAGCACTTCGAACTAAGCAACTCTCAGTAAAATATTATAAAGATATTCTCTGAAGGCGCTACCTTTCAATGAATCGCCAATAAAACTTACTCTCCTTATTCCTGAACGAAATATACCTAAGTTGATAATTCTTATTCCTTTTCTACTACATCACAATCCACTAAAGAAACGGATTTGCACAGTCCGGCAACAAAATCCGCTTATGACACTGTTCGCGCATGCTCATGTCGGCCTCTGAATCTCACTTGATTAAACAACAGGATTACCATTTAAAGTTTTTATTGTGAAACGAGATACGGTTGAGTACGGTTGCTCTTGGTGAATAATTATTGTATGGTGTAGAAAAAGTGAAATTAACTCAATTTTGTGCGACAGTTGTCAACTTCAATCATAGAGTAAGAAATCTGTCTCAACAGTGTAAGGGCTTGTTCGGACTAGGCCAGTAGATTAGTCGAGTAGCGAATGATTTTGTAATTTCCCGTGTGCGAACGCTAGCAATCGAGTCGAATAGAGTCACAGGATGATGGACCTACTACCTTATACTGTTTAAGAGTCTTTGATACTATGGTAGAGTAGTCAGTGGGCGAATCGACTCTCCACTCGACCTAGGAGCATAGAATATTCTATGCTCCTAGACTCGACTTAAATACTGGCTTAGTCCGAACAAGACTTTAGAGTCAAAGAGTCAATTGATTTAACCATTTTCAATCCATTTTCACACTGTTTATTTTCCTTCGCGCGGAGTTTTTCTTCTCGCTCGCCCACATTATCTTATCTTGATAACATATTGCATCTCCCGCATCCAGGAAGCGTATTCATAAATAGTAGTCCGGCCGAGATCGCTTTTCGGTGCTTGTATTTCTTAATATTGCCTTACAGCCTTGCTACAGCAAGAAATTTTTGTTTTGATTTTTTCCTTAATATTTCGGTTCCTTTTCTTATCCCCCCTGTTATTCTTGGCCCTCCTCTCTGTGAGAAGTCTCCTGTATAGTCCCACAGGAGTGAAGATTGTAATACCTTGCCCTTCCTCAAAACAATGTATATATTTGCATATACAATAGGAAAACAAGGGAAAATTGTATCAATATCTAACACGATGCCTTCTTATATTTGTGGAATTTGTGGTGATTCTGCAGAGGGTAAAAATCAGCACCAATGTGCTGGATGTCGCAAAACCTATCACCCTGAGTGCGTGAATTTATCTGATGAGGACGTGGAGTATTTGAGGGAGTCAAATTCTAAATGGAGTTGCATTGATTGCGACTTTCGCAAGAGATCGTTGCGTAGCGGATCCCAGTCTTCCGGCAGTGATTCTCTTACCATTTTCACCTGATCATGAATAAAATATCCGGCATGGCCAGTGACTTGAAAACAATAAAAAATGATCAATCCACCATTATCACGGAGCTCACTAAGTGCAGAGAAACCCTCGAGGATCACAAGCAGATGCTTGACTCCCACGCAATTGCTATAGCAGATTTTGAGAAGAAAATTGACCTAATCGAGAGTTACCACGCTCAACTGACTTCTAGTCTCTCTGACGTGGTAGATACTGTTGGTGAGATGGGGACTGAAGCTCCTTGTGCAGATTCTGCGTCCGGTGGTTTAGACACCGCTGAGATTCTCGAGCGTTCAAAACGATCTTTCAATATCATAATCAAGAATCTCCCAAAGTCGGACAACTCCGATGATTTTAAATCTGCTTGCGATGTTCTGGATTATGTCGACGCCGGCGCACCCACATTTTTAGTGCGAACAATTGCGAGGACAAACCACTTCCTGGATGGAGATACTCCCTCTATACCGAGTACACCGGGAGGCATCCGGAACTTCAGAAGACGGAAGGGAATCATTCAAAAGAAATCTTCAAGGGATCGGATTATCCCAGAAGATCGCGGGATGTGCACAGCAGGTTGTGGATTTGCAAACCTATCACATCGTGCGGAAATTTCTGAACTAGTGGAAGGAACTGGAATGTTTTTTCACTGGTTCATAGAAGAATTACCAGCTCAAGCTGAGAACGGGAGACCGATGAATAATAATTATAATAATAAAAGTTTAGATTCAACGGGCAACAAAAATTATGGGTTCTAAAAGTTCATAAAATAGTGAATCGATATCGAGAGCGTTAACGTTTATGCCGAGGCCACACCAAGCGTTATAGACGCTATAGACGCTACGTATGCGATGTTCGCTAAGTTCTACGTCCACACGGAAAGCTACATACTCGAGTATATCTTTTGCGTTTTCGCAATCATTAGGTTCAGTTGTATTTCACGATGTTACCAAGCACGGTGATATAAGATAGTGATAGCGATGAGTGACGAGCACTGAAGGATAGTGCTTTGAGCACTAAGCACTTGAACAAAAAGGCTCCCGAGTCTCGAGCACTCAGCACTTATTTTCACAAAAGGCTCGCGAGTACTAAGCACTTTGTGAAAGTAATTCAACATTTCGAGCACTAAGCCCTAAGCACTTTTTTAGGAACTGTTGAAAGTGAGGTTATTTTAATCTGAATAGAAGTTGTAAGCTGGCATATGTGACATTATTGACGAGTGAGAAGAGATGCAGGGGATGTCCTAAATTCGATGCTCACTATGAGCTATTTTCAAGGACCCCGGGGGACCAATAGAATCGAATTGTTCGATTCGATTGAAAATGGGAAGATACTTGTTTGATCAACTCTCAAGTTTCGACCAATAAAATACTTCCAGATTAAAAATTACTAACAGTCATGTGAGGAAATGTTGATTTTACATTTTATTTTATGGAAAAATAAATTCGTAAGCTGATGGGTGATTATAATTGAGAATAAAAAAATCTGAAGAGAAATAACAAAATATGAGATTCATAAGAAAACTTAAAATGTAAGGAACACTTTCGTTCTAACCTGAAAAAGGATTTACGAAAATATTAAAATGGCAATAGCTAATGATTGAAAAAATGAATGGTACTTTTCAGTAGAGTGATCATTTACTTAAGGATAGGCATTCTCACACGGCATTTTTGATCAATTTCATAATGATCACAGATGTGTTACGACAAGATTTGCTCAGGGCTTAGTGCTTAGTAATCCGCAAAAGTGCTCGGAAGCACTTTTGGGATTACTAAGCACCAAGCCTTTTGTTGAAGCACTTCAATTACTAAGCACTGCTTTTGAAAAGTGCTCGGAAGCACAGTGCTCGGGAGCACAAAAGGGCTCCGAGTACTCTCATGAGCACAAAGCACAATGCTTTTGCACAGCTCTGGCGATGACGATGAGTTGCTTCTATTGTTATCGTTGTGCAAATATAAACGTAGAAAAAGATGGGTCCACGAAGTGAACAGAATGAGACATGATTAGTAGTACAGTTGCGAGAAGATGAATAAAAGTTTAGAGAATATTTTCGAATGAGCCCGCAGCATATCCCGACATATCGCACTACACTACAGACTACAGCCCTCGCGATGTTTTGAATATAGCCGAGAATCAAACAGTCGGCGACGTGGCTTAGATCGTGAACATAGCGGACATAGCGTACCAGTGTCGGTGTGGCAGGGCACGTGTAAAATAATGGCTAATTTTGAATTGCATGGCGAACATAGCGTACGTAGCGCTCGGTGTGGCCTCGGCATTACGCGTGGTTGCGGATGCGGATGGCCGCGTGAAGTTGGCGAAAAAATGTCGGCACAAATTCTGAAATAATCCCCAATATTTAGTGCCCAATTTGTGCCCATTTGTGCCGTATGAATCAATTTCAGCACCATTATGGTTTTCGAGATATTCGAGTTTGAAGTTTTTGGTGCTAGCTTCACACTTGGCACCAACATTTCTCGATTTCGAAAAACTTTTAATGCCAATATTTAGTGCCCAATTTGTGCCCATTTGTGCCGTTTAATTGACCTCATTATCACTTGTAGTTTTTAAGTTATTTCAGTTTGAATATCTTGGTGCCAGCTTCACACTTAGCACCAACATAATCCAATTTTGAAAAAAATTTTATGCCAATATTTTGTGCCCAATTTGTGCCCATTTGTGCCGTATAAATGACATTTCTACCATTTGTAGTTTTTGAGATATTGACTGTTGTTTTTTAGCCGGCGTGAAGTTGGCACCAACATATTCCAACTTTAAACAAATTTTGATGCCAATATTTTGTGCCCAATTTGTGCCCATTTGTGCCGTATAAATGACATTTCTACCATTCGTAGTTTTTGAGATATTGACTGTTGTTTTTCAGCCGGCGTGAAGTTGGCACCAACATATTCCAACTTTGAAAAACATTTTCCGCCACTATTTAGTGCTGAATTTGTGTCAATTTGTGCCGTCGAAATGGCTTCGATATCTTGGATAGTTTTCGAGTTATGAACAATATTGTGTTTTATTAACGGCGCCATCTATGGGAAAAAGCAAGTATTGTTTCGCTTCATAATAGGTCAAATATGTCGGCCTCACATATGTGAATTCTGTTACATAATAACTTCCCATGAACTTATAAATAGACCTCTGATTATTATTATTATTAAGCAAACAATTCCTTGCGTTTATCGAACAATCTATCCTTTTCGATGGTAAAAATATGTTGAATCGGGAAAATTGTTGAGTAATATTATTTGTAAATAATATTATATTTCGATATGGAATTCCAAATTCAATAAATACAAGT